>CM061549.1:90793793-92123376 GCA_030864215.1 Capsicum pubescens | reverse complement strand
TTATAAGATGTTGAAGACTATGATGATTGGTGAAAATCTCATAATGCATACCATAAAGATATTGCCTCCAAATCTTAAGTGCAACACCTGCCACCGTCAACTCCAAACCATGAGTGTGGTAGTTTCTCTCATGCACCTTAAGTTTTTTTAGAAGCTTAAGCAATAACACAACCCTGATTCATCAATTCATAACCCAAATTGACACCAGAAGCATAAGAAAACATGGTGAATCCCTCAACCTCAATAGGATGGGTTAAAATAGGAGCTGCACTAAGAAAGTACTTGAGCTTTCAAAGGCTCGACTCACACTCCTCAGGCCATAAAAAAGGAACCTCCTTCTGAGTCAATTTGGTCTTAAGAGCTGAAATAGTAGAAAAACCCTTAATGAAGAGTCTATAATAACTGGCCAAACTAATAAAGTTATGAACCTCAATTGGAGATGTAGGTCTAGCAAAATCATAAATCACCTCATTCTTAGTTGGGTCTACCATAATACCATCCTTAGACACCACATGCCCAAGGAATGTCACCGAATCAAGCCAAAAATCACACTTAGAGAACTTGGCAAAAATCACATGATCTCTCAAAGTCTGGAGTACAATCCACAAATATTATGCATGCTCCTATCTACTCATCGAATACTCAAGGATGTCCTTAATGAACACAATCATGAAAGAATTTAAATAAGGCCTAAATACTCGGTTCATCTAAATAAAAAATATGGCTAGGAAATTATTCAACATAAATGACATTACTAAAAACTCATAATGGCCATAATGGGTCCTAAAGGCTGCCTTCGAGATATCCTCAACTCGAATTCTCCACTGATGGTAACCAGATCTCAAATTAATCTTAGAAAACACTGTCTCTCCTTGACATTGGTTAAATAATTCATCAATGTAAGGCATAAGATAATAGTTCTTCACTGCCACCTTATTAAGATCCCTATAATCAATACACATATGCATGGAACCATCTGTCTTCTTCATAAATGATACACGATCTCCCTAAGGAGACACACTCGGTCTAATAAAACCCTTACCGAGGAGATCTTGATGTTGAAAATTCAGCTTCTTGTGCTCGGCAAGAGACATATAGTTAGGTTCCATAGAAATAGGTCGAGTGCCAGGCTCGAGATCAATAGCAAACTCAATCTCATAGACAGGGGGCTACCAGGTTGGTCGGTATGGAACACATCAGGAAACTTACAAACTACAGGAACCGAGTCAAGAGATGGACTCCCCATACTAGTATAAAAAATATAAGCAAGATAAGACTCATAACCCCTTGAAATAAGCCTCCTAGAATGAACATAAGAAATAATACCCATCGGCTCATGGCTAACCGCTCCCTGCTATACAACTAGGGGTACGATGTGCATGTCTAAGGTAATGGTCTTGGAAAAATAATCCATGACCACATGATAGTGGGATAACCAGTCCATGCACCAAATTACATCAAAATCCACCATATCCAGAATAATAAAATCAGTATAAGTATCAAAATCTCTTATAGTCACAACATATGATTTAGAAACCCGATCCACTACTAAAGAATCACCCACGGGAGTAGATATGAGTAATGGCATAGATAATAAGTCATAAGATAGATCAATCGAGGTGCATAATAAGAAAATATATAAGAATAAGTAGATCTCAGATAAAATAAAGCAAGGGACGACTAGCGGCACACTAAAAATCATACCTATGACTACAACATCTGAAATCTCAACATTGAGTCTAGCAGGTACTATATACAACTAAACACGCCTGCCACCTTGCTAGGAACCTAGCCGACATCCTATCTTGCCTACCTGAGAACCTCCTCTAGTACTTTAAAACACCCCTGTAATTATGAGAACCACTTTTAGCTGAGGTATGAACTGCTCTAATAGGGGGAACACCCTGAGCTGAGGCAATAATAATCTCACAAAGAGGGAACTATCAAGAATATTGACCAATACCCCTACAACTATAACATAAACCCAGAGCAGAATCAGAACCAATAGATCCGGCTGACCTAGAGTAACCACCACGACTAGAATTTCTAGAAGATAAACCCCTCAAAAACTGACCTCTACATTAACCAGGGAGATCACTAGAACTAGACTGACCTTCATCAGTAATATGGAGAGCTACCTGAACCGATCAATCGGGATGACTCTGAGGCTGATAGGATGGATATAGAGAATACCCATTATAAAACCTACTACCTCTAAATTGAGAACTACTAAGGATAGCACTAAAACTACCCTAATATCAAGGCCTCTTGTCATTGCCCCTTGGTCCTCATGATGTATCTCCTCCATTACCCGAGTGTGATCCAAAACCTCAGTAAAATACTTACCCACAATAACAAAAATTTGAGTGTACATACAAATGGGAAGTCTCAACCCTAAGAAAACCATCAAACCCTCTACGATTTTGTATCCAAAATAAAAGTTACATGTCTATCTAACTCATAAAAATAAGCCTCATTCTCTACATCTGTCTTGGAGACCTGCTCCAATCTAGAGAACTGATCTCTTAAATGATCTCTAAGGTTGTGAGGCATATACTTCTCCATGAACATCTCAGAGAACTGAGTGCATGAAAAAGGAGAAGATTTAACTGTTCTGGAATCCATATAACCTCTCCACCAATGTCGAGCAGCCAAATCCAACTAAAATATGGTGTAATCCATACCACGAGTTTCAACAAAGAATAAATTATGAAGCCTATCCTTACAAATCATATGAATCATTACCTGGACAACTAGAAAATCTTGGTGAAGCCAATCTCAAGAATTTACCCAACATCTTTTGCTTCTCAGAAAAATAGTAGGTTGGGCAACCACAGGCTGAGAAACTAATAGTATGGGAGGAACCTCAACTCTAGGAGCCACAACTTACAGGCTACGCCCATTCCTCAGTACCACTCTGATCTATAGACTAAGCATTATCAGATGACACACCACCAAATATCTCCAAAAGATAAAGCCTAGGTTGGTCCCTAGCTTATCGCTAGCAGGGACGGAAGAACATTTGGCTCAAGAGTGGGAATAGGGTCTGGTGGACGTCCCCTATCTAGAGTTCTAGCTGGGAACAAATATCTAGGTTATCCATGACCTCTGGTTCATCCACAAATAATATTAGGATCCCTAGGCTCGATCTTGAGACTCTCATCTCGTGTAGCGGTAGCACGTGTCCTAGCCATTTGCAAAAGACTGAAGTCAAGGAAATACTTTTACAAACCAACTTAGACTCTTAGCATGATATGAGTGAAAGAAGTGAAAAACTCCAAAGAATATCCCATAGCCTCCAAAATATTAGAAACATAGGTCATTATTTTAATCCACATGACTTTACTAGACACTTGCTCTTGTACCAACAATAACGGGGTAGCCTGAGCTATGATACCAATTTGTCATAACATAATTTATGAGTTATGATGGAACCTACTAAATCTTAAAAGTAGGAAGGCCAAATCATAACCCAGAGCTAACACAATGGTTTAATTTTGTAGGAAATGCCCAACATAGGCGAATTTCAAGAACACACTTTATAAATAAACCAAGTGTTCTAAATAGATAAAAATAGTCAATACAAAATACCATCCCACGACCTGGTAGAGCCAGTATAAGAGCATCTAATCATAATACAACTCAAATATATAGAATAGTTAATAATATCTGTCTTGATAACATAAGACTGACTATAAAAGATATAAGAAAATGGGTGACTCAAACTCCAAGAGCTCACCCTATTTCTAAAAATATCAAGACATCATGATCAAAGATCAGTGGAGACAGCTAGTACTCTAATTTACACCAAAAAGGTACAAAAGTGTAGCATGAGTACCGAAAAAATAGGTACTAAGTAGGCATCATCAGCCAACTGACTGACCTAAATTGTTATATAAGTATGATAAAATGTATGATAATATACCTAATTCAAGGTACAATAATAAATCCTAATTATCCCAACCACCACTAACATAACGTAACATAACATCTCCCAAGCAATCAAAAACTATAAAATTGGCTCCAATATGCCAATTGGTGTAGAAAAATAAAGAACTCATCACAGCCTCCCATATGACTGGAGAGTACACTCAAGATAAGAATAACAAAATTACTAACCTTGATCGTCACTTAACCATAATTCCATAATTATCAATATTTCACGATGTACCCACTTTCCGTTTTGTTTCCATCATTCAACATCTATTCACCTCATATCCACTAACCTTCATTTATTAGATAATCATCATTTATCAACTAGTCATTTTACCACTATAGTCTATTTATGTCATGCAATATTATAACCATTTCATCAAGTTTGACTTAGCTAGATTATCATTAATCATAAAAAAGAAGTATGTCATTAGCATAATATGTATATCTGGACTCGAACCAGTAATTATAATCGTTGGTCGAACATGAATTGATAAATAATTAATATCCAAACTCAAACCGGTAAATATAATCAATACCCAAAATTGAACCGATAAATAATCATTAGCCGAAAATCGGTAAATATAATCATTATCCAAAATCGAATCAAATATATATATATGTAATATATATATATATATATATATATATATGTATGTATGTATATATTTATATATGTACTTATGTTCAAAATCATGGATATCATCATCAATAGCTTCAATATTTGCATAATCAATAGGCATCAACCCTCACATTAGCCAACATAACCATCAAGTATCAAGATTTCTCCATGTTACCTCAACAAACATTTTTGAGGGCCTAATAAACAGAAAAGGTTGAAACAACTAATCATGTGTCATAGCTTAAAGTGGGTTAACAGTCCACTTCTAATCTTCAAGTTCCATTTTAGGCAAATTTCTCTCTAAACTAGGTTTAAGATATCTAATATCCACTATTAGATATATAGCAATGCACACTTAGTCCTTAGGTAGTGATTCTTCCCAAATACATTAACTAAGTCCAATAGAAGCTAAGTCAACCTTCATTAGTGCAAAAAACTAAGGCCAACCTACCCTAAGCATGATAAATTAGGGCATTTATTCTTATTATTTAGTGATCTAAGGAATCCTCATGCTAAACATGAGAAATGAAGTTGAGTTCACCAAAAGCGTAAGAAAGCGAGCTAAGTATTTCAACTCCAAGGTTTCAATTTAGCCTAAATGGTCCAACTAACGTAGGTCTTGCATTCATAAATCCAACACCTGCACCCATCCCAAATCTAACACAATATCATAAAAATACTATGAAATAGCTCAATTTAACAAGGGATAGACCTAGTCTACCTCAACGCCAAAGAAAGCTCAATGAACCGCTAAACCACCATTTTTCCTATTCAAGAAGACTCAACAAGATTCTAATCTATCAAAAATACATTAAACTTAACAATACAAGAATATCAATACCCATATTGCACCATTGTTCTTTGGGTCCAAAAATCACCTAAAAAACTCTATGTTGGTCCCACATACAAAAATTACATTTTCAAAATCACCCAATGTTCATACAAGCTTAAGGAATAATTAACCTTAAAATGGGTGAAAAATAAGCTAAATTGGGGCTAAAATCAAGCCCTAAAGGTTTTAAGGTTTTGAGCAAGAAATCAAGAAATTTCACTAAAAAAGGGTGAATTTTTACCTCAAATCAGAAGATAATTGCAAAAATAAATGTTAATATAGCTTCCCAAGCTCCCAAAAGCTTCAATCTCTCTTAATATCTTGATTTAGTGTTTGTTCTTTCAAGAATGAGTGAGAAAATGGTTGAATTAATGACTTGGGGTCTATTTATACCCATACCAGTTCCTTGGGTCCCGTTATCACAGCTTAGGACCTATGATAGTAGCTGGGGCTGCAAAGGTGAGTTGAAATCACAACCCATGCCATGTTATTACAACACTGCGATCTCCACCCTTCCTCGCAATAGTAGCTGCACTGGAAGACACCTAAAACATGGAATTTTTCTAAGTTTCCATGAAGCCGTCTAGATTCATCAAAAATCTCGTTTACGCAAACAAACTATGTAAGCATACTAAATTTTATATTTTGGATAGGATGGTTCACTCAGAACTTCCATCTGAGGTTGTTTTGAACAAATATGGATCCCACACCCATATTTCTAATTTCTCAACTTTTCGATCAATAGGTCAAAATGAGCTTGGGTGCCTCGAGACCCAAACCAAAGATCTACCTAGACTAAAATTGACATTTCAAAGCTACTGAAATAGTCAAATTTTTTTATACAAGATTATTTTATTGAAGTTTTTACCCGATGACAATTTGAAACCAGCGAAGACTTTAAAATAGTGAATTGACTCTAAAAACAAAATGAATTGCTCGGTAATCAAACTATCAGTCCCAGAAAGTCATAAATGAATTGGGAAAGCCATGAAAAATCTCTAACAACAAAAATAAGAGGAAGTATGAAAAATAACCTGAAGGGTCATTACTGCTAAGGATTAGGAAATTACCATGAAAAATCATACTTTTAGCTTATTATTATTATTGTGTGCTCGTGTGGGGTATTTTATGCATATTGTTGTTGTCTTGAGATTTATCTAAATTGTATGTTTCTCATCTGGGGGATTTAGTTGACTTTATAAACCTTATTTGAGCATTATTCATCTCTATTATTATTTATATACCTGAATGAGGATTTGAGGAGATATTATTGATGTTTTACATGACTGTTCATTTTAGTGGTGCCAAGTAAAGGCTAACAACATACATTATTGACATATGAATTTATTTTTGATCTCATTTATACTTGTATTAAATTTTATTTTCATCCTAATATTGATTGTTTTTTAGCATTACATCCTCATTTCATTTATAAATATTCATGAGATATACCAGTGTTCTAATAAGATTGATTGAGACATGAATATGATATCATATTGAGTATATGGGTTGTGAATCCTCCATGGGTTCTGTCCTAAATCTCTAAGGCTTGGAAAGTGCATAAGTTTTACTATCATCCCATCATTGCATATGAATCCTTGTGTTTCCTCTTTAGTATCCTTGATGAGTACTTTTCCCTTATGTATATTTTGTATGTAGATGTCTCTTTTTATTGTATGTTATTGTAGAAATATTAGTGGAGGTGCTGTGAGCTATCGTTTGGAAACTTTTATGTTTGCAGGTGACAAGCTCATAGTATCCTTTATTTGTGTTATTTTCTATTTTACTCAGTCGGTCTATGATACCTATGAGTACAATTAGACTGTATTTACCCTTACTGTGCTCTTTCAGTGTAAATCTTAGTTAGAGTATGAGATATGGAAACTGATTTAGGCTATTCCTAATTTAATACTTTAAGGTACTGGCATGCTCTAGAGTTCAAAGGTGATTTCAGGCCTATTCTTATACTTATCTAGTCCATAATTACTTTCAAATATGTATATTGTATTCAACTATTAGAATTATGTTTAGATGGTCTTATACTTATCAAATCAAATTATTGGGGTTTTATGTATATTTCATTTCAAATTTCCTCTATGGATATATGTGTGTTGACCGAACTTTGTTCTATAAGTCTCGTTTGCCTCTTTTATTTACTTTTTGATCTTTCTTTTCTTATTGGGTTTTGGCTTACCTACCAAGAGGGATATTGGTAGTCGTCATCAATACCTCAACTTTTTGGTCATGACACTTAAAACCCAAACCATCCATGCATCCAATCTAAATTTAATGTTTTGAAGCTGATAGAATTGAAATTTTTTTGATACAGTTTGAGAATCTCTGAATATTGACGAAAGTCAACCGTTCCAACTTAAAAACCCTCCAAAATGAAAAAATATCTTAGATCCCAACCAAATTTCTTTGAACTGTGCCACCCACTCCCACACTCCACAAACACTAAAATAGAACTCTAATGTGGGGTAAAATGGTCAAAATGCAGAAAAGTTCAAAATCAAGTTAAATATGACATTATTTGATTTGATTTGATACTGAATAAAAAGGTTGATTTTTACCAATATATTGATTTATTTATTTTATATTATTTATTTATCTTAAAAACTTGGTCAAATACAATTGCATCCTTCCATTCCCTGATATATAATATTTAGCCTACTATTTGGTCAATTTTTTATCAAATAGTATAATTATTATTTTGATACAATATTATTTATCTCATTGGCAGATTATATCACTAAGTTCATAGATATAGTATTTTATTAATATCTTTAAAAGTGAATAAATATATCAATATTTATGATGTGTACTAATCCTCTAGGGATTTTTTATTTTTTTCCTACTCTTTCCACATTTAGAGTCTTCCTATAGATTCCAAAAGTCATTTATGAGTTGGCGAGACTAACAGTTCAGTTCTCAAATAGTTCATTTATTTTTTATCATATTTTCTCCTTTTTAAAGCTTCTAAAGTTGAAAATGGTCTCAGACAAAAACTTTAGGTTAATGGCCATATATGACAAATCTAACAATTTTGTTATCTTCAAAATGTCAATTTTAGGTTAGTGAAAATTGGTTTGAGTCTCGAATCTTTCAGGCTCATTTGGGCTATTGGTTGGATTTTTGTAAAAATAGAATATTGGTTGTATTGTAAATATTATATAGAAATGACCTCTATTAGAATTTTTGATGGTTCAAGTGAGTCCAAAATGCTGAATTTAGTAGTGTAGCATAGTTTATTTTCATACATGGGGTTCCAAATGAATCTTTAGCACCCAGTCAAAATCTAATTTTGACTTAGAAAATTTATGGTGCCAAGGTTGCTGGTGCAACTGCTTATGTGGTTGGATGATTTCTTAAGTGATAGCTGCTTCAGTAGCTGGCCACTGCTTATGCAGTACTTGGTCAACTTGTTAAAGGTCTAATAAACGAAAAATGTTTAAACAACTAATCATGTGTCATAGCCTAAAGTGGGTTAACACTCCACTTCTAATCCTCAAGTTCCATTTTAGGCAAATTTCTCTCTAAACTAGGCTTAAGATATCTAATATCCACTATTAAATGTATAGAAAGCCACACTTAGTTCTTAGGTAGTGATTCTTCCCAAATATATTAAATAAGTTCAATATAAGCTAGGTCAACCTTCATTAATGTAAGCAACTAAGGAAAACCTACCCTAAGCATGATAAATTAGGGCATTTATTCTTATTATTTAGTGATCTAAGGAATCCTCATGCTAAATATGAGAAATGAAGTTGAATTCACCAAAAGCTTAAGGAAGCGAGCTAAGTATTTCAACTCTATGGTTTCAATTTAGCCTAAATGGTCCAACTAACATAGGTCTTACATTTCATAAATACAACACCTGCACCCATCCCAAATCTAACACAATATCATAAAAATACTATGAAATAGCTCAATTTAACAAGGGATAAACCTAGTCTACCTCAACGCCAAAGAAAGCTCAATGAACCGCTGAACCACCATTTTTCCTTTTCAAGAAAACTCATAAAGATTCTAAGCTATCAAAAACACATTAAAATTAACAATACAAGAATATCGATACCCATATTGCACCATTGTTCTTTGGGTCCAAAAATTACCTCAAAAACTCCATGTTGGTCCCACATACGAAAATTACATTTTCAAAATCACCCAATGTTCATACAATCTTAAGGAATAATTACCCTTAAAATGGGTGAAAAATAAGCTAAATTGGGGTTAAAATTAATCCCTAAAGCTTTTAAGGTTTTGAGCAAGAAATCAAGAAATTTCACCAAGAAAATGGTGATTTTTTTTCACCAAGAAAAGGGTGAATTTTTACTTCAAATCAGAAGATAATTGTAAAAATAAATGTTAATCTAGCTTTTCAAGCTCCCACAAGCTTCAATATCACTTAATATCTTGATTTAGTGTTTGTTCTTTCAAGAATAAGTGAGAAAATGGTTGAATTCATGAATTGGGGTTTATTTTTACCCATACCAGGTCCTTGGGTCCTGTTATCATAGCTTAGGACCTGCGATAGCAGCTAGGGCTACACAGGTGAGTTACAATCATAACCCATGCCATGTTATTACACCACTGTGATCTCCACCCTTCCTCGTAATAGCAGCTGCACCAGATGACAGTTGAAACATGGATTTTTTCCAAGTTTTCATCAAGCCCTCTTGATTCATCCAAAATCTCGTATACGCAAACAAACTATGTAACCATACTAAATTCTATATTTTGGATATGATGGTGCACTCAGAACTTCCATCTTAGGTTGATTCGAGCAAATATGGGTCCCACACCCATATTTCCAAGTCCTCAACTTTTCGATCAATAGGTCAAAATGAGCCCGTGTGCCTCGAGACCAAAATCAAAGGTTTACCTAGACTAAAATTGATATTTCAGAGCTGCTGAAATAGTCAAAATTATTTATACAGGATTTTTTTATTTAAGTTTTTACCCGGTGACAATTTGAAACCAGCGAAGACTTCAAAATAGTGAATTGATTCTAAAAATAAAATGAACTACTCGGTAATCAAACTATCGGTCCCAGAAAGTCATAAATGAATTGGGGAAGCCATGGAAAATCTCTAATGGAAAAAATAAGTGGAAATATGGAAAACAACCTGAAGGGTCATTACAACTATGGATCAAGAAATTACTATGAGAAATCATACTTTTAGCTTATTATTATTATTGTGTGCTCGTGTGGGGTATTTTATGCATATTTTTGTTATCTTGAGTTATATATAAGTTGTATGTTGCTCATTTGGGGGATTTATTTGACTTTATAAACCTTATTTGAGCATTATTCATCTCTATCATTATTTATATACCTTAATGAGGATTTGAGGTGATATTATTGATGTTTTATGTGACTGTTCATTTTAGTGTTGCCAAGTAAAGACTGACAACATACATTATTGATATATGTAGTTTATTTTTGATCTCATTTATACTTGTATTAAATTTATTTTTATCCTAATATTGATTGTTTTTTAGCATTACATCCTCATTTCATTTATAATTATTCATGAGATATACCAATATTCTAATAAGATTGATTGAGACACGAATATGATATCATATTGAGTATATGGGTTGTGAATCCCCCATGGGTTCTGTCTTAAAGAGCTAAGGCTTGGAAAGTGTATAAGTTTCACTATCATCCCATCATTGCATATGAATCCTTCTGTTTCCTCTTTAGTATCCTTGATGAGTACTTTTTCCCTTACGTATATTTTGTATGTAGATCTCTTTTTATTGTATCTTATTGAAGAAATATTAGTAGAGATGGTGTGCGCTACCATTTGGAAACTTTTATGTTTGCAGGTGACGTGCTCATAGTACCCTTTACTTATGTTATTTTCTATTTTACTCAGTTGATCTATGATACCTATGAGTACAAGTGGATAGTACTTACCCTTACCGTGCCCTTACAGTGTAGATCCTTGTTCGAGTATGAGATGTGGAAACTGATTTGGGCTATTCCTAAGTTAATACTTTAAGGTACTGGCATGGTCTAGAGTTCAAAGTTGATTTCAGGCCTCTTCTTATACTTATCTAAACCATAATTACTTTCAAAGATTTCTATTGTATTCAGCTATTCGAATTATGTTTAGATGGTCTTGTACTTATCAAACCAATTTTTTGGGGTTTTATGTATATTTCATTTCAAATTTCCTCTATGAATATATATGTGTTGACCGAACTTTGTTCTGTAAGTCTCATTTGCCTCTTTTATTTACTTTTTGATCTTTCTTTTCTTATTGGGTTTTGGCTTACCTACCGAGAGGGATATCGGTAGTCGTCATCAATACCTCAACTTTTTGGTCATGACACTCAAAACCCAAACCATCCATGCATCCAACCTAAATTTAATGTTTTGAAGCTGATAGAATTGAAATTTTTTTGATACAGTTTGAGAATCTCTGAATATTGACCAAAGTCAACCGTTCAAACTTAAAAACCCTCCAAAACCAAAAAATCTCTTAGATCCCAACCAAATGTCTTTGAACTGTGCCACCCACTCCCACAATCCACAAATACTAAAATACAATTCTAATGCGGGGTAAAATGGTCAAAATGCAGAAAAGTTCAAAATCAAGTTAAATATGACATTATTTGATTTGATTTGATTTGATACTGAATAAAAATGTTGATTTTTACCAATATATTGATTTATTTATTTTATATTATTTATTTATTTTAAAAACTTGGTCAAATACAATTGCATCCTTCCATTCCCTGATATATAATATTTAGCCTACTGTTTGGTCAATTTTTTAACAAATAGTATAATTATTATTTTGATACAATATTACTTATCTCATTGGAAGATTATATCACTAAGTTCATAGATATAGTATTTTATTAATATCTTTAAAAGTAAATAAATATATAAATATTTATGATGTGTACTAATCCTCTAGGGCATTTTTATTTTTTTTACTGCTCTTTCCATCTTTAGAGTCTTTCTATAGATTCCACAAGTCATTTATGAGTTGGCGGGACTAACAGTTCAGTTCTCAAAAAGTTTATTTATTTTTATAATAGTTTCTTTATTTTAAAGCTTCTAAAATTAAAAATAGTCTCGGACCAAAACTTTAAGTTAATGGCTCGGACCAAAACTTTAAGTTAATGGCCATGTATGACAAATCTAACAATTTTGTTATCTTCAAAATGTCGATTTTAGGTTAGGGAAAATTTGTTTGAGTTTCGAGTCTTTCAGGCTCGTTTGGGATATTGGTTAGATTTTTTTAAAAATAGAACATTGGGAGTGGGGGAAATATTATATAGAAACGATCTCTATTAGAATTTTGGATGGTTCAATTGAGTCCAAAATGCTGAATTTAGTAGTGTAGCATAGTTTTTTTTCATACATGGGGTTCTAAATGAATATTTAGATCCCAGTCAGAGTCCACTTTTGACTTAGAAAATTTATGGTGCCAAGGTTGCTGGTGCAACTGCTTAAGTGGTTGCATGATTGCTTAAGTGATAGCTGCTTCAGTGGCTGGGCACTGCTTATGCAGTACTTGGTCAACTTGTTGAGGGTCACTTAAGCAGCTACTACTGAGGATATATATATTGTAACGCCCCGAAATCGGGTCCCGAGACGTCACACGGTGCTTAGAGTCACAAGTGACCCCAAGCTAACCCTTCTACTAGCATAACTCATAAGAAACTAAATAAAAATACAAATCCATACAAATCAACAGAAATTAACTCTTTTCTGAATCTGATTGATACAAAAATAGAATTTTACAGTATTACAATTCTGCCTTTACAACTAAAATTGAAACAAAATACATTAACTTCTACTGACTGTCTTTGAAGCCTCTACTAGTACTGACTGTAGGTAGCCGGGTCATGACTCCCGACTACCCCAACTCAATACGACTGAATAAAGAAAATAATACGACTGAATAAAGAAAATACAACACTATAAACTCTGCATAACTAACCCAAGCCCTTGAATCAAAAGGACTCATCACCTGCTAACTGGATACCATGAACTGACTGGATCCGAAGATGCAACTATACCTTGTACCTACATTTCGAGAAAATGTAGCCCACATACGAATATGTGGGTAGGTACCATGGAAAAATACTGAGCAAATGGGGGTGTATGCAGTTGTATAAACATCATCATCATAAATATTTATAAGAAATATGCAGGATATATGAAAGACTCACATAGCCCGAAGAAAATTATCATAATCATGAGAGGATGAAATAAGTATAATAACACATGTGAGTCATCATATAATTTGTCAATCACTTTCAGTTCATCAAGAATATCAATTCTCATAATATAAATATCATTTAAATCTTTCGAGAGAATAACTTTCACAATTCAACGTTCAAATCACTTCACCGTTCACCATAGACACAAGGAAACACACACACACTTTGGGATATCCTATAACCGACATAAACCATGTGAGCTACATGGAGTCCAACGTACAACCCACGTTGGGGAGAGCCGTCCTATCCTTGCCATCGGAGTAGGACTTCTAATATCAATCCAAAAACACTAGTGATCACTATATAAATCAGCCTCAGGCTCACATCCTACGGGGGCACGTAGTTTTAGGGAAGTAAGGTCACTTTATACCTCCCACTCGGTGCTAAAGATTACTCCCGGACTTAGCTCAGAAATTTAAATCAGTCTCAGGCTCACATTAAAGAAAATCCACAATAAACACTTCAACAATTTTCATCGGGAGCGAATTTGCTACCCCTTTATCATAATCAATAAAAACGTGGATTTCTTTCACAGTCAAGTTCAAAATAACTCATTCACGACCAAAAGGTCAAATTATTCAAAACATCTCAAATATTCAACATCAGCGTGCTTATAACACACATTTTCTCAAAAACACAATTTCAAATGGGGTTCGCGACCCAAATATCAAAATCATGATAAATATCGTTCAAGATTCATGCTTTATATCACCACATATGTAAATTCATCTTTCAAAATCATAAACATCAAGAATTCATAATAACCATCATAAGATATGGGTTCATACTTCAAATTCATAAAAATCAAATAAAAATCATGCCTTTGTAAAGAAAATTACTTTTGGGCACAAGAACGAAAGAGAGTTCTTGTTGAAAAACCCCACATACCTTGAATGATGAACTTTAGATCGATACTCGTTTTTGAGATGTTAATCGTGCCTTTGAATGATGGTTGTTGGAGTTATTGAACTAGGAACTTGGAATCTTGAATAAATTTGCAGAATTAATGGTAAGCTTTGGAGGTTCTTAAAGTTGGATGTAGGAGCTTAGGGTTTTCTTTTTGAGGGAATTTGATGAAATATAACATATAATGCTTCTAATAGGCTTTAATATAGGGTTTGGAAGGATTTCGGGTGAGGGGGAATGACAAAAACGCCCCTAAAAATCAAATAATTCTCGCATTTGTCCTTTGGCGGACTGTTTTGATAGTCTGAAGTAGATCAATCATAACGTTTTACTCCGATATCCAAATTGGATGAAACCAATTTCAGTAGAAAGAGAAATCTCATATATTTCTGTTGATAATTAGTATCTCACCCAGATCATTATGTACGAGGAGTTATGATCATTTGAAGTTGACACAAAAATTCACTTTTGGTAGGCTGAAGTAGATCGACCATAACTTTTTGCTCCGATAGAAAAATTGGATGAAACCAATTTCATTGGAAAGAGGACTCGCAGAGATTTCCGTTGATATATATTAGTTCACCCAGATCATTATGTACAAGGAGTTATGATCATTTAAAGTTGGAGAAAAAATACGCCAGGCCTCAGTACTTTTTTTCCTGCACGTTTTACTGTTCCCTACTATTCACGGTTCGATCGAAATGTTCATAACTCGTCGCTCGGGTGTCCATTTTGGATGATCCACATATCTTTGGAAAGCTTATTTGATACTCTACGCAATGGTGGGTCATAATCTAAGACATTACGCACGAAAAATTTATAATTCATTCTAGAAGATAGAAACCAACACGTTTACTCATAAAATTTCAACAAAAAATTTCCCGGGGTATTACATCATCTCCCACTTGGAAACATTCGTCCTCGAATGTAGATGAATAAGTATAGAATACCATGGAAATGAGGACAAAAGGTTGGGATAACAAAGTCAATCCACTTACTTCACTCTAAACTTTCGAATACTTCATAGAATATGCGATTCATAATGAGAATGGTCACATAGTTGAATCTTAAACAAAGGAGACTGATTTTAAAGAATCGATATCTTTGGTTTATTCAGAGACTGAGAATCAAAGGTCTTGAAGGGGATCTCATCAAAACAATTACCACTTGCGCCCAAATGAAACGTCCCTCAACACTCCCTCCAAAAGATTCAAATGACATTGTTCGGGGAGAAAATGAACCATAATTTGATACAATCCTATCGTATGGGAAAAAGGACCCATATGGCATAAATTAAGATAGGAATTTCTAGGTCTTGGGAAACATAACTCCTTGCTACCAAACTTAGCAGCACTTTCCAACTACTCCCTCGACTATGTTCAAGCCTAACTCCAAGTACTCATGAGATACGCCATATAACACTATAATATTAATCTATATCATGAACCTCAATACACACTGAGCCTCACAACTCCTCACTTCAAACATAACTCTTATTGCTACTCCAACAACCATGTACAATCTTATACTAGGGATCCGCTAACTTGCGGTGCATTCTTTTAGATATACAACCATAACATTCAAGCCTATACTCATAACCACATACGCACTTCGCACATGCACCTCTAAACGAACACTCATAAAGAATCTTCCTCGCTTTCTCTAAGATTCCATCAACTACATCATTCACACATACTGGCCAATTCTTTAAACGGCACACATAACATTTTCTCAACCAATTGAACTATACACAAAAACTCTGTATTACTATTCCTACAACCTCATAGAAGTGCATAAAACCAACGCACAACAATCTTTCCAAATAAATATTTAAAACTTCAACTAACCACGACATGTATCAAGGACTTAGCCTCAATCTAACTTCACTTCACCGCCGTGACCACACCACCTTCTATCATAGATAAGGAAGTATCTTCTCTCCCTTCTAGAAAACTGCTCAACACCATTAGCTTGACTTAATGAAAAGGTCACAAAATTTTAAAACATGAAGACCTGAAACATGAAGGGTAATGTAAATAACTTGACTCTCTCTATTGAGGCCTTAGGAATAAAATATCAAATACAATGGGTTCATTAAGGTATCAAAACTGAAGACACCCATAACGGAAACTGAATCTTACTGATCAATAAGAGTATTGCCTGAGTACTGGAATTGAACATGCTGTAAAACTTGAGTATATAAGTCATGGGCGGCATGCCCTGAATTTAGAGCTCATAACTTATGGAATGTGATTCCAACTGCTAGAAGAACTGGAATTTCTCATTTTTGGAAACTAGAAGTGTATGTAATTCTCCATTACGTGTATGAACATGAATTAAGATCATGGAACTAAAATGTAAAGCATGAGTAGGTTTTGGGACAACTGAAAATACTGAAATAACATTGGGTCAAGCACCGATCTTTCTCACAGCAAATTTACAACTTACTGGTACGTCTACTAAAATGTAAAATCTTGACTTGACTACTTGTTCTATTATCTCCCCCCTAGCTTTAAGACACCACTCAAATTCTCAAATGCTTACTAATTTTGAATCTCCACGAACATCTCTATCATCAGAATGTACACCATCTAGTGCTTCAACTCTTATTTCTATTATCTCAACTTGAATACTTTCTAACCTTTTGATAGACCATGCTACTTCTGTCTTCTCCCTCTAATACCATGCCTATGAACTTATGTTTCTAACCCATAAGAATCAAAATCACACTTAAGAGGCTCAACATTTCCAATCATAAGCCTCGCCTTAACTTAGCCATCAAAACATCATCCATCGTCTAATTAGTATTTATCCATCTAACAATCCCATGGCACGACTCACTACACCACATACACTAATCCTCGAAATTAAAGCAGTTCCATAATATCTTGGGTGAACTTTCTCATCATAATATAATATTAAACTTAATTACAAGTCAACTACACTTAAACTCTTGTGTACACTGTTCAAGCCTATTAGGTCACTTCCGGCAACTAATACCATTAATCCAAAAACCGTCACATTCGGCTTCATGATCACCAATCGTTCAAACTTAAGGTCTCAAACTTCACATAATTTACAACTCCATCTCACGTATAACTCCCACGTGAAGATTATAAAACAACACGTCCATGAACACTAGCCCACTTAAACTTCATAACAATAATAATTGGTCCTAATCATATAGCCTATCTTATTCACAATCCATTAACACATCCTTCTTTCACCCGTCACTACTATCTATCCTTCATACACAACTTAACATAGTTCAAGCTCTCTACGTCTTAACTTAACTTCCTCTTGCAATCTGGAGAGCACCTAGATTAACAACACTTACCCACCGAGTACTTCCATCACTAACCTATACTTTCTGTCATACAAATACCGTCAACACCCGTTTCATACCTCGAACAAACTATATCACTTCCTATTAACCCAATTGCATGCAAAAAGGGATTTCTCTATACTTATGCTCAACAAATCACACTTACCATCCTTCTTACTACTACACCTCCACATCCCACATTTTCAGCCAACACAAGGAACAAGATGAACTACAAGTTGCTAGTGGATCGAAATAGGCCTCACACGGCTTCACTAGACTTTGGTTTTGTGTTTTGATCAAGAAAGTTATATGAATAACAAAGTAACTATGCTAGTGAATCGAAATAGGCCCCACACGGCTTCACTAGACTTTGGTTTGTATTTTGAACAAGAAAATGAGATGAATAACAAAGAAGCTATGCTAGTGAATCGAAAGAGCCCCACACAGCTTCACTAGACTTTGATTTTTCACAAACATAATGATAATAAGATTACATAATACAAGAGATAGAAACTTAACATACAACATTCAACGATCTAAGAATACACCTTACTCTATCTTAATTAAATAACTCAAAAGAATGAGGGCATAACTTTCAACTTAAGGAACTTAACACACTAGAGAGCTCCTCTCAAGCCCTTTGTGTAACTTTTGAAATTTCTTCTAGAAAATATAAAAGCATTACCTGGGGAAGAAATGGAGCTTGCGAATCATGTTATCTCAAAAATAATACATAGAGAGAGAAGTATAGATTAACATTGTAGATTCTGAGGAGGAATCTGAAAGCACACCTAACCTACGATTAGTTCACGACTTTTATGAACATGAATAAAGTACTTCAATCTTTGGAACTCAAAAGAACTGACAGGATACTTTCTAGCTCTCTTACAATCCCATAACTATCTACGGAGAATTAAGATTAACTGTTTTTGATACCTTAAAAATGAGGCAGAGTTGGCCAGAATAGAGTAAGATGAGAATCTATATAAGCTTCTTGGAGAACCTTTTTATAGCACGATCTTAGAATTAAAATAAGGGAAACATTTCCTAAATGCCCTGTAGCCTCTCGAAGAAAAGTACAGACATCTCCGTACCGTTCCACAAAAATCTACTAGACATGACTTCATAGACACCCTAGGACACTTGAACTCTGTGCTTTGATACCAAGTTTGTAACACCCCGAAATTGGGTCCCGAGACGTCACACGGTGCTTAGGGTCAGAAGTGACCCCAAGCTAATCCTTCTACTGGCATAACTCATAAGCAACTGAATAAAAATACAAATCCATACAAATCAGTAGAAATTAACTTTTTTTTGAATCTGATCGATACAAAAATGGAATTTTACAGGATTATAATTCTGCCTTTACAACCAAAATTGAAACAAAATACATCAGCTTCTACTGACTGTCTATGAAGCCTCTACTAGTACTGACTGTAGGTAGCCGGGTCATGACTCCCGACTACCCCAACTCAATACGACTGAATAAAGAAAATACAACACTATAAACTCTGCATAACTAACCTAAGCCCTTGAATCAAAAGGACTCATCACCTGCTGACTGGATACCACGAACTGACTGGATCTGAAGGTACAACTATACCTTGTACCTATATTCCGAGAAAATGTAGCCCACATACGAATATGTGGGTAAGTACCATGGAAAAATACCGAGCATATAGGGGTGTATGCAGTTGTATAAATATCATCATCATAAATATTTATAAGAAATATGCAGGATTTATGAAAGACTCACATAGCCCGAAGAAAATCATCATAATCATGAGAGGATGAAATAAGTATAATAACAAATGTGAGTCATCATATAATTTTTCAATCACTTTCAGTTCATCAAGAATAGCAATTCTCATAATGTAAATATCATTTAAATCTTTCGAAAGAATAACATTCACAATTCCACTTTCAAATCACTTCACCGTTCACCATAGACACAAGGAAACACACACACACACTCTTTGGGAGATCCTATAACCGACATAAACTATGTGAGCTACATGGAGTCCAACGTATAACCCATGTTGGGGAGAGCCGTCCTATCCTTGCCATTTGAGTAGGACTTCCAATATCAATCCAAAAACACTAGTGATCACTATATAAATCAGCCTCAGGCTCACATCCTATGGGGGCACGTAGTTCTAGGGAAGTAAGGTCACTTTATACCTCTCACTCGGTGCTAAAGATTACTCCCAGAATTAGCTCAGAAATTTAAATCAGCCTCAAGCTCACATTAAAGAAAATCCACAATAAACACTTCAACAATTTTCATCGGGAGCCAATTTTCTACCCCTTTATCATAATCAATAAAAATGTGGATTTCTTTCACAGTCGATTTTAAAATAACTCATTCATGACCAAAAGGTCAAATCATTCAAAACATCTCAAATATTCAACATCAACGTGCTTATAACACATATTTTCTCAAAAACACAATTTCAAATGGGGTTCGCGACCCAAATATCAAAATCATGATAAATATTGTTCAAGATTCATGCTTTATATCACCACACATGTAAATTCATCTTTCAAAATCATAAACATCAAGATTTCATAATAACCATTATAAGATATGGGTTCATACTTCAAATTCATAAAAATCAAATAAAAATCATGCCTTTGTAAAGAAAATTACTTTTGGGCACAAGAACGAAAGAAAGTTCTTGTTGAAAAACCCCACATACCTTGAATGATGAACTTTAGATCGATACTTATTTTTGAGATGTTAATAGTGCCTTTGAATGGTGGTTCTTGGAGTTCTTGAACTAGGAACTTGGAATCTTGAATAAATTTGCAGAATTAATGGTGAACTTTGGAGGTTCTTGAAGTTGGATGTAGGAGCTTAGGGTTTTCTTTTTGAGGGAATTTGATGAAATATAACATATAATTCTTCTAATAGGCTAATATAGGGTTTGTATGGATTTTTGGTGAGGGGGAATGCCAAAACGCTCCTAAAAATCAAATAATTCTCGCATCTGTCCTTTGGTGGACTGTTTTGATAGTCTGAAGTAGATCAACCATAATGTTTTACTCCGACATCCAAATTAGATAAAACTAATTTCATTAGAAATAGGACTCTAATATCTTTCCGTTGATATATAGTATCTCACCCAGATCATTGTGTACGAGGATTTATGATCGTTTGAATTTGACCCAAAAATTCACTTTTGATAGGCTAAAGTAGATCGACCATAATATTTTTCTTTGATAGACAAATTGGATGAAACCAATTTCATCGGAAAGAAGACTCACAAAGATTTCCATTGATATATAGTAGATCACCCAGATCATTATGTACAAGGAGTTATGATCATTTAAATTTAGAGAAAAAATACGCCAGGCCTCAGTATTTTTTTCCTGCACGTTTTACTGTTCACTACTATTCACGGTTCGATCAGAATGTTCATAACTCGTCGCTCGGGTGTCCGTTTTGGATGATCCACATATAGTTGGAAATATTATTTGATACTCTACGCAATGATGGGTCATAATATAAGACATTCCACACGGAAAATTTATAATTCATTCTAGAAGATAGAACCCAACACGTTTACGCATAAAATTTCAACAAAAAATTTCCCGGGGTATTACATATATACTATTTATTTTGTTTTTAGATTATTTTCTTTTAAGTACTTATTCCATAGATGATAGTTTGGAGCTTAGTAATTAGTTGGAAATTGCCAATTGAAGTTGGGACTGAATGAGAAATGTTAAACTGAGCATTGTGTAATCATTTCCTCATAAGTTCCTAGCTCAATTTAAGGTCAATTCTCTTAGTTATTCTTGTTTTTACATATTACCATTAGAATAGTATTAAGCTCATATTATGCTCAACTTGTTGAAAATAATTTTTGAGCTAAGAGGGACCTAGAGATGGACTAAATTCTCAATTCTATCGACAAGCCCCACTATTCAATTTTTAGCCTAATTTCTAATAGCGTGTAAGTTTGAAATATTGATATAATTGTTCCCATCTAGAAACCTAGGTTATTGTTTTGAAACCATAGTAGTGGTTGAAAGCTTCTCGAAAAGGAAAAGTTCTACAACAATAACAACAATAACAAACCTAGTGTATTCCCATAATGTGAGGTCTGGGGAGGATAAAATTTACGCATTCCATATTTAGAGGATTTGTGAATACTTTTGGCGATGACCAAGTAGGCTTAACTTCTTATTGATTTTGATATGTTATTGTATTAGTATGGTATTGTGCAAGTTGTGGGTGGGTTCTTATGGTTCGGGTAGTTGTTTGGTAAATTTCAACTATTTTAGCTGATTTAGGGGCTTTAGGATAGATTTCAGCCTATGGTTTCTTTAAGGTGGTAGTTGCCTTTCCTCTAGTACTTGATTAAGTATATTTAGGGCCTTGAGACTAAATTTAGAATCCTTATCCTAGGATTGGTTTGATGCTTACCATAAAGGGGGTTCTTTTGACTTGTGACTGGCCTTATCACCCCTTCTCAAGGTAGGTTGCTTTAGAATAACACCCCTTTTAGACATAAATTATTATAGAGTTGTTCGAGTGGCTGATTATTGGGATTGGGTTGGCTTAATTTCTACATTATACTTACTAGATTTAGTATCCTTTGCATATTAGCATTCTAACCTCTAATCATTGATTTTGACTTAATATATAGAACATTGCACTCCTTTAATACATTTGGCTCTAAAATGGAAAAAAGAACTAGTTAGATTTAGAATGGATTAAAATTCTAGTTTATTGTTGCTTAGTGCATATTTATTAGTTTGGCTTGAGTCCGGCAAGTGGTGCACTATTTATTATCCATTAGTTCCTATTAAGGCCAACATTTATTATTATTAATATTTAGTTGGAAATTTAGTTGGGATTATTAGGATTTATGGTTATAGATAGAGAAAGAATATATGGTATGCTTATCACACATTTTTGCTTTTTTTGTTTCATTACTTTTTTATTTTGCCTAAGATTAGTATTACTTCGTATTGCACTCACCTTGCTTATGGGGGCTTAGTTGGGTTTTTCTCTCATAATGTGTACCTTTTTGGATTATAGGGGTCTAGTTAGGATATAGCTAGTGTAATACCCCTAAAAATTTCAACGATTTTATTTTGACCCTCCCGCATTTGTAATGTCAATTTTTGACTGGAATTATGTTTAGGGATGTTAAAAGGGTATTTTGGGAATATTTTAGAATGCTTGGAATGGGTTAGGGGTCATTTTGGGACCCCGAGGAAATGAGGGTCTGCAATAGGGTCGTGTCACAGAGGTTAAACTCCGTAATATTAATATGGCACGGAGGCTAACCTACGCGATATTAGTGTGCCAGGCTACTGTTTTTAATTTCGTCCAATTTTTTATTTTTTTCACTTAGGGGTGAGGATCTTTTGGTCTTTTCACCCCTTGTATAACGTTAAAAATAAAATAACCCCATTCCCTTTAATTTAAAAAATCAAATCATTTTTTTGCTCTGTCAAACTCAAAACCCAAGAACATTCAAGGGTTTTGTAGTGAATTCATCATCTGGTCTCCAAACTTCGAATTAACTTCAACTTCTTATATATTTCAGGCTTGTTTCTCTTCCCTAAACTTGAATTTTACATTGTGGCATTAATTCAATAGGTTTTCATGTGATTTAAATTGTGGATTTTGGAATTGGGTTAAGGGGTTGTTACTGATTGAATTAATTATCCCATGTTTAAAGTGATTATTCATGCTTTAAATTGATATTTTTGGGACTGAATTGGTACATTATTTAAATGATTGAAATGGGGGACATGGTTTTCCCCTAATTGGATGAACTTTGACTTGGAATTGGCATTAAACTCAACCCACTTTATAATCTTAGTTTTAAATATGGGCAATTGCATGTAACTTCTTTTGAACCCATTGCATTACATTAAAGGATAAATGGATATGAATGTGGTTTTGGATAGCCTTTGAGTCCTTGGGTTTGGATTTTAACTGGAACTAGGGAATCCAATTTGGTTTTGTGATTTGGTTTGGCATAGTTAGTTTAGCTTGCCAGTGTGTTGGTGTGATGATACCAAGTGGCAAATGCCTTAATGTATGAATCTTGGTTTACTAGTTATTTTTATGTGAAAATTGATTTAGTTTAGGCTTGGGAATTGTGAGGCTCACCGTGAAGGTGTAAGACCCAGGGATACAAACACTAGAAACAATATTTGCCGGCATTGAGGGTCTACATTACCATGTGTTTGATTCACAATTGATAGATATATTTATGATGGTTATTTCCTTGGTGGCTTTAGTTTTTCCTTGAATTTCCTAGGTTCGTACAACTAATACACACTGGTGCTCTTTCAGTAGGGGAAGCTGAACCCATATAGCCCATGGATGCCTTTAGGATGGATCGAGCTACATAGTTCAGGTTAAATCTTTAAACTCTCATGTTCACAACCCTTTACCCTATTCCGACATCATATATATATTTATATGAATGTGTGCATGTGGTTTTGATTGATTTTGGTCATGGCATTATTTTATTGTTATTTCCTTAAGTTACATGCCAATGCTTATCCCACTGACCATCCTAGGACGCTAAATTATTTTATAATGTAGGGTTCAAAGAATTTTCTGTTGCTCTTGTTCAGTACTAGGTGATTGAGCACGTCTATTGAGTTGCTGTTAATTGGGGAGACTCATTTCCTTTGGGAGTCCTTATCATATCATTATTCTTTCTTTATTATCATAGTACTTTTGGATTATTTTGGTAATTGTCAGGGGTATGTCTCAACTTGGATTTTAGTCTAGTTTTAGAGGCTTTCGTGGACAAGTGTGGGTTGGATTATTGACTTGGATTCTTAGAACTTTCATTTGATATATTTTTATTTATCACTATCTTATTGACTTATTATTTATTATTATTGTTGTTCTCTTGAGTTTAGGTTAATAGGGTGGTCTCTGATCCACGGTGGGCTTGAGACACCCATCACGACAAGGCCCTGGTTTGGGTCGTGACAATCTTGGTATCATAGCACGTATTAGGGGCGTTGTATAGCCACAAAGTTGTGTCATGTAGAGTCTTTTTTATGGGTGTGTAGCATTCCATACTTATAAGGAGGATGCTACAATGCATTTAGGAATATTTCTATTTCTTGAGTTCGAATTGGGCTATAGATTCTAGTATTATGAAACTTCTCTAATTTCTGGATTCCTCGTATTTTAGATCATGCCTCCCTAAATATCTGATTTTTGTAGAAACTCTACTAGAACTTCTGTTTCACCTGAGGAGAATGTGGAGGCTTGCCCTGTTTATGGAGTGCAGACCCAGTCTAGGATCCTTGCTTCTCACTGTGCTGCCCCACGTGGAGTTCCACTGATCACTACTAGTCCTTCCCGGACTTCACAGTCTGGTGATACTTATGCTCAATCACCTCAGGGAGATATCTCTAATGCATAGTTTTGTTAGTCTATTCATACGCTTACTCAGTTGGTGGAATCGCAGTCTCGTTAGTTTGACAGTGTTGATTCTATTGCTCATTTACTTGAGGTGACTCAGGTTGGCTAGTTTATGAGGTTAAATCCTCTAACCTTTACAGGTTCTAAGGTTGAGAAGGATCCTCAGGGATTCATTGTTGAGATAGAGAAGATATTCAGGGTGATGCATACTACTAATTTTGAGGGTGTAGAGTTTGATGCATATCAATTGAAATATATAGATTATCAGTGGTAGGAGGGGTGGGAAAATATAAGGGGTAATGTGGCATGGATACACAACACTTTCAATGCTTTAAACTGCGAATTTATGCGTGAACTTAGGGTATTTTTTGGATATGTACACTTTGGTGTGAATTTCAGGTAAAACAATTTTACAACAGTGATTGAATGAAAAGAGAAGAAAAAGACCTGAAAAAGACCAACTCTGATCAGTATACGAGTCATTCTCTGAGTTGTAACCAATCGATATGATTTGTATGCTGAATCATATGAGTAACAAAACCAAAAGCCAAACTGAGGAGCCAAGTATAAGGAAGATACGACTCAAGTACCTAGTCGTAAGCCAGGGTACAAGTAGTATGTGCAAGTAGTGAGCATAACAGAACCTGAGCTACTATCTAGGAGTTAAAGTGTCAAAGTTATAAGAGTTGGACGTCTGAGTATGACTCGTATAGGGATGTTGTATACAGACAAGTGTTCAAGACCTGAAAAGACTAAAGTCCTAGGTGGATACGGATGAAGGACATAAGTCGTACACTAAGGTACGATTCGTAAGCAAAAGTCGTATGCTGAACAAAGAGTTAAATCCTTGGGAACATAAAAAACTAGAGCGGATACGATAAGTCAGGATACATGGCATGACTTGAGGCTAACCCCTAGTCACGAAAATGGTGATTACGGTCACAAGTGACCACATGCTAACCCATGATTTGGTATCTGCTGTAAGCACTTAATAAAGTAACAAAATACATATTTGCGGAAGTAAAATGTCAATGCTATAAGGTTTAAATAGTGATAAGATAATGTAAAACTGGATACTGAAATACGTATCAAAATATGTATGAAACATCTAATAAACCAACGTACTATCTAATAGACTGACTGCATGTCTGAAAGCCTCTAAACTGAATAAAAGGAGTTGATGGGACAGTTCCCAACTAACTCCAACCAAACTAACTAAAAGGAAATGCAAAATTACTAAAATAACATAAATGGTCCTCGACATATGAGGACTTACCACAACTTCTACTTTTCATAAGCTAAGATTTCTAAGCCTAGTCAGGAAATTGAGCGTCCGAACCTATGGTATAAGGCATCATAGCGTGAAGAAAAGTATGCGATCGGTACTTTGAATGTACTGGTATATGAGATGAGGTTAGGATGAAATTCATAGGTTCATGTCCATGGAATACTAACTGACTGAATATCATGAGATAATGACTGACAAAATAATATAAGATAAAGCTTGACTGAATAACATGAGATAACTGATACATAAAATGCATGAAAGCTATAAAATTTGAGAATGCATAACCAAGCATATTACATGATACAAAAATAGTCTGTATACTAAAATACTGAAATCTTGTAATTGAATAACTAATGAACGGTATGCTATGGTCAAGAAAACCTAAAATGAATTCAGTACTAAATACTAAACTGAGACTGTGGGAGGTATCATCTAATTGACATGCCCTAATCTGAACTAATTGGAGTCAAACCTGTAACCCCAGTTTGAAGGGTGTCAGTACCATGCCACAGGTACGAACAATAGTTGTATTGATCCAATAAAGTAATGTATTGAAGGACTAATGAGTCAACCTCAACTAGCAGGTGCTCTAATGATAAATGTGTTATCCTCAACTGGAAGGTAAACAATTTATCGAGCCATAACTAGCAGGTTGATATCTCTAACCTACACTGGCTACGTAGTTCTGGAACTCTGGGACTGTTACTAAAGGTCACAACCTCTACTGGCAGGTGAGCCTCTATCCCTGGGTTCGCTCAATATTAAATCCTATTCCTAACTAAATGGCTATGAATTACTGGACTGAACTAAGCTTAACTGAACAAATAAATGATCATGATAAAACACTCATGGTTTATCTAAAACCATACTGAAGATACTAAAATCTGTAAATAACTAAGTATCGGGTGTTCATAAACTTCCAGTACTGAATTAAAATATCAATAAGGACATGTAAAGCTTTAAAACCCATAATAAGGGATTATTGCTCAAAACACAACATTTTGACATTTCATCAAACACATGGGAGTCGTGAATTTAAGTATGGGAATGGGTAAAACATGCGATTGAAAACATTGTTACAATACTAAAACCATGAATTAGGGATTTAAGATGAGGATTTCAATGCTAAAATTTTATATGGTCTCATTCTAATGAAAAACACTTGAAACATAACTTGTAATCAAAATCAATAACAATTTCATGTAGACAATTCATCATAAACATGTAAAAACTCATAATTTGATATCAAAAGGGGATTCTTGGACTCCAAGGAAGGAAAGGGCCCCTGGATTAACATCACACATACCTTAAACCTTAAATCTTGAAAGAGAAACACAAATCTTTAAGCTTCTTTAAAGGTTCTTGGATTTGGGAACTTGATTTCTTAGTTTTCTTGAAGAGGAGGTAGTTGAATTTGATGAACTTAGGGAATGATTTTGGTTTGTTTTTGAGAGGAAAATTGGGGGAAATGGCATATAATGTCCTAACCGATGTTTTAATTCATGTTTTTACAAATTGGATTGAGGGAAAAAGACTCAATTTCCCCTCAGACAATAAATTCGCAACTGGAACACTAATTAGAAAGGCCTCGTGATGCGGTGAGTGTCTCATCACTATAAGCAGCATGACGTGATGCTATCACAATGAGCTGCTGGAATTGAAATCCAAACACGACCCAATCCTTGTTTGAAAAATCTGAAACTTCCTCGAGACATTCTCCTTACACCCCTGAACATGAATTAACTTAAAAATCTTTGTGTCGATGTTAGGAAGACCTATTTAAAAATCCTTAAAGTTAAGAGATCAAAAATAAGACTAAGTCCGAAACACTTAGTGAAACTTTTAGGCTTCAAGCCTCTTATACATACAATTAGGAGCTGAACTGAGCTAGGAAAAGTATGGGGTATTACAATATATCCCCCTTGGGAACATTCTTCTTCGAATGAGACTTATTGGGATGAGTGTTCTGAAAAAACTGAGGTCATATACTGAACATGCATTACTGAAAGCATGATTACATGATTGAGTCTAAAACCTTATACGTGAACTAAATATCATGAACTGGACTGATTTTCTTGAATATGTGCAATGACATGATAATGGTTATAAGGATGAGATACAAACGAGAAAGTAATCTTATGAGTAACCATTGCCTCAGGCTGGATCTGGTTTTGTGAAGAAAAGTTGAGAGGTTTAAGACATGAAAACTCGGGGTATTACAATATCTCCCCTTGGGATCATGCATCCCCTGAATGATATTGACTTGTTTGAAATACTAAAGAAAGACTGAGATAATGTATGACGCATTTATGAACTGAATCATAACTGAATACCTGAATCTGGAACATTATGCATGAACTAAACTGAATTCACAATTTATATAGATGTGAACAAACTATCTCTAGGAACTTGTTGTCTGACTGCTAAATTGAATTACTGGCTACACAAACTGAATTATACTAAAAACTTATACTCAACTAGAGTATTTCTTCAACACTCTTTCTAAGAAGTTATAATAACAGTAGGAAGCAAAGAACTTGGGCATGATCTGAATAAGTTATATGAGTAAGGACTCTTTATAAGGCCATAACTCTATAACAGGGAACATAGGTCTATGAAACATAAATTGGAATTGCTATGCCTTAGATAATACAACTGCTACTCTCAACATTAGACATACTCCTCAAATACTCCTTTAACTATACATTCTGCTTCAATACCGTACTTCACTTGAGGCTACTGAAAAAAATGTTCATATGGGCACTGATAACTCTATCTACTGAAGTCCAAGCTGAACTGAATTCCCTCACTATATTCAAGCTTACTCGAATCTACAAAATGCACCCATAACACTGTAATACTAGTCGGAATCATAAATTCAATTCACCCTACATTTCCACAACTTCTCATCACAATAATAATTCTCCTTACCACTTCAACATCTAATTTCAACCTCTTATTAGGAATGCACTAACGCATAATGCACCTATCCACTTATATATACCAAAATGACGTCCAAGCCTATCATCATAACCAAACGTTAACTTCTAGACAAACAACCCATCAAAGTATTTTTTCTATACTCTCTAATACTTCTGTCATTAACAACTTCCATGCACTATTCTTAAGAAAATCACACACAAAACTTCAACCAACCATGACATATATCAATAACTTAGCCTCAATCTTACTTTACACTTACAACATTAGCTAAAATAAGCATATAATAATTATTTCCCAACATGAAACATTTACTCTCTACCATCTAAACAATTGTTCATCACCACTACTATATGATAAGGAGAGGTCACTGAAAGGCTGGAGCATGAGGACCTGAAGCATGAAAGAATACCATGCATAACTTGGACTCTTAACTGAGGCATGTGGAATAGAGTATCCACAGGCTGGATTCATTGCAGAGATAGAATCAAAGGATACACATGACATAATTTGAATTTTGCTGGTCATTAAAAATGTAGCATGAGTACTAGAACTGAACATAATGTAAAGCATAAGTACATGAGTCGTGAGTTGCATGGCCTGAGTTTGAGTTCATAAATTTCATGGAATATAATTCGTACAGCTAAGCAAACTGGAACTCCTTATACTAAGAACTGGAAGCATACATAATTCTATGGAAGGTTCCTGAATTTGAGCTATGATCAGTGAGCTTACATGTAAGGCATGAATATATATCATGATAACTAAAGTACAAATACTGAAATAAGAATGGGTTAGGCATCATCCTCTCTTACTACTATTCTACAACATACTGGCATCACTACTGGAATATGAGAGCTTGACTTGGTTTCATATTCTATCATCTCCTCATTTGCTATAAGCCATTACTCTAAGTATGCGGGACCCTTTTTGATAAACTCTAAACTGAACTGCAACCACTTTACTCTAATGTTTGGAAAATAACAATGTTCATCAGTAAAAAATTCACCTTGAAAGACTACAATTGAAAGTGAAAAACCTATTGCTAATAATCCCTTCTCAGATATAACTCATAACTTTTTATAGCCCTAATAGTCATCATGTAATAACTTAAACACTGACTAACTTAGGATCTTCATGAGTACCGCCACATCTTGCGAATTTACCATTAGACCTAAACATCCAACATCATCATCCTATATCCCATAACTTAGATGGTAAGAACATCAATTACTACATTACTAGACCTATTCAAACTTAGCAACTCAAGGGTACTATATAAGCACAACCCCACTATCATACTTAGCTCAAATTCTTGCATATACTATTTCAAGCCTACTGATTCACCTTCCATACAACTAACCCTATGGATACAGAATCTACTAAACTCAGATAACACTATCTCTACTTTACTACTGCTAAAATTCTGGGTCAATGATTCTAACTCTAGATCATATGCTGTCATAGGATTCTGAGAAAGGATTTTGAAACACAACCCTTAGATATCATCTTTCTTTCTCTAGGATATGAAATGATCTAACCCCTAAGCACTAGGTTACTACCCTTCCAATTAATGATTCATTCATTCGAAAACTGAATCTGAGCAACTCTATTTCTGTTGGCAACTAAGGCATAACATGAGTGGAGGCAATCAACGTTGAGAATGATATCAAAATCAGTTATCTCTAACTCTACAAGGTCAACTGAGGTGACTTTCCGGGATACTTGTGACTGGGCAGTTTCTGTATACCCGCTTGGATATAATGGATTTACCCACTGGGGTAGAAACTGAGAAAGGTTCTTCTAATGTTTAGGGATTGACACTGAAATTAACAGCCATATGAGGAGTTACAAAAGAAAGTGAAGCTCTGGGGTCTAATAAAACATAAACATGAAGATGAAAGACCTGTAACGTACCCACAACCACATCAAGGAAAATTTCCTGATTATGTCGGGACTGGAGTGCATACAACCTATTCTGATGCTGCCCACTGATGGTACTGGAAGTAACGCTTTGCTGGGTCGAGCAACTGGCTGGGACTTAGGAACGATTGTGCTGAATATGCTGACCCACCTGTGGGCATTCTATGACTTTTTGGCCTATCTTTCCATATCTAAATCACACACTATTACCAACCTTACACACACCCTGATGATTCCTACCACACCTCCCATAGAGTGGATTAGTATGACCATTGTTCATGCTACCCTGGGGCCTAGGGTCTAGCAATCTATCCTAATTGTCATTCCTGAACTTTGGCACTAGCACACTAGCTAAAGAAAGAGCTGGGGTTGATAATTTTTGGAGGAACTGGTAATAGTTACCACTCTCAGACCTTGACTTAAAACTACCTGTCCTATCCCTCTTATTCTCTCTCTCTTTCTTCCTATGCTTCTCCTCCTTACTCTGCTGAGCATGAACCATAATCCTATATAGGACAACAAATTTTTGATCATTCTGAACATTTACTGAATGAGTTAAAGTAGTAAAAATAGCTCTAAATTTGGTGTGAGAGATATGCTCATTCAGGGGATCTTTCTGAATAGGCGGATGTACAGACTGCTTCCCATTCCTTCTTCTCCTATTTATTTTAGGAGGTATTTTCTGTAACTAGAAGAAAGGATAAGTCAGAAAAAGAGTTTAAATAGAGCTCATGCTTATTCGCACAACCTGAATACTGAAAGAGAGAAAACTTTTCCTAAAATATCTTGTAGCCTCTTATCCATAAGTGTGGCGCGATTCACACACATATACAAAACTCTACTCAATGCGGATGTTAGACTCCCTAGGAAACTATAAAACTTTTTCCTTTGATACCAACTTTTTTCAGGATCCGAGGCTACCCCCTATTTGTGACAACAGTGCTTACAGTTATAAGTGACCATAAGCTAACCCATGAGTTTGTACCTATTATGAGCACTGAATAAAGTAACAAAATCCACATGTGTGGAAGTAAACTGTCAACACCATAAGGTTTAAACACTAATAAGATAATGTAAAATATGATACTAAAATACGTATCAAAACCTGTCTGAAACATCTAATAAAACCAACTGACTATCTACTTGACTGACTGCATATCTGAAAACCTCTAAACTGAGCAAAAAGAGTTGATGGGATAGCCTCAACTAACTCCAACTAAACTAACAAAAGGGAAATGCAAAAATATTGAAATAACATAACTGGTCCTCCATATATGAGGACTCACCACAACTGTTGCTGCTAAACTGTCTAAGCGCGGTCAAGAAACTGAGCGTTCAAAAATGATATAAGACATCATAATGCAAAGAAATGTATGCGATCAGTACTTTGAATGTATTGGTATATGAGATGAGGTTAGGTTGAAATACATAGGTTCATGTGCATGAAATACTGATTGACTAAATAGCATGACATAATGACTGACTGAATAACATGAGATAATGACTGACTGAATAACATGATATAACTGATGCATAAAATGTGTGAAAGCTGTAAAATCTTAAATTGCATGACCAAGTATGTTACATGATACTGAAATAGTTCGTAAACTTAAATACTGAAATCTAGTAACTGAATAACTGATGAACGGTATGCTATGATCAAGCAAACCTGAACCAAATTCTGTGTTGAATACTAAACTGAGATTATGGGAGGTATCATCTAATTGACATGCCCCAATCTGAGCTAATCAGGGTCAAACCTATAACCCTAGTTGGAATAGTATTAGTACCATGCCACAAGTACTAAAAATGGCTGTGTGGATCTACTACACTAATGTCTTGAAGGACTAATGAGTCACCCTCAACTAGTAGGTGCTCTAATAGAATGTGTGTTACCCTCAACTAGTAGGAAAAAACTTTATCAACGCTCAACTGGACGGTTGATATCTCTAACCTATGCTGGCTATTTAGTTTTGGAACTCAAGGATTGCTACTAAAAGTCACACCCTTTACTCGTAGGGGAGACTTAATACCTGGGTTTGCTAGGAGCTAAATCCTACTCCCAACTGAAGGACACTGAATTACTGGACTAAACTAAGCTTAATTGAAAAAACAACTAATCATGATAACTAACTAGATTACAATGCTCATGGTTTATCTAAACTCGTACTAAAGATACTTAAATCATGTCTACAACTAAGCATCAGGTGTTCATAACCCTCCAGCACTGAATACAAATATCAATAAGGATATGTAAATCTTTAAAACCCATAATAAAGGATCATTGCTCAAAATCCAATACTTAGACATTTAATCAAATACATAGAAGTCATGAATTTAACAATGGGAATGGGTAAAACAAGTGATTGAAAACATAGTTACAATACTAAAACCATGAATTAGGGATTTAACATGAGGATTTCAATGCTCAAATCATATAAGGGCTCATTCTTTCGAAAAACACTTGAAACATAACTTGTAATCAAAATCAATAAAAATTTCATAGGGACAATTCATCATAAACATGTAAAAACTCATAATTTCATATCAAAAAGATTCTTGAACTCCATCGGTGGAAAGGGTCCATGGATGAACATCACATATACCTTAAATCTTAAATCTTGAAAGAGAAACACAAATCTTTAAGCTTCCTTAAATTTTCTTGGACTTGCGAACTTGATTTCTTAGTTTTCTTGAAGAGAAGGTAGTTGAATTTGATGAACTTAGGGAATAATTAGGGTTTATTTTTTAGAGGAAAATTGGGGTAAAATAGGCATATAATGCCCTAACCAATGTTTTAATTAATGATTTTATGAATTGGATTAAGGGGAAAAGACTCAATTGCCCCTCAGATAATAAATTCATAACTGGAACGCCGATTAGAAGTGTACCGCAATGTGCTGAGTGTCTCATCGCTTTAAGTAGCATGACGCAATGCTATAACAGTGAGCTACTGGAATCGAAATCCAAACACGACCCTATCCTTGTCTGAAAAATCAAAAACTTCCCCAAGACTTGCTCCCTACACCCCTAAATATGAATTAACTAAAAAATCTACATCTCAGGGTCGAGAAGAACCATTTAAAAATCCTTGAAGTTCAGAGGCCAAAAATAAGACTACGTCCCCAACACTTTGTTAAATTTTTAGGGTTTAAGCCGCTTATACATGCAACTAGGAGATGAATTGAGCTAGGAAAAGTATGGGGTATTACAGTATGACTTGCAAGTTGAGGATACTAGTGAAGATCGAGTTGTACCGATTGTCGACTTAACTTTACCTTTCCCATTTTTAATAGGATTTTTATGTTATTTTGATATACTTTAAATACCCTAGGGTTTAGCTTTTATTGGTTACGTGTTGTGACATTCTTTTACATGCTATTACCCACTATTACTCATAATTACATTATTTCTTGAGATTTTAGGGTTTTATTCATTTAAAGACTTTGGATTTTATTTTTCTTATTTTTGTGAAATCTTTTTTATGTGTTCTTTATTAATAATCATGGTTTCTTGCACAAACATGAGCGACTAATCTCCTTAGCTAGGGTTGTGGGAACCCTGGTGGATTAGCTACATTGAGGAAGTATGAGACACTATTATTTCCGGGTTTCTATGTGTATTGTAATTCTTCTTCATAATAATTAAACTTATAGCATCTACAGATTCTTGAGATTGCCTGTATTCGCATCCATTCGATAACCAAAAATCTTGCAATTAGGAAAAAAAGATTAAGACAGTGATTTGAGGTGTGATAACAAAGCATTCTATCATATCACTTGATCCTAACCCGACAAGTTTAACTGAGGCCATAGAAATGGGAAACAAAGCAACACCCTGATACGATAACCAAGTAAAAAGTGTGAAATTTATCTTCTAGATAATCAGACACTTAATAATACTTATCTTGTAGGCTTTGCATGCAGAATAATAGAATAATTGGGTGGATCATAAGAAATTTATACAATTGAGAAGCTAGGTAGAACACAAAACTAACATTCATCTCATATTGACTTAAACTCAAAAGCAGTCAAGAATTAGTTACTATTTGCGATTGATAACAAAACCCCTATTTACTTTCCAGTACTATTCATGGATTACATCAAGGCAAACAACTGCTCACGTTTTACCTGTGGGATCAAACCCATCCTTGTTGGGTTACTATATTTGCAATCGACTACATTATACTTTTAGTTGAGGTATAGTTTTAGGCGACATCAAATTTTGACGCCGTTGCTGGGGAAAGTGCAACGTTCTTCAGTTGGATGTGGGGGTTATTCCAAAAAAAATTGGGAGAAGTTTGAAAATTTTTAGATGCATCAAAGAATAAAATTTTATTATGACTTGCTGGTTGATGCGGGAAGCTTGGATAGGTAGTAGATCAGCGCGCCTATGGCAGGAAATTTTCTATTTTTGACTATGATTGATGGATATTGAAATATTTCTAATGTATTGAAAGATTTTGATTCTATTTTGATTTTTGACTTTGTGATTGATGAAATGCTGCTGACTTTTGAAATGTTATTGTGAAAATTGGTGTTAACTTTATGCTAAAAAGAATTGAAAATGTTTAAAATATTGAACCCTCTTAAAATTTTTGTTTAAGAGTGTGATTTGTATATCTGTGTGAAATTGTCGAGTATTTGATAATGGAGGGATAGTATAGTTTGGGACAAAACAATTGCATAGTTGGATAACTGATACATAGTAATGTAGCACTGTGCAAGTGTGTGTCAAGTTTACTAAGTTCACGGTGGTGCTGGAATCTAGAACTTTCCTAGTTGCTTTTACCTTGGTCTAGGATGGTTAAGTAGGAAGTGATCATAGGCCCTTTTTGTATGAGTCCACTTAAGCTTAAAATGCCCTAACCAAAGGAATAAATCCCCTTGATCCAAATATTTGAGTCTTTATAGACCAATTTTTCTTTTTACACTTATCACCTTCCCATTTTACTTACAATGAACCTATTTTAGCCTTGTTCCTCTTGTGGACACTGTGCACCTCAACTCAGGCAAATTGCCTAAGTTGAGGGTGGCTATTATAGGGGTGCATAAGAGGAAAATGAGTATGAAGATAATGGGAAGAAGGGAAATAGTTAAAACATGGGTAGATGTGATAAAAAAAAAAGAATCAAATGTGCAATGTACAACAAAAGAAAATAAATAAGAAAAATAACTGATAGAAAGCCACACCTGATCCAACTGGAATATGCTTAAAAGAAAAAAAGGAGACATAAGGGTGGAAATAAAAGAAGTCAAAAGTAGTGCACCCCGAGAAAAGCATAGTGTCCAGGAGGCTTAGTCACTAAATTGTAATCCCACGAGTCTGTACCCCGTATGCTACACAATGCTCATAATCCCGAACGACCACAAGCTAACCCATGACTGTTACCTGCTATAGTAACTAAATAATAATGCTGTAAATATGCAAGAATTAGGTAGAAACTTGCCATAAGGTTCAATACTGAAATAAAATTGAACACGGTATAACAATACCAAAACTAAAATATGTGTCTAAAAATACTCTAGTCTGAAAAAGCCTCTAAACTGTCTGAAATGTGGAGTTGATGGGACAAGTCCCCAACTAACTCCATCTACTGAAATAAACTTAAATTCTAAAATAATAATCATGTCCTTGAACTATGAGGACTTACCACTAACTCTGATTGCTAAAAATTTGTAACTACTAGGGATGATTGGGAGCCCGTGCGTCTGAACCTATGATATAAAATATCATAGCACAAAACAAAGGTATGTGTTAGTACTTGGAATATACTGGTATGGAAAGTGAGGTAGGCTGAAATGTATAGGTCCATATGAATGAACAATATTGATTGAATAACATGAATGTAACTGAATGAAAGTACATGCATGAATACGTAAATTATAATTGAGATCGTGATAACACTGGATACTGAGTCTGAATATTGATTAACTGATATCTGAGTCTACTGATACTCAATTACTGATAACTGAGTAACTGTTTCTGACAGTCTTGAATATAGAACTATGCTGAGTTCCATACTGAGTTGAGTGATTATATCTGACAATACTGAATCTGTAGAACTGAACTGAGTTCTACACTGAGATTGAAACAGAAACTGAGACTCTGGGATGTAATCATCTAATCGGCATTCCCCTTTCTGAATAGATTGGGATCTTACCTGTAACCACAGTTGAAAGGGTGCCAGTACCATGCTACAGGTAAAGATAAGATGAGTCACCCTTATCTGACAGGTACTCTGAACGAGAATATTGGTACCCTCAACTGGCAGGTAAATCACCTCATCAACCCTCAACTAGCAGGTTGATGTCTCAACCTATGCTGGCTATGTAGTTCTAGAACATAAGGACTGCTTCTAAGGATCACACCTTCTACTGGCAGGTGAATCCCCATCCTTGGGTTCACTCGATGCTGAATCCTACTCCCAACTGAATAAACCCTGGACTATTTATAAACTGTTGTAAGATGGACAGAACTGATACTGATCATACTATTTAACTAAACTGAACTGAGTTCAGTGGACTGATGGAATACTACTAAATTCTATTAACTAACTGAGTACTACTGAGTTTTCCTGAGTTCTGTAACTGACTGAATTCTACTCATCATGACATGGCTGAATACTATTCTATAACTGACACTGGCTCTAGGCATATAACTAAATTGTCGGGTATTAAATATCCCCAGGACTCAATAGCATGAAAAGCAAATCACTGCATGACTTTAGTAGCATAATGGTACTAGCTTACTAACAGTACATTCACTTAGGCATTTCTGTCAAACACTTGATATAGATTGGGCGTGTGCAAGAATAAATTAACATAATAGCATGTTATGCTTGGGATAGTCAATTCAAATAGGCATTTTGACAAACACTTAAGAAGCATGGGTATTTCACATATCAATACACATCTAGTACTATCATGAATTCTACATTCAACTTGCTGCTCAAGAATTTAACATGAAGTTCACAAAGTTCAATTCATAATTAACTAATTTTCATGAAACGGGGCAAATCATGGAGTTAGATCACCATTAATATCATAATCATGAATACATTCAAGATCCAACAAAAAATCCATGAAATCAATTAACTTAAATTTTAAAAGAGTTTCTTGGACTCCAAGGGTGGAAGGATACACTTGGATGAACACTTCACATACCTTAGTGCCTGAATTCTGAAAGATTGGTGGTGGTTTTTGAGTTCTTGATTTGAAATTGATCCCTCTAGGGTTTTTGTTTTTGAGAAATTTAAGAAAAATGAATGAATTTAGCCTCTAAAGGGGCTTAATCTCGTGTTTTGGGGGATGGTAAACATGGGAAGAAAACCTTATTACCCTTGAGTATGCATCTTTTTAATGACTGAAAACTAAACTGTCGACGCGCAGACTGACGCGTTGCGTTATTGGATTCGACGTGATAGACAACGCGCCACATTGAGTCCCCGTCGGTTCACTGGAAATTACCACTGGGATCCAAGGAAAATATTGATCGACGCAATGGCCGATGCGCCGTACTGAGGTCGCGTCGATACCCTATTTTGGATTCCCAAACATGGTTCAAATGAGGTCCGAAAAATATAAAACTTATCCGGGAATACTTGCTGATATTCCTGATCATGAATTAACCTAAAGATTGACATTTTAAGGTCATAGAGGTCATGAAATAGATTTGCCAACTTATGAAGGCCAAAATGACACTAAGTTGAATACTTAGCTAAAATTTTCTAAGTCTGGGACCCCTTAGAAAGCTTAAAAAATTGAGTTGAGCTTAGGATTTTGTGGGGTCTTACAATATCTCCCCCTTGGGAACATTTGTCCTCGAATGAGACTGATTAATCTGAGAATACTAATAGGCCTGATTTAAACACTAGACATGCACAACTGAAGCATGATTCCATGACTAAAACTACTGATATACTAAATTATCATACTAAACATGCATATCTAATACATGAGTACATAGCTGAACATGATTCATTGATGCATGACTGTGATTAGTGATAATCTGAGTTTATATACTGAACATGTATGTCTAATGCATGAGTACATAACTGAACTGATTTGTGAATGCATGACTGAGTATGCAACGTTAATTGGTACTACGTTGGTAGGTATATCTGAACATGAGACTGAGTAATTCAAAGGAAAACTATTACCTTGGGCTGAGTCCAAGTTTGCGCAGAAGAGGTAAGGGTACTTGGTCTGCATGTCTGCATCTGCCTCCCAAGTAGCTCCCTCAACGGACTGATTTCGCCAAAGAACATTGATTAGAGAAACTTCTTTGTTCCTAAGTCTGTGAATTTGATAGTCAAGGATTTCGACTGGAATCTCTTCATAAGAGAGGCTGCTCTAAATATCTATGCCCTCAATAAGGACTACGACCGCTGGGTCACCTATGCATTTGTTTAGCAAGGAGATATGGAACACTGGATGCACTAAAGCTAAGTCTGAAGGCAACTCAAGCTCGTAAGCTACCTTTTTGAAATGGCTAAGAATTCGGTAAGGACCGATGTATCGGGGACTGAGTTTCCCCTTCTTGCCAAACCTCTTCACTCCTTTCATTGGAGAGATTTTCAAATACACAAAATCACCAATCTCTAACTCGAGATCCTTTCTGCATACATCTGCATATGATTTCTATCGACTCTAAGCTATCTTAAGCCTTTGCCTAATCAACTGGACTTTTTCTAAGGTATCAAATAAAAAGTCAGGCCCTACCACTATGGCCTCACCCACTTCAAACCAATTAATGGGAGATCTACACCTCCTCCCATAAAGTGCCTCAAACGAAGCCATCTGAATGCTGGAATGATAACTGTAGTTATATGCGAATTCAATCAAATACAAGTGGTCATCCCAACTATCTTTAAAGTCTATCTCACATGCTCACAACATATCTTCTAAAGTATGAATGATCTTTTCTGCTTGACTATCTGTATAAGGATAAAAAGCTGTACTGAGGTAAACTTGGGTACCAAGACCCTTTTGGAATGCCTTCCAAAAATGAGAAGTGAACTGGGTACCTCTATCTGAGATAATGGACAACGGAACAACTTGTAATATGAAATCTTTGATATAGAGTTTGGTGTAATCCTCAGCTGAATAAAAGGTATGGACTGGTAGGAAATGAGCTGATTTGGTCATCCTGTCTACAATGACCCAAACTGAATCATGTTGGTGACGAGTATTAGGAAAACCCATCACAAAGTCCATGTTCACTTCTTCCCACTTCTAGGTGAGAATGCTGAACTCCTGCATGGAGCCACTTGGATTTTGATTCTCGATCTTAACCTGCTGACATGTTAAGCACTTAGCCACATACTCTGTAATATCTTTCTTCATCCTACTCCACCAATAGATCTCCAGCAAATCACGGTACATCTTAGTGTCCCCTGGATGAATAGAGTAGTATGCTCCATGCGCTTCTGTAGGAATTCATTGCCTCAAGTCATCTATATCTGGCACACATAGTCGACCTTGACAATGCAAAACACCATTTCCCCCTTGGGAGAAGACCTCTACTTTCTGATCTCTGACTGATTCCTTCAACTTAAAGATACTGGGATCCCTATCCTGCTTTTCCTTTACCTTGTAAACTAGGGATGATTTTGAACTACTCTGCACCCATACACTACCTTCTGCTGAATCGACTAAGCGAACACATAGTAAGGAAAGCTAATGAACTTCCTGAACTAACTTCTCCTTATCATCCTCAACATGAGAAACACTACCCATAGACATCCTACCGAGAGAATCAACCACTACTTTGGATTTACCCAAATGATACATGATGCTCATATCATAGTCTTTTAATAGATCTAACCACCTTCTCTGGTGAAGGTTTAGGTCTTTCAAAGAGAACACATACTGGAAGTTCTTATGGTCTATGAACACATCAACGTGCATCCCATACAAATAGTGCCTCCAAATCTTTAAGGTAAATGCTACTGCTGCAAAATCTATATCATGAGCAGGATAGTTCTTTTTATGGGGTTGAAGCTGTCTAGAGGTGTAGGATATAACCTTACCTCTCTGCATCAAAACACACCCCAAACCAACTTCGAAGGCTTCATAATATACCACAAACCCTTCTGAACCATCTGGTAGGGTCAAAACTTGGAGCTGTAGTGAGTCGTGTCTTCAACTCTTGAAAACTCTTTTCACAATAATCTGACCACTGGAATTTGACTTTCTTCTGAGTCAATCTGGACATAGGGGATGCAATAGATGAAAATCCCTCAACAAACCATCAGTAATAGCCAGCCAAACAATGAAACTCCTTATATCTGATGGAGATATGGGTCTAGGTCAGTTTCTCACTGCTTTGGTCTTTTGGGGATCAACTCTAATGCCATCACCAGAAATGATATATCCAAGGAAATCTAATAACCTTAGCCAAAATTCACACTTATTGAATTTGGTGAATGGCTGATGGTTTTTGAGAGCCTGCAATACTATTCTGAGATGGTCTGCATAATCATGCTCACTGGGGAGTAGACAAGAATATCATCTATGAAGACTATGACGAACATGTCCAAGTAATGCTTGAACACAAGGTTCATCAAGTCCATTAAGTCTACAGGGGCATTGGTAAGACTAAAGGCCATGACTAAGAATTTGAAGTGACCATACCGAGTTCTGAAGGCTATTTTTGGGATGTCATATTTTCTGAACCTGAGATGATGATAGCCTGATCTGAGGTCTATTTTAGAAAAGTAACTGGCACCCCAAAGTTTTTCAAACAAGTCATCGATTATAGGAAGTGTATACTTGTTCTTGACCATGACTTTATTTAGCTGACAGTAATTAATACACATTCAAAGAGAACCATCTTTCTTATGCATGAATAAAATTGGTGCGGCCCACGTAGACATACTAGGTTTGATAAATCCCTTATCTAGGAGATCTTTTAACTATTCTTTTAATTCTCTGAGTTCTGTTGAAGCCATTTTATATGGAGGAATAGGTATGGGATGAGTATCTGGAAGAAGGTCTATTCTGAAGTCGATTTCCCTTTTGGGAGGAACTCCAAGAAGATCTTCTGGAAACACATCTAGGAATTCACATGCTACTGACACTGATTCAAGAGTAGGGGTTTCTGAACTAGAGTCCTGGACTCAAATGAGATGGTAGACACATCTCTTAGATATTATTTTCTAACCCGAAGGTAAGAAATAAGCTGACCCCTAAGTGCTGAAGTACTAACCCTCCATTCTAAGATGGGCTCATTCAAAAACTAAAATTGGAAAATTCTATTTTTGCAGTCAAATGAGGCATAGTAGGAATGAAGCCAATCCATGCCAAGAATGACATCAAAATCAGTCATCCCTAGATTGACTAAGTCTGCTGAAGTTACTTTCTTAGATATCATAATCAGACAGTTCCTATATACCCACTGGTCTAGGATAGATTTACCCACTGAGGTAGAGACTGAGAAAGGCTCTGCTAAAATTTCAGGACTGACTCCAAAATCAACGGCTATATATGGAGTAACAAAGGACAATGAAGCTCCTGGATCTAGCAAAGCATAAACATGTAAATGGAAAACTTGTAACATACTAGTGACCACATCAAGAGAAATTTCCTGATCCTATCGAGACTGAACAGCATAGAGTCTATTTGGGCGCTGTCCACTGGTGGCACTGGAAGTGGCACCCTGCTGATTCGGGTGACCTGACTCAGCTGGGTGATGGTTATACTGACCCTGAGAACCTGACTGAGGATAATCTATGGCTCTGTGTCCTAGCTTTCCACACATAAAACACATATCATTGCTTGCTCTGCTGACACCCTGGTGATTTCTTCCATATTTTTGACAAAGAAGATTGGTTCGGGTGCTGCTGACACTACCCTGGGGTTTAGGGCCTGGTGTCCTATCTCTATTGCCTTCTTTGAATTTTTGCACTGGAGCACTCGCTGAGGACAGAGATGGAACTAAGAATTTCAAGTAGAACTGAGTATGATTCCCACCCTCTGACTTAGGCTGAGTAAAGTTAAAACAACTTGTTCTCGCTCTCTTATTCTCCCACTCCTTCCCCCTATTCTTAGACTCCTCTATCTGCTAAGTATGGACCATGATCCTGGATATGTCCATCTCCTTAATCAATATTGTGGTCCTACACTCCTTGACCACACTATTAGACACCTCCATCACAAACTTACTCATCCTAGATCTGCTATCTGCCACCACATAAGGAGCATATCTAGCTAATTAAGTAAACTTGAGAGAATACTCTTTCACTATCATGTTGCCCTGTTTCAGATTTATAAACCCCAAAACCTTCACTTTCCTCAACTCCAATAGAAAGAACCTATCTATAAAAATAGTGGAAACTCCTCCCATTCTATAGGCCCTACATCAGTGGCCCTTTTTGCTTTCCACTATTAGAACCATGAGTGGGCCATATCATGCAAATGATATACGAGCAACTCAACGCTCTCAATAGTGGTCACCCCCATAATATCAGTAACTTTTTGCACCTGATCAAGAAACTCCTGAGAGTCCTCATCTAACTTAGACCCAGTAAAAGATAGAGGGTTTATTCCAGTATTGGCCACTAGGTTGACCGGAATAGCAGATGGACATTCATTCTAGGCTGCAATATAATGAGCTAGGGTGGTAAAATCTTCTATGAATTCAATGTGGGAGACATGTTCATCCAGAAGATCTGGCTGGATGGGCTGGGGTTCTAGCTGCTCTCTTGTTCCTCTTCCCTTAGTCCTCTTTGGAGGCATATTCTGTAAACAAAAGAGAAATTTAGATTAGATAGGGAGCTTAACTGGAGATCATGCTCACTTGCACGACATGAGTACTGAAAGAAGAGAATTTTTTCATAAATCACCTCGTAATCTCCTGTCCATAAGTGTAGCGTGCTATACACCCATGCACAAGATTCTACTAGATGCGGCTTTCAGACTTCCTAGGACTCTGTTGAAACTTAGGCTCTGATACCAAGTTTGTAATGCCCCGAGTCTGTACCCCGGATGCTAAACGGTGCTCATAATCCAGAAGAACCACAAGCTAACCCATGATTGGTACCTACTGCAGTAACTGAACAATAATATTGTAAATATGCAAAAATTAGGCAGAAACTTTCCATAAGGTTCAAAACCAAAATAAAACTGAACACGATATAACAATACCCAAACTAAAACATCTATCTAAAAAAACTCTAGTATGAAAAGCCTCTAAACCATCTAAAATGTGGAGTTATGGGAAACGTCCCCAACTAACTCCATCTACTGAAATAAACTGAAATGCTAAAATTATAATCATGTCCTCGAACTAAGAGGACTCAACACTAACTCTGACTGCTGAAAATTTGTAACTGCTAGGGATGATCGGGATCCCGTTAGTCTGAATCTATGATATAAAATATCTTAGCACAAAAGAAAGGTATACGTCAGTACTTGGAATGTACTAGTATGCAAAGTGAGGTAGGCTGAAATGTATGGGCTCATATGCATGAACAATACTGACTGAATAACATTAATATAACTGAATGAGAGTACATACATGAATACGTAAACTATAATTGAGATTGTGATAGCATTGGATAGTGAGTCTGAATACTGATTAACTAATATCTGAGTCTACTGATACTGAATTACTGATAACTGAGTGACTGTTTTTGACAGTCCTGAATATGGAACTATGCTGAGTTTTGTACTGAGCTGAGTGATTGTATCTGATAGTCTTGAATCTGTAGAACCGAATTAGTTTTATGCTGATATTGGAACTAAAATTGAGGATGTGGGATGTAATCATCTAACTGACATCCACCTTTATAAATGTATTGGGGTCCAACCTGTAATCTCAGTATAAAGGGTGTCAATACCTACCTCGGGTAAAGACAAGCTGAATCACCCTTATCTGGAAGGTGCTCTAAACGAGAATGGTGGTACCCTCAACTGGCAGGTAGATCACCTCATCAACCCTCAACTGTCATGCTGATGTCTCAACCTATGCTAGCTATGTAGTTCTGGAACACAAGGACTTCTTCTAAGGATCACATCCTCTACTGATAGGTGAGTCCCTATCCTTGGGTTCACTCGGTGCTGAATCCTACTCCCAACTGAATAGATCATGGATTGATTTCTAAACTATTCTAAGCTGGACTAAACTATTATTGATCATACTATTTAACTAAACTAAACTGAGTTCACTGAGTTCTATGGATAGACAGAATACTACTACATTCTGTTAACTGACTAAGTACTACTGAGTTTCCCTGAGTTTTGTAACTGACTAAATTCTACTGATCATGACATGGCTGAAAACTATTTAGTAACTGACACTGGGTCTAGGCATACAACTAAATTATCGGGTATTAAATACCCCTAGGACTAAATAGCATTAAAATCAAATAACTACCTGACTTTAGTAGCATAATGGTACTAGCTTACTAACAGTACATTTAACTAGGCATTTCTGTCAAACACTTTATATACATTGGTCACGTACAAGATTAAATTCACATAATTGCATGTTATGATTGGGCTAGTCAATTCACATAGGCATTTTGACAAACACTTAAGAAGCATGGGTATTTCACATATCAATACACATGTAGTACTATCATAAATTCTATATTCAACTTGCAACTTAAGAATTTAACATGAAGTTCACAAAGTTCAATTCATAATTAACTAGTTTGCATGAAAATTAGGGCTAATCATAGAGTTAGATCACTATTAACATCATAATCATGAATACATTCAAAATCCAACAAGAAATCTATAAAATCAATTAACTTAAATTTTGAAAAAGTTTTTTGGACTCCAAGAGTTGAAGGATACCCTTTGATGAACACTTCATAGACCTTAGTGCCTGAATTCTGAAAGATTGGTGTTGGTATCTTGAGTTCTTAATTTGAAATTGATCCCCCTAGGGTTTCTGTTCTTGAGAAATTTGAGAATAATGAATGAATTTTGCCTCTAAAGGGGCTTAATATCGTGTTTTGGGGGATGACAAATGTGGGGAAAATACCCTATTACCCCTGAGTATGCTTCTTTTTAATGATTGAAAACTGAACTGTCGACGCGCAGACTGATGCATCGCGTCATTGACATCGATGCGATAATCAATGCGTTGCATCTCATCTGCATTGGTTCACTAGAAATTGCCATTGGGAGCTAAGAAAAATATTGATCGATGCAATGACCGCCACGCCACGCCAAGATCACGTCGATACACTATTTTGGATTCCCAAACATGGTTCAAACAAGGTCTGAAAAATGCAAAACTCGTTTGAAAATCCCTACTGACATTCCTGATTATGAATTAACCTAAAGATTGACATTTTAAGGTCATATAGGTCATGAAATAGAGTTTCCAACTTATGAAGGCCAAAATGACACAAAGTTGAATACTTAGCTAAAATTTTCTAAGTCTGGGACCCCTTAGCAAGCTTAAAAGACTAAGTTGAGCATAGGATTTTGCGGGGTCTTACATAAATTAATCTCAAAAGATATCATATCAGCTCCAAGCCTATGTTACAAGACAAATAAAGTCCTATAGTGATCCTACAATAACTGTCTGAGAACTTAGAAAAAGAGCATAAGGGTATGCCTATGGTATTTTTTGCACACCGATGATACTTCTTTGTGTGAGAAAGAGACATTTGTTATATCCCTTAATAGAGTAGTCTATTTGTGAAGAGTAAATGGGATTTTTTTGACTGTGAGTGCACATGGGTTATATTTCTAGATTATTTGATAAATACAAAGCATGTCTATGCCCAAGTGTCTATTGCTATTGTAATGCCATCATCATATTGTTTTGTGATTTTACATGTGCTAAATTCTTATACGCAGAATTGAGTTGAAAAATTGTAAAATTTTGTGGGAAAAAATGAGACTAAAATTTAAGTCAAAATCACTGCCATAGGTATGCTTGAGATCTTCTTGTTTAAGCATTAGCTCTGTGCTATAAAATAGTAATGTAGAGTGGAAACACGAAACTTTTGATGCTTAAAACTTCAAATTTATTGATGAAATTAGGGTGTTTTATTGGATATGATGCACTTTGGTATAAATTATAGGTAAAATAGGTTTACAACAAAGAAAAGAGAAAAAAAGACCTAAAAAAGACCAACTCTAATAAGTATACAAGTCAGTCTCTAAGTTGTAACCAATCGATACTACTCGTATTCTAAATCGTATGAGTAACAGAACCCAAAGCCAATCTGAGGAGCCAAGTATGAGGAAGATACGACTTAAGTACCCAAGTCATAATCCAGGGTACGAGTCATATATGAAAGTCATGATCATAACAGAACCTTAGCTACTATCCAGGAGTTAAAGTGTCAAAGCTATACGAGTCGAAAGTCTGAGTACGACTCATATAAAGATGTCATATACAAACTAGTGCTCAAGACCTGAAAATACTAAAGTCCCAGGTGGATATGGATGAAGAACACGAGTCTTACACTAAGGTATGACTTATAAGAAGAATATGTATGCTGAATAGAGAGTTGAAGCCTTGGGAAGATCTGACATTGGAATGGATATGATAAGATAGGATATGACTTATAACCTGAGGATTTGAGTGAAGACTGAGTCATACCGACTACCAACTTAACTTTACCTTTCCCATTTTTAATAGGATTTTTATATTATTTTGAGATACTATAAATACCCTAGGGTTTATCTTTAATTAGGTTTCACATTTTGACATTTTCTTACGCGCTATTACACACTATTAATCACTACTACATTTTTCTTGAGATTTTAGGGTTTTATTCAATTAAAGACATTGGAGTTTTTTTGTCTTATTCTTGTGCAACCGATTTTGTATTCTTTATTGATAATCATGGTTTCTTGCACAAACATAAGCAAGTAATGTCCTTAGCTAGGGTTGTAGGAACCCTGGCAGATTACCTATATAAAGAAAGTATGAGACTCTATTGTTTTAGGGTTTCTACATGTATATTAATTTTTTTTCTCAATAATTAAACTAATAGCAGCTTCAGACACTTGAGATTGCATGTATTTACATCCATTCGATAACAAAGAATCTTGCGATTAGGAAAATAAGATTAAGATAGTGATTTGAGGTACACTAACCAAGAATTTCATCTTATCACTCGATCCTACCCTGACAAGTGTAACTAAGGCCATAGTAAGGGGAAATAAGGTAACACCCTGATATGATAACCAAGTAAAAATGGAGAAATTTATCTTCTAGCTTATCCAACATTTGATAATACTGGTCTTTTAGGATTTTCATACAGAACAACAAAATAATTAGGTAGATCACAAGAAATTTAGGCAGTTGAGAAGTTGGGGGGAACACAAACCTAGTGTTTATCTCATATTGATTTCAACTCAAAAGCACTCAAGAATTAGTTACTATTTATGATTGATAACAAAACCCCCCATTTAATTTCTTGTACTTCTCGTGGATTACATCAAGGCAAGTAAATGCACATATTTATCCTATGGGATCGAGGCCAACCTTGTTGGGTTACTATATTTGCAATCGACCATATTATACTTCTAGTTGAGGTGTAGTTTTAGGTGACATTAAGGGGTGGTGGTGCTGAGTAGGCTATGTGGGATGACTTTTTAAGGTCCTTTATGGATCACTTCTTTCCTTAGGAGTTAAGTTAAGATAAGGCTGAAGAATTTATGAATCTGATGCATGGTAAGATGAGTGTTACGGTGTATGGTTTGAAGTTTTAGAAGTTGTCCCATTATGATCTAGACTTAGTATCTAATATGAGGTCCTAAATGAGAAAGCTTGCATTTGATTTGTCCTGTGATTTGGTGTTAAAATGTAAAGATGTTATATTGAACAATGATATGGACATCTCTAGGCTAGTTGTTTATATGTAGCAGGTAGAGAATGAGAAAAAAAAGCAGACAAAGATGGGAGACAGACAAAACAAGAAATTTATATATTCAGAGAAGGGTGCAGGTCAGTAGAATAGTAGGAGAGATGGTAGATAGTGGACTAAAAAAAGAATTAGGGGAATTCTTATTCGAAAACTAGCGCTCCTTATCCTAAGTCTTCAGGTGATCATCGTTTTTAGGATAACAGTGGTCCTAAGGTATAGGGTGCCCAGTCTCCAGCTAGTAGAGCTTAGCCAGCCCCACCTTATCCTTCTTGTCATTTTTATGGGTAGCTTCATCAAGGATATTATGAGGAGGGGAGAAATCGGTGCTATAATTATGTCCAGCTTGGTCATATGCAGTGAGATTATCCTTTAGTCAAGGTTACCACAGGATCTAACAAGGTTTTGGTCGCCATATCTTCAGCCCCTACACCAAAGAAAGCTACTTATATTACCGACATTGACCAGAATCATCTCTATACACTTGCTACTCATCAGGAATCTAAGTTATTCCCTGATGTTATCACTGGTACATTACAAGTCTTCTCTTGTGATGTTTATTTTTTGCTTGATCTAGGTTCTACCTTGTCTTATGTGACCTTTTATGTGGCTTTGCACTTTGGTTTTCATCTTAAATGTATTTTTGACCCTTTTTCAATATCTACTTTGATGGGTTATTCTATTATTGCTACAAAAATATATAGAGATTGTGTGGTATCCATCTTTCATAGAGAGTCATTAGTGGATTTAATAGACTTAGATATGGTGGATTTTGATGTTATCTTAGGGATGGACTAGCTTCATTCGTGCTATGCTTTTCTTGATTGTAGGACCCAAAAGGTCAATTTTAACTTTTCTAATTAGTCGGTATTAGAATGGTAGGGGGTTTCCTTAGTTCCCAAAGGGAGGTTTATTTTATATTTTAGAGATCAGAAGTTGATTTCAAAAGGGTGTCTATATAATCTAGTTTAGGTTAAGGACTCTCATTCTGAAGGTCCTTCTTTGCAATCTGTACCTATGGTTAGTTAATTTCCCGAAGTGTTTCCTGATGATCTTTCTGGAATTCCTCTCGATAGGGAAATAGATTTTGGGATTGATCTTTTATCGGATACTCATCCTATTTCCATTCCTCCTTATAGGATGGCTCTGGCTGAACTAAAGGAACTTAAGGTGCAATTGAAAGATCTTCTTGATAAAGGGTTCATTAATCCTAGTGTTTCTCCCTGGAGTGCTCATGTACTTTTCATGTGAAATAAAGATGGATACCTTTGAATATGTATAGACTATCGCCAATTGAATAAGGTTATAACAATAAAGAATAAGTACCCTCTTCCTTAGATGGATGTTCTTTTTGACCAGCTTTAGGTTGCTAGGTATTTCTCACAGATTGATTTCTACTTGGGCTACTATCAGCTGAAAATTCTGGAGGTTAATATTCCCAAGGCTATTTTCCAAACCCGGGATGGTCACTATGAGTTTTTGGTTATGTCATTTCGGTTGAATAATGGTCCAATTGCATTTATGGATCTTATGAATTGGGTTTTCAAGAAGTTTTTTGACTTGTTTGATATAGTCTACATTGATGACATCTTGGTTTACTCTAAGAGTGAGAAGGATCATGTCAATCACCTCCGAATTGTGTTGCACTCTTAAGGATCAAAAGTTGAAAGCTAAATTACTAAGTGTGAGTTTTGGATGATTGTTGTGACCATTTTTGGTCATGTTATTTCTATAAAGGGGATCATGGTTGATCCATAGAAAGTAGAGGCAATTAAGAAATATCCTAGACCCATAACTCCAACCGACATTAGGAGCTTCTTAGGTATGGTTGGGTATTATAGGAGATTTGTGGAGAGTTTCTAATCTATTGTTTCCCCGTTGATGAAGTTAACTCAGAAAAAGATTAAGTTTTTATGGTATGATGCTTATGAAGGTAGTTTTGAAAGGTTGAAGAATAAGGTGACTTCTGTGCTAGTTTTGACCCTACCTGAGGATACTGATAGTTTTGTCATATTTTGTGATTCCTCTCATGTGGGACTAGGTTATGTTTTAATGCAGCATCATAAGGTTGTGGCTTATGCTTCTAGGCATCTTAAGGTTCATGAGAGAAATTACCTGACTCACGATCTATAGTTGGCAACTTTGGTCTTTACCTTGAAGATGTGGCACCATTTTCTATATGGGGTGTATGTAGATATCTATTCGGATCATAAAAGCAATCAATATATATATTTATGCAGAAGGTATTGAATCTCAGGAAAAAAAGGTGGCTTGAATGGCTTAAGGATGATGACGTGAGCCTTCACTACCATCTAGGTAAAGCTAATGGGTATTGTTGATTATCTTGGTAGGTTATCTATAGGAAGATTATCTCATGTTGATGAGAAGAAAAGAGGGTTGATAAAGGATATTCATAGGTTGGCTAATTTAGGAGTTCATCTTTTGGACTCTAAAGATGGAGGTGTGATCCTTCAAGAAGTGGTTAAATTTTCTCTTGGTGTTGAGATAAAAGAGAATTAGGTTTTGGATCCCATATTTATACAAATTAAGGATGATGTGGGTTAGAAAAATGTTGTAGCTTTTGAGATTGGGAGAGATGGCATTATGAGGTATCAAGGTAGGTTGTGTGTTCCTGATATTGATGGACTATGAAAAAGGATTTTGACAAAGGATCATGGGTCAAGATATACAGTTCATCCAGGTTCAACTAAGATGTATTATGACTTGAAGGAAATCTACTAGAGGAACAATATGAAGAGAGATATGGAAAATTTTGTTATCAAATGTATGATTTGTCAGCAAGTTAAAGTTGAGCATTTGATGCCCGACGGCATATCTCAAGAGATAGAGTTGCCCATGTGGAAGTGGGAGATAATTAATATAGATTTTATGATGGATCTTTTGCGGTCTCGCAATCAGTATGTTTCTATTTGGGTCATTATCGATAGAATGACTAAGTCATCTCACTTCTTCACTGTGAGGACTAAGTACTCAGGAGAGGATTATGCTAAGTTATTCATTTAGGAGATTGTGAAGTTATATGGTGTGCCAATGTCCATTATTTTAGACCAAGGTATGCAGTTTTCTTCTCACTTTTGGAATTTATTTCAGAACGGTCTGGGTACACAAGTGAACCTTAACACCATTTTCCACCCTTAAACTGATGGAAAAGAGGAGCGAACTACAAAATTTTAGAAGATATGCTAAGGGCCTGTGTGATTAATTTTAAGGGTAGTTGGGTTGATGATTTGCCTCTTATTGAGTTGGCTTACAATACTTGTTATCATTATAGCATTCAAATTGATCATTTTAAGGTTCTTTATGGTAGAAGGTCTAGGTCTCTTATTGGGTAGTTTGAAGTTTGTGTGACTGGGTTGTTTGGTTCTGACTTAGTTCACCAAGCCATGGAGAAGGTGAAAGTGATTAGAGAAAGACTTAAGACTACTCAAAGTTGCCAAAACTCTTATGCTGATGTACGGTGAAAGGAGTTGGAGTTTGAAGTTAATGATTAGGCATTCTTGAAGGTTTCTCCTATAAAAGGAGTCACGATTATTAGGAAGAAGGAAAGATCAGTCCCCATTATGTTGGACCATACCAGATAGTAAGAAAAATTAGAAATGTCTCATATGAGTTAGATTTGCCTGGAAGTCTTCTATTCATCATGTTTTACATGTTTCTATCCTAAAAAAGTGTGTGGGTGATCCTATTTTTATAGTGTTTATTGAGGATGTTAGGGTCATGGACTCTTTGTCTTATGAAGATGTACCGTTCGAACTATTAGATATGCAAGTTTGTAGATTGAGGACAAAGGATGTAACTTCAGTGAAGGTCCAATAGAGAAATCAAAAGGTCGAAGAAGCTATATGGGAAGATGAGAAAGATATGTAGGCCAAGTATCCCCGGGTTGGATAAAAGTGCTTAAGGTATGAGTATCATTTTCCTCTTGTCACTTTCTGAGATTGTCATTTGATTCTGGTGTATTCTTTCTATTCTTGTGTTAAAAAGTGTCCTAACTCATCATTTAGGAACAAATGATCCTAAGGAGGGGATTATTTAATACCCCTCAAAATTCCAATGATTTAATTTTGATACTCTTGCATTCGTTATGTCGACTTTTAACTTAAATTATGTTTAGAAATGTTAAAAGGGTATTTTGGGAAAGTTTCAGAATTGTCGGAGGGGGTTAAGGGTCATTTTGGGATAGCGAGGTAGTCATGATCTGCAACAAGGCCGTGTTACGTAGGTTAACCTCTGTGATTTTGGCTGGGCACGGAGGCTAACCTCCATGATAATGGTGTGTCGCACCACTCTTTTAATTTCATCTAATTTTTATTTTTCTATTAAGGTAGGGGGCTTTCTATCTTTTTACTCCTTGTACGACCTTATAACATAAAATACCCACATTCTCTTTAGATTTAAAAGATCAAATCAGTCTTTTTCTCTCACAAACTCAAAACCCAAGAACATTTAAGGGTTTTGTAGTGAATTCATCATTTGGTCTCCAAACATCGAATTGACTTTAATTTCTTGTGTATTTCAGACATGTTTCTCTTCTCTAAACTTGTATTTTACATTGTGGCATTAATTGAATGGGTTTTCATTTGATTTGAATTATGGGTTTTGAAATTGGGTTGAGGGGTTTTAGTTGTTACTAATCCCATGTTTCAAACTGATTATTCATGCTTTAAATTGCTATTTTCGGGACTGCAATGGTACATTATTTAAATGATTGGAATGAGGGTCATGGATTTCCCTAAATTAGATGAATTTTGACTTGGAATTGGTATTAACCTCAGCCCACTTTATTATCTTAGTTTTAATTATAGATAATTGCATGGTTTAACTTGATTTGAACCCATCACATTACATTAAAGGATAAATGGATATGAATATGGTATTGGATAGCCTTGGTTTTGTCTTTTAAATGGAACTTGGGAGTCCAATTTGGTTGTGTGATTTGGGTTGGCAAATTAATTTAGCTTGCAAGCGTGTTGGAATGACGATACCAAGTGGTAAATGCCTTAATGAATAAATCTTGGGTTACTAGTTTGTTTATGTGCAAATTGCTTTAATTTGGACTTAAAATGGACTGTGTAACTCACCGTGAAGGTTTAAGTCTTGGGGGGACAAAAATCGGAAACCACATTTGTCGGTGTTGGGGGTCTATAGGACTGTGTAATTAATGCACATTTGATATATATATTTGGGACAACTATAGCCTTTGTGACTATATTTTCACCCTTTTTTCCATGATTCATGCGGCTAACAAACACTGGGGTCATTTCAATAGGGGGAGCTGAATCTATATAGCACATGAGTGCCTTTAAGATGAATCAAACTACGCAATTCAGGTTAAATCCTTAAATTCTCATGTTCATTACCCTTTACCCTATCCCAAAATCTTATATATGCATATATGAATATGTGCATGTGGTTTTAAATGATTTTGGTCATGGCATTATTTTATCCTTATTTCCAGAGTTACATGCCAGAGCTTATCCAACTGACCGTTAATACACTTTATCATTTCATGATGTTGGGTCCAAACACTTTTCTATTGTGTAAACCCCGCATGTTTCTAACCTAGGAAGTGAATAAGTTTTCCTACGTATGAAACCTCCTATCTTGTGAGTAGCATTTTAGTGCATGACTTACAATGAGTATCCTAGCGATAATATAGCTTATGATGCGTTAAGCATGTTCATATGAGTCACTTAAGGTAATACAAACTAAGAGTCTTTGAATCCATCAAGTTTTAGTGTTTGATTTTATAAGGGTCATATTTGAACGAGTATAACTTGATGTTAATGTGGTATTTCTGCATATTTCTACCCACCAAATTATAGAGAATCGAATTATCTCTCCAACGATACCAATTTCGCCTTAATCCAATACCCGGGCAAAAAGTTATGCCCATTTTCGTGAGAGATAGTAAGGGTATACGATTGGTTAGGTGCCGCCCAACCAAACTTAGGCGATTGGTTAGGCGCCACCCAACCTGGATTGTGCGATTACTTGGGCGCCACATAAGTCAGTTCCAAGTGCCAAAAACACTCCGTTTTGAGTTATTTTGAGGGTAATTAAGTCTTTTAAAACTTCTTACACGTCCCTAAACTTAACCCTATGAAATATATAGCTTCATAACACATTACAACACTATTAACATCTCAAATCTAATTATCCAAGAGCACCATAGGACAAAAACAACTAGGGTTTCACAATCAAGCTTGAAGATCAAATTTCAAGGAAATTCCTCCGTCAATCATCAAGAACCTCCCTTCCAAGGTATGCGTAGTGTTCATCCACGGATTTCTTTCATCTTTGGAGTTCAAGAATCAATCTTTAAAATACAAAATCATGGTTGGTTGTGGTGATATGATCATACCCATGCTGATACTTGTTTGTTTTGCTATATAATAGTATCGTGACTGTATATCTGATGAAAGTTATGTTGTTAGTTGAAAAACATGATCTTTGGATGGATTCATAGAATGCAACTATGAAATCCACCTATGCCTTAAAGAATGCATGCAAGGTGTTCGATAAAATGGCTAGTATGTTAGAACCTCATATTTACATGATTTCATGATATCTAAATAACAAGTTCATGTTAGTCATACACTCCAATATGAATTTCCATGCAAATTATGTGTTGTTATTGTTGTGGTATAAAGCATGTATGATAATGGAGATATAAATTATGTACATAAAAATATATCCATGCTTTTCCTATCATGTTTGAAATGTTGAATAAATACATGAAGTATAGTATCCCCTGCTTATGATATTGTGAATTGTGGACTCAAATCTTGTGGTCAAGTCATGTCATGTGTGTCAGTTTCCTCTTATCGAGTCCTGGGGGTATTCTTACCCAAAAAATATAGCTGTGTGCCTAGAGCCATGTCATGTTTTCATGATACTCTCAGTCAAGCCATGTTCAGTAGAATTCGGTCAGTCTCATGACTCAGGAAAACTCATGTGAAGGCAGTATCAGTTCAGTTTTACTCAGTACTCAGTAATCTACGTAATCTCAGTAATATTCCATCAGTCTATGGAATTTAGTAAATCTCAGTATCAGTACAATTTAGTTCAGTATTCAGTTCAGACATCAGTAAACTTAGTCAGCTAACAGAACTCAGTAGCATTTAGTCAGTTAACAGAATTCAGTAGTGTTCCGCTAGTCATTGGAATTCAATAAACTCAGTCCATGTTCAGTTCAGTTAAATAGAACAATCAGTAACAGTTCAGTTAATTCTAGTACGAACTAGGAAATTAGTTAAGTATAATCAGTTCAGTGTCATTCAGTTGAAAGTAGGATTCAGTACCGAGCAAACCCAAGGATGGGAACTCACCCGCCAGTTCAAGGTGTGATTCTTAGAAGTAGTCCTTGTGTTCCAGAACTACGTAGCTAGCGTAGGTTGAGACATCTTAACCTATTAGATTAGGTTTTATGAGGTGGTTTAACCTGTCAGTTTAGGGTTCCCACCGTTCTCATTGAGTGCCTGCCAGATAAGGGTCACTCATAACTTGTCTTTACCGGTGGTGTGGTATTGACACCCTTCTAATCAGGGCATAGATTGAACCCCAGCTTAGCTATTATAGCACATTTGGAGCATGTCGGATAGATACTACTTCCCATAGTTTCATGTTATAGAATCAGGATTGTTAGATACAGTCAATCAGTCTCAGTAATAGAACTCAGATAGTTCTTCAAATTTTAGGATGTCAGACACAGTCAACTTAGATACAATACGAAACTCAGATAGTTCCATCAGATTCAGGACTATTGGCTACAGTCACCCACGTTATCAGTTATACTTATATGTAGTCACCCATGTTATCAGCATTATTTAGATATAGTCCTTTATGTTATCAGTTATATCAGTTACTAACATGTCACGTTATCAGTATATAGACTCAGAAATCACAAAATCATGTTGTCAGTTACAGTTACGTATTTATGCATGTATTCTCACGTTTATGTTAGACAGTCAGTTAACATTATTCATGCATGTGAACCATTGAATATAGCCTACCTCATATGTATACTTAGTACAAATGTACTAACGCATTCAGAGACACGAGTTCCAGATCAGCAGTAGATTCCAGATTCAGCAGTCAGAGTAAAAATGAGTCCTCATCTTTCGAGGGCATAATGATTTTCTAGTATCTCATTAATTAGCTTATTAGTTAGAGTTAGTTGGGGATATGTCCCATCAACTCCTTATTCAGATTCTTCAGAAAGTAAAGGTTTTTAGCCTAGATGCAGACTAGATACAGACTATCATGTTTTAGACTTCAGTTTTGTTTTGGGTATTCTATTACCCCACATAGATGTTACGTTATTTAGTTATGTTCATGATCAAACCTTATGGCCTTTCAGTGCATGTTTCCACATTATTATGTTATCTTATGCAGTATACAGGTACAAATATTAGTCATGGGTTAGCTTGTGGTCCTTCGGGGTCATGAGCACCGTGTAGCATTCTGGTTCAGCAAATCAGGTCGTTACAGTTTCCCCATAAATTGATAGGATGGTGGTTAGTGGATAAAGAATTTGGAGTGTCCTTCTTGTTGAGAGAACTGTATATGTATTTTCTATTCTATATGGGGTATTTTGATAGTATTGAATGGTGACTAGTATATCCTAGGCTTGAATCAAGATGCTTGATTTAGATGAAAGAGAGTAAGCTCAAAAATAGCAATACTAGAGATGCAGGGGTAAATTAGCAGGTTTGGATGAGGTTGATGACTAGAGGAATAATAGTGGTAAAGTTGTGACTTATAGATCGAACGTTCAAGATGAACGCATGGATTAGGGGTTAAGTCATTAGATGGGATAGATCATGGATCTTGCATGTATCCTTGTGCCTATACTTGTACTTATTGTTGGCATGAAATTGATTATAAAATTCATGATTTTGAAATTAGGTTTTGGCACAGTTGAGGTCTTTGACATGATTGCTTGTTTAAGTGATTTTCCATGGATTATGATCCATTATTCATGATTTACAAATGTTTATGAAAATTGTGGGATGCATGGGATTGTTAAATGGATTTCGGGGTATTATTGATTCCCTAATTACTTGGTTTTGGTCTTGGAAATTTTATGCCCTCAAAATAGTTTGTGAAATTGCCATTGAATATATTATTGTCATATAGTTTTGACTATTCTTGAATCTTTGCATTGCATACATGGTTAAAGGAACGTGAAATGGTTTGGTTTGGATTCAAATGATTTATGAAGAGGATTTGGTGGTCATGGTTTGATTTTAAATGGATTTGGTTTAATTGGAATCCTTGGAGTCAATTTGGTCTCATGATTTTTGCATGACTATGTTGTTCTCTAGGTAGCATTTGGTTGAATGAGGTTTTGGATACAGGAGAACCAACCATCCCTTGAATACGTCTTCGGTGACACCCATTAGAGCAGAGTGTTGTGCTTTTAGAAGTAATGGGGTGAAGGTTGCTAGTTAATCTAGATTTTACTTTTTGTGGTGGACTCCAAAGGAATGTCGGGTTGCATAATCTAGTAATTTCCTTCTATCTGGGTACACTACTACTGTTGTATGCATTCTTATAGCACGAATTCCTAATGTTCAAATTTTGCATTCACCTTATTTCCTGGATATGAACCTCGACCTTATGTTAAGTTACTTATGGTATGTGTGGTTGTGTTTCTTTCAGTGTCCAATTTTAAGGCCTCCTCTTATGGTAGGGTTTGGTTGGGATTTTTTTTTCATTATGGCTTAGGTGGTTGTTGTGAAGTACTTTATGCATATAGTGTTGTGACATATCTCTGGGATCTTGTCTTGGGAGGCATTGATAACTCTTTTAATTTGATTTCATAAATGACCCTTCTTCTTATTCTAGGATGGTAGTGTCTTGCAGAGCATGGTGATATTTCAAATAAATAAGTGTAGAAGCCCCTAAGTGGGGAAGTCTAGGGTGACTACAATAGTTATGGTTTTGGAAGGTAAAGTAAGGTTGTTGTCCTGGTAATTTGTTAGGAAAGAAATATGTGGTGAAAAATCCTTGTGGAAATGATAGGTGGTTCTAGATCTTTTAATGGATAGATCATACCGGGAGAATATAAGTCGTAAGCTTAAATGTTGTGATTGGTAGTTATATCAATAGTTGTGTTGGGTAGTTGAGATATGTTATAGGGCATGGTTTTATGAATTGTTCTCATGGAATAATAGTGTACGATTTTAGAGGTTAAATTATAGGTTGGGGGTTTCGGTTATAGTTGTTAGATATGGTTTATCCATGTCCTTTACTCATGGTTTCTATATTCTAATGTTGATGGAAGCAGAGTGGTGTTTCAGGATAGATGTAAGGGGTAGATCCCAATGGCCTAAGTTAACTCTTTTTATCTTTTGATAGGCTAGAACATGAAGGTGGTGTATAGTGAAACTCAAGCTCTCGTAGTGGTGTGTCTTGGTAAATTTTAAGTTGAATTAGACTTGCCCTTGCATGAGTCCATTCAGCTGGTATTTGGGTAAGGTGTGGATGGTCCTTTGTTTGTTGGTTCCTTTGGGTGGTATTGGTATCTCAGATTCCTTGTTCTTTAAGGAGGTCCCAATGAGGATCATGGATTATAAAGTTCGCTAGTTATGAACAAAATGTGTGGCTTTAGTAAAGTTTCCATGGTGGAAACAATAGTCCAGGAAAGTCATTTGCAAAGCGGAAGGGGACATTGAGTCCAAGTGTCCGCTTTGTTCTTTATTCTAGAAATTCGTACGTAAGGTGTGTTCTCTTCAATACATATTTTTGTTTTCTAAATTGGTTGAAATTGAGGAATGGTTCCTCTTACATCTTTGTTTTCTATCTTAGTTAGAGGTTGGAATGAAAGTGCTGGGGGTTTAAATCGTGTTTGGGGTTTATGATGTTTTGCTCACCTTGGTTTACGTCCTTATTTTCTATTTTTGGTTGATGGAAAATTTGATGGGTGTTAATGTGATATCTAGTGCTTGTTCTTACCCTTACCCGTCATTCGTGTACGAATGATCCTAGTGAGGGAGACTGAAACACCCCAAGTCTTGGACCCTTGCAAAACTTCCTTGGTTTTGGACTTACTAGGTTTGGTATGACTCAAGGGTACCAATCATACCCTTGGATACGAGTTAGGGGGGAGGATTTGTGGTTCACTTGTACACTAGGCAGTGTGTTCGGTGTATCTACTTCCCAAGATACGACTAATCTTGGTATGAGTCATATAAGAACATACGAGTGGTGTAAGGCAAGTCATTTGGTGCTTGTTTGACTTATCTTGTGGAATTTGCCCAAGGTATGGTTCCTAGGTATGATTTGGTATTCCACTCGTACCCTTAGGTACTAGTTAGAGAGGAGTGAATCTTATAAAAACTAGTAGGTAGGGTGCAAGGTCTTGTGTACGAGTTGGAGTACCATTCGTACCCTAGGATACGAATGGTATAGGTGAGTCGTACACATGGACGTGGCTTATTTCTAATTTTAAGTCAAGGGTAGTCCAGACATTTCATACTTCAAATCCCTTATGTACTCATGTTATATAACCCTTGGTGGCCTTTCATAACAGTTATTAAATGATGGAAACACTTCAAATTCTCTCTCAAACTCACTCTACAAGAGTGAGGGCTAGGGTTTCTTCATGTGTTCTTCAAAGGGATCAAGAGTCATGTTTCTCTTCGGAATCTTCTTGTATAAGGCATGTACTACTTCCCTCATTTTTAGTTTCAACTAAAGGCATGTGTATTGTGTTTTAAACATTTATTTATGAATCATGAATGGTCGGTTTTGAAATATATGTTGAGGGTTTTGATGCATATGGTTTGGTATTGGTTTAAACTATGTTTTTACATGTTTTTTGTAATGGTTTTCATATGTTGGTACTTGTGGGTTATGGTTTAACAAATAGGTCTTGAGTAACCCTAATTATGGTGGTTTATGCATTGGTTTTTGTCTTGGTAAATGTATGCCCTCAACATGTTTGATAAAATGCCAAGAAGAATGTTTTCACTCTATTGTTGAACTTTCATTTGAACTCTTGCATGGTTTGGTTTGGTAATGGAACCTTAAAGGGTTTGGAATTGTTAAATGGTAAGGTCTTGATGGTTATGGTTGGTCTAATTGAGAGACTTGCGTGGTACAAGGGAATCCCTCAATCAAGCATAATAATGATCACTTGTGGGGTACATAGGATTCCTCTAAGTCAACTTAATAATGTATTCTATGGGTACATGGGAATCTTTTCTACTTAAAAAGGATGGATAAGGAAATTACTTGCAAGATATAGTCGGTATGATAATACCACTACTTATGGCCTTGGTTAATAATAAATTGAATGGTGATTTGGTTATGTGGTAATTGTTTTAATTCGGCAATAATGGTGGGGTGTGATAGCTAACCGTGAAGGAGTGAGTCAAAAGGCCAGACAATGGAAACTCATGTTTATCTACATGAGGATAGGTCATCGAGACCTCATATATAATACTTACGGGGTAAACGGGAATCCCTTAAGTACACTTGTACATTTGTATCATGGAGAGCAAAGGGTACTCGGGAATCCCCTACACCTATGGTATCTTCGGTTCATGTGGCTACACGTATCGGGGCCCATTCATGAGGTTACACTGGACCCATATAGCCCGTGGGTGGTTTTAGGGCAGTTGTTAAAGGTTTTAAAGCCATGCAAAACCCGACTCTCTTTTCCAGCATAGTTATATATATATGTATGGTTGTGAATACGTATAGTTGGTTTACTTGGTTTTAAAGGTTGGCATTATTTTATCCTTATCATGAGTGCATGCTACCGTTCACCCACTAACCCATCTTCTGGCAGTTGTATCCTAACGCGATGCAGAAATCGATCATTTTACTACTCTTGCTTAGTGATCAGGGATCAACTGTTGGATTAAAGTGGAGATCTTCCATATTCCGAAAGGCTCCACTTTATGTTATAGATATTTTTACATACTTTTGTTATTTCATAGACATTTATTTTGGCTATGGTTGGGGGCATGTCCCAACCAGATATTGTTTTATTTTTGGTTAGAGGCTTTGTGGAACTACTATGGGTTGGTATGGGTAGTGTCGGCAGTGGTTTCAGTTTTAGTATTGGCATTGGTATTGTGGATGATACCGGATGACTGTATTTATGATTGTTCCATCCTATTATGTTATGGACTCATACTTTGTTACTATTTTTATTTTGGTATGGTTATTAGTTGGGTGTTAGATGGTTGGACTTTCTTGGGTTGGTCACGATTATGGACCTATCCCAGAGTCTAGAATTGTACAAAATGCTATCTTATTATATATTTCGAATTTATTCAACTCAGGGTACGTGTTTGGAGGTTGGGTTAGGTAAAAGGGGTGGTCCTCAGTCTTGGTTGGACACAAGATGCCCATTACAACAAGGCCTCAGTTTTGGTTGTGTCAAGTTTGTATCAGAGCTTTAGGTTCATGGTCAATTGGGAGTCCACAAATTCATGTTTAGTAGAGTTTCTTTTAAGGGTGTGTAGCATGCCACACTCATAGGAGAGAGGCTACAAGGCATTTAGGAAATATTTCTCTTCTTTGTGTTCTATTTTCAAGATGGAGTCTAAGCTCTGGAAGCTTTTCTAAATCCTATTTCTTTGCCTTTCAGATCATTCCTCGACTATTTGATGCACACGAAAACTTCTCTGTCTCAACTGGGGACGATTTTGATGGGACACACTCTTCTCATGAGTTCCATACTCGATCTAGTGTTCTATTCCCTTATTTCTCAGGAGTTTTACTGGTCATCCTATTTATCCTCAGGCAGACGGGATAAATGTAGAGTTTCATCATTCGATCCATGTGATTACTCAGTTGGTAGCTTCTCAAGATGAGCATGGTGTATCTAATATTGTATCTTTTAAGGCCATAAGGGTTGGCCAATTCATGAGGTTGAATCCTCCAACTTTTACTAGTGTTAAGGTGGAGGAGGTTCATCAGAGTTTTCTGGATGATATGGAAAAGATCTACTGCGTCATACAGTCCACGAATGTGGAAGGGGTGAATTTTGTTGCCTATCAGCTAAATGATATAGCATACCAATGGTACGAGGAATAGGATCAAGCAAGGGGTGAGGTTGATGAGTCATCTCTGTGGGAGAATTTCTCTAATTCATTTTCAAACTGCTTTTTTCCTCAGGATTTTAGGGAAGCGAAGGTGAAGAAATTTGTTAATCTAAAATAGGGGAAGATGTAGGTCAAGGAATATGCCTTGAAATATCACTAGTTGTCTAGGTATGCTCCGTAATTAGTGTCTAATATGAGGTCCAAGATAAGAAAGTTTGATTTAGGACTGTCTTATGAGTTGATCGTTGAAAGTAAGACTTTACTACGGATCAAAGACATAGATATCTCTAGGTTGGTTGTTCATATGCAATAGGTGGGAGAGGAAAAGAGAAAGAAGGTTGAGGTAGGGTAACGGCAGGTAAGAAGTTCAGGATCTCTGAGTAGGGTGTAAAATAGAAAAGTGGTAGGGATGGTGGTAAGTGGTAAAAAAAATATGGGGGAGTTATGGTTCTTTCTCCACAGCTAGTGATCGCTACCCGAAGTAGTTGGGAGTTAGTCGTTAGTAGGGTATCAAAAATATCAGGGCACAGGGTGCCCAATCTCAATCTAGTGGGGCACAGTCAGCCTCATCTTGTCCTCCTTGTAGGTTCTATGGTCGGTCGCATTAGGGTTTCTATGATGGGGGGAGTCACAGGTGTTTTAAATGTGGTCAGCCAGACTATATGCTTAGAAATTGCTTGGTTTGTAAGGCTTCTTCAGGGGAGACTCCAGTTGCCTCTTCATCTGCTCCTATACATAGGGGTGCTACTTCTACATCTGTTTCTGCTTCTGGTATCATCAAAGGCTGGAATAGGTTATGTGATCTTGCGTCCCAACAGGAGTCTGAGGCATCACCTGATATCGTGAATGGTACGTTACAACTCTTTTCTGATGAATTCTATTGCTTAATTAATTTAGGGTCCACTCTCTCTTATGTGACCCCATTTGTTGCTGTGTATTTTGGTTTTGATCCCAAGGTTATTTCGGATCCTTTTTCTATTTCTACCCCGGTAGGTGACTTTGTGGTTGCTAAAAGAGTCTATATAGCATGTGTGGTATCTGTTGATAGTAAGGAAACTTTGGTGGATTTTCTTAAATTAGATATGGTGGATTTTGTTGTCTTTCTGGGGATGGATTGGTTACACTCGTGATAGTTCTTAGATTATTAGACCCATAAGGTTATCTTATGGTTCCCTGGTGAACCGGTTATGGAATGGAAGGGTGGTTCCCTAGCTCCTAAGAGCAAGTTTATATTATATCTTATAGCTCGGAGGTTAATCTCTATAGTGTGTCTCTATTATTTGGTCTGGGTTAAACACTCAAAATTGGAAGGTTCTTCTTTGTATTCAGTTTTGGTGGTAAATGAGTTTCCTGAGGTCTTCCTGGATGATCATCCTATGTTCCTCCGGATAGGGAGATTAAGTTTGGGATTGATTTGGTTCTGGACACTCGTCAAATATCTACTCCACCTTATATAATGGCTCTTACTGAGTTGAGGGAACTCAAGAAGCAACTTAAGGATATCTTGGATAAGGGTTTCATCTATCCTAATGTATCCACGTGGGATGAACCGATGTTATTCATGCGTAAAAAAGATGGTTCCCTTTGGATGTGTATTGACAATTGGTAATTGAATAAGGTGACGGTTAAGAAAAATTATCCTCTTCCTTGAATAGATGACTTGTTTGATCAATTGGAAGGTGCCATATTATTTTCAAAGATAGATCTTCGGTTTGGGTATCATCAGTGTAAGATTAGGGAGGTGGATATCCCTAAGATAGCTTTCCCTACCCGATATGGGCACATTGAGTTCTTGGTTATGTCATTTGGTTTGACTAATGCCCCGGCTATATTCATGGATTTGATAAATAGGGTATTTCATCAATTTTTGGTTCTATTTGTCATTGTGTTCATTAATAACATCTTGGTGTACTCTAAGAGTAAGGTGGATCATTCCAATCACCTCTGTGTGGTGTTGTAGACCTTATAAGAGCAGCAGTTGTATGCTAAATTCTCAATATGTGAATTCTTGTTGAACGTTGTCGCTTTTCTAGGTTATATTTCTAGTAAGGGGATCATGGTAAAGCCATAAAAGGTGGTGGTGGTTAAGAAGTGGCCTAGACCCATGACTCCAAATAATATTTGGAGCTTCTTGGGTTTGGTTGGGTATTATAAGAGGTTTATGGAGAGTTTTTCAATGATGGCTGCACCATTAACTAAGTTTACTCAGAAGAAGGTAAGGTTCTCTTAGTCAGATGCTTGTGAGGGTAGTTTTGAGAAGCTGAAGGATAAGCTAACTTAGGTTCCAGTTTCGACTTTGTCAAAAGGCAATGAGGGGTTTGTGGTTTACTTTGATGCATCTTGGGTGGGACTTGGTTGTGTTTTGGTGTAGCATAGTAAGGTGATAGCCTATGCTTCTAGGAAGTTGAAGGTATATGAGAGGAATTATCCTACTCATGATTTAGAGATTTTAGAGGTGGTGTTTGCATTGACAATTTGGCGGTACTATTTATATTGAGTGCATGTGGACATCTTTTCTAATCATAAAATTCTACAGTATGTGTTCACTCAGAAAGAGCTTAATCTCAGGCCAAGGATATGGCTTTACCTTCTCAAAGACTATGACATGAGTCTTCGCTACTATCCAAGTAAGGCTAATGTCATTGTTGATGCTCTTATCAATTTGTCCATAGGGAGTTTAGCTCAAGTGGATAAGGAGAGGCAAGAGTTGGTGAAGGATATTCACCGCTTGGCTAATCTTAGAGTTCTCTTTTTGGACTTTGAGAAATGTGGTGTGTTGGTACAAAAAGTAAATCATTTGTCTCTTGGTGCAAATATCAAGAAGAAGAAAATGCTAGATCCTGTCTTGATGAAAATCAATGGTGATGTAAGTGTGAAAAATGTAATGGTGTTTGAGATCAATGGTGATGGTACCTTGTGATACCAAGGGAGGTTGTGTGTTCTTTACTTCGATATCTTGCGAGAAAAAGTATTGGTTGAGGCACATGAATCACATTATGTTGTTCATCCTAGTTTGATGAAAATGTATCATGATCTCAAGAGGTGTATTGGCGGAATGGTATGAAGATGGATGTGGCTGATTTTGTGGCTAAATGTTTGGTGTGTCAACAAATGAAAGTTGAGCACATGAGGCTTGGGGTTTGTATCAAGGGATTGAATTGCAGGAATGGAAATGAGAAGTGATCAACACAGATTTCATTACCAGTCTTCCTTGGTCTCAGAACCAATTTGATTTGGTTTGGGTCATTGTGAATAGGCTAACAAAGTTGGCTCACTTCTTGCTAGTGTGGACTAACTTTTTGGCTGAGGATTATACAAGGTTGTATCTTAATAAGATTGTAAAGCTGCATAAGGTACCTGTTTCGATCATCTCTGATCGTGGTATGCGTTTTTCATCTCACTTTTGGCAGTCTTTTCAAAAGGGGTTGGGTACTAAGGTTATTTTGAGTACTTCTTTTCACCCACAGATAGATGGGCAAGCAGAAAGGACTATTTAGACAATAGAAGATATAATTCGGATATCTGTGACTGATTATGGTGGTAATTGGATTGAGCATATACCCCTGGTAGAGTTTTCTTACAACAATAGCTATTATTCTAGCATTAGGATAGTCCATTTGAGACATTGTATGGTAGGTGGTGTAGATCTCATATGGGGTGGTTTGAACTTGGTGAGGCAGATATGTTTGGCCCAGATTTGATTATCAGGCTATGGATAAAGTAAAGGTGATTTAGGATAGTCTTAAGGCTACCCAAAGTCACCAAAAGTCCTATACGAATGTAAGGCATAGGGACTTTGAATTTGAGTTAGGGGATGGGGTGTTCCTAAAGGTGTCTACCATGAAAGGAGTAATGTGGTTTGGGAAAAAGGGGAAGCTTAGTCCCCAGTATGTTGGTCCTTATCTGATTTTGAGGAGGGTTGGTAATGTTGCATATGAATTTGAGTTGCCTTCTAGTTTGAGCTCCATTCATCAGGTATTCCATGTCTTTATGTTTTGAAAGTGTATAGGTTATCCTTCATCGGTTGTTCCTTTTGAAGGATTAGTTATCTCAGATTCTCTATCTTAAGAAGAGTTCTCGGTTGAGATCTTCGATCGACAGGTTCATCGATTGCGGACCAAGGATGTAGCTTTGGTTAAGTTTCTATAGAGGAACCACAAGGTGGAAGAATCTACTTGGGAAGTGGAAGAGGACATGAATTCCAAGTATCTGCATTTATTTTATGCTTCGGATATTCTTGCGAAAAATATGTGTTCTTGATTACATCTTTGTTTTCTAACTTGGTTAAAGAAAGGTTGATTTACTTGCATGTTTGTTTTCAAACATAGTTAGTAGTTGGAATGGTTATGTTGGGGTGTAATTCATGCTTGTACTACCTTATTCGTCATTCGGTGATGAATGATCCTAGTGGGGGAGACTGAAACACCCTGGGTTTTGACCTTTAGAAAAATTTCTCAATTTATGGTTTCGGGATTTCATATGACTAGTATTGTATGATAGGGTACGGTTCAGGTGACCTAGTCATATGTTGTCTAGTGTTGGGTGGCATTGGGTGGTTGAGTTTCTAAAATAGGTATGACTAGGTGGGTACACGTTGTATGGTTGGTGACGGGTTATAGGTTTAGGTTTTCCTTCACTAAATCTGAAACTTAGTAACTTAACTTGGATCTGAGTACAAGTGGTTGACTATGAGTCGTGGGGATAGGGTATGAGTTGCATAGTCTAACTCATATGTTGGATAGTGTTCAATCCCTTATAATTCTGTCGAGGGTACAATTTCATGGTACTAATTATATGGTTAGGTACAGTTTGTCTTGGGTAGTCGTATGTTGGATAGTGTTGGGGTCCAAGAGGATCCCTAGGGTACGAGTGGTGGGTACCACTCGTATGGTAGGGTATGATTGGTATGGGGTGGTTGTACCATCCTCTAGGGATTTTAAGCAGTTTAAGTTGGGGGTAATCTTGATATTTCTCCTCTTAACCTCTTACGGCCCTGTGACTTATAACACTCTTGGGACATCATTTAACCTATTTTCAATCACTTAAACTCTCTTAAAATACACTCAAATTCTCTTATGGCTCTTCGGACAAGGAAGGCTAGGGTTCAATCAATAGGATCAATTTGGGGCTTACAAGGGTGATTTCTCTCTGTCATCTTCTTAATCTAAGGAATGTTACTTCTCCCTAATTGTTAGTTCCAACTAAAGGCATGTTTCATGAATTATTTTCATGGCATAAATGTTGTATGGTTTTTGGTTTTCAAATATCTTTTGGGGGTGTTGGTTACAATGGTTGATTGTAGTTTTCCCATGTCTTTTACTTATGGTTTTCATATTATTATGGTGGTTTGAATATTTTTTTGCATAGGAATGGTTAATTGGTACTTGGTTTTGGCTTTGGAAATACTATGCCCTCAACATGTTTGATAAAATGCCTATGGGAATGTTTTTTGTTAACTTGTTGGACTTTCATTGAATTATGCATAGTATAGCTTGGTAATGGAACAATAAATATTTTAAATGGTTTGGAATGGTTAAATGGTAAGGTCTTAGTGGTTATGGTTGGTCTAATTAAAAGCCTTGTGGGGTATAAGGAAATCCCTCAAGCAAGCATAATAATGATCACTTGTTGGGTACATGGGATTCCCCCAAGTCAACTTAATAATGTAATCTATGGGTACATGGGAATCCCTTCTTCTTAAAAATGATCGCTAAGTACATTGCTTGCAAGCTATAGTCGGTATGATGATACCACTACTTTTGGCCTTGGTTAATAATAAATGGAATGGGGGTTTGGTTGTGTGATAATGGTTTTAATTGCGCAATAATAGCAGGGTGTGATAGCAAACCATGAAGGTGTGAACCAGAAGGACAGACACTAGAAACTCATGTTTGCTGACATGAGGATAGGTCATGGAGACCTCATATATGATACTTACGGGGTACAAGGGAATCCCCTAAGTACAACAGTACATATGTATCATAGAGAGCGAAGGGTACTCGGGAATCCCCTACTCCAATGGTATCTTTGATTCGTACGGCTACATGCATCAGGGCTCATTCAGAGGGTTACACTACACTTATATAGCTCATGGATGGTTCTAGGGTGGTTAAACTACACATACCTAGGTTAATGGTTTTAAAGGCAAGATAAACCCGGCTACCTTTCTTAGCATGATTATAGATATGTATGTATGGTTGTGAATGCATATGGTTGGTTTACATGATTTTAAAGGTTGACATTATTTTATCTTTATCCTGAGTGTATGCTAGCGTTCTCCTGCTAACCCATCTTTGCATGGCTGTATACACACACGATGCAGGAACTGGTTGTTCGACTCCTCCTGCTTAGTGATCAAATTTGGGATCATCTATTGGATTGATGTGGTGAGCTTACATATTTTGGAAGGCTTTATTTTATTTCATGAATGTTTTTACATACTTTGATTATTTCATAGACATTGGTTTTGGATATTATTGCGGGCATGTCCCAATCAGATATTATTTTACTTTTGGTTAGAGGCTTTGGGGAACTACTATGGGTTGGTATGGGCGGTGTAGGTAGTGGTGCCAGCCATAGTATTGACATTGGTTTGGGGCTGATACCGAATGACTGTATTTATGATAGTTCCATCCTATTATGTTATTGACTTATACTTGGTTATTATTTTATTTTGGTATGGTTATCTGTTCGGTATTGGATGGTTGAACTTGCTTGGGTTGGTCACGGTTATGGACCTACCATAAAGTCTGGAATTTCATAAAACGCTACCTTTTTATATGTTTACAATTCATTTGACTTAGGGTACGGTTTGGAGGTTGAGTTGGTTAATAGGGGTGGTCCCCGATCTTGGTTGGACTCAGGATGCCCATTATGACAAGGCCTCAATTTAGATCGTGTCAGCCTCCCCCAGCATGAACTGCTAAAGCTGACAAGGAAGGATGTCGAGGAGTTCTCTTTCCTTAGCTGAATAGAGAATGAGGGCTCGGATGCCTCAAGCCTCGGAGATGATGCCACCAGCAAGATGTCCTTTCTCTCTCTCTGATTTTTTATGATTTTAATTATTTGGATTTGGTTTTCCCCCATTGGACCTTGTAGAAAACAATTAGTCTATTTATTTTCCTTTCCTTCTAGGATGTTTTATTACCACTGCACTTGAATAGGAAAATATTTATCTTATGTTGTGTGTTGGAATAATTTCTATCATTTTATTATCTCAAAAATAGGGTTGTTTTGCAAAATCACAAAATAGGGAGGAAATCTAGTAGCTTATTACCTTGAGCCATATTTTAATAAAAATAACCAATGCACCAGTAACCTCCAGTAGTATACTGTCCAAGATATAGTTTAGTCCCTTCCAAGTCGTATGTTAGGGTACGGGTCGTTTGTTGTCTAGTCATGTGTTTTCATATGCTTATCCTAGTTGACTATGTCCAAGATACAATTTAGGGTACCATTTATAACCTAGGATATGAGTTATGCTTGTGTAGTCGTATCCTGGATAGTTTAGGGGTCTAGGGTGAGGCCAAGGGTACAAGTTAGAATACGACTCGTACCCTAGGGTACGGTTTGATATGGGAGTCATACCCTTCTACGGGTTAGTTTCCAGATTTTAAGCTGAGGGCTTTATGGAGATTTCCTTTACCAAAACCCTTAAACCCCTCGCTATATAACATATTGTATCATCTCTTAACATTCATTTGGTGGACAAAACATTCCAAATACACTCTCTAACTCACTCTTGAAGATTGGAGGCTAAGGTTTGAAGAGGTGTTCTTCTAGAAGCTAAAGGTGTCAAGTCCTTTCGTGAATCGTCTTGTATAAGGCATGTATGTCTTCCCTCATTGTTAGCTCAAAATATCATGTGTTTTAAACATTGATTTTGACTTGTAAATGGTGGTTTTGAAATCAAATATTGAGGGTTTTAATGCATAGTGATTGGTATTGTTTACTCTTGCTTAAACTTGTGTTTGTACATGTTTTTAGTGATGGTTTGTACATGTGGGTGCTTGTTGAATGTGGTTTAACAAATGTGTCATGAGTAATCCTAAATTTGATGATTCTTACTCTGGTTATTGTCTTGATAAAAGCTTTCCCTTAAGGTGTTTGTAAAATTGTCTATGAGAAATAACTAGTCCCTTGTTAATGGTATAGTGACCTATGATATTGTTCTAATGAATATGATGGAATATGACAATGACTTAATGAGTATGAATGCTAGGTAAATGGCAATGTAAAGGCCTTGATGCCCATGTAATGAGTTAACTTAGTGACTTAGGTGGTATGATGGTTAAAAGGGTTGAAGTCCCTAAGCATAGAATTGATTTGTGTTTTGAACTAGAGTTTGGTATAAGAATGATAATGAAGAATGAATGGTTTGTAAAGGTCTTGATGACCATAAATGGATTTTCATTATGGTATGAACTAAGGCATTGACCTAATTAAATATTTAGTTGTTAAATGGTTTTATAAAAACTATGTGGTCATATATGTAATGCTGAATTGTAGCCTTGGTGGCTTGAATTGTCTAAATATGTTAGAGTCTTTATGTGTTGAATTGAATGGGTGTTAATGCATGGATAAAGGGTTAGAGTCCAAATTATCTACTAGTAATGGTCATAACAGCTTATGGTTAGTGTCCACTTGTTTTGTAAAACGGCTTGTGTTTAGTGTCCACTTGCTATGTAAGATGACTTTCAGTTAGTGTCCACTTTCTATATATAAGATGGATTATGGTTAGTGCCCACTCGCTATACAAGGCGGCTTGTGGTTAGGGTCCACTTTCCATATAAGAAAGTTTGTGTTTAGGGTTTACTTACCATATAAGATGGTTTGTGGTTAGGGTCTACTTACCATATAAGATGTGACAACTTGTGGTTATGGTCAACTTGGCATAAAAATAAAATGGCTTTAGGTTAGGTTGCACCTGCCTAACGCAATGGAGAAGTTCAACATTTAAAATATAAGGGTGGAAGTTTAAAGTCCTTCACTCCATGTCTCGTGAAAGAGTGCTTCAATAACGCATGTTATGACTTGTTCCTTCTTTTGGCACGATATGTACCTATATATATGTGCATCTTCATATATTATTGTATAAATATAAATGTGGTTGCATGTGATAGTTTAACTTGGTTTTGAATAACTACACTATTTTATCTGTATCCTTGAGTTACATGCTAGCGCTCCAATCGCTAACCATCTTCGGGCGCTATGTCCCCATGTAACATAGGGGCCGGAGCTTCTTCTTCTCTTCCTGTGCAGTTATCAGGTGTTCGAGAGGATCATGTGTTGACATTGAAGTGGTGAGCTTCCATTCTTCGGAAGGTATACATTTTATAGTCTTTTATCTTATGTCATAGACTTGTTTTAGACTTAGTTCTAGCTATTGTTGGGGCCATGTCCCAACACATTATAGACATCAGTTTTGTAGAGACTTTGTAGATGACTGTGGACTTCAGTATGTTGGTTAGTTGTTGATATTAATAGATTAATTGTATGCTTCATAAGTTATGATCATATTCTTATTTCCACTATCTTATTTTATAGATGGAGTTCATTCAGATCTTTTGGATTGATGTGATGGTTAGGTTGGGTTAATGGGGTGATCTCTGATCTTTATTGGGATTAAGTTACCCATACGACAAGGCCCGATTTTGAGTTGTGTCAAGTTAGTATCAAGCCTAGTTACATGGTCAGTTAGGAGTCCACAAAGTCATGTCAATTAGAGTCTCTTTTATGGGTGTAGCGCGCTACACTTAAAAAAGAGAGGTTATGAGACATGTAGGAATGTTTCCCTTTTTTGTGGTTCTATCTTGAGCGATAGAGTCTGAGGTCTTGGATTCGTCCAATTTCCGTTTGTTCATCTTTCAGATTATGCCTCCAAGGAGATCTAATATGCAGGAAAACACCTTATCCCCGACTGAGGGCCTTATGGAGGATCTCGTCTAACTTTTGGGGTCCAGACCTGGGCAAGGGTCATAGCATCTGACTGTTCTCGTAGGGTTCCACCTGCCCTAACTAACCCTACTTGTGGGAGTAACACTCCTCCCCCGTTACCTCAAGGGGATATTACTAATGCTAATTTTTGTTGCTCCATTACTCTGTTGACTCAATTTGTAGCTCCCCTGTTCAAGCTTAGTGTTACTATTGTTCTATCTTCTGAGGACACAAGGGTTTTCCAATTCATGAGGTTTCACCCTTCTATATTTATGGGTGTAAAGGTTGAAGAAGATCCTCAAAGTTTTAGTGATGAAATTGAGATGATCTTTAGAATTATGCATGCGTCAGAAATTGAAGGTGTTGAGTTAGCTTCCTATCAATTGAAAGATGTGGTGTATTAATGGTACAAAGAATAGGAACAATCGATAGTTGAGGATGCTAGTTCTGTCGTGTGGGAGGATTTATCTAGTGCTTTCTTAGACTGCTTCTTTCCTCAAGAGTTGATGGAAGCAAAGGCAGAGGAGTTTGTGAATTTAAGGCAAGGTAGGATGTCTGTCAAAGAGTACACCTTGAAATTCCATGAGCTGTCTAGGTATGCCCTTGAGATGGTTTCTACCATAAGAGCTAACATGCGTAAGTTTTCTTTGGGACTGTCTCTCGAATTGATCCTTAAGAGTATGTTGGCTTTTTTGATCAAAGACATGGGCATCTCTATGTTATTTGTATATATGTAATACATGGAGGAAGAGAAAAGAAAAAAAACTTAGATTGATGAAAGACAGAGTAAGAAGTCTCAGCTTTTTAAACAAAGTGGAGGCTAGCAGTCTAGTGGTAAATGGTCCAAGAGAAAGAATTGGATGAGTGGTGATTCTCAGGCCATTGGGGCCCAATCAGCACCGTCCTACCCTCCTTGTAGATTCTATGGTCAGCATCATCGTGGTGAGTGTAAGAAAGGGAGGAACAGGTGTTTTAGCTGTGGGTAGATTAGGCACATGCAATGAGAGTGTCCTTCTCTAGTGGTTGCTTGGCCAACAGGACCCCTATTGCTACTTCATATGATTCTACATCAAAGGGTGTTATTTTTGCTTCTGCTTCTATTTTTGGTACCGTCACTAGTTGAAATCGGTTATATGCACTTACTACCAGCCAGGAGTCTGAGGCGTCTCCGAATATTGTTACGGGTATGTTGAAAATCTTTTTCTGTGATGTGTATGCTTTACTCGATATAAGGTCCCCTCTCTCCTATGTCTCTCTATCTGTGATTGTGTATTTTGAATTTGGTCCCGAAGTTATTTTAGACTCTTTTTCTGTTTCTACCCCTGTAGGAGACTCTGTGGTTGTAAGGAGTCTACAAGGAGTGTGTGGTAGTTGTGGGTAGTAAAGAAACTCTTGTTGATTTGATAGAGTTTGGTATGGTTGAGTTTGATGTTAGTCTGGGGATAGATTGGTTAAATTGGTGCTATGCTTCCTTAGATTATCTAACCATAAGGTCATGTTTAAATTCCCTAATGAGCCAGTCATTATACGGGAAAGGTGTTCTCTAATGCCTAAAAAGAGGTTCGTCTTGTACCTTAGAGCCCAAAAATTAATCTCTAAAGGATGTATGTATCATTTGGTCCGAGTTAAAGACTATAACTCAGGAGGTTTTTCTCTAAATTCAGTTCTCGTGGTTAATGAATGTCCTGATGTTCTCCTTGGTGACCTTACTAGTATCCCGATGGGGAGATTGAGTTTTGGGTTGGTCTTGTCTCAAACACTTGTCCAAATTTCTATTATTTCTTTCTAGAATGGTTTTGGTGAAGTGTTTTCATTCTTACATGCATAGAAGAGATGGTTTTCCCTGGAAAAGAATAGGTTATTGGTTGGGGTGTCCTCCTTGTGGGGTGGACCATGTATAGGTATATTCTACATTGGATGCTTTCTTGAAAAATGTTCATAGATGGATGTAAGAAATAGTGCCCCATGGTTAAAGTTAACTCCTTCTTGCTTTAAATAGGCTTGAACATGGGAGTAGTAGATCGCTATATTCAAGCACTCGTAGTGAGGTGTCAATGGGAAAGTATAAGCTGAATTGTACTTGAACTCTAGCTTGAGTTTCATTCATTCGGTTTTCCGTGTCTCTATGTTAAGAAAGTGTATAGGTGATTCTTCGTTGGTTGTTCCCTTAGAGGACATTGGTATTTTGGACTCTTTGACCTATGAGGAGGTCCCGATAAGGGTCTTAGGTTCGCAAGTTCGCCGGTTGCGAATGAAAGAGGTGGCATCGGTGAAGGTTCTATGGAGGAACCAAAAAGTCTGAGGAAGCTACTTGGGTGGCGGAAGAGGATATGAAGTCCAAGTATCCGCGTTTGTCCTCCATTTTGGGAACTCATGCTTAAGATATGTGTGTTGGTGTTCTTAAATTGATTTATGTCATTGTTAAGCAATGGGTTCAATTCCTTAAACTTAGAAATGGATGAGTGTCTTTAATGGACAATTGGTTTGAGTCCCAAAGTCAATGGAATGAATGGTTGATCGATAATGAACTTAGCATGAGCCTTGTCTTATTTCATGTCCTTGTTTTCTAACGTGGTTTAAGGTTAGCTTGATAAGGAATAGTGTGCTAACTTGTGATTGTGCTTGCCTTACCCATCATTTGAGGACGAATGATCCTTTGTGGGGGAGAATGAAACACCCTAAACCTTGGCCCTTGCAAAAATTCATGAGTTTGGGACATTCTGTTCATGGTACGATTGAAGGGTACTAGAAGCACCCTAGGATATAACTTTGGCCTCCTCTCTCGTATGTTAGCCAGTGTAGTATGAGTTACATACTGTCCAAGATACGATTTAGACTTTCCCTAGTAGTATGTTAAGGTACGGGTCGTATGTTGCCTAGTCGTATGTTTCTATATGCTTAGCCTAGTTGAATTTGTCCAAGGTATGATTCAGGGTACAGTTTAAGGTGCCATTCGTACCCTAAGATACGAGTTATACATGTGTAGTCGTATCCTGGATAGTTTAGGGGTCCAGGGTGAGGCCTAGGGTACGAGTTAGGGTACTACTCGTACCCTGGGGTATAGTTTGGTGTGGGAGTCGTACCCTCCTATGGGTTAGTTTCCATCTTGTAAGTTGAGGGTGTTTAGCCCCTTTTATCGATTCAAAAGGGTTTAGAAAATATTATTTTCGACCTTTTAAACTATTCAAAAACTTTAAAGAAAATTTGGAACAATTTAAGAAATTATAGAGTCGTCTGTTGATTTTGGAGAAAATATCAAGAAAAACTAAAAATATTCATTAAAAGATTCAAAACAGAAAAAATCTTTTAAGTTTAGAAATTCTGAGTAAGCGGTTCTATTAATACTCTTGGAAGGTTGTTAAGGGACCCAAACTATCTGCTAACTTGTTGTTATCCGAACTATTTGAAAATAACTTTTTGACTAACTTTAAAAAGTGAAATTATTTTTTTTGAAAAAAAAAAACGATTAAGGAAAATGGTCTTCAAGATTTGTGCAAACTAATTCTAACGACTTAGTAGGGAGTTTAACTAAGTCTAAGAAAGCTAAGAACAATTAGTGTATATAGGGGAAAGGGAGAGATTAAAGGACTTTGGCCATTAGGCCCAAATCATAAATCCGGTCCTATGCTAATTTGGGTGTTTGACCCATCTCCACCTGTCCTAATCTAAATACTAGGGCTTTTGGCCCATAACCTGGCCTAAGCTAATTTTCGGACATTTGAGACCTAAAATCTTATTCCTGGTATTAAATTACAACTTTTTCTTCGAGGCCCAAATAAATGAATAAATAAAAATAAGGAAATAATAAAAATTGAGACTTTTCAAATCTCTTAGTAACCTTATGAATGGGTTTTCACCCATTTTCTTTCTTCTTTCATCTTCTTGCACCCACACGACATATAATCGACTTTGGATTTAAAACTTTAAACTTGACTCGGTGAGATGGGCATCATTGGACCATTACGATTGCAAGAGGAAAGGAGTCCATTTGGAATCCAAAACAGATTCAAGCAAGGGAAAAGATTAAAGAAAAAATAATTTAGATGTGTTAAAAAATTCTACACTTAATAGATAAATGATGAGATGAAAAAAAAAAAGCATTCTCAAGCATAAATAAATAGTAAGCTATGATATCAAAAGAAAAAAAAAATATTCAATGAAAAGGAAATTAACCCATCTCCTAAACAATCTTACAAAAATTTAAATCTAGAGCAATATAATTAACTAGGCCTTGAAAAGAATACATGAATCCACAAGCATAGTTGCTTAAAATTTGGACAAATAGATTAACACATATTTGCTCCAAATACTCTGATGAAGTTTAAGGCATGTTTTCATTAAACAAAGAAAAAAGAAAAATGAGCAAGATATGAGGAAATAACACTTCAAATATGAAATACAAGACATACTAATGCAACAAGACTTTTTAATACAAAGTGAATCAATCAACACATCTATAACTTAGAAAAGAAAAAAAACCACTATAGCATGTGAATAACAATGGGACATCTAAATGAATAAAAATACTTTAAGAAGTAAACCAATAAGAAAAGTGAAGTAAATAACATATATTAAACATATTTGAGAGATAATATTCGAAGACAAGATAGGACAAATAGTAAAAGATTAATTCTGAGAAAAAGTGTCCAATTATGGAAACTCCTATTTTCGTTCTACACCATTTCAACAAAAATTATAACCCTAACAACTTCTCAATCTAAACAAGAGAAAATCAAAGACAATTTTGACCACAAAAATGAGTTACTTACTTCTTCAAATTGAGAAACAATTTCACAGACCCTTAACAATAGTAACCATTCATTTTCAACATAAAGGAAACAACTTTACACACTATAAGCAAACATCCATCAATAACGATTTTAAACAAATTATGAGCATGCATTTTAAGCAAACATCAAAACTTTACCCATAATAATCAAAGAATAAAGCCAAAAGGTGAGACAATCAATATTAACTATTCTTTTCAACATAAAGAAAATAACTTTACATGTTAAAAACAAACATATATGCCAACGATGAATTTAAACAAAGCATGAGTATATATTTTAAGCAAAGATCAAAACTTTACCCATAATAATCAAAGAATAAAGCCAAAAGGCGAAACAATCAATAGTAACTATTTTTTTCAACATAAAGAAAACAACTTTACATGCTAAAAACAAACATATACTCCAACAATGAATTTAAACAAAGCATGAGTACATATTTTAAGCAAAGATCAAAACTTTACTCATAATAATCAAAGAATAAAGAAAAAAATATGTTCAACTATTTCTAGCTCATTTTTTATACCATGAATATAAAAATAGCTATAATATCGATACCATAACATCCTATGGCCTTCAAGGCCGTCTACAACAAACAATCCCATCAAATAAAATTACAACTAAGAACTACGAAGAAGAAAAATATGAAGAATAAAACAATAATAAAACTAAAAAATAACAACTACGAACTATGAAAAAGAAAAAGACGAAAAAGAAAACTATAAAAAAGGGAAAAGGTGTGTTTACCTTTTTGGGGAAGCAAAATGAAACTACAAGCTTTCTTCGAAGTCTTTATCACCACCGGGAAGCATTCAATTCGAGAACTTTAATTATCCCGCGAATTTCACGAAAGAAAAAAAAACTTCTTTTCTCAAAGCTTTTTTTTCAAAACTTGAGATTTGTCTTTCTACCAAAATAGTGGTAGTATTTATAGGAAAGGATGGGGATTCAATCATTTTTATCTCCCAATTTAGGAGAAAAGTATTTATAGGAAAGAATGTGGATTCAATTTTTCTCATCCACCAATGTGCGAGAAAGAATTTAGAGGTGTTTTTTGGAATTTTAAAATTGTAGATAAGATGAGGTGGAAGATAAGGTGAGGGAAAATGGTACAATGTAGTATAATTTTTTAATTTTAAAATTTGAAAAAGGACTTTGAGGGGGAATTGTACAATCTAGTTCAAAATTTTGAATTTCAAATTTAAATTTTGAGAATTGGAGTTATTTTTTGTGGGAATTGGGTAGAAGTATGAGAGTTTTTGGGAATTTTGGGATTATTTAAAATATAATCCCAATTGGAACTTAAAATTTAGTCATATTTATTTAATTTTGACCAAGTTAAAAATCAATTGACCGATTGCATTGCAATTATGGCCAATTTTATTTCAATTATGGTCAAATCTAATAGATTGACTAAATTAAATTGAAATTTGATATGAATTAATACATTCTTTAATTCTGAGCTTCTTGATTTAATAAAATCAAACATATATTCATCTAAATAAATTATTTTTAAGAGTAAATTCTATTTAAATTAATACTTAATCCGTTTGAATTAATTTTCAAGCTTATCTCTGTAAAAGCTCAAACTTTGATAAAAATATTCTTTCAAGTAACAAAATTAAAACAATCTCGTATTTCTGAATACGAAAAATGTATAATCGTCACTTATATGAAAAAATTAACCTAAATAAATATTTTATAGTGCATTTATCCAGATGAAATAAATATTTCACTTTTATTTAAAGTTAAAGAAATTCCGGATTAAATTTAGTCGTGGAGGGCAAAAATTAGGTGTCAACAACTACCCCCTCCCTTAGGGTAGGGTGGATGCAAGTAACCCTGGGCAGAGGGAGTTTCACGTTCCTCATTTTTGTCCGACCACAAATTTGTTTCTAAGAGGTTGGTTTTCGAGTTTTAATAAAATCAAAAAACTGAGAAATAAGCAGATTGGGGGGAGAGGTTGGAATGCAGTCGAGTTTTTAACAAAGAGCCCAGCCTACATATCCCTGAGTCTCGGGGAATTAGACTGCTTGTAGTTTGACTCGATTAATAGAAAAGATAGTCTTTTATTTTAGACAATCTTTGGCGTGGAATGAGTGACAAGTCATTCGAGTTATGAAAAAGAGTCTTGTAACCTATTCACCATGAATGTGAGATCCTTCACATCCATCGATAAAGATTTATACGGGCATAATTTCCACAGCTCTAGGTGTTCTATCACTTGATTTAAGAAAAAAGAAGGTTACCCTTGGTATGAGTGTAGAAATATCCCGAAGGTGAAGATGAAGCCAGAACACTCCAAGGTACCCATATGCCTTCTAACAGTGATGTGGTTTGAGGGTAGTGACAACCATCCTTTAGCTTTCGTCCAAAGAGTTTGAAGTCCCTCTCTAGACTACGTCCCATTTTGCTGCTAAGAAAAAGTTCCACATTGTGCTACGTCCTTTTTGGAGTCGTCCACACCTGTGGTTTTGATTTGAGAATTTTATTCTTTTTTATGCTCTTGAAAACAACTCAAACAAACGATTAGTTGTAAATATAGCATTAGACAAATGTAAATTAGTGAAAACCTGTTTGAACATGCTATGCTGAGATAGTTGATGAACCAAGTTGCATAACCTATTCTAAAAATATTGTGCCACTTTGAATGGAGTGACGGTCCAATATGTCTCATTTAAGGGAGGACAACCCAATTTAAATGTAATGTTCCCCTTTGAATGGAGTGACGGTCCAACGTATCTCATTGAAGGGCGTATGACCCAATTTAAATATAACATGCCACTTTGAACAGAGTGATGGTCCAACCTATCTATTGATAACATGCACTAAACTTATTAGTATCAAATGCATCATGAGGGAAATCATGCGTACCTTGCTTTATTCTGCTACACTGAAGGAGGTCAAAATTCACAATGTAGTAACATATTATGTTAAAGGAGATTCCAATCCATATAATAACGTGTCACCCTAAAGAAAATGACCGTCTAAAAACATAACAACAAGTCACTTTGAAGGAGGTGACGATCTATAACACAATAATATATCATCTGAGGGAGGTGACAGTTCATAACAAAATAATATGTCACTCTGAAGGAGGTAATATTCCATAACATGATAACATGTAACGCTAAATGAGGTGATAGTCTATAATAATATGTCACTCTGAAGGAGGTAACATTCCATAACATAATAACATGTCACCCTGAAAGAGGTGACAATCCATAACATAATAACATGTCACATTGAAGAGGTGACGGTTCATAACTTAATAAGATGTCACGCTGAAATAGGTGATGACCCATAAGATAATGATATGTCATGCTGAAGGAGGTGACAATTCATAACATAATAAAATGTCACTCTGAGGAAGGTGATGATCTATAACATAATTACATGTCTCTCTAAAGAAGGTGATGATCCATAATATAATAACATATCACACCGAAGGAGGTGATGGTCCATAACATAATAACATGTCACTCTGAAGGAGGTGACAACCCAAACGTGATAACATGTCATATCGAAGGGGGTGACCATCCATAACATAATAACATGTCACTCTGAAGAAGATGTTCAAACGTAATAACATGTTGTCTCAAATAAAGAGATGATCTGATGCACCATCTTAAAGGGTAGAAGATCCAAATATAATAAGATGTATCCTTTTAAAAGGGGGATGTCCCAAATATAATAAGATGTGTCACGTCAAATAAAGTGATGATTGGGAATGTCCTCTTGAAATGGTGGATGACCCAAAATGTGATAAGTTAGGGAGATAATCCATTACGTCCTCTTGAAAAGGTGGATGACCCAGATATAATGAGCACATCACCTCGAGTGGGGTAACAATCTGAGGTGGTGTTCCATAACGTCACCTACATAACTCAACCAACAATTATTAGTAACACAATAATTTCTTGTAACTAATCCAAGAGTGTAACAAAATATAGAGTTTAGAGATAAAGTCGTTTGACTCATGATGGTTTGGAGATAGTGTTTTGAGTGATATCCCCATATCTTAATCGTTTTGCTTGTTCATTTCCCTACAAAATTAAAGAAAGTGTAAGAGATCATAATGAAGTAAAAGAAACATAAATCAAGATAAAAAAGGAGAAGAAAAGTTGTCTAGATTATTATGGCAAGGCTATAGTGGATCTGGAAATGCCCTTTATCAAGCTTAACATTGTCAACGCTGTGAATTCATTGTTCCAGCATCCAAAGAAAAATTCTTAGTTTTGAGAGGCTGACTGTGGGTTTTTTCCCTTACTCTCTTGATGATCCTTGTTGATCATCAATTTGCAGGGTTGAAGTGCGATCTTTGTGGAATTGAGGATATCCCTCAAAAATTCTGCCCCGGTTTAGAAACTCTCAAACCTCTTTGTAACTTATGACATCATTTAGTATGGACTTTTTGAGATCATCTCAAAAATTCTTCCTTAGTTTAGAATACAAAATACTCGAGTACTTTTTGGTGTAGCATAGCTTGAAATTTTACAACTTCTCAAAATTATGCACCGATTCAGGTTCAGCAACGTCTAATGTTTAACTTTGTAGCATATATCAAGTTCTTGTCAAATTTTTGAGGTCTTCTCATAAAATTTTGCCCCAGTTACACGCTTCAATGTCATCTCCATGTAACTTAAAAAAAATCTTCTTAAAGAAAATCTTGTGGAGAATATGATCGAGCTAGTGTGGTGCTTACATATTCTATGGAGGTACAAATCATACCAAAAGTAGTTCTACGAAAAAATAATTTTTCCAAGGGATTGATCGAAGCCGACATAGGCTGCCTACGTATTCCATTCTTGTAAATTCAAATTAAACGTAGTTCGTATAAAATAAGAAGAGATATTTAATATTTTTTTGATAATGTAACTAAAGCCAGCACAGGACGTCTATGTATTTCACTAGGGAAATCAGGTCGAACATAGATCATTGCAACTAGAAAGTACTATTACAAGGAGATCACAATGTGCAACTACAAGAAAATAAAACAGTAATTCCAAAATGTAAGATAGTGTGCCTTTGGAGAATTTTCATTCTTCTTTGACTGATGGCTCCAATGATTACTTTGTTTTTAGTCTTCGTAAAGAGAGCAAGTTTGATTACCAATAAAAATCAATCACTCTCTAAAGGAAAAAAAAGAACACTCACAAAGTAAAATGTTAGTTCATAAATTGTAATAATTGACCAAAGTAATGAGACAAATCATACAAACATAGTGAAAACAAAATAATGAAGCACTTTAGCACATAAATAATTTTTGACGTGTCCTAACATACTTGGGACCTTTTAAACCAAAGGTAAGCCTACCATTTGAAGGATATATATGCCGTTTGTAAGACATTCCACTGTCCCCAAAATACTATACAAACTTCATTAATAAATTAAATGGGGATACAAAGTGAGAGAAAGGGAAATACATAATATCAATCCCATGCAGGGGAGCCAATCTAAACTAAGACTCCTTGGAAACCCTTCTATCTTTGAACTTCTTGAAATGTCTGTATATCCTTCCGATGAAGACCTTTTTTTAATTAAACAAAACTATCTAAATAAAACCCTCAAACCTAAGGGACAATGGTTCGTACAATCCAGCATTATATATTTCAATTTAACACATAAAGAATGATCGCCTGTTATGACTTGTGGTTAAATAGACGTAAGGAAAATTTTCTAATAGGCCTAATACCCCCTCGGGTATTGAGTTGTCCTAGGCGCATACCTAAAATAGGGTTTTGGTTTAGCTCTATCCTGGGCGTCTAGAGTGGGTTTAGACACAAGTTCCCAAGCGAACGACCTGGGCTTGAAAATAAGAACAACCAACAGACACCTCACGTGCTAATAAATCATCGTATTTCCAACACTTTATTTGGAGTTGAACAATAAGGTTCGGGACATTCACAAAACCCCAAAATAGTTTAATAATCATCACACAGGATTATGCCATGAAATGCAACAGTTAAATTTCGCAGAATTGAAACATATAATCACGTAAACAGTTTAAAAAATTAGTCAAAAGATAAATTCAAACATTTGGTTAGAACCTAGTTAAAATCCCCAGCAGAGTCGCCATTTCTATTTTGCCCCTTTTTTCGATTCGGAAGGGTTTGGAAAATATTATTTTTGACCTTTTAAACTATTCCAAAACTTTAAAGAAAATTTGGAATAATTTAAGAAATTACAGAGTCGCCACTTGATTCTAGAGAAAATATCAAGAAAAACTAAAAATATTACTTAAAAGATTAAAAAGAAAAAAAATTAAGCTTAGAAACTCAGAGTAAGCAGTTCCTATTAATACTCTTGGAAGGTTGTTAAGGCACCAAGAGTATCCGCTAACTTGCAGTTATCCGGACTATATGAAAATAACTTTTTCTCTAACTTTAAAAAGGGAAATTATTTTTTAAAAAAGAAAATGATTAAGGAAAATTATCTTCATGATTTGTGCAAAATAAATTCTGACGACTTAGCAGGGATTTTAACTAATTCTAAGAAAACTAAGAAAAATTAGCATATAAAGGGGAAAGGGGGAGATTAAAGGACTTAGGCCATTAGGCCAAAATCATAAACCTAGTCCTATACTAATTTGGGCATTTGACTCAGATCCACCTGTCCTAATCTAAATACTTGGGCCTTTAGCCCATAACCTATACTAAGCTAGTTTTTGGACCTTTGAGATCCAAAATCTACTTCTCCTGTATTAAATTACAACTTTGGCTTTGAGGCCCAAATGAATGAATAAATAAATGACTAAATGAATAAATAAAAATAAGGCAATAATAAAAATCTAGACTTTTCAAATCTCTTATTAACCTCATTAATGGATTTTCACCCATTTTCTTTCTTCTTTCATATTTTTGCACCCGCACGCCATATAATCGACTTTGGATTAAAAACTTCGAACTTGACTCGGAGAGATGAGCCTCATTGTCCCATTGCGAATGCAAGAGGAAAGGAGTCTATTTGGACTCCAAAACAGATTCATGCAAAGGAAAAGATAAAAGAAAAATAATTAATATGTGTTTGAAAATTCTACACTTAATAGATAAATGATGAGATGAAAAAAAAAGCATTCTCAAGCATAAAGAAATAGTAAGCTATGACATCAAAGAAAATCAAATTATCCGACAAAAAATAAATTAACCTATCTCCTAAACAATCTTACAAAAAATTGAATCTAGCACAATATAATTAACTAACCCTTGAAAAGAATAAATGAATCCACAAGCATAGTTGTTTAAAATTTGGACAAATAGATTAACACATATTTGCTCAAATACTATGGTGAAGTCTAAGGCATGTTTTCATTAAACAAAGAAAAAAGGAGAATGAGAAAGAGATGAGGAAATAACACTTTAAATATGAAATACAAGACATACTAATGCAACAACACTTTTTAATACAAGGCGGATCAATCAACATATCTATAACTTAGAAAAAAATAAAATCACTATAGCATGTGAATAACAATGGGACATCTAAAAGAATAAAAACACTTAAAGAAGTAAACCAATAAGCGAAGTAAAGTAAATAACATATATTAAACACATTTGAGAGATAATATTCGAAGACAAGATAGGAAAAATAGTAAAAGATCAATTCTAAGAAAAAGTATCCAATTATGGCAATTCCTATTTTCGTTCTACACCATTTCAACAAAAATTATAACCCTCATAACTTTTCAATCTAAACAAGAGAAAATCAAAGAAAATTTTGACCACGAAAATGAGTAACTCACTACTTCAAATTGAGAAATAAATTCATAGACCCTTAACAATAGTAACCATTCCTTTTCGACAAAAAGGAAACAACTTTACAACTACAAGCAAACATATCCATCAATAACGAATTTACACAAAGCATGAGCATGCATTTTAAGAAAAGATCAAAACTTTATCCATAATAATCAAAGAATAAAGTCAAAAGGCGAGACAATCAATATTAACTATTCTTTTCAACATAAAGAAAATAACTTAACATGATAAAAATAAACATGTACGCCAATGATGAATTTGAACAAAGCATGAGTACATATTTTAAGCAAAAATTAAAACTTTACCCACAATAATCAAATAATAAAGCTAAAATGAAAAACAATCAATATTAACTTTTTTTCAACATAAAGGAAACAACTTTACATGCTAAAAAAAAATTATACACCAACAATGAATTTAAACAAAGCATGAGTACATATTTTAAGAAAGATCAAAACTTTACACATACTAATCAAAGAATAAAGCAAAAAATATGTTCAACTATTGCTAGCTCATTTTTTATACCATGAATATGAAAATAGTCATAATATCGATACCATAACATCCTATGGCCTTCAAGGACATCTACAACAAACAATCCCAGCAAATAAAATTACAACTACGAACTACAAAGAAGAAAACAAAAAAAAATTCAACAACGAACTACGAAGAAGAAAAAGTTGAAGAAGAAAACAATAATAAAACCAACAAATTACAACTACGAACTACGAAGAAGAAAAAATAAAAAAGAAAACTATAACAAAAAGGGGAAAGGTGTGTTTACCTTTTTGGGGGCAGCAAAACGAAACTACAAGCTTTCTTTGGAGTCTTTATCACCACCGAAAAATGTTCAACTCGAGAACTTCAATTAGCCTGCGATTTCATGAAAAACAAAAAAAATTATTAAAAAAAAAAACTTCTTTGCTGAAAGCTTTTTTCAAACCTTGAGATTTTTACACTTTGAGACTTATCTTTCTACCAAAATAGTGGTAGTATTTATAGGAAAGGATGGGGATTCCATTTTTTTCATCCACCAATGGTGGAGAAAAGTATTTATAGAAAAGAGTGTGGATTCAATTCTTTTCATCCACCAATATGGGAGAAAGAATTTTGAGGTATTTTTTGAAATTTTAAAATTGAAGATAAAATGAAGTGGAAGATAAGGTGGGCGGAAATTGTACAATATAGTATAATTTTTGAATTTTAAAATTGGAAAAAGGGACTTTGAGGGTGAATTGTACAATTTAGTACAAAATTTGAATTGTACAATTTAGTACAAAATTTTGAATTTCAAAGTTTAATTTTGGAATTTGAAGTTATTTTTTGTGGGAATTGGGTAGAAGTTATGAGAGTTTTTAAAATTTTTTGGGTTATTTAAAGTATAATCCCAATTGAGATTTAAAATTTAGGCATATTTATTTAATTTTGATCAAATAAAAAATCAATTGATGGGTTGCATTGCAATTATGGCTAATTTGATTTTAATTATGGCCAAATCTAATAGACTGGCTAAATTAAATTGAAATTTGATATGAATTAATACTTTCTTTAATCCTGATCTTCTTGATTTAATAAAATCAAACATATATTCATCCAAATAAATTACTTTTGAGAGTAAATTATATTTCAATCAAGACTTTATCCGTTTGAATTAATTTTCAAGCTTATCTCCTTAAAAGCTCAAACTTTGATAAAAATATTCATTCAAGTAATAAAATTTATACAATCTCGTATATGCGAATATGAAAAATGTATAATTGTCACTTGCATGATAAAATTAACCTAAATAAAATTTTTTGAGCGCATATATCCGGATGATATAAATATTTCACTTTTATATAAAGTTGAAGAAACCCAGGATTAAATTTAGTCATGGAGGGAAAAAATAGGTGTCAGCAGAGGAATTTATGGATATTTTTCACCCGAAAACCCTTAAGCCCCCTCACTATATAACATATTTTAGCCTCTCTTAACACTCATTTGGTGGACCAAACATTCCAAATACACTCTCTAACTCACTATTTAAGATTGGAGGCTAGGATTGAAAGAGGTGTTCTTCTTAAGGCTAAAGGTGTCAAGTTCTTCCGTGAATCTTCTTGTATAAGGCATGTATCTCTTCCCTCATTGTTAGCTCAAAATAAAATTTGTTTTAAACATTGATTTTGACTGGTAAATGGTGGTTTTAAAATCAATGTTGAGGGTTTTAAAGCATAGTGATGGGTATTGTTTACTCTTGCTTAAACTTATGTTTATACATGTTTTTGGTGCTAGTTTGTACATATGGGTGCTGGTTGAATTTTTTTTAGCAAATGGGTCATGAGTAACTCTAAATTTGATGATTCTTAGTCTGGTTTTGGTCTTGAAAGCATGTTCTTAAGGTGTTTGTGAAATTGTCTAAGAGAAATAACTAGTCCCTTATTAATGGTGTATTGAAATATGATATTGATATAATGATTATGAATGGAATATTTCATTGACTTAATGTGTATGAATTCTTCGTAAAAGTCCATGTAATGAATTAATTTAGTAACTTGGGTGGTATGATGGTTAAAGGGGTTGAAGTTCAAGCATGGAATTGAATTGTTTTTTGAACTAAAGTTTGGTATAAGAATGTTAATGAAGAATAAATGGTTTGTAAAGGTCTTGATCACCATAAATGGATTTGAATTATGGTATGAACTAAGGAATTGACCTAATTAAATATTTAGTTGTTAAATGGTTTTATAAAAACCTTGTCGTCATATATGTAATGCTGAATTGTAGCCTTGGTGGCTTGAATTGTCTAAATATGTTAGAGTCCTTATGTGTTGAATTAAATGGGTGTTAATGCATGGATAAAGGGTTAGTTTCCAAATTGTCTACTAGTAATGGTCATACCTGCTTGTGATTAGTGTCCACTTGCAATGTAAGACAACTTGTGGTTAGTGTCCACTTACTATGTAAGATGGCTTGTGGTTAGTGTCCACTTGCTATATATAAGATTTCTTGTAGGTAGTGTCCACTTGATATACAAGGCATATTATGGTTAGGGTTTTACTTTTCATATAATACGGTTTATAGTTAGGGTCCACTTACTATATAAGAAGGATTGTGGTTAGGATCCACTTACCATATAAGATGTAACGGCTTGTGGTTAGGGTCCACTTTCCATATAAAATAAAATGGCTTGAGGTTAGGGTTCTCTTGCCTAACGCAATGTATAATTTCAATGTTCAAAACTATAAGGGTGGAAGTTTGAAGTCCTTCACTCCATGTCTCATGAATGAGTGCTTCAAGAATGCATGTTATGACTTTTTCCTTGTTTTGGCACGTTATGTACCTATATATATGTGCATCTTTATATATGTATGCATAAATATAAATATGGTTGCATATGATGGTTTGACTAGGTTTTGAATAACTAAACTATTTTATCCTTATCCTTGAGTTACATGCTAGTGCTCCAACTGCTAACCGTCTCCAGACGCTATGTCCCTATGCAACATAGGGGACGAAGCTTCTTCTTCTCTTCCTGTGCAGTGATCAGGTCTTCGAGTGGATCGTTTGTTGACATTGAAGTTGTCAGCTTCCATTCTTTATAAGTCATACATTTCATAGTCTTTTATCTTATGTCATAGACTTATTTTAGACTTGGTTCTGGCTATTATCGGGGGCATGTCCTGACTAATTGTAAACATCGGTTTTGTAGAGGCTTTGTCGATGATTATGGACTTGGTTATGTTTGTTAGTTTTTGATATTAATGGATTGATTAGATGCTTCTTAAGCTATGATTGTAGTCTTTTTTCTGCTATCTTATTTTATATCCAGAGTTCATTCGGCACTTGTGGATTGATGTAATGGTTAGGTTGGGTTAACAGGGAAATCTCCGATCCTTGTTGGGCTTGAGGTGCCCATGCGACATGGCCCGATTTTGGGTTGTGTCAACTTATTGCACATACTTATGTTGTCTATTACCTTTTTGTTATGCGAAATCTCAACTCAATAGTTTTTTCATTGCCCTCGATCCCTTACTAATCACCATTTTAGATCCTTCATCCTAAGAGCTTAATCTCATTACCTTTTTACTCTTCACTCACTAATCTTTTTCATGACATCTTTCTCACCAATAAGCTAGGCACCTGGGTAGTTCGCCTGGGTTCAGATAAAAAAGTCAAGGAATACTTCAAATCATGGGGCTACTAAAAATGTCTCAAGTTGTGGAAATGAAGACATCCTCGATATCACATTTGATCCCTACGATGCCTGGGTTCTTGGACCACACATAATTCAGGCAGCATGCACAACAAGACATTATATATAGGAGTTTAACCATCACAATTCATGTTGCATTTCAGTATGATTCACAACTACATACATAGTGACTATTAACACACCCTTATCTCACAGCAAGTATTTACAATCATAAAGCACCATATAAATCAACCTCCTACCTTCTTTACTGGCATTTATTGATTGGAATGTTCTTTCTAGCCTATTAGTGTTTAAGGAAACCAATCGAGGCCAACCATTCTCAATTGTAGTGGTCGAGATACCAATTAGAATATGCTAGGTACCAAATAGATTCAAAAAGAAGAGAAAAATACTAAAATAGCATGATAGAAAAGAAAAAAGTGAAACTGGTTCCTAAATGCCTTTTAGCTTCCTACAAATTTTATTGCATCATTAACAACATCATGATTGCAATAATAACATCAATATCTTATCTTCTTACATCCCCTACATCAAAGTGTATGAATATACAATGCAACCAATAATAACAAGTATTGTCCGAAAGCAGCCACAATCACCATTTCACATATAAATATAAAGACATCAATATTAGTTCTATGCATATCCTTAGTTACATAAGTAATTAAAATCTTTCACTCTAAACCTCCTACCAAACTGTAGTGTTTAAACCTAGAAGTCATTACAAATCTTGTCTATTCACAACTCTCATTCCAGTTCCTGACATAGTACTCAAACTCCTTCCTAAATATTTTTATTGAAATTATCATATTTGACCTTACAACCTTGCCCAAGTTATTTTATGACTCTTATCTACTTACATATTTTGTCATGTACACTACCACTAGGTAGTCTCTCGGACTTTCATAGACATCCAATTCCACCCATGGGTTGCCTAAAAACTCACTTAGGCTGATCCCTACTCCCCATTTACATTATGTTAACCTTCCTTAATGCAAGATGTATATATCTAATTCACCAAGATTACCCTCTATCAAACCCTAGCTTAATACTAATCTTTATTTTTTTATCGTACTTAACTCACACCATGCTTATAAACTATAGTATTCACTCATCTAGTCAAGATTCTCATATGACTCAGCCCATTCCACACCATGATATCACATCAATGGGGAACAATAATAATTAACCACATTATTAAAGTCTAATTAGATTTTTATCATTTTTTCCATCCAAGCACCATGCCTGAGGACCTAATTCATGAGAACTCCCAACACTATTATCTGTATTATATGAATCTAACTCAAGTCTACTTTCTATGATAAATAAACTATTACGGATATTATAGATGAACCATGATTTTATTGAGAGGATAGAACAAAGACTCGTCCTTAAACCTAACTCTAAAACAGCGCATGCAAAATTATCTACGTAGATTTAATTTTCAATCAAGATGGATACCACTTCCTGTGGGACTATCCCACCGGAGTATTCATCAAAGCAAATTACAGAGAATGTCCATGTTCCTAAGTATGCTGAAGTACTTAAACCTAAACCATATGTGCATAAATACGTAAGAGTGCCTCCAAAACCAATAATCATGTGGCATGGAGAACCTTCGATTACTTGGAAGTCGTCAGAGGTGAAGAGTTTGATTTTGTAAAAAAACTTACAATATGCAATCGTTGGTAAGTTCTCTTATGGCAGGCCTGATGTTAATGAGCTTCAAAAGTTAATTTCTAAACAATGTGCGATTAAAGGAGACTGTACAATAGGAGTTTTAGATACAAGGCATATTTTGATTCGTTTGAATCAATTAGAAGACTATGTTCAATTGTTATCTACTTTGGCATATTTCATTAAATCAAGAGATAGGTAATGATAAATGAGGACCCTCAAATAGGATCCATGGTTTGAACCGGATGTTGAAACCACGGTGGGAGTAGCATGGATCTCATTTCTAGATCTTCTACCATATCTTTTTTTCTAAAGAAGTTATATTCTCCATTGCCTCAGCTGTGAGCAAGCCTTTGGTGGTGGATATGGCCACAAGGAACCATACAAGGCCAAGCTGTGCAAGAGTAAAAATAGAGGTGGATCTAGTTTCTAAGCTTCCACATAGAATTAAAATCAATGAACAAGATGATGTTACTGGAAATATAAAGTCCAAATAGATCCAAATCTAATATGACTACAAACCTAATTATTGTAAAGAGTGTTGTTTACAAGGTCATGATAAGGACTCATGTTGGGATATCCATCCAGGGTTATTTAAACAGAAGCAACAGGAAAAAAGAGCACAAGACAATAATGATGAAGGTATGCAAGGACAGCATAATACTAATATTAATGCAGATTCAGAGAAGGAGAACAATCCATGAAGGCTAAGAAAAAACAAGTATAGAAAGGATCAATATGGTCACATTCTAGGAGAGGTAAAAGATACAAAGGAGGCTATAGAAACATCAAATTTATTTGATGTACTAGATCAATAGGACATAGAGGAGGAAAATATAGTAGCTAACAATGAGAAAGAGCGGGAGAGCACCAAAGATTGGGTCAATAGAAGATTTGGGAAGATAGATATAACAAAAATAAAAGATCAGGCCTATAATGACAAGGTTGATGACAAGGTTAATGAATCACAACAATAACAATCAAACAAAGAAAGAGAGAAAAAGAGTCAGAAAGTAGATAATACTGATGTTCAGAGCTCAGAAGGTAAGGGTGCAGATATAAACAAAACTTTAGAAGAAGAGGGGAATCAGAATGAGTCAAGAGAGTTGATGTTGGTACAAAACAATAATTCTTAGGAACAAATTCTAGAGAATATTGTCCCTCTTGCTATGGATGTGAGTAACATGATGGAAGTGGTTATTAGTAAGCAGGAGGATCTAGATAAGGATGACTTAATTGATAATATTAAGGAGGTAGCAAAGGAATGAGATTTATCACCTAATCAGACTAAATAATTGAGGAAGAAGCATGGTAAAAAGAACAAAAAAAGTAAAGACATCAGTAATAGTACAATGCAAACAGGGAGTCAAACAGCTGATTTAGTCTCAAAATGAATTCTTTAATATGGAACATAAGGGTTGTTAACACTCAGAAGGATTTTACAAGGTTAATAACAATGCACGAAAGATACCATTTTGGTTTTATAGATCTTATGGAACCATTTTAGGAGGGCAATAATATTGAGGTATATAAGAGAATATTAGGAATGAAGCATGCAACAATCAATATGTTAGGTAAGATATAGGCATTCATAGAAGCAACAATGGAGTATACCAAGTTAGTGATGAGGAATAGTAACTCACACTCAGACTAGAGAATCAATAGGCAGGAGTGGTGGTGGTGGTCATATTAGTATATGGCAAATATAATTAAATGGAGAGAGTTATGCTTTGGAATTCTTTAGGGAATTTGAGTAGTAATATAAATAAACTGTGGATACTAGGAGGGGATTTTAATGTAATAAGGCATGTAGAGGAAAAACTTGGAGGTTTACCTGTGACTTTTGAAGAATCAGAGGACTTTAACCACTGCATAAGCAACTGTAATCTAGATGAAATTGCTTTTAAGAGGAGTAAGTTTACATGGTGGAATGGAAGAGTAGATGAAGAATGTATATTCAAAAGATTGGATATAGTACTTGCTAATGACAAGATATAGGAGTTATTCCCTTTAATGGAGGTGGAAAATTTACCAAGGAGTGGTTTTGATCATGCTACCATGTTACTTTATTGCAATACTAATCAGGAGCATCTAATCAAACCATTTAGGTTCCTTAATTTTTGGATTAAGGAAGAATCTTGTATGAAGGTTATCAATAAGAAATGAAAAGTTGAATCTTATGGTAATCCATTCATTATTTTTCATCAGAAACTAAAGAGGACCAAGGTTGCATTAACTAAGTGGAGTAAGCAAACTTTTGGAAATATTTTCAAAGAGATAGATACTCTTGAGGAGGTAATCAAGATAAGGGAGAAGCAGTTTAAAGAGAATCCATCAGGGAAGAATAGGTCATTCTTATTCAAGACACAGGCTGAGCTGACAGTGTAGTTGAAAAGAGAGAAAAATTACAGGAAACAGAAAGCTGGTTTTCAGCGGTTTAAAGATGGAGAGAAAACACAAACATTTTTCATTCTAGACTAAGGATGAAATTGCTGGAACATAAGGATGAAATTGCGGGAACATAAGAATGAAATTGCTAAAGCTGTTGTATTATTCTATCAGAATCAATTTCAAAAACAAGAGGATGTTCATGATTTTTTAATATTGGATGTATTACCTACAGTGGTAACAGATGAACAAAATATTGGTATTATAAAAGTACCAACATTGGAGGAAGCAAAAGTTGCAGTGATGGGAGTGAATAGAAACAGTACTGGAGGTCCAGATGGTATGACTGGTGCTTTCTTTCAGGATTCTTGGGAAATAATAGCTACTGATCTTCATCAAATAGTTATAGCCTTTTTCTATGGATATGAGCTCCCAAGGTTCATTACACACACAAATTTGGTTCTAATTCCTGAAAAGCTAACTGTTGCAGTTCTTTAGACTTAAAACCAATATCACTTGATAATTTTGTGAATAAAATCTTTTCAAGGATTATTCATGAAAAACTTAAGCGTATGTTGTCAGATATAGTATCTGAGGAACAAACTAGATTTGTTCATAGAAGAAGTATAGATGAGAACATTTTGGTAGTATAGGAAATAGTTTTTGAAATCAGAAAAATATGGAAACCACCAAATATGGTCATAAAATTGGATATGATGAAAGCTTATGATAGGGTGGAGTGGCTTTTCTTGACAAAAGTACTCAGAAATATTGGGTTCTATGAACAACTTATAGATATGGTATTAAGGTTACTGTCAAATAATTGGCATTCTTTACTGATTAATGGACAAACTAAAGGATTCTTTAAATTTTCTAGAGGGCTGAAATAAGGGGATCCTGTCTCCCACTTTGTTTATCATTACAGCAAAAGTTCTTTCAAGAAGTCTAAACGAATTACTAACTTTGAAGAACTTTAAATTATTTGTCATGCCTAGAGGAAGCCCTAAGATGAACCATCTTGCCTTTGCAGATGATATGATTATCATGTATGAAGTAGAGTTAGAAACTTTACAACTGTTGACAACTACTTTGGAGAAATATGAGTTGGTGTCAGGGCAGATAATTAATAAGTAGAAGAGTGATTTGTATTTTCATGAAAATGTGTCTAATGGAGCATTGTTCTGGCAGGAGTGGCTACAGGAATACTTAGGAAGGATTTCCCTTTCAATTATCTTTGATGTCCAGTGTTCTATAAGAGGAATAAGAAGCAGTACTACCAATTGATCATGAATAGGAATAGTTGTAAATTACAATCTTGGAAGGGAAGTGTAAGACCCTGCAAAGTTCTCTCATAGTCTGAGCCTTTAGAGTGTGTCAAGTGAAGTGTAATTCCAGACCTAAAAGATTAAGGAGTGACTTCAAAAGTAATTAGTGTTTAAACCTTGCTGAATTTTCCTAAAAATGACTTTTTATCATGTGGAAAATTGAATTATCTTTCCAACAATACCCATTTTGACAAAATCCAACATCGGGATAGAAAGATATGGCCATTTTACAGAAAGCAGTAAAATTGCCCAGGTGCGATGGAAAGGGCCGATAGACCATCACCCAAACCATCGCAGAGAAGGCAGTGAGGCCCCGTTATGTTTAAGTGATACGATAAGGGCCGACGGACTGTCAGGACCTCGATTGACCATCGTACCCATCGTCGCAGGCGAGGCAGTGAACAAAGATCTAGCCCAAGTGCAACGAGCAGGACCGACGATCGTTGGGCCCTCGACGGACCATCGCACATCTTGATCAGTAATTTTAAGTTATTTTTAAAAGGGTTTTTTGATCTTTTTCCACCCTTTTAACACTCAGATATAGCCCAAAACGAAGAGATAATTTCAGTTCCTCCAAAACACCAAGAGCTAGGTTTTTTTTCCCAAGAACAAACCCAAATTCCTTCTCCAAGAAATTCAACAACTAACCATAGATTTTACAAATTGAGTTGAGATTCAAGGTTCCCGAGTCAAAGGCTTCAATAGCCCTCACTCAAGAGTTTCAAAAAGAGTCTCAAGCAAGTTGTTCACCTACAAGTCATAATCTAAGGTATATGGAGTTTGAACAAGGACACTTCTTTCGTCCTTGTGCCCAAAAGTTGTTTTAATTATGAGAATATATGATTTTCTATGTTTTATTATGAAATTAAAGTATGGGTTTATACCTTATGTTATTATTCCTTGAGATTTTAACAGTCCTAATGTCTAGAAATTGAAGTACATGAGTATGTTGAGATTTTAAGGCAAAAGGTTGAAAATTCCAGATTTCCTATATGATATATGAATCTTTATGACATCTAGTATGCACTTTGATGAGTCGTAACTTGAGATTTGATTATGGGTCATTAATCCCTACTTGAGATTTGCAATTTTGTGAACTTTTGTGATATAAGAACCCATGAATTGAGTACTTTGATATTATTGAGAAATATTTGGCCTTTCGGACATAATAGAGTTGAAATCCACATTAAGTATGATTTAAAGCAAATAGAAATATGTTTTGGTCTTCATTATAGACCCTTGGGTTATTTTGAGGTGGATTTCCTAAGAGTTTTGAGTTGAGTATAGGAGTAGTATTTAGCACTGAGTTGGGTATGATTCCAAGGTCTCATACCCCAGAACTACGTGCCACCATAGGTTCGAGATTTATAGGCCCAAGGCTGAGATAGTGATCACTAAAGATAAGGTTCTATTCTGATGGCAAGGATAGAATAGCTCTCCCTAATGTAGGCAAGATGTTGGACTCTATGTAGCTCACATAAACCACATTGTTTATGTTGGTTAGAAGAAACTCCCGAGTTCCAAGTGTCCCAAGTCTAAAAGGGTTCTAGAGTTCCCAAGTGTTAAAATTTCCAAAAAGTTCTGAGTCCTTAAGTTTTAAAGAAGTTTTACTCTCCAAAAGATCAAAGCATGAGTTTCAAAGTATTGTTTAAATCTTCCTTTAGCCTTCAAGTACTGAGAATAATAGGAGAGTATGGATTTTAAAGTTAAGTATAATGACTCACGAGATTTGTGTTACATGCTTTACTATTCATGATTTATGAGTTTTATATTCTAGACTTAGTCACGCCATGTGATTCATTCTTATTTGCATGCATAATTTTATTAAGGAGTATTGATATTGTTTTATGAAAATGCATACACCCCCATATACTCAGTACATTCCCAAAGTACTCAGTCCCAGCAGTGATAGTGATCTCCGAGCATCTCATCTACATCCTTGTCCTTGGTGAGTCCTCATGGTTCGAGGACCTATATTTGCAGATTTTCCCGCTTTCATATTATTTTCAGTTTTACTTTCAGCTCATTAGGAGTCATTTAGGGGTCTGTCCCAATGGCTCTCCAGTTTGAGTAGTAGAGTCTTTGTCAGACTAGATTGTTAGTTGAAGTTGTGTTCTAGACTATCAGTATTTTTGGTATCCAAACATTATTTCCAATTATTTTGGATTATAGTTGACACAGTAAGGCATCATTGTTTAGCTTATTTATCCAAAAGCAAGTGTTAGAAGTAGTAACAGGCTCAAAGGGTTAGCTTAGGGATACTTATAGCATTAAGCACCATGTGATGTCTCGAGATGAGATTTTGGGACATTATAGGAAGGCTCTTATCTTATGGTGGGAGCTATTTTAACTAAGCATGTGCTACAAAGTGTGCCCATACATTGCTTTTTAGTCATGAATCCACCTAAGAATGTTATAAATACTCTTCAAAAATGTTTTGAATTTTTTTTTTAGAATAGTAATGTGGAAGGAAAAGGTAGACACTGGGTGTCTTGGTCTAAGATGTGTGTACTAGAAGAGGATGCAAGTCTTGGGTTTAGGAGTCTAGATGATATATCAACAACACTATTCTGTAAACTTTGGTGGAACTTCAGAACTAAGAGTTCTATATGGAGTAAGTATATGATGAATAAGTATTGCAGTAAATTACATCCTAAAAAGTTATGTGGAAAACTGGAGGTGGTACCCAAGTTTGGAAGAAGATGATACAAGTTAGGGATCTTGTTGATTATTTGATTTTTAGAGGATAAGGGGAGGTAATGCACATGTCTGGTATGATAATTGGAGTAGACTAGGTGATTTATATTTGATTATGGAGGTAATCATGGAATGGGATGATAGTTCTCAGAGAGTAAAGAATTTGATAAAGGATGGGCATTGGGATGTACAGAAGCTAAAAAAATTATTTTCAAAGGACATGGTGGATCATATAACTTAGAAGGTAAATTTTCCTCAGAATAAAGTAAAGCAAGATAAGGTAGAATGGACACTGGAGACAAGGGGGAATTTTAGGGTAAAATCAGCATGGCACTACGTCAGGCATAGAGAGAATCCTAATGAATTATACAAAAAGGTGTGGATAAAAGGTGTGCCTTTCAAAATAAGTTTCTTCATATGGAGAATATGGAAAGGGAAGATTTTAGTTGATGCTACTATTAGGAGATGGGGAGTAGAAGGTTCATCTATGTGTTGGTGTTGCCAGAATCCAACACAGGAGACAGTGGCTCATGTGTTACTGAGGTCTGACTTTGCTAACAAGACTTGGTCCTATTTTTTTATTTTGTAAGAATTAATATACAAGGGTTGAGTCTGAGAAATATAATATATGCATGGTGGAATACAGATATGAATCCAAGGGAATTTTTTTTATTTTAGAGCAGTGCCAGCTATGATAATATGATAGCTTTGGAGAAGAAGAAATGCACTGAAGCATGAAAGAAAGGGAGTATCAGTACAAAGGATGATAATGAATGTTACAAGGAATTTGAGGATGTTACTTAAGGTAAGAAATCCTGCATTAGACTTCTCAAGAGATTGGCCAGACATTATACAGCAATTCAGTCAGCTGAAACCTAGAATTAAGGTTATATGTGTACTATGGGAGTCACCAAAACCTATATGGGTAAAGTACAATACAGATGGTGTTTCACAAGGCAATCCAGGGAGTAGTTCTTGGGTGTTTTTCCTAAGAGATGAACAGGGAGATCTATTGTATGCAGCAGGAGCAACTATTGAGGATACTACTAGTATAGAAGAAGAAGTACTTGCTATTTTGAATGCAGATAAACAATGCAGAATATTAGGATAACATAGAGTAATCATACATACTGACTCTCTAGCAATGAAGCAAATGCTCTACAAGGAGTGGAAAGTACCATGGAAGATAAAAGATATAAAAATGCAAATATGGAAATTAATTGAAAGCAAGCAGGTGCATATAGTTCATACATACAGAGAAGGTAATCAGCCAGCATACTACTTAGCTAACATGGTATTGGAGCATAATTCATTCATATATACAACATTTCATCAACTTTCTAGCATAGCTAGAAGGATTCTGAACAATGATAAGTATCAGTCATCTTATCTAAGGCTAGCAGCTACACATTATTCTACAGACTGGATAGGCTAGTACAATTCTTTCACATACTTCTGTACATTCTAAGATGAGGAACAAAAAAAGGGAAATGCTACTTAGCCTAAGTAACCAGCCATCAAAAAGGTCTCTCAGTAGATCAGGGGTCCATGGTCAGATTGTCAACACATGCATCTTTGGTTCTTGGCATCATTTAGTTACCAGTGGGTCTGAGCATCTCTTTATCTCTCTCCCTTCCAGAACTGGTTAACAAGATATATGCTAATTTACAGATCAATTAGCAGCTTTAACATAAAAGAGGTAGAAAGCTCACCAGTAATGATAACCAGGCCTAAGCGAACTAGACCCTACGTTTGTTCACTAAAATCCTTTTCACGCATCTTAGTACCAGAGATCTCAGCTGGTATAGAAAAGAAGATAGAGTTAAGAATGAGCAAGGTAACTCGGAAGGAGCAAAAGGGGAGGAAACAACTTACTCTTAAAGCTGGAGAAGCATGCATCATAGTGTACTAAGGAACAAAATTTATTACCCAAAGCAGGAGCATTTCAAGTTGGAGACTTATGAAAAAATCCATAAAAAAGGGAGAAGAGGAGGAGAGGGCTATTGTAAGCTGATCTTAGCTCTTTTAGGAAACCTTACATATTTAATAAATGTTTTTGTGATTGGCTGGGTCAGGGGTTGGGCCTATCCGATTCTTTTTATTTTTTCTTTGGTGTTGTTTAGGATGGGTTGGCCCATTCTTGCATTGATACTTTGATTATTAATAAAATAAAAATTAAACCAAAAAAATATTGAGATGAGAGAATTGTCTTGAGAGTGCTAAGAGTATTTACATGTTGGGTTCCCACCGGATGTACGTCGGAACTTGTCTTATAAACCTTGATCTCTAAAAACTCATGATTGGGGAGGTGGAATTTTTTAGAGTATTTTTTTGAAAAAAGGACGACCTAGGGAAATAATAATTTAGAGGGTTCTTAAAAATTCTTTGACTACTGTTGGGTAATGCTATGTATATGTTGGCTATGTTATGTCTATTAATAGGGAGAGAGAGTAAAGTAATTAAAAAAGTGGGACAGAGTGTAATTACTTCCAAAAGGGTTGGTATTTATGTTATTTATACTTATTTATCTATAAGACCCCGCAAAATTTCTAAGTTTAATTCATCCTTTTAGGTTTGTCAAGGGGTCTCAGACTTAGAACATTCTAGCTAAGTTCCTAGACTTAGTTTATTTTTGGCCTTCAAAGTTGGTAATATCATTTTGTGACCTTAATGTTCCTTAATGGTCCATATTTTTGTTGATTCATGATCAGAGAGGTCGATAGGTGTCCCCGAATAAGTTTCATATTTATTGGAACTCATTTAGACCACGTTTGGTGTCCCAAAATAGTGGACCAATGCAATATTGGCACGTCGCATCGCCTATCGTGTTGGTTAACATTGTTGCAAGGAATGCCAGTAAAAACAACAGAGGCTTGGTGCGATCGTTGCGCGATGCATCGGGTATTGTGTCTATGCCATCGATGCGCTGCGTTGCCAAATGCGTCGATGCCCAATTTTCAATCATTAAATGTCCACGTCTTTAAAGGAAAAAAGGTCATTTTCCCACCCTTATATAATCCTATAACACGAGATTCATCTAGGTTTTCACTAAAATATAGTTGTTTCTCTCAAATTCCCTCAAGAACAAGTCTAGGATTTTCAATTGAAGGATCTAATCCAGGAGATTCCACCGTTAATCTTCAAGAAACTTCCATCTAAGGTATGTAAAGTGTTGATTCATGGGTTCCTTTAACCCATGAAGCTCAAGAAACCCTTTCAAAAATATAAATTTTGATTTCCATGTTGTGATTTGAATCATATCCATGTTTATGTTGTTTTATGATTACCAAGTTAAAATCTTTAATACCTATAATGAAATGATGTTAGCATGTGGTTGAAATTCTTGTATTTGAAGTGAAAAATATTGCCATGATGTATTATTTCAATGTTCATGCCTAAGCATCAAGTTATGCATGCAAGGTGTTTGCTAAAATGCCTAGAAGAATAAGAATTATGCCTTATGACTCAATTACGACCAAATTGATGAATCCATGCTTTACGTTTATGTTCACAATGACCTTCATGTGATTGTTATGCATTGTAATGGTTCGGTAGAATGTTCATGATATTAGACTTACAAAATTATGACATGTGTATATGTATTCCTATTCATGTGTATGCTTATGACATACAAATACTTTATGAAAATCCTTAACGTTTGTGCTATGAATTGTTGACTATGGCCATGTGTTCAAGAAGTGTCATGTCTTGTCAGTATCATGATATCGAGTATTGGTGTTACTTGTACCCAAAAATTTAGTTGTGTGCCTAGAGTCAGTGTCTATTTTAGGATAATCTAGGTCATGCCATAATCAGTAGTATTCTCAGTCAGTTTCATATCTCAGTAGAATTCAGTCAGTTACATGACTCAGAAAAACTCAGTAATCTCATGAACTCAGTCAGTTAACAGAATTCAGTAACATTTCGTCAGTCTATGGAACTCAGTGAACTCAGTCCAGTTCATCTCAGCATAATTATTTCAGTGTCTATTCAGTTGGGAGTTGGATTCAACACCGAGCAAACCCAAGGATAAGGGCACACACTGACAGTAGAGGGTGTTACCTTTAGAAGCAATCCTTGCATTCCAGAACTATGTATCTAGCATAGGTTGAGACATCAACACTGACAGTTAAGGGTTGATGAGGTGGATTAACACTGCCAGTTGAGCGTCCCACCATTCTCCTTTGGGGACACTGCCAGATGAGGGTCACTCATAGCTTGTCCTTACCAGTGGTGCGGTATTAACACCCTTCCAATTGGGGTTACATATTGGACCCCAACTCTATACATAAAAGGGGCATGTCGGTTAGTTGACTACTTCCCATAGGCTCAGTCTTAGTCTCAGTAAAAGAACTCAGATAGTTCTTCAGATTCAGGATTGTCAGATACAATCACTTAGTTCAGTACGGAACTCAGCTAGTTCCATCAGAATCAGGACTGCCAGACACAGTCACTCAGTTAACAATATATCAGTTATACAAAACTCATGTTTACAGTATTCAGACACAGTAGTCATTATTGCCACGATCTCATTTACAATTATGTATTCATGCATGTATTCTCACGTTCATGTTATTCAATCTGTTAGTATTGTACATGCATATGAAACCCATGTATTCAGCCTACCTCACTTTGTATACCAGTACATTCGGACGTACTGACGCATACTTTTCTTCTGTGCTATGGTGTTTTATACCATAGGTTCGGACGCTCAAGTTCCCGATCGCACTTAGCTTCAGATTCAACTAGCAGCAGTAGATTGTAGTGAGTCCTCATCATTCGAGGATACCATGATTATTTCATTATTTCAGTTCATTTTTCATTAGACGGGGTTAGTTGGGGATATGTCCCATCAACTCCTTATTCAGATAGTTTAGACATTTTCAGACTAGATGTTCAGACTATAGCATGTTTAGACAGTTATTTTAGTTTTGGTATTGTTAAACTGCATTAATAGTTATGTTTCATTTTTGAACCTTATGACATTTTAGCCCATTATTCCGCATATTTTAATAGCATTACATAGTTAATGCAGTAGGTACCAGTCACGGGTTAGCTAGTGATGCTTAGTGATTGTTAGAACTGTGTAGCATTCTAGGTATCAGATTCGGGGTGTTACAAACTTGGTATCAGATCCTAAGGTTCAATAGAGTCTTATGCATGGGTGTGTAGCACACCACATTTATGTACAAGAGGCTATGAGATATTTTTGGAATAGTTTCCCTTCTTTTAGTATTCATGTCATGCAAGTGACCACGAGTTTAAATTTAACTCTCAGTCTAATCCATTCTTTTCTTTTGTTTATAGAACATGCCTCCCAAAAGTACTAATGAGAGGAGAAATGAAAATCAGTCATCCCCTCAGCCCGTTCAGGCAGATCCCCTGGATGAACACGTTTCTTATGCAGAGTTCAGAGCTGCATTCACTACTCTTGCTAATTCAGTTACTGCTCAGAATGAATAACCAGCTACTGTTCTGGCCATCCCAGTGTCTAAAACTGCTACAGCTAGAATTTGAGACTTTACCTGAATGAATCTTCCATCCTTTTTTGGGTCTAAGTCAGATGAGGACCCTCAGAAATTCCTTGATCAGGTTCAGAAGGTTACAGATATCATGGGGGTTACTGCTAGTGAGAGTGCTGAGCAAGTTGCATATCAGTTGTAGGAAATGGCTCACACATGGTTCAAACAGTGGAAAGCAGAGAGGGTCGAAGATGCAGGGTCCATTGAGTGGGAGGAGTTGTCCACTGCCTTCTTTGGTAAATTCTTTCCCCTAGAGCTGAGAAAAGCTATGGTGTTTGAGTTTATCAACCTCGGGCAAGGAAACATAACAAAGTTTACTCAATTAGCCAGGTATGCTCCTCATGTGGTGGCAGATAACAGGGCTAAGATGAGTAATTTTGTTTCTAGGGTGAATGATAGTGTGGTCAAGGAGTGCAAGACCACTATGTTAATTAGTGAGATGGACATAGACAATCTTATGATCCATGCTCAACAGATAGAGGAGTAGAAGGTTAAGAAGAGGGAAAAGCAGAATAATAGGGCTAGAACAGTTAGCTTCAATTTTAGTCAGCCTAAGTCGGAGGGTGGAAATCATTCTCAGTTTCTCCCAAAGTCATCCATTCCTTCTCCTTCCTCAGTTAGTTCTCCAATTCCTAAGTTTAGGAATGGTAACAAAGATAGGGCGCCATGATCTAAGTCTCAGGGCAGTGTTAGCAGTGATCGCACTCATCCTCTTTGTCAGACTTGTGGCAAGAACCATCAGGGTATTTGCAGAGCTGGCAGCGATGTTTTTTTCGGATGTGGCAAGCCAGGCCACAGAGTCAGAGATTGTCCCCAGTTAGGTTTTAAAGGTCATCATAACCATTTCTTAGCTTAGTTTGGTCGCCCGAACTAGCAGGGTACCAATTCTAGCGCCACCAGTGGGCAACTCCCAAAGATACTATATGCTCTTCAATCCCAAGAAGACCAGGAAAATTCTCCTGATGTGGTCACTGGTATGTTACAGATCTTTTCTATATATGTTTACGCTTTGCTATATCTAGGAGCTTCTTTGTCTTTTGTTACTCCTTATATAGCAGTTGATTTCGAAGTTAGTCCTGAAATTCTAGCAGAGCCCTTGCCAGTCTCTACCCCAGTGGGTAAAACTATCATAGCCCAGCAGGTATACAGAAACTGTCTGGTTATGATATCTCAGAAAGTCACTTCAGTAGACTTATTCAAATTAGAGATGACTGATTTTGATGACATTCTTGGCATGGATTGGCTTCATTCCTACTATGCTATAGTCGACTATAGAAATAGAATTGTCCAATTTAAATTTTTGGATGAATCCGTCTTAGAGTGGAGGGGTAGTACTTCAGCCTTCAGGGATCAGCTTATTTCCTACCTATGGGCATGGAAAATAATATCTAAGGGATGTGTCTATCATCTTGTTCGAGTTAAGGACTCTAGTTCCCAAACTCCCAGTCTTGAACTAGTCCCAGCAGTGAATGAATAATCAGATGTCTTTCCCGAAGATCTTCTAGGAATTCCTCCTAAAAAGGAAATAGACTTCGGCATAAACCTTCTCCCAATTACTTAGCCCATATTTATTTCGCCATATAGACTGGCACCAGCAGAACTCAGAGAATTAAAAGAGAAGTTGAAGGATCTCCTAGACAAGGGGTTCATCAAACCCAGTGTGTCCCCGTGGGGTGCACCAGTTCTATTCGTGCGAAAGAAAGACGATTCTCTCAGAATCTATATAGACTACCATCATCTCAATAAGGTCACAGTCAAGAACAAGTATCCACTTCACAGAATCAATGACTTATTTTACCAACTCCAAGGTGCCAGTTATTTCTCTAAGATAGACCTTAAATCAGGCTATCATCAGCTCAGAGTCAGAGAATGTGACATTTCAAAAATAGCTTTCTGAACTCAGTATGGTTATTTGGAATTCTTAGTCATGTCCTTTGGTCTTACCAATGACCCAGTGGCCTTCATGGACTTGATGAACCAAGTGTTCAAGTAGTACTTGGATATGTTCATCATAGTCTTCATAGATGACATCCTTGTTTACTCCCGCAGTGAACGTGATTATGCAGAACATCTCAGAATAGTGTTGCAGACTCTCAAAAATTATCAAATGTTCGCCAAATTCCATATGTTCAAATTTTGGCTAAGGTCAGTAGCCTTTCTTGGTCATATCATTTTCAGTGATGGCATTAGAGTTGATCCTCAAAAGACCGAAGCAGCAAGAAACTGGCCTCGCCCTGTCTCTCCATCAGATATCAAGAGTTTCTTGGGTTTGGATGGCTATTACAGACGGTTTGTTGAGGGATTTTCTTATATTCCATCCTCTATGTCCATATTGACTTAGAAGAAAGTCAAGTTTCAGTGGTCAGATCCTTGCGAGAAGAGTTTTCAGGAGTTGATGACTTGACTCACCTCAACTTCAGTTTTGGCTCTTCCAGATGGGTCAGATGGGTTCGTAGTGTACTGTGATGCATCCAGAGTAGATTTGGGTTGTGTTCTTATGCAGCATGGTAAGGTTATATCCTACGCCTCCAGGCATCTTAAACCCCATGAGAAGAATTATCTGACTTATGATCTTGAGTTAGCAGTCGTAGTTTTTTCCTTAAAGATTTGGAGGCATTACTTGTATATGGTGCATGTAGATGTGTTCACATATCACAAAAGCCTTCAGTACATATTCTTTTAGAAAGATCTTAACCTCCGTCAAAGAAGGTGGTTAGAGCTTTTGAGAAACTACGACATGTGTGTCCTTTACTATCCGGGAAAGGCCAATGTAGTGGACGACGCTCTCAGTAGACTGTCTATGGGTAGTGTTGCTCATGTTGGGGACAATAAGAAGAAGTTAGCTCAGGAAGTCCAACAGCTTTCCCGACTAGGTATTTTCTTAGTCGATTCAGCGAAAGGTAGTATATGGGTTCAGAACAGCTCAGAATCATCTCTAGTTTCCGAGGTGAAAGAAAAACAGGATAGAGATTCTAGTATAGTCAAGTTGAAAGAGTCAGTAGATATCAGAAAGTTGAGTTTTTCTCCCAAGGGGGAGATGGTGTATTGCATTGTAAGGATCCTTTGTGTGTGCCAGGTGTAGATGACTTGAGGTAATGAATTCTTGTAGAAGTGCATGGTGCACGATACTCTATTCATCCAGGGGCCACTAAGATGTGCCATGACTTATGGGAGAACTATTGGTGGAGTAGTATGAAAAGAGATACTGCAAAGTTTGTGGATAAGTGCTCTACATGTTAGCAGGTTAAAATAGAGCATCAGAAGCCTAGTGGGTCCATGAAAGAGTTTAATATTCCCACTTGGAAGTGGGAAGAAGTGAGCATGGACTTTGTGACAGGTTTGCCCCGTACTCGTAATCATCATGATTCAGTTTGGGTTATTGTAGACGGGATGACCAAATCAGCTCATTTCATTCCAGTCCATAGCTCTTATTCAGCCAAGGATTATGCCAAATTCTATATCAGTGAGTTGGCCAGACTACACGGTGTCCCATTATCTATTATTTCAGATAGAGGTACCCAGTTCACCTCTCATTTTTTGGAAAGCATTCCGAAAGGGCCTTGGTACCTGAGTTCACCTCAGTACAACCTTCCTTCCCCAGATAGATGGTCAAGCAGAAAGGACCATCCAGACTTTAGAAGATATGCTGCGAGCATGTGAAATTGATTTCAAGGGTAGTTGGGATGACCACTTGCCTTTGATTGAGTTTGCATACAATAGCAGCTATAATTCCAGTATTAAGATGGCTCCATTCGAAGCTATCTACGGTAGGAGATGCAGATCTCCAATTGGTTGGTTCGAAGTGGGTGAGGCCGCAGTAGTAGGGCCTGACTTGGTATTCGATACCTTAGAGAAAGTCTAGTTGATCAAATAAAGGCTCAAGACAGCTCAGAGCCGGCAAAAATCATACGTAGATGTCCACAGGAAAGATCTCAAGTTTAAGATTAGTGATTATTTTTATTTAAAAATCTCTCCCATGAAGGGAGTGAAGCGGTTCGGCAAGAAGGAAAATCTTAGTCCCTGATATGTCGGTCCCTTCAAAATTCTCAATCGCTTTGGCAAGGTAGCTTATGAGCTCGAATTGCCTTCAGATCTAGCCTCAGTCCATCCAGTGTTTCATGTCTCCTTGCTTAAGAAATGCATAGGTGACCCAGCAGTTGTAGTGCCTATGGAGGGCATAGACATTCAGAACAACCTCTCTTATAAAGAGATTCCAGTTGAAATCCTTGACTTCCAGACCCGCAGACTGAGGAACAAAGAAGTTCCTCTAGTCAAAGTTCTTTGGCAGAATCAATCCATAGAAGGAGTTACTTAGGAAGCAGAAGCAGACATGCGGACTAAGTAACCTTACCTTTTCTCCACAAACTCAGACTCAGCCCAAGGTAATAGCTTTCCTTAAAGCTTATTCATTTTTATGTTCAAATTTTAGTTACAACTTAGTATTTAGTTTCATGCTCAGATTTCTATCATAAACTTGGTATCAACTAACATTTCATATTCAGTCATGTGTTCATACATCATGTCAGTCATGTATTTGTGCATCATATATGCATAAGCAAGTGAATCAGTACTCCCAGTCATGCATCTATGTATCATCTCATTCATGAAATCATGCATCAGATATGCATGCTCAGTATGAATCTCAATAAATCAGTAATGTCAGTCATATACTCATGTTTCAGTTGTTCATGATCAGTATATACTTCAGCTTATAATCTCTCCCATCTTAGTTAGTCTCATTTGAGGACGAATGTTCCCAAGAGGGATAGATTGTAATACCCTACAAAATTTCTAAGCTTAATTCATCCTTTTAGGCTTGTCAAGGGGTCTCAGACTTAGAAAATTCTAGCTAAGTTCCCAGACTTAGTTTATTTTTGTCCTACGAAAGTTAGCAATCTCATTTCATAACCTTAATGTCCCTTAATGGTCCCTATTTTTGTTGATTCATGATCAAAGAGGTCGATAGGTGTTCCTAGATAAGTTTCAGATTTTTTGAAACTCGTTTAGACCACGTTTGGTGTCCCAAAATAGTGAACCAACACGATCTTGGGGTATCGCGTTGCCTATCGCGTTGGTTAACATTATTGCAGGGACTACCAGTAAAAATAACTGAGGCTTGGCGCGACGCATCGGGTATGGCGTCGATGGAATCGACGCGCCGTGTCGCCAATCGCGTCAATGTCCAATTTTTAGTCATTAAATGTCCACGTCTTTAAGAGCAAAATGGTCAATTTCCCACCCCCTATATAAGCCTATAACACGAGATTCAGCTAGGTTTTCACCAAAATATAGTTATTTCTCTCAAATTCCCTCAAGAACAACTCTATGATTTTCAATTAAAGGTTCTAATCCAGGAGATTCAACCGTTAATCTTCAAGAAACTTCCATCTAAGGTATGTAAAGTGTTGATTCATGGATTCCTTTCACCCATGAAGTTCAAGAAACCGTTTTAAAAATATAAATTTTGAATTCCATGTTATGAATTGAATCATATCCATGTTTATGTTGTTGTATGATTACCAAGTTGAAATCTTTAATACCTATAACGAAATTATGTTAGGATATGGTTGAAATTCTTGTATTTGAAGTGAAAAATGTTGACATGATGTATTATTTTAATGTTCATGCCTAAGCCTCAAGTTATTCATGCAAGGTGTTTACTAAAGTGCCTAAAAGAATAACAATTATGATTTATGACTCAATTCCGACCAAATTAATGAATCCATGCTTTACCCTTATGTTCACAATGACCTACATGTGATTGTTATGCATTGTAATGGTTCGATGGAATGCTCATGAGATTAGACTTATGAAATTATGATATGTTTATATGTATTCCTATTCATGTGTAAGCTTATGACATACAAATACTTCATGAAAATCCCCAACGTTTGTGCTATGAATTGTTGACTATAGGCATGTGTTCAAGAAGTATCATATCTTTTCAGTATCATGCTATTGAGTCCTGGGGGTACTTGTACCCGACAATTTAGCTACATGCCTAAAGCCAGTGTCATATTTAGGATAATCTCATTCACGCCATGATCAGTAGTATTCTCAGTCAGTTTCAGAACTCAGTAGAATTCAGTCAGTTACATGACTCAAGAAAACTCAGTAATCTCATGAACTCAGTCAGTTAACAGAATTTAGTAACATTTCATCAGTTTATGAAACTCCGTGAACTCAGTCTAGTTCATCTCAGTATAATTATTTCAGTGTCTATTTAGTTGAGAGTAGAATTCAGCACCGAGCAAACCCAAGGATGAAGGAACACACTGACAGTAGAGGGTGTGACCCTTAGAAGCAATCCTAGCATTCTAGAACTATGTAGCCAGCATAGGTTGAGACATCAACACTGACAGTTGAGGGTTGATGGAGTGTATTAACACTGCCAGTTAAGGGTTCCACCATTCTCCTTTGGGGATACTGCCAGATGAGGGTCACTCATAGCTTGTCCTTACCAGTGGTGCGATATTGACACCCTTCCAATTGGGGTTACAGATTGGACCCCAACTCTATACAGAAAAGGGGCATGTCGGTTAGATGACTACTTCCCACAGGCTCAGTCTTAGTCTCAGTAAAAGAACTCAGATAGTTCTTCAGATTTAGGACTGTTAGGTACAGTCAGTCAGTTTAGTACGGAACTCAGCTAGTTCCATCAGAATCAGGACTGTCAGACACAGTCACTCAGTTAACAATATATCAGTTATACAAAACTTATGTTATTAGTATTCAGACTCAGTAGTCATTATTGTCACGATATCATTTTCAGTTACGTATTCATGAATGTCTTCTCACGTTCATGTTATTAAGTCAGTTAGTATTGTTCATGCATATGAACCCCATGCATTTAGCCTACCTCACTTTGTATACCAGTACATTCAAATGTATTGATGCATACTTTTCTTTTGCGCTATGGTGTTTTATACCATAGGTTCGGATGCTCAAGTTTCCTATCGTACTTAGCTTCAGATTCAACCAGCAGCAGTAAATTGCAGTGAGTTCTCATTATTCGAGGATAGCATGATTATTTCATTATTTCAATTCAGTTTTCAGTAGACGGGATTAGTTGGAGATATGTCCCATCAACTCCTTATTCAGACAGTTTAGAGGCTTTCAGACTAGATGTTCAGACTGTAGCATGTTCAGAAAATTATTTTAGTTTTGGTATTGTTATACCACATTAACTGTTATGGTTTAGTTTTGAACCTTATGGCATTTCAGCTCATTATTCCGCATATTTCAGTATCATTATACAGTTATTGCAGCAGGTACCAGTCATGAGTTAGCTAGTGGTCCTTCAAGATTGTTAGCACCGTGTAGCCTCCGGGGTACCAGACTCGAGGAAGACCATTTAAAAACAAAGAAGCTTTTAGAAAAATTAAAGAATCTTTAATTAGTAATTATTCGGAATATATAAGTCTAAATAAAACAAAAGAAAACCCACAAAGATTAGCTTACCTAATTACCTTAATATCTAGTATTGAAGCAAAATTAATAATCCATTTAAAATCTAGAAGAATGAGACATATACCATCTAATTATGATAAAATTAGATTTAGATATCCACCAAAATACTATAAATATTGTTTGAATGAATAAAATACAAAAATACAAAGAACTAAAACAGACTATATCTGAAAAACGTAAAGAATTAAAAATAAGAATAAAAAGATTAAATTATAATATATTTGCCGGAGTTAGTAAAAACTCAATAAATGCACAAAAAGATGAAATATCAAATTTAGAATCACAAATAGATAGTTTAGAATATATATATCAACATGAACTATTTACAATAAAATGAACAAAGAAGAATTTATAATAGACGAAAAAATATATGAAAATCACGAAGGATTAAAAATAAGAATAGTATTTTCTAATTTAGGAAGAAGATATAAGAAAATAGGCGAACATTTATATTTAATGTTAGGAAAAGAAGAATTAAAATTAGAAGATAAATTGACAGCTATGGTTAGAATAGAAAGAGAAAACGAAGAAATAGATAGAAAAAAGGAAATAGAAAAAATAAAACAACAAACTACAGAAGAAATACGAAAAATAGAAGAAACTAAAAATAGTAGAATTGCTGAATTAGAAAAAGAATTACAAATGTTAAAAGATCTGTATGAAAAAAGACAGAAAGAAAAAGAAGAAAAAGATAAAGAACAAAAATTATTAAACGAGATAAATCAATTTAAAGAAAAATTAGAAATAGACGATAAAGAAATAAAAAACAAAGAATTAGAAATAAATAATATAGATGTCGAAGAGACAGACAATTATGATTCAGAAGATAGTGAAACATATACAGAAATATTAACAAATACAAAAAATTTAGAAATCAATGAAAAACAAGAAGCAATTAATGAAGAAAATTTAGAAAATATCAACACAGAAATAAATACTCTTGATAAAAAAGAAGATCAAAATATAATACCTAGTACATCAGAAATAAGGAAACCTACATATTATAAAAATAAGTTTAAAAGATATAATCTAAAAAATGAATATGACAAATGGACACCAAAACAAATAGTTAATAAAAATTATAACTTTCTAGACTAGTCTAACTCTTTTCCTTTTATTTCATCAAATACATTGTTGTCAAATATTATTTTTTGATCTGTTCCTTCTTCATTTAAATATTCTTCTTTTGTTAATATTTTTATATCTTCTTCAGTCATTTAATTCATCTAATTCACTATCTATTTCATTATCTGTTTCATTCTCTGAAATTTCATATATACTGTCTTCACTTTCTAATTCGTAATCTATGTAATCTATTTGCATATATTCTGTATCTTCTATTTTTATTTCTGATATTTGTTTATTTTTTGGGTTTTTAGGTAATTTACAATCTCTAGCTAAGTGTCATAACTTTCCACAATTATAACAAGTACATTCTTTTATAGATTTTTTCTTTCTATATGGTCTCTTGTTTTTATAATTTCTTACATAATATCTTTTTCTTGGTTTTTTGTATTTATATTTTGATTTTTTGTATTTCTTATATTTCTTATGCCTTTTTCTTTTCTTATAATATCTTTCTTCGCATCCAAATTGAGGTGCTATTTTATCTTTGCAACATGCTAAATTTCTTATTAATGTTTTTTACATTTTTATTTCTTCTCTGTATTTTTCACATAGGTTTCTATACCATTGTTGTAAAAATTTTATTCTTGCTCCTAAAGTATCTACTATTTTTGTTTCATCCCAACTTTTTATTATTTTTGAACTAAATGGTTCAGGTAATTTATTAAAATATAATTTTCTTATTTCTTTACTTTCTTCTATATTATATGCTCCTTTATAATAATATTCTTTAAATGCGCAAGTGTATTCATCTATGTAACACATATTACATATTGCTAATTTTAACATTAAATTTCTATTTATGTCTTTCTCTTCATTTTGTTCTTCTTCTGTTGTTGTCATGCTACTAAATTCGTCTTTTATAGCTGTTTCATATTTTTTTAATAATTCTATAGGTGTTAATTTCATTATTCCTTCTGTGGGTTTGTCAGTTCTTAATATTTTTTTACTATTTTCAGTTAGATTTAAAAACCATAATTTTACTGTTCCTATTAATGTTCTTTCTATATATTCTGGTGCATCCGTTACACTTATATTATTATCTAATAATTGCTTTGTCATATATCCTATCCATAATTGTATTGTTTTTTCTGTATCTATTACACAATCTAAGTCTAGAAAGTTATAATTTTTATTAACTATTTGTTTTGGTGTCCATTTGTCATATTCATTTTTTAGATTATATCTTTTAAACTTATTTTTATAATATGTAGGTTTCCTTATTTCTGATGTACTAGGTATTATATTTTGATCTTCTTTTTTATCAAGAGTATTTATTTCTGTGTTGATATTTTCTAAATTTTCTTCATTAATTGCTTCTTGTTTTTCATTGATTTCTAAATTTTTTGTATTTGTTAATATTTCTGTATATGTTTCACTATCTTCTGAATCATAATTGTCTGTCTCTTCGACATCTATATTATTTATTTCTAATTCTTTGTTTTTTATTTCTTTATCGTCTATTTCTAATTTTTCTTTAAATTGATTTATCTCGTTTAATAATTTTTGTTCTTTATCTTTTTCTTCTTTTTCTTTCTGTCTTTTTTCATACAGATCTTTTAACATTTGTAATTCTTTTTCTAATTCAGCAATTCTACTATTTTTAGTTTCTTCTATTTTTCGTATTTCTTCTGTAGTTTGTTGTTTTATTTTTTCTATTTCCTTTTTTCTATCTATTTCTTCGTTTTCTCTTTCTATTCTAACCATAGCTGTCAATTTATCTTCTAATTTTAATTCTTCTTTTCCTAACATTAAATATAAATGTTCGCCTATTTTCTTATATCTTCTTCCTAAATTAGAAAATACTATTCTTATTTTTAATCCTTCGTGATTTTCATATATTTTTTCGTCTATTATAAATTCTTCTTTGTTCATTTTATTGTAAATAGTTCATGTTGATATATATATTCTAAACTATCTATTTGTGATTCTAAATTTGATATTTCATCTTTTTGTGCATTTATTGAGTTTTTACTAACTCCGGCAAATATATTATAATTTAATCTTTTTATTCTTATTTTTAATTCTTTACGTTTTTCAGATATAGTCTGTTTTAGTTCTTTGTATTTTTGTATTTTATTCATTCAAACAATATTTATAGTATTTTGGTGGATATCTAAATCTAATTTTATCATAATTAGATGGTATATGTCTCATTCTTCTAGATTTTAAATGGATTATTAATTTTGCTTCAATACTAGATATTAAGGTAATTAGGTAAGCTAATCTTTGTGGGTTTTCTTTTGTTTTATTTAGTCTTATATATTCTGAATAATTACTAATTAAAGATTCTTTAATTTTTCTAAAAGCTTTTCTGTTTTTAAATGGTCTTCTCATATTATAATTTTTTCATAAACTCTAAATCCAATAAATCCAAACATATATATTACTTCTGTATTTTTTAAATAACTGCGCTCTGATACCATTTGTAGGGGGGTGCGGATTATGTGCGTAGTTTCAACTAGATAATAAATACGTAGGTATTTATTTTTATAATTAATATTATTGATTGGAATAATATTCATTTTTATCTTCTTGATTTAAGATGTTTTATTAATTCATATTCTAAATTAGATATTATCGTGATTAGATTATCTAGTATTTTAGGATCCTCGTTAGTAATATGTAATTTTTTATATTCTTGGTATAAACTATATAGTTGAGTTTCTATTTCTTTTAATGATTTATTCTTTTCGTAAGATGTATCCATTAATTTATTAGGTTGGTTTATTATTTTATCCTGTGGTAATTGCAGAGTTACAAATTTTTGTATAATAATTTATCCTGTCTGTACTGTAGTATATATCTAATTCTAGATTTTCTATGTCATTTATTATCTTGTGTTGTTCTTCTCGTAGTGAGTTTTTTAAATTATCTAAACTATCACATGTACTTTTTTCTAAATTTTCTAAGGTTTTTTCTATCCATATTAACTTTTCTTTTAGAGTCTCCATTATTTCTTTAATTCGATTTCTATAATTAATTTCATCATTTAGATTATTTTGGTTTTCCCTAGTTTTTCTTATATATTCTAACATCCACAGTCTTGATCTGAATAATATCCTTCTGGGTAAATGTCTTCGTATATTTGTTCTAACGCATTTATTGTTTCAATTTCGTAGTTTATTACTTCTTCTAATATTATTTTCTTAATATCTTTAATTTCTATGTCTTTAAGTATATATAAGATTAAAACTTTAAGGTAGTCTAAATGGTCTATTTTCTAAAATTGATATTTTATATCTTTATTTTCCATGTATTTGTCTATATTTTTCATCTGTTTTTCTAGTAGTTGTATGTTTGTCATATCTTTTTCTAAAAATTCTATGTAATTTATCATGCTAAGTATTTGGAAGAGTAGTTAGGTATGTGTGGTATATAACTTACTCTAGTCATGTAATATTTACCAAATGCTTTTTCTAATATGATTTTTCTTATATCTACTACAGTTATATCTTTAAGTGCATATAAAATAAGTATTTTAAATTTATCTACCATCTCATCAGATAAATAATTATTCTTTTTCATAAAATTGTTTTTTTCAAAATATTCCCTTCAACCATGTACATAACAAAATATAGTCATCTTAGATTACTATATACTAGATTATTCTTAAATAACATGTTCTTCGGTCACTATTAGCATGGCTTTGATACCATTTGTAGGGGGGTGCGGATTAGGTGCGTAGTTTCAACTAGATAATAAATACGTTTGTATTTATTTTTATAATGATTATTATTGATTGGAATAATTTTCATTTTTATCTTCTTGACTTAAGATGTTTTATTAATTCATATTCTAAATTAGATATTATCGTGATTAAATTATCTAGTGTTTTAGGATCCTCGTTAGTAATATGTAATCTTTTGTATTCTAGGTATAAACTATATAGTTGAGTTTCTATTTCTTTTAATGATTTATTCTTTTCGTAAGATGTATCCATTAATTTATTTTATCCTATTGAAATTTTAGCAATTTCTGTGTAGTATTTTATTCTAACTTTGCTATATTCAATGCGTAGGTTTATATTTTTTATCTGACTAATTAGTATTTGTTGTTCATGTATAACTAATTTTCCATCTGTATTAAATAATTTTTCGTATGTATTAAATAAATTATTACTTGTATTTTCCTTTTCTAAGGTTAAATTTATTTTAAGTAATTTTTCTTCTAGTTGTTTTTTCTCTATTTCAAGTTGATTTCTGTAATTAACTTCTTCATATATCCAATTTTGCCTTTCTCTAATTTTCTTTATATATTCTAGCATCTTTTAATCTGAATAATATCCATCTGGGTAATTATCTAGGTATAACTGTGCTATCCAATTTATAATTTCAATTTCATAGTTTAATACCTTTTCTAATATTATTCTCTTAATATCTATAATTCCTATATCTCTAAGTATATATAAGATTAAGACTTTAAGATTATCTATCATTTAAGATTGACTAAATATTATAATATTTTGTAGTTGTTTGTTTTAGCCTTAGTAGTTCTTGCATATTTTTATTAAGGGATTCTATATATTTTATATCTTTAAGTGCATACAAAATAAGTATTTTAAATTTATCTACCATCACATCAGATAAATAATTATTATTCATTTTCATAAAATTGTTTTTTTCAAAATATTCCCTTCAACCATGTTCATAACAAAATATAGTCATCTTAGATTACTATATACTAGATTATTCTTAAATAACATGTTCTTCGGTCACTATTAGCATGGTAATCTGGATACTTTTCCCTTAAACAGCGCCTCTACTCTGGTTACTCCCCACCACGGCTTCTTGCCTTATTGGTTTCACCTTTAGGATGGCATAGTTCTTAGGGATCTTTCTCCGTTTCCACTTTGCTAATAAACTTCTTAACATATTATTCTTCGAATAATTCTACTATAAAGTAACTAACATGAATTTATTTTATCATATCATGATTGTTGGGAATTATGAATTTAGCTATTCATAATCATAAATAAACATACCTGTTCTGGTAGGTTTGATATTTCTGAGTTTTGTTCCTCCATAGATTTTTCCATTGATATATACCTGTTTTTTAAATAACTAAGCAAAATATTTTTTGTAGACTTTGAGAGAAAATTTGCTTCAACGCATGAAGGCTTGCTTTGCAATGCCTTCTGCTTTCTCTATTTATAGAATGAAAAGTGTACAAAAGTTTTTACATCCGTATACTAAAAAGCTAAAAAACTAAAAAAGACTTAAAAGTCTTACCTAACTTTGACTTTTCCTACTTTACATTAATTTCCTAATAAATGCTAACTAATGTTACTAACTTATTTTTTCTTTCACGTAACTAATTTGTACAAATAAGTCTTCCGTCTATTTTGTCATATCTGCTGTATCTCCATTATTGCTCTGATCTTATCTTTCCAGCTGTCGTCCTTATCTTCTCATTCTAACTGCACTGCTGGGACGTCATTATCTCCTCCATTACATTTTGAACATCTATGATCTGGATATTTGTGTCCAATAGTTTTGCAGTATCTGGTCAATAATTCTTCCGAAATAAATTTTTCCTTAATAGCTCTGGCGATAGGTTCTGTCTCTGGTTTAAGCAACGTGATAATCCATTGCCTAATAGTTTCCATATCTGTTTCTCGTAACTCTTTTGAATTTGAATATATTAATACATGATCTCTTGAATAGTAGTTCCATATGGGATTTTGGTTGCAATATGTATTTGCTAGCTCTTGTAAAATTGTAGATAATCCGATAATCCTTTTGTTTGCATAAAATTTTGGTATCTCGATTCTGGGTATCTCTGGTTGTGAAATAATATCTTGTGGTATAATCATATCTCGTGTCATTCCTATCTTTACAACTTGTATAGGTTTTTTAACTTCATCAAATAATATCTCTGCCGGTGCCGCGTAAATTTTTATAAAGAACAAGGTACCTTTGGTTATTCTTTTAAAAATAATAAATGCTTCATATATCTCTGGTATAGTGGATACCTCAGTTCCGTCCGTGGTATATACAGTACTAAGTAATCCATATTCGTAGCAAGTTTTAACTATGTTTGGTTTGGTTTTGGGTAAGGCAATTAATTTATTATATCCGGTCAATTTCTGGGTTATATAGTTTGTATCTGGTTCTTGGACATTTGTAGCCTTGGGGTTGCTATTTAAAAAGGTTTGTATATTGTAGATATTTTCTATGTATTTTTGGGATGTGTAGTTATAAACTTTTTTGTCTTGGTTCAGACTATCTCGGTATGTGGTAATTTGTGGGGGTATAAACATGGGATCTTTTGATGTATTTGGGGTATATGGTTTTTCAAATATTTTATTCATATTCATGTTCTGGTATCTTGGTCGACTAGCTCCTTTGCTTGTACCTGCAGGAGTAGATAGATAAACGTTATGGGTTTTATGGAGTATCCCAACGTCTCCTTCTAGCTCTGGAATTTTAATGTCTTCCGATCGACATAGCTCTGCACACTGCTGAGTTAGCTGATTTGTAGCTATAGACTTCAGTTTATCTTCATTAGTCTTTAGCTTTTCTATCTCATTACCCATACTGTCCACTTTTATTGAAAGCGTAGTTAGGGTGTTGAGTATCTTTTCTAGAGTATCTTCTTCTATAATATCAGTCTGTGTAGCTTTGTCTTGATATGTAATCTGCAATAACATTTTTGTTAGTACTGATTACTTCAATTGTAAATGTAAAATTTAATATATTTAATACTAGTCTCCGAATTTCTTTTGTTGTAACTGAATTTTGTATTTTCTTTGTTAGCCACCAGCGTACTTGTGTATTATCTGTTCGCACAATAAATTTGTTATATACAATATATGGCTCAAATGCTAACAAACATTTATATAATGAACATAATTCTTTTCTATTTATTTCCCATTTTATTTCTGTCTCGTTGAACGTACCTGAGTAATATCTACAATGGTGTTCTATTTTTTCTGCTTCATATTTATATTTGAGTACTCCTCCGTAACTATATTCACTGGCATCTGCTTCTACTATGTATATAAATTTTCTATTTTCATCAGGAAATTGTAATTTTGGTAATTCTTTACAAAGTATTTTTATTTTTTGAACTTGTTTTTTATCTTCTTCATTATAGTTATATTCTATATCCTTTTTTAATTTTTTCTATAGTGGTTTTAAGTTTTCTGCTAATTTTGGAATATATTCTCTTACTTGGTTTACTAATCCTAAAAATGATTGTAATTTCTTTTTCGTATCTAATTCTTCTTTCGAATTTACTATTTTTTGTACTATATGTTGTTGCATTTTTACTCCACTTTTATCTATTTGTATTCCTAAAAATTCTATTTGATTTTTCATAATTTCAGCTTTCTTTTTACTTAAACTTATTCCCGAATTTTCTATTATATCCGTAAATTGTTCTAATAATTTTAAATGTTCTTCTTTGGTCTTTGTATATAATAGTATATCGTCTATGTATACTATACAATTAGGTAGTTGTTTAAAATAATTATCCATAAAATGTTGATATCTACCTGGTGCATTTTTATATCCAAATGGTAGTACATTCCATTCATAAAATCCTTGTGGTACTGTAAATGCGGTTAATTCCTTAGATTCTTCTTCTAACTTTAGATGGTAAAATCCTGATTTGCAATCAAATTTACTAAAATAATTATATCCTTGTATTTGTCTTATTTTTAATATCTTATTCGGTATTGGGTAATTATAAGTTATTGTTTTTGCATTTAAGTTTCTATAATCAATAACCATTCTACTTTTTCCTCTTTTTTGTTCACTATGTTTATTTACTATAAATGCTGGGCTATTATGTTTGTTATTACTTTTTTGTATATATTGCTTTTCTAATAATTCATCTATATGCATTTTAAATTCTTTTAAATCATCAAAATTATATGTTAATGGTTTCTGGGTTATTATGCTATTTTTGTCTATTAATTCAATTTTTATAGTAGTTTTATGTTTTTCCCATCCTTTTAATGGATTTTCGTTATATAATTGTTCTAATTTTCTGTTAACTATTTCTATCTTATTTATTGAAAATATAGTTATTTCTGTTTTATTTATCGAAAATACGACTAATTCTATTGTATCTTCAGTATTTTTTATATTTTCTAACTTTTGTGTAATTTTTTCACTTCCTTTTATCCAATCAGTTTTCTCTCTTATTTTATTATTAACTCTTTTTGCTCTTACTTTTTGTTTACATGGTGTTGTAAACCACCAGTCTGTTCTAGTTATTATATGTGGGTATAATTTATCTAGAAACGGCATTCCTAAAAGTATATCTTTTGATGTTAGTTCATAATTATAAATTTCTTCTATTGTTAATATTTTATCCCATACTTGTGTTTTTACATTCTTAGCTTTATAAGTAATTAAGCTTCCTTCGTTATTAAATCCTTTAACTATTATTGGTGTTTTCAATTTATCCCATTTACTTTCTGGTAAACAATTATATCTACATAAATTAGCTTCTGCTCCTGTATCTATCATAGGCGTATAATATCTACTGTAATATCCTTCTACTACTATCTTCATTAATACATATATTTTCATTTTATGTTAATGCTCTTCTTAAGAATAATTTCTCTCTGTTATATGTTATAGTTAATTGTGTATGTTCTATATTATATGGTTTTACTTGTTCTAGCCATTTTATTCCTAATATTATGTCTGTTTTTTGCATTTCTTCTTTTACTTCAAATTCTATTTTTATTTTTCTTATCCCTATTATTATTTCTTTTTCTGCTATATTTTTAGTGTTTATTAAGCTTCTTGGTAGATCTGGGCATATATTATTGTCGGTTTTTATTTCTTCATTTTTTACTAGATATTTTGCTATATAATTTTCTTCTTGTCCTGTATTTAATAGTATTAAATATTCTTTTTCATTTACCTTTCCTGTTATGTAGTAATGGTTTGAATTATCCATTGAACTTGTTTCATAACTTATTCTTTTTGATGAGCTTGATGATTCTGGTGTTTCATAAGCTGTTCTTTTTGTTGTACTTATTCTATCATTTATTATTTCTAGATTTTCTTCTACATCTATGTCTTTGTAGCTATAATCATTATAGTCTATTGTTTTTACAAATTGTTCAAATGGGCTATCTATTTGTATCTTATTAATCTTATTTTTTCCCGTTATTTTATGTTTTGTTGTTAATACATATAAATTTTTACATCTTGCTGTAAATATTTTACTTCCTGGAGTTAATTCTATTCCTGATATTTTCCAATATAATACTAGTGATTTATCTATATTTCTATCCGTTACTGCTACTGAATAATTTGCACTTATTATAAATTTAAATTTTTGGTATATTAAATTTCCTTTTATGGCAGTTATTATGCTTTTTTCTATAGGTTTTATAATTCTATCATCTGCTAAATATAATTCTATTGGTGTATCAATTCCTTCTCTAAAACATGCTTTTATTAATATTTCTGTACCTCCAAGGTGTACATATTTTATTGGGTCTCTACTTTTTATATCATTTATTTCTTTATTAATTATTCTTTTTGTTACTAGTGGTATACTGGCTTTACCTTTTGCGTATCTACAGTCTATTACGTGCTCTTTTTGACTTACTACATAATATTCTTCTTTTTTTCTAGTAAATATATTTTTTATTGTTGGTATTTTAAATATTTTTTCTACACTTAAGTCTAACTCTTTTCCTTTTATTTCATCAAATACATTGTTATCAAATATTATTTTTTGATTTGTTCCTTCTTCATTTAAATATTCTTCTTTTGTTAATATTTTTATATCTTCTTCAGTCATTTAATTCATCTAATTCACTATCTATTTCGTTATCTGTTTCATTCTCTGAAATTTCATATATACTGTCTTCACTTTCTAATTCGTAATCTATGTAATCTATTTGCATATATTCTGTATTTTCTATTTTTATTTCTGATATTTGTTTATTTTTGGGTATTTTAGGTAATTTACAATCTCTAGCTAAGTGTCCTAACTTTCCACAATTATAACAAGTACATTCTTTTATAGATTTTTTCTTTCTATATGGTCTTTTGTTTTTATAATTTTTTACATAATATCTTTTTCTTGGTTTTTTGTATTTATATTTTGATTTTTTGTATTTCTTATATTTCTTATGCCTTTTTCTTTTCTTATAATATCTTTCTTCGCATCCAAATTGAGGTGCTATTTTATCTTTGCAACATGCTAAATTTCTTATTAATGTTTTTTCCATTTTTATTTCTTCTCTGTATTTTTCACATAGGTTTCTATACCATTGTTGTAAAAATTTTATTCTTGCTCCTAAAGTATCTACTATTTTTGTTTCATCCCAACTTTTTATTATTTTTGAACTAAATGGTTCAGGTAATTTATTAAAATATAATTTTCTTATTTCTTTACTTTCTTCTATATTATATGCTCCTTTATAATAATATTCTTTAAATGCGCAAGTATATTCATCTATGTAACACATATTACATATTGCTAATTTTAACATTAAATTTCTATTTATATCTTTCTCTTCATTTTGTTCTTCTTCTGTTGTTGTCATGCTACTAAATTCGTCTTTTATAGCTGTTTCATATTTTTTTAATAATTCTATAGGTGTTAATTTCATTATTCCTTCTGTGGGTTTGTCAGTTCTTAATATTTTTTTACTATTTTCAGTTAGATTTAAAAACCATAATTTTACTGTTCCTATTAATGTTCTTTCTATATATTCTGGTGCATCCGTTACACTTATATTATTATCTAATAATTGTTTTGTCATATATCCTATCCATAATTGTATTGTTTTTTCTGTATCTATTACACAATCTAAGTCTAGAAAGTTATAATTTTTATTAACTATTTGTTTTGGTGTCCATTTATCATATTCATTCTTTAGATTATATCTTTTAAACTTATTTTTATAATATGTAGGTTTCCTTATTTCTGATGTACTAGGTATTATATTTTGATCTTCTTTTTTATCAAGAGTATTTATTTCTGTGTTGATGTTTTCTAAATTTTCTTCATTAATTGCTTCTTGTTTTTCATTGATTTCTAAGTTTTTTGTATTTGTTAATATTTCTGTATATGTTTCACTATCTTCTGAATCATAATTGTCTGTCTCTTCGACATCTATATTATTTATTTCTAATTCTTTGTTTTTTATTTCTTTATCGTCTATTTCTAATTTTTCTTTAAATTGATTTATCTCGCTTAATAATTTTTGTTCTTTGTCTTTTTCTTCTTTTTCTTTCTGTCTTTTTTCATACAGATCTTTTAACATTTGTAATTCTTTTTCTAATTCAGCAATTCTACTATTTTTAGTTTCTTCTATTTTTCGTATTTCTTCTGTAGTTTGTTGTTTTATTTTTTCTATTTCCTTTTTTCTATCTATTTCTTCGTTTTCTCTTTCTATTCTAACCATAGCTGTCAATTTATCTTCTAATTTTAATTCTTCTTTTTCTAACATTAAATATAAATGTTCGCCTATTTTCTTATATCTTCTTCCTAAATTAGAAAATACTATTCTTATTTTTAATCCTTCGTGATTTTCATATATTTTTTCGTCTATTATAAATTCTTCTTTGTTCATTTTATTGTAAATAGTTCATGTTGATATATATATTCTAAACTATCTATTTGTGATTCTAAATTTGATATTTCATCTTTTTGTGCATTTATTGAGTTTTTACTAACTCCGGCAAATATATTATAATTTAATCTTTTTGTTCTTATTTTTAATTCTTTACGTTTTTCAGATATAGTCTGTTTTAGTTCTTTGTATTTTTGTATTTTATTCATTCAAACAATATTTATAGTATTTTGGTGGATATCTAAATCTTATTTTATCATAATTAGGTGGTATATGTCTCATTCTTCTAGATTTTAAATGGATTATTAATTTTGCTTCAATATTAGATATTAAGGTAATTAGGTAAGCTAATCTTTGTGGGTTTTCTTTTGTTTTATTTAGACTTATATATTCCGAATAATTACTAATTAAAGATTCTTTATTTTTTCTAAAAGCTTCTTTGTTTTTAAATGGTCTTCTCATAATTAATTAATTAATTGGTTGATTATTGTAATTTTTTCATAAACTCTAAATCCAAACATATATATTACTTCTGTATTTTTTTAATAAATACGTAGGTATTTGTAGGGGGGTGCGGATTATGTGCGTAGGGGGGGTGCGGATTATGTGCGTAGTTTCAACTAGATAATAAATACGTAGGTATTTATTTTTATAATTAATATTATTGATTGGAATAATATTCATTTTTATCTTCTTGATTTAAGATGTTTTATTAATTCATATTCTAAATTAGATATTATCGTGATTAGATTATCTAGTATTTTAGGATCCTCGTTAGTAATATGTAATTTTTTATATTCTTGGTATAAACTATATAGTTGAGTTTCTATTTCTTTTAATGATTTATTCTTTTCGTAAGATGTATCCATTAATTTATTAGGTTGGTTTATTATTTTATCCTGTGGTAATTGCAGAGTTACAAATTTTTGTATAATAATTTATCCAGTCTGTACTGTAGTATATATCTAATTCTAGATTTTCTATGTCATTTATTATCTTGTGTTGTTCTTCTCGTAGTGAGTTTTTTAAATTATCTAAACTATCACATGTACTTTTTTCTAAATTTTCTAAGGTTTTTTCTATCCATATTAACTTTTCTTTTAGAGTCTCCATTATTTCTTTAATTCGATTTCTATAATTAATTTCATCATTTAGATTATTTTGGTTTTCCCTAGTTTTTCTTATATATTCTAACATCCACAGTCTTGATCTGAATAATATCCTTCTGGGTAAATGTCTTCGTATATTTGTTCTAACGCATTTATTGTTTCAATTTCGTAGTTTATTACTTCTTCTAATAATATTTTCTTAATATCTTTAATTTCTATGTCTTTAAGTATATATAAGATTAAAACTTTAAGGTAGTCTAAATGGTCTATTTTCTAAAATTGATATTTTATATCTTTATTTTCCATGTATTTGTCTATATTTTTCATCTGTTTTTCTAGTAGTTGTATGTTTGTCATATCTTTTTCTAAAAATTCTATGTAATTTATCATGCTAAGTATTTGTAAGAGTAGTTAGGTATGTGTGGTATATAACTTACTCTAGTCATGTAATATTTACCAAATGCTTTTTCTAATATGATTTTTCTTATATCTACTACAGTTATATCTTTAAGTGCATATAAAATAAGTATTTTAAATTTATCTACCATCTCATCAGATAAATAATTATTCATTTTCATAAAATTGCTTTTTTCAAAATATTCCCTTCAACCATGTACATAACAAAATATAGTCATCTTAGATTACTATATACTAGATTATTCTTAAATAACATGTTCTTCGGTCACTATTAGCATGGTAATCTGGATACTTTTCCCTTAAACAGCGCCTCTACTCTGGTTACTCCCCACCACGGCTTCTTGCCTTATTGGTTTCACCTTTAGGATGGCATAGTTCTTAGGGATCTTTCTCCGTTTCCACTTTGCTAATAAACTTCTTAACATATTATTCTTCGAATAATTCTACTATAAAGTAACTAACATGAATTTATTTTATCATATCATGATTGTTGGGAATTATGAATTTAGCTATTCATAATCATAAATAAATATACCTGTTCTGGTAGGTTTGATATATCTGTGCTTTGTTCCTCCATAGATTTTTCCATTGATATATACCTGTTTTTTAAATAACTAAGCAAAATATTTTTTGTAGACTTTGAGAGAAAATTTGCTTCAACGCATGAAGGCTTGCTTTGCAATGCCTTCTGCTTTCTCTATTTATAGAATGGAAAATGTACAAAAGTTTTTACATCCGTAATAAAAAACTAAAAAGCTAAAAAACTAAAAAAGACTTAAAAGTCTTACCTAACTTTGACTTTTCCTACTTTACATTAATTTCCTAATAAATGCTAACTAATGTTACTAACTTATTTTTTCTTTCACGTAACTAATTTGTACAAATAAGTCTTCCGTCTATTTTGTCATATCTGCTGTATCTCCATTATTGCTCTGATCTTATCTTTCCAGCTGTCGTCCTTATCTTCTCATTCTAACTGCACTGCTGGGACGTCATTATCTCCTCCATTACATTTTGAACATCTGTGATCTGGATATTTGTGTCCAATAGTTTTGCAGTATCTGGTCAATAATTCTTCCGAAATAAATTTTTCCTTAATAGCTCTGGCGATAGGTTCTGTCTCTGGTTTAAGCAACGTGATAATCCATTGCCTAATAGTTTCCATATCTGTTTCTCGTAACTCTTTTGAATTTGAATATATTAATACATGATCTCTTGAATAGTAGTTCCATATGGGATTTTGGTTGCAATATGTATTTGCTAGCTCTTGTAAAATTGTAGATAATCCGATAATCCTTTTGTTTGCATAAAATTTTGGTATCTCGATTCTGGGTATCTCTGGTTGTGAAATAATATCTTGTGGTATAATCATATCTCGTGTCATTCCTATCTTTACAACTTGTATAGGTTTTTTAACTTCATCAAATAATATCTCTGTCGGTGCCGCGTAAATTTTTATAAAGAACAAGGTACCTTTGGTTATTCTTTTAAAAATAATAAATGCTTCATATATCTCTGGTATAGTGGATACCTCAGTTCCGTCCGTGGTATATACAGTACTAAGTAATCCATATTCGTAGCAAGTTTTAACTATGTTTGGTTTGGTTTTGGGTAAGGCAATTAATTTATTATATCCGGTCAATTTCTGGGTTATATAGTTTGTATCTGGTTCTTGGACATTTGTAGCTTTTGGGTTGCTATTTAAAAAGGTTTGTATATTGTAGATATTTTCTATGTATTTTTGGGATGTGTAGTTATAAACTTTTTTGTCTTGGTTCAGACTATCTCGGTATGTGGTAATTTGTGGGGGTATAAACATGGGATCTTTTGATGTATTTGGGGTATATGGTTTTTCAAATATTTTATTCATATTCATGTTCTGGTATCTTGGTCGACTAGCTCCTTTGCTTGTACCTGCAGGAGTAGATAGATAAACGTTATGGGTTTTATGGAGTATCCCAACGTCTCCTTCTAGCTCTGGAATTTTAATGTCTTCCGATCGACATAGCTCTGCACACTGCTGAGTTAGCTGATTTGTAGCTATAGACTTCAGTTTACCTTCATTAGTCTTTAGCTTTTCTATCTCATTACCCATACTGTCCACTTTTATTGAAAGCTTAGTTAGGGTGTTGAGTATCTTTTCTAGAGTATCTTCTTCTATAATATCAGTCTGTGTAGCTTTGTCTTGATATGTAATCTGCAATAACATTTTTGTTAGTACTGATTACTTCAATTGTAAATGTAAAATTTAATATATTTAATACTAGTCTCCGAATTTCTTTTGTTGTAACTGAATTTTGTATTTTCTTTGTTAGCCACCAGCGTACTTGTGTATTATCTGTTCGCACAATAAATTTGTTATATACAATATATGGCTCAAATGCTAACAAACATTTATATAATGAACATAATTCTTTCCTATTTATTTCCCATTTTATTTCTGTCTCGTTGAACGTACCTGAGTAATATCTACAATGGTGTTCTATTTTTTCTGCTTCATATTTATATTTAAGTACTCCTCCGTAACTATATTCACTAGCATCTGCTTCTACTATATATATAAATTTTCTATTTTCATCTGGAAATTGTAATTTTGGTAATTCTTTACAAAGTATTTTTATTTTTTGAACCTGTTTTTTATCTTCTTCATTATAGTTATATTCTATATCCTTTTTTAATTTTTTCTGTAGTGGTTTTAAGTTTTCTGCTAATTTTGGAATATATTCTCTTACTTGGTTTACTAATCCTAAAAATGATTGTAATTTCTTTTTCGTATCTAATTCTTCTTTCGAATTTACTATTTTTTGTACTATATGTTGTTGCATTTTTACTCCACTTTTATCTATTTGTATTCCTAAAAATTCTATTTGGTTTTTCATAATTTCAGCTTTCTTTTTACTTAAACTTATTCCCGAATTTTCTATTATATCCGTAAATTGTTCTAATAATTTTAAATGTTCTTCTTTGGTCTTTGTATATAATAGTATATCGTCTATGTATACTATACAATTAGGTAGTTGTTTAAAATAATTATCCATAAAATGTTGATATCTACCTGGTGCATTTTTATATCCAAATGGTAGTACATTCCATTCATAAAATCCTTGTGGTACTGTAAATGCGGTTAATTCCTTAGATTCTTCTTCTAACTTTAGATGGTAAAATCCTGATTTGCAATCAAATTTACTAAAATAATTATATCCTTGTATTTGTCTTATTTTTAATATCTTATTCGGTATTGGGTAATTATAAGTTATTGTTTTTGCATTTAAGTTTCTATAATCAATAACCATTCTACTTTTTCCTCTTTTTTGTTCACTATGTTTATTTACTATAAATGCTGGGCTATTATGTTTGCTATTACTTTTTTGTATATATTGGTTTTCTAATAATTCATCTATATGCATTTTAAATTCTTTTAAATCATCAAAATTATATGTTAATGGTTTCTGGGTTATTATGCTATTTTTATCTATTAATTCAATTTTTATAGTAGTTTTATGTTTTTCCCATCCTTCTAATGGATCTTCACTATATAATTGTTCTAATTTTTTCTTAATTATTTCTATCTTATTTATTGAAAATATAGTTATTTCTGTTTTATTTATCGAAAATACAACTAATTCTATTGTATCTTCAGTATTTTTTATATTTTCTAACTTTTGTGTAATTTTTTCACTTCCTTTTATCCAATCAGTTTTCTTTCTTATTTTATTATTAACTCTTTTTGCTCTTACATTTTGTTTACATGGTGTTGTAAACCACCAGTCTGTTCTAGTTATTATATGTGGGTATAATTTATCTAGAAACGGCATTCCTAAAAGTATATCTTTTGATGTTAGTTCATAATTATAAATTTCTTCTATTGTTAATATTTTATCCCATACTTGTGTTTTTACATTCTTAGCTTTATAAGTAATTAAGCTTCCTTCGTTATTAAATCCTTTAACTATTATTGGTGTTTTTAATTTATCCCATTTACTTTCTGGTAAACAATTATATCTACATAAATTAGCTTTTGCTCCTGTATCTATCATAGGCGTGTAATATCTACTGTAATATCCTTCTACTACTATCTTCATTAATACATATATTTTCATTTTATGTTAATGCTCTTCTTAAGAATAATTTCTCTCTGTTATATGTTATAGTTAATTGTGTATGTTCTATATTATATGGTTTTACTTGTTCTAGCCATTTTATTCCTAATATTATGTCTGTTTTTTGCATTTCTTCTTTTACTTCAAATTCTATTTTTATTTTTCTTATTCCTATTATTATTTCTTTTTCTGCTATATTTTTAGTGTTTATTAAGCTTCTTGGTAGATCTGGGCATATATTATTGTCGGTTTTTATTTCTTCATTTTTTACTAGATATTTTGCTATATAATTTTCTTCTTGTCCTGTATTTAATAGTATTAAATATTCTTTTTCATTTACCTTTCCTGTTATGTAGTAATGGTTTGAATTATCCATTGAACTTGTTTCATAACTTATTCTTTTTGATGAGCTTGATGATTCTGGTTTTTCATAAGCTGTTCTTTTTGTTGTACTTATTCTATCATTTATTATTTCTAGATTTTCTTCTACATCTATGTCTTTGTAGCTATAATCATTATAGTCTATTGTTTTTACAAATTGTTCAAATGGGCTATCTATTTGTATCTTATTAATCTTATTTTTTCCCGTTATTTTATGTTTTGTTGTTAATACATATAAATTTTTACATCTTGCTGTAAATATTTTACTTCCTGGAGTTAATTCTATTCCTGATATTTTCCAATATAATACTAGTGATTTATCTATATTTCTATCCGTTACTGCTACTGAATAATTTGCACTTATTTAAATTTTTGGTATATTAAATTTCCTTTTATGGCAGTTATTATGTTTTTTTCTATAGGTTTTATAATTCTATCATCTGCTAAATATAATTCTATTGGTGTATCTATTCCTTCTCTAAAACATGCTTTTATTAATATTTCTGTACCTCCAAGGTGTACATATTTTATTGGGTCTCTACTTTTTATATCATTTATTTCTTTATTAATTATTCTTTTTGTTACTAGTGGTATACTGGCTTTACCTTTTGCGTATCTACAGTCTATTACGTGCTCTTTTTGACTTACTACATAATATTCTTCCTTTTTTCTAGTAAATATATTTTTTATTGTTGGTATTTTAAATATTTTTTCTACACTTAAGTCTAACTCTTTTCCTTTTATTTCATCAAATACATTGTTGTCAAATATTATTTTTTGATCTGTTCCTTCTTCATTTAAATATTCTTCTTTTGTTAATATTTTTATATCTTCTTCAGTCATTTAATTCATCTAATTCACTATCTATTTCATTATCTGTTTCATTCTCTGAAATTTCATATATACTGTCTTCACTTTCTAATTCGTAATCTATGTAATCTATTTGCATATATTCTGTATCTTCTATTTTTATTTCTGATATTTGTTTATTTTTTGGGTTTTTAGGTAATTTACAATCTCTAGCTAAGTGTCCTAACTTTCCACAATTATAACAAGTACATTCTTTTATAGATTTTTTCTTTCTATATGGTCTCTTGTTTTTATAATTTCTTACATAATATCTTTTTCTTGGTTTTTTGTATTTATATTTTGATTTTTTGTATTTCTTATATTTCTTATGCCTTTTTCTTTTCTTATAATATCTTTCTTCGCATCCAAATTGAGGTGCTATTTTATCTTTGCAACATGCTAAATTTCTTATTAATGTTTTTTCCATTTTTATTTCTTCTCTGTATTTTTCACATAGGTTTCTATACCATTGTTGTAAAAATTTTATTCTTGCTCCTAAAGTATCTACTATTTTTGTTTCATCCCAACTTTTTATTATTTTTGAACTAAATGGTTCAGGTAATTTATTAAAATATAATTTTCTTATTTCTTTACTTTCTTCTATATTATATGCTCCTTTATAATAATATTCTTTAAATGCGCAAGTGTATTCATCTATGTAACACATATTACATATTGCTAATTTTAACATTAAATTTCTATTTATGTCTTTCTCTTCATTTTGTTCTTCTTCTGTTGTTGTCATGCTACTAAATTCGTCTTTTATAGCTGTTTCATATTTTTTTAATAATTCTATAGGTGTTAATTTCATTATTCCTTCTGTGGGTTTGTCAGTTCTTAATATTTTTTTACTATTTTCAGTTAGATTTAAAAACCATAATTTTACTGTTCCTATTAATGTTCTTTCTATATATTCTGGTGCATCCGTTACACTTATATTATTATCTAATAATTGCTTTGTCATATATCCTATCCATAATTGTATTGTTTTTTCTGTATCTATTACACAATCTAAGTCTAGAAAGTTATAATTTTTATTAACTATTTGTTTTGGTGTCCATTTATCATATTCATTCTTTAGATTATATCTTTTAAACTTATTTTTATAATATGTAGGTTTCCTTATTTCTGATGTACTGGGTATTATATTTTGATCTTCTTTTTTATCAAGAGTATTTATTTCTGTGTTGATGTTTTCTAAATTTTCTTCATTAATTGCTTCTTGTTTTTCATTGATTTCTAAGTTTTTTGTATTTGTTAATATTTCCGTATATGTTTCACTATCTTCTGAATCATAATTGTCTGTCTCTTCGACATCTATATTATTTATTTCTAATTCTTTGTTTTTTATTTCTTTATCGTCTATTTCTAATTTTTCTTTAAATTGATTTATCTCGCTTAATAATTTTTGTTCTTTGTCTTTTTCTTCTTTTTCTTTCTGTCTTTTTTCATACAGATCTTTTAACATTTGTAATTCTTTTTCTAATTCAGCAATTCTACTATTTTTAGTTTCTTCTATTTTTCGTATTTCTTCTGTAGTTTGTTGTTTTATTTTTCCTATTTCCTTTTTTCTATCTATTTCTTCGTTTTCTCTTTCTATTCTAACCATAGCTGTGAATTTATCTTCTAATTTTAATTCTTCTTTTTCTAACATTAAATATAAATGTTCGCCTATTTTCTTATATCTTCTTCCTAAATTAGAAAATACTATTCTTATTTTTAATCCTTCGTGATTTTCATATATTTTTTCGTCTATTATAAATTCTTCTTTGTTCATTTTATTGTAAATAGTTCATGTTGATATATATATTCTAAACTATCTATTTGTGATTCTAAATTTGATATTTCATCTTTTTGTGCATTTATTGAGTTTTTACTAACTCCGGCAAATATATTATAATTTAATCTTTTTATTCTTATTTTTAATTCTTTACGTTTTTCAGATATAGTCTGTTTTAGTTCTTTGTATTTTTGTATTTTATTCATTCAAACAATATTTATAGTATTTTGGTGGATATCTAAATCTAATTTTATCATAATTAGATGGTATATGTCTCATTCTTCTAGATTTTAAATGGATTATTAATTTTGCTTCAATACTAGATATTAAGGTAATTAGGTAAGCTAATCTTTGTGGGTTTTCTTTTGTTTTATTTAGTCTTATATATTCTGAATAATTACTAATTAAAGATTCTTTAATTTTTCTAAAAGCTTTTCTGTTTTTAAATGGTCTTCTCATATTATAATTTTTTCATAAACTCTAAATCCAATAAATCCAAACATATATATTACTTCTGTATTTTTTAAATAACTGCGCTCTGATACCATTTGTAGGGGGGTGCGGATTATGTGCGTAGTTTCAACTAGATAATAAATACGTAGGTATTTATTTTTATAATTAATATTATTGATTGGAATAATATTCATTTTTATCTTCTTGATTTAAGATGTTTTATTAATTCATATTCTAAATTAGATATTATCGTGATTAGATTATCTAGTATTTTAGGATCCTCGTTAGTAATATGTAATTTTTTATATTCTTGGTATAAACTATATAGTTGAGTTTCTATTTCTTTTAATGATTTATTCTTTTCGTAAGATGTATCCATTAATTTATTAGGTTGGTTTATTATTTTATCCTGTGGTAATTGCAGAGTTACAAATTTTTGTATAATAATTTATCCTGTCTGTACTGTAGTATATATCTAATTCTAGATTTTCTATGTCATTTATTATCTTGTGTTGTTCTTCTCGTAGTGAGTTTTTTAAATTATCTAAACTATCACATGTACTTTTTTCTAAATTTTCTAAGGTTTTTTCTATCCATATTAACTTTTCTTTTAGAGTCTCCATTATTTCTTTAATTCGATTTCTATAATTAATTTCATCATTTAGATTATTTTGGTTTTCCCTAGTTTTTCTTATATATTCTAACATCCACAGTCTTGATCTGAATAATATCCTTCTGGGTAAATGTCTTCGTATATTTGTTTTAACGCATTTATTGTTTCAATTTCGTAGTTTATTACTTCTTCTAATATTATTTTCTTAATATCTTTAATTTCTATGTCTTTAAGTATATATAAGATTAAAACTTTAAGGTAGTCTAAATGGTCTATTTTCTAAAATTGATATTTTATATCTTTATTTTCCATGTATTTGTCTATATTTTTCATCTGTTTTTCTAGTAGTTGTATGTTTGTCATATCTTTTTCTAAAAATTCTATGTAATTTATCATGCTAAGTATTTGTAAGAGTAGTTAGGTATGTGTGGTATATAACTTACTCTAGTCATGTAATATTTACCAAATGCTTTTTCTAATATGATTTTTCTTATATCTACTACAGTTATATCTTTAAGTGCATATAAAATAAGTATTTTAAATTTATCTACCATCTCATCAGATAAATAATTATTCATTTTCATAAAATTGCTTTTTTCAAAATATTCCCTTCAACCATGTACATAACAAAATATAGTCATCTTAGATTACTATATACTAGATTATTCTTAAATAACATGTTCTTCGGTCACTATTAGCATGGTAATCTGGATACTTTTCCCTTAAACAGCGCCTCTACTCTGGTTACTCCCCACCACGGCTTCTTGCCTTATTGGTTTCACCTTTAGGATGGCATAGTTCTTAGGGATCTTTCTCCGTTTCCACTTTGCTAATAAACTTCTTAACATATTATTCTTCGAATAATTCTACTATAAAGTAACTAACATGAATTTATTTTATCATATCATGATTGTTGGGAATTATGAATTTAGCTATTCATAATCATAAATAAATATACCTGTTCTGGTAGGTTTGATATATCTGTGCTTTGTTCCTCCATAGATTTTTCCATTGATATATACCTGTTTTTTAAATAACTAAGCAAAATATTTTTTGTAGACTTTGAGAGAAAATTTGCTTCAACGCATGAAGGCTTGCTTTGCAATGCCTTCTGCTTTCTCTATTTATAGAATGGAAAATGTACAAAAGTTTTTACATCCGTAATAAAAAACTAAAAAGCTAAAAAACTAAAAAAGACTTAAAAGTCTTACCTAACTTTGACTTTTCCTACTTTACATTAATTTCCTAATAAATGCTAACTAATGTTACTAACTTATTTTTTCTTTCACGTAACTAATTTGTACAAATAAGTCTTCCGTCTATTTTGTCATATCTGCTGTATCTCCATTATTGCTCTGATCTTATCTTTCCAGCTGTCGTCCTTATCTTCTCATTCTAACTGCACTGCTGGGACGTCATTATCTCCTCCATTACATTTTGAACATCTATGATCTGGATATTTGTGTCCAATAGTTTTGCAGTATCTGGTCAATAATTCTTCCGAAATAAATTTTTCCTTAATAGCTCTGGCGATAGGTTCTGTCTCTGGTTTAAGCAACGTGATAATCCATTGCCTAATAGTTTCCATATCTGTTTCTCGTAACTCTTTTGAATTTGAATATATTAATACATGATCTCTTGAATAGTAGTTCCATATGGGATTTTGGTTGCAATATGTATTTGCTAGCTCTTGTAAAATTGTAGATAATCCGATAATCCTTTTGTTTGCATAAAATTTTGGTATCTCGATTCTGGGTATCTCTGGTTGTGAAATAATATCTTGTGGTATAATCATATCTCGTGTCATTCCTATCTTTACAACTTGTATAGGTTTTTTAACTTCATCAAATAATATCTCTGTCGGTGCCGCGTAAATTTTTATAAAGAACAAGGTACCTTTGGTTATTCTTTTAAAAATAATAAATGCTTCATATATCTCTGGTATAGTGGATACCTCAGTTCCGTCCGTGGTATATACAGTACTAAGTAATCCATATTCGTAGCAAGTTTTAACTATGTTTGGTTTGGTTTTGGGTAAGGCAATTAATTTATTATATCCGGTCAATTTCTGGGTTATATAGTTTGTATCTGGTTCTTGGACATTTGTAGCTTTTGGGTTGCTATTTAAAAAGGTTTGTATATTGTAGATATTTTCTATGTATTTTTGGGATGTGTAGTTATAAACTTTTTTGTCTTGGTTCAGACTATCTCGGTATGTGGTAATTTGTGGGGGTATAAACATGGGATCTTTTGATGTATTTGGGGTATATGGTTTTTCAAATATTTTATTCATATTCATGTTCTGGTATCTTGGTCGACTAGCTCCTTTGCTTGTACCTGCAGGAGTAGATAGATAAACGTTATGGGTTTTATGGAGTATCCCAACGTCTCCTTCTAGCTCTGGAATTTTAATGTCTTCCGATCGACATAGCTCTGCACACTGCTGAGTTAGCTGATTTGTAGCTATAGACTTCAGTTTACCTTCATTAGTCTTTAGCTTTTCTATCTCATTACCCATACTGTCCACTTTTATTGAAAGCGTAGTTAGGGTGTTGAGTATCTTTTCTAGAGTATCTTCTTCTATAATATCAGTCTGTGTAGCTTTGTCTTGATATGTAATCTGCAATAACATTTTTGTTAGTACTGATTACTTCAATTGTAAATGTAAAATTTAATATATTTAATACTAGTCTCCGAATTTCTTTTGTTGTAACTGAATTTTGTATTTTCTTTGTTAGCCACCAGCGTACTTGTGTATTATCTGTTCGCACAATAAATTTGTTATATACAATATATGGCTCAAATGCTAACAAACATTTATATAATGAACATAATTCTTTCCTATTTATTTCCCATTTTATTTCTGTCTCGTTGAACGTACCTGAGTAATATCTACAATGGTGTTCTATTTTTTCTGCTTCATATTTATATTTAAGTACTCCTCCGTAACTATATTCACTAGCATCTGCTTCTACTATATATATAAATTTTCTATTTTCATCTGGAAATTGTAATTTTGGTAATTCTTTACAAAGTATTTTTATTTTTTGAACCTGTTTTTTATCTTCTTCATTATAGTTATATTCTATATCCTTTTTTAATTTTTTCTGTAGTGGTTTTAAGTTTTCTGCTAATTTTGGAATATATTCTCTTACTTGGTTTACTAATCCTAAAAATGATTGTAATTTCTTTTTCGTATCTAATTCTTCTTTCGAATTTACTATTTTTTGTACTATATGTTGTTGCATTTTTACTCCACTTTTATCTATTTGTATTCCTAAAAATTCTATTTGGTTTTTCATAATTTCAGCTTTCTTTTTACTTAAACTTATTCCCGAATTTTCTATTATATCCGTAAATTGTTCTAATAATTTTAAATGTTCTTCTTTGGTCTTTGTATATAATAGTATATCGTCTATGTATACTATACAATTAGGTAGTTGTTTAAAATAATTATCCATAAAATGTTGATATCTACCTGGTGCATTTTTATATCCAAATGGTAGTACATTCCATTCATAAAATCCTTGTGGTACTGTAAATGCGGTTAATTCCTTAGATTCTTCTTCTAACTTTAGATGGTAAAATCCTGATTTGCAATCAAATTTACTAAAATAATTATATCCTTGTATTTGTCTTATTTTTAATATCTTATTCGGTATTGGGTAATTATAAGTTATTGTTTTTGCATTTAAGTTTCTATAATCAATAACCATTCTACTTTTTCCTCTTTTTTGTTCACTATGTTTATTTACTATAAATGCTGGGCTATTATGTTTGCTATTACTTTTTTGTATATATTGGTTTTCTAATAATTCATCTATATGCATTTTAAATTCTTTTAAATCATCAAAATTATATGTTAATGGTTTCTGGGTTATTATGCTATTTTTATCTATTAATTCAATTTTTATAGTAGTTTTATGTTTTTCCCATCCTTCTAATGGATCTTCACTATATAATTGTTCTAATTTTTTCTTAATTATTTCTATCTTATTTATTGAAAATATAGTTATTTCTGTTTTATTTATCGAAAATACAACTAATTCTATTGTATCTTCAGTATTTTTTATATTTTCTAACTTTTGTGTAATTTTTTCACTTCCTTTTATCCAATCAGTTTTCTTTCTTATTTTATTATTAACTCTTTTTGCTCTTACTTTTTGTTTACATGGTGTTGTAAACCACCAGTCTGTTCTAGTTATTATATGTGGGTATAATTTATCTAGAAACGGCATTCCTAAAAGTATATCTTTTGATGTTAGTTCATAATTATAAATTTCTTCTATTGTTAATATTTTATCCCATACTTGTGTTTTTACATTCTTAGCTTTATAAGTAATTAAGCTTCCTTCGTTATTAAATCCTTTAACTATTATTGGTGTTTTTAATTTATCCCATTTACTTTCTGGTAAACAATTATATCTACATAAATCAGCTTTTGCTCCTGTATCTATCATAGGCGTGTAATATCTACTGTAATATCCTTCTACTACTATCTTCATTAATACATATATTTTCATTTTATGTTAATGCTCTTCTTAAGAATAATTTCTCTCTGTTATATGTTATAGTTAATTGTGTATGTTCTATATTATATGGTTTTACTTGTTCTAGCCATTTTATTCCTAATATTATGTCTGTTTTTTGCATTTCTTCTTTTACTTCAAATTCTATTTTTATTTTTCTTATTCCTATTATTATTTCTTTTTCTGCTATATTTTTAGTGTTTATTAAGCTTCTTGGTAAATCTGGGCATATATTATTGTCGGTTTTTATTTCTTCATTTTTTACTAGATATTTTGCTATATAATTTTCTTCTTGTCCTGTATTTAATAGTATTAAATATTTTTTTTCATTTACCTTTCCTGTTATGTAGTAATGGTTTGAATTATCCATTGAACTTGTTTCATAACTTATTCTTTTTGATGAGCTTGATGATTCTGGTTTTTCATAAGCTGTTCTTTTTGTTGTACTTATTCTATCATTTATTATTTCTAGATTTTCTTCTACATCTATGTCTTTGTAGCTATAATCATTATAGTCTATTGTTTTTACAAATTGTTCAAATGGGCTATCTATTTGTATCTTATTAATCTTATTTTTTCCCGTTATTTTATGTTTTGTTGTTAATACATATAAATTTTTACATCTTGCTGTAAATATTTTACTTCCTGGAGTTAATTCTATTCCTGATATTTTCCAATATAATACTAGTGATTTATCTATATTTCTATCCGTTACTGCTACTGAATAATTTGCACTTATTTAAATTTTTGGTATATTAAATTTCCTTTTATGGCAGTTATTATGTTTTTTTCTATAGGTTTTATAATTCTATCATCTGCTAAATATAATTCTATTGGTGTATCTATTCCTTCTCTAAAACATGCTTTTATTAATATTTCTGTACCTCCAAGGTGTACATATTTTATTGGGTCTCTACTTTTTATATCATTTATTTCTTTATTAATTATTCTTTTTGTTACTAGTGGTATACTGGCTTTACCTTTTGCGTATCTACAGTCTATTACGTGCTCTTTTTGACTTACTACATAATATTCTTCCTTTTTTCTAGTAAATATATTTTTTATTGTTGGTATTTTAAATATTTTTTCTACACTTAAGTCTAACTCTTTTCCTTTTATTTCATCAAATACATTGTTGTCAAATATTATTTTTTGATCTGTTCCTTCTTCATTTAAATATTCTTCTTTTGTTAATATTTTTATATCTTCTTCAGTCATTTAATTCATCTAATTCACTATCTATTTCATTATCTGTTTCATTCTCTGAAATTTCATATATACTGTCTTCACTTTCTAATTCGTAATCTATGTAATCTATTTGCATATATTCTGTATCTTCTATTTTTATTTCTGATATTTGTTTATTTTTTGGGTTTTTAGGTAATTTACAATCTCTAGCTAAGTGTCCTAACTTTCCACAATTATAACAAGTACATTCTTTTATAGATTTTTTCTTTCTATATGGTCTCTTGTTTTTATAATTTCTTACATAATATCTTTTTCTTGGTTTTTTGTATTTATATTTTGATTTTTTGTATTTCTTATATTTCTTATGCCTTTTTCTTTTCTTATAATATCTTTCTTCGCATCCAAATTGAGGTGCTATTTTATCTTTGCAACATGCTAAATTTCTTATTAATGTTTTTTCCATTTTTATTTCTTCTCTGTATTTTTCACATAGGTTTCTATACCATTGTTGTAAAAATTTTATTCTTGCTCCTAAAGTATCTACTATTTTTGTTTCATCCCAACTTTTTATTATTTTTGAACTAAATGGTTCAGGTAATTTATTAAAATATAATTTTCTTATTTCTTTACTTTCTTCTATATTATATGCTCCTTTATAATAATATTCTTTAAATGCGCAAGTGTATTCATCTATGTAACACATATTACATATTGCTAATTTTAACATTAAATTTCTATTTATGTCTTTCTCTTCATTTTGTTCTTCTTCTGTTGTTGTCATGCTACTAAATTCGTCTTTTATAGCTGTTTCATATTTTTTTAATAATTCTATAGGTGTTAATTTCATTATTCCTTCTGTGGGTTTGTCAGTTCTTAATATTTTTTTACTATTTTCAGTTAGATTTAAAAACCATAATTTTACTGTTCCTATTAATGTTCTTTCTATATATTCTGGTGCATCCGTTACACTTATATTATTATCTAATAATTGCTTTGTCATATATCCTATCCATAATTGTATTGTTTTTTCTGTATCTATTACACAATCTAAGTCTAGAAAGTTATAATTTTTATTAACTATTTGTTTTGGTGTCCATTTATCATATTCATTCTTTAGATTATATCTTTTAAACTTATTTTTATAATATGTAGGTTTCCTTATTTCTGATGTACTGGGTATTATATTTTGATCTTCTTTTTTATCAAGAGTATTTATTTCTGTGTTGATGTTTTCTAAATTTTCTTCATTAATTGCTTCTTGTTTTTCATTGATTTCTAAGTTTTTTGTATTTGTTAATATTTCCGTATATGTTTCACTATCTTCTGAATCATAATTGTCTGTCTCTTCGACATCTATATTATTTATTTCTAATTCTTTGTTTTTTATTTCTTTATCGTCTATTTCTAATTTTTCTTTAAATTGATTTATCTCGCTTAATAATTTTTGTTCTTTGTCTTTTTCTTCTTTTTCTTTCTGTCTTTTTTCATACAGATCTTTTAACATTTGTAATTCTTTTTCTAATTCAGCAATTCTACTATTTTTAGTTTCTTCTATTTTTCGTATTTCTTCTGTAGTTTGTTGTTTTATTTTTCCTATTTCCTTTTTTCTATCTATTTCTTCGTTTTCTCTTTCTATTCTAACCATAGCTGTCAATTTATCTTCTAATTTTAATTCTTCTTTTTCTAACATTAAATATAAATGTTCGCCTATTTTCTTATATCTTCTTCCTAAATTAGAAAATACTATTCTTATTTTTAATCCTTCGTGATTTTCATATATTTTTTCGTCTATTATAAATTCTTCTTTGTTCATTTTATTGTAAATAGTTCATGTTGATATATATATTCTAAACTATCTATTTGTGCATTTATTGAGTTTTTACTAACTCCGGCAAATATATTATAATTTAATCTTTTTATTCTTATTTTTAATTCTTTACGTTTTTCAGATATAGTCTGTTTTAGTTCTTTGTATTTTTGTATTTTATTCATTCAAACAATATTTATAGTATTTTGGTGGATAACTAAATCTAATTTTATCATAATTAGATGGTATATGTCTCATTCTTCTAGATTTTAAATGGATTATTAATTTTGCTTCAATACTAGATATTAAGGTAATTAGGTAAGCTAATCTTTGTGGGTTTTCTTTTGTTTTATTTAGTCTTATATATTCTGAATAATTACTAATTAAAGATTCTTTAATTTTTCTAAAAGCTTTTCTGTTTTTAAATGGTCTTCTCATATTATAATTTTTTCATAAACTCTAAATCCAATAAATCCAAACATATATATTACTTCTGTATTTTTTAAATAACTGGGCTCTGATACCATTTGTAGGGGGGTGCGGATTAGGTGCGTAGTTTCAACTAGATAATAAATACGTATGTATTTATTTTTATAATGATTATTATTGATTGGAATAATTTTCATTTTTATCTTCTTGACTTAAGATGTTTTATTAATTCATATTCTAAATTAGATATTATCGTGATTAAATTATCTAGTGTTTTAGGATCCTCGTTAGTAATATGTAATCTTTTGTATTCTAGGTATAAACTATATAGTTGAGTTTCTATTTCTTTTAATGATTTATTCTTTTCGTAAGATGTATCCATTAATTTATTTTATCCTATTGAAATTTTAGCAATTTCTGTGTAGTATTTTATTCTAACTTTGCTATATTCAATGCGTAGGTTTATATTTTTTATCTGACTAATTAGTATTTGTTGTTCATGTATAACTAATTTTCCATCTGTATTAAATAATTTTTCGTATGTATTAAATAAATTATTACTTGTATTTTCCTTTTCTAAGGTTAAATTTATTTAAAGTAATTTTTCTTCTAGTTGTTTTTTCTCTATTTCAAGTTGATTTCTGTAATTAACTTCTTCATATATCCAATTTTGTCTTTCTCTAATTTTCTTTATATATTCTAGCATCTTTTAATCAGAATAATATCCATCTGGGTAATTATCTAGGTATAACTGTGCTATCCAATTTATAATTTCAATTTCATAGTTTAATACCTTTTCTAATATTATTCTCTTAATATCTATAATTCCTATATCTCTAAGTATATATAAGATTAAGACTTTAAGATTATCTATCATTTAAGATTGACTAAATATTATAATATTTTGTAGTTGTTTGTTTTAGCCTTAGTAGTTCTTGCATATTTTTATTAAGGGATTCTATATATTTTATATCTTTAAGTGCATACAAAATAAGTATTTTAAATTTATCTACCATCACATCAGATAAATAATTATTATTCATTTTCATAAAATTGTTTTTTTCAAAATATTCCCTTCAACCATGTTCATAACAAAATATAGTCATCTTAGATTACTATATACTAGATTATTCTTAAATAACATGTTCTTCGGTCACTATTAGCATGGTAATCTGGATACTTTTCCCTTAAACAGCGCCTCTACTCTGGTTACTCCCCACCACGGCTTCTTGCCTTATTGGTTTCACCTTTAGGATGGCATAGTTCTTAGGGATCTTTCTCCGTTTCCACTTTGCTAATAAACTTCTTAACATATTATTCTTCGAATAATTCTACTATAAAGTAACTAACATGAATTTATTTTATCATATCATGATTGTTGGGAATTATGAATTTAGCTATTCATAATCATAAATAAACATACCTGTTCTGGTAGGTTTGATATTTCTGAGTTTTGTTCCTCCATAGATTTTTCCATTGATATATACCTGTTTTTTAAATAACTAAGCAAAATATTTTTTGTAGACTTTGAGAGAAAATTTGCTTCAACGCATGAAGGCTTGCTTTGCAATGCCTTCTGCTTTCTCTATTTATAGAATGGAAAATGTACAAAAGTTTTTACATCCGTAATAAAAAACTAAAAAGCTAAAAAACTAAAAAAGACTTAAAAGTCTTACCTAACTTTGACTTTTCCTACTTTACATTAATTTCCTAATAAATGCTAACTAATGTTACTAACTTATTTTTTCTTTCACGTAACTAATTTGTACAAATAAGTCTTCCGTCTATTTTGTCATATCTGCTGTATCTCCATTATTGCTCTGATCTTATCTTTCCAGCTGTCGTCCTTATCTTCTCATTCTAACTGCACTGCTGGGACGTCATTATCTCCTCCATTACATTTTGAACATCTATGATCTGGATATTTGTGTACAATAGTTTTGCAGTATCTGGTCAATAATTCTTCCGAAATAAATTTTTCCTTAATAGCTCTGGCGATAGGTTCTGTCTCTGGTTTAAGCAACGTGATAATCCATTGCCTAATAGTTTCCATATCTGTTTCTCGTAACTCTTTTGAATTTGAATATATTAATACATGATCTCTTGAATAGTAGTTCCATATGGGATTTTGGTTGCAATATGTATTTGCTAGCTCTTGTAAAATTGTAGATAATCCGATAATCCTTTTGTTTGCATAAAATTTTGGTATCTCGATTCTGGGTATCTCTGGTTGTGAAATAATATCTTGTGGTATAATCATATCTCGTGTCATTCCTATCTTTACAACTTGTATAGGTTTTTTAACTTCATCAAATAATATCTCTGCCGGTGCCGCGTAAATTTTTATAAAGAACAAGGTACCTTTGGTTATTCTTTTAAAAATAATAAATGCTTCATATATCTCTGGTATAGTGGATACCTCAGTTCCGTCCGTGGTATATACAGTACTAAGTAATCCATATTCGTAGCAAGTTTTAACTATGTTTGGTTTGGTTTTGGGTAAGGCAATTAATTTATTATATCCGGTCAATTTCTGGGTTATATAGTTTGTATCTGGTTCTTGGACATTTGTAGCTTTTGGGTTGCTATTTAAAAAGGTTTGTATATTGTAGATATTTTCTATGTATTTTTGGGATGTGTAGTTATAAACTTTTTTGTCTTGGTTCAGACTATCTCGGTATGTGGTAATTTGTGGGGGTATAAACATGGGATCTTTTGATGTATTTGGGGTATATGGTTTTTCAAATATTTTATTCATATTCATGTTCTGGTATCTTGGTCGACTAGCTCCTTTGCTTGTACCTGCAGGAGTAGATAGATAAACGTTATGGGTTTTATGGAGTATCCCAACGTCTCCTTCTAGCTCTGGAATTTTAATGTCTTCCGATCGACATAGCTCTGCACACTGCTGAGTTAGCTGATTTGTAGCTATAGACTTCAGTTTACCTTCATTAGTCTTTAGCTTTTCTATCTCATTACCCATACTGTCCACTTTTATTGAAAGCGTAGTTAGGGTGTTGAGTATCTTTTCTAGAGTATCTTCTTCTATAATATCAGTCTGTGTAGCTTTGTCTTGATATGTAATCTGCAATAACATTTTTGTTAGTACTGATTACTTCAATTGTAAATGTAAAATTTAATATATTTAATACTAGTCTCCGAATTTCTTTTGTTGTAACTGAATTTTGTATTTTCTTTGTTAGCCACCAGCGTACTTGTGTATTATCTGTTCGCACAATAAATTTGTTATATACAATATATGGCTCAAATGCTAACAAACATTTATATAATGAACATAATTCTTTCCTATTTATTTCCCATTTTATTTCTGTCTCGTTGAACGTACCTGAGTAATATCTACAATGGTGTTCTATTTTTTCTGCTTCATATTTATATTTAAGTACTCCTCCGTAACTATATTCACTAGCATCTGCTTCTACTATATATATAAATTTTCTATTTTCATCTGGAAATTGTAATTTTGGTAATTCTTTACAAAGTATTTTTATTTTTTGAACCTGTTTTTTATCTTCTTCATTATAGTTATATTCTATATCCTTTTTTAATTTTTTCTGTAGTGGTTTTAAGTTTTCTGCTAATTTTGGAATATATTCTCTTACTTGGTTTACTAATCCTAAAAATGATTGTAATTTCTTTTTCGTATCTAATTCTTCTTTCGAATTTACTATTTTTTGTACTATATGTTGTTGCATTTTTACTCCACTTTTATCTATTTGTATTCCTAAAAATTCTATTTGGTTTTTCATAATTTCAGCTTTCTTTTTACTTAAACTTATTCCCGAATTTTCTATTATATCCGTAAATTGTTCTAATAATTTTAAATGTTCTTCTTTGGTCTTTGTATATAATAGTATATCGTCTATGTATACTATACAATTAGGTAGTTGTTTAAAATAATTATCCATAAAATGTTGATATCTACCTGGTGCATTTTTATATCCAAATGGTAGTACATTCCATTCATAAAATCCTTGTGGTACTGTAAATGCGGTTAATTCCTTAGATTCTTCTTCTAACTTTAGATGGTAAAATCCTGATTTGCAATCAAATTTACTAAAATAATTATATCCTTGTATTTGTCTTATTTTTAATATCTTATTCGGTATTGGGTAATTATAAGTTATTGTTTTTGCATTTAAGTTTCTATAATCAATAACCATTCTACTTTTTCCTCTTTTTTGTTCACTATGTTTATTTACTATAAATGCTGGGCTATTATGTTTGCTATTACTTTTTTGTATATATTGGTTTTCTAATAATTCATCTATATGCATTTTAAATTCTTTTAAATCATCAAAATTATATGTTAATGGTTTCTGGGTTATTATGCTATTTTTATCTATTAATTCAATTTTTATAGTAGTTTTATGTTTTTCCCATCCTTCTAATTGATCTTCACTATATAATTGTTCTAATTTTTTCTTAATTATTTCTATCTTATTTATTGAAAATATAGTTATTTCTGTTTTATTTATCGAAAATACAACTAATTCTATTGTATCTTCAGTATTTTTTATATTTTCTAACTTTTGTGTAATTTTTTCACTTCCTTTTATCCAATCAGTTTTCTTTCTTATTTTATTATTAACTCTTTTTGCTCTTACTTTTTGTTTACATGGTGTTGTAAACCACCAGTCTGTTCTAGTTATTATATGTGGGTATAATTTATCTAGAAACGGCATTCCTAAAAGTATATCTTTTGATGTTAGTTCATAATTATAAATTTCTTCTATTGTTAATATTTTATCCCATACTTGTGTTTTTACATTCTTAGCTTTATAAGTAATTAAGCTTCCTTCGTTATTAAATCCTTTAACTATTATTGGTGTTTTTAATTTATCCCATTTACTTTCTGGTAAACAATTATATCTACATAAATTAGCTTTTGCTCCTGTATCTATCATAGGCGTGTAATATCTACTGTAATATCCTTCTACTACTATCTTCATTAATACATATATTTTCATTTTATGTTAATGCTCTTCTTAAGAATAATTTCTCTCTGTTATATGTTATAGTTAATTGTGTATGTTCTATATTATATGGTTTTACTTGTTCTAGCCATTTTATTCCTAATATTATGTCTGTTTTTTGCATTTCTTCTTTTACTTCAAATTCTATTTTTATTTTTCTTATTCCTATTATTATTTCTTTTTCTGCTATATTTTTAGTGTTTATTAAGCTTCTTGGTAGATCTGGGCATATATTATTGTCGGTTTTTATTTCTTCATTTTTTACTAGATATTTTGCTATATAATTTTCTTCTTGTCCTGTATTTAATAGTATTAAATATTCTTTTTCATTTACCTTTCCTGTTATGTAGTAATGGTTTGAATTATCCATTGAACTTGTTTCATAACTTATTCTTTTTGATGAGCTTGATGATTCTGGTTTTTCATAAGCTGTTCTTTTTGTTGTACTTATTCTATCATTTAAAATCTAGAAGAATGAGACAAGAAAAATCTAATATTCACCTATTAGATTATTGTTTCTAATTTTTCTTCTACATTAGAAATTAATGTAGTTCATCAAAGCGCAGTTATTTAAAAAAATACAGAAGTAATATATATGTTTGGATTTAGAGTTTATGAAAACATTACAATAATCAACCAATTAATTAATTAATTATGAGAAGACCATTTAAAAACAAAGAAGCTTTTAGAAAAATTAAAGAATCTTTAATTAGTAATTATTCAGAATATATAAGACTAAATAAAACAAAAGAAAACCCACAAAGATTAGCTTACCTAATTACCTTAATATCTAGTATTGAAGCAAAATTAATAATCCATTTAAAATCTAGAAGAATGAGACATATACCATCTAATTATGATAAAATTAGATTTAGATATCCACCAAAATACTATAAATATTGTTTGAATGAATAAAATACAAAAATACAAAGAACTAAAACAGACTATATCTTAAAAACGTAAAGAATTAAAAATAAGAATAAAAAGATTAAATTATAATATATTTGCCGGAGTTAGTAAAAACTCAATAAATGCACAAAAAGATGAAATATCAAATTTAGAATCACAAATAGATAGTTTAGAATATATATATCAACATGAACTATTTACAATAAAATGAACAAAGAAGAATTTATAATAGACGAAAAAATATATGAAAATCACGAAAGATTAAAAATAAGAATAGTATTTTCTAATTTAGGAAGAAGATATAAGAAAATAGGCGAACATTTATATTTAATGTTAGGAAAAGAAGAATTAAAATTAGAAGATAAATTGACAGCTATGGTTAGAATAGAAAGAGAAAACGAAGAAATAGATAGAAAAAAGGAAATAGAAAAAATAAAACAACAAACTACAGAAGAAATACGAAAAATAGAAGAAACTAAAAATAGTAGAATTGCTGAATTAGAAAAAGAATTACAAATGTTAAAAGATCTGTATGAAAAAAGACAGAAAGAAAAAGAAGAAAAAGATAAAGAACAAAAATTATTAAACGAGATAAATCAATTTAAAGAAAAATTAGAAATAGACGATAAAGAAATAAAAAACAAAGAATTAGAAATAAATAATATAGATGTCGAAGAGACAGACAATTATGATTCAGAAGATAGTGAAACATATACAGAAATATTAACAAATACAAAAAATTTAGAAATCAATGAAAAACAAGAAGCAATTAATGAAGAAAATTTAGAAAATATCAACACATAAATAAATACTCTTGATAAAAAAGAAGATCAAAATATAATACCTAGTACATCAGAAATAAGGAAACCTACATATTATAAAAATAAGTTTAAAAGATATAATCTAAAAAATGAATATGACAAATGGACACCAAAACAAATAGTTAATAAAAATTATAACTTTCTAGACTTAGATTGTGTAATAGATACAGAAAAAACAATACAATTATGGATAGGATATATGACAAAGCAATTATTAGATAATAATATAAGTGTAACGGATGCACCAGAATATATAGAAAGAACATTAATAGGAACAGTAAAATTATGGTTTTTAAATCTAACTGAAAATAGTAAAAAAATATTAAGAACTGACAAACCCACAGAAGGAATAATGAAATTAACACCTATAGAATTATTAAAAAAATATGAAACAGCTATAAAAGACGAATTTAGTAGCATGACAACAACAGAAGAAGAACAAAATGAAGAGAAAGACATAAATAGAAATTTAATGTTAAAATTAGCAATATGTAATATGTGTTACATAGATGAATACACTTGCGCATTTAAAGAATATTATTATAAAGGAGCATATAATATAGAAGAAAGTAAAGAAATAAGAAAATTATATTTTAATAAATTACCTGAACCATTTAGTTCAAAAATAATAAAAAGTTAGGATGAAACAAAAATAGTAGATACTTTAGGAGCAAGAATAAAATTTTTACAACAATGGTATAGAAACCTATGTGAAAAATACAGAGAAGAAATAAAAATGGAAAAAACATTAATAAGAAATTTAGCATGTTGCAAAGATAAAATAGCACCTCAATTTGGATGCGAAGAAAGATATTATAAGAAAAGAAAAAGGCATAAGAAATATAAGAAATACAAAAAATCAAAATATAAATACAAAAAACCAAGAAAAAGATATTATGTAAGAAATTATAAAAACAAGAGACCATATAGAAAGAAAAAATCTATAAAAGAATGTACTTGTTATAATTGTGGAAAGTTAGGACACTTAGCTAGAGATTGTAAATTACCTAAAAACCCAAAAAATAAACAAATATCAGAAATAAAAATAGAAGATACAGAATATATGCAAATAGATTACATAGATTACGAATTAGAAAGTGAAGACAGTATATATGAAATTTCAGAGAATGAAACAGATAATGAAATAGATAGTGAATTAGATGAATTAAATGACTGAAGAAGATATAAAAATATTAACAAAAGAAGAATATTTAAATGAAGAAGGAACAGATCAAAAAATAATATTTGACAACAATGTATTTGATGAAATAAAAGGAAAAGAGTTAGACTTAAGTGTAGAAAAAATATTTAAAATACCAACAATAAAAAATATATTTACTAGAAAAAAGGAAGAATATTATGTAGTAAGTCAAAAAGAGCACGTAATAGACTGTAGATACGCAAAAGGTAAAGCCAGTATACCACTAGTAACAAAAAGAATAATTAATAAAGAAATAAATGATATAAAAAGTAGAGACCCAATAAAATATGTACACCTTGGAGGTACAGAAATATTAATAAAAGCATGTTTTAGAGAAGGAATATATACACCAATAGAATTATATTTAGCAGATGATAGAATTATAAAACCTATAGAAAAAAGCATAATAACTGCCATAAAAGGAAATTTAATATACCAAAAATTTAAATTTATAATAAGTGCAAATTATTCAGTAGCAGTAACGGATAAAAATATAGATAAATCACTAGTATTATATTGGAAAATATCAGGAATAGAATTAACTCCAGCAAGTAAAATATTTACAGCAAGATGCAAGAATTTATATGTATTAACAACAAAACATAAAATAACGGGAAAAAATAAGATTAATAAGATACAAATAGATAGCCCATTTGAACAATTTGTAAAAACAATAGACTATAATGATTATAGCTATAGAGACATAGATGTAGAAGAAAATCTAGAAATAATAAATGATAGAATAAGTACAACAAAAAGAACAGCTTATGAAAAACCAGAATCATCAAGCTCATCAAAAAGAATAAGTTATGAAACAAGTTCAATGGATAATTCAAACCATTACTACATAACAGGAAAGGTAAATGAAAAAGAATATTTAATACTATTAAATACAGGACAAGAAGAAAATTATATAGCAAAATATCTAGTAAAAAATGAAGAAATAAAAACCGACAATAATATATGCCCAGATCTACCAAGAAGCTTAATAAACACTAAAAATATAGCAGAAAAGGAAATAATAATAGGAATAAGAAAAATAAAAATAGAATTTGAAGTAAAAGAAGAAATGCAAAAAACAGACATAATATTAGGAATAAAATGGCTAGAACAAGTAAAACCATATAATATAGAACATACACAATTAACTATAACATATAACAGAGAGAAATTATTCTTAAGAAGAGCATTAACATAAAATGAAAATATATGTATTAATGAAGATAGTAGAAGAAGGATATTACAGTAGATATTACACGCCTATGATAGATACAGGAGCAAAAGCTAATTTATGTAGATATAATTGTTTACCAGAAAGTAAATGGGATAAATTAAAAACACCAATAATAGTTAAAGGATTTAATAACGAAGGAAGCTTAATTACTTATAAAGCTAAGAATGTAAAAACACAAGTATGGGATAAAATATTAACAATAGAAGAAATTTATAATTATGAACTAACATCAAAAGATATACTTTTAGGAATGCCGTTTCTAGATAAATTATACCCACATATAATAACTAGAACAAACTGGTGGTTCACAACACCATGTAAACAAAAAGTAAGAGCAAAAAGAGTTAATAATAAAATAAGAAAGAAAACTGATTGGATAAAAGGAAGTGAAAAAATTACACAAAAGTTAGAAAATATAAAAAATACTGAAGATACAATAGAATTAGTTGTATTTTCGATAAATAAAACAGAAATAACTATATTTTCAATAAATAAGATAGAAATAATTAAGAAAAAATTAGAACAATTATATAGTGAAGATCCATTAGAAGGATGGGAAAAACATAAAACTACTATAAAAATTGAATTAATAGACAAAAATAGCATAATAACCCAGAAACCATTAACATATAATTTTGATGATTTAAAAGAATTTAAAATGCATATAGATGAATTATTAGAAAACCAATATATACAAAAAAGTAATAGCAAACATAATAGCCCAGCATTTATAGTAAATAAACATAGTGAACAAAAAAGAGGAAAAAGTAGAATGGTTATTGATTATAGAAACTTAAATGCAAAAACAATAACTTATAATTACCCAATACCGAATAAGATATTAAAAATAAGACAAATACAAGGATATAATTATTTTAGTAAATTTGATTGCAAATCAGGATTTTACCATCTAAAGTTAGAAGAAGAATCTAAGGAATTAACCGCATTTACAGTACCACAAGGATTTTATGAATGGAATGTACTACCATTTGGATATAAAAATGCACCAGGTAGATATCAACATTTTATGGATAATTATTTTAAACAACTACCTAATTGTATAGTATACATAGACGATATACTATTATATACAAAGACCAAAGAAGAACATTTAAAATTATTAGAACAATTTACGGATATAATAGAAAATTCGGGAATAAGTTTAAGTAAAAAGAAAGCTGAAATTATGAAAAATCAAATAGAATTTTTAGGAATACAAATAGATAAAAGTGGAGTAAAAATGCAACAACATATAGTACAAAAAATAGTAAATTCGAAAGAAGAATTAGATACGAAAAAGAAATTACAATCATTTTTAGGATTAGTAAACCAAGTAAGAGAATATATTCCAAAATTAGCAGAAAACTTAAAACCACTACAGAAAAAATTAAAAAAGGATATAGAATATAACTATAATGAAGAAGATAAAAAACAGGTTCAAAAAATAAAAATACTTTGTAAAGAATTACCAAAATTACAATTACCTGATGAAAATAGAAAATTTATATATATAGTAGAAGCAGATGCTAGTGAATATAGTTACGGAGGAGTACTTAAATATAAATATGAAGCAGAAAAAATAGAACACCATTGTAGATATTACTCAGGTACGTTCAACAAGACAGAAATAAAATGGGAAATAAATAGGAAAGAATTATGTTCATTATATAAATGTTTGTTAGCATTTGAGCCATATATTGTATATAACAAATTTATTGTGCGAACAGATAATACACAAGTACGCTGGTGGCTAACAAAGAAAATACAAAATTCAGTTACAACAAAAGAAATTCGGAGACTAGTATTAAATATATTAAATTTTACATTTACAATTGAAGTAATCAGTACTAACAAAAATGTTATTGCAGATTACATATCAAGACAAAGCTACACAGACTGATATTATAGAAGAAGATACTCTAGAAAAGATACTCAACACCCTAACTACGCTTTCAATAAAAGTGGACAGTATGGGTAATGAGATAGAAAAGCTAAAGACTAATGAAGGTAAACTGAAGTCTATAGCTACAAATCAGCTAACTCAGCAGTGTGCAGAGCTATGTCGATCGGAAGACATTAAAATTCCAGAGCTAGAAGGAGACGTTGGGATACTCCATAAAACCCATAACGTTTATCTATCTACTCCTGCAGGTACAAGCAAAGGAGCTAGTCGACCAAGATACCAGAACATGAATATGAATAAAATATTTGAAAAACCATATACCCCAAATACATCAAAAGATCCCATGTTTATACCCCCACAAATTACCACATACCGAGATAGTCTGAACCAAGACAAAAAAGTTTATAACTACACATCCCAAAAATACATAGAAAATATCTACAATATACAAACCTTTTTAAATAGCAACCCAAAAGCTACAAATGTCCAAGAACCAGATACAAACTATATAACCCAGAAATTGACCGGATATAATAAATTAATTGCCTTACCCAAAACCAAACCAAACATAGTTAAAACTTGCTACGAATATGGATTACTTAGTACTGTATATACCACGGACGGAACTGAGGTATCCACTATACCAGAGATATATGAAGCATTTATTATTTTTAAAAGAATAACCAAAGGTACCTTGTTCTTTATAAAAATTTACGCGGCACCGGCAGAGATATTATTTGATGAAGTTAAAAAACCTATACAAGTTGTAAAGATAGGAATGACACGAGATATGATTATACCACAAGATATTATTTCACAACCAGAGATACCCAGAATCGAGATACCAAAATTTTATGCAAACAAAAGGATTATCGGATTATCTACAATTTTACAAGAGCTAGCAAATACATATTGCAACCAAAATCCCATATGGAACTACTATTCAAGAGATCATGTATTAATATATTCAAATTCAAAAGAGTTACGAGAAACAGATATGGAAACTATTAGGCAATGGATTATCACGTTGCTTAAACCAGAGACAGAACCTATCGCCAGAGCTATTAAGGAAAAATTTATTTCGGAAGAATTATTGACCAGATACTGCAAAACTATTGAACACAAATATCCAGATCATAGATGTTCAAAATGTAATGGAGGAGATAATGACGTCCCAGCAGTGCAGTTAGAATGAGAAGATAAGGACGACAGCTGGAAAGATAAGATCAGAGCAATAATGGAGATACAGCAGATATGACAAAATAGACGGAAGACTTATTTGTACAAATTAGTTACGTGAAAGAAAAAATAAGTTAGTAACATTAGTTAGCATTTATTAGGAAATTAATGTAAAGTAGGAAAAGTCAAAGTTAGGTAAGACTTTTAAGTCTTTTTTAGTTTTTTAGCTTTTTAGTATACGGATGTAAAAACTTTTGTACACTTTTCATTCTATAAATAGAGAAAGCAGAAGGCATTGCAAAGCAAGCCTTCATGCGTTGAAGCAAATTTTCTCTCAAAGTCTACAAAAAATATTTTGCTTAGTTATTTAAAAAACAGGTATATATCAATGGAAAAATCTATGGAGGAACAAAGCACAGATATATCAAACCTACCAGAACAGGTATATTTATTTATGATTATGAATAGCTAAATTCATAATTCCCAACAATCATGATATGATAAAATAAATTCATGTTAGTTACTTTATAGTAGAATTATTCGAAGAATAATATGTTAAGAAGTTTATTAGCAAAGTGGAAACGGAGAAAGATCCCTAAGAACTATGCCATCCTAAAGGTGAAACCAATAAGGCAAGAAGCCGTGGTGGGGAGTAACCAGAGTAGAGGCGCTGTTTAAGGGAAAAGTATCCAGATTACCATGCTAATAGTGACCGAAGAACATGTTATTTAAGAATAATCTAGTATATAGTAATCTAAGATGACTATATTTTGTTATGTACATGGTTGAAGGGAATATTTTGAAAAAAGCAATTTTATGAAAATGAATAATTATTTATCTGATGAGATGGTAGATAAATTTAAAATACTTATTTATATGCACTTAAAGATATAACTGTAGTAGATATAAGAAAAATCATATTAGAAAAAGCATTTGGTAAATATTACATGACTAGAGTAAGTTATATACCACACATACCTAACTACTCTTACAAATACTTAGCATGATAAATTACATAGAATTTTTAGAAAAAGATATGACAAACATACAACTACTAGAAAAACAGATGAAAAATATAGACAAATACATGGAAAATAAAGATATAAAATATCAATTTTAGAAAATAGACCATTTAGACTACCTTAAAGTTTTAATCTTATATATACTTAAAGACATAGAAATTAAAGATATTAAGAAAATAATATTAGAAGAAGTAATAAACTACGAAATTGAAACAATAAATGCGTTAGAACAGATATACGAAGACATTTACCCAGAAGGATATTATTCAGATCAAGACTGTGGATGTTAGAATATATAAGAAAAACTAGGGAAAACCAAAATAATCTAAATGATGAAATTAATTATAGAAATCGAATTAAAGAAATAATGGAGACTCTAAAAGAAAAGTTAATATGGATAGGGGGGTGCGTAGTTAATATGCTACCATTTGTAGGGGGGTGCGAATTAAATGAATAAATACATACGTATTTATTATCTAGTTGAAACTACGCACCTAATCCGCACCCCCTACAAATGGTATCAGAGCGCAGTTATTTAAAAAATACAGAAGTAATATATATGTTTGGATTTATTGGATTTAGAGTTTATGAAAAAATTATAATATGAGAAGACCATTTAAAAACAGAAAAGCTTTTAGAAAAATTAAAGAATCTTTAATTAGTAATTATTCAGAATATATAAGACTAAATAAAACAAAAGAAAACCCACAAAGATTAGCTTACCTAATTACCTTAATATCTAGTATTGAAGCAAAATTAATAATCCATTTAAAATCTAGAAGAATGAGACATATACCATCTAATTATGATAAAATTAGATTTAGATATCCACCAAAATACTATAAATATTGTTTGAATGAATAAAATACAAAAATACAAAGAACTAAAACAGACTATATCTGAAAAACGTAAAGAATTAAAAATAAGAATAAAAAGATTAAATTATAATATATTTGCCGGAGTTAGTAAAAACTCAATAAATGCACAAAAAGATGAAATATCAAATTTAGAATCACAAATAGATAGTTTAGAATATATATATCAACATGAACTATTTACAATAAAATGAACAAAGAAGAATTTATAATAGACGAAAAAATATATGAAAATCACGAAGGATTAAAAATAAGAATAGTATTTTCTAATTTAGGAAGAAGATATAAGAAAATAGGCGAACATTTATATTTAATGTTAGGAAAAGAAGAATTAAAATTAGAAGATAAATTGACAGCTATGGTTAGAATAGAAAGAGAAAACGAAGAAATAGATAGAAAAAAGGAAATAGAAAAAATAAAACAACAAACTACAGAAGAAATACGAAAAATAGAAGAAACTAAAAATAGTAGAATTGCTGAATTAGAAAAAGAATTACAAATGTTAAAAGATCTGTATGAAAAAAGACAGAAAGAAAAAGAAGAAAAAGATAAAGAACAAAAATTATTAAACGAGATAAATCAATTTAAAGAAAAATTAGAAATAGACGATAAAGAAATAAAAAACAAAGAATTAGAAATAAATAATATAGATGTCGAAGAGACAGACAATTATGATTCAGAAGATAGTGAAACATATACAGAAATATTAACAAATACAAAAAATTTAGAAATCAATGAAAAACAAGAAGCAATTAATGAAGAAAATTTAGAAAATATCAACACAGAAATAAATACTCTTGATAAAAAAGAAGATCAAAATATAATACCTAGTACATCAGAAATAAGGAAACCTACATATTATAAAAATAAGTTTAAAAGATATAATCTAAAAAATGAATATGACAAATGGACACCAAAACAAATAGTTAATAAAAATTATAACTTTCTAGACTTAGATTGTGTAATAGATACAGAAAAAACAATACAATTATGGATAGGATATATGACAAAGCAATTATTAGATAATAATATAAGTGTAACGGATGCACCAGAATATATAGAAAGAACATTAATAGGAACAGTAAAATTATGGTTTTTAAATCTAACTGAAAATAGTAAAAAAATATTAAGAACTGACAAACCCACAGAAGGAATAATGAAATTAACACCTATAGAATTATTAAAAAAATATGAAACAGCTATAAAAGACGAATTTAGTAGCATGACAACAACAGAAGAAGAACAAAATGAAGAGAAAGACATAAATAGAAATTTAATGTTAAAATTAGCAATATGTAATATGTGTTACATAGATGAATACACTTGCGCATTTAAAGAATATTATTATAAAGGAGCATATAATATAGAAGAAAGTAAAGAAATAAGAAAATTATATTTTAATAAATTACCTGAACCATTTAGTTCAAAAATAATAAAAAGTTGGGATGAAACAAAAATAGTAGATACTTTAGGAGCAAGAATAAAATTTTTACAACAATGGTATAGAAACCTATGTGAAAAATACAGAGAAGAAATAAAAATGGAAAAAACATTAATAAGAAATTTAGCATGTTGCAAAGATAAAATAGCACCTCAATTTGGATGCGAAGAAAGATATTATAAGAAAAGAAAAAGGCATAAGAAATATAAGAAATACAAAAAATCAAAATATAAATACAAAAAACCAAGAAAAAGATATTATGTAAGAAATTATAAAAACAAGAGACCATATAGAAAGAAAAAATCTATAAAAGAATGTACTTGTTATAATTGTGGAAAGTTAGGACACTTAGCTAGAGATTGTAAATTACCTAAAAACCCAAAAAATAAACAAATATCAGAAATAAAAATAGAAGATACAGAATATATGCAAATAGATTACATAGATTACGAATTAGAAAGTGAAGACAGTATATATGAAATTTCAGAGAATGAAACAGATAATGAAATAGATAGTGAATTAGATGAATTAAATGACTGAAGAAGATATAAAAATATTAACAAAAGAAGAATATTTAAATGAAGAAGGAACAGATCAAAAAATAATATTTGACAACAATGTATTTGATGAAATAAAAGGAAAAGAGTTAGACTTAAGTGTAGAAAAAATATTTAAAATACCAACAATAAAAAATATATTTACTAGAAAAAAGGAAGAATATTATGTAGTAAGTGAAAAAGAGCACGTAATAGACTGTAGATACGAAAAAGGTAAAGCCAGTATACCACTAGTAACAAAAAGAATAATTAATAAAGAAATAAATGATATAAAAAGTAGAGACCCAATAAAATATGTACACCTTGGAGGTACAGAAATATTAATAAAAGCATGTTTTAGAGAAGGAATAGATACACCAATAGAATTATATTTAGCAGATGATAGAATTATAAAACCTATAGAAAAAAGCATAATAACTGCCATAAAAGGAAATTTAATATACCAAAAATTTAAATTTATAATAAGTGCAAATTATTCAGTAGCAGTAACGGATAGAAATATAGATAAATCACTAGTATTATATTGGAAAATATCAGGAATAGAATTAACTCCAGGAAGTAAAATATTTACAGCAAGATGTAAAAATTTATATGTATTAACAACAAAACATAAAATAGCGGGAAAAAATAAGATTAATAAGATACAAATAGATAGCCCATTTGAACAATTTGTAAAAACAATAGACTATAATGATTATAGCTACAAAGACATAGATGTAGAAGAAAATCTAGAAATAATAAATGATAGAATAAGTACAACAAAAAGAACAGCTTATGAAAAACCAGAATCATCAAGCTCATCAAAAAGAATAAGTTATGAAACAAGTTCAATGGATAATTCAAACCATTACTACATAACAGGAAAGGTAAATGAAAAAGAATATTTAATACTATTAAATACAGGACAAGAAGAAAATTATATAGCAAAATATCTAGTAAAAAATGAAGAAATAAAAACCGACAATAATATATGCCCAGATCTACCAAGAAGCTTAATAAACACTAAAAATATAGCAGAAAAAGAAATAATAATAGGAATAAGAAAAATAAAAATAGAATTTGAAGTAAAAGAAGAAATGCAAAAAACAGACATAATATTAGGAATAAAATGGCTAGAACAGGTAAAACCATATAATATAGAACATACACAATTAACTATAACATATAACAGAGAGAAATTATTCTTAAGAAGAGCATTAACATAAAATGAAAATATATGTATTAATGAAGATAGTAGTAGAAGGATATTACAGTAGATATTACACGCCTATGATAGATACAGGAGCAGAAGCTAATTTATGTAGATATAATTGTTTACCAGAAAGTAAATGGGATAAATTAAAAACACCAATAATAGTTAAAGGATTTAATAACGAAGGAAGCTTAATTACTTATAAAGCTAAGAATGTAAAAACACAAGTATGGGATAAAATATTAACAATAGAAGAAATTTATAATTATGAACTAACATCAAAAGATATACTTTTAGGAATGCCGTTTCTAGATAAATTATACCCACATATAATAACTAGAACAGACTGGTGGTTTACAACACCATGTAAACAAAAAGTAAGAGCAAAAAGAGTTAATAATAAAATAAGAGAGAAAACTGATTGGATAAAAGTAAGTGAAAAAATTACACAAAAGTTAGAAAATATAAAAAATACTGAAGATACAATAGAATTAGTCGTATTTTCGATAAATAAAACAGAAATAACTATATTTTCAATAAATAAGATAGAAATAGTTAACAGAAAATTAGAACAATTATATAGCGAAGATCCATTAAAAGGATGGGAAAAACATAAAACTACTATAAAAATTGAATTAATAGACAAAAATAGCATAATAACCCAGAAACCATTAACATATAATTTTGATGATTTAAAAGAATTTAAAATGCATATAGATGAATTATTAGAAAAGCAATATATACAAAAAAGTAATAACAAACATAATAGCCCAGCATTTATAGTAAATAAACATAGTGAACAAAAAAGAGGAAAAAGTAGAATGGTTATTGATTATAGAAATTTAAATGCAAAAACAATAACTTATAATTACCCAATACCGAATAAGATATTAAAAATAAGACAAATACAAGGATATAATTATTTTAGTAAATTTGATTGCAAATCAGGATTTTACCATCTAAAGTTAGAAGAAGAATCTAAGGAATTAACCGCATTTACAGTACCACAAGGATTTTATGAATGGAATGTACTACCATTTGGATATAAAAATGCACCAGGTAGATATCAACATTTTATGGATAATTATTTTAAACAACTACCTAATTGTATAGTATACATAGACGATATACTATTATATACAAAGACCAAAGAAGAACATTTAAAATTATTAGAACAATTTACGGATATAATAGAAAATTCGGGAATAAGTTTAAGTAAAAAGAAAGCTGAAATTATGAAAAATCAAATAGAATTTTTAGGAATACAAATAGATAAAAGTGGAGTAAAAATGCAACAACATATAGTACAAAAAATAGTAAATTCGAAAGAAGAATTAGATACGAAAAAGAAATTACAATCATTTTTAGGATTAGTAAACCAAGTAAGAGAATATATTCCAAAATTAGCAGAAAACTTAAAACCACTACAGAAAAAATTAAAAAAGGATATAGAATATAACTATAATGAAGAAGATAAAAAACAAGTTCAAAAAATAAAAATACATTGTAAAGAATTACCAAAATTACAATTTCCTGATGAAAATAGAAAATTTATATACATAGTAGAAGCAGATGCCAGTGAATATAGTTACGGAGGAGTACTCAAATATAAATATGAAGCAGAAAAAATAGAACACCATTGTAGATATTACTCAGGTACGTTCAACGAGACAAAAATAAAATGGGAAATAAATAGAAAAGAATTATGTTCATTATATAAATGTTTGTTAGCATTTGAGCCATATATTGTATATAACAAATTTATTGTGCGAACAGATAATACACAAGTACGCTGGTGGCTAACAAAGAAAATACAAAATTCAGTTACAACAAAAGAAATTCGGAGACTAGTATTAAATATATTAAATTTTACATTTACAATTGAAGTAATCAGTACTAACAAAAATGTTATTGCAGATTACATATCAAGACAAAGCTACACAGACTGATATTATAGAAGAAGATACTCTAGAAAAGATACTCAACACCCTAACTACGCTTTCAATAAAAGTGGACAGTATGGGTAATGAGATAGAAAAGCTAAAGACTAATGAAGATAAACTGAAGTCTATAGCTACAAATCAGCTAACTCAGCAGTGTGCAGAGCTATGTCGATCGGAAGACATTAAAATTCCAGAGCTAGAAGGAGACGTTGGGATACTCCATAAAACCCATAACGTTTATCTATCTACTCCTGCAGGTACAAGCAAAGGAGCTAGTCGACCAAGATACCAGAACATGAATATGAATAAAATATTTGAAAAACCATATACCCCAAATACATCAAAAGATCCCATGTTTATACCCCCACAAATTACCACATACCGAGATAGTCTGAACCAAGACAAAAAAGTTTATAACTACACATCCCAAAAATACATAGAAAATATCTACAATATACAAACCTTTTTAAATAGCAACCCCAAGGCTACAAATGTCCAAGAACCAGATACAAACTATATAACCCAGAAATTGACCGGATATAATAAATTAATTGCCTTACCCAAAACCAAACCAAACATAGTTAAAACTTGCTACGAATATGGATTACTTAGTACTGTATATACCACGGACGGAACTGAGGTATCCACTATACCAGAGATATATGAAGCATTTATTATTTTTAAAAGAATAACCAAAGGTACCTTGTTCTTTATAAAAATTTACGCGGCACCGACAGAGATATTATTTGATGAAGTTAAAAAACCTATACAAGTTGTAAAGATAGGAATGACACGAGATATGATTATACCACAAGATATTATTTCACAACCAGAGATACCCAGAATCGAGATACCAAAATTTTATGCAAACAAAAGGATTATCGGATTATCTACAATTTTACAAGAGCTAGCAAATACATATTGCAACCAAAATCCCATATGGAACTACTATTCAAGAGATCATGTATTAATATATTCAAATTCAAAAGAGTTACGAGAAACAGATATGGAAACTATTAGGCAATGGATTATCACGTTGCTTAAACCAGAGACAGAACCTATCGCCAGAGCTATTAAGGAAAAATTTATTTCGGAAGAATTATTGACCAGATACTGCAAAACTATTGGACACAAATATCCAGATCACAGATGTTCAAAATGTAATGGAGGAGATAATGACGTCCCAGCAGTGCAGTTAGAATGAGAAGATAAGGACGACAGCTGGAAAGATAAGATCAGAGCAATAATGGAGATACAGCAGATATGACAAAATAGACGGAAGACTTATTTGTACAAATTAGTTACGTGAAAGAAAAAATAAGTTAGTAACATTAGTTAGCATTTATTAGGAAATTAATGTAAAGTAGGAAAAGTCAAAGTTAGGTAAGACTTTTAAGTCTTTTTTAGTTTTTTAGCTTTTTAGTATACGGATGTAAAAACTTTTGTACACTTTTCATTCTATAAATAGAGAAAGCAGAAGGCATTGCAAAGCAAGCCTTCATGCGTTGAAGCAAATTTTCTCTCAAAGTCTACAAAAAATATTTTGCTTAGTTATTTAAAAAACAGGTATATATCAATGGAAAAATCTATGGAGGAACAAAGCACAGATATATCAAACCTACCAGAACAGGTATATTTATTTATGATTATGAATAGCTAAATTCATAATTCCCAACAATCATGATATGATAAAATAAATTCATGTTAGTTACTTTATAGTAGAATTATTCGAAGAATAATATGTTAAGAAGTTTATTAGCAAAGTGGAAACGGAGAAAGATCCCTAAGAACTATGCCATCCTAAAGGTGAAACCAATAAGGCAAGAAGCCGTGGTGGGGAGTAACCAGAGTAGAGGCGCTGTTTAAGGGAAAAGTATCCAGATTACCATGCTAATAGTGACCGAAGAACATGTTATTTAAGAATAATCTAGTATATAGTAATCTAAGATGACTATATTTTGTTATGAACATGGTTGAAGGGAATATTTTGAAAAAAGCAATTTTATGAAAATGAATAATAATTATTTATCTGATGTGATGGTAGATAAATTTAAAATACTTATTTTGTATGCACTTAAAGATTTAAAATATATAGAATCCCTTAATAAAAATATGCAAGAACTACTAAGGCTAAAACAAACAACTACAAAATATTATAATATTTAGTCAATCTTAAATGATAGATAATCTTAAAGTCTTAATCTTATATATACTTAGAGATATAGGAATTATAGATATTAAGAGAATAATATTAGAAAAGGTATTAAACTATGAAATTGAAATTATAAATTGGATAGCACAGTTATACCTAGATAATTACCCAGATGGATATTATTCAGATTAAAAGATGCTAGAATATATAAAGAAAATTAGAGAAAGGCAAAATTGGATATATGAAGAAGTTAATTACAGAAATCAACTTGAAATAGAGAAAAAACAACTAGAAGAAAAATTACTTAAAATAAATTTAACCTTAGAAAAGGAAAATACAAGTAATAATTTATTTAATACATACGAAAAATTATTTAATACAGATGGAAAATTAGTTATACATGAACAACAAATACTAATTAGTCAGATAAAAAATATAAACCTACGCATTGAATATAGCAAAGTTAGAATAAAATACTACACAGAAATTGCTAAAATTTCAATAGGATAAAATAAATTAATGGATACATCTTACGAAAAGAATAAATCATTAAAAGAAATAGAAACTCAACTATATAGTTTATACCTAGAATACAAAAGATTACATATTACTAACGAGGATCCTAAAACACTAGATAATTTAATCACGATAATATCTAATTTAGAATATGAATTAATAAAACATCTTAAGTCAAGAAGATAAAAATGAAAATTATTCCAATCAATAATAATCATTATAAAAATAAATACATAATCCGCACCCCCCTCCGTAGTTAATCGGATTAGCTACGCACCTACGCAGCTATGGTTGAAACTACGCACCTAATCCGCACCCCCCTACGTATTTATTATCTAGTTGAAACTACGCACATAATCCGCACCCCCCTACAAATGGTATCAGAGCGCAGTTATTTAAAAAATACAGAAGTAATATATATGTTTGGATGTTTGGATTTATTGGATTTAGAGTTTATGAAAAAATTATAATATGAGAAGACCATTTAAAAACAGAAAAGCTTTTAGAAAAATTAAAGAATCTTTGATTAGTAATTATTCAGAATATATAAGACTAAATAAAACAAAAGAAAACCCACAAAGATTAGCTTACCTAATTACCTTAATATCTAGTATTGAAGCAAAATTAATAATCCATTTAAAATCTAGAAGAATGAGACATATACCATCTAATTATGATAAAATTAGATTTAGATATCCACCAAAATACTATAAATATTGTTTGAATGAATAAAATACAAAAATACAAAGAACTAAAACAGACTATATCTGAAAAACGTAAAGAATTAAAAATAAGAATAAAAAGATTAAATTATAATATATTTGCCGGAGTTAGTAAAAACTCAATAAATGCACAAAAAGATGAAATATCAAATTTAGAATCACAAATAGATAGTTTAGAATATATATATCAACATGAACTATTTACAATAAAATGAACAAAGAAGAATTTATAATAGACGAAAAAATATATGAAAATCACGAAGGATTAAAAATAAGAATAGTATTTTCTAATTTAGGAAGAAGATATAAGAAAATAGGCGAACATTTATATTTAATGTTAGGAAAAGAAGAATTAAAATTAGAAGATAAATTGACAGCTATGGTTAGAATAGAAAGAGAAAACGAAGAAATAGATAGAAAAAAGGAAATAGAAAAAATAAAACAACAAACTACAGAAGAAATACGAAAAATAGAAGAAACTAAAAATAGTAGAATTGCTGAATTAAAAAAAGAATTACAAATGTTAAAAGATCTGTATGAAAAAAGACAGAAAGAAAAAGAAGAAAAAGATAAAGAACAAAAATTATTAAACGAGATAAATCAATTTAAAGAAAAATTAGAAATAGACGATAAAGAAATAAAAAACAAAGAATTAGAAATAAATAATATAGATGTCGAAGAGACAGACAATTATGATTCAGAAGATAGTGAAACATATACAGAAATATTAACAAATACAAAAAATTTAGAAATCAATGAAAAACAAGAAGCAATTAATGAAGAAAATTTAGAAAATATCAACACAGAAATAAATACTCTTGATAAAAAAGAAGATCAAAATATAATACCTAGTACATCAGAAATAAGGAAACCTACATATTATAAAAATAAGTTTAAAAGATATAATCTAAAAAATGAATATGACAAATGGACACCAAAACAAATAGTTAATAAAAATTATAACTTTCTAGACTTAGATTGTGTAATAGATACAGAAAAAACAATACAATTATGGATAGGATATATGACAAAGCAATTATTAGATAATAATATAAGTGTAACGGATGCACCAGAATATATAGAAAGAACATTAATAGGAACAGTAAAATTATGGTTTTTAAATCTAACTGAAAATAGTAAAAAAATATTAAGAACTGACAAACCCACAGAAGGAATAATGAAATTAACACCTATAGAATTATTAAAAAAATATGAAACAGCTATAAAAGACGAATTTAGTAGCATGACAACAACAGAAGAAGAACAAAATGAAGAGAAAGACATAAATAGAAATTTAATGTTAAAATTAGCAATATGTAATATGTGTTACATAGATGAATACACTTGCGCATTTAAAGAATATTATTATAAAGGAGCATATAATATAGAAGAAAGTAAAGAAATAAGAAAATTATATTTTAATAAATTACCTGAACCATTTAGTTCAAAAATAATAAAAAGTTGGGATGAAACAAAAATAGTAGATACTTTAGGAGCAAGAATAAAATTTTTACAACAATGGTATAGAAACCTATGTGAAAAATACAGAGAAGAAATAAAAATGGAAAAAACATTAATAAGAAATTTAGCATGTTGCAAAGATAAAATAGCACCTCAATTTGGATGCGAAGAAAGATATTATAAGAAAAGAAAAAGGCATAAGAAATATAAGAAATACAAAAAATCAAAATATAAATACAAAAAACCAAGAAAAAGATATTATGTAAGAAATTATAAAAACAAGAGACCATATAGAAAGAAAAAATCTATAAAAGAATGTACTTGTTATAATTGTGGAAAGTTAGGACACTTAGCTAGAGATTGTAAATTACCTAAAAACCCAAAAAATAAACAAATATCAGAAATAAAAATAGAAGATACAGAATATATGCAAATAGATTACATAGATTACGAATTAGAAAGTGAAGACAGTATATATGAAATTTCAGAGAATGAAACAGATAATGAAATAGATAGTGAATTAGATGAATTAAATGACTGAAGAAGATATAAAAATATTAACAAAAGAAGAATATTTAAATGAAGAAGGAACAGATCAAAAAATAATATTTGACAACAATGTATTTGATGAAATAAAAGGAAAAGAGTTAGACTTAAGTGTAGAAAAAATATTTAAAATACCAACAATAAAAAATATATTTACTAGAAAAAAGGAAGAATATTATGTAGTAAGTCAAAAAGAGCACGTAATAGACTGTAGATACGCAAAAGGTAAAGCCAGTATACCACTAGTAACAAAAAGAATAATTAATAAAGAAATAAATGATATAAAAAGTAGAGACCCAATAAAATATGTACACCTTGGAGGTACAGAAATATTAATAAAAGCATGTTTTAGAGAAGGAATAGATACACCAATAGAATTATATTTAGCAGATGATAGAATTATAAAACCTATAGAAAAAAACATAATAACTGCCATAAAAGGAAATTTAATATACCAAAAATTTAAATAAGTGCAAATTATTCAGTAGCAGTAATGGATAGAAATATAGATAAATCACTAGTATTATATTGGAAAATATCAGGAATAGAATTAACTCCAGGAAGTAAAATATTTACAGCAAGATGTAAAAATTTATATGTATTAACAACAAAACATAAAATAACGGGAAAAAATAAGATTAATAAGATACAAATAGATAGCCCATTTGAACAATTTGTAAAAACAATAGACTATAATGATTATAGCTACAAAGACATAGATGTAGAAGAAAATCTAGAAATAATAAATGATAGAATAAGTACAACAAAAAGAACAGCTTATGAAAAACCAGAATCATCAAGCTCATCAAAAAGAATAAGTTATGAAACAATCTCAATGGATAATTCAAACCATTACTACATAACAGGAAAGGTAAATGAAAAAGAATATTTAATACTATTAAATACAGGACAAGAAGAAAATTATATAGCAAAATATCTAGTAAAAAATGAAGAAATAAAAACCGACAATAATATATGCCCAGATCTACCAAGAAGCTTAATAAACACTAAAAATATAGCAGAAAAAGAAATAATAATAGGAATAAGAAAAATAAAAATAGAATTTGAAGTAAAAGAAGAAATGCAAAAAACAGACATAATATTAGGAATAAAATGGCTAGAACAAGTAAAACCATATAATATAGAACATACACAATTAACTATAACATATAACAGAGAGAAATTATTCTTAAGAAGAGCATTAACATAAAATGAAAATATATGTATTAATGAAGATAGTAGTAGAAGGATATTACAGTAGATATTACACGCCTATGATAGATACAGGAGCAGAAGCTAATTTATGTAGATATAATTGTTTACCAGAAAGTAAATGGGATAAATTAAAAACACCAATAATAGTTAAAGGATTTAATAACGAAGGAAGCTTAATTACTTATAAAGCTAAGAATGTAAAAACACAAGTATGGGATAAAATATTAACAATAGAAGAAATTTATAATTATGAACTAACATCAAAAGATATACTTTTAGGAATGCCGTTTCTAGATAAATTATACCCACATATAATAACTAGAACAGACTGGTGGTTTACAACACCATGTAAACAAAAAGTAAGAGCAAAAAGAGTTAATAATAAAATAAGAGAGAAAACTGATTGGATAAAAGTAAGTGAAAAAATTACACAAAAGTTAGAAAATATAAAAAATACTGAAGATACAATAGAATTAGTCGTATTTTCGATAAATAAAACAGAAATAACTATATTTTCAATAAATAAGATAGAAATAGTTAACAGAAAATTAGAACAATTATATAGCGAAGATCCATTAAAAGGATGGGAAAAACATAAAACTACTATAAAAATTGAATTAATAGACAAAAATAGCATAATAACCCAGAAACCATTAACATATAATTTTGATGATTTAAAAGAATTTAAAATGCATATAGATGAATTATTAGAAAAGCAATATATACAAAAAAGTAATAACAAACATAATAGCCCAGCATTTATAGTAAATAAACATAGTGAACAAAAAAGAGGAAAAAGTAGAATGGTTATTGATTATAGAAATTTAAATGCAAAAACAATAACTTATAATTACCCAATACCGAATAAGATATTAAAAATAAGACAAATACAAGGATATAATTATTTTAGTAAATTTGATTGCAAATCAGGATTTTACCATCTAAAGTTAGAAGAAGAATCTAAGGAATTAACCGCATTTACAGTACCACAAGGATTTTATGAATGGAATGTACTACCATTTGGATATAAAAATGCACCAGGTAGATATCAACATTTTATGGATAATTATTTTAAACAACTACCTAATTGTATAGTATACATAGACGATATACTATTATATACAAAGACCAAAGAAGAACATTTAAAATTATTAGAACAATTTACGGATATAATAGAAAATTCGGGAATAAGTTTAAGTAAAAAGAAAGCTGAAATTATGAAAAATCAAATAGAATTTTTAGGAATACAAATAGATAAAAGTGGAGTAAAAATGCAACAACATATAGTACAAAAAATAGTAAATTCGAAAGAAGAATTAGATACGAAAAAGAAATTACAATCATTTTTAGGATTAGTAAACCAAGTAAGAGAATATATTCCAAAATTAGCAGAAAACTTAAAACCACTACAGAAAAAATTAAAAAAGGATATAGAATATAACTATAATGAAGAAGATAAAAAACAAGTTCAAAAAATAAAAATACTTTGTAAAGAATTACCAAAATTACAATTTCCTGATGAAAATAGAAAATTTATATACATAGTAGAAGCAGATGCCAGTGAATATAGTTACGGAGGAGTACTCAAATATAAATATGAAGCAGAAAAAATAGAACACCATTGTAGATATTACTCAGGTACGTTCAACGAGACAGAAATAAAATGGGAAATAAATAGAAAAGAATTATGTTCATTATATAAATGTTTGTTAGCATTTGAGCCATATATTGTATATAACAAATTTATTGTGCGAACAGATAATACACAAGTACGCTGGTGGCTAACAAAGAAAATACAAAATTCAGTTACAACAAAAGAAATTCGGAGACTAGTATTAAATATATTAAATTTTACATTTACAATTGAAGTAATCAGTACTAACAAAAATGTTATTGCAGATTACATATCAAGACAAAGCTACACAGACTGATATTATAGAAGAAGATACTCTAGAAAAGATACTCAACACCCTAACTACGCTTTCAATAAAAGTGGACAGTATGGGTAATGAGATAGAAAAGCTAAAGACTAATGAAGATAAACTGAAGTCTATAGCTACAAATCAGCTAACTCAGCAGTGTGCAGAGCTATGTCGATCGGAAGACATTAAAATTCCAGAGCTAGAAGGAGACGTTGGGATACTCCATAAAACCCATAACGTTTATCTATCTACTCCTGCAGGTACAAGCAAAGGAGCTAGTCGACCAAGATACCAGAACATGAATATGAATAAAATATTTGAAAAACCATATACCCCAAATACATCAAAAGATCCCATGTTTATACCCCCACAAATTACCACATACCGAGATAGTCTGAACCAAGACAAAAAAGTTTATAACTACACATCCCAAAAATACATAGAAAATATCTACAATATACAAACCTTTTTAAATAGCAACCCCAAGGCTACAAATGTCCAAGAACCAGATACAAACTATATAACCCAGAAATTGACCGGATATAATAAATTAATTGTCTTACCCAAAACCAAACCAAACATAGTTAAAACTTGCTACGAATATGGATTACTTAGTACTGTATATACCACGGACGGAACTGAGGTATCCACTATACCAGAGATATATGAAGCATTTATTATTTTTAAAAGAATAACCAAAGGTACCTTGTTCTTTATAAAAATTTACGCGGCACCGGCAGAGATATTATTTGATGAAGTTAAAAAACCTATACAAGTTGTAAAGATAGGAATGACACGAGATATGATTATACCACAAGATATTATTTCACAACCAGAGATACCCAGAATCGAGATACCAAAATTTTATGCAAACAAAAGGATTATCGGATTATCTACAATTTTACAAGAGCTAGCAAATACATATTGCAACCAAAATCCCATATGGAACTACTATTCAAGAGATCATGTATTAATATATTCAAATTCAAAAGAGTTACGAGAAACAGATATGGAAACTATTAGGCAATGGATTATCACGTTGCTTAAACCAGAGACAGAACCTATCGCCAGAGCTATTAAGGAAAAATTTATTTCGGAAGAATTATTGACCAGATACTGCAAAACTATTGGACACAAATATCCAGATCACAGATGTTCAAAATGTAATGGAGGAGATAATGACGTCCCAGCAGTGCAGTTAGAATGAGAAGATAAGGACGACAGCTGGAAAGATAAGATCAGAGCAATAATGGAGATACAGCAGATATGACAAAATAGACGGAAGACTTATTTGTACAAATTAGTTACGTGAAAGAAAAAATAAGTTAGTAACATTAGTTAGCATTTATTAGGAAATTAATGTAAAGTAGGAAAAGTCAAAGTTAGGTAAGACTTTTAAGTCTTTTTTAGTTTTTTAGCTTTTTAGTATACGGATGTAAAAACTTTTGTACACTTTTCATTCTATAAATAGAGAAAGCAGAAGGCATTGCAAAGCAAGCCTTCATGCGTTGAAGCAAATTTTCTCTCAAAGTCTACAAAAAATATTTTGCTTAGTTATTTAAAAAACAGGTATATATCAATGGAAAAATCTATGGAGGAACAAAGCACAGATATATCAAACCTACCAGAACAGGTATATTTATTTATGATTATGAATAGCTAAATTCATAATTCCCAACAATCATGATATGATAAAATAAATTCATGTTAGTTACTTTATAGTAGAATTATTCGAAGAATAATATGTTAAGAAGTTTATTAGCAAAGTGGAAACGGAGAAAGATCCCTAAGAACTATGCCATCCTAAAGGTGAAACCAATAAGGCAAGAAGCCGTGGTGGGGAGTAACCAGAGTAGAGGCGCTGTTTAAGGGAAAAGTATCCAGATTACCATGCTAATAGTGACCGAAGAACATGTTATTTAAGAATAATCTAGTATATAGTAATCTAAGATGACTATATTTTGTTATGTACATGGTTGAAGGGAATATTTTGAAAAAAGCAATTTTATGAAAATGAATAATTATTTATCTGATGAGATGGTAGATAAATTTAAAATACTTATTTATATGCACTTAAAGATATAACTGTAGTAGATATAAGAAAAATCATATTAGAAAAAGCATTTGGTAAATATTACATGACTAGAGTAAGTTATATACCACACATACCTAACTACTCTTACAAATACTTAGCATGATAAATTACATAGAATTTTTAGAAAAAGATATGACAAACATACAACTACTAGAAAAACAGATGAAAAATATAGACAAATACATGGAAAATAAAGATATAAAATATCAATTTTAGAAAATAGACCATTTAGACTACCTTAAAGTTTTAATCTTATATATACTTAAAGACATAGAAATTAAAGATATTAAGAAAATAATATTAGAAGAAGTAATAAACTACGAAATTGAAACAATAAATGCGTTAGAACAGATATACGAAGACATTTACCCAGAAGGATATTATTCAGATCAAGACTGTGGATGTTAGAATATATAAGAAAAACTAGGGAAAACCAAAATAATCTAAATGATGAAATTAATTATAGAAATCGAATTAAAGAAATAATGGAGACTCTAAAAGAAAAGTTAATATGGATAGGGGGTGCGTAGTTAATATGCTACCATTTGTAGGGGGGTGCGAATTAAATGAATAAATACATACGTATTTATTATCTAGTTGAAACTACGCACCTAATCCGCACCCCCTACAAATGGTATCAGAGCGCAGTTATTTAAAAAATACAGAAGTAATATATATGTTTGGATTTATTGGATTTAGAGTTTATGAAAAAATTATAATATGAGAAGACCATTTAAAAACAGAAAAGCTTTTAGAAAAATTAAAGAATCTTTAATTAGTAATTATTCAGAATATATAAGACTAAATAAAACAAAAGAAAACCCACAAAGATTAGCTTACCTAATTACCTTAATATCTAGTATTGAAGCAAAATTAATAATCCATTTAAAATCTAGAAGAATGAGACATATACCATCTAATTATGATAAAATTAGATTTAGATATCCACCAAAATACTATAAATATTGTTTGAATGAATAAAATACAAAAATACAAAGAACTAAAACAGACTATATCTGAAAAACGTAAAGAATTAAAAATAAGAATAAAAAGATTAAATTATAATATATTTGCCGGAGTTAGTAAAAACTCAATAAATGCACAAAAAGATGAAATATCAAATTTAGAATCACAAATAGATAGTTTAGAATATATATATCAACATGAACTATTTACAATAAAATGAACAAAGAAGAATTTATAATAGACGAAAAAATATATGAAAATCACGAAGGATTAAAAATAAGAATAGTATTTTCTAATTTAGGAAGAAGATATAAGAAAATAGGCGAACATTTATATTTAATGTTAGGAAAAGAAGAATTAAAATTAGAAGATAAATTGACTGCTATGGTTAGAATAGAAAGAGAAAACGAAGAAATAGATAGAAAAAAGGAAATAGAAAAAATAAAACAACAAACTACAGAAGAAATACGAAAAATAGAAGAAACTAAAAATAGTAGAATTGCTGAATTAGAAAAAGAATTACAAATGTTAAAAGATCTGTATGAAAAAAGACAGAAAGAAAAAGAAGAAAAAGATAAAGAACAAAAATTATTAAACGAGATAAATCAATTTAAAGAAAAATTAGAAATAGACGATAAAGAAATAAAAAACAAAGAATTAGAAATAAATAATATAGATGTCGAAGAGACAGACAATTATGATTCAGAAGATAGTGAAACATATACAGAAATATTAACAAATACAAAAAATTTAGAAATCAATGAAAAACAAGAAGCAATTAATGAAGAAAATTTAGAAAATATCAACACAGAAATAAATACTCTTGATAAAAAAGAAGATCAAAATATAATACCTAGTACATCAGAAATAAGGAAACCTACATATTATAAAAATAAGTTTAAAAGATATAATCTAAAAAATGAATATGACAAATGGACACCAAAACAAATAGTTAATAAAAATTATAACTTTCTAGACTTAGATTGTGTAATAGATACAGAAAAAACAATACAATTATGGATAGGATATATGACAAAGCAATTATTAGATAATAATATAAGTGTAACGGATGCACCAGAATATATAGAAAGAACATTAATAGGAACAGTAAAATTATGGTTTTTAAATCTAACTGAAAATAGTAAAAAAATATTAAGAACTGACAAACCCACAGAAGGAATAATGAAATTAACACCTATAGAATTATTAAAAAAATATGAAACAGCTATAAAAGACGAATTTAGTAGCATGACAACAACAGAAGAAGAACAAAATGAAGAGAAAGACATAAATAGAAATTTAATGTTAAAATTAGCAATATGTAATATGTGTTACATAGATGAATACACTTGCGCATTTAAAGAATATTATTATAAAGGAGCATATAATATAGAAGAAAGTAAAGAAATAAGAAAATTATATTTTAATAAATTACCTGAACCATTTAGTTCAAAAATAATAAAAAGTTGGGATGAAACAAAAATAGTAGATACTTTAGGAGCAAGAATAAATTTTTTACAACAATGGTATAGAAACCTATGTGAAAAATACAGAGAAGAAATAAAAATGGAAAAACATTAATAAGAAATTTAGCATGTTGCAAAGATAAAATAGCACCTCAATTTGGATGCGAAGAAAGATATTATAAGAAAAGAAAAAGGCATAAGAAATATAAGAAATACAAAAAATCAAAATATAAATACAAAAAACCAAGAAAAAGATATTATGTAAGAAATTATAAAAACAAGAGACCATATAGAAAGAAAAAATCTATAAAAGAATGTACTTGTTATAATTGTGGAAAGTTAGGACACTTAGCTAGAGATTGTAAATTACCTAAAAACCCAAAAAATAAACAAATATCAGAAATAAAAATAGAAGATACAGAATATATGCAAATAGATTACATAGATTACGAATTAGAAAGTGAAGACAGTATATATGAAATTTCAGAGAATGAAACAGATAATGAAATAGATAGTGAATTAGATGAATTAAATGACTGAAGAAGATATAAAAATATTAACAAAAGAAGAATATTTAAATGAAGAAGGAACAGATCAAAAAATAATATTTGACAACAATGTATTTGATGAAATAAAAGGAAAAGAGTTAGACTTAAGTGTAGAAAAAATATTTAAAATACCAACAATAAAAAATATATTTACTAGAAAAAAGGAAGAATATTATGTAGTAAGTCAAAAAGAGCACGTAATAGACTGTAGATACGCAAAAGGTAAAGCCAGTATACCACTAGTAACAAAAAGAATAATTAATAAAGAAATAAATGATATAAAAAGTAGAGACCCAATAAAATATGTACACCTTGGAGGTACAGAAATATTAATAAAAGCATGTTTTAGAGAAGGAATAGATACACCAATAGAATTATATTTAGCAGATGATAGAATTATAAAACCTATAGAAAAAAACATAATAACTGCCATAAAAGGAAATTTAATATACCAAAAATTTAAATAAGTGCAAATTATTCAGTAGCAGTAACGGATAGAAATATAGATAAATCACTAGTATTATATTGGAAAATATCAGGAATAGAATTAACTCCAGGAAGTAAAATATTTACAGCAAGATGTAAAAATTTATATGTATTAACAACAAAACATAAAATAACGGGAAAAAATAAGATTAATAAGATACAAATAGATAGCCCATTTGAACAATTTGTAAAAACAATAGACTATAATGATTATAGCTACAAAGACATAGATGTAGAAGAAAATCTAGAAATAATAAATGATAGAATAAGTACAACAAAAAGAACAGCTTATGAAACACCAGAATCATCAAGCTCATCAAAAAGAATAAGTTATGAAACAAGTTCAATGGATAATTCAAACCATTACTACATAACAGGAAAGGTAAATGAAAAAGAATATTTAATACTATTAAATACAGGACAAGAAGAAAATTATATAGCAAAATATCTAGTAAAAAATGAAGAAATAAAAACCGACAATAATATATGCCCAGATCTACCAAGAAGCTTAATAAACACTAAAAATATAACAGAAAAAGAAATAATAATAGGAATAAGAAAAATAAAAATAGAATTTGAAGTAAAAGAAGAAATGCAAAAAACAGACATAATATTAGGAATAAAATGGCTAGAACAAGTAAAACCATATAATATAGAACATACACAATTAACTATAACATATAACAGAGAGAAATTATTCTTAAGAAGAGCATTAACATAAAATGAAAATATATGTATTAATGAAGATAGTAGTAGAAGGATATTACAGTAGATATTACACGCCTATGATAGATACAGGAGCAAAAGCTAATTTATGTAGATATAATTGTTTACCAGAAAGTAAATGGGATAAATTAAAAACACCAATAATAGTTAAAGGATTTAATAACGAAGGAAGCTTAATTACTTATAAAGCTAAGAATGTAAAAACACAAGTATGGGATAAAATATTAACAATAGAAGAAATTTATAATTATGAACTAACATCAAAAGATATACTTTTAGGAATGCCGTTTCTAGATAAATTATACCCACATATAATAACTAGAACAGACTGGTGGTTTACAACACCATGTAAACAAAAAGTAAGAGAAAAAAGAGTTAATAATAAAATAAGAAAGAAAACTGATTGGATAAAAGGAAGTGAAAAAATTACACAAAAGTTAGAAAATATAAAAAATACTGAAGATACAATAGAATTAGTTGTATTTTCGATAAATAAAACAGAAATAACTATATTTTCAATAAATAAGATAGAAATAATTAAGAAAAAATTAGAACAATTATATAGTGAAGATCCATTAGAAGGATGGGAAAAACATAAAACTACTATAAAAATTGAATTAATAGATAAAAATAGCATAATAACCCAGAAACCATTAACATATAATTTTGATGATTTAAAAGAATTTAAAATGCATATAGATGAATTATTAGAAAACCAATATATACAAAAAAGTAATAGCAAACATAATAGCCCAGCATTTATAGTAAATAAACATAGTGAACAAAAAAGAGGAAAAAGTAGAATGGTTATTGATTATAGAAATTTAAATGCAAAAACAATAACTTATAATTACCCAATACCGAATAAGATATTAAAAATAAGACAAATACAAGGATATAATTATTTTAGTAAATTTGATTGCAAATCAGGATTTTACCATCTAAAGTTAGAAGAAGAATCTAAGGAATTAACCGCATTTACAGTACCACAAGGATTTTATGAATGGAATGTACTACCATTTGGATATAAAAATGCACCAGGTAGATATCAACATTTTATGGATAATTATTTTAAACAACTACCTAATTGTATAGTATACATAGACGATATACTATTATATACAAAGACCAAAGAAGAACATTTAAAATTATTAGAACAATTTACGGATATAATAGAAAATTCGGGAATAAGTTTAAGTAAAAAGAAAGCTGAAATTATGAAAAATCAAATAGAATTTTTAGGAATACAAATAGATAAAAGTGGAGTAAAAATGCAACAACATATAGTACAAAAAATAGTAAATTCGAAAGAAGAATTAGATACGAAAAAGAAATTACAATCATTTTTAGGATTAGTAAACCAAGTAAGAGAATATATTCCAAAATTAGCAGAAAACTTAAAACCACTACAGAAAAAATTAAAAAAGGATATAGAATATAACTATAATGAAGAAGATAAAAAACAGGTTCAAAAAATAAAAATACTTTGTAAAGAATTACCAAAATTACAATTTCCTGATGAAAATAGAAAATTTATATATATAGTAGAAGCAGATGCTAGTGAATATAGTTACGGAGGAGTACTTAAATATAAATATGAAGCAGAAAAAATAGAACACCATTGTAGATATTACTCAGGTACGTTCAACGAGACAGAAATAAAATGGGAAATAAATAGGAAAGAATTATGTTCATTATATAAATGTTTGTTAGCATTTGAGCCATATATTGTATATAACAAATTTATTGTGCGAACAGATAATACACAAGTACGCTGGTGGCTAACAAAGAAAATACAAAATTCAGTTACAACAAAAGAAATTCGGAGACTAGTATTAAATATATTAAATTTTACATTTACAATTGAAGTAATCAGTACTAACAAAAATGTTATTGCAGATTACATATCAAGACAAAGCTACACAGACTGATATTATAGAAGAAGATACTCTAGAAAAGATACTCAACACCCTAACTACGCTTTCAATAAAAGTGGACAGTATGGGTAATGAGATAGAAAAGCTAAAGACTAATGAAGGTAAACTGAAGTCTATAGCTACAAATCAGCTAACTCAGCAGTGTGCAGAGCTATGTCGATCGGAAGACATTAAAATTCCAGAGCTAGAAGGAGACGTTGGGATACTCCATAAAACCCATAACGTTTATCTATCTACTCCTGCAGGTACAAGCAAAGGAGCTAGTCGACCAAGATACCAGAACATGAATATGAATAAAATATTTAAAAAACCATATACCCCAAATACATCAAAAGATCCCATGTTTATACCCCCACAAATTACCACATACCGAGATAGTCTGAACCAAGACAAAAAAGTTTATAACTACACATCCCAAAAATACATAGAAAATATCTACAATATACAAACCTTTTTAAATAGCAACCCAAAAGCTACAAATGTCCAAGAACCAGATACAAACTATATAACCCAGAAATTGACCGGATATAATAAATTAATTGCCTTACCCAAAACCAAACCAAACATAGTTAAAACTTGCTACGAATATGGATTACTTAGTACTGTATATACCACGGACGGAACTGAGGTATCCACTATACCAGAGATATATGAAGCATTTATTATTTTTAAAAGAATAACCAAAGGTACCTTGTTCTTTATAAAAATTTACGCGGCACCGACAGAGATATTATTTGATGAAGTTAAAAAACCTATACAAGTTGTAAAGATAGGAATGACACGAGATATGATTATACCACAAGATATTATTTCACAACCAGAGATACCCAGAATCGAGATACCAAAATTTTATGCAAACAAAAGGATTATCGGATTATCTACAATTTTACAAGAGCTAGCAAATACATATTGCAACCAAAATCCCATATGGAACTACTATTCAAGAGATCATGTATTAATATATTCAAATTCAAAAGAGTTACGAGAAACAGATATGGAAACTATTAGGCAATGGATTATCACGTTGCTTAAACCAGAGACAGAACCTATCGCCAGAGCTATTAAGGAAAAATTTATTTCGGAAGAATTATTGACCAGATACTGCAAAACTATTGGACACAAATATCCAGATCATAGATGTTCAAAATGTAATGGAGGAGATAATGACGTCCCAGCAGTGCAGTTAGAATGAGAAGATAAGGACGACAGCTGGAAAGATAAGATCAGAGCAATAATGGAGATACAGCAGATATGACAAAATAGACGGAAGACTTATTTGTACAAATTAGTTACGTGAAAGAAAAAATAAGTTAGTAACATTAGTTAGCATTTATTAGGAAATTAATGTAAAGTAGGAAAAGTCAAAGTTAGGTAAGACTTTTAAGTCTTTTTTAGTTTTTTAGCTTTTTAGTTTTTTATTACGGATGTAAAAACTTTTGTACATTTTCCATTCTATAAATAGAGAAAGCAGAAGGCATTGCAAAGCAAGCCTTCATGCGTTGAAGCAAATTTTCTCTCAAAGTCTACAAAAAATATTTTGCTTAGTTATTTAAAAAACAGGTATATATCAATGGAAAAATCTATGGAGGAACAAAGCACAGATATATCAAACCTACCAGAACAGGTATATTTATTTATGATTATGAATAGCTAAATTCATAATTCCCAACAATCATGATATGATAAAATAAATTCATGTTAGTTACTTTATAGTAGAATTATTCGAAGAATAATATGTTAAGAAGTTTATTAGCAAAGTGGAAACGGAGAAAGATCCCTAAGAACTATGCCATCCTAAAGGTGAAACCAATAAGGCAAGAAGCCGTGGTGGGGAGTAACCAGAGTAGAGGCGCTGTTTAAGGGAAAAGTATCCAGATTACCATGCTAATAGTGACCGAAGAACATGTTATTTAAGAATAATCTAGTATATAGTAATCTAAGATGACTATATTTTGTTATGTACATGGTTGAAGGGAATATTTTGAAAAAAGCAATTTTATGAAAATGAATAATTATTTATCTGATGAGATGGTAGATAAATTTAAAATACTTATTTTATATGCACTTAAAGATATAACTGTAGTAGATATAAGAAAAATCATATTAGAAAAAGCATTTGGTAAATATTACATGACTAGAGTAAGTTATATACCACACATACCTAACTACTCTTACAAATACTTAGCATGATAAATTACATAGAATTTTTAGAAAAAGATATGACAAACATACAACTACTAGAAAAACAGATGAAAAATATAGACAAATACATGGAAAATAAAGATATAAAATATCAATTTTAGAAAATAGACCATTTAGACTACCTTAAAGTTTTAATCTTATATATACTTAAAGACATAGAAATTAAAGATATTAAGAAAATAATATTAGAAGAAGTAATAAACTACGAAATTGAAACAATAAATGCGTTAGAACAAATATACGAAGACATTTACCCAGAAGGATATTATTCAGATCAAGACTGTGGATGTTAGAATATATAAGAAAAACTAGGGAAAACCAAAATAATCTAAATGATGAAATTAATTATAGAAATCGAATTAAAGAAATAATGGAGACTCTAAAAGAAAAGTTAATATGGATAGAAAAAATCTTAGAAAATTTAGAAAAAAGTACATGTGATAGTTTAGATAATTTAAAAAATTCACTACGAGAAGAACAACACAAGATAATAAATGACATAGAAAATCTAGAATTAGATATATACTACAGTACAGACAGGATAAATTATTATACAAAAATTTGTAACTCTGCAATTACCACAGGATAAAATAATAAACCAACCTAATAAATTAATGGATACATCTTACGAAAAGAATAAATCATTAAAAGAAATAGAAACTCAACTATATAGTTTATACCAAGAATATAAAAAATTACATATTACTAACGAGGATCCTAAAATACTAGATAATCTAATCACGATAATATCTAATTTAGAATATGAATTAATAAAACATCTTAAATCAAGAAGATAAAAATGAATATTATTCCAATCAATAATATTAATTATAAAAATAAATACCTACGTATTTATTATCTAGTTGAAACTACGCACATAATCCGCACCCCCCTACAAATGGTATCAAAGCGCAGTTATTTAAAAAATACAGAAGTAATATATATGTTTGGATGTTTGGATTTATTGGATTTAGAGTTTATTGGATGTTTAGGTGTTACATTATCATAAATTATTCTAGGGGCATTTTCATACGTAACGACATTTGAGGTTGTTACATAATATCTCTTTCTTTTTGTCAACTCCTTCATTTTGATTTTTCATATGTTATATTAAGACCACAAAACTAAAGGATATTTTTATACATTCTATATATCTTTAGTTTAAGATCACAAAATTCAAAAGTCTTCTTTACGTTCTTAATTCTATGTCAAATGAATACCGAAAATCGAATTTAAAAAATAGCAAATACAATAACAGTTAAAATATTAGTACATATTAACATGTAATATATAATGGATTACTTGTGACTTTTATCATCAATTAAGTAATAATAATTTATCATAGATATTTACTCGTAATTTCATTCTGATTGTACTAGAAACTAGATTTTCTTATGCACTTGGCTTTTCAAAATAATCATAAATATGATGAGATGGTTTTCGATTAAGTTATATACATTAAAAGTAAAATATCAGTGTAGTTTACCTCATGATTAAAAATTACTCATACTCAATTTGTAGGGACTGAAAAGTGAAGCTTTAGGGAATAAGTATTCATGGGGACAATAATGTTGTTTTTATAAATGTGAAAATGCTTCTATTTTCTTCACTTTATATGTAAGTAGATGATAATTGCTTGTGCTTATATGGGCCCAATATTTGTATTGACGTGAAATTATTTTTGATTATTAATTTTGAAAGTTGAGTAAAAAGGATGGTGTCTGAACAACAATTAATCACTTCTTTTTATTGAAAATATATAACACTTATCAACAATTTTATTTCATAAATCACAATACATCAAGCATAAGATTTATAACTTCCACCATGGATCTGACAAACATTACCTATGTTAAAAAGAAATTTCTTTATCAAAGAAGGATAGAAATATCATTCCATGAAAAGCAGTAAGCATTTTGTAAGAACACAAAGCAAAATGTACATCCAAAAGAGCTCAACAATTTTATGAAAAAAATATGAAAATATCAAATAAGTACTTAACAAAACCAACTGCAACCTTTTTTCCTTCGAAGACTTCTCTCCCATCAGTAAGCTACAGCAAGAACTAAAAGTAGTTAATTGGTGCGCCTTCTTATTCTTGATAAATATTTGAAAAAACTAAAAGATAATATGCTGCAAAAGTTGCAGAAAGTGAACACATTGATGACAAGATTGATGCCTAGTTGCAGTGGTGAACTTTGATGGCGAAATCGATACTTGTCATTTCATAACATGAAACTGAGTGTATACCTTAAAATGAAGGACCTCATCAGAGCATTTCTTAAACTCTCTTTTATGTCTTCTGTTGATAGTCTTATAGTTCAAGCCAAATTCCTATAAGTAAATCATCTTCCTGAAAAGATTTTCATTGATAATTCTGTCTAGTTCCTCTTTTAGGTGATTATACACGTACAAATAAAATATATAACATGTCAAATTTGAAAAATATATCAATATTTTTTCATACTTCCAGCATATATTATCACTACATTTACCCATATACTAAAACTGAAGGGAGAACATGATTAACTTACACTCTTATGGTCCACAGGAGAACAAGAAGCAATCACCATATCTTTTTATAATAGGTGATTAAATATTTTAGTGTCTAAAAAGATGAGCAAGAGATGAAACAAATATACAACCAATATAGCCACCCAACATTATATATGATAAGAGATGACATCAGCAATTATATAAAAATGTGATGTGCAAAACTTTTCTAATAATGTTCAAGTACTCACTTTGTGGAGTGGTATACTATAAAATATTAAATTGACATGTCAAAATCAGTGTGGCTCGATCATATCCAACTTAGTAGGCCGTTTGAACAAACCTTCAATTTAAAAAGAAGATATTTATAAATCAATCATAGAAAAATAAAAAATTAACACAAAGAGAGATATTCTACTACAATTTAAAATATGCCCAAAAAACTTTTAAGGACAAAAAATTGTTATTCATTCACCTGGAGAAACCAAAACCAAAACCAATTGATAGAGAATATATGTGAGATCATAGATACAAAATATATGAAAAATAGTAAAATTAGAGAGAGATAAGGATAGACAGAGTGAGCAAGAGTGGTAGTACCAAGCTTCACTCCATGAATTTCCATTGTTCATGCTTCATAGCTTTTAGCCTCCATTATTATTTGATAGAAAAATCCTAAAAGTGAGGCGTGAAAGACGACATGAGACAAAATTCAATGATATCAAAGAGACTAGAAGTTAATTGCAACACGCACAACAAAACATCTAACGTGTGTCACCAAAAGAGAATAAAATCGCTGCAATTTGAAATGCCCTCTGAAGGCTCACACTGGCACTTGAGTGTCTGCAAAATCTAACTCTGCTCTTTGTACATAACTTATGCAGTAATAAATTTCACTTTTCGTCAAGCAGACCAGCCACTCTTTAAAAAATTAATAAACTACGTATCAAGTTAAAAATGACATAATAGTAATAATAATTGGCTAATCAAAGATATATTTCAAATCAATTCAGAGAATTAATACTGAACTAAATGTTAATTTAAAGACATACCTGAATTGAATAAATATTTTTTACCTCATATGTGAAATTGATAATTGATGTGTGGCAATGCCAATCATCACCTGAGTCCTGTCAAACTGAAACTTCTGATTTTATCCTCTCTTTTTTTGAAGGGCGGGGGACTGAAACTTTCTAGTTTTGATCAAATTGATCATCTTACTAGCTACTGAAAGAACACCAAAAAATAAATTACTATATTTTTCATTTTAGTAAGTAAACTTTTTTCAGTTGAAACAACATGATAAAAAGTTGAGAGGTAAAAAAGAATATAGTTATATATACTATGTTGCCAAAATTAACAATTTTCCTATTTATTTTAATAAGGTTAATAAAATTACAATATTTTTTACTCCAAATAAGTTCCCAACCCCAACTGTCACTCAGTTGTCACCAAAGCATCAAAATATTTTAGCTACATTCTGACACTATGATATTTAAAAGTAGTACATACATTTCTTATTTTCTAAATCGATTCAAATACATGATGTTCTTATCATCGATTAATCGTAATGCTTGTTGACACCAACTTTCATGGAAACAATCCAACAAGCATTTCTATATGCTAGAATCAAAAACTAATTTCGAAAGAAAAGTTAATATCGACCAACCTGATAATACATATAAAAACTGATCATAGCTTTTCTCTCTGTCAAGTCTTGAAAACAGATGAAGTTTGAATCATTCTCGTGTTAACTGAAGACCTCTAATAATTCATTGGTCCTATCTAAAAAAACGTGAGTAATGTTTTGTTATTTGTTGAACTATACTAATTTTTAAATGGTTAGTGTGTGTGTAGTATAACTTAAATTCAAAACTATCTCACTACCTATTCTCTTATCTGTTTGAATTGAAACTTATCACTCTATTGACAGGTTAAGGTAAAAAGTTTAATTAGAAACAATAAATGGAAAAAAAGAATGCGGCTGGCAAAATAGATTTTGGGCCTAACTTACACCACCAAAAGCTAGCTTAAATGGTAGAGGATTTCTCAAGTCACATATAGCCTCAGATACTCATCCTTTACCGATTGGAGATTCATTTCATTTATCATTCTCTCAGGCTCAGATCTGAAATTTCTTTATTCGAAGTTCCACAATCTAGTCTAGTGTGTTTACATTCATGGACCGACTCCCAACTTTCTGAGTCTTTTGTGATACAAGAATAAAGCTCTAAACCAAAAATTAAGCCCTAAAGAAACGAGATGAAGAAGAAATAATGACACTAGCAGTAAAACTACACACGGATTCAACACAAACACAAAAGAAATTACATAAAAAGGAAAAATAGATAGTGAGACATAACAATTACAATACCTAAGGAACTAAGGTGTATATTAAACACCAAAATCCACTTAAGCTTGAAATTGGAACACCACACTCTTAGGTTGACACAAAAGGGACTCAAGCCACCTCAAGCACCAACATTTTTAAGCCAAATTGTCAACTCAAGTGAATCCACTCTCAAAGAGAGAAGAAATCTTCAATAATCATCAAAAGCTAATGAAAAGTAAAGGCCTAATTATCTATTTATAGTTATTACAAGTAAAGACTAAAATACCCTTAATGAAGGGAGCTCCTATGGAGTGTAAAAGAAGGGCATCAAAAGACAACAATGCCCTTAATGAGCTTGAAGGGAAGGCACCTCTTGAGTGTAGGTTCTTAGAGTGTAAAGGCAACAATGCCCTTAATGGGAGGGAACAAGAGGCATCTTTGTAGTGCATGGTCTCTACTTCTCTTTTCAACTTGTGCAATGCCTTGAAATAGTTCCAAATACCTTCCTTCACTTGGTAACTCGAGCTTGGATCTCTATTAAAAGATATTGTCCTCCTTGTACTCTTCATACTCGTATCATCCTCTCCATCTTGAAAGAAATTTGACCTCAAATTCACACCTTGCAAAATTAAAGAGAGGGAAAACAAGCACACAATCCTCATGGTATGAGAGTTAGCATGAGTACCACAAATATCATCAAGCCAAGGTTGTTCATACTTGAAATATATCCGCGGGTCCTTTGTGTGTGACATGAAAATCTTAGCATGAATGGAATAAAGGAAGTGTCTATGACAAGTATCAAGAGATAAGGAAACTATAATGATCTTAATGGCTCTACTACACCCAAAAGGTAAGATTACCTTTATCTTAGGAACCATAAGATACATTTGTTTCATTACCTCTACAAAGAATCTCATCAAATATGGTGCGACATTTGGTATTAAGGTCCCCCATACCCATATATTATTATCATTCAAAAAAGAAAACCAGCCGCTAAACTTCCTACCTCTACATAATACAAATTCAAAATTAACATGGTTATCATCTTAGGTAAAGAAGTAGTATAGGAGGGAATCAAGTATGAAGACATCACTCAAGGTTCTACCATCTATAAGAAGTTCACTTGGTCCAAAAGATACAGCACATAAGGCACACAAGGATGGAATTAAAACAATTAAACACCTATGACTTCTTCCCGCCAAGTAAACCATATACTTGTCATCCACAAGTTATCGTTCATTTAGCTTAAGCATAAGTGTGTCAAACATGGATGCAAGTATATAAGCAATACCCCAAAGAGGCAATGACACATTTTTCTTTGGGTCCACATGTATGAAACCACCATTGAGAAAGGGGTTCCAAATCAAAACTAAGTCACCAAAAAGGGCACTGGGATCAAATAGGAGAAGTAGCCAAAGTCCTAAGTCAATGTTATTCTTTCCTTCCCCTAGAGTGCCATTCCAACAATAACACACGATATTTGTTTTTAAGAAGAGATTAACATGGAAGAATAAAGGATTGTGGTCTAGAAGTCCTCTTTCAAGAACAAACATTCCATTATTTACAACTTTTCCATACACATGATCAGTATGAAAAAGGCTAATAGCACAACTTTCATCACACAAGTTCAAAGGATCATGTCCATTATCATAATTAACATTACAAGCATCAACACTAACTTGAAAGTTTTCTATTACACCATTTACATGATCAAGTAGCGAACCATACTTAAGAGCAAATTGATCATCATACATATTATAAGTACTACCAAGGAAAGAGGCATGCACTTCTACACTAAGAAAACCCAAAACTACTTCGTATTGGCTACTACTAGCCACTTCACAACTTTTTAAGCTCAGAGAAGTGTAGAGTGTAGCAATGTTACCTCGGTATGTACCATGGAAATCCACTTGCTTGGAACTCTCGTCCAAGGATGCCATTAACTCATCAACCATGTGTTTGTGTGGGACTCCTTTTGGATCCTTCTTTGATAGCATATGACCTAACCTGCACATAAGAAGAATCAATACTAGAAAAAGTGCTAGCATTCGAGTTAGTGAGTAATAGGGGTCCTTTGTGGGCAAGTCCTATAATCAACTATTTCTTTCCCTTTCCAACTTCACTACCCAAGACTTCCATTTTTCTTTCTCTCTTTTCTTCACATTCTTCTTGTACCTCGCCATCAATTTTCTCTTCTTCTTGAGGCTCGTCATCATTCTCCTTGGATTCTAACTCTTTCTCTTCTTCTACTTGGGTAGGGTGATTTAGGTTTAGTGGATCTTGGAGAGGAGATATTGGATTTGGTTGGTGATGGATTTTGATTTATGGCATTGGATTTTGTGGAGGTTTTTATGGACATAGTCTATCAAAACCCGCATTCATCCTAGTCATGTCTCTCTTCATTGATCCCAAATCACCCTTCATTGAAACTACGACCTCTTTCATTGTTCCCATTTCCGAATCCAACCTTTCAAAACCCGCATTTATTCTACCTGTGTCTCGGGACAAGGCTTTAAGATGAGCCAATATAACATTAGTGGCATTGTTGTCCATGAATTGGGTGGTTGATCCTTCGGGTTCCATAGCTATAGTACCTAAGAACAAAGAAAAAACCTACAAAATGAACAAACAAGTTAGTTAAAATAGCCTCACCAACTCTCAATCTCAGTTTACCTCACACTTGGTTTCACAAGTGTTGACAATTCGGCTTATACTTCGTGAGTGATTGAGGGATGAGTCTACTTTTGCCCAGAATAGATTTTTGTTTGAGGTGACTCAAAGAAAAATTTCTTTCGGACTTTAACCAACAAGGTACAATAAATCACAAAATAAAAAAAGCACACAAAGAACAATAACACAAAAAAAGGACTTTAGACTAATTCTCAACCTAGTAGATAGTTATTAGTTTGCTAATTATTGATAGAACCAACAAAATTGAAACTAGAAACAACAAATTGAAACTAAGAAATCCAAGTCTGAGAAAAATTTGTTTGTCCACAAATGATGAAATGGCACCTTGTGATTGGACGTCAACTTTCAAAAAAAAAATTGTTCTTCAACTCGATGTCTCGACCTAGAACTCCAAACAAGAGAGAGAGTGATGATTTTGAGGGGAGAAATCCAAGTTTTAGAGCCCTTTCAAGCTTCAAAATGGATTCGAAATGAGTTGGTCCTCTCTTTGTACTTTCAATTGTAATTTGAATATTCCCTTTGTCTCTTATTTTTTATGGATGACTTAAATATGCTTGGAATATTCTTTTGTACAAACAACTTTTTCACTCTCTTTCTTCCTTTTTGTAGATAAAACACTCCTTTTGAATATTCTTATTCAACAATCTATAAAGATGAAGAAGAAGAACATGATTATTCAAGAGTTGACCAAGTTTGACCACAAGGCAAATGAACCCCAAACTTAAATTTTCATTTAGATCTAGGTGCCCTTTGCCAAGCCAAGCACAATCAACACAAAATCAACAAGAAAACGTGACAACCACCATACACCACATGGATCCACCTTCAAAAAAGCTTCAAACTCAAGTCTACAATGGTGGAATGCTCAAAAACAATCGGATCTTGCTCAAAACTTAGATCTAGACTCTTTTAGTGCCAGTGAGGAAGGATATAGCACTAGAAACTATCAAAACAAACAAAAACTACGTAGATCTATGTTGTAAGATTCAGATCTACCACTTAAACACAAGACTCAAGACTTTTTTTTGTGATTTTTGGACTTTGACTCTTTTTTTGTGGAGATTTTTTTTAAGGTAACAAGAATCCATGACTTAGAGTTGTGGAAACAACTCTAATACATGGCTGTTGATACCAAATGATAAAAAAACAAAGGTATAAACCGAAATTAAGCCCTAAAAAAAGAAGATGAAGAAGAAATAATGACACTAGAAGTAAAACTACACACGGATTCAGCACAAACACAAAAGAAATTGCATAAAAAGGAAAGATAGATAGTGAGACATAACAATTAAAATACCTAAGGAACTAAGGTGTATATTAAACACTAAATCCCACTTAAGCTTAAAACTGGAACACCACACTCTTAGGTTGACAAAAAGGGACTCAAGCAACCTCAAGAACCAACCTTTCTAAGCCAAATTGTAACTCAAGTGAATCCACACTCAAGCTAACCCTAATTTCAATTATAGCTTTTCCAAGCCCTACACTAAGGGAGATACACTCGCAAATAGAGAACAAATCTTTAATATTCATCAAAATCTAATGAAAGTAAAGGTCTACTTGTCTATTTATAGTTATTACAAGCAATGACTATAATACTCTTAATGAAGGGAGATCCTATGGAGTGTAAAAGAAGGGCATAAAAAAACAACAATGCCTTTAATGAGCTTGAAGGGAAGGAGCCTTTTGAGTGTAGGTTCTTAGAGTATGAAGACGACAATGCCCTTAATGGGAGGGAACAAGGGGCGGGTTTGGTGTGCATGGTCTCTACTGCTTTTTTCAACGTGTGCAAGGCCTGAAATGGGTCCAAAGACCTTTCCTCACTTGGTAACTCAAGATTGGATCTCCATTGAAAGATTTTTTCCTCCTTGTACTCTTTGTACTCATATCATTTGGGGTGCCACTTCAGATTGAGTCTAACTCTAGTATCATGACAAATAGGTGTTGGGTCTAACTCAGACCATAAAAGCTAACTCAAAGAAAGAAGAATTGCTCAAGACATATAAAGAGCATAGGCTTCTTGTCATTTTGGAACATGGGATTCACCACATTCATCACAACAAATAAATAATAAATTAAAGAATAATTTTACTGAAAATGCTTTTCTTTTCTATTCTATTTCTTTTATGTTAGTTTTTCAGTGGATATTTTTATCATAGACAAATACATGTTCAAAGTATAATTCTGAAAGGTAAATTAAAAATATCTTTCAAATCAAAATTAATGATGTCATAATGATGAAGTATCCTACAATTCATTAAGACATCATTAATATAGACATAAAAGATGTTTTTGAGTCATTTTTCAAAAACTTACTTTGAAAATGTGTTCGGTTATATGAAAATTATTCATTGACAAATTACATAAAAATAAATGATCTAGAAAACAAATACATTTTCAACAATTATCCTTCTCTAATTTGTTATTTGTTTGATGTATTTGAGTCCTTTTTCTCCATCATTTCTATCTTCTAATTGAACTTGAGATCCTTCAGTTTGTAAATAGAATAACAAGATCATTAATCCAAATAAAAGAGATAAAAGTTCATTAATACAAGTAAACATTTTATAAGAAAACAAGTTATAATACTAGCATCTAATGCAAAATTTCTTAATGAAGTTAAGTTCCTTTATTTTCGAACTTCCTCTACACCCAAAAATCGAGTCGGTCATAATAGAAGTTCTCAACATACGCAACTAATCTAGATCTATTAAAGACACCATAAGTCAATGACTGCACCAAAATGCCAAAAATCATCCTCGAGCCCACAAAATGTCAGGGAACTCATGAAATCACATAGCCACTCATCAACATACTAAAATAATCTACTAAGGCCGATACTATATTTGTTGAATTAGATGATTCTATTCTCCCTAAGCTAAAGAAACTGGGATATAAATTAATAGCAAAGTCACAGAAAACCCCAAAAGTCACAGTTAGACCACTATTCAATAGTCATGAACAATATAAAAGACACCCAAATTCTCATGTAACTCATCACAATATCCCATGCAGTTCTCAATATCCAGGTGATATTAATTAACCTAAAGTCCTCAATAATCTGGTAGAATAAAGATCCTCTCCAATCATATAAACAATAAGCAATCCATCATATCAGAAAAAATCAACCCATAGAAGAAATACAACAATCATTATATCCTACTGATGAGAACCCTAAAAAATTAAGACTAAAGAAAGTCACCACTAAACTTTTCATAATCCACTGACGAACCACACTATCAAGACTTTTAATTTCCAACTCGAGTCCATAGCTAAACTCTAAATATATCAATATTCCATACATACAAGATCCTTATTTATTTCCTTAACTCTCTTCTCATTCAGTATTCTTTAATACAAGAGGCATAGAATAATAATGTATATTCTAATCAAAATTCATGAGCAAAAGTATTCATTAAGTCGCTTAGATTCTAAGGTAACAAATTCTACAAGAAAGTTTCCGCTTCATTCACAACTCCTTTCAAACTAAAGCAAGAAGTCCTTATTAACTGAAATTGTTCAAGTCTAATCAAGGATGTTTCAACACCCATAAATCTTTCCATACAAGCAAAGCTAATCATTATGGAATAACAAATTGCAAGGCATGAACTCCTAAAAACTTTTCCTTATCCTACTAGAACCTTTTACTTGCAATCATTTCAAATCCATCATACCACAAGTCTAATTTATTTCACAATCTAAATATATCAAAACATAAATCAATCCACCACTATTACATAATATAACCATAGATAAAATGATACCCACAACACACCTACATCCATAATACTTAAGGAAATAAAATATAATTTGGTGATATATTCTAAATAAGTAACAACATAGAATTCAAACACCTAATCCACCACTAAAGAATCATCTCTAAGATAGCATTATCAATAGGACAAGCAAAATTTTATGAATTATAACAAGTCTCGACGCTAAATAGGAAAACACATAGGAGAATATAGAACCATAATAATATACTACAAAGATATATCAAAGGCATATCGAAACCATACATGTGGCTACTGCACCAGAAGCTCCTACCTCAAGTCTATCTGAGGAACATAATACTTGAACCTCTCATCTCTCTGAGCAACTTATGAGGCATCTCTTTGTCTATGTTATTATAATACTCCATATTTTTCTTAGCTTCGTTTATCTCCTAGTTGCATGTATAAGAGGCTTACATCTAGAAAATTTCACTAAGTAGTGGGGACTTAGTCATATTTTTGGATCTTAACTCTAAGGATTTTTAAATGGGTCTTCCCGACCTCGAGATGTAGGTTTTTGAGTTAATTTATATTTAGGGGTGTAAGAAGCATATCTTAGTGAAGTTTCAAATTTTTCAGATGAGGATTAGGTCATGTTTGAATTTCAATTCCATAACCTCACCGCGATAGTGGAATGTCATGGTGGGTATAGAGATGAGACCTTCATTGCATTGCAGTGTACCTTTAATCCGCATTCTAGTTGTGAAGTTAATTCTCTGAGGGGAAATTAAATCTTTTTCTCTCAATTCAATTCATAAAAAAAAATATCGGTTAGGGCATTATATGCCTATTTTTTTCCAATTCTCCTCTAAAAAAAACCCTAATCATCCCTCAAGTTCATCAATTTCATTCCCTTCTATTCAAAAAAATGAAAAAATCAAGTTTCCCTAATCCAAGAACTTTCAAGAAAAGCATCAAGATTGTGTTTGTCTTTCAAGCTTAAGGATTTAAGGTATGTGTGATGATCATCCATGGGCCATTTTCACCCATAGAGTCCAAGAACCCCCTTTTGATATCAAATTATGAGTTTTTATATATTTATGATGAAGTGTCCATGAAATTGTTATTGATTCTGATTACAAGTAATGTTACAAGTGTTTTTCGATGGAGTGAACCCTTATATAATTTTAATATTGAAATCCTCATGTTAAATCCCTAATTCATGGTTTTAGTGTTGTAACTATGTTTTCAATCACATGCTTTACCCATTCCCATGCTTAAATTCATGACTCCCGAATGTTTGATGAAATGTCTAAATATTGAGTTTTGAGCAATGAATCTTTAATATGGGTTTTAAAGCTTCTTATGTCCTTATTATTATTATTTTTTAGTGTTGGAGGGTTATGAACACCCGATACATAGTTGTTTACATAATTTCACTATCTTTAGAATAGTTTTAGATAAACCATGAGTATTGTCATTCAGTTAGTATCATGATTAGTTGTTTGCTCAGTTAAGCTTAGTTAAACCCAGTAATCAGTGTCATTTAGTTGGGAGTAGGATTTAGCATCGAGCGAACCCAGGGATGAGGGCTAACCTACCAGTAGAAGGTGCGACCTTTAGTAGCAGTCCCTGAGTTCTAGAACTACGTAGCCAGCGTAGGTTAGAGATATCAACCTGTCAAATGAGGGTTGATAAAGTGTTTACTTACCAGTTCATATGAGGGTGACTTATTAGTCCTTCAGGACATTAGTTTAGTGGATCGACACAGCCATTATTAGTACCTATAGCATGGTACTAAAATCATTCCAACTGAGGCTATAGGTTAGACCCTGATTAGCTCAGATTAGGGCATGTCGGTTAGATGATACCTCCTACAATCTTAGTTTAGTATTCAGTACAGATTTCAATTCAGGTTTTCTTGACCATAGCATATAATTCATCAGTTATTCAGTTACCAGATTTTAGTATTTTAGTATCATGTTATATGCTTGGTCATGCATTCTCAAATTTTATAGATTTCATGTATTTATGCATCAATTATCTTATGCTATTCAGTCAGTCATTATTTTATGCACATAAACCTATGCATTTCAGCCTAACCTTATCTCATATACTAGTACATTCAAAGTACTGATCGCATACTTTTCTTCGTTCTATGAGGTCTTATATCATAGGTTTGGATGCTCAGTTTCCTAACCACACTTAGATAGTTTAGCTTATCAACAACAAAAGTTGTGGTGAGTCCTTATATATCGAGGACCTGCTTTGTTATTTTAGTATTTCCACATTTATTCTTAGTTAGTTCAGTTTGGAGTTAGTTGGGGCCTATCCTATCAACTTTTCAGTTAGTTTAGAGGCTATCAGATATTTTTAGTCATTCAGACAGTTATTCAGTTTATTAGTTATTTGATTAGTTTTTTCAGTATGTCATCAGACGCTCAGACTTATAATTTAAATTGTATTTTCAGCATTTGAACCTTATGGATTTACTCAGTTATTTCTGTACACGTTCATTATCAGTATATTATTTAGTGCTCACAGAAGGTGCCAACCCATGGGTTAGTGTGTGGTCACTTATGACCATAAGCATTATTGTCGCGACTAGGGGGTAGCCTCGGGTCATGACAAAACTTGGTATCAGCTACTAAGGTTTTACAGTGTCCTAGGGAGTCTAAAATCCATGTTGAGTAGAGTCTTGTGCATGTGTGTGAAGCGCGCTACACTTATGGACAAGAAGCAACGAGATGTTTTATGAAAAGTTTCCCTTCTTTTAGTATTCATGTTATGTGAGTGAGAATAATATCTATTTAAAACTTTTTTCTGACCTATTATTCTTTTTGTATACAAACAATGCCACCCAAAAGAAACAACAAAAGAAGAAATAGAAATCAGTCTGCACTTTCGCTTGTTCATGAAGATCCCCTAAATGAGCACGTCTCTCATGCTGAGTTCAGAGCTGCATTCACTACCTTAGCTCACTTAGTAAATTCTCAGAATAATGAATAAGTTGTTTTCCCAGCTAATCTAGTGGAAAATATAAGTGCATCTAGGATTTGGGATTTCACCCGCATGAGTCCCCCTCTGTTTTCGAGATCCAAGTCTGAGGGATCCACAGGATTTTCTTGATATGGTTCAGAAGGTGAATGATATCATGGATGTTACTTTGAGTAAGAGTGTAGAGTTGGTTGATTACCAGTTGTAGGATGTAGCTCACACCTGGTATAGGCAGTGGAAAGAGGATACATATGCAGGGCCTGTAGAGTGGGAGAAGTTTGCCATGACCTTTTTAGATAGGTTCTTTCCATTAGAGTTGAGGAAAGCGAAGGTGTAGGAGTTCATTAATTTGAAGCAGGGTAGTATAAGTTTGAAGGAATACACGCTTAAGTTTACTCAATTGGCGAGGTATGCTCCTTTAATGGTGGTTGATAACAGGTCTAAAATGAGTAAGTTTATGTCTGGTGTATCTGATAGTGTGGTCAAGGAGTGTAGAACTGCTATATTAATTAAGGAGATAGAAATATCTAGGCTTATGGTGCATTCTCAATAGATTGAGAAACAAAAGCTTAAGGAGAAAGAGAGAGAGAGTAAGAGGGATAGAACAGGTAGCTTTAATCCTTCTTAGCCTAGGTCAGAGGGTGGTAACCATTCTCAGTTCAGTCAAAAATTTTCATCCCCAGCTCTATCTTCAGCTAGTGAGCCAGTGCCAAAGTTTAAGAATGACAGTCGGGATAGGGTGCCAGGCTTCAAGTCCTAGGGTAGTATAAACAGCGGTCGTACTAATCCTCTTTACCAAAAACATGGTAGGAATCATCAAGGTATGTTTAGAGTCGGCAATGATATATGTTTTGGGTGTGGAAAGCCAGGCCACAGAGTCAGACATTGCCTAAATAGTGGTCAGCAGGGTCAGTACAGCCGTCCTCTAGTTCCATTCGGTCGCCCGACTTAGTAGGGTGCCGCGTATAGTGCAACCAGTGGTCAATGCCAAAATAGAATGTATGCACTCCAATCCCGTCATGATAAAAAAAGCTCTCCAAATATAGTTACAGGTACGTTACAGGCCTTTCATCTTTATGTTTATGCTTTGTTAGATCCCAGAGCTTTACTTTCTTTTGTAACCCCCTATATAGCTATCGATTTTGGGGTCAATCCCGAAACTTTAGTAGAACCTTTCTCAGTGTTTACCCCAGTGGGTAAATCTATCATAGCCAGACGGGTGTACAAAAATTTCTCGGTTATAGTATCCCAAAAAATCACTTTAGTAGATCTTGTGGAGTTAGAGATGACTTATTTTGATGTCATTCTCGGCATGGATTGGATCCACTCATGCTATGCTTCAGTTGACTATAGAAATAGAGTTGTCCAATTTTAGTTTCCTAATGAACCAATTATTAAATAGAGGGGTAGTACTTCAGCGCTTAAGGGTCAGATTATGTCATATCATAGAGTGAGATATATGATATCCAAAGGGTGCATGTACCATCTTGTTTGAGTCAAAGACTCTAATTCTGAGACTCCTAGTCTTGATTCAGCTTCAGTAGTTAGGGAATTTCTAGATGTGTTCCCTGAAGACCTTCCCGGAGTTCCTCCCGAGAGGAAAATCGACTTCGAAATAGATCTTCTTTCAGATACCCAGCCTATCCCTATTCTTTCCTATAGAATGGCTCTATCTGAGCTCAAAGAGTTAAAAGAATATTTGAAATATCTCTTAGATAAGGGATTCATAAAGCCCAGTGTTTTATCATGGGGTGCTCCAGTCCTTTTCGTGCGTAAGCAAGATGGTTCTCTCAGAATGTGCATCGACTACTGTCAGTTGAACAAAGTCACAATGAAGAATAAGTACCCACTCCCCTAGATTGATGACTTGTTTGACCAACTTTAGGGTGCCAGTTATTTCTCTAAGATAAACCTTAGATCCGACTATCATCAACTCAGATTTAAAGAATGTGACATTCCGAAGATAGCCTTTAGAAATCAGTATCGTCACTTTGAATTTCTAGTTATGTCTTTTGGACTAACAAATTCCCCAGCAGCTTTCATGGATATGATAAACAGAGTGTTCATATAGTACTTGGATATGTTCATCATAGTCTTCATTGATGATATTCTTGTCTACTCCCATAGTGAAAATGATCATGCAGACAATCTCAGAATTGTATTGCAGAATCTTAGAGCCCATTAGTTATTCGCCAAATTTAGTAAGTGCGATTTTTGGTTAAAATCAGTAGCTTTCCTTGTCCATATTATTTCTAGTGATGGAATTATAGTTGACCCTCAAAAGACTAAAGCAGTGAGAAACTAGCCCAGACCCATCTCTCCGTCAGATTTTAGGAGCTTCTTGGGTTTGGCTGGCTATTACAGATGGTTTGTTGAATGGTTTTCATCTATTACGTGCCTCATGTATCGATTGACTCAAAATAAAATCAAGTTGCACTGGTCATATTCTTATGAAAAGAGTTTTCAAGAGTTAAAGACTTGACTCACCTCAGCCCCAGTTTTGACTCTGCTAGATGGTTTAGAGGAATTTATTATTTACTGTGATGCGTCCAGAGTTGGTCTTGGTTGTGTGTTGATACATAGAGGTAAGGTCATAGCCTACTCCTCTAGACAGCTTAAACCCCATGAAAAGAATTACCCTACTCATGATCTTGAGTTGGCAGCAATTGTTTTTCCCCTGAAAATTTTGAGGCACTATTTGTATGGGGTTCATGTTGATGTATTCATGGGACACAAAAGTTTATATTATGTATTCTTGCAGAAAGATATAAATCTTTATCAGAGAAGGTGGTTAGAGTTGTTGAAAGATTATAATATGAGTGTGTTGTATCATCTGAGCAAGGCCAATATAGTTGCAGACGCCCTTAGTAGATGTCTATGGGTAGTGTTACTCATGTTGAGAATGATAAGAAAAGGTTAGATCAGGAGGTTGATCAACTTGCTATATTAGGTGTTATATTAGTTGATTTAGCTGAGGGTAGTGTATGGGTTCATAATGGTTCAAAATCTTCTTTGGTTACCAAAGTGAAAAAGAAGAAAGATAGGGAGTCCATTTTAGTTAAGTTGAAGGAATCAGTTAGAGATTGGAAGGTAGAGGTTTTTTTCCAAAGGGGAGATGGTGTGTTGAAATGTCAGGGTAGACTATGTGTGCCGTGTCTAGTTGGTTTGAGACAGAAAATCCTTGCAGAAGCGCATAGTGCACGTTACTCTATTCATCTAGGAGCCACTAAGATGTATAGTGATTTGCGGAAAATTTATTGGTGGAGTGGTACGAAGAGTGATATTATAAAGTTTGTAGCTAAGTGTTGAAACTATCAGAAGGTTATGGTTAAACACTAGAGGCCTAGTGGTACAATGCAGGAGTTCAGCATTCCTACTTAGAAGTGGGAAGAGGTGAAAATAGATTTTGTGACAAGTTTGCCTCGTTCATGTGTCAGTATGATTCGATATGGGTTATTATAGACTGAATGACCAAATTAACTCATTTTTGGTCAGTTCATACTTCTTATTCATCTGAGTACTATTCCAACATCTATATTAGAGAGTTGGTTAGGCTGCATAGAGTCTCATTGTCTATAATTTCAGATAGAGGTACTCAGTTTACCTCTCACTTTTGGAAAGCATTTCAGAACAAGGGTCTTGGTACCCAAGTTCATCTCAGTACAACTTTTCAAACTCAAGCAGATGGTCTGGCAGAGAGGACCATTCAGACCCTAGAGGACATATTGATAAAATGTGTTAGTGACTTTAAGTGTGGTTGGGATGATCATTTACCATTGATTGAGTTTTCCTACAATAACAGTTATCACTCTAGTATTCAGATGGCTCCATTTGAGGCTCTCTATGGAAGGATATATAGATCTCCTATTGGTTGGTTTGAGGGAGTTAAGACTACATTGATAGAGCATGATTCAATGTTTGGTGTGATGGAGAAAGTTCAATCAATCAGGGAGAGGCTTAAAACAGTCCAAAGCCATCAGAAATATTATGCAGATGTGAGGAGAAGAGACCTTGAGTTTGAGGTTGGTGATTCAGTCTATTTTAAAATCTCTCCCATGAAGGGGGTGAAAAGATTTGGCAAGAAGGGGAAACTCAGTCCCCGATATATTGGCCCTTACAGAATCTTGAGTCATTTCGGGAAGGTAGCTTACGAGCTTGAGTTGCCTGCAGATTTGGCATCAATGCATCCAATGTTCCATGTATCTTTGTTAAAGAAGTGTATTGGTTATCCAGATATTGTAGTTCCTTTAGAAAGCACAGATGTTCAGGATAGCTTTTATTACGAAAAATCCCAGTCGAGATCCTTGATCATCAGATTCGTAGACTAAGGAACAAAGAAGTTCCCTTGGTCAAAGTTCTTTGGCAGAATTAGCCCATTGAGGGAGCCACTTGGGAAACGGAAGCGGATATGCGTACCAAGTACCCTCATATTTTCTCCGCAAACTTAGACTCAGCTTAAGGTAACATTTTTCCTTAAATGTCTCTTTTCTGTTCACAGCTCCATCTATATATAACCATTCTCATGTCATTGCATGCATTCACAAATCAGTTAAGTCATGTATCATAATTAAGACTCAGTCGTGTAATATTGTTTTAAGTTATGCATGTCTAGTATATGATCTTAGTTTCCCCTGTATTCTCTGCTTAATCAATCTCATTCAAGAATGGATATCCCCAAGGGGAAGATATTGTAATACCCTATACTTTTCTTAGCTTACTTAAGCTCCAAGATGCATGTATAAGAGGCTTACAGCCTAAAAATTTCATGAAGTGTTAGGGACTTTGTCATATTTTTGGCCTCTTAACTTCAAGGATTTTTAAATGGATCTTCCCGACCTTGAGAGGTAGGTTTTTGAGTTAATTCATGTTCAAGGGTGTAAGGAGCATATCTCGGGGAAGTTTCAAATTTTTTGGATGAGAAATGGGTCATGTTTGGATTCCGATTCTAGAACCTCACCATGATAATGGCACATCGCGGTGGGTATAGTGATGAGCCCTTCATCGTGTTGTGGTGTACCTTTAATCCACGTTCCAGTTGCGAATTTTAATTCTTTGAGGGACAATTGAGTTTTTTTTCCCTCAATCCAATTCGTACAAACACGAATTAAAATGTCGGTTAGGGAATTATATGCCCATTTTCCCCAAATTCTCCTCTAAAAAACAAACCCTAAGCATCCCTCAAGTTCATCAATTTCATTCCTTTCTCTTCAAGAAAACCAAGAAATCAAGTTACCCTAATCTAAGAACTTTCAAGAAAAGCACCAAAATTGTGTTTCTCTTTCAATTTTAAGGATTTAAGGTATGTGTGATGTTCTTCCATGGGCCATTTTCACCCATGGAGTCCAAGAATCCCTTTTTGATATCAATTTATGAGTTTTTACATTTTTATGATGAATTGTCTCCATGAAATTGTCATTGATTTTGATTACAAGTTATGTTACAAGTGTTTTTCGAAAGAGTGAGACCTTATATGATTTGAGTATTGAAATCCTCATGTTAAATTCCTAATTCATGGTTTTAGTAGTGTAACTATGTTTTCAATCACGTCTTTTACCCATTCCCATGCTTAAATTCATGACTCCCGAATATTTGATGAAATGTCTAAATGTTGGGTTTTTAGCAATGATCCTTTATTATGGGGTTTAAAGTTTCATATGTCCTTATTGTTATTTTCATTCAGTGTTGGAGGGTTATGAACACCCGATACTTAGTTGTTTACTTAATTTCAATATAGTCGGAATGGTTTTAGATAAACCATGAGCGTTGTCATTTGGTTAGTATCATGACCAGTTGTTTTCTCAGTTAAGCTTAGTTAAAGATGGTAATCAGTGTCATTCAGTTGGGAGTAGAATTTAGCACCGATCAAATCCAGGGATGGGGGCTCACCTGCCAGTAGAGGGTGTGACCTTTAGTAGCAGTCCTGAATTCCAAAACTATGTAGCCAGTGTAGGTTAGAGATATCAACCTGCCAGTTGAGGGTTGATAAGGTGTTTACCTGCCAATTGAGGGTAATACATATATCATTAGAGCACCTTCCAGATGAGGGTGAATCATTAATCCTTCAGGACATTAGTTTAGTGGATCCACGCATCCATTGTTAGTACCCGTGGCACGGTACTGACACCCTTCTAATTGGGGTTACAGGTTGGACCCCGATTAGATCATATTGGGGTATGTCGGTTAGATATTAACTCCCACAGTCTCAGTTCAGTATTCAGTACAAATTTTAGTTCTGGTTTTCTTGACCATAACATATAGTTCATCAGTTATTCAGTTACCAGATTTCAGTATTTCAGTTTATAGACTATTTCAGTATCATGATATATGCTTGGTTATGCATTCTCAGATTTTATAGCTTTCATGCATTTATGCATCAGTTATCTCATGCTATTCAATCAGTTGTTATTTCAAACACATGAACCTATGCATTTTAGCCTAACCTCATCTCATATACCAGTACATTCAAAGTACTGATCACATACTTTTCATAGGTTCGGATCCTCAGTTTCCTTACCACGCTTAGACAGTTCAGCTTATCAATAGCAGTAGTTGTGGTGAATCCTCATATGTAGAGAAACTATTATATTATTTCAGTATTTTCATATTTTTTCTCAGTTATTTCAGTTTGGAGTTAGTTGGGGCCTGTCCCATCAACTCTTAGGTAAATTTAGAGGCTTTCAGATGTTTTCAATTATTGAGACAGTTAATCAGTTTATTAGTTGTTTGGTCATTCGTTTTAGTATGTCATCAGACGTTCAGATTTATGATTTAAATCATATTTTTAGCATTTGAACCTTATGGCTTTAGTCAGTTGTTTCCACAGATATTTATTATCAGTATATTATTCGGTGTTCATAGTAAGTATCAGACCATGGGTTAGCTTGTGGTCACTTGTGATCATAAGAGCCATTGTCGCAACTAGGGGGTAGCCTCGGGTCATGACAGTTATAGGCAATCCTTCTTATAATGCTTAAGATCTACACATATGAAGCTACCCAAAGAAGTAGGAGCCCGTTTAACTGGGCCTGACGGACCTGAATGACCACCATGACCTAACCCTCTTCGATAATAACTATGAGGGCCATATACCTCCCATACATATAGGTATCATCATTAAGTATACGGGGCCTATTGCCCGCCAACCTCTTATGTCTCTAACAAACTACTTTACAGACTCTCGAGTAAACTAATCTCATGAAAGATGAGGTGAACCAAATGGTCTACTCTCTAAAAAAGTACTCCACCACTGTCTGACTGGTCTAAGAAACTAAAAGACACTAAAATCTATTACATTAGAGTTCAGCAAGTCTAACCTATGCAGCCTCGTACGACGATCAAGAAAGAACATATAAGCATGAGACCTAGGATGTCCATCAAACCAATGAGGAGTTGTCCTTATGAATTCTATAAACCTACTATGTCCTTTCATGGACATTAAGGGTAAAGTCACTAGATTTTTAGCAATCTCTATTAATACCTCGTCAGCACTAGGCAAATCTGTAGTCAAATGTGCATATGGAGCCTAATGTCCCAACATAGTAGGTCGAATCAAATTAGGAGCCACCTTATCAAGAAAACCCAACACTCATACCAAATAATTCTCAAGCATAGGTATGGTCATGACCACAGTTGCATTTTCACTGGCCTTAACCCCTGAAAATTAATAGACCTAACATCACTAGCAACTCTAGAACCTGATGAAGTAATCCTATCCTGACCTTTAGTTGGTCTAGATATTCCAATTCGATCGTTTCCTCGACCTCTTCCCCTATCGCGTACCAAAGGAATGAGCACAGAATATCTAGCTAAGGAAAAATAGGTGATCACCATATGTGATAGAGTGAATAACAGGTTTTTAAGTTACATAAAGTTATGAACACATGGTATATAATCAAGAAATGAATTTTACCTAAACTCATGTAGCCCCTCAAAGATAGATAATGGACGTACTCACACTGATCCGCAAGGCTCTATTAGACTCGACTTGTATTAATGAGACTAATGAATCTGGGGTTCTAATACCAATTTGTCATGACCAAAAATAGTGTATGTGATGAAACCTGTCACACACTTTGGTATAGGTAACCCTATCCTAACTCAAACTCAATAATTGAAGTAAATTAAAAGAAAAAAAAAGAATAAATAATTCCCAAAATATATAAATAAGTAATACTTGAAAGAGACATCTCAGGTACGGTTGTCACTAGTACAAGCCTCTAAATGCAGAATGATATCAATAATCTAAAGTATTTTCAAAATGGATAAAGCATAAGATAAATAGAGATCTGAGTAAGTTCTGGGAAACATTAATCACCACCTCAATCTCCACAACATCAATACTAAGGGAACGTAATCTACTATCTACTACTCGAATCAATACCTACATAGGGTGCAGAAGAAAAGCAAAAGGAAAAAATAAAGAGTGAGTATGAAATACGTGTACTCAGCATGCATCATCGATAATCGTTCCTAATCTAAAATGATGGTGAGGACCTCTAACACCACTACCCAAATTTTCCCCAATCAATCTACAACCAGTACATACACCATTCCTATCAAGGTATCTCAAAAACAAATCATAGAAATATCAATAAATATGAGAGGAAAATCCAAACTAGTCATTTTATGATCAACAAGTAAAAGAAGTCATTTATGAGAGAGAATCACTAACACGGTATATCAGGATCATTTATCATGTTCAATCAATAATCTAGGATAAAATAGTGAGAGTATATAATTATGTGTATATCATAGTACTAATAGGTGCAGCACTTCATGTCTCACTGATCAAGTCATAGTCATACTCCACATCTTAGAAATATCTCAACTCCCAAATCAATCAAAAGGTAGTATAATATGATGTAATGTAGTGAAATGAATGTAGAATCTACACTATCACAAACAAGGTTGAATCAAAGTAATTCAATAAAAAAGTAAATACTCAAATACAATATCAAAACATACAAATAAAATACAATATAATTCAAGTGATGCAATGCAATATAATGATGATGGTGGGATATTTTTTAAGACCCCGCAAAATCCTAAGCTTAACTCAGTCCTTTAAATCTTATTAAGGGGTCCCAGACTTAGAAAATTTTAGCTAAGTATACAGACTTAGTGTTATTTTAGCCTTCATAGGTTGGAAACTCTATTCCACGACTCTCATGACCTTAAAGTAATGATTTTTAGGTTAATCATGATCAGGAATGTCAGTGGGTATTCCCGACAAGTTTTGGATTTTTCGAACTTCGTTTGAAATACATTTGAAAGCTCAAACCAGTGGATCGACGGGATCTCGACGTGCCATGTCGCCCATCGTGTCGATGAATATTTTAGTCTAGCTCACAGTGCAAATACTAGTGAACCGACATGGACTCAACGCGGTGTGTTGACCATCCATTCGATGCCAACGACGCGGTGCGTCGATCTGCGCATCGCTAGGTCAATTTTCAGTAATTAAATAGTCACGTCTTTAGGGATAATTGGGTCTTTTTTCCACATCTATCAGCCCCCAAAAATGAAATTAAATCCTTCTAAGAGTAAAAACTATTCATTCTTCACAAGTTGCTCTCAAGAACAAACCCCAGGAGATTTCAAATTCAAATCAAGGCTCAAGAACTTACCATTTATCAATCTTTTAGAATTTACTTGTTAAGGTATGTCAAGTGTTCATTTAAGGATCCCTTCCACCCTTGGATCTCAAGAATCTATTTTTTAAACCTCAAGTGAATTTATTACATAAATTTGATGTTGGGTTTGATTATATTCCTGATTATAATGATTAATTAGATTTCTAATCCATGTTTTGCTACAAGTTTCATTTGGATTAATTTGATATATGTATAGAATCATGTAAATCCATGCTAAACTCTTGAAATTGTAAATGGGGATTTTAATTATGGTTCCTATATACGTTTAGTGTCATGTGCATGGATTATGTCTTCCAAGTGTTTGATAAATTGCTCATGCAAACAAAGAAAAAGGGAAAACTATCATGCCATGTTAGATTATGTGCAAGTTATATCATTCAAATATTTGATGGAATATCTTTATGAATGAGTTAAGATCAAGTACATATGGTTATGCCTTTCAAGTTTATGCTATAATTTATTTTTCATGCTATCGAGTCCTCGGGGTATCCAATACCCAAAAACTTAGTTGTTTACCTAGAGCTGTGGTAGTTACAGAACAATCTAAGTAGTGTCACGAATAGTTGCCTCAATAATCAGTCATAGTTATAGTTCAGTATTCAGTTCAGACCTTAGTAAATCCAGCTAGTCAATAGAACTCTATAGTATTGCATCAGTTAACAAAATTCAGTAGTACTCCATCAGTTAATGGAACTCAGTGAACTCAATTCAGCTCAGTTAGACAGTACTATCAGTAACAGTTCAGTCCAGCCTAGTATAGTTTAGAAATTAGTCCAGTGTCTATTCAGTTGGAAGTAGGATTCAGCACCGAGCGAACCCAGGGATGGTGGCATTCGTGCCATTAGAGGGTTTGACCCTTAGTAGTAGTCCCTGCACTATAGAACTATGTATTCAGCATAGGTTGAGATATCTTCCTGCCAGACTAGGGTTGATATATCTTATACGAGTTTTCCTGCCAATGAGGGTTGACAAAAGAGCTTCTTGTCAGAGAGGGTTAACTTACAGCTTGTCTTTGCCCATGGCACGATACTGATACCTTTCTAACTGGGATTATAGGTTGGACCTCAATCTATCCAGAAAAGGGTATGTCAGTTAGATGATTACCTCTCACAGTCTCAGTTTCAGTTCCAGTCTCAGTATAGTACTCAATTTAGTTCTATAGAATCATGACTGTCAGATATAGTCACTCAATTCAGTACGGAACTCATCATAGTTCCATAGAATTAGGACTGTCAGCTACAGTCATTCAGCTATCAGTTATACAGTATCAGTAAACTCAGATATTAGTAAATCGATAATTAAAAACTCAGTATCTAGTGTCATCATGACCTCAGTTACTGTTTACGAATTTTATGCATGTACTCTTATTCAGTTATACTCATGTTATTCAGTCGGTATTGTTCATGCGTATGAACCCATGCATCTCAGCCTACCTAACTTAGAATACCAGTATATTTAAAGTACTGGCGCATTCCTTTCTTTGCGCTATGATGTCTTATATCATAGTTTCAGATGCATGGGCTCCCGATCATACTTAGCATCCCGATCCATCAGCAGCAAACTAGTGGTGAGTCCTCATTGTTCGTGGTTAAATTTACTATTACAATATTTCAGTACTCAGTTTATTTTAGTAGTCAGAGTTAGTTGGGGACTTGTCCCATCAACTCCTTGTTCAGACAGTAGAGGCTTCTCAGACTAGAATATTTATAGGCAGATGTTCAGTTTTGGTATGGATGCACCGTACTCAGTATTTACTTACAGTTTTGAACCTTATGGCAGATTTTTGCCTGATTTCTGCATAATTACAGTATTACTATTCAGTTATTGCAGTAGGTACCAATCATGTGTTAGCTTATGGTTCTTCGGGATTATGAGCACCATATAGCATCTGGGGTACAGATTTGGAGCATTACAAACTTGGTATTAGAGCCTAAGGTTCAATAGTGTCCTAGGAAGTTTAAAAGACACATCTAGTAGAGTCTTGTGCATGGGTGTGTAGCACACCACACTTATGGACAGGAGAATATTAGATGTTTTAGGAAAAGTTTCCCTTCTTTCAGTAATTATGTCGTACGAGTGAGCACAAGCTCAAGTTAAACTCTCTGTCTAATCTAAGTTTCTTTTCCATTTATAGAATATGCCTCCAAAGAGTACTAAAGAAAGAGGAACTGGAGACCACCCAGCACCTCAGCCCATCCAGCCAGATTCCCTGGGCGAACATGTCTCCCATGATGAATTCAGAGCAGCTTTCACCACCCTAGCTCATTCTGTGGTAGCCCAAAATAAACGTAAAGCTACCATTCTAGCCAACCCAATGGCTAATACTGTTGCATCTAGGATTCGAGACTTCACCCGAATAAACCCTCCATCTTTTACTGGGTCAAAGTCAAATGAGGACCCACAAGAATTTCTTGATCAGGTGTAGAAGGCTACAGATATTATGGGGTGACAGCTAGTTAGAGTGTCAAGTTAACTGAATATAAGTTGCAGGATATGGATCACTCATGGTTCAAATAGTGGAAAGAAAAGAGGGTCGTAGATGTAGGTCCCATAGAATAGGAGAAGTTTGCTATTGCTTTTTTGGATAGGTTTTTCCCGCTAGAGTTGAGGGAAGCGAAGGTTTTGGAATTTATAAATTTAAAGGTGGGAAATATGACGGTACAAGAGTATTCTCTTAAGTTTACTCAATTAGCCAGATATGCTCCTCATGTGGTAGCAGATAACAGATCTAAGATGAGTAAGTTTGTGTCTGGTATGTCTAATAGTATGGTTAAGGAGTGTAGGACCGCAATGTTGATTAAGAAGATAGACATATCTAGGCTCATGGTCCATGCTCAGTAGATAGAGGAGACTAAGAATAAAGAAAAGAAGAGGGAGAACAAGAGATCTAGAATAGGTAGCTTTAACTTTACCTAGGCTAAGTCAGAGGGTGGTAATCATTCTCCATTCCACCCAAAATCCTCATTCCCAGCTTCGTCCTCAACCAGTTCTCCCATGATGAAATTCAGAGATGGTAATAGAGATTGGGCGTCAGGCCCTAAACCCCAGGGTAATGTTAGCAGTGCCCAAACAAATCCTCTCTCCTAGAAGTATGACAAAAACCATCAGGGTATCTACAGAGCTGGCAGTGACGTATGTTTTGGATATGGAAAACTAGGACACAGAGTCAAACAGTGTCCTTATGTGGGTTCGCAGAGTCAACATAACCATCCCTCAGCTCTGTCCGGTCGCCTGAATCAGTAGGGTGCCACTTCCAGTGCCACCAGTAGGCAACGCCCAAATAGACTCTATGCACTTCAGTCCCGATAGGATTAGGAAGGTTCTCTTGATATGGTCACTGGTACGTTACAAGTTTATTATTTGTATGTTTATGCTTTGCTAGATCCAGGAGCTTTTTTGTCTTTTGTAACTCCTTATATAGCTATTGACTTTGGAGTCAGTCTTGAAATTCTAACAGAGCCTTTCTCAATATCTACCATAGTGGGTAAATCTATCATAGCCCGGTGGGTATACAGGAACTACCCGGTTATGGTATCTTAGAAAGTCACTTCAGCAGACTTAGTCGAATTAGAGATGACCGATTTTGATATCATTCTCGCTATGGATTAGCTTCATTCCTGCTATGCCTCAGTCGACTGCAGAAATAGAATTGTCCAGTTTTAGTTCCCAAATAATCCCGAATTAGCCCATCCTAGAGTAGAGGGGTAGTACTTCAGCATTTAGGGGTCAACTTGTTTCCTACTGTAGGGAAAGGAAAATGATATCTAAGGGATGTGTCTACCACCTCGTTCAAACCCCTACTCTTGAGTCAATATCAGTAGTATGTGAATTCACATACATGTTTCCCAAAGATTTTCCCAAAGTTCCTCCCAAAAGGGAAATTGATTTTGGGATAGACCTTCTTCCAGATACTCAGCCCATATCTATTCCGCCATACAAAATGGCTCCATCAGAACCCAAAGAATTAAAAGAACAGTTGAAAGATCTCCTAGATAAGGGATTCATCAGACCCAGTGTGTCCCCATTGGGTGCACCAGTTCTATTCGTACGTAAGAAAGATGGTTCTCTCAGAATGTGTATAAACTACTATCAGCTAAATAAAGTCATGGTCAAGAACAAATATCCACTTCCCAGAATTGATGACTTATTTGACCAACTTTAGGGTGCTAATTACTTTTCTAAGATAGACCTTAGATTAGTCTATCATCAGATCAGATTCAAAGAATGTGACGTTCTGAAAATAGCTTTTGAAACTCGGTATAGTCACTTCAAATTCTTAGTCATGTTATTTGGTCTTACTAATGCCCCAGAAGCTTTCATGGACTTGATGAACCGTGTGTTCAAGTAGTACTTAGACATATTCGTCATAGTCTTCATAAATGACATCCGTGTCTACTCCCGCAGTGAGCATGATCATGCAGACCATCTCAGAATAGTATTACAGACTCTCAGAAACCATCATCTATTTGCCAAATTCAGTGAGTGCAAATTTTGTCTAAGGTCAGTAGCCTTCCTCAGCTATATCGTTTTTGGTGATGGAATTAGAGTTTATCCCTAAAAGATTAAAGCAGTGAGAAACTATCCTAGACCCATCACTCCATCAGATATTTGGAGTTTCTTGGGTTTGGCTGGGTATTACCGATGGTTTATTGAGAGATTTTCATATAATGCATCCCCTATGTCCAAACTGACTCAGAAAAAGGTCAAATTTCAGTGGTCAGATTCTTGTGAGAAGAATTTTTAGGAGTTGAAGACTCTACTCACTACAACCCCAGTTTTGATTCTACCAAATAGTTCAGATGGATTTGTGGTATATTGTGATGCTTCCAGAGTTGGTTTGGGGTGTGTTTTGATGCAGAGAGGTAAGTTCATAGCCTACGCCTCTAGACATCTTAAACCCTATGAAAAGAACTATCCAACTCATGATCTTGAATTAACAGCAGTAGTATTTTCCTTAAAGATTTGGAGGAATTACTTGTATGGTGTGCACGTTGATGTGTTCACTGACCATAAGAGCCTACAGTATGTGTTCTTCTAGAAATACCTAAACCTCTATCAGAGAAGGTGGTTGGAGTTGTTGAAGGACTATGACATAAGTGCCCTGTATCATCTGGGTAAGGCCAATGTAGTAGTTGATGCTCTAAGTAGGATGTCTCTGGGTAGAGTTGCTCATGTGGAGGATGGTAAGAAGAAGTTAGCTTAAGAAGTTCATCAGCTTGCCCGACTAAGTATCCGCTTAGTCGATTCAGCAGAAGGTAATGTATGGGCGCAAAGTAGTTCAGAATCATCTCTGGTTTTTGAGGTTAAGGAAAAGCAAGATAAGGATCCCAACCTAGTTAAGTTAAAAGAATCAGTTAGAGATCAGAAGATAGAGGTTTTCTCCCAAGGGGGATATGGTGTATTGTGTTGTCAGGGTAGTCTATGTGTGTCAGGTGTAGATGACCTAAGACAGCGGATTCTTGCAAAAGCGCATAGTGCGCGTTACTCTATTCATCCAGGTGACACTAAGATGTACCGTGCTTTGCAGGAGATCTACTGGTGGAGTGGGATAAAGAGAGATATTACAGAGTTTATAGACAAGTGCTCAACATGTCAGCAGGTTATGATTGAGCATCAAAAGCCTAGTGGGGCTATGTAGGAGTTCAGTATTCCCACTTGGAAGTGGGAAAAGTGAACATGAATTTTGTAATGGTTTTCCTTGTACTCGTCGTCCGCACGATTTAGTTTGGGAAATTGTAGACAGGATGATCAAATCAGCTCATTTCTGCCAGTCCATACCTCTTATTCAGTCAAGGACTATGCCAATCTCTATGTCAGAGAGTTGGTCAGATTACACAGAGTTTCATTATCTAATATCTCAGATAGAGGTATGTACTTCACCTCTCATTTCTGGAAATCCTTCTAAAAGGGTCTTGGTACCCAAGTCCATCTTAGTACAACTTTCCACCCTCAGACAGATGGTCAAGCAGAAAAGACTATTCAGACTTTAGAGGATATGCAGTGAGCGTTTGTGATATACTTTAAAGGTAGTTGGGATGACTAGTTACCTTTGATTGAGTTCGCATATAACAACAGCTATCATTACAACATTCAGATGGCTTCGTTTAAGGCGCTCTATAGGAGGAGATGTAGGTCTCCCATTGGTTGATTTGAAGTGGAAGAGGCCACAGTGGTAGGGCCTGACTTGGTGTTTGACACCTTAGAGTAGGTTCAGCTGATTAGGGAAAGGATTAAGACAACTAAGAGATGACAGAAATCATACGTAGATATGCGGAAAAAGGATCCCGAGTTCAAGATTAGTGATTATGTGTATTTGAATATCTCTCCTATGAAAGGAGTCAAGAGGTTTGGGAAGAAGGGGAAACTCAGTCCCTGATATGTCAGTCCTTATCGAATTCTCAGCCATTTCTTAGAGTTAGCTTATGAGCCTGAGTTTCCTTTAGATTTAGCTTCAGTCCATCAAATTTTCCATGTCTCCTTGCTAAAGAAATGCATAGGTGACCCAGCAGTTGTAGTCCCTGTAGGGAGTATAGACGTTCAAAACAGCCTTCTTATGAGGAGATTCCAGTCAAAATCCTTGATTATCAGATTCACTGACTGAGGAACAAAAAGGTCCCTCTAGTGAAAGTTCTTTGGTGTAATCATTCCGTTGAGGGAGCTACTCGGGAAGTAGAAGAAAATATGCGGATCAAGTATCCTCACCTCTTTTCCGCAAACTCAGACTCAACCCAAGGTAACAGTTTTTCCTTGAACTTACTAAATTCCATGCTCAGATTTTCCTTATAGACTTGGTATCAGTTACCATTGCATTTTTTTCAGTAATGTATTCATGCATCAGGTATGCATGTTCAGCCTGAGAAATTCATCTTATCCAGTCATGTATTCACGAATTATGTTCATCCATGTACTCATGCATTAGATATGCATGTTTAGTATGAAATTTCAGCATATTAGTAGTGTCAGTCATGAAATCATATTACAGTTGTGCATATCATATTTCTAAATCAAGTCTATCAGTAATCTCATCTCAGTCAGCCTCATTCGAGGACTAATATTCCCAAGGGGGAGACATTGTAAGACCCCGCAAAATCCTAAGTTTAACTCAGTCCTTTAAAGTTTGTTAAAGGGTCCCAAACTTAGAAAATTTTAGCTAAGTATTTACACTTAGTATTAATTTAGCCTTCCTAGGTTGGAGAGTCTATTCCATGACTCTCATGACCTTAAAGTAATGATTTTTAGGTTGAATCATGATCAGGAATGTCAATGGGTGTTCCCAAACAAGTTTTGGATTTTTCAGACTTCGTTTGAAACACATTTGAAAGTTTAAACTAGTGGATCAATGCGATCTCGATGCACCGCGTCGCCCATCATGTCGATGAATATTTTCCTCTAGATCACAGTGCAGATTCCACTGAACCGATGTGGACTTGATACGACACATTGGCCATCACGTCGGTGCCAACGACAAGGCACGTCGGTCTACGCATCGCTAGGTCAGTTTTTATTCATTAAAAATTCATTTCATCAGAGGTAATTGGGTCTTTTTCCCACATCTATCATCCCGAAAATACGAAATTAAACCCTTCTAAGAGAAAAAACTATTCATTCTTCACAAGTTTCTCTCAAGAACAAACCCTGGGAGATTTCAAATTCAATTCAAGGCTCAAGAACTTACCATTAATCTTTCAAAATTTAATTGTTAAGGTATGTCAAGTGTTCAGTCAAGGGTCCCTTCCACCCTTGGAGTTCAAGAATCTATTTTTAAAACCTCAACTGTATTTGTTACATGAATTTTATGTTGGGTTTGATTATATTCATGATTATAATGATTAATTGGGTTTCTAATCCATGTTTTGTTACAAGTTTCATGTGGAGTTATTTGATATATGTATAGAGTCATGTAAATCCATGCTAAACTCTTGAAATTATAAATAGGGATTTGAATTATGGTGCCTATATGTGGTTAGTGTAATGTGCATGGATTATGTCCTCCAAGTGTTTGATAAATTGCTCATGCAAACAAAGAAGAAGGGATAACAATCATTTCATGTTAGCTTATGTGCAAGTTATATCATTCAAGTGTTTGATGGAATGTCTCTATGAATGAGTTATGATCAAGTGCATATGGTAATGCCTTTCAAGTTTATGCTATGATTTATTTTTCATGCTATCGAGTCTTGGGGGTATCCAATACCCAAAAACTTAGTTGTTTACCTAGAGATGTAGTAGTTACAGAAAAGTCTCAGTAGTGTTACGAACAGTAGCCTCAGTAATCAGTCATAGTTACAGTTCAGTATTCAGTTCAGACCATAGTAAATCCAGCTAGTCAACTGAACTCTGTAGTATTCCATCAGTTAACAGAATTTAGTAGTACTCCATCAGTTAATGGAACTCAGTGAACTCAATTCAGCTCAGTTAGACAGTACTATCAGTAACAGTTCAGTCTAGCCTAGTACAGTTTAGAAATCAATCTAGTGTCTATTCAGTTGGGAGAAGGATTCAGCACAGAGCAAACCCAGGGATGGGGGCATTCCTGCCAGTAGAGGTTTTGACCCTTAGTAGCAGTCCCTGCATTACATAATTATGTAGTCGGCGTAGGTTTTGATATCTTCCTGCCAGACTAAGGTTGATATATCATATGAGTTTTCCTTCCAGCGAGGTTTGACAAAAGAGCTTCTTGTTAGAGAGGGTTAACTCACAACTTGTCTTTACCCGTGGCACGGTACTGACACCCTTCCAATTAGGGTTACAGGTTGGACCCCAATCTATCTAGAAAGGGGTATGTCGGTTAGATGATTACCTCTCATAGTTTCAGTTTCAGTTCCAGTCTTAGTATTGAACTCAGTTCAGTTCTACAGAATTATGACTGTCAGATACAGTCACTCAGCTCAGTACGAAACTCAGCACAGTTCCACAGAATTAGAACTGTCATCTACAGTTATTCAGCTATCAGTTATACAGTATTAGTAAACTCAGATATCAGTAACTCAATAATTCAAAACTCAGTATCCAGTGTCATCTTGACCTCGGTTACAATTTATGTATTTCATGCATGTACTCTCATTCAGTTATACTCATGTTATTCAGTCAGTATTGTTCATGCATATGAACCCATGTATCTCTTCCTACCTAACTTAGCATATCAGTACATTCAAACTACTAACGCATACCTTTCTTTGCGCTATGATGTCTTATATCATAGGTTCAGACGCACTGGATCCCGATCATACTTAGCAGCCCAATCCATTAGCAGCAGACTAGTGGTGAGTCCTCATTGTTCGAGGAAATATTTATTATAATAGTATTTTAGTACTCAGTTTATTTTAGCAGTCGGAGTTAGTTGGGGACTTGTCCCATCAACTCCTTGTTCAGATAGTAGAGGCTTTTCAGACTAGAGTATTTATAGACAGATGTTCAGTTTTAGTATGGATGTACTGTACTCAGTATTTACATATAGTTTTGAACCTTATGGCATATTTTCGCCTAATTTCCGCTTAATTATAGTATTACTATTCAGTTATTGCAGTAGGTACTAGTCATGGGTTAGCTTGTGGCCCTTCAGGATTATGAGCATCGTGTAGCGTCTGGGGTACAAACTCGGGGCGTTACACATTTCGTATACACCTTCTACGCCTCAGCGCTTCAAATAGGACCCATGGGTGGGGGGTTATGCAATCCATATACTTTCATAATCTCAATCTCAAGTACTGTATGTGCCTTCAAGCCACCACACCCAATAGGACCATATACTTTCATAATCTCTATCAACATTGCCAACTAATGATCACAACGAAGGGTTTTATAAAGTGTCTCATTTTCTTTCAAAATCAATGTTGCTCAGTGGTACCAAATCTCATAAATATGTATGAGTAGATAGGGATGTAATGCTCACGATCAATCAGTATGAAGATGATAATCAATTCTATATAGGTATAAATGTTCTTAGAATCAACTAAATATGATAATATTTCATGATATAAGCCTTTGCATAGAAACATTAGAATAAATAGTCATATAAGACATCAATAATATCATTTAAGCTCAATCCCCTCTTTGGGCATCACGATAATGGGAAGGCAATTTAATACAATAAGGCCTAAAATGTCAAGTCAATCCCCCACTTGAACATCACAATGATAATGAGGAAATTAATGCACAAATAAGGACAATAATATCAATTTAAGCCCCCATTTAGGCATCACAATAGCAATAACTTCTCAAGTCAATAATAATCTTTACATAAGCCCCGTACGGGCAATATAGAAATAATAAACAATCCATGCAACATTAAATCAAAACATACCTAAACCTAGCTTATCTGTATAAAAAGTCTCATATTTCCCAAAAATGACAACAATAGACTAAATAACTAAAAGGAGAACTACGCTAGTTAACAATATGCTCTAATGAGAGATACTAAAACCCAATAACTATCTCAACTATCACAAGTCTCTTTATACTCTAAGCATTTTATAACCCTCAATTATTCTATCAAATATCTATAATAATATAATTATCTCCTAAAAGATCCCTAAGCCCCGATCATCATAATAAAGTCCACTAAACATGGTGCAAGCTCTAAAATAGGTATCCACTATCAATTCTAGGTTAACAAGCCAACTATCTACAACCTATTCTAAGCATATACTCAAGTGGCAAAACTAATTAAGGTAAGCAATTATATAACTACAATCCATCAAAAGACTCCGGTACCCGTAGAGATGCTCGTCACTTTACCTAAGAAGAACTTCCAAACCCTAAGTGATTCATAAAACATAAGCAAACAAGCATACAACACATAATCACTTTAGGAAAAGTCAAGGTATATCTCAACTTGCCTTTAGAAGATCAGCAAAAGTCAAACACAGTCCACAATATCAATTAAAAGCTCTACTCCTCGAATTATCTCCAAATACAACAACAACAACAAACCCAATATATTCCCACATAGTGGGGTCTGGAGAGGGTAGAGTGTACCCAGTCCATACCACTACCTCTAACGAGGTAGAGAGGCTATTTCTAATAGACCCTCGGCTCAAGATAAAAGGCAGTATAAAATATTGTATACAAAAACATCAAAATCATAGAACATGATAAAATAATATAGATACGACATCCACAAAAAAGTACATTGCCAAACGAAGGACACCACAATTCCCCTACTTACTGACTACAACTCAACCACACCCTTAGACCTTCATCCTAATATTTTTCCTCCATATCTTCCTATCCAGGGTCATGTCCTCAGTCAGTTGTAACTGCTCCAAATATGACCAATCTAATCAAATATGACATGTACAAGTCAAAAGGACTCTAACGATATCCAAATCAATATATTTTGATTCTAGGTCTAAAATTATTTGAAAAATAATTTTGAAAATACAAGGATAAAATTGAATAATTTTTCAGAATTATGTTCCCCATATCAAAAGGAGTCTAAATCTGAAAACTCAACTACAAACGAGTTGAAATTGAGCTAAAAGAGAAGAAAATTCATTTTTATACTTTATTGGGTAAAACCAATAAAATCAAGTTTAAAATCAATGTTTGAAGATAGATTTGTAAATAAGTCAATGGGATATGATATTTAGAAATTACCCACACAAAATTTGGTGAAAAACCTCTTAGAAAGTGCCTCCATCCGAGCTCTCTAGGTTCAAAAATATAGAAAAATTATATAAAAAAAATAAAATCAAATGCTCTAGTACATGGTACCTTGTGATTGCAGTTAACCATTTGTGATCACGAGGGTCAATGATTGATCGAGACAAAAATGGTCTTCAGACCACGAGCACCCTGTTGCAATCGCGTTGTGACCCAAACTGAACCCTTGCTGTGAATGCTATGAAGGAAAATTTACTCGAACCCATCACCCAATGTGATCACACTTAATCCTCCATGCGATCATGATGTACTAACTGAACATTCTTTACAAATGTGACGGGAGGGGTCAATGTGAAGAAGGAATTTATACAACTGAAGCAGTTGTTTACCGGCTTACACCAAGTGTAGATATGTCTCCGAATGGATCCTCGAAATTCATTTGGGACCTCACAAAAATAGTCTGAATATGATACTAGGCTAATTTTGATGTTTCAAACTCAATGAAATCATTTAATTTTTTTTAAAAAATCATTTACAACTAATTAGCCCCCCCCCCCCCCCCCCCGTCCCTTTTTTAAGATAAATTTAACTATTTTCTGTTTAAGAGGTAAAAATGCAAATAAAGACTCAGAGCCTGAACTAATTGTACTACTAACTCAAAATTGATATTTTGAATCTAATGGAACAGTCAGAATCATCATCCAAAGCTCGAATTATTAAATATTGATAAAAGTCAAACTAATTTCTTTAAGACTACTCCAAAATCAGAAACTCATATAAATCACTCCCAAATGCATCAGGGACCGTGCAAATTATTTTCATAAATCATAAATGATGTATGGAAGTAATGAAAAGGGTAAAATAGTCAGAACACAAAAAAATTCAAAAAATCACAATAAGGATCATATTGATATGTTTACATAGCCATACTCAATTTTATTGGTTATACTTGTTTAATGATAAAATTTCATCTCTCCTCACTCTAATTAATTCGAGATAGATAGAGGCATTCAAAAAGATACTCAAAACCTTAAATTGTGCATATGTGCTCCTATAAATTTAGTTCGAGAAAGATAGAGGAATTCAGAAGGATACTCACAACCTTTAATTGTGCATATGTTCTCCCATAAATCTCTTTGATACGAGTTTATGTTAGTCATGAAATAGACTTTAACTATCATAAATATTTATATTATTTATTAAGATGCGAATTTCAAGTTGTAATATTCGTGGCGTACATTTTATTTAAGCACTGACAACAAAGGGGATGAAAATAATAGGAAAAAGGACAAAAATAGCACCCAACCGAATAAATTGACATTGAATGGCCCAAATAATTTAAATGCCAAATTATAGTTATTTGTTATTTTCATTTTTTGTCAAACAACATTAATTTTTTTTGTTTCCGCAATTTTTTTAGTGCTTCCTTTGTTTTTAGGTGCAAACCTTTCTACCTTTTTTTATTTATTTTTTTACTAATTTTTTATTTCTTTTTTACTTTTTTAGTTCCTTCTTTTTAAATTTTTATATTAAGTGTATAGAAAAATATTATGGCTCTTTTTTGTTGCTTTTCCAGTTTTGCTCTTTTTTTAAACAATCAAATTATAAAATATATTTTTCTAAATCCAATTAAAAAACAGATATATATTGATGCATATGTACGATACACATCTAATACAACACAATACAAATACATATCTGTGACACCCCAAGTTCTTAAACTCTAGACCCTCCAACAGTTGAGTAATCGAATTAGCCAAGATACTGAAGTTATGTCAAACTACTAGTGACAATGGTCAAGGATACGACTCGTTATGAGACGTCACGAGTTATTAGGAGGACTCATTTTCACGGCAGAGAGGAAGCCCATATTTTGGTCCCTTGACAATGAGTCTAGGGTACGACACGTTGTAAGACATAATTAGTCGTTAGGAAGGAGTCATGGTCATAACAATGAAGTATTAGATTTTTGGTCCTTAGGTAACGACTCCAGGTCATGACTCGTGGTCAAACCTCACGAGTAGTTACCTAAGTCGTGACGAATGTTCCTGACTTTTCCTACACGTCTTAATTAGGGTATTTTTTATTTTTTCCTCTCTTCACACTCTTTTCCATGACTTAGAAACACTTAAAGGACCTATTTACCTTTAGTTATCAAAAAATAAAATTATTTTTTCTCTCTAACTCCTAAGGTAAGAGATACTAGGGTTTTATAAGGAATTCAACAATTGCGATCTAAACTTTGAGTCCTCTTCAAATTCTTTGGTATTTCAGACATTATTCTCATACCTAAATCAAATTCTATATTATGGCATAAATTTAATCATTGTTCATATGATTTTAATTTTTGGATTTGAAATTAGGTTGAGGGCTTTTGATGGTTATTATTTGAATTATATTTTTCATGATTTAAATGTATTATTTATACTTTAATTGATGGTTTTGGGGGATGAATGGGAGAATGGTTATAATGATAGAAATGGGTATCATGGTTTTCCCCAAATTGAAAGATTTTTGTCTTGGTAATGGCATTTAACATCAACCCACCTTTATGACTTTAGATTTGAATATGGAATTTACATGATTTAACTTACTTTTGAAATATTCATTGCATTAAAGAATATTGGAAAGTAAAAATGGCTTTGGAATGCCCTTGGTGGCAATGGTTTGATTTTTAATGGAACTTGAGTGTCTAATGGTTGTATGGACTGGTTTGGCATAATTAAATTATCTTACAAGCATATTAGTATGACAATACCAAGTTGGTAAATGCCTTAATAAATGACTCCTAGGTTATGTGCAAACTATTTTAAATTATGCTTAAAAGGAATTGTGTAGCTCACCATAAAGGTGTAGGTCCTGGGGTGCCAGCACAGAAACCATGTTTACCGGCGTGGGGGTCTATGTGATGGTGTTCTTTGTGCACACATTATATTTTGGATTACTATTTGCTTGGTGTCTTTAGTCTTTTCTCAATTTCTTCGGTTTTCTCAGTTCATGCGGCTAACAAGAACTAGGCCCTTTTAGTAAGGAGAGATAAACTCATATAGCCCGTGGGTGCCTTTAGGATGGTGCGAGCTACATAATTTAAGATAATGGTTTAAACTCTCATGTTTACGACATTTGTACATATCTTGATAGCCTATATATGTATTTATAAATGTTGTGCATGTAGTTCATCACTGGTTTTGGTAAATGGAATTATTTTATCCCTTTCCTGAGTTATATGCCAGAGTTTGCCCCACTGACCCTCCCTGGATGCTATTATTTCATGATGTAGGGTTTGAGGGCTTTTCTGTTACTTTTGAGCAGTATTAGGAGGTGTGGTACATTGGTTGAGTTATTATGGAGTGGTGATCCTTTATCTTTTGGAAATCCCCACCACTTTATTAGGTTTCTTTTCTGTCATGCCCCGTAAGATCCTAAGCTTGATTTAGTCGTAGTTGAATGTTTAAGGGGGGTCCAAGGCTTGAAATTTTCACTAAGTGTTAAGGACTTATTCATTTTCAAGATCCCTTAACCTTTGATGATTTTATTTTGGCCTTGCCGACCTCAAGACATTAATTTTTTAATTGATTCATGTTCAGAGTTGTTAAAGGTATATCTCAAGGGATTTTTGAGATTTTCAGATGGGCACAGGGTCATGTTTGGAAAATGAAAATAGAAGACCCACCGTAATAGGCCCGTGGCACAGGTCTTGCTCTGCCAAACTAGGTGTCGCGGCGCGGGGCTAGCTCCATCGTACTGAAGCCTGCAGTGTACGGCTTGCTCCATCGAACTGAAGCCCGCGGAGCTCCAGTGCTATTTTTTCCAGCCCCTTGGTCATTAAACTAAGGGGAATTTGAGTTATTTTCCTCAACCTAATTTGTTCTTAACACAATTTGGGACTTCTAAAAGGGCTTTATTTGCCCCTTTCACTCAAAATTACTCTCAAGAAACCCCCTCTTCTCATAATAACAAAACCCAAGATATTTCAAAAGAAATCAAAAGTTCAAGCATCTAAGTTCAAGAAATCCTCAGAAATCTTCAAGAAACTATATATTGAGGTATGTAGGGATTCAGCAATGGGTTCTTTTCACCCATTGATTTCAAAAACCTTATTTTTAACTTAAAAGTGTTAATATCATCCTACCTTACTAAATTAGTCCATGAATCTCTTGTTAAATAAATTACAATCCATGTTTACAAGTGTCTACAAGTGAATTAAGTTATTTCATGTTTTGAGTTGTAAGATTTTATTCCATGTTTCATTGTTTTCATGTCAAATCTCCAAGTTAGTAACTAAGCCATGTAATCATGTTGTTTTCTCATGCCTAACCCATCTTCAAGTTCAAATGCATTCTTCTCACTTATTTTTGTGAAATGTTTGTGTTTGGGTCCTTGAACCATGAATATCCGATAGCTATGTGTTTACATGGTTTCATATTTTCAAGTAATAAGTTATTTAAGCCATGAATATTATCATTATACTCAGATATATATAATCATGATGAGCACTTTCATAAATAATGTCCAGTTAAACTTAGTTCTGTTCTGTACCAGTGTCCTTCAGTTGGGAGTAGGATTTAGCACTGAGCAAAACTAGGGATAAGGTCTCACCCGCCAGTTAGGATTGGGTCCTTAGTAGACGTCCCTAAGTTCAATAACTACGTAGCCGACATAGGATTATGAGATAACATTCGCTAGTTTAAGACTGACACTCTCTTAGGGGTCACCCACCTGTTTAAGACTAACTCCCTAGTCCTTTAGGACATCAGATTAGTGGATCCACACAGCCAGTATTAGTACCCATGGCATGGTACTGACACCATTCCAACTGGGGTTACAAGTTGGACCTGGATTAGATTAGATTAGGTCATGTCGGTTATATGATAGCTCCCACAGTTTCTGTCAGTATTTTAGTGTGTCTCAGCCTAGGTTTGCTTGACCAAGTGAATAGATTATCAGTTATTCAGTTATTCAGATTTCATTTTTTTAGATTATAAATTTTCTCAGTAACATATTTATACTTGGTCTTGCATTCTCAGATATTGTATGTTCATGCATTCATGCTCAGTTATTTCATATATTTTAGTCAGACCTTATCTCACATACTAGTACATTCAAAGTACTAACCACATACTTTTTCTTTGCGCTATGTTATCTTATAAAATAGGTTTAAATGCTCAGTTTCCCAACCATTCTTAGATAGTTCAGCATTATCCAGCAGCAGTAGTGGTAAGTCCTCATCCATCAAGGACAAGATATGCTTTTATAGTTATTTCAGTAATTTCTTTTGTGCAGTCAGTTGGAGTTTGTTGTAGGTTTGTCCCATCAACTCCCCATGATGTTGAGAGGCTTTTAGACAATCATTTAGGTTGTCAGTCAGTTCTTCTAATATTTTTATCAAATATTTTAGACGTTATTGAGACATATTTTAGTATTTAGATTTGCAGAATCTTATTGGCTTATATTCTGCATATGTGTTGTATTTCTGTTTTACTTAGTTATCACAGCAGGTACCAGCTCATGGGTTAGCTTGTGGTCACTTAAAGCCGTAAGCATTGTTGTCTCAACTTGGTGTATCCTATGGTCGGGAAAAAACTTTGTATCAGAGCCTAAGGTTTTAAAGTATCTTAGGGTTTCTAAAAGCCACGTTGAGTGGAGTCTTATTCATGGTGTGAAGCGCGCCACACTTATGGGTAAGAGGCTATGAGACATTTTAGGAAAATTTCCCTTCTTTCAGTTTTCATGTCATACGAAAGAGCATAAGCTCTGTTTAATTCTACTTTCTAACTCATCCTTCATTTCGTCTACAAACAATGTCTCTAAAAAAAACAACAAAAGAAGGAATGGGGATCTTCCTGTACCACCTATTCAAGAAGCTCCCTTAAATGAACATGTCTCTCACGCTTAATTCAGGGCTGCTTTCACGACCTTAGCCCATTCTGTAGCTGCTCAGAACAACCAGCAGGCTGTTTCCCCCACCAATCCAGTGACAAATACCGCTACAGTTAGGATTTGAGATTTCACATGAATGAATCACTCTCTGTTTTATGGATCCAAGTTTGAGGTGGATCCGCAAGAGTTTTTTGAAATAGTGCAGAAAGTGACAGATATCATGGGCATCACTTTAAGGGAGAGTGTAGAGTTGGATACATATCAATTGAAGGATATAGCTCACACCTTGTTTAAGAAGTGGAATTAGGATCGCGGTGTTAATGCAGGGCCTATAGAGTTGGAGAAGATTCTCGCATCTTTCTTAGATAGTTTCTTTCCCCTAGAGTTAAGGGAAGCTAAGGTTCAAGAGTTCATCAATTTGAAGTAGGGTAATATGAGCGTAACTCACTTAAGTTCACTCAGTTGGCAAGGTATGCTCTTACTATGGTGGTGGATAATAGGTATAGAATGAGTTTGTGTCTTGTGTATATGATAGTGTGGTCAAAGAGTGTAGGATCAGCATATTGATTAAGGAGATGTACCTATCTAGACTCATGGTTCATGCTCAGTAGATTAGGGAGTAGCATAAGGAGAAGTAGAGAGAACAAAAGGGCTAGAATAGGTAGTTTCAACTTTTCTTAGCCAACGTTAGAAAGCAGTAATCATTCTCAGTACTGTCAGTAATTTTTTTCCCCATCCCCATCTTCATCTAGTGCGCCAGTGCCCAAGTTCAGAAAAGACAGTTGAGATAGACCGTTAAGCACTAAGTCCCATGGCAGTATGAGCAGTGGTCGTACTAATCCGCATTGCAGGAAATGCGGTATAAATCATTAGGGTGAGTGTATATCGAGTAGTGATGTGCATTTTGGATGTTGCAAGTCAGGCCACAGGATCCGAGAATGTCTAGTGGTTGATCAGAGGGGAAAGGACTTACTCCAATAGGGCTAGCCTTATCTCTTCTCAGCTCCATCCGATCGCCCGACTCAACACGGTGCCACTTCTAGTGAAACCAGTGGGCAACATCAAAATAGGTTGTATGCTTTCCAGATTAGGAATGATCAAGAAAGTTCTTCTGATGTGGTTACAGGTACGTTACAAGTCTTTCATCTTCATGTTTATAGATTATTAGATCCCAAAGATTCACTTTCTTTTGTGACTCCATATATAGCCATCAACTTTCGTGTAATACCTAAAATGTTAGTAGAACTTTTATCAGTGTCTACCCCAGTGGTTAAGTCTATCATAGACAAACGGGTATATAGAAATTGCGCGGTCACAGTATCTCATAAAGTTACTTTAATTAATCTTGTGGAGTTAGAGATGACTGATTTTGATGTCATTCATGGCATGGATTGTCTCCACTCATGCTATGCCTCAGTTGACTGTATAAATAGAGTCGTTTAGTTTCAGTTTCCTAAAGAACTGGTTATTGAAAAAAGGGGTAATACTTCAATACCTAAATGTCAGTTTATTTCCTATCATAGAAAAAGAAAGATTATATCCAAGTGGTGTATTTACCATCTAATTCGAGTCAAGGACTCAAATTTTGAGACTCTGAGTATTGAGTCAGTTCCAGTAGTAAATGAATTTTCAGATGTGTTGATCTTCTCGGAGTTCCTCTTGAGAGAAAAATCAACTTTGGAATAGATCTCCATCCAGAAACCCAGTCTATCTTTATTGAACCTTACAAAATGCTTCAGATGATCTTAAGGAATTAAAGGATCAGTTAAAAGATCTCTTAGATAAGCGTTTTATCAGGCCTAGTATTTCTCATTGGGGTGCTCCAGTCCTATTTGTGCATAAGAAAGACAGTTCTCTCAGAATGTGCATCAACTACCATCAGTTGAACAAAGTCACCATCAAGAATATGTATCATCTCCCTAGAATTGATGACTTGTTCGACCAAGTTTAGGGTGCCAGTTATTTCTCTAAGATAGACCTCAGATCCAGCTATCATCAGCTTAGAGTAAGAGAATTTGACATTCCAAAAATAATTTTCAGAACTCGATATGGTCGCTTCAAATTTCTATATATGTATTTTGGACTACCGAATTCCCCTGCAACTTTCATGGATTTGATGAATAGAGTGTTCAGGTAGTACTTGGACATGTTTGTCATAGTATTCATTGATGATATCCTTATTTATTCCTGCAATGAGAATGATTATGCAAATCATCTGAGGGTTGTGTTGAAGACTCTTAGAGATTATCAGTTATTTTCTAAGTTCAGTAACTGTGAATTTTGGCTAAGATCATTGGATTTCCTTGGCCATATAATTTTCGGTGATGGAATCCGGGTTGACCCTTAAAAGACCAAAGCAGTGAGAAACTAGCCTAGTCCCATATCTCCATTAAATATCATTAGTTTCTTGGGTTTGACTAGCTATTATAGGTGTCTTTTTGAAGGGTTATATTTTATTTCTTCCCCCGTGTCCTGATTGATTCAGATAAAGGTCAAATTTCAGTGGTCAGATTTATGCGAGAAGAGTTTTCAGGAGTTGAAAAATCATCTCACCTCTGACCCATTTTTATATTTTTTAGATGATCATATGGATTTGTAGTTTATTATGATGCTTCTAGAGTTGGTCTTGATTATGCATTGAGACGGAGAGACAAGGTCATAGCCTACACCTCTAGACAGCTTAAACCCTTAAAAGAATTATCTGACCCATGATCTTGAGTTGGCAGCTATTGTATTCGCCTTAAAAATTTGGAGTCATTATATTTATGGGGTTCATGCTGATGTGTTCATGGATTATAAGAGTTTATAGTACGTGTTTATGCAGAAAGATCTAAACCTTCATCAGAAAAGGTGGCTTGAGTTATTAAATAATTATGATATGAGTGTATTGTATCACTCGGGCAAGGCCAACATAGTTGTGGATGCCCTTAGTAGATTTTACATAGGTAGTGTTGCTCATGTTGAGGAGGATAAGAAGAAGTCAGTCTACGAGATTCATCATCTTGCTAAGTTAGGAGTTAGGTTGGTTGATTCAGCTGAAGGTAGTACATGGGTTCTGAATAGTTCAGAATCTTCATTGGTTGCCGAAGTAAAAGAAAAAAAATATAGGTATCCTAGTTTAGCTAAGTTGAAGGAGGCAGTTAGAGACCAGAAGGTGGAGGTTTTCTCCTAATAGGGAGATAGAGTACTTCATTGTTAGGGCAAGCTATGTGTTCCGGGTGTTGATGATTTGAGATAGCAAATACTGGCAAAAGCGTATGGTACATGATACTCTATCCACCTAGAAGCCACTAAGATGTACCGTGATTTGTGGGAAATCTATTAGTGGAGTGGTATGAAGAAAGATATTGTTGAGTTTGTGGCTAAGTTTTCAAAGTGTCAGCAGGTTAAGGTTGAGCACTGAAGGCCTAGTGGTACACTTCAGGAGTTTTGCATCCCCACTTGGAAGTGAGAGATGGTGAATATGGACTTTATGATAGGATTGCCTCATATGTGTCATCAACATGATTCAATTTGGGTCGTTATAGATAGAATGACCAACTCACCCTATTTTTTGCTAGTTTATATGTCATATTCAGCCAAGGATTATGCTAGAATCTATCTCTGAAAGTTGGTTAGGTCACACGGGATTCCATTGTCTAACATTTCAGATATAGGTACTCAGTTTACCTCTCACTTTTGGAAGTCTTTTCAGAAGGGTCTTGGTACCCAAGTTCATCTCAGTACAACTTTTCATCCTCAGACAGAAAGGACGATCCAGACTTAAGAGGACATGTTGAGGGTGTGTGTTATTGACTTTAAGGGCAAATAGGATGACCACATACCTTTGATCGAGTTCTCCTACAACAACAGTTATCACTCTAATATTCAGATGGCTCTATTTGATGATCTCTATGAAAGAAGATGTAGATCTCTTATCAGTTGGTTTGAAGTATGTGTGGCTACTTTGGTAGGGCCAGATTCAGTGTTTGAGGCAATAGAGAAGGTTAAATTGATTCAGAAAAGGCTGAAGGTTTCCCAAAGCCGTCAAAAATCTTATTCAAACTTGAGAAGAAAGGATCTTGAGTTTGAGATTGGTGATTTAGTTTATTTGAAAATTTTGCGTATAAAGGGAGTGAAGAGATTTGGCAAGAAGGGGAAACTCAGCCTCTATTATATTGGCCCATATAAGATCTTGAACCGTTTTAGGAAGGTATCTTATGAGCTTGAGTTTCCTGCAAATTTGGCATCAGTGCATCCAGTGTTTCATATTTCCTTGTTAAAGAAATGCATCGGTGATTCAGCTATTGTTGTTCCATTGAAAAGTATGGATGTTCAGGATAGTCTTTCCTAAGAAGAAGTTCCAGTTGAGATCCTTGATCATTAGATTCATATGATAAGGAAAACAAAAGTTCCCTTTGTTAAAGTTCTATGGTGGAATCTGTTTGTTGAGGAAACTATTTGGGAAGAATAAGAAAATATGAGAACCAAGTACCCTCATCTTTTCTCTGCAAACTCAGATTCATCTTGAGGTAACGATCTTTCTTAGATCGACTCCTTTTCATTCTCTGTTTTAGCAATGTAACCATTCTCATGTCATTGCATCTATTCACGAAATTAGTTCAGTTCATGTATCATACTTTAGACGTAGTTATGTAATCATGTTCCAAATCATGCATGTTCATTATATGGTCTCAATGCCTTAGTATTCTCAGTCTAACCATCCTTATTTTTGGACGAATGTTCTCAAGGGGGAGATATTGTAATGCCTCGTAATATCCTAAGCTCGGTTTAGCCGTAGTTGCATGTTTAAGGGGGGTCCAAGGCTTGAAATTTTTTCTAAATGTTAAGGACTTAGTCATTTTCAAGACCCCTAAAACTTTGATGATTTTATTTTGGCCTTCCCAACCTCGAGACACTGATTTTTGAATTGATTCTTGTTCGCAGTTGTTAAAGGTATATCTTGGGGGAGCTTTGGGATTTTTAGACGGGCGTAGGGACGTATTTGGAAAACAAAAATAGAAAACCCACCACAATAGGCCCGCAGCATGGGGCTTGCTCCACCGAACTAAAGTCCACGCGCAAGGCTTTCTCCGCCAGGTTGAAGCCTGCGACGCGCTAGTGATATTTCGTCCAGCCCCTTTGTCATTAAACTAAGGGGAATTTGAGTCATTTCCCTCAACCTAATTCGTCCTTAACACAATTTGGGATTTCCAAAAGGGCATTATTTGACCCTTTCACTCAAAAATACTCTCAAGAAACCCTCATTTTCTCCCGACAACAAAACCCAATCTCTTTCTTAAGAAATCAAGAGTTCAAGCTTCCATGTTTAAGAAACCCTCAAGAAATCTTCAAGAAACTATCTATTAAGGTATGTGGGGATTCGTTAATGGGTTTCTTTCACCCATTAATCCCAAAAACCTTATTTTTAACTTAAAAGTATTAATCTTATCCTACCTTTTTTTATTAGTCCATGAATCTCTTATTAAATCAATTATAAGCCATGTTTCCAAGTGTTTACAAGTGAATTAGGCTATTTTATGTTTTGAGTTGCAAGATTTCATGACATGTTTCATTATTTTTAAGTCAAATCCCCAAGTTATGAACTTACCATGCAGTTATGTTGTTTTCCCTTACCTAACCTATCTCCATGTTCAAATTCATGCTTCTCACTTTTTTTGGTGAAACGTTCATGTTTGGGTCTTTAAAATATGATTCCATACTACAGTTTTAAGCTTTGATATTGTATTTTATAATCATTCAGTGTTGGAGGGTTATGAACACCCGATACCTATGTGTTTTACATGATTTTAGATTTTCAAGTAATAAGTCAGTTAAGCCATGAATCTTATTATTATACTCAAATATTTATAATCATGATGAGCACTATAAAAAATAATATCTAATTAAACTTAGTTCATTTCAGTACCAGTGTCATTTAGTTGGGAGAAGGATTTAGCATCGAGCGAACCTAGGGATAGGGGCTCACCCGCTCGTTAGGATGGTTCCTTAGTAGAAGTCTGTATGTTCCAGAACTACGTAACCAGCATAGTATTATGAGATATTAGATGCTAGTTTAGGACTGACAATCTCTTATGAGTCACCCACCAATTTAGGACTGACTCCTTAGTCCTTCGGGACATCAGATTAGTGGATTCACATTGCAAGTGTTAGTACCCATGCCATGGTACTGACACCCTTCCAACTGGGGTTACAGGTTGGACCCCGATTATCTCAGAGTGGGACATGTTGGTTACATGATAGCTCCCATAGTTTCAGTCAGTATTTCAGTGTATCTCAGTGCAGGTTTTCTTGACCTAGTGAACAGATTATCAGTTATACAAATTTTAGTCTTTCAAATTACAGATTTTCTCAGTATTATATTTATACTTGGTCTTGCATTCTCAGATATTACAGTTCATGCATTCATGCTCAGTTATTTTATGTATTTTCGCCAGTCCTTATCTCATATACTAGTACATTCAAAGAACTGACCACATCTTTTCCTTTATGTTATGTTGTCTTATAGCATAGGTTTAGACGCTCAGTTTTCCAACCATTCTTAGATAGCTCAGCGTTATCTAGAAGCAGTAGTGGTGAGTCCTCATCAATCGATGACAGTATATGTTTTTATAGTTATTTCAGTAATTTCTTAAGTTCAGTAAGTCAAAGTTAGTTGGGGGTTTGTCCTATCAACTCCCCATGATATTTAGAGACTCTCAGACAATCAGTTAGGCCGTCAGTTAGTTCTTCGATTATTTTTATCAGATATTTCAGACATGTCATTTCTATATATTTTAGTATTTAGATTTGCAGAATCATATCAGCTTATCTTTCGCACATATATTATATTTCTATTGTACTCAGTGGTCACAGCAGGTACCAGCTTATGGGTTAGCTCGTAGTTAATTATGGCCGTAAGCATCATTGTCTCAACTTAGATCTAGCCTTGGGTTATGACATTTTTATATTTTTGGAATTATGTATTCTCTTTTGCCAAGGTCGGAGGCATGTCCTGACCTAGTTTGCTATTTATGGATTTAAGGGCTTTTGTGTACAGTATTGAGATGATTGGTTGTCATGTTTAGACTCTTAGATTTCATTTTATTCATCTATATTATTTACTATTTTGGTTGGCTTCTGATGTTTGTTATATTAAGATCTGGAGGTTAGGCTAATGAGGTGGTCTCCGGCATACGATGGGCTTGAGATATCCATCATGACTAGGCCCTGGTTCGGGTTATGACAAGCTTGGTATCAGAGCATGATTTAGGGTCTTTCAGTGTCCATAAATTAGTATTGAGTAGAGTTTTTTTTATAGATGTATAGTGCACCACACGTACAAGGGGGAGGCTACAAGGCATTTAGGAATATTTCCCTTTCTTGTATTTGATTTTGGGATATAGTGTCTAGTTACCTTGAATCTTCTCTAACTCCTGACTTACTCGCATTTTAGATCATGCCTCCCCCAAAGATCTGACAATTGTAAAAACTCTGTTGGAACTTTTATCCACTTAGGGAAGATGTGGAGGGAACTCACCCTATTTACAGAGTGTAGAACCTGTCTAAGGTCCCTGCTCCTATCTATGCTGCTCTATATGTAATCCACCAGTCCCTACTAATCCTCATCGGGCTTCTCACACTGGTGATACTGGTGCTCGGTCACCTCAGGGAGATATCTCTAATGTAGAGTTTTATTAGTCTATTCATATGTTTTCCTAATTGGTGGCATCACAGTCCTATCGGTCTAATCATGTTGGTTCTATTGTTAATTCATCTGACGTTACCCAGGTTGGCTAGCTTATGAGGTTGAATCCCCCAACCTTTATGGTCTCTAAGGCTAAGGAAAATCCTCAGGGGTTTATTAATAAGATGGAGAAGATCTTTAGGGTTATGCATGGTACTATTTCTGAAGGTGTAGAATTTGCTCCCTATCAGTTAAAAGATGTCTCTTACAAGTGGTATAAGGAGTGGGAAGTGATGAAGGTTAATAATGTAAAGTCGATGGAGTGGGATGAGTTTTCAGGTGCTTTTCTTGATCACTTCTTTCCTCAAGATTCGAGGAAAGTTAAGTCTGAAGAGTTTGTAAGCTTGAAATAAGGTAAGATGAGTGTTAAGGAATATGCTCTGAAGTTCAAGTAGTTGTCCCATTATACTCTGGAGTTAGTATCTAATATGAGATCCATAATGAGAAAGTTTGCTTCTAGTTTGTCCTATGATTTGGTGTTGGAGTGTAAGGCTGTTATGTTGAATAATGATATGGACAACCCCAGGCTAGTGGTTTATATACAGCAGGTAAAAGATGAAAAAAATAGCAGGAAAATATGGAAAAGAGGCAGAATTAGAAGTTTAGAAACTCAAAGTAGGGTGAAAGTCAGTGGAATAGTGGGAGAGATGGTAGGCAGTGGACTAAGAAGAAGAATTAGGGAAATTCATGTTTGACGGCTAGTGCTACATATCCTAATCTTTTGGTTGATCATCACTTTTAGGCCAGCAGTGGTCCTAAGGTATAGGGTGCTCAGTCTCAAGCTAGTAGAGCTCACTCAGCCCTACCTTACCCTCCTTACCATTTTATGGACAACTTCACCAGGGTTATTATGATGAGAGAAAGAACTTGTGTTTTAATTGTTGTCAACCTGGTCATATGCAGTGAAATTGTCCTATAGATAAGGTTTCCACTGGAGCTAATAAGGTTCCAGTTGCCACTTCTTCGGCTTCTATACCTAAGGGCGCCAGTTCAGGTACCGACACTGGTCAGAATTGTCTGCTCTTGCTACTTTTAAGGTATCTAAGGCTCCCCCAATGTTGTCACTGGTATGTCACAGATTTTCTCTCATGATGTTTACTGTTTCCTTGATCCGAGTTCTACCATATCTTATGTGACCCCTTATGTGGCTATGCTCTTTGGTTTTGGTCCTAAAAATATTTCTCGCCTCTTTTTTGTGTCTACTTCAGTGGGTGATTCCATTGTTGCTATAAAAATCTATAGGCGTTGTGTGTTGTCCATATTTCATAGAGAGACGGTGGTAGATTTGATAGAACTTAATTTGATGGATTTTAATGTAATTCTGGAGATGGATTGGCTTTATTCATGCAATACTTCTCTAGATTGTAGGACCCAAAATTTCAATTTCCATTTCCTAATAAACCGGTGATTAAATGGGAGGGGAGTTTCTTAGTGCCAAAAAGAATGTTTATTTCCTATCTTAAAGCTCAAAAAATGATTTCCAAAGGGTGTTTGTATCACCAAGCTTGGGTTAAGGATTTTAATTTTGAAAGTCTCTCCCTGTAGTTTGTCTCAGTAGTTAATAAATTTTGTAAAGTTTATCCTAGTGATCTATCTAAAATTCCTCGCGATAGGGAAATAGATTTTGACATTGATCTTCTACCGGATACCCATCCCATTTCCATTTCTCCTTATAGTATGGCTTCGGCTGAATAAATGAGCTAAAGAAGCAGTTAAAGGATCATTTTGATAAGGGTTTCATCCATCCTACTATTTTTTTGTAGGGTTCTCCTGTGTTTTTTATGCGAAAGAAGGATGGGTATCTTCGAATATGTATAGACTATGTCAGTTGAATAAGGTTACAGTGAAGAATAAGTACCCTCGTCCTAGGATTGATGACCTCTTCTATCAACTTCTGGTTGCTAGGTGTTTCTCTAAGATTGATCTCTTTCAGGCTATCACCAGTTGAAAATTAAAGAGGTTGATATTCCCAAGATTATTTTCTGAAACCGATAAAGCCATTATGAGTTTTTGGTTATGTCATTTGGGTTGACCAATGCTCTGTCTACTTTCATAGATCTTATAAATTTGGTGTTTAGGTAGTTTTGGATATTTTTGTTATAGTCTTCATTATTAACATCTTGGTGTACTCTAAGAATTAGGAGAATCATGCCAATTACCTCAAAATTGTGTTGAAGACTCATTAGGTCGAGAAATTATATGCCAAATTTTATAAGTGTGAATTTTGGCTAAGTATTGTGACTTTTCTTGGGCATGTTGTTTCTAGTGAGGGGATCAAGGTGGATCCACAAAAAGTTGAGGTAGTTAAGAAGTGGCCTAGACCTACGACTCCAATCGACATTAAGAGCTTCTTAGTCTTGGCTGGGTATTATAGGAGGTTTATGAAAAGTTTCTCATCTATTATTGCTCTGCTGACAAAGTTGATCCAGAAAAGGTTAAGTTTTTGTGGACTAATGCTTTTGAGGGTAGTTTTGAGAAATTAAAGGATAGACTGACTTCTCCTTCTTTTTTGAACCTACCCGAGGGTACTGATGGGTTTTTTATGTATTGTGATGCATCCCGTATGGTACTAGGTTGTGTTTTGACGCAACGTGGTAAGGTCATTGCCTATGCTTCTAGGAAGCTTAAGGTTTATGAGAGAAATTATCTGACTCACGATCTAGAGTTGGCGGTTGTGGTCTTTACTTTAAAAATTTGGCTCCATTATTTGTATGGGGTGCATGTGGATATCTATTCAGACTATAAGAGCTTGCAGTATGTGTTTATGCTGAAGAAATTAAAACTCAGGCAAAGGATGTCGCTTGAATTGCTGAATGATTATGACATGGGCCTTTACTACTATATAAGTAAAGCTAATGTAGTTTTTGATGCTCTTAGAAAGTTGTCTGTAGGGATATTATCTCACGTTGATGCGGAGAAAAGAGAATTGTTGAAGGATATTCATAGGTTGGATAAATTGGTAGTTTGTCTCTTGGACTTAGAGGATAGTGGAGTGATTGTTCTGAAAGTGGTCAAATCATCTCTTGGTACTGAGGTAAAGAAGAAATAGGCTTTGGATCCCACACTTTTGTAGATTAAGAATGATGTGGGTCGGCAGAAGGTTATGGTTTTTAAGATGGGGAAGATGGCATCTTTAGGTATCAAGGAAGGTTATGTGTTATTGATGTTGATGGACTACGAGAAAGGATTTTGACTGAGGCTTATGAGTCTAGATATACAATTCATCCGAGTTCAACTAAGATGTATCATTACTTGAAGGAAATCTACTGGTGGAATAATATGAAGAGAGATGCAACAAATTTTGTTACAAAGTGTATGGTTTATCAACAAGTCAAGGTAGAACATTTGAGGCCTAGTAGCACATCTTAAGTGATAGAGTTACCTATGTAGAAATAGGAGATGATTAATTTGGACTTCGTTATGGGTCTTCCACAATCTCGCAATTAGTATGATTTTATTTGGGTTAGTATGGATAGAATGACTAATTCTGCTCACATTTTGCATGTGAGGTCTAACTACTCAAGAGAGGATTATGCTAAGGTGTTCATTCAGGAGATAATTAAGTTCCATGGAGCATCGGTGTCCATCATTTCAAATTGAGGTATGCAATTCTCTTCTCATTTTTGGCATTCGTTTAAGAAAGGTTTTGGTACTAAGGTTAACCTTAGCACCGCTTTCCATTATCAAATGGATGGACAAGTGTAGAGGACTATTCCGACTTTGGAGGATATGCTAAAGGCCCGTGTGATTGATTTTAAGGGAAGTTGGGTTGACAATTTTCCTCTCATTTAGTTTTCTTACAATAACAGTTACCATTCCAGCATTCAAATAGCCCCTTTTGAGACTCTTTATGGTAGAAGGTGTAGGTATCCTATTGGATGGTTTGAGGTAGATGAGACTAGTTATTTTGGCCCTGACTTTGTTCCCCAATCCATGGAAAAGGTAAAAGTGATTAGATAAAGACTTAAGACTGCTTAAAGTCACTAAAAGTCTTATTCAGATGTGAGGCAGGGGGAGTTGGAGTTTGAAGTAAGTGATTGGGTGTTCTAGAAGGTTTCTCCTATGAAAAGAGTAATGAGGTTTGGGAAGAAGGGGAAGTTCAATCCCCATTACATTGGTCCATATCAAATTTTATGAAGAAATAGGAATATCGCGTGTGAGTTAGATTTTCCAGTGAATTTGGCTTCTTTTCATCCTATTTTTATATGTTTGTGATGAAAAAGTATGTGGGTAACTCCTCTTTGGTAATGCTTGTTGAAGATGTTGGGGTTTCGAATTCATTATCTTTTGAGGAAGCCCCAGCTAACATATTACATAGGCAAGTTCGTCGGTTGATGACTAAGGATGTAGCTTTGGTAAAAGCGCTTTTGAGAAATCAAAAGATGAAGGAAGCTACCTTGGAATCTGAAGAAGACATGAAATCTAGATACCCGTTCTTGTTTCCCTTGATGGATGAAAGTGCTTGAGGTATGAGTTTCGTTTCCCTCTTATCGTATTTCAAATTTGTCCTTTAATTCTGTTTGCATTCTTTCTTTTATCGTGCTAAGGGTTCCCTTACTCCTCATTCCGGGATAAATGATCCTAAGGGAGAGCAGGGTAATATGACACCCCAAGTTCTAGAACTCTAGACCCTCTAAGATTTGAGTAATCGAATTAGCCAAGTTACTGAAGTTGTGTCAAACTGTCAATGATAACGGTCCAAGTATGACTTATTATAAGATTTCATGAGTCATTAGGAGGACTCGTTACCACGGCAGAGACGAAGCCTGGGTTTTGGTCCCTTGACAATGAGTCTAGGGTACGATTCATTGTAAGACATAACAAGTTGTTAGGAGCGATTCGTGATCATAACAGTGCGGGACCATATTTTTGTTCCTCAAGTAACGACTCCAGGTCAGACTCGTGGTCAGACATCATGAGTCCTTATCAAAGTTGTAACGATTGTTCCTCATTTTCCTGCATGTTTTAATTAGGGTCTTTTTGGTCTTTTCCTCCCTTTACACTCTTTCCCATTACTTAAAACCATTTAAAGGACCTCTTTACCTCTAGTTATCAAAAATTAAATGTACTCTTTTTCTCTCTAACTCCCAAAGCAAGAGATACTAGGGTTTTACAAGGAATTCAACAATTATGGCTCTAAACTTTGAGTCCTCTTAAAAGAATTTGGTATTTCAGGCATGTTGCTCATCCCTAACTAAAATTTTATATTATGGAATATATTTAATGATTGTTCATGTGATTTTAATTGTTGGTTTTGAAATTGGGTTGAGGGTTTTAGATGGTTATTACTCTAATTGTATTTTCCATGGTTTAAATGTGTTTCTTATACTTTAATTGATGTTTTTTAGGGATGAATAGGTGCATGGTTATAATGATTGATGGATTTTTTGTCTTGGTAATGGTATTTAACCTCGAGCCACTTTTATGACTTTGGCTTTTAATATGGAATTTGCATGATTTAACTTACTTTTGAAACATTTCGCTGCATTAAATAATGATAGATATTAAAAATGGTTTTGGAATGCCTTTGGTGGCAATAGTTTGAATTCTTAATGAAACTTGAGAGTCTAATGGTTGTATGGATTAGTTTAGCATAATTGAATTAGCTTTCAATCATATTGGTATGACGATACCAAGTCGGTAAATGCCTTAATGAATGACTCTTGCATTAGTGGCTAGGTTTATGTGCAAACTATTTTAAATTGGGCTTAAAGGGAATTGAGCAGTTCACTGTAATGGTGTAGGTCTCAGAGGGGACAACACCAGAAACCAAGTTTGCCGGCGTGGGGGTCTATGTGACTGTGTGCTTGGTGCACACATTATATTTTGGATGGCTATCGCCTTGGTCTCATTAACTTTTCCTTGGGTTCCTTGATTCGTCCGGCTAACACGTACTGTGCCCTTTCAGCAGGGGGAGCTGAACCCATATAGCTCATGGGTGCCTTTAGGACAGAGCAAGCTACATAGTTCAGACTAATGATTTAAACTCTCGTGTTCATGATCCTTGTCTCTATCCCAGCATCCTATATGTATATTTTTAAATGTTGGGCATGTGGTTCTTGATTGGTTTTAGTAAATGGAATTATTTTATCCCTTTCCCGAGTTACATGTCAGTGCTCGCCCCACTAGCCGTCTCTAGATGCTACATCATTTCATGATGTAGGGTCCAAGGGCTTCACTGGTACTTCGATGCAGCGTTAGGTGGTGTAGTACGTTCGTTGAGTTGTTGTGGAGTGGTAAGCCTCCATCTTCCAAAAAGTCCTGCCATTTTATTAGGTTTCTTTTTATATTTTAGGAATTGTGAATTCTCTTTTGTCAGGGTCAATTGCATGGTCTGACCTAGTTTGGTATTTTTGGTTTTAGAGGCTTTTGTGGACAATATTAGGATTATTGGTTGTCATGTTTAGACTCTATGATTTCATTTGATTTATCTACTTTATTTACTATTTTGGCTAGCTTCCGTTGTTTGTTATATTGAGCTCTAGAGGTTAGGCTAAGGGGGTGGTCTCCGGACCATGGTGGGCTTGAGATACTCAGCATTACTAGGCTCTGGTTCGGATCGTGACAATATCTGAGTATTCTAACATACTGATGCATACTGATACATATATAATATACAATACACAGCTTATACATATTGATATAATACTGTACATATATACAATCTGATACCTATTGAGATAATACATATGTGATACATATACACATATTCTATACCACGATGTAACAGCTTCTATACACATCATTTACATATACTTATTTTATACAATAATGATATAATTTCTATACACATCATATCCAAAATACATATTCTATACAATAGTTATACAATTTCTATACACATTCGATACAGCCTTAGCTACAATAATTATTTAGATACATATTTTATACAGTAACTATGTAGTTTCTATACACATATTATATAGTTTCTATATATATCTAATATAGATATAGATCCTATACAATAATTATATCTCTCTCTATATATACATGTATGTATGTATGTATGTATGTATGTATATATTTATTACAATAATTATACAGTTTCTATTTACCTTAAAAACTGTATGTACTATTATCCTTAAAAATAGTACCTTTATTTGCCAGAAAATTGTAGTGAAACAAAAAAAAAAAGCAAACCTAAACTATTTACAAAATGGCTTAAGGGATTTTTCTCCTTTTCCACTTTGCTAATAAACTTCTTAACATATTATTCTTCGAATAATTTGAAAACGACCATTGGGTGAAATTAAAATGGTCAAGCGGCCATATTATGGGGAAGGTTTGAAAAGGTTAGTTGAGTAGCATTTCTTTTCCCAAATGGACAGCCCGCGTGGGTTGTCCATTCTCCAAACAACTACATGTTCAAAATTTTTGGAAGTCTTTCTAAATACAGTGCCCAAGACACCTAATATTCTCTTTCTGAAGAAAGAAAAACATAGACAAAATCTTATAGACATGAAATCAATATTTTTTATTTTGATGAAAAAAAAGATAATTAATATAATAACAAAACGTATTACAGAGGACGGTGTGGTAGTGCCACCATGGTGAGATCAATATTTTTAAAAAAAGAGAAAATTCAAGAGAAAGTCTTAGCTGTTAAAATGCATTTCGGAGAGAGACCAAGCATAATTATCTTGTGAATAGGTCATAATATTTTGGGTTGAACAACGATCAACATTAAAAGGACATTACAAGCTAGAAAGAGTAGTAACGTCATACTATAGTAGCAGGTCATACAATTCATTTACTAAGGGTTTTTAAACCCAAGTTCATCAAAGACGTTTCACTCCTAGCCCAGAAGGGATGGGATAAATATATGACTATGAATCAACAAGGTCAAAATATAATGTGCTTATATAGCTATTGGGAAAAATAATAATTTGTGGCCCAAATGAGATTCTTGAGATCATTCTCTCCCTAGTCAAAATACAAAAATAATAGGAAAAAATTAACAAAACCACATTTTAAGATATCTAAATTACTAAAAATCTCTTCACTTAATAAAAATTATAAATATCTTTGATTTCTGTATATTTCTCTAAAAAAAGTCTGATACATCACAACTCTCTCCTTCTTTCTCGGTTGCTCCTATTTTATAGCCCAAATATAGGCATTTGTATCTATTATTTTTAAATCTGTTATACTGTGGTTTTCTTGTATCGTTTGTCTTTAACACTATAAATTAATTTACCACGTAAATTTTTTAGCCTATTAATAGACCATAAATTATGCCAAAATTGAGGCTTATTTGTTGGTTAGTTCGCTGAGTCTTTAGTGTTGGACTATAAGTATCATATTCTCGAATTGATGTTGAATTTCTTTCAATGAGATATGTTTTGCTCTAGTGCAATTATGGACATGTCAAGGCTAAGAATGGCTACGTTAGTAACAATGAAGACCCCTTAAGACCTAAACCCAGCTTCATTACTCCAGATGAAAATAAAGTGATTTCAACTGAGTAGATTTAGTTATGTTGTTTTAGGTGCAAATATGTAAACACTTTTAAGTATTTGTCTAAGCAAATTGGTGATTGAATTTCGTTGTCGATCAAATTCTGTTTTTTATGAATTCTTCCTATTCTATTAAGTGTTCTATATTATGTCCAGATAAATGATAAACATACATGAGATACACAATGAATAAACAAGAGATACAAAAAAAATTCTAATACATAAACACCAGATATATCAGATTAACATATATCTTATCAATTACTGCTATGGATTAACTGAATTAAATTTTTTGTAACATACAAGAGATACTTAATGAATAAATAAGAGATACATAATTCTTTATAATACATTTAACACCAGATACATCTGATTGACATGTATCTCAGCAATTACAATCTTTCTAATACATAACACTGGTACATTTGTTATGTCTCTTGTTGATTTTGTATTTAATTTTTCAAAGGGACTTCTATTTGTTTTCATTGAACCTTGTTTTTCTTTGTTTCACATTCTTATAAACTACATCTTGTTAATTTATCATAGGTATTAAGGAGTCCGACACTAGGTTAGCTGCTCTAAGTCAATGGGATCTGGTTTTTGATAAACAGAAGATGTAGGAGGAGCAACTTCTTCAGGTGTGTTTCATGAAAATAAAGATCATTTGCTCTTTTATTACTCAGGTGTATTGAAGCTTTAATTGAATTCTTTTGGAGCAGGTTGCCAGATGTACAAAGATAATTAGCCCCAATACTAAAGATGCAAAATACGTGATAAACGTCAAACAAATTGCAAAGTTATGCATCATATGCATAGTATTGGAAAATTATTTTCAAAAAATATGGAGAAAGAATTTAGAAGATGATTATGGAGAAAGAATCTGGAAGATGAATATGGAGAAGAATATTTTCAAAAAATATGAAGAAAGAAATTAGAAGATTAATATAAAGAAGAATATTTTCATAAATCCACAAAATAACTGATATCGGATTTTTGGGGATTTTAGATTGTTTGTTTAATGTTAAGTAGCCTGATTTACTCCTCATTCAATTCAATATCTGTTTCTTCCTTTTTAACGCTGCAAATCAGTTGCTAATTATGTATCAGATGTTTTGTATTTCTTGCATCAACATGTACTTGAAAAATAGAAAAATTAAAACTTCATGTAACTTTTTAAAAAAATGGAATAACATGTAATTAGGGCAGACATCAATGGATTTATGTAAGTTTTACAAAATAATAAGCTTGTGTTTGGACATGCATATGAACTCATGGTTTCAAATCAACATTTGGGATCATAATTTAAAATCATAGTTCAAATCACAAATTCTCCAAAAGGAAAAAAATAAATTGGAATTTAAAATCATGATTTAATTTTTTTTTTAAATATACAACTTGACCAACAAGTTTATATTTTGTTAAAAAAAAGACTTATCTTTTTAATAATTTATAAAAAAAAAAAAAGGATTCATGTTTGACGATGAGATTGTACACAATGTGAAAGGATTATATTAAAGAATAATTAATTGTTGGCTTGTGAATCATTATAAAATTATGTGTGTCTTAAAGTTTGTAATTGCAAATATTATTTATAAATATGTGATTTATCAGTGTGGTGCTTTAGGATATTCAAGTATCTTATTTATGAACTATGATTTACTCATTTAGTAAGATTGTATAAGAATGGAATTTTTTTTTATATTTTTTCCAACTTGTGGGGTTTACAATTTATGATAAAAAGTACAACTTAGAAAAGATTAAATTGCATGTCCAAACAAAATCATATATTTCAAATCAATCTAATTTCAAATTAGGATTTCATATCGCATGTCCAAACAGATTTAAGATAAGCTTTAGGTGGTCTTAACAAAGATATAGTCTTTCTTTGATTAGGTTTGGCCCCCACTTTAGTAGATGAGATTAAATATGTATCAAACATTTATTTGGATGGCTAACATGTCATACAAATTTGACTTATATGCCTATTGTTAAATAATAAATTTCTCAAAAACAACAACAACGGGTGAAGATCATTTTCACTCCCCAATTATTTTAAAAAAATTAAACTTCCCCCTCAACTTTGAAAAATGATCATACTCCCCCTTTTATATCCTTGTTATCTCAGTTCTATATTTATGTAATACCTCTTTATATTATGTATTACACACACACACACACACACACATATATATATGTATTCACGTTAGGTACTTATATAATTTTATTTAATTTCATTAATATTATAATTAAAATAATACTTTTATGAATTTGTCACAAAATTTAATGTTATATTTTAAGATTGTTATTTTAATAATATATGTATTAAGTATGTATATATGTATGTAAATACATGTGCATATGTTTTTGTATTTCACCACTCTCTTACTCCATCATTTCATTTTACTTGACCCTTGTTGGCATAAGCCCTTAAAAGAAATTAAGTTGGAGGTATATTTTACTACAACAACAACAACAAGCTCAGTGTATTTTCACACAGTGGGATCTGGGAAGGGTAAATAGAGGTGTATTTTACTAAACTAATGTTATTAGTGATACTTTGAAACTTTATATTTGACTATACTACTATTTTATGTAGTAATATAATACTAAGGATAGAAAGAAAAAATATACTACAATTCTCTTTATTTTATAAATTGAACAAAATAAATTAAAACAAAAAATTTAGCATGGAGATCAAGTATAATTAAATGGAAGGAGTATTCTCTATTGCATATATGAATAAATAAATTTTGATTATTGTCATTAATGGAGTGTTACACAAATTATAGTTTAAAATATAAAAAAATACAATCTTTAAAAATTTGGCCTTATTTTCTTGATGATTTTGTATACTCTGCATTGAAATATATTTATGAAGTTGTCATAACTTGTTATATTCACTTATAAAATTAAATATTAGAGTTTTGATTATTATTAATAAACTAATTTTCTCATTATGCTAATTTACTTCATCATAGAACATCACTTATATACTTAATTAGTACTTCTCACTTTTTCCACCCAAAAAATAATTTTTATGCTTTTAGGAAAAATTTACTAATGGATTTAAAAAAAATGAAAATATCATGATTTTAAAGAAGTTTTTAAAAAGTTGGTGATGAATGGGTACAATAGGCATTTTAAAAATTCAGTTAGGATTAGGGGTGTCAAACGGACCGGACCGACCCGGCCCGGTTTGACCCGGCCCGGTAAGCCCTAGGGCTTTAGGGTTCCGGGTCCCGGGCCGGTTATTTTGTTAAAATGGGCCCGGTTAACCCGACCCGGACCAGGCTCGCCGGTTAACCGGCCCGACCCGGAAAATTAAAAAAAAATAAAAAAAATTTGGATTTTGGGCCAAACTAGCCGTTGGCCCAACGGCTATATAGCCGTTTTTGGGTCCAAACGGCTAGTTTGGGCCCATTTAGTAAAAACAAAAAAAAAAAACTTTAAAAAATATTTTTTAATCCCCAAAAAAAATCTATAAATACCCTACAACTTCAAATCATTTTTCACACAATTTTTCACTCTCTCAAATCTCATTCTCTCTCAAATCTCAGTTCTCAATTCTCAATTCTCAAATATTCAATATATTTAATTTCTTAAAGTGTTCACTTTAATTTTTTAATTTTTCGTTTACAAAGTACGAGCGAAAGTTTCTAAAGTCGCAATCTTCGGATACTTCCAAAATTTGGTATTGTCGTTCCATCTCTTACGTTTAATTTTTATTTATTGTATTAATTGTTTAATATTTAATTTTATTATATTTGTGTATTTTGAATATTTTTAGTTTAATTTAATTTATGTTATGGATAAATTAAAAAACTTCGCTACTAAAGGTGTTAAAAAAATTTGTCCCGGAAGCGGTAGTGGTAGTAAAAAGCGAATTACTAGCGGTAGAGGTAGTTCAAGTAGTAGATATACCCGTGTGCCTTCGCCTCCGGTACCTCTTGGTACACCTTTTGAGGAAGAAATAGATGTAGGTGCTCACGATATGGATTATGTAGAAGCTCAGGAAAATTACGGTATAGAAGAAGAAAATGAAGTAGATGCGGTCAATTTAGACGAAGATAATGAAAATATTGCTGAAACACCCGCAGTAGGAGATGCTAACGTTAGATCTGAATCAGTTAATCTCACTTCCCGTCCTCCCAGTGCCCCAAAACCTCGTAAAAAACTAGTATTGCATGGAAATTTTTTGAACGTATATCAGATATTGAGGTGCAGTGCAATATTTGTCAACAAATATATAAGCATAGAAGTGGAGGCAAGCAAAGGGGTACGGGTACGTTAATGAGACATATAGATGAAGATCACAAAAGAGAGTTAAATATTGCAAAAAGTGGTGGGGATGTTGGTGGATCAACGCAAACTAGAATGGACCCAGCAACCGGTCAAGTAGCGAAAAAGTATAATAAATTGAGGGACAGGGAAGAATTAGCTAAAATGGTAGCTGTGGGTTGTTTGCCTTTTAGTTTTCCTTCTTCTGATGCCTTTATTCGTTATATACAAGCAATTTATAATCCTATGTTTAATGGTATTCCTAGAACTACTTGTCGGTCTGATATTTTTAGACTTCATTCACAATATTGTTTTTATTTATCAACATTGTTAAAAAATATTCAATGTAGATTGTCCCTAACTTCTGATCTTGGTCGTGCTGTAAATAAAAATAATTATTTAACCGCTACTTGCCATTGGATGGATAGTAATTTTGTGATGCAAAAACGTATTCTTGCTTTTTTATATGATGAAGATCGTAAACATACTGGACAATTTATTGTTGGTTCTATTGTTAAAATTGCCGGATATTATGGTATAGAAAATAAAATTTTATGTATTGCTTTTGATAATGCTTCTAACAACAAGACTGTTATAACAAAAATAAAATCTATGCTATCTCCGCCCTTGCCTGAAATTTTTCATATTAAGTGTGCATGTCATATATATAATTTAATTGTAAAAGATGGTCTTGAGTTTTTTGAGCTTTATATTGAAAAAATTCGTCTTGCCGTTGGTTTTATTCAAGGAAATAATCGTAGATCGAGAATTAGAGAATTTAAAGTTAAATGTCAAGAAAATGGACTTACACCGATTTTGATGCCTGAGGAAATTGATACTAGATGGAATTCTACGTATGAATTTTTAAAAACTTGTTATAAATATAGAATTCCTATTACACTAGCTTTTAACCAACATTGCGGTTCATTTGCTGATTCTGCTGATTGCATGCTACATAATTCTGATTGTGTTGTAATTAATGATCTTGTTAAGTTTTTAGAAAATTTTTATGTAGCTACGGTTGAATTTTCCGGTGCTTACTATCCTACTGTTTGTAATATTTTGGCATATATAGCCGATATTTCTGGTTTGCTCCAACAATATAAAAATAAAGAAGGTTATAAAGAAGTTGTTGGCGCAATGTTTACGAAATTTAAAAAATATTTTTTCCCGATTCCCCCTATTTACTTGGTTGGTGCTATGCTAAATCCGTGCATGAAATATAATCATATGTGTCACTTTAGTACTCTTATTTATACTAACTTAGAAATAAATACTAACCATGATTCTGAATAAGTACAACCTGATTTGTGGACGGCTACGGCTGATGCAAAGGATTACATAGAAAAATTATATAATCACTATGCTGATTTATTTGATTCAGCCGTACCTACAAATATCACTCCAACTGTCGCTCCTCATCCTCCCGAGGAGCCATCATCTTCTAAAAGGCCGGCACATAGTGATTTTTCTGATTCGTTTTATGACTTAAATTGTTGGAACAGTGTTGATGAGAGAACTTACACATCAACTTATCGGGAAGAGCTGAAATATTATCTTCGAACGGCACTAGAGGATCGCAGACGACGGATCAACACGTTGGATTGGTGGAGGAATAATGAATCACAATATCCTGTGCTTTCAAGATTAGCTAGAGATATCTTGAATGTTCCAATGTCAACCGTTGCATCAGAGAGCGCCTTCAGTCAGGGACGACAGCAGCTTGGAGACAACCGACACTCATTGGGAAGAAATGCAATGAATGTTCTAGTTTGCCTCAGAGATTGGATTAAAGCGGAAAGAAGAAACCAAGGAATGGAACCGGAGCCGAGCGACGAGCTGAAACTTGAAGAAATTATGACTTCACGGGAGAACTCAGCAGAATCAAGTCCAATGCATGGTTTTGCCCCCGTTAACTTCGACTATCCTATGCAAGTTCCCATTAATATTAACATGAATGAGTTGGAAAAAATGATGCATAATTTATAGATTTTTCATTCATGTAAATTATAAATTTTGGATCATTTTGCAATCAATAAAATTCTCCAAATTCATTCAGTCCTTAGTCGTTGTTTTTTATTTTTTTTATTTAACGATTTAAAATTTTAAATTGAATTTCTAGTTTTCTACTTTAAATTAAAAACTTACTTCTAATATATTATTAATTTACTACCAAATATTATTAATTTATTATATTAAGTAGCATATGTTTTGTATATTTGTGCATATATCTTCTATAGAAGTGTATATTTAATGTATACATGTGTATATATTTTATAAATTAGTATATAAGTATATCTATACATATTGTAATGTATATATAATGTAGTATATTTTATAAGTAGTAGTATATATACATTGAATGGTGCGTATACACGTGTATATATCTTCTATAGAAGTGTATATTTAATGTATACATGTGTATATGTTTTATAAATTAGTATATAACTATACAAATATATATTGTAATGTATATACATTATAGTATATTTCATTTAAAGTATTACATATACATAGAATAGAGTGAATGAATCTTCTATAGACGTGTATATTTAACGTATACATGTGTATATATTTTATAAATTAGTATATAACTATACAAATATATATTGTAATGTATATATATTGTATATATCTCATTTAAAGTATTACATATACATAGAATAGAGTGTATATATGTGAATAGATCTTCTATAGACGTGTATATTTAACGTATACATTACTTTATGTTTTATAAATTAGTATATATATTGTAGTATATACTTTTTTTAAAGTAGTACATATATATTGAATGGTGCGTATATATGTGTATATATCTTCTATAGACGTATATCTTTCAAGTATACAAGTGTATATGTTTTATAAATTAGTATGTAACTATATATATATACATATTGTTGTATATATATATATATGTATATCACTATATTGTAGTATATATTTTATTTAAAGTAGTACATATATATTGAATGGTGCATATATATGTGTATATATCTTCTAAAGTAGTATATATTTAACGTATACATGTGTATATGTTTTATAAATTATATATATATTGTAGTGTATATATATATATATTATACTATTATAGCATATGTTTTATTTAAAGTAGTACGTATAGTCATATATAATTATATATTGAATGGTACGTATATATGTGTAATTGTTTATACTTTATATATTTTTTAAAAAATATATATTGTATATTGGAGTGTATATAGTGTATATTGGAGTGTATATTGGATTTTTTATTTATTTTTTAAACGGGTTTGACCGGTTTTTAACCGGGTTTTGGTGGGTTTGACCGGATTGGGTTAAGTGGGCCGGGTTCGGGTGGGTTTTAATTTTTTTACTGTTTGGCCCGGCCCGGGCCGGCCCGGCCCGGTTAACGCCAAACCCGACCCATAACCGGCCCGGAACCCGGGTAAAATGGGAGGGCCGGTTCCGGGTTGGCCCGGCCCGACCCGTTTGACACTCTTAGTTAGGATAAAAGAGGGAGAGTACAACTAGTTCAATCAGTCCTCTTTGAAGTTTAATCTTATTGGGATCATGTCACGATCTGAACCAGGACTTGGCCATGACGGACATCTCAAGTCCCATATGGACCGGCGATCGCCCTCTCCACCTAACCAAGAGAACATAATATCCCCAACGTCAGATGAATTTCGAACATAAATCAAGATAGCACAAGGTAAGATTAAAGAATAAAAGATAAGTCTATGACCAATAACAAGTAACCGACTGAACAACCGACCAACATCACCTAAGTACATAGTAATCCGACAAAGTCTTCTAACAAAAGAATCAAAATCAATCTTGGTCAGGACATGTCCCCGACTCTGATAGTGACAATGAAAAAAATAATATTAATGATAATAAAAACTCTTAATTCTAATACATGATAATAACAGATGAAATTTCTAAGTCTTTTGGAGAATGGAAGCTCACCACTTCACCATAATGAACCAACAAATCGAGCCGATCCACCTCACTCTGTGCAGAAAAAGTAAAGGTATCTCTGGTGCCTGCATCGCATAGTGATACAATGTCCGAAGATAGTTAGTAGGGTGAACACTGTAACTCAAGGATAGAGTAACATAATGTCATAATCAACAGTTCAAATCATTCAAATTCAATGCACATAATCAAATGCATATACATATATACATCACATGTCGAGAAAGAGAACAAGGCTTAACATGCACTTTAAAAATTTAACCTGGATTGTGTAGCTCAACAAGCATAACATCAGAATCCACCCACGGTCTATATGGGCCCAACTCTTCCCCAGATGGAAAGGCCCCAGTGCGTATGGTCACATAAACCAGAGGGTATAAATATGCACTATAGGGGACTCGAACCTTCCGGCATATCAAGATGACACGAGCATCAAATCATGTAATATAATGTGGGGGAATCAAACATCTTAATCATATGATAATAACAAAGAGGTCTCGAACCACCTAGTCATATAGACCCCTGCGTCGACAACTATGGTTTTCGGTGTTGGTTCCTCGGGACTTCCACTTTTACAACTTAGCAATACAACTCTCATTAAAGCCCAATTAAAATAAGTGTCACATATTCTCATTCATTGAACCACATTACACATTAAGGCATTCATTGTTGGTATTATCATACCAACTACAATTGCAAGGTAACATCAACATGCTAAACCAATTACATCACTTGGGGGAATTCACAATCCTCTTTGGTTCAATTGTACATTAGCTAGGGGAATTACACAACCCTATAAGGTTCAATTAAAAATTATTATGCTTCATTGACCTTTCACATTATACAACAGTTCAAGAGTAATTCAATGTGCATATTTTCATATTTAAAACCAATTCTCATAACCACTTCAAAAGTCACAAGTTTGGTTAAATCACAGTCGCTTAATTTATTCACCATTCCCATGCATAAATTTGATTTAAAAACCACCATTAAAACATAAGCCATGCGGGGACAAACATGAAACATCACCTAAACAACAGTTATACAAAAATCGTCAACACATGTTTTCAAAACCAACATCAATACCATATGAACAACACTTTCAAAATTATGTTTTTAACAAATTAAAAATTAAGGAAGATTAAAATGCTTGAAATATCCAATTTTATGGAGAGATTTCCATCTTTGAGCCCTTGGATGACCTACTACTTGGAAACCCTAGGTATGGCTACTTGAGATATTTGAGAGAGCTTTGGAAGTGTTTGATTATGTTATGAATGAAAAATAACCCTTATTAAGTGCCTTATGAATGTGGGTTTTTAATTTCGTAGGAAGGGAATTGTCCAAAGTGCCCTCAACTTAAAAGAAGGAATCTAGCCATCAGTGACTACGGGTCACAATACGACTCATAAGGTTTCATTACAACTCGTCATCATGAGTCGTAGCCAAGACAGTTTCTAGGACACCCAGACACTTTTGACCCTATGACTCAACTTCTACAACTCGTAACTGGACCATACAACTAGTAGGGTCTAGTCGTAGTCAACACAAAACCCATTTGGGGTAACACTGCACTCCCTATAATTTGCACCTAACTACTCATAACGAGTCCTTACGACTCTTAGTGAACCACCCGTACTAAGAGAAGAACTTAGTCACAGACACTATTTAGGTTACGATTGGGTCCCTAGGACCTATCAAGACTCCCTACGACTCGTAAGGGTAAGTCGTAGTCAAGGTAGTGAGGATAAAATTTCAGAAAATTTCAACAACCAAAAACTTGGGGTGTTGCATACTCTCCCTCCCCCTTGGGATTATTTATCCTCGAATGACAGGACAAGATATTTATTAGCACCATTTGGATCCAAACATAACCACACTTACCTTTAAGAAAGACAAAGCCAAAGATACCAAGGAAACCATAATTTCCTTTAACAAAGTTAGAAAACAAGGATATTAAGGATTACACATACCTCAAGCACGATTTTTCAAAGTGGGGAATAACAATGGATACTTGGACCTCATGTACTCCTAGACTTCCCAAGAAGTTTCCTCAACCTGCTGGTTCCTTCAAAGAACCATTATCGAAGCCACATCCTTGGTCTGCAACTGACGGACTTGCCAATCCAAAATCTCAATCGGGACTTCCTCATAGGATAAGGAATCTAAAATATCAACACTTTCCAATGGAACTACCAAGGAAGTATTACCCATGCATTTCCTCAACATCAAGACATGAAACACTGGATGAAAGAATCTCAAACTAGAAGGCAAATCCACCTCGTATGCTACATTACCAACTCTCTTCAAAATAGAATATGGATCGACATATGGGGACTAGTCTTTCCCTTCTTACCAAACCGCATCACTTCTTCATGGGAGACACCTTCAGGAACAACCAATCACCAACACTGAACTCCAACTCCCTTTGCCTAACATCCACGTAAGACTTTGGGCGACTTTGGGTTGCTTTAAGTCTATCCCTAATTACCTTAACTTTCTCCATGGCTTGGTGAACCAAATCATGGCCAAATAACTTATTTTCACCAACCTCAAACCACCCTATAGGAGATCTACATGTTCTACTATATAAGGCCTCAAACGGGGCCATACCAATGCTAGAGAAATAATTGTTGTTGTAGTTTAATTCTATGAGAGGTAAGTGGTCAACCTAACTTCCACAAAAATTAAATACAAAAGCTCAAATCATATTTTCAAAAGCCTGAATGGTCCTCTTCGCTTGACCATCCATCTGTGAGTGAAAAGCAGTACTAAAGGTTACTATAGTCCTCAAACCTCGCTAGAATAACCCCCAAAAGTGAGCTAAGAACTAGGTACCTCGATCAGATATGATGGAAACTAGAGTACCATTCAACTTCATTATCTCCTCAATGAATAACTAGGCATAATCCTCAGAAGAGAAATTAGTCCTAATTAGAAAGAAGTGAGCAGACTTAGTTATCCGATCCATGATAACCCAAATAAAATCAAATTTCTGGTGAGACCGTGGAAGAATGGTAATAAAATCTAAATTAATTATTTCCCATTTCCTTACCAGCAGCTCAATCTCTTGAGTCAACCCACTAGGCCTAAAGTGCTCCACCTTCACTTGCTGACACATCATGCACTTAGTCACAAAATTGACCACATTCCACTTTATATTATTCCACCAATAAATCTCTTAAAGATCATGATAAATCTTTGTCAAGCTAGGTTGAACCGTATAATGCAACTTATGAGCTTCATCCAAAATTCATTTCCGCAACTCATCAATATCGAGAACATATAATCTGCCTTGGCATCTTAAGATACCATCACCACTAATCTCAAAAACCATAACCTTTTACCTACCCACATCATTCTTGATTTGCACCAAGATAGGGTCCAACACTTATTTCTCTTTAGGTTATTAATTCTTGAAGGTTCTTGGAGAAATTCTTGATTTTGCTCTTATTTCTTAAAGCTACGATTTGCTATTTGGGAGAGAATGCTTTTTGATCTTGAGAAAATAATGAAATAATGAGCAATTAGTGCTTATTTAGGGTTAAATTTCATGTTTAGGACTGATTAAGGTCATGGAAAAATACCAAACTACCCCTGAGAATAATATAAAATTCATCACTGAAAAAGCCAATTTGGGCACCTGGCGCGATGCGCCACTATCGCATCAAGCCACTGGAGACTGACAATTAGGAATGTGGCTAGTGGCGCGATGCGGTGAAATCGCATTGCAATGCTGGATTCGACCTAAAAGTTCACCACAATGCGATGGGATCGCGTTGGAACACTGGAAAAAAGGACAATTCTGAATAGAGCCTATGGTGCGATGCACCAATATCGTGGAGCAATACTGGAATTTACCAATTGGGATTTGGATGTCCTTTGCGATGTATTGACATGTATTTTGGCACACTACTTTACGAAAATGGCTCTAACTCTTCGCAAGGATATCGGATTTTATCAAATTTTATATCGTGGAAAAGCTAACTGAATTTCCTATGCATTGGCAGGATCTAAACTGAAAATTATTGAGTATTTCAAAAATTTTATATTGGACAACCCATATACTGTGAGTTAATTTAAGTTAGGGAAATACGGGGTATTACACCTGCGCTCATGGTAAATATTTTGTAGACACAGAGTCACTTTTGTTAACGACTATTTTTAGATAAATTTTGAATAACATAGTCAAAAAAAGGACAAGACACCTTTGTTTGTCATCTACAGTCTCTTGAAATGAGATAGATAAGTCAAAAGGTCCTTAATAAATGGGTAAATGAATCCATCTTTAGGGCCACCCAAAAGTACCTATCTTGAGCATTATACGCTTTGGTGTGGTTCCTGGTTCACTTGAGAGATTATTTGAAGAAGATCCCATTTTATGTATTGAACCATGCATCCACAAAAAAATTATTAGTTTTTGGGTGAAACTACTCTGTGTCCTTCGATCTTTGGTTTGCTTCTTGCCATATTTCGGATGCTCCTCATGTTTGGACTTCTTCCCAGGCTCCTTAAATAAATGTAATGCAAAATTAGTCCAGTAGAAAATATGTATAGATTTTCAAAATAGTTTTGATTTTTTGAAAACTTAGTTTTAAAAACTTGTGTAAAAGTTCTTAAGAAAATCTCTGGAAGTCATGTCATGTGCTAACTCAATGAATGTTATTCGTTTAAGGACAAACTGTGTTTGAAATTCGATGAAGGATTTTTAGAAACTCATTGTTGTCTCTAAGGAGTTCCACAACATAGTTTTGTGAAAGTTCTATTATAGATAGATATTTAGTCTTTCTAGGCTCTATCGCAACGGCTGATTTCTAAAGATTGGTTTTGACCTCCTAATGCAGTGGAATTTGGAATTCATTTCAGTATGTTAGCGGAAATTTTGAGGACCCCCTCAAAATATCTTCCCCAGTTTGTTATGATCTTCACTTGCTAGGATCTCGAGATTTCATCCTGAATTTTTGCTAGTCTTCCTTCTTTTGCTGAAGGATGATCTTCTTATTTTGAATTTTTTAGATTCCTTATTGAATATTCTATCCCAGTTTCCATTTCCTAGGGTGATATGATCGAGTTATTAGGGAACCAACATATCTCATTCTTGAGAATTCAGGTCAAACATAGTTTGTAGATAAAAGGAAAGGATAAATTATGTTAAGGAGATGATCGAAGCTGAGATAGGATCCCTATGTATTTCTTTCTTGGGAATTTAGGTGAAACATAGTTCATAGATTAAAAAAAAGGATAAATTCTCCTAAAGAGTTGACCAAAGCCAACATAGGCCGTCTAAGTATTCCTTTCTTGAAAAAATGGGTCAAAAGTACTTCATACATAAAAGGGAAGGGATTCTAAGTGATTACAAATCATAAAAGGAATACCTTCATAAAAATGCTTTTATAAACATAAAAAGAAAATAAAAGCGAAAAGACTATCTTTAGACATAGTATCTCTTTACCACATCGAAGTTGATTGGTTTGGTCCACTCTTGACCATCTATCTAAGATAGGATAAAATCTCCTCTGGATAGTACTTTTCGAACTATATATGGTCCTTGCTAGTTCGGAGCGAACTTACCTTTGTACTCTTCTTGATAAGGGAATATGCATTTCAGAACCCATTGCCCAACTTTAAACATTTGAGTTTTTGCTTTCTTGTTGAACGCAAGATCATTATTTGTTGGTACAACTGGCCATGGTATATTCCAACCATTCTCCTTTCAAAGATCAACATGAGTTGTTCATAGCGAGCACAAACCTATTCCTTATTGCTTAGTCTGACTTCTTCTATGATCCTCAAAGAAGGTATCTCGACCTTAGCAGGTATCACGGCTTCATTTTCATAAATTAGTAGATAAGTAGTTTCCCCAATCGAGGTTCTAACCATTTCATAGTACCCTAACATAGCATAAGGCAATATCCCATGCCATCATATGTCATTTTTGACCATTTTTCTCAAGATCTTCTTAATGTTTTTATTGGCTGCTTCCACAGCTCTGTTCATTTATAGGAAGTATGTGGTTGGGTTACGATGAAAAATCTTGAACTGTTCATAAATTTTATTCATCAAATGACTATTCAAGTTAGCACCATTATCAATAATGATTGATTTTGGTATTCCAAATAGGAAAATCAAGTTGTTCTTGACAAAATCTACAAATATCTTGGTCATGAATTTATACGAGGTCTCTTATACCCATTTGGTAAAGTAATCAATAGAAACCAAGATGAGCTTATGTCTTTTTTATGTCGGTGGCTCTATTAGTATGATAACATCCATTTCCCAAGTTACGAAAGACCAAGGTGAACACATTACATAAAGCTCATGTGGAGGCATCTATATCAAATATCTGTGTACCTAACACTTTGGGCTCTTTTGTACATACTTACTACAGTCACTTTCTATAGTCATCCAAATAAAACCAGTCCTCTGAATTTTTCTTGCAACAACAAACCCATTCATATGGGGCCAACAGACTCCAGCATGTATTTCTAGTACCAATTTCACGACATTGACACATCTTAGAAATTCTAAGTCTAGGATCCTCCTATAAAGAATCACCACACTTGAGAAATAATTCTTGGCCAGATGTCGGATTGTCTTGTTTGGTTGTTGTTGGCCTTCTTAGGTTATGCTCTAGATTCTAAATACCTCTTAATGTCAAAGTACCATGGATTTCCATCAGCTTCTACTTCAATGTGTGTACAATACGTCGGTTGTTCCTTCAAACTTATTTTCAAATGATCGATGTAACTTTGATTTGGGTGTTGAATCATGGGGGATATAGTAGCCAAAGCATCAACAAACTCATTTTGTACCCTCAAGATATGTCTAAAGTTAATTTTCTTAAATCATCAACATAAATCCTATTCCAGTTCTATGTTAGGGGCAATCTTAGAGTTTGTTACATCCCATTCTCCCTGCACTTACTGAATCAGCAAGTCTGAATCTCCAATGACTAACAATGCTCAAACACATATGCCAAGTGCTAACTTGAGGCCTAGGATGTAAGGTTCATACTCAATCATATTTTTGGTGTACGAAAATCGGAATTTAGCAGTTACTAGGTATTGTTGGCCTATTTTTGACACCAAAACTGCTCCAATTCTAGAACCTTTGAAGTTGACTTCTCCATTCAAAAACATTCTCCATTTGGGGTATGCTTCTGCAATGTATTCTTATACGAACAAAACCTCTTCATCTAGGAAGTTTGTTTATAGTGGCTCGTATTCATTGTTAACTATATTTGTAGCTAAATAATCCATTAGGGTTTGCCCCATGATTGCCTTTTGAGTCATACACATGATGTCAACTCAACAATATTTTTCACTTGGCTAGTTTTTCTGTGGGCATGGCTTTCTGGAATATATACTTGAACGGATACATTATAGAAAAGAGATATATTGTATATGAAGATAGATAATGCCTCAGATTTTGTACGACCCAAGTTAGACTGCAACATGTCATTTCTACTACAGTGCACGAGCCTCGTATGGAGTAAACATTTGACTCAAGTATCAGATTCCTTTCTCTTATTCTTTTCTCTTTCTTATTGCTCTCGTCGTGTTGCTCGAGGACACATCCAAAACTATTTTCTAAAACTGACAAGAAGAGAAATAATGGACTTTCTTCCTTATGGGGAACCAAAACATGCGGAGAAGATAGATAATCTTTGATTTTGTTGAAAGCCTTTTGGCATTCTTCTTTCCGCTCATTCGGTGAATCTTTCTTCAACATCTTAAGAATTGACTCGCATATGACTGTCGATTGGGAAATGAACCTGCTAATGTAATTCAAATGACCCAGGAAACTAATAACCTCTTTCTTGATCATTGGTGGCAGTAACACTTAAATTGTCTAAATTTTGATTGGGTCGAGCTCGATGCCCCTCCTACTGTCTATGAATCCTAATAATTTTCTAGCTGGCAAACTGAAGGCACACTTAGCGGGATTCACTTCAAGTTATACTTTCTCCATTGGTTGAAGAACTTTTCTAGTTGTCAGATGATCTGAACTCTTGCAATATTTGAGAATTACATCATCTACGAAAACCTCAATTTCTTTATGAATCATATCATGAAAAATTATTGTCATCTCCCTTATGTACGTCGCACCAGCATTTTGTAGACCAAACAGCATTAGCCTATAGTGATAAATACCCAAGATGTGATGAAATTCATATTTTCTATATCTTTCTCATCCATTAAGATCTAATGATACCCGGCAAAAGAATCCATGAAGGACTACATTTCATGTTTTGCACAATAGTTAGTGAGGATGTAGATGTTGGGTAGTGGAAAATTATCCTTAGGATTGGCCCTGTTCAAGTCTCTATAACCAATACAAATTCTAATTTTATTATCCTTCTTTGACACCGAAATAATATTGACTAGCCATGTCGGATATCTTGTGACCTCCATAACTTTAGACTGGATTTGTTTTGTCACCTCTTTTTTAATCTTTAAACTTAAGTCTGGCTTGAATTTTCGCATCTTTTGCCTTACTGGATCAAACTCGGGGATTGATTTGTAACTTATTCAACACAATGTTTGTTCTTAACCCCGATATGTCACCGTAGGACAAAGCAAATATATCGATGTATTCTCGTAGCAAGTGCATGAGTTCTTTTTTCTATGCTTCTGTCGAATGATCAGAGATTCTTGTTTCCTTAACTTTTCCATGATCTCCTAGGTTGACTACTTAGGTTTTCTCTAGGATGGGCTTCTCTTGGATTTCAAATTCTTCCTTATCTTCTGTTAACGACTCTTCATCATAATCTTCCCATTCATCATTATTCATCTTGCTTTATGCATTTAGTTTTTGACATGACATGACATTGGTAGGTTTTAAATTGTTATTACTGAAATAAACAAACAAACCAAGTCAGATAATAACAAGATAATTTCAAAATAGTAAGATAAGAATAATCATAATTCAATATAACTTCTTAGATAAAGGGAGGTCTTTTCATTGAAATTTGGGAAATATTTAAAAACTATGGATCATGACCCGCACAAGTATGGTCCCATGCCTTTTTGAAAATCGTAAAATGCGAAAATGAAATTTAAGAATAAAAGGTGGATCGTGAGGCCTCCTTCGGATCATCACCAATTTAAAAAAAATACTAGAAATTGTCCTTTAATCAACCACAAGGGGCGGCGATTCATGAGTGAAGCATAGGTCCAATTCTACAAAGTTTTTCCAGGTGCGTCCTTCCCCACCCCCACTAATGACGCAATCCAATCGGGGGTCGTGTCGTATTGGGCATCCCAAGTCCGACTGGGACCGGATATCACCCCCATTACCAAACTCAACCTCCAGTCGCCTGCCCTGAGTTGGCTAAATTTTGAGCATATAGCAAAATAGTGTAACAACTCACATGAAGACTCTGGGATAAGATTACAACTGTGATCGACATAATCGAGTCCAACCATCTCGTACCAACAATCCAACCATACCAAACCATTCCAAAACAAGGGCCATAAACCAAGCCATAACCAAAGATGTTCCAAAACATAATATGATTAATCCCAAAATGAAATATGATGGAACAGTGAGAAATTATGCTCGATGATGCCAGCCTCCCAGCTTATTCCAATTCTAAGGTTGACATTAATACTGATCCCACCAATTCCAACCCATAGAAGTACCACAAAGCCTCTAACTAAAAGATTAATAAAATTCGATTGGGACATGCCCCCAACCATAGCCAAAACTAATATCCAAAAATAAACTAAAGTGTTAAGAAATATCTATAATATGAAATGGATCCTTCCAAAAGGATGGAAGCTCACCACTTTAGTCCAAATATTTTCCCTAGGTCAATCACTATGTAGGAGGAGTAGAACGATCGATTCCTGCATAGCATGGGTATACAGCCGCCAGTAGATAGGTTAGCGGGTGGACGCTACCATGATCTCAAGATAAGGATAAAATAATGCTATTTATAAAACCAAGTAAAACCATCCATATGCACACAACCATACATATATATATATAACCAATCCGGGAAAAAGGGTCGGGTTTAACATGCCTTTAACACCTTTACCTAGGGTATGTAGCTTTCTCATCCTAAACCACCCATGAGCTATATGGGTTCAGCTCCTCCTACGGAAAGGGCCCTAGTGCATGTAACTGCACGAACAGGGAAGAAAACCTTAGGATGACTAGTACATACCCCAAAATATAGTGTGACATCATGCATACGATCACTAAGACCAACCTTATATAGTCAAATATGAGTTTCCAGTTTTGGTCTTCCTGGGACCTCCACCTTTCATGGCTTTTCTATACTTTCTGCCATTATTGCCCAATTAAAACCAATTTCCAAACAACCAAACCATTATCCATTTATTAACCAGGGACATTAATATTGGTATCATCATACCAATCCTTACTTGCAAGTTTTATCCATAGCCAACCATGTATAGGTTTAAGAGGACTTTTAAGTGCCCTTCCATTTACCATATTAAACCACGTGGGGGATTCCATGTACCCCACAAGAATAACCATTATCCATTTACCTTTCCAAACTATTTAAACCATCATAATTCCTTTGCCAAGTTTTAAAACAATCAAGAGTTCCATTAAAAATAGTCGAAGCAATGAACATATCTTTATAAGCATATTGTCAAACACATTGGGAGCATAATATGACCAAAAATAATTTCAATTACCATTAAACCATTCCCATGAAATTCAATTATCTAAAACCATCATTAATGCACATAAAATCATAATTAAAATCATGGAAGACCATAACCAACCATTTAATATAAAAAAACCCAAATCATATTTGAAAACCAAAATCATACAACCAATAAAATCAGGAAAACATTTGTAAAAACCAAGCATTTAGATAGAATTAACAATGAGGGAAGATAACATGTCTTAAATCAAGATAATGATGGAAATAAATCACCAAGACAAGCCCCAAATCAATCCTTTAGTTGAAACCCTAGCTTCCCTTGCCCAAAAACTTTTAAGAGAATTATAGAGTGTTTAAAAGAGTTTATAAGTGTTAATGAATGGAATAATAAGTTAAATAACCTTACAAGTAGGTTAGAATTTATGGGACCTTATTAGGATAAGTGGGGAACTGTCTAGAATACAACCACTTAAGTTGCACCAAAATCCCATCACAGGGGTACAACTGACCCACATGAGTTGTAGCCTTCTGATACGAGTGGTGCCCTCCACTGATACCATACACTCAACCTTTGGATCAAACAATGTCCATCATATGACTCATCCAACCAAGTCGTATCCAAAGCATACGATCTGTACCTTCCACCCGTACCCCTGGCAGATTTAAACCCAAGAAAGATTTTGACACTGTCCACCATATGAGTCCTGGGTATGACTTATACCCTAGATTATGGCTCATGGTGAGCCACTCGTACTCATATCCAAACTAAGTAACCAAGTCTAAGATTAATTTAAGGAACCAAACAATCTATAACCATCAATACAACTCATACTCATAAGTCGTATCCATTCCAGTAACCAAAATCTATCCCACCAACCAACACTTGTCAGAATACGAATGGACCATACCATTTGTACCTTAAAATATGGCTCGTAACTATGAGTCATATTGGGTCCAGAGATCAAAATTTAAGGAAATTTCCTAAGGTCCAGAAACCAAGGTATTTCAACTAACCTCCGAATAATCTTCTAGTATAGCATTGCATCCTTTAAAAAAAATTTCTATTCCATCCCCCATACCATCATCTATTTGTATTTCATGTATAGGGAACGACTGTTAAGGGAGTGGAAATAGCTTGGGCAGACCAATCTTTGGATTCTTTGCATTCTCATCATCTTGTGTTGGCTTGTACCCTAACCCATACTTGAATACTCTTTTCAGTATCATAATTGGCTTAATGATACCTTACAAATTATTTCTTCGGAAATCACAAGTCTCTAACATACTTATTAGCATCACAATCGCCATCATTTTATCAATAGAGAGGATTGGCATTTGGGGTGTTGGATCTTTCTCCCTAGCATTCACAATTTCTATCGTATAAAGATTACTGTACCTTGGAACATCTTTAATCATAGATATATAAATATTGGGGTAGTTCAAGTGGCTTTATTCTCCTTAAATGATCATCTCGTGGTCTTTCCAGATGAACTTTAACAACTGATGGAGAGGTGATGAAACTGGTTTTGCACTATGAATCCATGGTCTTCCAAGAATTAGATTGTAGAAAGAATTTGTACTGAACATCCCGCCTGTAATTTTATAGGCTCCCATAGCAATAACATATTTTTAGTTCAGGCATTTGCTCATATAACTCACTAAAGAAGGAGCCATTTTCATTGTTACTAGTCCAGTCATTAAAATTAGATTAGCTTGTATAGGACTCGATCTTGGTCCTAGTCCATAACGATCAAAGTTAAAGAATAAGCCTCTTAGTGAAGCAAATTTCTCTTTGTCCTTCATCAAGGGCTTGCATATTGATATAACTGACGGACCTTAACCAAGTCATGGCCTAGTCAAATCAATGTAAAAAGAGGACAAATGTTCAGCCTAGATTCATCATCTATCAATACCCAAATAATCACATAGTCATGACAATTAACAGTAATTTGCAAGGCTTTATTGTGCATTATTCCACCAAAAGGCAACTCTTCCTCACTAAATGATATGTGATGACTTCCCACAATATTTCCTATCATTGAAACTAAATTTTAAACACTCGACCTACAGGAACATATGCTTCATCTAAGACTTTCAACAAGTCTTATTGGTGGTACTTCAAACTCAATAATAGTGTCCATATAGAAATCTGGGTTAGAGTTTTTTCCAAATACTTGACAATTGAATATTCTTTTAGATACATACATCTTCAGAATTCTTTTTCCTCTCCTTCAGTGATTGGACTTTTCTTTGAATCCTTACTATTGGATAAATTTTAGGAATATAGAATTGTCCAGACCATTTTATCTCATAGGCGGCGAAAGTCTCTACAATAAATTCTTTTCTAGGCAATGTTGAAGCATATGCCTGAGTTGGGGGTGATCATCACCATAAATGGATGCCTTTCAATGAAACTTAAAGTACACACAATTCTCTCTATCTTTTCCACTCCTTGTGTCTTCTTAGGATTTTTTGGGTCGACTTTAGTGATGATCTTACTAGCTACCTATTCGTCCTATATTTGATCATGTTAACCATATTTCTTCAATGATTAGGCAATGGGTTGTTGTCAATTTAGTACTGATGACTAAATACTAATGACCTTTAGATCAAGCAAGTCTTGGATTTTATGTTTTAGGTTACTTTAATATTTGATAATGTGCTTGGCTCCTCCTAAATGATAGGCACAATTTTGATCGACATGATAAAATCGGGAATTGGTATTAGTGGGTCTTGGTTGGATAGGTTGTATATATCTAATTACTTTTGATATTTCAAAAAGCAGAGTATGACTTTTAGCCAGTGGTGTGAAGCTTCAGGGAGGTTTCATTTTTAGGTTTGGATGAGGGAGGTTGTAAGTGTTTTGGTTGGTGTGAGAGGGTACTTGATGATGTTCTAAAGGTTCTTGGACATTTATTGGTGATTTGGAAGGATAGCTTAGACATAAAGGCTAATAATTTAACTGTGGAGCTAGATATTAAGGTAGGATATTTGGCTATGGAGCTTGGTATTGGGATAGGATATTTGGATGTAGAGCTTGGTGTGGGGAAGTATATTTAGATGTGGAGCTTGGTATTGAGGTTAGGCATAGAAGATGGATTAAAGACTTGGGGGTGATAAAGAATAAAGGGTATTCCTATGCTTGAATTTCCTTCTCAATTTAGTAATAGCATCATAAGAGACTATGGTCACATCTTCTCTTTTCTTCTTTAGGAACCGAAAAGACCCGGATGATGTTTGAGTCTTGATAATCTTTCCTATTTGAATACCTTCTTCTAGTGACTCCTTGATCTTTACTAAATCCAAAAAAATTGCATGAACTACTGACACCATTCTAGTGTAAAACTCTCCTTCTTGAGCACGAGAGAACATCAACACTATTTCCTCCTCAGTCATTGGAGGTTATACTTTACAATTTTTCTTTCTCTAACTATAGGCAATGTCCCGAAAATACTCATCGCTCATCTACTTAATCCTGTCTAATTAATCTTGGTCATGAACTATTTCTACATTATATGAAACTTGTCAAGAAAGTCCTTGGCTAGTGTCGTTCAATCGGACCATTTTTTTCAATTCCTGAGATGTAAACTAATCTAGAGCTCCGCCGCTTAAACTTTGACTAATTAGGTGCATTAGTAATGCCTCATTCCTTCTTATGGGTGGTAATCATCTTGATTGTTATATTGGCTGGTGGTTTGGACGAGTGAAATATGGGTTTGATGGACTTGTTAATTATTGATGATAGGGTCCATTAGAAGTTAGGAGGTGGAGACAAATGGTATGTTGCTTGGATGATTCTCATGAATATGGAAAATGAGAAAAGGAATTTGGAGTGGAGGGATGTGCTCCTGGGACAAGAGTATTAGCGATGATGGCCAAATTATCAAAATCTCTAGTATAATTCATCTCTTCTTGGAGCATTTCCAGCTTTCCTACGAGTTCATTAATCATCTCTGTTTGTTCTGCTATCACATTGTCCCTAATGCCCAATATGTTATTGTTGTTTCTTCCAATTATCGTTAAATGATTGCTAGGGGATGGGACTTTATGAGACTTTTACTATGTGAAGTAAGAATGTTTAGCCATCTTATGTCAACATGGAGTAGTTTCTATTATTTGTAAAGTAAAAATAACTCGAAGGCCAACTTTTTAGATCTCATAAGTGACAAATAATGCAAGATATTTGACAAGAAGTAAACACATAAAGTTGTTTTCATCATGGGCAAATTGATCCACAAGAGCATAATGGATTAATTTTCCTTTGATTCAAAAAAATGCATATAAACACATAAGACAAGTATATCACACAACAACATTACAATAAGCGTGCATCCTAAATGGGTGACTCTTTTGAGCCAAGGGTTGTCCTAACAGGTTTAAAGAGAGTATATGCCTTTTAAAACCAATCCATTATCCCCAAAATTTCATAAACATAAAAGGGAATAAATGCCTACAAAGTAGAAAATAAGTAATTCAATCTTTGGGGAAGGGAAAAATAATATGTGAGAAAAATAGTTCCATGCAGGGGATAAAAATTGCATATACTAGTATCCAAATGATCCCTCATTGGTTTTTTCCCTCTTAGATTTGTCCACCTTTTGTCATATGCGATATCTATTTGCGATTAAGTGACTCCCATATATTTTTTTTCTACTCTCGTAGGTCATTATTAATATTCTATCAATTTGGAAATCAAGAAATCATCCAAATTGATCAAACACCACCTAGCACTATCCACCTCTTTCCTGGCTCACTTAAACTCTTGTCTCTATTGATTATGCTTGAGGCATACTACATGCGTTTTTGCTGGTGTGCAATCTCACTTATTTGGAACTGATCCTAAAGCCTATCAAGCCGAATCTGATACTCTGATTCTACATCAATAATTTGTGAGGGTACATTCGGACCTGGGACCAATGTTCCAGCAAGGTTATTCTTCAACCATTCTTTGTAACTCGGGTTCAAACTCAATAAGGAAAAAGATTTCTCTGGTCTTTCTTTTATTCCACTCTCATATAATAAATTCCATGAGTTAGGCCTTGTCTTCTCCATACTCGGTGATGAATCTAGCCATGGGCTCAGATTGCTGTGTTTTCTGCTTGATTTTAAATTGTCTAAGGACTCTGATAGAAATATAAAAATGAGTTCCTTTTGAGACTCGAAAGTACTAAAAAAAGTTTATTCATTCCCTCTAATAGTGTACTTCCCTAGATGAAGGTATCTGACTGACCACTGGACATTATCATCTCCTAATTCCCAAAGTCTTTAACAAAATTCTGGAGTTTTTTCCCTTGTAAACAATTTTAGAGACAACTAAATGCTATGAGATGACAAGAGATACACCCTTAAAGGTGTTATATTTTCTCCACTCTAGGATCTTTCAACAAATACTTCATCATCCACCGTTGCAAAATCAGATTGCATCCTTGGAAGAAACATTAACCCTATTGGAAAATTTGCTAAAGCCCAATATATTTTAGCAATGATCATAGGATCTAAAGTGTCAAAAGCCTTATTAGTGTCTTATTCTACTCCATAGAAGAGGTAATGTGTTACCATAACAATGCTTTGATGAATAGTGTCATTTTTCCTTATGGGAATCCCATAGTTCCAAGTAGGCTCACCGCAAAAGCAAATGCCCTTCTATCCTTTTATTTTGTCTGTGATGCAAATTCATGTCCAAATTTTTTAAAATCATTAAATATCCCAAACCCGTAGTACAACTAATGAAAAGGGATATTTGTCCCATCAAGCTTCCCCAACCAGGTATCATCTTCAATCAAAAAGGCATCCTTGATCTTTTGACGGTTCCATACGATCAGGTCTAAGATATTGTTGGCAGGCACACTCTTTCTTTTGTTGTACATGTCGAAGCTTTAATAGCAAGCTACCATATCTTTGGTAGTAGGGATCAATTCAGCTCCCCTAACGTGAAATATCATGTTGTCATCATCTCAAAAAATTTTCAACACATAAATCATCTCGGGCTAAACATCCATATCTAAAAGTGAAGGTAGATGACCAATATGGTCTTTACAATCCTCTTATCTTCAAAACGTATGTAGGCCCACTAAACCTTAAGGAAATTATGGGGTTTGGTAATCATTTTGAATTTTTTATTGGGGAGTGATTGAGTCATTCATACACAAATTAAATGAGGTAAGTCTTTTCCCAACACTGAATGATACTAGATTAGATTAACTGGCATATACTCCTTCAACACATAAGCTTGAGTTGTCTGTGATTGAATCATGGTTAATAGATGTCGGGCAGGTTGTCTAATGGACCCAATACCCTCTCAGGTATTGGATCACTCTAGGCTTATTCCTAAAAAAAGTTTTGATTTTGCTCTATCCTAGGTATTTAGAGTGTATTTTGATTGGGTTTTCAAGTGGGTAACTTGAGTTTGGAAATACAAAAGGCCATCGGATTCCTAACGTACCAATAAACTATCGTATTTCCAACATTTTATTTAGAACTAATCAATAGGGATCGCGACAATCACGAAACTCCAAACAATTTAAATATTCAAATGAGGAAGTATATCATGGAATTCAATAATTTAATTTTAGAAAAAATTTAAACACATAACAAAACAAACAGTTTAACTATTACAAGCCTGAATAGTTAGTCAAAAATAGTTAGTTCAAATATTTGGGTAGAACCTAGTTAAAACTCCAACAGAGTCGTCATTTCTGTCTTGTGGATAAAGTGACATTTGTGATTTTACGAATTCTAAAACTTAGAAAAAGTTTTCAAATTTGATTTTGAAAAAATAGGGTCGGCACTTAATTTATTTAGGAAAACTAAGAAAACCTTTGAAAATTACTTAAAAGATTTAAAACAGAAAAAATTTGTAAGTTATAGAAATCTCAATTAAGCAGTTTCTATTAATAATCTTAGAAGGTTGCTAAGGAACCAAGAGTAACCGCTAACTTGCGGTTGTCCGAGTTATTTGAAAATAAATTTTTGACTAACTTTTGAAAAGAAGATTTTCTTTTATTTAGAAAATAATTTGATTAAAGGAAATTTTTTTATAGTTTATGCAAAACAAGATTTTGACATCTTAATGGGGAATTTAACTAAGATTAAAAAGGGTTAGTAGCAAATATCAATAAAGTAGAGAAGGGAGAAGAAAATTAGGTTTAAACAATCTAAGCCCAAACCTCTAAACTTGTCAAATATTGAACTATTAGACTTGGCCCATCTCAGCAAAATGTACCTGTACTAAAACTATAATTTTTTGGGCTTATGGCCCACAACCTGTCCTACGCTATTTTTTGAACCTTTGAGGCCCAAAATTTGTCCTAAACTACTTTTCGTACCTTTAAGGCCCAAAACCTGCTTCACCAGTATTAAATTACAACTTCTGCTTTGAGGTCCAAACATGAATAAATAAATAAATAAAAATCAAGTCTTTCAATTCTCACAACTTCATTAATGGGGTTTGACCCTCTTTTTTCCTTCCACCATAAAGCTTCTTTTTTCGAAAATCAATCTAATTTTAGACTCCTAAGGGAATGACTCAAAAGAAAAATAGGCCTACTTGGCCCATAAGAGCCCATTTTGAACTCGAGGCATTTTACATGCAAAGAAAAGATAAAGAATTAAAGTTTAATCGAAACTACTACTATAGATAAAGATGTCAAGGCATAAAGAGCTAAAATGCTTTAAAGAAAATTGATATTTCAAAGAAAATAAAAGGTGAATACACATATTTTCAGAAATTAGAGTTTGTTAATTGTTTCACCCACTCTTTGACAAGTTGCAACTAGTGCAATTCAAAGTTCATTGGAGGGGTCCTTAACTCAGATAAGAAGATATTTTAAGGCAAACTAGTTATGATCTTAGATTACAAATAAATTGAGTCTAAGATAAAAGTAAGAAGAGAAATGAGAAAACAAAATACTTAAGCGTAGATGCAACATAAGCAAGCCAAATACACTTGAAAATTACGATATGCAAAATATTAGAAAGGTTGCTTCTAATTGACCAAGCTTAATATGACTTTAATTTTTTGAAAATCAGAGAAGAAAAGAGAAAGAGATGCCATCTCCAGGAACAAATACTCATTTTAAATTAAGAGAAGGCTTGAGGTAGTTGAATTTAGCACTTGACAAAAACAGGTAATAAATTACACCTATAACTAAAGAAAAATTCAGATGAGCAGCCTTCTTTTTATGAACTCAACTCCATGGTTCCCATCGACATTATGATCCAAGGGAATTCTAGAAAGTTTCTATCGTAGTTGAGGAAATTAAAACAACTATAATGATTACCACAACTGAATCAAATACCCTTAACTAAGACAGTCAACTCATGTTTACAACAAAGTAACATTCAAGTTTTAAAACAAAAAAAAAATAGCCACAATAAGCATTGGGCTAAAACATCGAACAAAGAAAACCAAAAAAATAGACACTTGATTGAAAGAAAATGGTGAATCAAACTAAAATGAAACAACCCTCTAGCTAATTAAAAAATAAATACAGATTAAAACTAAAAAAAGACCTCATAGAAGGCAAAAAGGCAAAATTAAAAGGCTAAAACAGGAATCATGAAATCAAGAACAACAAGAATATCATTGTAAAGTGTCATCCATAATTTCATCAAAAAAACCTATGGCTTTCAAAGTCGTATACAACAAATAATCTCACCACTACTAATCCTACAAAACGGAAAATCAAAATACTATTACCACTATAGCAATGAAAAAGAAACAAGAAGATGAGCCAAAATAAAATAAAATTTTAACTTTTTGGAGCAGCAAAATGGGACTTCGAGCCTTCTTTAAATTTCTCTTTCCACCACCGAAAGCTAGAAACTTTAAAAAAACTAAGCTCAAATTTTTTTAAAGATGTTAAGACTTTTTGCTCCAAGGTTTCTTTTTTACCCCTAAGACATGCAATTTCATCTCTACAGTAAGCTATTTATAGAAAGAGATTTGAGGGTCAAATTTTAACTTCCGTCGATGTGGGATTGAGTAATTTGGATCATAATTTTGGGGATTACTAAAGGAGAGATTTTGAATCGATGGTTATTGATTAATCTAAAAAATGGACAATCAAGAGCTGTATTTCATCTTTGATCATACTATCGGCCAATAGAAGTACGTCGGATATCAAATTCTAGAAATAATCTATAGAATTTAACGGGTTTGGGGGGGGGAATTTGGATTAGGGGGACCGAATTTAAAGAAAGGATGAGTAAAACATGAGCTGGAATAGTATGAATTTTGCCATCTAAGGAAAATCTAGAAGCTGTGAGGCTAATTTTGTACTAAAAATATGTAGATCGCGTGATGATATACAAACTCCAGGGAAGAGAGAGATGATTGAGTGAGAAAAAGCATAGTTTTAGTTTCTATTGGGTTGATTTTGGGGTGAGGTTTTTGTCGTTAGGTTGAAGTTATCGTTATTGTTGTCATTGTATGCGGTTGATATCATTGTTATTGTGTTGTTTGTTCAAGTATCGGGTAAAGAAAAAGGGAATTATAAGGGATATTAGCCGAACAAGGTAGCTCTTGGGCTGGGTTAGTTGCTACTTAGGTTATTGTTATGTTAGGCTGTTGGGTGTTATTTGGCCTAGGGCAGTATTTTAGAGGGAATGGGGAGGCGATTTTGGGCTGGGTAAGGGTAGAATTAGGATTTTAGATTAGGACTTAGTCAATTTCATTTAAATTGTGGTCAATTTGAAAATCAATTGGCCAATTACATTGAAATTATGGTCAATTTGATTTCAATTGAGGTCAAATTTAATAAGTTGGCTAAATAGAATCGCAATCGACATGAATTAAGTATCAAATTAATTTGAGTTCTTGGTTTAATAAAATCAAATAAATACCTTTCTAAATAAATTATTTTTGAGAACAAGTTATATTTAATTGAAGATTTTTATCCATTTAAATTCATTTTTGGGATAACCCTTGATTAAAATCTAATTTTGATAAAGTAATTATTTAAGTAACAAATTATACAATCTCATATATATGAATACAAAAATATACAATCGTTGCTTATAATGATGAAATTACCTAGATAAATATTTTTAAAAAGTTTTTATACACAAATATACAATCGTTGCTTAATGACCGAAGCAACTCAGGATTAAATTTAGTTATGAAGGACAAAAATTAGGTGTCAACACCTATAGCAAGTTGATCCTCACCATCATAGTTCACATGAATGGATAGTCAAGACAAGTATGGCGTGCCATGATATGTGGCATCGAAGTCTGTAGACCATGAATTGTTAACAATAACAGAAGGTGACATAGTATTAGCTAAGGGAGTGACCATATTGGCTTGTGGACGATTGGAGTATCGATTATGTGGATAGGAATCCATGTTGTTGCGGTTGTAGGAATTTTAAGCATGGTGGTTAGGTTTCTCACATATTTGGCAAATAATTCAAGGAGATGATATGCTAGAGAAAGGAGTGGGATTTTTTGTTATTTTCATGGATGGATAATTTTGGAGAGGTGGCGAAACGTTGTTGATTGGGATGTCTAATGATTAGGGAGCGGTTGAAATATTGGCGAGATATGACATTGGCTTAAAGTTGGAGGGTTTTTCCTTCCTTAGAAAGTCTCTCCTCTTCTTGAAGAAGTAAATCAAGAAATAAGTTAATAGTTAGGTTGTCAACATGAGGGCTAATGGAAAATCCAAAAGGGTCATACGAAGAGTCTAGCCCAAAAAAAAAAGCGTTCATAAGTTCTTTGTCTGTGATAGGACAGGCAGCAAAAGCTAAACCATGGGATTTAGGTTGTATTTGTTCTTTTAAAGATTCAGACGTCTACATCTGAATCTGAATACATGTCAGAATGATTAAGATGTTGTCTCAAGATCTGAAAACTGAATGATTAAGACTGTTTATTTTTCAACATCTAAATATGAAAAAAAAATAGTTGTATATATAATAAAATAAAAAATATAATTCAAATAAAAAACTAATTATATATCAGAAAAGTATATAATTTAATAAAACAAAATTATATTATTTCATTGAAAAAAAAATTTATGTTTGTTAGTGATAGTTTATAATGGTGGTTGCGGTGACAATGATTGATGTTAGTGATTAGAAATATTAGTGGTAATAGTAGTGATGGTTGGTATTATATTCATGTTATGATGGTGGCGGTTGATAGTGGTGGTAGTGGTGGTTGTGATGTGACGTTGCTTGATATTAGTAGTTGGAGGTGTTGATTGTGATGGCTGAAAAATGATTGCATGATGGTTGACGATGTGTTGGTGCTAGTTGGAGATGTTGTTAGTTATGATAGTAGAGATAGTTGTTAGTAGAGATAAATTGTAGCAATGATAGTGATTGAAGTGATAGTAGAGGTGGTGTTACTAGTGACAATTATGGTAGCCGTCGAAGAATGTGTGGAAGTTGTGATGTATTAGTGGTCACAGTTAGCAGTGGTGCTAGTTGTGATAGATGAGTTTGTCTATAGTAGGTATTTAATGGTAGTGGTTGATGATGGGGATGATGTTGACAACGGTGGTGGTGGTAAATATAATTAGAATAATAGAGGTAGTACGTGTGGTAGCGGTTGACATAGTGGTTTGTAGCGATATTTGTTGTCAATGGTGGTTGTGATGGTGGAGGTGGTTGGTAGTTGACAATGATGGTGGTGGCAGAGATGGTGACTGATGATTATGAATAGAGTAGCGGTGAATATTTTCCAACACCAGAATACCTCTTCAGACCTATTAAGACTTGATTCTAAATCTAAATGATTAAGACCTATTCAGACCTATTAAGAGCTAAAATCTTAATAAAAAACAAATGCACTTAATGGTCTAAAGTTTGAACCATTCAGATTCAAACCTCCATTAAGTGCAAATAAATTGTAACACCCCAATTTTCTGAACTGAAATGCTACACGATGCCCAGACCCCGAAGGACCACAAGCTAACCCATGACTGATATCTGTACCTGAGCACTGAATAACCATACTATAAAATATGCGGAAACATAATACTGTAAGGCCATAAGGTTCAAATCTGAATAAACATCTAATAAAATAATGTCTAAAAATGGTATAACAATACCAACACAAATCTGAAATAACTGTCTGACATACTGTAGTCTGAAAGACTCTAACTGTACTGAATAAGGAGTTGAAAGAACATGTCTCCAACTAACTTCATCAATTGAAAACTAAACTGAAATGATAAATAAAGTAATAATCATATCATCCTCGAATGAAGAGGACTCACTGCTGACACTGACTGCTGAAATCTGCAATGCTACTGCTGCTCCGAAACTCATACCTCTGAGCCTATAGTGTAACATTAAAAGAAAATACCATAGTGCAAATGCGTTAGTACTACTGAATGTACTAAGTATACGAGTGAGGTAGGCTATATGCAAAGGGTTTATATGCATAAACAATGCTGACTGATATGAACGTGAGAATACATACATGCACAGATAACTGTAACTAAACTCGTAGTGATACTGACTACTGAGTCTAAATGCTGACACATGAGTTTACTGATACTGAGATACTGAATAATTGAGTTTACTGATATTGATATTTGGGTCACTAATAAGTGAGGAACTGATATTGTATTATGGAATACTGAGAGACTGATATTATATTACTGATAAGTAAATGATCATTTCTGACAGTTCTGATTATGAAGAACTGGTCAAATTGACTATATCTGACAGTCCTAAAACTGAATACTGATAACATGGTTTACCGATATCTAGCATGACTGATAAGTGAGTTCTGATAACTGATATAACTTATAATATGAATGACTGTATCTAACAGTCCTGAATCTGATAGAACTATCTGAGTTCCGTACTGTATCTGAGTTGACTGTATCTGACATTCCTGAAAACTGAAGAACTATCTGAGTTCTATTACTGAGCCTGAATAACTGTATCTGACAGTCCTAATTCTGTAACTAAAACTGTGGGAGAATTCATCTAACCGACATGCCCTGAATGTGTTCAATAGCTAAATAGGGGTCCAATCTGTACCCTGATTGGAAGGGTGCCAATATCGTGCCACGGATAAAGACAAGTTGTGAGTGACCCTCAAATTTGGCAGTGTCCCCATAAGAGAATGGCGGGTATCCTCCTCATCAACTCTAAAGTTAGTAGTGTTGATGTCTCAACCTATGCTGGCTACATAGTTCTGGAACACAAGGATTGCTTCTAGGAATCTCACCCTTAATCTGGCAGTGTGGATTCCCATCCGTGGGTTCGCTCGGTGTTGAATCCTACTCCCATCTAAATAGACACTGAACATGAATACTGAGCTGAGTTATTGAGTTCCGTTGACTGACAAAATACTACTTACGACTGACTGAGTTCATGAGATTTCTGAGAATACTGAGTTACTACATTTTTCCTGAGTCACATGACTGACTGAGTTCTATGGAACATGGCTTGACTGTGGATATCATGAAAACATGACATGGCTCTAGGAACACAACTATATTTTTTGGGTACAAGTACCCCTAGGACTCAATGGAAGAAAACTGACACAACATGACAATTCTTGATCATTGGACTAAAGTCCACATTTCATAACATCATAACTTGAAGATTTCATACTATACATGGTTCTTGCAAATCCTATACATGAGAGGGATTTCATATAATCAACATGCCATGAGTTCATCAATCTAGTTTCATGATCATCCCATCAACATTCACAACCATATCATGAGCATCTCATACAACATCTTCAATTCAAGACAATAGCATGAAAATTATGTTGAACATGAGCATGGAGCATGGACTAGTCATTTAGGACCTATTATGTCATAAAAGCATGATTTCTAGTCTCTTAGGCATTTTCACAAACACCTTACATGCACATCTTAGGCATAGGTGGATTCATCAAGATTACAAGTAATCAACTTACCAATTTCACATATTTATACATCATATACCACCATGGTTTCACACAAACATACAAAGATCCCATCTTGGGAATCATCTAACTTCAACAACATAAATTCATGGTTCTTAATTTGAAAGAGGGTTCTTGAGATTTATGGATGAAAGGGGTTCATAAATCAACACTACGCAAACCTTAGATTAAGAATCTGTGGAAATTTACGGTGATCTTGGATTGAATCTTGAAACCACCAATTGAACCTTTACTTGTTCTTGATAATCTTAGAGAGAAATTGAGCAAAATGAGTATATTCTGGTCTCAAATGTCATTAATCCCGTGTTATGGAGTATATATAGGGGTGGAAGGTGACCAAAATGCCCCTAAAGAAAGAGAGGAAGACGCAGTTGTCCCTTTGTTAACTATCTGACAGGCTGAAGTAAATTGATCATAACTTTTTACTCTAATGTTCAAATTGTATGAAACTAATTGCATTTAAAAGAAGACTCAAATATATTTCCATTGATATATAGAATCTCTCACAGTTCATTATATACAGGAAGTTATGATTGTTTGAAGTTGACTAAAATTTTGACCTGAAATGCGCCTGGTATGCGGGAGCATTTCAAACCAGTGAGTTAGCCACTGAAATGAGCCCAAAATGCGCCCAGAATGTATCCAATGCGTACTAGGGGCTTTCCCCATCGCAACGCAACTTGAAAATCCAAAAACATAGGTCGGGAAGGTCGTCAAGTAAATTCCCAAAATTAGGAGGTCTAAAATAAGATTAAGTGTTGAACTTGAATACTTAGAAAAAAATTTATAAGTTTTGGAATCTCTCATGGAGCTTTAAGAGCTGAATTTGACATGCGATTTTTACGTGGTCTTACATAAATGAGCCATTAGTGTCTTTTTATCAACATATTCCATGATGGAGGAAGATCCCTTAGTGGTGGTTTGGAGTTCATGGCGAAGTTGCATGACTTGGGCTTAGGATTAAGATTGATAATGATTGGAAATATATGACCAAGCTTCATGAGTGGTATTGTTGTGAACAAAATCGACTTTGTATTAGCATATGGGTTAGAAGTGGTGAATTGGGCTGATCTAGTTGATATTATTGGACCTATTGAAATGTTGGAGGGTTTTATTTGGGATCCAGGCCCAATTATCAATTGGTTAAATAGGACTTGGTATTCAACAAAAAATTATGTGTATTATGTGAAGCCTTGGCTTGTCTGTTGTTCTCTCATCTCCATTTTGTGTCTAGTATCTTATCTTTTTCTTGTTACTTTCTCACTGTGTTATCTCATCTTAGTTAGCGTGATTATTACTTCTTGTTCAGATTCTAAGTTATAATTTATGTTGAGTGATTATAAATATATTATGTATTTGTGCTAAAATTTGGGATCGTTATATTGGTGCTTTCATCCAGAGGTTTTCAATGGAGGACCAAAAATTTCAAACTCCCTATGATTCAATTAACCTAGGAAGGATTCATGGTCAAAGGATATATGTAAAATTCTTTCATTATTACAGGAGTCGATAGGAAAACCTACAAGGAGTAAATATACTCCGATGGAATTTCCACGGTTTTGTGGTGAGAATCCCGAGTTATGGATCTCTCAGGCTGAACACTACTTTGATGTAATACCCCGATCATTCCTTAAGCCTAAATCTAACTTTTGAGTGGATAGGGGTGGCTTCTAAAGTTATTGATGATTATATTGTCATTTATTTCTCTAATTTCTACTTTTTGTTATGTAGAGCATTGAATAAAGTTTCCATCGATACCAATTTCATCAAAATCCAACATCGGACGAGGAAGTTATGGCAGTTTTACTAAGCAATGTCAGAATTTCCCAGTCCTGATGGTAGACCTGAAGGACCGCCAAGTCCTTGGTGGACCGTCAATTGTCCCGTCAAGCCAAGGCAGTAACCCCTTTTTCTGGCCATCGTGCGATGGCCAAAATGGTGGGCTGCCAAAAATTTAACAAACCGTCAAGGGGACCGTCAAGTCGAGGCAGAATGTCCCATTTCTGGCCCACGAGTGATGGACGATCTGGTGGACCATCAGTTTCCTGATGGATCATCACTTCGACCATCACGTCGAGGCAGAATGTCCTAGTTTTGTCACTCAAGTGACGGACGATCTGGTGGACCGTCAGTTCCTCTGATGGACCGTCAGTTCGACTGTCACAGACCCGATCGATAATTTTTTGACTTATTTTTTTAAGGGCAGTTTGGTCATTTACGCCCATTTTGGTCTTGTATATATATATCCAAGTAGAGAAGAGAAGTTCATTTTTCTTATTTCTCTTCCATAACCCTCTAGAAACTAGAGTTTCTTCCAAAATCCTAAATCAAATCTTCTCTAAGAAATTCAAGAATTTTTCAAAGATTTCACCAAGTTGTTCAAGAATTAAGTTCTCCAAGTCAAAGGCATCAAGAAACTTATCTCAAAAGTGTAAAGAAGAGTTTCCAATCAAGCTTGTTCATCTTAAAAATCATAATCCAAGGTATGTGTTTGAACAAGAACACTTCATTCATTCTTGTGCCCAAAGATTTAATTTCTACTATTGAAATTCACGATTTTGCAAAGTGGGTTTACACCCAAATTACTTTATTAATGATTTATGATATTTGAGATATTCAAGATTGATACACATGACTATTTCATCATTTTATTTCTTAAATTGAGAACTTATGCCATGAGTTGAATATTGTTATTATGAGTTGATGATTTCTGAATAATTTGATATAAGAGTCATGATTTAAGATTTTCTATGAGAAGTTTGATTATTGAATATATATATTGATATTTGAGATTGTGAGTCAAGAATGAGTTCTATGATGTTTTCTTGAAGTTTTTGATATATTTTGATATTGATAAAGATTGATTTGATTTGAGTCGAGTTAGGAATCCACAAATTGATTATGATTTGATAAATGAGAAAGAGATTTGATTTGGTCTTCATGGTAGACCCTTGTGATATTTGTGGTGGATTTTCTAACGCGTTCTGAGCTTGTGTCTGGGAGTAGTATTTAGTACCGAGCGGGAAATGTGGTATTTTCCTCGAAACTACGTGCCACCGTAGGATTAATATTGATAATTATGGGCCGGAGGCCGAGTATGAGATTGTGATCACTAAATTTAGGTTGTACTCCCTGGAAAGAGTACGACGCTCCGGCCAATGTGGGGTTCTTTCCTTAAGAGGGAAAAATGTTGGACTCCATGTAGCTCACATGGTTTATGTAGGTTATAAGAACCTCCCAAGTCCATAAGAGTTCAAGTTTCATGAGTTACGAAGTCACTCTAAGTCATGAGTTAAAGAGTTTGAGTTGAGTATAATGATTTATGAGATAGATAATGCTTGCATTACTATTGATGATTTACAAGGAATATATTTCAATTAATTCAAGCAAAGAAAGTCGTTATTGTCAGCATGCGTGATTTTCATAATCATTTATGATATTATTTATGATGTTGCATTGCACCCCCACATACTCAGTACATTTCTTAAAGTACTGACCCCCATATATTTCTATGTGCTACAGTGCCTTATAATGTAGGTACAAATTGTAGCGCAGATACCGCATTCAGTTAGTCCGCCGCTCCCAATCAGCAGGTGACGAGTCCTTTTGATTCGAGGGCTTGAGTTGGTTATATAGTTCGAGAAGTATTGTATTTTATTATTTTAGTCATATTGAGCTTAGATAGTTGGGAGTCATAACCCGTCTATCTAAAGTCAGTACCAGTAGAGGCTTCATAGACAGTCAGTAGAAGTTGATGTATTCAGTTTCAGTTTCGTTTGGTAAAAGTAGAGTTGTAATCTTGTAAAGTTCATGTTTATATTGATCAAGTTCAGAGAAGTTCTATGTTTTCGCTAATTTTATATAGATTTAAGTATTTCATCTAGTTGCTTATGAGTTATGCCAATAGGAGGGTTAGCTTGGGGTCACTTGTTCCCCTAAGCACTGTGTGACGTCTCGGGACCCAATTTCGGGGCGTTACATTTGATTTTTATCAAATTGCAAAAAATCACAAGTTATCTTTGGCTTCATCCTATCTCGATGGGGCTGCTTTATTGTGGTACCAATTGGTTTTGCAGAACAAGCAATTGGTTGATTAGGAATATTTTACCATAAAAATGCTGATTCGCTTTCCTAAGCGACATGTTGAATTGCTGAAAAGTCATAGGGATAATCAGATGCCCTCCATGACTGAGTACTCAATTCATTTTGAGGCTATTTTATGGGTCTTCAGTGAGCCAGATGAAATTTTGTCATGCCCTACACATGTTTATACACAGTGGAGAAGTAAAACCAACCCATCTTTGCCTCAAAAAATTGGTATGCAATCTGAATGCAAAACAAAAATGGATGCACACAAGATGTTCGATGAAATGTCAAATAAATGTTGCCCTAAGGTAATCACCGTGTCAGAAATTCTAATAGAAATAGCCGTGAAAGAGGGAGATAAAGGAAATCTCGAAAATAAGCATATCATGGAAGTTGGTGATTTGGCACATGATGAAATTTCAGCAGTTACTTTGTCCCCTTTAACACTAATGGAGTCTACCTTTGAGGATGAAAAGCCCAATGAAGGGAGCAAAGTGAAAGAGCAAGTTGAAGGCTCCAAAGATGTGGTTTAACAAAAGCTGATTGCTACTACAAATATCCATGAGGATTTGGGTCCAGAAGAATTTTCCCCAATCTTTCATGATTTTTCATCACTAAATAAAATTTTTACTGCCATGCCTCTATCTGAATCTCTTTATGCTTCTTGTATCCCCACACAGAGCTTATTCACTATCTCCACATATGATGCTTGCTTATATGGCATTCAACCACTCAACAAAATTAAATTACTAGGGACTATTACATATAATAGTTATGTTGATGATTGGTTCAACACAGGGCAAGATTTTGAAGTTGATTCATGTGTACTTTTATCTACTGACTCTGAAGAGCTAACTCAAGTTTCACTTGAGGAATCATGGCTGATTTTTTTTCGTGGCTGGGAGTATTTACAGTTTCATAATGAGAACTTTACGGTTCCTAATAAGGTTTCATCAGATACTAAGAACTCCGTCCCTGATGAAAATTTTCTTATTGAGTTTGAAAATCCAGCTTGGGCTAGAGAGTTTGCACTAATTATTAAACAATTACTACTTCATGAATTTCAGCTTTTAGTTTTGAGTTGCATAGTACTGAATTTGGAGTTGCTTGAACGACCGATAGTCGAGGTAGGACGCTATTCACCTGATGTTATTTGTTTACAAGTGCATCATGGCAGCCTTGAACATCTTGGTAAATCATCCTCCGATAAGGGTCGAAATTATTTGCCTGCTCGACAGGCTAGAAATAGCCACTGTCAACAGGGACTCGAGCTTGGTCAATGCTTGGAGGAGACGTTTATTATGTTAGCTTATGGTTATGAGGAGCTAATAAGAAGAGGTATATTTGTGTGCTTTAGTACATTGGTCATGCTACACTTATAGTAACTTCGTGTCAGTTTTTCCATAATCGATTTGTATCAAACTTTCCTTTTGATCCTGGTTCAAGATTTTTGTTTGCTTACATTGGTGTGAAGACAAATATGGCTTCTTTTATCAGGCATCAGGACACCATTTTGGCGACAAGAGGGGCTGACTTTGTTGGAACACAAACTGCAGTGCAGCTTCTGCCACAAAATGCACCCAAAGTTATTCAAATAGTTTCTGAAATATGTGACTACAAGATTACTGAGAGTGTTTTAAGATATCAACTAAAGCAGTTTGTTGTTGTTGGAACAAAAGTTATATTAAGTGAACTCAATCTTGCAATAAGAGTGGATAAAGACATAAAACAGGAAGCTCTTGTCTTTGGCACGGTGAACAATTTAATAGAAGCATTCAACTTAATTGTAATTACAACCCCTAGAGTTGTAATTTTTCATTTCAGAGAATATCCAGTTTGTCTTAGAAACTCCGTAGGGCATATTACTAAGGAGGATTTTTCAAAGTAATCATCAATTGTTGCAGGTGTTGCCTTTTACATGGACTCAAACAGTGGCACAGAGACAAGAATGGGTCAGAATAATATATGTTCCACAACAATTGCTCTAGCAATGACTTATTTCTCATGTCCCAAATTGATGTTTTTCTACTCAAACCTTGAGGACAAGGTTTTCTTTCAGGATGGGAGTATTGTTGTGAACCAAGTCAACTTTGTATTGGGATATGAGTTAGAAGTGGTGAATTGGGTTGATCCAGTTGAGATTATTGGACCTATTGAAATGTTGGAGGGTTTTATTTGGGATCCAGGCCTAATTTTCAGTTGTTTAAATAGGATTTGGCATTCAACAGAACATTATGCGTATTATGTGAAGCCTTGGCTTGTCTTTTGTTTTCTCTCATCTCCATTCTGTGTCTAGTATCTCATCTCCTTCTTGTTACTTTCTCACTATGTTATCTCATCTTAGTTAGCATGACTATTACTTCTTGTTCGGATTCTAAGTTATAATTTTTGTTGAGTGATTATATATACATTTCGTGTTTGTGTTAAAAATTGGGATCGTTACAGGTACGGATGTGCATAGTAGGATAGAATAACCAGTAGTAGTTTTAAGCCTAAGAAGAAGGATTTTGTCCCTTTCTTTCCAAGCCGTGAATGCCGAATTTGATGTAGGATTCGGTGCGGCTTCAGATGTGGCTTGGGAAGTGGTTAAGATAGTAGAAGATGGAACATTTGATCCATCAAGATAAGCCTAAAAAACAAAGGCTTTAACGGTGGAGTATATAGTGGATTGCCAAATGTAATAGTTTTCCCTATCTAGTTTTATCGAAAGTCCGGGAAGAGAAGTTGTTTGGGAGTTGAAATTAGTGATTGAGAAATTTGTTGAAGAAGAAGAATATATCTAAACCACACCGGCGATGGACTAGTTGGAGTTATCCAAGGTGGGGAAAAAAACTTGGCTCTTGATATCAAATTAAAATAAAATGAATAGGTCAGCTATTGGTTTTTCCTCAATGATCAAGGTTGCCAATGTATCATATATATATATAGGGAGAGAGGGGCTAAACGTTAGAGTTTGAATACAAAACAAAATCTATCAAAAGCTATCTTAATTTAATTGTGAATCATCCTAGAGTCCTAGTAGAGGTCTACAGTACCATCATCGTATGGATGATAATATAAATTGATGTTTCTTCCAAGAAAACATATCTAGTGACAAAATTTTGGGCCAAATTGAACATAGTTGTACACTATTGAAAAGAGAAATGCTTGGCGAAAATCGCAAATATAAGTATATAAAGTGGAAAGATGGACTTGCTAGTTGTTTTTAGTTAGAACTTTGAGTAACAAAATGTACACTGCAGATCTAAACTATTAGATTTATGTAATTCTTGTTAGTTCACTGGATAGTCCAAGTTGTTCGTCACAAAATAGGTCAATATTTGTTGTTTTGAGGAACTAGGGTCTGCTTCTTCAGGAATTACACTATCTTGATTAACTTCACATAAATTATCAAAAAGGATAAAGTTACAAGTGGGTCTTCAAGAGTGTTATATCTATGTTTTCCTGTTCTAGTAGTGTATCTTTTGATATTCTTTTTGTATACATTGCAATTTCCCACATATACCCTGTTTGGTCAAATTTATTCCAAGCCAAAAATGCTTATTTTACATAAAGAAAAATCTTTAAATATTGAAGTGTTTGATCAAATTTTTAGAAGAAAAGGTTCTTGTGAGTATGTAGTGATCCTAATAATGCCTAGCTAATTAGTACTTGCCAAGGTTCAAAATGAAGGAAGAAAGGAAATAACCGACTTAGGATTTAAAGGCTGAGAATTGATCCGGGTTAATAAGATTGGAGGGTTACGATGGTGCCATCTCAGTGGAAGTGGTTATAAATTAGAAATGACTAGGATAAAGAAAGGACGTTGAGTATCCAGTACATTTCAAACTTCCCACTCTTTGATTATTCTTATCCTCCTCCCCTTTTTCTTCTTCTCCTTCCTAAACCCAATATTTTTTTGTCTTCCTAAATTCTTAAATTCTACAAGTTAGCTTATTAATGGAGTCGTAGCTTCTATTTTCAATTCAATATTTTCGTTACTTTTCTTTGTTGTAACCGTCTTTCAATGTAGTTAATAAATCAGAAAATTGTCCCTAAATTGTATTCTTAGCTTTAATTTTATAACTCGATTTACAAATCTCTGTTGAGCTTATAACAATTGGTATCAAAGCAGCAAACTTGAATCGAGTGTGGGTAGTAATTAGAAGAAGATTTGCAGAATAGACTTTGCCTTAGTTGGTTAAAGGAAATAATGCAAATAGAAGGTCATCATGTTCAACAATTGTAGAGGTGGTGCGAGGATTGCATATGTTGTGTTGACTGCCTATGCAACTCTTGCATCAATGCGTGTGTACACAATGATTTTTGTCTTAATGATTATTTAAGGGGAATGGATGAAGGGGACAACCAGATTGAGGTGGTTTCAAATGATCGTGCTATGGCTAAAATACTAAAGGTTGAAAACAACAGTAAGACCAATTCAGAATACAATGAGGACCAGATGTTCGACAAATGTTCTCAATGGTTCGAATTTGAAGTTCTAGCTGAACTTCACTCTATCCAAAATACAAACACTACGAAGACCGGGATCGTGAACTCACATTTGGATTCACGACTTGATATTGAGCATACAATACCAAAATTGATGGGTCTCAATATCTGGTGCTTATAATGTCATGACCCACATTGAGTCTGCACCTTTGTCAATTTCAATTGAGGTACTAATTTTTCTAATGTAAATGCATGGGATTTAAGCTTGACATGGATCTTGGTGACAAGCTATTTAATATAAAGATGGAAAAGGGTATTACTAACATATATTATTTGCATAAATCTTTTGATAATATTAGTAGTGTGGGATACGAGATGGAAGTAGTTTATGCATCCTCCTATTATACATATCAGTTATGTATGTTCAGGTGCTATCATTTCAACATATAAGCATGATTATAATGACATATGAAGCTTCTCCTTACACATATCACATAGTCTAGGAAGGAGATTATGTTACTATTACAACCTAAGTCTATACCCTGAATGAGACACAGTACTTAAAACCACAAGTGATCCCAATCTAACCCTTGATACAAGAATCTGACTAAGATCATGTATTCAAATACTAAGCGAAAACATAAATCTTGAAAAGGTAAGGGAAACTTTATAAACTAAACATCCCAAAAATATACTAAAGTAGCTGAGAATATCTGACCCAATTGAAGAAAACTAATTGTGTATGAAAGCCTCTAATAACTAAACACGAGTTGTTGGGACAAGTTCCCACCTAACTTAAATACTGAAAATTGAAAGACTGAAATAAACGCCAACTGTCCCCAAATCATGAGGACTCACCAAATATGTTGAATTAAGTACTGGGAGCGTATCTAACTGCAAGGCTGGGAACGAGTATATGAATCAAAGGGGGTTGGTTAAACTGCATTGAATCATTACAACAATCCCTTAGCCACTACAGCGGGCTCGCTGTAGAGAAGCCTGGGTTGCTGTAGTGGGTCCCGACAGTGATTCGCTCGCGCTTTAAACCCCTTTTACCATGTATTATTTTAATGTGATTGTCTCCTCCTATAAATGCCTTAGAGTTATTCCTAAGTCAAAACTACTAGAATAGAGAGTCAAATCCATGGAAGAATGCATCCCCAAATATATTCCAGTGAATTCTCTATCAGAATTGCTATAATTGAATCAAGGAACATGTATTTATGCACCTCATAGAAACATCTTGGCGTCGAGGTAGATTATGGTTTATGAGTAGTAAACTATGATTAAAAAAGATAATCCTAATATAGATTTGACATGAAAAATCATGCTTAGGTATGTGGGCATGGTATTTGGATGGATAAAATATAGTATCACCTTTGTAAACAGAGTTAATATGGTGTAGATGTGAATTATGAATAAATGCCTTGTTGAATGTTGTATATTGTATGATATCTATGCTAATTGTTATATTTTGGGGTGCTTGTATGTATCGATAATGAATCACGTGATTACTTGTATGTATCAATAATGAATCATATGATTATGTAATCTAACAAATTGGCCTAGATACTTGATTAGAGCGGCATAGCAGAAGCGTGAATTAACCTGGGTACCAGATTAGAGTGGTGTAGCAGAAGCGTGGTGGTTAGGAGAGCCTAAAAATGATGAGGATAGGGTGAATGAAGGCTAAGTAAGGTTTAGATAAGTTCAGGTGCAAGTTAATTTTAGGTGTAATTCTAAATTAAATTGTAGTTTTAGACTTCATTTGAATTCATGACTATTCATAAGTTAAATGTTTATGAATTAACGTTTAGGAATACTTGTGATTTTGTGAGTTGGTGGATATTGGTATATTTAAAATGATGAACCTAAATTTGACAAAGTGTCTAAATAAGGAGTGTATTTGCATATTTTGTGCACTGAGTTATATCCTGACAGATATTTTATTTGATATTCATACACTATGATATTTGGAGAGTTGGGTACTATGCAAGTACATGTTATTTATTTATTGATATTAGGAGGGTTGGTTACCACGCAAGTACGATATATGGATAAAGTTGGTCCCCTGTAAGTCATTACTATTGCGCAGATAATTCCCTTTAGTATCTATGTATGTATAAATTAAGATGAGGTTCTAATAATTGAATTGCATTGTTGCATATGGATAGTTATTTAATTGATAAATGCATTCCATAAAGTGTTGATGCTTTGAAGTAGCATAAGACTACTCTTAAGGAATCAATGATAGGATGAGGGTTGGTCTTGTTGAAGTTATTGGATGTTTAAGTGTTTTGTCCGTGGATGGTGATTTGTTGGTAGAGATTACGAGTTTACTGCTAATTTTTTCATAGTGAATTTATGGTTAATGACAGCACCCAAGCGCACACCCAAGTGTACGTGGTCTACCAAGTAATATAGTGACCTTCAAGAAAGATGAATATCGATCTCACAGGGACTTGTGTTAAACAACTACCCAATTCTAGTTTAACAAATTGAGTAGAGTAACAAATAAAGTTTTAGAATTGTAAACTAAAAGTAAACTAAACTAATGTGGAAAAGTAAATGACATTGGACAATCAAAGGATAGAGACCCAGTGTTAAGGCTGACGAAAAATCATACTACGCCATTGAACTTCATTCATTATATTGCTTATCGTGGCTGTTGATTCGTAGGGTCAATCGCATGATCATGGTCTCCCAACCTCTAACCGTTTACCTAATGTGGAAATTACAACTACATCGTTGAGCGGAGATGTAATAATCCAACTAATTGATTTAAATCTATCATCCTATGTGTGAATCAGGTAAGTCTTCTAAGTACATTCCTATCCTAGATGCTAATTTGGATTCCTTATTTTATAAAATAATACAAACCATGCTTTTCTTATCCCCGTGTTCTATCTTCCTATTCCCTCTCCTGAGATCACAAGGTTGATAATGAATATATTCTAAGGGTAGATACTCCTTAAAATAGTTAAAACAAGGATAAAAAATCAACCATAATGATAAGCAACTCAAACAAACTTAATTCAAAATGAAAGTATTCATGATCTTGGCCTTGACCCCGAAAAAGGACTTTTAGCCGCTAATAGACATAGCCCTATTCAAGGTAATTGAATATATGATTAAATCTATTAAAAAGCTAAAGTAAAGAAATAAAAACCATAATTTGAGTGTTTTCCATCCCTTCTCCAAGTTTCAAAGTCTTCCAAGGTGTTTAGAATCAATTACAAGTGCCCTATTTATCGGAGGTGAATTTGTTCGTCGGTGGGACAAGGGTCGCGTCGTGAGGGTCATTTGACTTAATTAGGGGTCTCAACGTTCCCTAATAACAAGGTCACACTTTTTTGGGTGCCTTATGAATATTTTGGTGTATGGAATACGCTAAAAAGTTTTTCCACTCTCCCTCACATGCCCTGGACATTCCAGGTGTCCAAATTGAGTCCATTTTGTGTATTGTGCTTCTATTGATCTATTCAAAGCCTTTTTGAGTTGTTTACACTTGATTAGAAGATTTTATATCCTTAATATATCATAATTATCCATTTAAAAAGAATTATATAGAATTAAACACAACAATTTAGAGCTTAAAACAACACAATATCCAAGACGGAGAACTAGAAACACGAGCTAAGCATAGGCTTCATTCACTTTTATTTATAACTTATTGTTTTGACTCTTGTCTTGATCCAATTGACACTTAAATATTACCAACAAGTTTTGTCACATATAAATACACAATAACAACCTTAGTAACTCATTAAACACGTTAGAACCCAACACGATAGACTAGACAAACACCTAGCTCAAGCTAGTCACAATAGTTTTCTCGGTTGAATTCTAAATGATCAATTTGAATCAAAACTTGTTTGAAAACATCATTAAATATTGTAAACACATACTTGGACTCTTATATGAAAATTTATATCATTATCAACACACTAAGCACATGAATTATCCTCAAAACAAGGCTAATAAGGCTAGAATAGTAACGCTAGAATGCATAAATTCATCCAACATCACCACCCCACACTTAAAGCCTTGTTCGTCCTCGAACAACTCATTATCATAAACACCATGAGCTTAAGAGACTCCACAATTTTACTACATGCAAGAAACTCAAGCTAGTACTACAATGACTACATGTAATGCAAGTTTACAACACTATGCATGTTATACACAATTGAAAGCTCAAGAATTCTACTCCAAAACATCCTAGCCTCAAGAATTGACTCAATACATGGAAAAATCATGCATATTTCTCAATATAAGACATCATAAAAATCACCCACATTAATCAAATATGTTCCCTCCCAACAATAGAGTTCCTCATAAGCACTCACAATAATACAATTATCATAATGGGTATACAAATCAAGTTACGCTCACTCTCACAAAGAATTCACAAATTACACATAATGAACCATAGTCTTTCCCTTAGTGTCATACTCCACTAATATTATAATATGAAATTTAGGATCAAATAGGTCTTTTTTGGGTTGTAATGTAGGCTAAGGGATGGGTAGAAACTATTTTGGCCAAGAATAGTGATTATCTTTCCTAAGCGCTTTAATACATCACAATTTTTCACATAAAACTACCTTCAACGACCTATTCACACCTTTTTCATCTACCCATATCTTTTTTGTTTTGCCCCATCTCTTTTAAGCATTTTTACAAACACATAGTGGGCGTATTGTCTATTCCTTCAAGATTCAATTTTTTTTCTTTTTTAGAACCATGGGAATATTTCTAACACCATTTACATCATCCCAACCACCACACATTAAATATAAAAACCAATAACTATTACCTTGGGGCATCAATTTCACCTTTCTCCTACTTCTTGAATTTCACACTCTTTACTCAATTATTTTTACAATTAAAGCACTTAGGAGATTTTTGGATCAAATTAAGGTCAATCAAAGAAAAGGGGTGAGGCTACATATGAGGCTACCAAAGAAAAAGATAAAGGCTCAATGGGGTTTAACTAGGATTATGTACAGAGGTAGGCAAAAGAGAAAGTAGAAACAAGGCTATCAAAAAAATACCTAGTTCATCTCCTAAACCCACACTCTTTATTTAGCTTTATACACACACCGGGCAAGTTCTAGACATCACATTCAACAAGGAATATACAACAACCTCACATAACACATGGCACATGTTCAACTCACATAGGATCATCATAGACTCCCAACCAAACAATAGCATGAATTCAAATTTAAGCCACCAAGTGCAAGAGTCACAAACATGAGCCTAAGAGTCTCAAAAGTAGAAATTCCCTCAATTAACATGCTTGTACCAAACAAAACACTTGCACCATGTAATCAAAAATAGCACCAACTCAACTATCTCACTTATTCCTAAATAAAAAAATTTAAATTGATCCCAAAATTGGGAATTTTCCCACCCCACACTTAAAAATCTACTTTGTCTCCAAAGTGAAATTTTAAAGTAAGAGATAGAAATATTCCCTGAGGCCTCTAGGACTAGATAGTAGCATATTTAAATATCAAGAAATTCCAGGGACCCCACACTCAGTATTCGTCATGCTTCAAGCTCAGGTTTTTGGTACTCAGACTTCCCATCAACCTATGACTCAATTAAGAACAAAAACTACGTGAAGTAAAAAACTAAAGAGCTGAAAATAAAACATACCTTAACTTGAGTTGCCTCTCAAGAAGCGCCTAATTTAGTGTCGCGGTATGACCCAATCAACTTTTTCCTCCACCTTGAGGATATGAATTTTACTCCAACATCGTATCCATCTTCTTACCTCGATCATAGGGAGGTGATACAAAAATTAAGGAATCGAGTAATAAAATATGCATGGTAAACAACTCGGCCTTGAGGTGAGGTGTGTTTTTATATTGCTTATCCGGTGTAAAATCAAGAATATAAGATTTTTGTTCCGCATCTTCATGATCTTCCACTATTTTAAATGATTCCATAGATAAGATATCATCTAAACATAATAGAAAAGTTCTTTGAATGAGGCCTAACCAATCCTACTTTAAAATTCACCCTCACTCTTATTTACCTTCTCAATTTCTACCTAAGAAAAAATGACAACTGAATGGATGGGATTCATATGGTGATGGTAGTATCCCCTTAACCTGTTCAACAATTTCAATTTTTGAGTACTCAGACTTCCTTGAACTGTCAGCAACTTTGTCTTTAATAGGTTGGGAAGTCAACTTTTCATCTACCTCCTTATTTTTCTTGGGAGGTTCTTCATTGAGCTTTGTACCATTTCTCAAAGTGATTGCAATTACTTGTTCACTGTTACTTGGCAAATCACCTTGAGGTCTGGTATTATGTACCTGTTGCACTTGCCCTATCTGCATCACCAAGTTTCTCATGAAAATTTGTTGATGCTCTAAATTGGCCCCATAACTCTTTATATCTGCTGACAACTGTCCTTGATTAGCTAATATTTGTTTCAGCATCTCTTCCAAATTGCTCGTTTGAAATAAGGCCTGGTAATTTTGAACCTGCGGCTATTGAAACTGTTATTACTGATTGTAGGTGTTCACATAGTATTGCCTTTAATCATATCCCCCAAACATTACTGAATCGAGGTTGACAAAACACATATCTTCAGAATAACCACTATTGCCACAAACCATACACCATATAGAACCGTCATCACTCGCAAACCATCTATCCCAGGCTGATGTCAAGAAGTATGATAAAAAGAGAAATAAAAAAAACTAAAAAAAACTAAAAAAACTAAACTATTTACAACTCAATGTAGCTAAACTAAAAATAAGATAGTTGCCAATCTATAAGTTCCCAGCAACAGTGCCAAAAACTTGACATCGCCCAAGCACAAATACAAGTGTACGTAGTCTACCAAGAAATATAGTGGCTTTCAAGAAAGCCGAATATAGATCCCACGAGGACTTGTGTTAAACAACTATCCAATTTTAGTTTAACAAATTGAGTAGAGTAACAAATAAAATTTTAGAATTATAAACTAAAATTAAACTAAACTAATACGGAAAAGTAAATGATTTTGGACAATCAAAGGATAGAGAACCAGGTTTAAGGCTTACGAACAATCATACTACGACATTGAACTTTGTTCGTTAGATTTATTATCGTGGTTGTTGATTCGTAGGGTTAATCGCATGATCATGGTCTCCCGACCTCTAACCGTTTACCTAATGTGGATATTACAACTACATCATTGAGCATAGATGTAATAATACAAGTAGTTATTTAAAGCTATCATCCTACGTGTGAATCAAATAAGGCTTCTAAGTATATTTTTGTCCTAGATATTCCCTCTCCCGAGATCATAAGGTTGACAATGAATATATTCTAAGGGTCGCTACTCCTTAAAATAGTTAAAACAAGGATAAACAAGCAATACTAATGATAAGAAACTCAAACAAACTTAATTCAAAATGAAAGTATTCATGATTTTGTTCTTGAACCCGGAAAAGGGCTTTAAGCCGCTAATAGACATAACCGTAATCAAAGTAATTAAATACATGATTAAATATATTAAAAAGCTAAAGTAAATAAAAAAAACCCTAATTTAAGTGTTTTTCAGACCCTATCCAAGTTTCAAAGTCGTCCAAGGTGTTTAACATTAATTACAAGTGCCCTATTTATAGGAAGCAAAATATTTTGTTAGTGGGACAAGGGTTGCGTCGCGAGGGTTATTTGACTTAATTAGGGGTCGCAACGTACCATAATAACAATTTCACACTTTTTTGGGTGCGTTATTTATATTTTGGTGTATGTAACGTGCTAAAACGTTTTTCCAGGCTCCCTCACACGCCCTAGACATTCCAGGTGTCTAAATTGAGTCCAATTTGTGTATTGTGCTTCTATTGATCCATTCAAAGACTTTTTGAGTTGTTTACACTTTATTAGAATCTTGTATATCCTTAATATATCATCATAATCCATTTAAAAATCATCCTATAGAATTAAACACAACAATTTAGAGCTTAAAACAACACAACATCCAAGACGGAGAACTAGAAACACAAGCTAAGCATAGGCTTCATTCACTTTTATTTCTAACTTATTATTTTGACTCTTATCTTGATACAATTGACCCTTGAAAATTAAAAAAAAAAAATTTCACATATAAATATACAATAACAGTCTTAGGAACTCATTAAACACGTCAGAACCCAACACGATAGACTAGACAAATACCTAGCTTAAGCTAGTCACACTAGTTTTCTCGGTTGAATTCTAAATGATCAATTTGAATCAAAACTTGTTTTAAAACATCATTAAACATTGTAAACATATACTTGGACACTTATACACATATTTATGTCATTATCAACACACTAAGCACACGAATTATCCTCAAAACAGGGCTAAAAAAGCTAGAATAGTAACACTAAAATGCATAAATTCACCCGACATAAGTTAAGTTTGGTGAGGTTTTATTTGTTAATAAAAGTATTCTATGAGTTTCATAACTTTACACGTTGATTATTATTGTGAAGTTGTCATAAGTTGATAAAAATGTAAGAGAAACATGGTTAAGAGTGTGAGGATATTGTGGCTACTACCAGATATATAGTTTATTATGGAGGTAGTATTCGATACGTATATATGGTGTAAATATCTAAGACACATAGGTTAATCATTGTGTTTGAGATATAAGGATTTGTCTTGCTAGATAACGTTTACTGGGTTAATGAGGAAGTCAAAATCATTAGGCAAAAAACTGGATTGTGCGCTCGTAATTACTCGAGTTAAACCCAACTAATAAGGCATAATCAGAAGCTACTAGGAAGGTAGTGTGGGGATGGAATTGTGAAATGGGTGTTAAACTGCTATATGAATTATCATTCTTTATTTCTATGATTTTTATATGATGTTTATATGGTCTAACCCTAGTCGACCGATGATACCTAACAATATTTGGGGTGTATTGATACTACTCTTATTATATCCCCATTTCAAAATATAGATATATTGCAAGGTGGTTAGGGGTTTCTTGTCTGGTGCATCGGTTATTCAACACCAACTTCTACATTTTTTTCCATGAAGGTTGCATCTTTTTAATTGTTGTTATCATCGTGAAAGATCTTGTACATGTCTAGACTTAGTCTTGAATAATTCCATAAGCTATTGATCATGTATATAAATGCATGCAAGGGTCATCACGTTTTGATTGTGTTAATTTACTTATTGAGTCTACTTAATTCAATAAGGCTTTTACTTGAATTTCTGCATGATAATTAGTTCGGTGGTAAGGATTCTCATATCTAGTTATAATATAGTAAGTGCCCACACGATCCCATATTTTATATTGTTATTGTTGTCATTAGAGCCCTAGGTTTTGGTCTCACAAGTACAAGAGCAAATCTCAAGTGGATCCCTGTGGATTAATGTGTAGAAATTCACATCAAATCCTCAGAGAGCTTTATGGCATCTAGGAGTCATGCCTTTTCTTCTTTCCTATCATGCTATCTCGATTTATTATCTACCTGGGTTGAGCCCAATTGGTATCTCATCAAGGTTACAGTTGCAACATAGTTAGTTCCACTTGGTATCAACTAGTAATATACAACAATTACAACATACCCAATATATTACCTCCAAGTAGGATCTAGAGAGAGTAAGTATACACAGTCCATATGACTACCTCAAAGGTGAGATAGAGAGTCTATTTCTGATAGACCCCCAACTCAAGATAAAATAATCTAGAAAAGAAATATAAAAAGGACAAGATACAACATAAATTACCATACCCAGTAATATCATAGATAGGATTCACCAAGTAATAAAACAAATGATACAATATTCTAAAATAATACTAGTACTATAACTACTAATACGGATAACAAAGTCCTCCTACATACTTGTACTGACGCATTTGTTCCTACTATGTTTGTAACCTAATCTACCCCATTCATGATAACGCTTAAATTATACTCTTGAATGGGTGTAAGCGATTGTTGTCAATATAAAACCCAACTAGGTTGGGGTCGAATCCCACAGGGAATATGGTGTGAACTCAAGTTGTTTGTGATTTAATCCACTGATAGTTTAATGTTTCCTGAAATAGGGGGTTTAGGTTTAACAAGTTATTGTTTGTCACTTTACTTTCGGTGTTTATAAATCAAGAGTTTATGAAATAACCAGAACTATGTTCACTAGGGCTTTCGGTACATGACATATGCTAAAAGTGGTTCAAGATTCTCACGGTGGGTCGGACAACAAGCTATCTTTATCGATGTTATGCTTAAATTTCTCTCTACCTACTTAAGCATTTAATTCCCTAATCCTCTTGGACTTGGGGAATTTCTATTTACTGTCCATATTTTACCTCAGGTTAACCAACCTTGTTACAGCGCTGATTATTAAACGAAGTATTTCCGAGTCCCTGTTGATAATTCACTTCCTACTATATTTGATTTTTTTTCTCAAGAAAATCAAAGCAGGTGTGTCTACTGTTTGCAACCAACAGACGTTCATTAAAACTTCAGAATTATCAAGAGATCCTACCACCTTTTAAATCTTGAATACTTAGCACCTCATCAAGACCTAACCCTAGATCCCATAACTCAGGTTAATGGAGCTTAGCCACTCATGATGTAACGAATGAAACACATAATTGAACTCTTGATTTGAAAAATAAACTTACAGAGATGAATAATAACTAGTGAATCACAGATTAGATCACAAAGGAAAAATCCCAAAATACTGATAATAATCTCTCAAAAATAGTTGTGTTGTTAAAGTAAAGAAGTAAAGAGAGAAAATATCAAAATATGTTTTCCCAAACTCAAGGTGTCGACCTTGTGCGGGGTAATAATGATGATAATAATCCCATCTAGAAAACCCTAAAATAAAGCTTTAAATAGTTTACCCTAAATAAGGAAACAAAATCAAGGTTACAGCTTTTTCTCGGAATAGACGACGACTATTGGTGACGCCTTATCAGGATCCTGACGACTTATCAAGAATGTCGTCAGGTCTTCTTCAAATCTGCACTAGTCCTGTCTTAGGTTGATGGCAACTTCTGACGGCTTATCAGGACTGTGATGACTTATTATAAATGTCATCACACTTTTTCTCCAATTCTCATATCCTGCATAAGTCTGAGGGCATTCCTGATCACTTATCACCATTATGACGTCCTATCACAAAATATCATCGATTCTACTAGCTGGAACTCATTCCCTGTTTAAGGCTGACGACAAACTTGATAACTTATCAGACCCTTGACGGCTTATCACAAAATGTCATCACAACTTCCACTTTAGGCCAATTCTCTGTCTACTGATGACGACCAACCTGATAGCTTATCACAGGGATGATGACTTATCACAAATGTCATCATCCACACTTGTCTTCAGATTTCTTCAAATTTCAACTTCTTTGCTTCATTTCATGTTGGTTTTCCATCATATCAGCTTAAACTGTAAAATCAAACATAAACTAATCAAAAATAACTAAAGTTGCTCAAGACCTTGCAATTATTTAGATTTAAAAGCCTCAAATGTGTTGGTATATGCTCACACATCAATCCACACCTTTTTATCTAGGGTCATGTCCTCGGTAAGCTAAACCTGCTCTATGTCATGTCGAATCACCTCCTTCCAATATTTGTTTGATCTACCTCTACCTCACCTGAATTCATCCCTGGGAAACCTCTTAAACCTCTGCACCAGGGCATTAATGCCCCTCCTCATTACATGTTGGAACTATCTCAACCTCGTTTCCCTCATCTTGGCTTCCACCAAATCCACTCCCGCCTTATCTCGAATAACCTTATTTCTAGTCCTATCTTTCCTAGTAAAATTATACATCCACCATAGCATTCTTATCTCCAGAACCTCCATGTTTTGGATGTGAGACTTTTTGATAGGACAAGAATCTTCCCCATACAACAAAATCGGTCTAACCAACATTCTATAAAACTTGCCTTTGAGTTTAGGAGGTACTTTTCTATCACATAATATTTCAAAAGCAAGCCTTCATTTCATCCACCCTACCCCAATTGAATAAGTGAAATCCTTGTCAACCTCTTTTTCCCCCTGAATCATAGTCCCCAGATACTTGAAACTATATCTCTTTTGGATCGAATGAGTATCAAGCTTTACAACCACAGTGGACTTATGCAATACATCATTGAACTTACACTACAAGGATTTCATCTTGGACCTACTCAACCTAAACCCTTTAGACTCTAGAGTTTTCCTCCAAACCTCCAACTTAGCGTTAACTCCACCACGAGTCTCATTTATCAAGACTATATCATCCACAACAAGAAAACAGTAAGGCACCTCACCTTGAATTTTCCACTTCAAAACATCCATCACCAAGGCAAATAGAAATAGGCTATAAGTCAATCGTTGATATAACCCCATCAAGATGGGAAATTCTTCAAGTCCCATCCCATATTCTAACTTGAGTCTTGGCTCTATCGTACATATCCTTAATCACCCTAGAATACACCACAGGTACACCTCTAGCCTCTAAGTACCTCCATAGAACCTCCCTGGTGAATCTATCATAGGTCTTTTTTAAGTTAATAAACACCATGTGTAAGTCCTTCTTTCTCTCCCTATACTGGTCCACCAGTATCCTAACGAGATGGATGTCCTTAGTAGTCAAGAGTCCTGGCATAATCTAATCTGATTCTCAAGAATAGTTATAATCCTCATAACCTCAACTCTACTACCTTCTTCCAAACCTTCATAATGTAACTCAACAACTTAATACCCCTATAATTTTTGCAATCTTGAATGTCACCCTTATTCTTATACAATGTAATCATCGTACTTTCCAAGCTTTAGGCATCTTCATCATCCTGAAAATTATGTTAAACAACTGAGTCAGCCACTCCATACCTACCCCTCCTGTGTAATTCTAAAAATCCACCAGAATCTCTCCTGATCCAATCGCTTTACCCTTATACATCCTACGAATATCCCTCTTAACCTCCTCAACCCTAATGTTCCTTCAATAACCATAATTGCAAAACCTCTCAGGGTGCTCCAAATCCCCAACACAATGCTAGTATGCCTTCCTTCATTCAGGAGCTTATAGAAGTAAGGATGCTATCTCTTCCTAATAAGAACCTCCTCCACCAAAACTTTGTCGTCCGCATCCTTAATACAATTAACTTAGTCAAGGTCTCGATTCCTCCTCTTCCTAACCTTTGCTAGCCTGTACAACTTTTTATCCTCGTCTTTACTATCTAATGTTGTGTATAAACTCTTGAAAGCTGCATCTTTAGCCATTTTGACCGCTAATTTTAGCTCTCTCTTAGCAATCTTATACTCTTCTATATTATTTCATTTCTCCTCCTTATCCTTACTCTCAGCCAACTTTATGTATGCCCTTTTCTTAGCCTTCACCTTCTCTTTCACCTCTCTATTCTACCATAAGTCCCCTTAGTGCTTGCTTAAACGGCCTCTTGAGACACCCAACACCTCTCTAGTATTCTTCCTGATACAACTGGAAGTCTTATCCCATATATTTCCAGCACCCCTTTCCTCTCCTAAGCCACCCTCTCTATCAACTTATCCCCTATGCACTGGCCATAGTCAAACTACCCCATCTAATTCTCGGTTGGTCATCTGTACCTGTTCTCCTTTTTTTTATCTCAAAGTTCATCACCAAAATCTTATGATGGTTCGAAAGATTCTCACTCTATAAAACCATATAATCTTTACAAGTACCCCTATCACCTTTCCTAAGGAGTAAAAAATCAATCCGAGTCTTGGCCACTAAACTACAGAAGATATCAATTAGTAATATGTTGAATGTATAATTGTCATGGTAATTATGGTGAACTTGTTAGGTTCATGCATTCTTGTGAATATTGAAAATAAGAAGCTAATATACGTTGGATTTATGACAATTTTGTGCATTGATATATGCTAATGCCTATAGTACTGCATTCTGGAAAGATGAATTGAATGATTGTACCTGTTGAGTTGGTGAATTTTTTCTTTATAATAAGACCGTGATAAATCAAGGGTTAGAATGAAAATGATGGATTTAATGTGGTTGCTTTAAGCTCAATTTAAAATGTTTCTTTCCTCATGGGTGTGATAGTGAAGCTTTTATTAAGAGCGGAGTAAAAAAATAAATTAAGAAATTAAAACCATAGTTGTTGGAATTAGATCCAAAAAATCATGTCAAAGTTATCATATCGTGTTAAGGGGAAGGGGCAAAAATTCTTCAAGGCTACTGGTTAGGACCACTGTAATGGGTGAGGTGCTTCCATAGGGAGTCCGATATAGTAGTTGCTTGCCGTCGTAGCAGCTGGCCAAATTTGTTGTAGTGAGCCCTTGATTGCAATGGCAATATCATTGTAGCAAATGAGGTACTGTTGTAGTGTTCATAGGCAGAATGTTGACCCCATATTTTTCAGAAAATTCTATTTTGCCTAAAACATGATTCGGGAGAAATTTTAAAATACGATGGAAAATTCATAGAAAGTATGGTCCCATACACAAATCCATTGTCTAAAGTGACACAAACGACAACAAAATACAAAAAATAATGTAAAAATTTCTAGGGCGGAAAGATAAAAGATGTCTTAAAAATAGATACGTAGGGGAAACACTAGCATAATCTAAATAAAAAGGGGATGTAGGGTTTGAGTCTGGATGCATATGAACCTTTCTTCTCTAACCTGCTCAGAAATGAGAACTCTTGGGCATCGTTCATCCTCACCTTGGGGAGCTTCTTACCTAGGGCGACAAAATTTAGGACAATCTTTGTTCCCTTCCACATGTGTGAAAGTAATTGATCCCAGGAGTGACTCTTCTTTATCTCCAACTCCATGTCTTCCGGAGCTCTACATAGGCTCGGGCTAAGTTGGAGTAAGAAATCTAAAGATTTGAAGGCCCCACAATATGGGAAGAGATGAACTCACAAGGAGGAACATGCATCTTAGTCAACATCTTTTTCACAACCGCTAAATCCTTCTCTAATCTCTCAGAAGAATCCGATAGCCATGGGAAATAGTCCATGCCTCTCATACCTCTTGGCCCCAGTAATCTCCCCATCGGTACTCATATTTCTCTTCTTCTTGTTTCTCATTCTAGCACCTTTCACCTTTAATGGCTCAAAGGGCATATCACACTCATCTAAAAATCTTTCAGCTCCACCAACACCTTTTCCCTCTAGCACTATTAGTACACTAAACCTACAACTCCTTTTTAAAGAAGAGTAAACGATCGAGTCAAATATATAATCTGATAAAGGTTGGGATCGAATTCCACAAGGAATATGGTGTTCACTAAGTTGTTGTAATACCCCGCAAGATTCTAGATGAGTTTCTAGTTATTCGTCCAATGTTTGGAAGTCCCAAAGCCATTTAATTTACACTAAGTACAAATGACATGGAATTTTTAAGACCCTAAGATTTTTAACATTTTATTTTTTGCCTTCCCGATTTTGAAATTTGATTTATAAGTTGAATATGTCCAGAGATGTTAAAAGGGTCATTCAGGAAAGTTTCAGAATTTACACTAACATGTCACGAAGACTGTCCCTTCATGATACACGGTGTTTCATGGAGGTTAGTCTCTGTGATACACGCTGTGTCACGAAGGCTAGCCTCCGCAATAGCCTCCGTGCCATGGAGGCTGTAAAATCCTGCTTTTTATTTAAGGTTCAAGAGGGCATTTTTGTCTTTTCCCCCTCTTCCTAAACACCCAATTGACGTTTTAAAACCCAAGAGGGGCATTATTTTCCCCATTCCTCATCAGTTAATAATGTAAAATCATTCCCCATTCCCATGAACAGCAAAATTGAAAGTTTCTCCAAATAATTCACCATTCAAGGTCCCAATTCCAAGTTTTCTTCAAGGATTCAAGCAACTCGGGTATGTGGGATATTCATAAATGGTTTCCTTCTACCCATTGAGTCCCAAGAAATCCATTGTTTTCACATATAAACCCTCTTCCCTCTTTTCATGAAATTTCAATATTAAGTATGAATTTACTCAATTTGTTCTTAATAGTTTTTAATAAAAACCATGACATTGTGTTTCTCCATGTGAATTATACTCTTACATGCTTTATAATCTTAGCCACCCATATTATGTTGATACCATGTCAATTTATCAAGTTATGAAATAAATCATGTGGGTATGTTTTCCTCATAAGTTTAACATATTTTCGTACTCTTAATCATAGATTACATCAGTTTAGTGAAATATACTATGTTTTGGGTCTATGAATCATGAATTTCCTTACAAGATTGTGATGATGTTATTTTCCTAATGTGTTGTTCAGTGTTGGTGGGTTATGAACACCCGATACCTATATGCTTACACATGTTTTAGATTTTTAAGTTTCAAGTCAGTCAGATCATGATTTTATCATATATTCATATTATCTTATTCATGTTGAGCAATTATCAGTTTTAAGTCCAGTTAACTTAAATCAGTACCAGTGTCAATTCATTTGGGAGTAGGATTTAGCCCCTAGCAAACCTAGGGATAAAGACTTACCTGGCAGTAGAGGACTGAGACCTTTAGTAGCAGTCCCTAAGTTCTAGAACTATGTATCCTGTGTAGATTGTGAGATGTCACCCTCCAGTAGAGGACTGGCACTCTCTTAGGGGTCAACCGCCAGTAGAGGAATGACACATAGTCCTTTAGGACATTAGATTAGTGGATCCACATAGCCAGTGTTAGTATTCGTGGCAAGGTACTGACACACTTCCAACTGGGGTTACAGGTTGCACCCTGATTAGCTCAGATTAGGGCATATTGGTTACATGATAGCTCCTACAGTTTCAGTTCAGTATTCAGATTATATCAGCTCAGGTTTGTATGACCAAGCTTTCAGTTTATCAGCTATTCAGTCAATCAATTTTACAGATTATTTTAGTACATATTTTACTTGGTTTTGTATTTGTATTACATATCCATGTATTTATGCTCAGTATCCATATGTATTTTAGTTAGTCCCTATCTCACGTACCAATACATTCAAAGTATTGACCGCATACTCTTTTTTATGCTATGTTGTCTTATAACATAGGTTTGGATGCTCAGTTTTCTGATCGCCCTTACTCAGTTCAGTACCATCCAACAGCAGTTATGATGAGTCCTCATCCATCGAGGAAAAGTTATTTACAGTTATTTTTAGTATTTTCTTTATTTCAGTTAGTCGAAGTTAGTTGAGAGATTGTCCCATCAACTTCTCATATTATAAAGGCTTTCAGATGTTCAGACTTGTTTTTCATTTTTATTAGCAATTTCAGACACATTCGGTATTGTTTCAGTATTTCATCTTGATAGAGTTTTTATCAGTTTGAATTCCGCATATGATGCTTTTATTATTATTTTATTCAGTGCTCACAGTTTGGGTTAGCTTGGGGTCACTTGTGGCCTTAAGTATCGTGTTATGACTAGGGGGTAGCCTCAGGTCATAACATAGCTTGGTATCAGATCCTAAGGTTTTAAAGTGTCCTACGATGTCTGAAAGCTACGTTGAGCAGAGTATTGTGCATGGGTGTGAAGCGCGCCACACTTATGGGCGAGAGGCTACGAGACATTTTAGGAAAGTTTCCCTTCTTTCAATATTCATGTCATGCGAAAGAGGGTGAGCTCTATTGAATTCCTTTTTTAACTCGTCCTTCATCCATTTATAGAAAATGCCTCCCAGAAGAAATAACGAAATAAGAAACAGGGATCAGCCCACACCACTACCTATTTAGGAAGACCCTCTGAACGAACACGTTTTCCATGCCGAATTCAGGACCGCTTTTATTGTATTGGCCCAGACTATGCACTACTTAAAAAGGGCCAAAAAGTGATGCAAAAAAAAGCAACGAACTGTGTCGCTTTAAAAAACGACGAGAAAAACGACATTATCTGTTGCTTTTTTAGTTTAATTTTATATTTTATTTTTTTTATTAAAATTGACGGCCAACATCTTAATATTTGTCACTTTTTTCGTGGATTATTGTGCCAACTAATTAAAAAATAATTTATAATTTTTTTTAATAAATGCGACGGATAGCATCGTAATTTATATAAAAATAATAATAATAATTTTTTTAAAAAGCGACGTAGTCCGTCGATTTTTAAATTTAATTTTTATTTATTTTTATTATAAGTGACGGACAACGTCGATATAATTTTTATTTTTTAAAATATTAATTCTAGAAAAGCACGTTGTCCGTCGTAATTTGTAATTATTTTAATTTTTCTTTATTTTTTACAAAAAGTGAAGGACAGTGTTGCTTTTGTTAAAATAAAATAAAAATTAATTTTTGAAAAGCAATGTTTTTTTCGCTTTTTAAATTTAATTTTTATTTTTTTTATTTTTATTAAAAGCGACGGACAACATCGCTATAATTTTTATTTTTTAAAATATTAATTATAAAAAAGCGACGTTGTCCGTTGCAATTTGTAATTATTTTTAATTTTTCTTTATTGTTTACAAAAAGCGACGGACAAATTCGCTTTTGTTAAAACTAAATAAAAATTGTTTTTTTGAAAAGTGACGTTGTCCGTCGCTTTTTAAATTTAATTTTTATTTTTGTTTATTTTTATTAAAAGCGACGGACAACGTCGCTATAATTTTTATTTTTTAAAATATTAATTCTAGAAAAGCGACGTTGTCCGTCGCAATTTGTAATTATTTTTAATTTTTCTTTATTTTTTATAAAAAACAACGGACAACGTCGCTTTTGCTAAAACTAAATAAAACTTAATTTTTTGAAAAGCGACGTTCTCCGTCGATTTTTAAATTTAATTTTTATTTTTATTTATCTTTATTAAAATTGATGGACAACGTCGCAATAATTTTTATTTTTAAAATATTAATTATAGAAAAGTGACGTTATCCGTCGCAATTTTTAATTATTTTTTATTTTTTATATATTTTTTACAAAATGTGACGAACAGTGTCGCTTTTGCTAAAAATAAATAAAAATTAACTTTATGAAAACAACGTTGTCTGTCGATGTTTGATATTTTTAATTTACTATTAAATAAATCATTTTTATATTTAAAAAAATTAAATATATTCAATTATATATTGAATACATTAATATCATACGATCGATTGATCAAGATAATAATATATTGTTGAAGTTATAATATAATAATATAAGCTAAATTAAATGATAATTCATCAGAGTATATATGAAATACTTTGTATTACGAGGTAATATACATGTGTATGTGATATATATAGTACATATATTGAAGTTTATTGTCAATCAACTATATATATTGAGTATATTGATATCATACGATCTATTAATCAAGGTAATAATATATTGTTGAAGTTATAATATAATAATGTAAGCTAAATAAAACAATAATTCATCAAAGTATAAATAAAATAGGTTATATTACGAGGTAATATACTCGTGTATGTGATGTATATAGTACATATTACAAAGTTGATAGTCAATCAAATATATATATATATATATATATATATATATATATATATATATATGTATGTATGTATGTATGTATACATACGTATCTCTTGTATAGTGATGTACATAGTAGTTAAAAGCTAGCTAACTGAATCTATATATCCAAATATTTTGAATAATACGTTAACATCATATGATCGAGGTAATAATACTCTATTGAAGTTATAATAATAAAGCCAATTAACCGACAATTCATCATATTAATACATTGTATTAACGTAATCGAAATCTCCAATTCAATCTTTTTTTAACCAAATTTCTAATCCCAATTTGACTCATCTCCTGAATTTTAATCTCAACCATTCATCATATTTGATCAACGGTCACTATTAAAATCAATTTTCACTATTTTTTTTCTTAAAATTAGGGGTGTGCATCGGTCGGTTCGGTTTGATTTTATATATTATCGGTTTGGTTTATCAATTTTTAAATATGTTAAACCAATAATCAAATCAATAAGGTATTTTTTATCGGTTTTTAGTCCTTAACGATTCGGTTTTCGGTTTCACCAATAAAAAAATATGCATAAATAGAAATAGTAGCAACTAATTAACAAGAAAAAAATGAAATCTTAATTGCATCAAAAATCCTACATGATGTGTTTTATTTTACAAGAATCTTCAAGCTTGAATAGGTTTTCGAGAAGGTCTGCGTACACTTTACCCTCCACAAACCTAATTTGTGGGACTAAGTAGATTTAATTGTGTTGACACCCAATTTTGACCTCACAATACCCCTCTCAGGCTGCTATTTTATACAGTAATTTTACGTAACATTAATTCTTACATGCTTAGTTTATTTTAATATCGACCTCTTACTATTTTTCTCGTCACTTTCACATTTATTAAATTATCATTTTTCATAATTTATTAATTCAAATCCGATATTTTACATAATTTTTATTAATATTTATTTATTTTTACGTAAATGTGTACACTTACAATTTACAAATGCATTGTCTTTATTATTACTACTATCGATAATTTTATATAACATTAATTTTTACATGCTTAGTTTATTTTGATATCGATGTCTTATTATTTTTCTCATCATTATCACATTTATTAAAATAGTGGGCCTAATTCAATTTAATTCAATTTCTCAATGTGTTTATTTTCTAGCCATCTTGTACACAATTAATGTCAATTTTAACCAAATTGATATTAATTCCATTTTGACCCCTTTTTAAAGTAATTTTAATCTCAGTCGTTGATCAAAATAGATCCAACAGCTGAGATTCATCACTCTTTTATTTCCTTTTAAGCAAAATACCAAACCCTAATCCCTCACCCAAAAATCAGCCGCCTACTCCTCTTTTTTCTCTCTTCCCTCTCTCTACCTTCTCTCTCCTAACCAACCAAAAACCATTGTCATCTCTATCGGCCGCCAACCAGCCGGCGAAATCGGCACCGCCTTCTCTCACGTTCTCTTCTCCCACCGGTTAACCTTACCAGCCACCGAATCAACCGCCAAGCCATCGCCTCCTCTGTTCTCTCCCCTCTTTGGAAAACCAGCGCCGGCGAACCTGCTCCACCAGCCACCAATCGCCGCTCTAGCCGACTGGCTGACAAAATCTTCCGGCGAAGCAAGTTGTAACGCCAACAGCCGCCGTCACCAATGCTACTGCCAACCAAATATCACTAGGAAAAGTTGGAGTTCATGACGGGTTCTCCGAATCCGTCCCAAGTTAGTTTCTCTATATAAATTCAAGTCAATTTGCTATTATCATCTTCCTCTGTTCCTTTTTTACAGACAATTACATGTGAACTAAATAGATGACATTTTGCGATGTTTTTACTCGATTAGTTTAAGCTTAAGTTAATTTTACTCTATTTAATTGACATGTGTTAAAAGCCCTAAATTCTATCAACATTAACCTTAATTCACCATGTCTATGTGCTGCTTTCAATTTTGAAATTCTTATTCTCTTGGGTGTTAATTGAAGTCACTTGAAATATGAATAAGACAGTTGAAAATGGTTAAGAGTTGTGTTTTGAAATGTGTACTAGTCACTTGAAAAATAGATTAGCGACTTGAAAATGGTTTAGTGTAGTTCTTAAAAGATAAACATGTGTTTTGAAATTTGTGAAGTGTAATCACATAAAAATGTGAATTCATGACTTGAAATTGGTTTAGTGTTGCTACTTGAAATGTAAATTCATGACTTGAAAATGATTAAGTTTAGTCACTTGAAATGTGAATTAGAGAGTTGAAAATGGTTGTGTAGTATTTTGAAATGTGTACTAGTCACTTAAAAGTGGATTAGCTTGAAAATGGTTTAGTGTAGTTCTTGAAAGGTGAATTTGTGTTTTGAAATTAGTAAGGTGTAATCGCTTGAAAATGTGAATTCATGACTTGAAATTGGTTTAGTGTTGGAACTTGATGTGAATTCATGACTTGAAAATGGTTAGGTTTATTCACTTGAAATGTGATTAGAGAGTTAAAAATGATTAAGTGTAGTATTTTAAAATGTGTACTAGTCACTTGAGAAGTGGATTAGCGACTTGAAAATGGTTTAGTGTAGTTACTTGAAAGGTGAACTTTTGTTTTGAAATTAGTAAGTGTAATCACTTCAAAATATGAATTCATGATTTGAAATTGGTTTAGTGTTGACACTTGAAATGCAAATTCATGACTTGAAAATGGTTATTCTTAGTCACTTGAAATATGAATTAGAGATTTGAAAATGGCTAAGTGTAGTGTTTTGAAATATGTACTAGTCACTTGAAAAGTGGATTAGCGACTTGAAAATGGTTTAGTGTAGTTCTTGAAAGGTGAACTTGTGCTTTGAAATTTGTAAAGTGTAATCACTTGAAAATGTGAATTCATGACTTGAAATTGGTTTAGTGTTGACACATAAAATGTGAATTCATGACATGAAAATGGTTAGGCTTAGTCACTTAAAATGTTAATTAGAGAGTTGAAAATGGTAATGTGAATTAGAGAGTTGAAAATGATTATGTGTAGTGTTTTGAAATGTGTACTAGTCACTTGAAAAGTGGATTAGCAACTTGAAAATGGTTTAGTGTAGTTCTTGAAAGGTGAACATGTGTTTTGAAATTTGTAAAGTGTAATCACTTGAAAATGTGAATTCATGACTTGAAATTGGTTTAGTGTTGACACTTGAAATGTGAATTCATGACTTGAAAATGGTTAGGCTTAGTCACTTGAAATGTGAATTAGAGAGTTGAAAATGGTTAAGTGTAGTGTTTTGAAATGTGTACTAGTCACTTGAAAAGTGAATTAGCGACTTGAAAATGGTTTAGTGTAGTTCTTGAAAGGTGAACATGTGTTTTGAAATTTGTAAAGTGTAATCACTTGAAAATGTGAATTCATGACTTGAAATTGGTTTAGTGTTGACACTTGAAATGTGAATTCATGACTTGAAAATGGTTAGGCTTAGTCACTTGAAATGTTAATTAGAGAGTTGAAAATGGTTAAGTGTAGTATTTTGAAATGCGTACTAGTCACTTGAAAAGTGAATTAGCGACTTGAAAATAGTTTAGTGTAGTTCTTGAAAGTAGAACTTGTGTTTTGAAATTTGTAAAGTGTAATCACTTGAAAATGTAAATTCATGACTTGAAATTAGTTTTGTGTTGTCACTTGAAATGTCTATTCATGACTTGAAAAAAGGTTTGCATTGTCACTTGAAAAGTGAATTCATGATTTGAAAATGATTAAGTGTAGTTCTTGAAAGGTGAACTTGTGTTTTGAAATTTGTAAAGTGTAATCACTTGAAAATGTGAGTTTATGACTTGAAATTGGTTTAGTGTTGAACTTGAAATGTGAATTCATGACTTGAAAATGGTTAGGCTTAGTCACTTGAAATGTAAATTAGAGAGTTGAAAATGGTTACGTGTAGTATTTTGAAATGTGTACTAGTCACTTGAAAAGTGGATTAGCGACTAGAAAATGGCTTAGTGTAGTTCTTGAAAGGTGAACTTGTGTTTTGAAATTTGTAAGGGGTAATCACTTGAAAATGTGAATTCATGACTTGAAATTGGTTTAGTGTTGCTACTTGAAATGTGAATTCATGACTTGAAAATGATTAAGTTTAGTCACTTGAGAAGTGAATTAGAGTGTTGAAAATGATTTAGTGTTTTGAAATGTGTACTAGTCACTTGAAAAGTGGATAAGCTACTTGAAAATGGTTTAGTGTAGTTCTTGAAAGGTGAACTTGTGTTTTGAAATTTGTAAAGTGTAATCACTTGAAAATGTGAATTCATGACTTGAAATTGGTTTAGTGTTGACACTTGAAATGTGAATTCATGAGTTGAAAATGGTTAGGCTTAGTCACTTTATATGTAAATTAGAAAGTTAAAAATAGTTAAGTATAGAGTTTTGAAATGTGTACTATTCATTTAAAAAGTGGATTAACGACTTGAAAATAGTTTAGTGTAGTTCTTGAAAGGTGAACTTATGTTTTGAAATATGTAAAGTGTAATCACTTGAAAATGTGAATTCATGACTTGAAATTGGTTTAGTGCTGACACTTAAAATGTGAATTCATGACTTGAAAATGGTTAGGCTTAGTCTCTTGAATTGTGAATTAGAGAGTTGAAAATGGTTAAGTGTAGTGTTTTGAAATGTGTACTAGTCACTTGAAAAGTGGATTAGCGACTTGAAAATGGTTTAGTGTATTTCTTGAAAGGTGAACTTGTGTTTTAAAATTTGTAAGGTGTAATCACTCGAAAATTTGAATTCATAAATTGGTTTAGTGTTGATACTTGAAATGTGAATTCATGAATTGAAAATGGTTAAGTTTAGTCACTTGAGAAGTTAATTAGAGAGTTGAAAATGGTTTAAGTGTAGTGTTTTGAAATGTGTACTAGTCACTTAAAAAGTGGATAAGCGACTTGAAAATGGTTTAGTGTAGTTCTTGAAAGATGAACTTGTGTTTTGAAATTTGTAAAGTATAATCACTTTAAAATGTGAATTCATGACTTGAAATTGGTTTAGTGTTGATACTTGAAATGTGAATTCATGACTTAAAAATGGTTAAGTTTAGTCACTTGAGAAGTTAATTAGATGTTGAAAATGGTTAAATGTAGTGTTTTGAAATGTGTACTAATCACTTGAAAAGTGGATTAGCGACTTGAAAATGGTTTAGTGTAGTTCTTTAAAGTTGAACTTGTGTTTTGAAATTTGTAAATTGTAATCACTTGAAAATGTGAATTCATGACTTGAAATTGGTTTAGTGTTGATACTTGAAATGTGAATTTATGACTTGAAAATGGTTAAGTTTAGTCATTTGAGGAGTGAATTAGAGAGTTGAAAATGATTAAGTGTAGTGTTTTGAAATGTGTACTACTCACTTGAAAAGTGGATAAGCGACTTGAAAATGGTTTAGTGTAGTTCTTGAAAGGTGAACTTGTGTTTTAAAATTTGTAAAGTGTAATCACTTGAAAATGTGAATTCATGACTTGAAACTAGTTTAGTGTTGATACTTGAAATGTGAATTCATGACTTGAAAATGGTTAAGTTTAGTCACTTGAAAAGTGGATTAGAGAGCTGAACTTGGTTAAGTGTCGTGTTTTGAAATGTTTACTAGTGACTTCAAATTAATCAAGTGTAGTCACTTGAGAGAAGTGAATTTGGGACTTGAAAATTATTTAGTGTAGTTACCTGAAAGATGAACTTGTGATTTTAAATTAGTAAAGTGTAATCATTTGAAAATGTGAATTCATGACTTGAAATTGGTTTTGTGTTGTCACTTGAAATGTCCATTCATGACTTGAAAATGGTTTGCGTTGCCACTTCAAATGTGAATTCATGATTTGAAAATGGTTAAGTGTAGTATTTTGAAATGTGTACTAGTGACTTCAAAATCATCAAGTCACCACCACCTCCACCTCTACCTTCACCTTCTCCTCCACCTCCTTATGTAGAAGAAGATATTGATGCAGATTTGATTGTTCTAGTTCTTGGAGATACGGACATGCTTGGTAGAGTGTTCAACGAGCCTGATGGATCTTCATAAGTTTATTTTTCAATTGATAGGTTTATTTTTTGCATTAATAAAGTATTCAAGCTTATATCTTATTATGTTATTTACAGGTGGTATTCTACGTCAAAAGAAGTTAATGAGGCTGTAAGGGAAAGCGTTAAGGGACTTTTTACATATCATTGGCACGAGTGGTGGGACATTCCAATAGTCTCTAAACAAGCCATCTTTCAAGAGTTTAAGGTATATTAGATTTAATTATTATTTAATTAACTTTAATATAATATATATATATATATATATATATATATATCATTCCACACTAGTCAATTGATTTTTAGACAATGTGTTGTTGGTTGGCAAAGCACGATCAAGCCATTTCTATAATTTTTTAGAGACGTGTTGCTATGTCATATTAGATTGCACATCTTAGACGTGCCTTGACACAGGCCGTTGCTCCTGATTCAAGTAGCAAAGAGGAAACAGAGAGTGATGAGGAGTTTGTTGGGGCTACTCCTTGGTGTTGTTAGACTTAATTTTTAGATAATTTTGAACTTACTTTTTAATTAGTCAAAAATCTTTAGGAGTGTTTAAGTATTTTGAATGTTGTTGGATTCATTGTTTAAGTGTTGTTGATTTGAATTGCTTAAAGAATTTCTTGATGTAGTGTGTTGTATGATTATTGTAATAATGTGTGGTGCATAAGGATTTATATATTGAATTACATTTTTATTTGGCAGGTGGGATGCAGAAAATGCAAATTTCTGCATCCAAAAAAAATGCAGAAAAGCGACGATGGCCGTTGCTTTTTCATTCATTATGAAGAACAAAAAGCGATGACCAACTTTGCTTTTTTATTCATTATGAAGAACAAAAAGAAACGGCCAACGTCACTCTTTATTCAATTAAGAAGATCAAAAAGCAATGACCAATGTCTCTTTTTATTCATTATGAAGAACAAAAAGCGACGACCAACGTCGCTTTTTCTAAAAAAATATTTTATTTTTCTCAAATTATGATGGATAGTGTCAATTTTCCTGGGAAAAAATTAGTTTTTTAATAAAGTGACGACGTCCGTCATTTTTTATTCATTATGTGCTCTTCACTGAAGAGCAAAAAACGATGCACAACGTCGCTTTTTCTAAGAATAACTAAAAAAATAATTCCTAAAAGCGACGCTGTCCATCATAATAAAAGCGATGCAGGACGTCGTTTTCAAAAAACAATGCCCCTTTTTTAGACAAAAAAAAGCCACAGATTTCCATCACTTTTATCCAAAAAAGTAACGTCGGTCGTTGCTTTCGGCCGTCGATTTTTGGTATTTTTTTAGTAGTGATGCTTTCTTAGAATAACCAGCAGTCTGTTTCCCCATCCAATCCAGTAGTGGGCACAACAGCAGCTAGGATCCGAGACTTCACTCGGATGAATCCTCCATTATTTTTTGTATTCAAGTCTAAGGAGGATCCTTAGGAGTTTTTGGATAGTGTGCAGAAAGAGACAGACATCATGGGTGTTACTTCTAGTGAAAGATCTGATTTAACTTCTTACCAATTGCAAGGAGTGTCTCATACCTGGTTCAAGCAGTAGAAGAAGGATAGAGGTATTGAGGCAGGGACTATAGAGAGGGAGGAGTTTGCTATGACCTTCTTAGATAGGTTTTTTCCACTCGAGTTGAGGGAGGCCAAGGTGCAGGAATTTATAAATTTGAAGTAGTGTAACATGAGTATGAAGGATTACTCACTCAAGCTTACCAAGTTAGTGAGGTATGCTCCGACTATGGTGGCTGATTCTAGGGCCAGAATGAGTAAGTTTGTGTATGGGGTTTCGAAGGATGTGGTTAAAGAGTGTAGAACAGCTATGTTGGTTAATGAGATAGACCATTCTAGATTGATGGTCCATGCTCAACAGATTGAAAAAGAGAAGCTCAAAGAAAAGAAAAGAGAGAATAAAAGGGCCAGAATCGATAGCTTCAACTTCTCATATCAAAGGTTTGATAGTGGGAATCATTCTCAGATTTTCCAGAAATCTTTATCTCCAGCCCCATCTTCAGCCAGTGCGCTAGTGCCTAAGTTCAGGAAGGACAATAATGATAGAATGTCAGGCTCTTAGTCCTAAAGTAGCGTGAATAGTGGTCGTACCAATCTGCTTTGCAGGAGATGTGGTAGGAACCATCAGGGAAAGTGTCGGGAAGGTAGTGATGTGTGTTTTGAATGTGGAAAATCAGGCCACATAATTAGGGATTTCCCAGTGGTTGCCCAGAAGAAGAAGGATTTTCATTAATAGAGTTAATCTAACTTTTCATCAGCTTCAGTAGGTCACTCGACTCAGATGGGCGCCACCTCCAGTGCCACCAGTGGGCAGTGTCAGAACCGAATTTATGCTCTCCAGACTCAGCAAGATCAGAAAAGTTCCCCTGATATGGTTAGGGTACGTTAAAATTCTTCCACCTTCATGTTTATGCCTTTTTAGACCTTGGAGCTTCACTTTCTTTTGTGACTCCTTATATAGCTATAAACTTCGGTGTCAGACCTAACATATTAGTAGAACGTTTCTCAGTATCTACTCCAGTGGGTAGTTTTATTATAGCTAGATGGGTATACAGAAATTTCCGGATCACAGTGTCTCAAAAAGTTACTTCATTTGAACTTGTGGAGTTAGAGATGAATGATTTTGATGTCATTCTCGGTATAGATTGGCTCTACTCGTGTTATGCCCCAGTTGATTATAGAAACAGAATAGTATAGTTCTAGTTTCCTAATGAACCTGTCATTGAATGGAGGGGTAGTATTTTAGTGCCTATAGGTCAATTTGTATCTTATCTTAAGGCAAGAAAAATGATATCCAAGGGTTGTATTTACCATCTCATTTGAGTCAAGGACTCAAATTTTGAAACTCTAAGTATTGAGTCAATTCTAGTAGTGAATGAGTTTCTAGAAGTGTTTCCTGAAGATCTTCTCGGAGTTCCTTTCGAAAGGGAAATTGACTTCGGAATAGATCTCCTTCTAGACACCTAGCCTATCTCAATTCCACCTTATAGAATGTCTCCATCTGATCTTAAAGAATTGAAGGAACAGTTAAAAGACCTCTTAGATAAGAGTTTTATCAGGCCTAGTGTTTCTCCGTGGGGTCTTCAGTTCTCTTCGTGAAAGATAGTTCCATCCGAATGTGCATCGACTACCATCAGTTGAACAAACTCAAAATCAAGAATAAATATCCTCTCCCCAAGATTGATAACTTATTTGACCAACTTCAAGGTGCAATTTATTTCTCTAAGATATACCATATATCCAGCTATCATCTTTGTAGAGTTAGAGAATGTGACATTCTGAAGACTATCTTCAAAACTCGGTATGTTCACTTTGAATTTCTAGTTATTTCTTTTGGACTAACAAATGCTCATATAGATTTTATGGACTCGATGAACAGGGTGTTCAAGCAGTACTTAGACACATTCATCGTAGTCTCCGGTGATGGAATTTGAGTTAATCCTCAATAGACTAAAGCAGTGAGAAACTGGCCTAGACTCATCTCTCTATCAGATATTAGGAGTTTCTTGGGTTTTGCTGGTTACTACAAATGTTTTGTTGAAGGATTTTCTTTTATTGCTTCTCCCATGTCTCGACTAACCCAAAAGAAAGTCAAATTTCAGTGGCTAGATTCCTGCAAGAAGAGTTTTGAGGAGTTAAAGACTCAACTCACTTTCGCTCTAGTATTGACTCTACCAGAGGGTTCAAATGAGTTTGTAGTTTATTGTGATTCTTCGAGAGTTATTCTTGGTTGTGTGTTAATGCAGTGAGGTAAGGTCATAGCCTATGCCTCTAGACATCTTAAACCCCATGAGAAGAATTACTCGACTCATGATCTTGAGTTAGCAGCAATTGTCTTTTCCTTAGTGATTTGGAGGCACTACCTTTATGGGGTCCATGTTGATGTGTTCACGAATTATAAGATTTTACAATATATGTTCACTCAGAAGGATCTAAATCTTTATCAAAGAAGGTGTTTTGAATTGTTGAAAGACTATGATATGAGTGTGTTGTATCACCCGAGTAAGGTTGATGTAGTGGCTGATGCCCTTAGTAGATTGTCTATGGAAAGTGTTGCACATGTTGAGGAGCATAAGAATGAATTAGTCTATGAGGTTCATCAGCTTGCTAGATTGGGTGTTTGATTAGTTAATTTTGTCAAAGGTAATGTATGGGTTCAGAATGGTTTGGAATCCTCATTAGTGGCCGAAGTGAAAGAAAGGCAAGACAGGGATCCTATCTTGGTCAAGTTAAATAAGGCAGTTTGAGATCAAAAGGTTGAGGTTTTCTCCCAAGAGGGAGGTGGTGTGCTACGTTGTCAGGCAAATTATGTGTTTCGATCATGGATGGTTTGATACATCGAATATTAGCAGAAGTACATGGTGCTTGATATTCTATTCACCCAGGACCACCTAAGATGTATCGTGATCTATGGGAAATCTATTGGTGGAATGGTATGAATAAAGATATTACAAAATTTATGGTTAAGTGTTCAAATTTTCTGTAGGTTAAAGTTGAGTACCAAAGGCCTAGTCGTACACTTCAGGAGTTCAGCATCCCCTTTTGGAAGTGAGAGGTGGTGAACATAGATTTTGTAATAGGGTTACCTCATATGCATCGTGAACATGATGTGATTTGGGTCATTGTGGATAGAATGACCAAGTCATCCTATTTTTTGTCAGTTAATACTTCAAATTCAGCTAAGGATTATGCTAGACTCTATATCAAGGAATTGGTAAAGTTACATGGGTTCTATTGACTATAATTTCAGATAGAGGTACCCAGTTTACCTCTCACTTTTGGAAACTTTTCAGAAGGTTCTTGATACCCAAGTTCATCTCAGTATAGCTTTTCATCCTCTGACAGATGGTCAGGCAGAGTGGACCATTCAGACCTTAGAGGATATGTTAATTGCTTATGTTATCGACTTTAAGGGTATTTGGGATGACCACTTACCTTTGATTGAGATTGCCTACAACAACAAATATCACTCTAGTATTTAGATGGCTCCATTTGATACTCTCTATGGAAAGAGGTGTAGATCTCTTATTGGTTCGTTTGAAGAACGTGAGGCTACTTTGATAGGGCTAAATTCAGTGTATGATGCGATGGAGAAAGTTCAGTTGATTCAAGAAAGGTTTAAGCCAACCCAGATCCGACATAAATCCTATGCTGATGCGAGAAGAAGAGATCTAAAAATTAATGTTGGGGACTTGGTTTATTTGAAAATTTCACCCATGAAAGGGGTGAAGATTTTGACAAGAAAGGAAAGCTCGGTCCCCGCTATGTTGGCCTATACAATATTTTGAGCCATTTTAAAAAGGTAGCTTATGAGTTAGAGTTGCCTGCAGAGTTAGCATCAGTGAATCTCGTCTTCTATGTCTCTTTTCTAAAGAAATGTATTGGCCATCCAGTTTCAGTCGTGCCCTTAGAAAGTGCAGATGTGAAATATATCCTTTCCTACAAAAAAGTCCCAGTTGAGGTCCTTGACCGTCAAATCAGTAGGTTAAGGAATAAAGAAGTCCCTTTGGTTAAGGTTAGATGGAGAAATCAATCCGTTGAGGGAACTACTTGGGAAGAAGAAGCAAATAAGAGAACCAAGTATCCCCATCTTTTCTCTACGAATTAAGATTCAACTTGAGGTAATGGTTTCCCTTAAATAGATTCTCTCATTTTCTATCTCAGCTATCTAATCTTCCTCATGTCATAGCATGAATTCATGAATTCAGTTCAATCCATGCATCATGTTTTAGATTTAGTTACTTATTCATGATCCAGCTTATAAGTATTCAGTATATGATCTTAGTCTTCTTAGTATCTTAGCTTAGACAGTTTCATTCAGGGATAAATAATCCCAAGGAGGAGATATTATAATACCTCACAAGATTCTAGACGATTTTCTTGCTATTCGTCTAATATTTAGAAGTTCTAAAGCCATTTAATTTACACTAAGTACAACTGACATGGCCTTTTTAAGACTCCAAGATTTTGAACATTTTATGTTTGGCCTTCCCAAGTTTGAAATATTGATTTATGAGTTGAAATATGTTCAGAGATGTTAAAGGGTCATCAGGGAGAGTTTTGGAATTTTCAAAAGGGACCGCAATACATGGTGTGTCACAGAGGTTAGTCTCTGTGATACACAATATGTCATAGAGGCTAGCCTCCATGATAGCCTCCGTGCCATGGAGGCTGTAAAATTTTGTTTTTATATTTAAGGTTCAAAGAGGTACTCCGATCTTTTCCCCCTCTCCCTAAACATCCAATTGACATTTTAAAACCCAAGAGGGGTATTATTTACCCCATTCCTCATCAGTTAACAACGTAAAATCCTTCACCATTCCCAAGAATACAAAAATTAAAAGCCTCCCAAGAATTCACTATACAAAACAACTCAGGTATTTAGGATATTCATCAATGGATTCCTTCCACCCATTGAGTCTCAAGAAATCCCTTGTTTTCAAGTATAAACCCTTTTCCTCTTTTCATGAATTTCAATGATAAGTATGAATTTACTCAATTTGCTCTTAATAGTTTTGAGTAAAAATCATGACATTGTGTTTTCCCATGTGAATTATAATCTTACATGGTTTATAATCTCAGTCACCCATCGCATGTTCAGTTGATACCATGTCAATTTATCAAGTTATGAAATAAACCATGTGAGCATGTTGTCCTTATAAGGTTAATATATTCTCATACTCATAATCATGGATTTCATCAGTTTAGTGAAATATACTATGTTTTGGGTCAACGAATCATGAATTTCCTTATAGGATTATGATGATGTTATTGTACTAATGTGTTATTCAGTGTTGATGTGTTATGAACATCCGATACCTATATATTTACACATATTTCAGATTTGAAGTTTCAAGTCATTCAGATCATGATCTTATCATCATATTCAGATTATCATATTCATGTTGAGCAATTATCAATTTTAAGTCCAATTAACTTAAATCAGTACCAGTGTCAGTTCTGTTGGGAGTAGTATTTAACACCGAGCTAACCTAGGGATGAAGGTTCACCCACCAATAGAGGACTGAAACCTTTAGTAGCAGTCCATAAGTTCCAAACTATGTATCCAGCGTAGGTTGTGAGATGTGACCCACTGAAGACTGACACTCTCTTAGGGGTCACCCTCCAGTAGAGGGCTGACACCCTAGTCCTTTGGGATATCATATTAGTGCCCACACAACTTGTGTTAGTACCCGTGGCAAGGTACTAACACCCTTCCAACTGGGGTTATAGGTTGGACCCCAATTAGCTCTGATTGAGGCATCACGGTTACATGATAGCTCTCATAGTCTTAGTTTAGTATTTAGATTATATCAACTTTGGTTTGCATGACCAACTGTTCAATTTATTAGCTATTTAGTCACTAAGTTTTACAGATTAATTCAGTACATGCTTTACTTAGTCTTGCATTTTTTTTACATGTTCATGCATTTATGTTTGGTATCCATATGTATTTCAGTTAGTCCCTATCTCACGTATCAATACATTCAAAGAACTGACCACATACTTTTTTTTGTGCTATGTTATTTTATAACATAGATTTGGACGGTTAGTTCACCAATCACCCTTAGTCAGTTCAGTACCACCCAACAGAAGTTGTGGTGAGTCCTCATCCATCGAGGATAAGTTATTTATAGTTATTTTCAATATTTCCTTTATTTTAGTTAGTCAGAGTTTGTTGGGGGTTTGTCCCATCAATTTCTAATATTTTATAGGCTTTCAAATGTTCAGACTTATTTTCAGTTTTATTAGTAGTTTCAGGCACATTGGGTATTATTTTAGTATTAATCTTGACAGAGTATTTATTAATTTAACTTTAGCATATGATCCTTGTATTATTATTTTATTCAGTGCTCACAGCAGGTACCAGATCATGGGTTAGCTTTAGGTCACTTATGGCCTTAAGCACCGTGTTACGACTAGGGGGTAGCCTCGGGTCATGACAATTCTATGTAATTTAAATGACCAATAATCGCTAATTTACACAAAATAGGGATTTTGTTATAAATGTTTGTTGAATAATTTCACTTATTTTAGATTATGGAGGTTTAATTTACATTGCTTAAATCAATGAAGAGAAGACAAACTAGGATTATGTTCAGCTTAGTTTTTGATCACTTCTGGGATAAGTCAAATATGAACTTGCATCAACACAATGCAATTGTAAGGCAATTGATTCTAGATGTTCTGCTAAATATCTTCCAACCTAAATAGATGATTTTCATTTTAATTTTTTCAAACTTAAAGTGTTGGATTTATAAGGAAATTTTAGCCTCAAGTGTTAATTCTATCATACATTAATCTTTAGATGAATATTACAACTCCAAATTCTTCACTACAAGAAAAGGGAATTTTAATGGCGACTTATAGTAACGACTCTATTAGTCATCACAAATGGTAGGCATTTAGTTGCAAGATAAACATGTTGCCACAAAAAGAAATATGTTATTGCGGCGACATTTAAAGTCGCCACCAATAAAATCCTTTAGAGGCAACTTTTCCTTAGTCACAAAAAATATACGCAACACTTGGACTAAATTTTACTTACCCGTTGAGAAAAACATTTGGCCCCAAAAACTATTGTTGCGACATACAATCACTGCCACTATATAATATTTAGTGGTAAATTAGTCGTCACTAAAAATATCTTTTAATATTTGTAAACTAAATTAAAATCAAAACAACCCAAGAAAAAAGTTGTCATACCTTTTTAGGAAAATCTCATAAATAACCTACGATTTTACTCAAAATTAAATTAAACCTACTTCCACCAATATATCAAAATGGAAATTCTCTCTTCAAAAAACCCTAAGCATTGAAGAACCCAATTGTAGAACCCAAACTTCACTCTACTGCACTAACAAAAGGAGGAGCGTTTATTCTTTGCTCAGATTTTCACAATTAAATTTTCTTAGTTATTACCAGAAAATTCTAGGTAAGCTATTTCTTGACTGGTTGCTGCAGCTTTTCTTTGTTGGCAGTAGCTACCACTTAATGCTTGTTGTTTATGTATTATGTTGTTAAGTTGTTGCCTTTTGTTGCCTTGTTCTCTTGTAAGTTGTATTTTATTAGTTTACCTCATTAAGTATCGACAAATTAGAAAAGTGGAACTAAATCAAACCAAACTTTGAAAAATTGAATCAAACCGAATTAGTTGGTATAATATTTGATACATCTTATTTAAGATAAATGTGGTAGAAGATATATTAAAGAGAGTTCTCAATTTATTAAAAATTTGATTAGCCAAATAGACTTGAGTAAACAAAACTTTCTCTGTTTTCTTAGTGTTTGATCCACCGGTTAGACTCTATTTGCTCAAATTTGATTGATCGGATAGACTCAAGTAGCTAAAAATTTCTTTGTTTACTTAAAGTTTGATTGTGAAGATAGAATCAAATAGTTGAAACTTTCTCTATTTGCTTAAATTTTGATTGGACAAATAGACTTGAGTACATTAAACTTTCTTTGTTTGCTTATTGTTTGATCGATCGGTTATACAAGCTTCATCTATCATTATGTTCCATCAAACTGACAAAGAGCTAGAGGCTCTTGTAGTAGATGGATCTTCCCTCAAAGTCTTGAACTTTTGAACATGATGGATGAAATTATGTTAGGATGTGGTGGTTGACCGTAATTTCTCCTGATGGAAACTGTCACAATGGTATTTTGCCTATTGAGATTATCCATCAATAAAGTTATGCACATAAATATTTCCTATAGTCATGCCTTGTTGGGAGGTTTTAATAATCGAACAGGGCTTCAGAAGTTGTTGTAGACTGGGGTTTCTGGTGTATGGAACCTTATGGCTTAAAGGTTTCTTTATTTTGATTCCTTTGGAAGCCAAAGCTAATAGAGTGATAGAAATAAGTAGAGGTGGATGATTGATTTGTTCATTATCTCCACAACATGTGGTCTTTTAAAAATATTTTTTTAGGATTGGAAAAATAAGTATTTCTGGTGATAATCTTAGTTGATTACCCATTCACTTATTGTGTCTGAACTTCTTTTGGGAAGTTGGAGATGTATGCAATGGTGTCTTTGAAGTGGATATTAACATTCGTTATGAGATAATATTGGCATTCTCTTATCTATCTTGATGTACCCAGTGTCAAATATGCACAGATTTAGGAGTTGCATACTTCATATTTGCATACACCTATATTGAGTTCATATTCATAGAAGAGTTCATGTAACATAAATCCAAAGATAATATATAAGTAAAGGTGGGTAATATTCTTATTTTACACTATGATATGAGTCTTCACTACCACCCAGGTAAAGCTAACATGGTTGTTGATTCTCTTAGCAGGTTGTCCATGGGAAGTCTAGCTCATGTGGATAAGGAAAAGTGGGAATTGGTGAAGGATATTTACTATTTAGCTAACCTGCGAGTTCGTCTCTTGGATATTGAGGATGGTGGTATGATGGTACGGGATGTGGTGCAGTCGTCTCTTGGTGCAGAGATCAAGGAGAAGCAAATGCTAGATCCTATGTCGATGAAAATCAAGGGTAATATTGGTGGGCAGAAGGTGATGGACTTCGAGATTAGATGTGATTGTACCTTGCGGTACCAGGGGAGGTTATCTGTTCCTGATGTCGATGGGTTGCGAGAAAGGATATTGGCTGAGGCACAAGAATCGTGCTATGTTGTTCATCCTGGTTCGACGAAAATATATCATGATCTCAAGGAGATGTATTGGTGGAGTGGTATGAAGAGGGACGTGGCTGATTTTATGGAGAAATGTATGGTGTGTCAACAAGTGAAAGTTTAGCACATGAGGCCTAGAGGCTTGTATCAAGAAATAGAATTGCTGAAATCAAAATGGGAAGAAATCAACATGGATTTTGTTACCAGGATCCCTCGTTCTCGGAATCAATTTGATTCAGTTTGGGTCATTATGGATAGGATGACAAAGTCGACTCACTTTTTGCCAATGAGGACTAACTTTTTAGCCGAGGATTTTGCGAGGTTATATCTTCATAAGATTGTGAAGCTACATGGGGTAGCTATTTCTATTGTCTCTGATCGTGGCACACAATTTACATCTCACTTTTGATGATCATTTCTAAAAGGGTTAGGGACTAAGGTTAGTCTGAGTACTGCTTTTCACCCGCAGACGGATGGGTAAGCAGAAAAGACTATTCAGATGTTGGAGGATATGCTTCGTGCATGCGTGATAGACTATACTGGTAATTGGGTTGAGCGTCTACCTCTTGTACAGTTTGCTTACAATAATAGTTACCACTCTAGCATTGGGATGGCTCCGTTTGAGGCCTTGTATGGTAGGAGGTATAGGTCTCCTATTGGGTGGTTTGAGCTTGGTGAGGCAGATATTTTTGACCTGAACATAGTTTACCAGGTCATAGAGAAGGTGAAGGTGATTCGGGATAGGCTTAAGGCTACCCAAAGTTGCTAAAATTCCTATGTGTATGTGAGGCATACAGACTTAGAAGTTGAGGTAGGGGATTGAGTGTTCCTAAAGGTATCTCCCATGAAGGGAGTAATGTGGTTTGGGAAGAAAGTGAAGCTCAGTCCTCGGTATATTAGTCCCTATACGATTTTGAGGAGGGTTGGTAATGTGGTGTATGAGTTGGAGTTGCCTTCTAATTTGAACACCATTCATCCAGTATTTTATGTCTCTATGTTGAGAAGGTGTATAGGTGATCCTTCATCGGTTGTTCCTTTGGAAGGATTGGGTATCTCGAATTCTCTGTCTTAAGAAAAGATTCTGATTGAGATCTTGGATCGGAAGGTTCGTCGGTTGCAAACCAAGGATGTGGCCTCGGCTAAGGTTCTATGGTGGAACCACAAAGTGGAAAAGGCTACTTGGGAAGCGGAAGAGGACATGAAGTCCAAATATCCATTCCTATTTTTTTCTCCCGGGATTCGTTCGAAAGGTATGTATTCTTCATCATATTTTTGTTTTCAAACTTTGTTAAAGAAAAGATTGATTTTCTTGCATCTTTGTTTTGTAACTTAGTTAAAGGTTAGAGTTGAGGTGTTGGGGTGTGAATCATGCTTGGACTGCCTTGTTACATCATTCAGGGATGAATGATTTAAGTGGGGGAGAATTGAAACACCCTGGGTTTTGATCCTTAGAAATTTCCTGAGTTTTGGCTTCTGGACATCATACGACTAGGGGGTACTAGTTGTATGATTGGGTACAGTTTGTTGGGTCTTGGCCGTATGTTAACCAATATAGGTTGGTTGGTTTCTTTCCAAGGTATGAATGGATCGTACTAGTCATATGTTAGGGTACTAATAGTATGATGCCAATCATATATTGCCCTTTGTCTAACCTAGAAGAGTCTATTCTACCTAAGGTACTGATTTAGGGTACTTGTAACACCCCAAGACTACCCTCTGGACGTCATGCGGTGCTTAAGACCACAAGTGATCCCAAGCTAACCCATGAACTAGCATACTATTAAGTAACTGATTTAGATATGTATAAAATAACTGATTTTACTATACAGAAACATAATCAAGATGAAATCTGAGAAAAATACAATACTGACACAATTTTACATCCTGATAAAACTGAAAAGAGGAACTGAAATTACATGACTGACTCTGACTGACATCCATGAAGCCTCTACTATACTAACTATAGGTAGTTGGGACATGACTCCAACTACCACTAATCAATACACATGAGTAAGAAAATAAAGTACATAAATAACATCTAACTGAAGTCCCCAAAGTATGAGGACTCACCATATGTTGGATGGAATCTGCAACTATCTGATCCTGATACATGGACTACAACTGAACTGGTACCTATATTATTAAATAATGTAGCACATAGACGTATATGTGGATCAGTACTTTTGGAATGTACTAAGCATATAGGGGTGAATGCATAAGTAAAACAGTAACACAATTATTCATATAACTTGTAAAGAATGTATGCTAAATATAAATGACTCACATTGGCTTGAATACCTGATAGTTGAAAATCATAAATCATGAATAATAAAGCATATTATATAAGTCTTGTGAGTCATAACACTTAGTTCTAAAAGTTGTACTTTTACTCTTTCTGCTAGTGGAATAAGTAGAACTAAAGTTAAGTCTGTTTTCAAATCATGCAGGCTAAGTGTAAAAAGGGACTCACCTTTATACCTGTAAACTGAAAACTAAAATCTCATAACTAAAGTCTGATGTAAAACAATATCTGAATAAAACTGTGAGCCCTTTTCACTTAGTTTCTAAAAGTTGTTATATTATTCTGTCTTAGAACTTAGGGACTCTGGGAGGTTCTTACAACCAACATACACCATGTGAGCTATCATGATGTCCAATGTCATGTTCCCCTAAGGGAAAAAACTTACGTTAGGAAGAGGTGTCATAATCTTGCCTAGGAGTACAACCTTATCTTAAGAGATCACTGTCTTAGCCCACTATAGGCACTTTAACTGTAAACCTACGGTGGCACGTAGTTCTGGGGGATGAGACCCTGGAATCATACCCAACTCGGTGCTAAATACTACTCTCATACTTATCGCTCAGAACTTTAGGAAATCCGTCTTAAATAGAACAAGGGTTTATAATGAAAACCATTTATACTTCTCTTTTTTTAAATCTCAAACAATATGAACAATGTGGATTCCTTATCTTAGCTTAGGATCAAAAGATCAATTTCTTTCTTAAATCTTGGAAAACAACTTATAAAAGAGGCTTAAAATCATAATCTTCTTGAAATATCAATACTTAGACTTAGGGGTTAAAACCCATGCTTCAAACTCATGAAAATTCATAGAAAAATCTCATGCTCAATATACTTCTTGAAATACTTCAACAATATCAAGATAATGAAATCAAGAATCACAATATCATACTTAAAACTCACTTGGAAATCTGACAAATCATATCACACGCATAAAGATGTGAAAATTGGCATGCAATTCAACATTTAAATCACTTATAACATTATAATCTTCAAATAATTATAAATGGGTATGAACCCTAATTTTCCAAAATATGAAATCTTAAATAAAGATCAAGTTTTGGGCACAAGGATGAAAGGAGTATCCTTGTTCATAACCTCACATACCTTAATTGATTAATTGGATGTAGAAGCTTGAACTTTGAATCCCTAATGACATTCTTGAAGCTTTTTCTTGAAGTTCTTGTATTCGAAAACTTGAATATCTTGAAAAAGAAATGGTGAAACTTTGGATTTGTTGGAGTTAAAGTTGGAGTTTTAGGGTTTCTTGGAGAGAAATTTGATGAATAAAGAGTATATTTTTCTTATAATGACGTCTAATCAGCTGTTTTTATGACCTCAGGCTGTAGGGAAAAGACAAGACTGCCCCTCAGAATTAAAAGTTTCAGCAGAATTTTGATTTTGAGGCTTACCGCTGAGCGGTATTGGTTCCACTGCTATAGGCATCATTGAGCGGTGTAATAGCGGCGACCTACTATTTTGGATAATCCCAATTTTAAGGTTTACCGCTGAGCGGTATTTGTTCCACCGCTATAGGCACCGTCAAGTGATGTAATGACGGCAGCTTACGACCTCATACAAAAAATGCTATACCTTTTCACTCGAGTATCGGATTTAGGAAAAATTGGTATCATTGGAAAGCTGATTCGATTATATACCATTTGGTGGGTCTTAATATGCCCAATTCCACATATACATCAAGTTATACTCATACAAAGATGACTCTTGTGAAATCAACCACCAAAACTTGATCGATTCAAAAGCTATTAGCTCGCATTAATCTAAGTGACTCTTATGAACATGTTTTAAACATCATAAGTTATCTTCTCACTAGGATAATGGTCATAATACATGCACCCAAATATGAATTACAGGATTAGAGGTTTTCACATGTAGGAACAATGGTTCATTTTCTAGCTTAGAGTGTAGGGGGTATTACAATACACATAGGAATGATGGTTCAAATTATAGCATGAAAATACTGGGTGTTACAGTACTAGTCATATGGTAGGTTATGAATTGGCCCTGGTGGTTGTATGTTGTATAGTGCTGGGGTCTAAGGTAAGGCCTAGGGTACGAGATAAGGATACCACTCGTACCCTAGGGTACAGTTTAGGGGGTAGTCGTACCCTCCTGCAGGAGTTTTATACAGCTTAAGTTAGGGATAATCTAGATATTTCCCCTCTTAACCTCTTAAATCCCCATGACTTATAACAATCTTTGAACATCATTTACCCTATTATTCTAATATTAAACACTTAGAAACTCTCTCAAATTCTTTCAAGTCTCTTGGGTCAAGGAAGGCTAAGGTTTCTTCAAGAAGGTCAATTTGGGGCTTACAAGGGTGGTTTCTCTCTTCTATCTTCATAATCTAAGGCATGTTACTCCTCATTGTTAGTTCCAACTAAAGGTATGTTTTATGTATGGTTTTTATGGTATAATTATAGTATGGTTTTGGGTTTTGAATATATGTTGGGGGTTTTGATTATAAATGGTTTGGTTATGGTTTTTCCATGTTTTAATTATGTTTTTATTATTTTAATAGTGGTTTGAACATGAGGTTGCATGGGAATGGTTAATTGGTACTTGGTTTTTGTTTTGAAAACTATATACCCTCAACATGTTTGATAAAATGCCTATGAGAATGTTTTTACTATATTATTGAATTTTCATTGAAAACTTTGCATTGTATAAAGTGGCAATGGAACCCTAAATGGTTTGTATGGTATTTAATGGTTAAATGGTAAGGTCTTGGTGGTCATGGTTATGGATTAATTGAATACATTTTTGGGGTACATGGGAACCCTCCAAGCAAACTTAATTATGATCATCTTGTGGGCTACATGGAAATCCTATAAGAAATTTAATAATGCAATCTATGGGTACATGGGAATCCCTTTTTTAAAGAGGATGGCTAAGGACATTGCTTGCAAGTTATTTTCGGTATGACGATACCACTACTTATAGCCTTGGTTAATAATAAATGGAATTGGTGGGTTGGTTGTATGCTAATAGTTTTAATTAGGCAATAATGACGGGGTGTGATAGCTAACCATGAAGGTGTGAGTCCAGTGGACGGACACTGGAAACTCTTGTTTGTCAACATAAGGATTGGTCCTGGAGACCACATATATAATACATATAGGGTACACGGTAATCCCCTAAGTTACACTTGTATATATGTATCATGAAGAGTGAAGGGTACATGGTAATTCTCTACTCCTATGGTATCTCTGGTTCATGTGGCTACACGCATCAGGGCCCGTAAGTGGTTCTAGGATGGTTAAGCAACACATACCTAGGTTAATGGTTTTAAGGCATACTAAAACCGGTTCCCTCTCCCGACATATATATATATATGTATGGTTGTATATGTATACGGTTTTTTACTTAGTTTTAAAGGTTGGCCTTATTTTATCCTTATCTAGAGTGCATTCTAGCATTCACCCGCTAACCCATCTTGGGGTGATGTATCCCCATGCGATGAAGAAACCGTCCATTCTACTCTTCTTTCTCAGTGATTGGATTAGGGATCAGTTTGTGTTGGATTGAAGTGGTAAGCTTCCATATTTTGGAAGGCTCCATTTCATGTCATGGATGTCCTTACATACTTAGGACATTTTATAGACTATGGTTTTGGCTATGGTCGGGGGCATATCTCGAATGAATACTATTTTACTTTCGGTTAGAGGCTTTATGGGACTACCATGGGTTGGTATAGGCGGTGTTGGTAATGGTGTCAGCCTTGGGATTGGCATTGGTATTAGGGCTGATATCGGTGGACTATATTTGATTTATGATTGTTCTATTTTCTTTTGGATTATATATATAAACACATTGGGTTATTGTCTTGGTTTGGTTGGTTATTGGATGGATTAACTTGGTTGGGTTGGTTTAGGATATAGACTTTTCCCAAGTCAGTATATCTACAAATACGCTATCTTGTTATATGTTTGGAATTCATCCGATTCAGGATATTTGTTTGGAGATTGGGTTGGGTATTTGGGGTGATCCCTAGTCCTAGTTGGACTTGGGATTCTCATCACGATAAGGCCCCAGTTCTGGTCGTGTCAATAATGGTCGAGGTGCTCATATATTCTGATCAAATCATTGCACACAAACATACCCTGTCTATATAAAATAGCTATTCATCAAATAAAATAAAAAGGTTTTTCGTCAGGGGAAAAAAATATTATAATGGATTAATGAGAGATCAAATGCCAATAGATGATGGGACCATATCAAAATACTTATAATCAATCACTTAAGCCCAAGAAGGTGAATCTTTATTAGGTTGGATTAGACTATGTGAAACAACGAGAACAGAGAAAACAATTTTCCTTGTAGTAATTTCCTAGTGATATTGAAACTTCTTTTTATTCCAGATTAAAATATGTGAGGTGTGTAGTAGGTTGAATTTATGTGCTTATATTATATCTTTGTATTTTAAGAAATAGCCTCTATAAATCTTTTTGTTAGGAGTAAGTCTACGTATACTCTACCATCTCCAAATTCTACTTATGGGATGGGACTACACTAGATTTGCGTTGTTGTAGTATCTGTTTGCAGCTATCACTTTGAACTGACTGATTGTTAATCTTGAATCTACGTCTATGATTGTTCAGGTTGAGAATTTGTCATCAAAGTTGCTGAAATTGTACGTAAATTGCAGAATTCAAGCAAACTAAAGGGGAAAAATCGATTGAATAATTCAATAAATTATTGCAAACTAAATAAAACTCCATAACTCTTGCCTACAAAAAATATTTATCATCTCATTTACAAATTAACCAAATAGATATCTATCTGTCTTCGTACCATCTAGTTTTAAACTCGATGATATTGAATGTTGTTAGCTTGTTTGACTTTGGCATGAGTACCCGGCTGGCTATATTTAGGAGACTACTCCTTTGTCTTCATTTGTTTTTCCTTTACTTTTTAACTTGTTGGCTAAAAACGTCTTCTATTTCCTTAAAGTTTGATTGGACAGATAGACTTGACTAGTTGAAACCTTCTCTGCTTGCTTAAAATTTAATTGTCCAGATAGATTCGGGTAGCTGAAACTCTATCTATTTGCTTAAAGTTTGATTAGATAGTTAGAATCGAGTATATTAAACTTTTTGTGTTTGCTTATTATTCGATCGATCGGTTATACAAACTCGCTAATTGATTAAAGTTTGATTGATAGGATAGAATAGAGTAACTTAAACTTTCTTTGTTTTCTTTAAGGTTTGATTGGCCAGATAGACTTGAAAGAAACTTTTTGTTGTTCTAGTCTTGTAAAGTTACTATGTTTAACACTTGCTATTATAATTTGTTGGTTATCTTTTATGTTCTTATATTTTAAATTTGTATTGATTGGTATCCTTTTTATAGAAAGAAGAATGGAAAAAAATTTAGTTGGATATTAAGGATAGACGTGATAAAAGGTATATTAAAGGAGTAGATGACTTTCTTGATTGGGCATATAATCAAGAAAATGTGAGCACTGTGTGTAGGAATACTGTGTTTAAGTTAAGAATTCAAATAAGAAGAGACTTATTAGGAAAAGGTTTTTGGGATAGTTATAAAGTGTGGGACTTTCATGGAGAAGTATTAGTAAGAGTTGATTCTAATAATATATGCAATGGTGAAGAAGAAGACGTAAGTGTTGAAGAAGATGATATTGTTGAAATGATTCATGATGTATGTGGATATACAGATAAGGAGAATATGAATAATATTCAAGAGGATAATGAAGAGCCAAATATGCATGCAAAAAATTTCTACAAATTGTTGGAAAATGCTGAGATAGAACTTTATCCAGGTTGTAAAAAAGTATCTAAGTTATCTTTTATAGTTAGACTACTCCACTTGAAAATCCTTAATCATTGGACAAATAGATCAATGGATGAATTATTAAAATTGTTCAAAGAAGTTCTTCCAGATGGGTCATTCATACCAGATTCTTTTTATGAAGCTAACAAAGTGCTTCAAGACTTAGTCTTGGGGTACACCAAAATAGATACATATAAGAATGATTGTATCTTATATTTGGGGTGAAAATGCCAATTCTAAATCATGTCCGAAGTGTAGTAAATCTAAGATGGAATTCAACAAAAAATGAGGGAAAAAAAGTATCTCAAAAAGTCTTATGATGTTTTCCAATCAAATTAAGACTGCAAAGATTGTATCTGGCAAGAGAGATAGCCAAAAAAATATGGTGGCACAAGGAGAAAAATATTGATGATGGTGTCTTGAGACATCCATCTGATGGTTTGGCATGGAAATACTTTGACGAATGACATCCCACTTTTTCATTTGAATTAAGAAATGTTAGATTAGGTTTACCAAGTGATGGGTTCCAACTTTTCGAAAACATGAGTACCAATCATAGCATTCGGCCAATCATACTAGTACCCTATAATTTTCCACCATGGGATTGTACGAAGGATTCATATTTCATGATAACACTTCTTATTCCAGGTCCCAAGTCCCCAGGAAATAATATAGATATGTACTTAAAACCAATGAATAAAGAGTTGAATGAATTATGGAATGGGGTTGAGACTTATGATGCACACTCAAAATCAAATTTTATGATGCGTGCGACTATTATTTGGATGATTAATGACTTTCCTGCATATGGAAACCTTTCAGGGTGGTCAACCGAAGGCAAATTTGCATGCCCTTGTTGCCATAAGGACACCCAGTCAATTTCCTTGTATAATGAGTTCTGTTATAAGGATCATCATCGCTTTCTTCCAATGGACCATCCATGGCACAAAAATAAAAGGTTATTTAATGGTAAAATGGAGATTTGTGTTGCACCTACCCGTTTAACCGGTGATGAAACACTTAAGCAATTATAAGTTTGGAAAAGTGTGATTTTTGGTAAAGGGAAAAAGCAAAAGTGTGATGTTTCAAACAATGCTTACAATTAGAGAAAGAAAAGTTTTTTTTCAATTACCTTACAGGAATCCTAATTTGTTTCCAAATTATCTAGATGTGATGCATATAGAGAGAAAAAAAATTTCCAATGTTCTATCAACTGTGATGAATCTGATTGGAAAGATAAAAGACACATTAAAAAGTAGATATGACTTGGTGGACCTTAGAATCAGGAAAGGATTGCATCCAATTGAAGATAGAGACAATGTTTTGCTCTCGGCAGCATGCTGTGCATTGTCCCCGGAAGAGAAGTTGAAGGTATGTATTTTTTTAGCTAATTTAAAGGTTCCTGATGCTTTTCATCAAATATTTCAAGGTGTGTCAACATAGAAGAAAAAAATATACATGGACTAAAACGTCGCTATCACCATATATTGTTGGAAGATATTTTACCAGTAGCTATACATGGTTTGTTTTCTAAGAAAGTGTGTGAACCAATTACAACATTAGGCAAATTTTTCCAGAATTTATGCTTCAAATGCTTGACAATGGAATATCTCGATAGGCTAGAGACTGAAATCCCTATTATTTTATGCAAACTTGTAATGGTTTTTCCTCTAGCATTCTTTGATATCATGATTCATTTTCCATGTCACTTGGTAAAAGAGGAAAAACTTGGTGGACTAGTTCAATGTCGATGGATGTACCCTTTTGATAGATAATGAATTGTATTATAATTTTAATACAATATATTTAGAAAGAACCTCATTATATTATAAAATGTCTTTGCTTATAGGGGTATGGGAAAATATAAGTCATATTTATGCAACGAAAATCATACAGAAGGTTCAATTGCACAAGGTTATTTGTCATAAGAAAGCCTTACTTTTTGCTCACGGTACTTAAAGAACATCCCTACCAAGTTCAATAGATCAACTAGGAATGATGATGAATATGTGTCAAATGATGAGATGTCTATATTTAAATTACAAACAAAAGGTGGTTCAAATATCGCACCACTATCCTATGATGAGTTTAAGCAAGCATGCATGAATATGCTTCGAAATTGTGAAGAAGTTTGGCCATTCATTGAGTAAGTGTTTCATTAATTCTTAGATAGTTTCACATTAATAGTTTAATGAGTTATATAAATGAATTATATTATTAAAATATAGGGAATACACTAGAGGTGTAGAAAGACAAATCTCAACAGGAGATGGAAGGGATCACTATGAGTTTATTGATTGGTTTCGTGCACGTATAGGCCTCTGATAAGATATCATTTTGAATATTAATGTAACTATCAAGTAAAATTATTAATTATGAGGGATTAATTTCTCTTTGTATATCTTTCAACTATCCAGAGAAGGACGTGCAAATGATGAGCTCATAAGCTTAGCAGTCGATCCTGGACCAGTGGTGCATCGATATTCTACATTTATGGTGAATGGATTTTGGATTTCAAACAAAAGATCTTGAATTAATAAGTAAAACACAAAATAGTGGTGTCATAGTGAGAGGGGATGATTCAGACCCAAAAAAGGAGTTACAATGTATTAAAGGACATCTACGAGTTGTCTTATGTGAGAAATAGAAAAGTTTACATCTTTAGGTGTCATTTGTGGAATGTAGCTCACTTAAGAAAAAGATACAAATTTGATAAGTATGGTTTCACAAGTGTGAATACTCGATGCGCGTTGAATACAAATGAGCCATTTGTATTGGCATGTCAATCTGAACAAGTCTTCAATGTTGATGACATAGTTGATAAAGATTGGCTTGTCATTTTTAAGACAAGTCCTTGTGATCTTTTTAATGTTCCTAAGAAGGATGATAACAATACAAATATTAAAGATAAAACATTAACTAATGGAGAAGCTTACCAGCAAGACAGCCATGAATTTAATATGGATCGTATTGCTGATCAAGAAAATGAATTTTTGATGTCTTTACATAGGTATGATGTTGAAACACAGAGCATAAATTGTAACCAAGCAAATGAACAAGTTGGAATAAGTGTGCATAATGAAAAACATGATTTCCTAAATGACAATCATATAATATATATATATATATAGAAGTGAAGAAAGTGAAGAAGAGTTACTTGATGATGATGATAAAGAAGAGGACAGTTATATGGAGGACAGTGGTATAGATTGATCAAATAACTTTGTTATTCTTATCACTAATGCCATAATGTGATTCTTGGTTGGATACATATTCCTCTAAATCATGCTCAGTTTTGTTTAAAAAATTAGTCAATTCTAGTAAATGTTGGTGTCTTAATTATGATCTATTTTAACTCGATATGGTTGGGGCAAACCATCCATTATCATACCATCTTAGTTTATTTACTTTGTAATTCCTATTTTTTTCTTTTCTTTTTGAGTGAATGAACATTGTCCATTTCTATTTTACTAATGATAATTTATAATCTATATTACCTATATTGTTGTTTGCGATATAACAGTACATTCTTGATGTTATATGTTAAAAGTACATTAGCACCATTTCTTCTATAACTTTTATATGATATTGTAAAAATGTCATGATTTGGATGAGGTAAAGGTGGGCGAGGTGGAAGGGGACATAGACGTAGCAGTGTAGGAGTTCTGAATAACAGTTCTGATGCAACATCATCCTTTAGGCCTAATCCACAAATATTTCTTGAGATAGGTCAATCAAGTAATCCTCATCAAGGACAATCTATTGACTCGCTATCATCAAGGATTGTTGTAGAAAATCCCCATCCCACTTCAGTGACTAAAAATAGTGGTGCATGTTAGTTCTTTATGAAATGAAATCACCAGGTATAAATCACACTCTATATACATGAATGGTTGTGGAGGTTGTTAGAATATTCTTACACTTGCCCATTGGATAGCTTAAAACTGAATAATTAGTTGTTAAGAGTTAGAATGATAAAAACATATAGTCTTTAATTTAAAAAACTATATCTTCTTGTAATCTAATGGTCTAATATATTTGATTAAGTACATTACAATTTGCATATTATTTTGATACATGATCATATCTTATGTTAGTATTTTGTCAATTTTTGCATTCCTAATGACTATGGTTATTCTTGTTTTTGTGAAGGAAACTTCTTTGAAAATAGTCAAATCAAGAAAGGTAGAGGGAAATATAAATCTCTAGATGTGGAAAAGAAAACTAAGTATGGTTGTAAATTTCAGTTGTTATTCCAGATGACATTGAGAGAGTTGTAGGTCTAGGGGCTAGAGATTATGTTAACTATTGTGGCTTGATTATGAAAGTACAATGTCACTAAGAGATGGTGATTGGAATGAAATAATTGCTAAATATGGAGAAGCAATATGATGGAAGGTTGAGGTAATAATCTACTTTCAATGTCACATTGAGTTTATTATATTGAACATTTATTTTTCATAGTTTACATATTTGTTTTAGGATAAATTTGAAGCTAGAGATAATCGAGAACACGTGTTGCAAGCTCTTGTGGAGAAGACTATGTAAAGACTTTTCAGAACATGAAAGACTCAATTGCACAAGGACTAAGCTATGTACACTATTGAAGAAGAGAGACTATCACATAGGCTGGATGATGTTAAGCCAGAAGATTGGATATTTCTAGTTGAATATTTTAGGAGTAAAAAATTTAAGATAACTTGATAGTAAAAAAAAAAAGAATAAATTACTATTTAAATAGAGACTGATTATTATGTATTTATGTAATTACAAGGATATGAGTGAGAGAAAAAAATTAAATAGGGGAAAGCAGATAACTAAGCACTCATGTGGCTCAAAGTAATTTGCAAAAATTAAGGAATCAACGGTAAATGCATTTACTAGAATCACTATATAGTTATGTTTCATTAATTTATTTCATATTAAATGCTTATAAATATATTTTTCTATCATAATATATCATAGAGAGATCCTGAAAATGGAGAAAAGGCACCACCAGTCATGTTTGGAAGCTCCAGCATACTTGTAAGAATGACAAAAGGGACGGGTGTGGTCAGATGTACAATTACAATAGATTCATGTTATTTCTTACTATCATTATCTTATTAGTTTGTTGTTGCAACTTATAACAACTATTATTTTACTGAAATAATTATATTTTGTACTAGCTAATATTTTGCTCCCTTCAACTTATTGTTCAACATATTGGTAGGATAAAGATATGTGAATATTGATTCTAATTTTGAATAACATTTTGACCCATTTAATTTATTATTACTCTCCAAAACATACTATATTTTTTATATTATATCACAAATTGTAATTGTATAATTGCAGGTCCAGCTTCAGGAACTTGTAACGAACAACGATCCGAAGAAAATAAACACCCAATGAATTTAGATGAGATTTTAGCCACTGTACAAGGAGAACGATCTATATATGTTCGTGGAAAAGGTTATGGAAAGAGGCCTACAAAAACTATCGTATGCAGCAGGTAGACTTAGAGACAAGTATGTCTTCTGCAATGGATTCTATGCATCAAAAAATGCAGGCAGAAATGGATAGAAAAATGCAAGAATAAGTTGAACAAATGACTGTTGAGTTACAAAGAAAACTAGAATATGAGTGTGCACATATGAGGTTACAAGTCGGCAAAATAATTAAAGACCGGATGGTTGAATAGATGATCGCAATGCAAAAGGTACTCTTTAAGTTATTCTTCTATTTTGTAATTTAGATTGATAGGAAAGAAAAATGAATAGAATCTTGTTGAATTCTTTAGGATTCTAAATCATTGAATTTGGGATGACTCTGGGAAAGAAAAAAGGATATGTTTTAAAATATGATTACAGATAAAAGAGATTCAAATTTGTAATAAGTTCATGCTTTAAAATTGTTTTGTATTCCTATTTAGTTAAATATTGTAAAGATTTAGATTAATGTTATACTTGTTCTTTATTGATTGAGCTATTGTTTGTAGCTAGTTATCGCACCTCATTTTAAATAATTTTTTGTGGTACTTTTAAAATTTTATTGTAGCCACACACACTAATGATGTTTAATTTTTTGAACAACAAGCTCAAAATACTTTAACAACGAGGAAGTGAAGTTGCTCAAGGAGTAGTGTGAAGACATTTTTTTGATTTTTTATTTATGGTAGAAACTACTAGTGTTTATTTGAAGACATTATATTTTCTTTTTTTATTTGGTCTTGCAATGACACTACTGTATTGACTACCGTTGTTGCATAGAATTTTTTGCAAAAAAAGTTTCTATATAATTCTATTTCGAAAATTATAATTTACCAAAATGATAACAAGTTGTATATTTTCTCATTCATTAATACAAATATTTATATGTTTATATTAATTATATTCAAATAAAATAATTCTTTTGCAGTGGTAATATATATTAGACGTTGTGAGAAGAAGAGTTTGTGAGGATGTTTCGTTGACATAAAAACTAGAGTTTATGTGGCGACGTTTCAGTGCCACAAAACTATAGTTTTGGTGGAGATCACTTCTAGCCACTAAAAATAATTTAGTGGCAATGTTGCAGCGTCACAAAAAGTCGGGATCAGTGGCAACATCAAATTAATACTAAAACATAATTAGTGGGACAAACATAGCCACAAAAGTGAGTTTTTTTATGGCAACCACGTTCTCTATTAATTCTCTAATGTGGCAAAATAAGTGGCAAAATAAGTGGCCACCGAAACCTACTATTTAGTGGCCACCGAAACCTACTATTTAGTGGCGACGACATCATTGAAGTGGGTTGTGGTAGAAATTTTAAAATACTATTTGTGGCAACATGCGTCACCAAAATAACTAATCTTTTGTGGCGACTAGCATGTGTCGCTACAAAAAAGTATCTACCACTTAGTATAGACCACGACCACTCTGTCGCCATGAAAGAATTTTAGTCGCGACATTTTACTCTTTTGCGGCGACATTCGTCACCACGAAAACCTTATTTTCTTTTAGCGCTTATTACCAAAAAAAATTTCAGTTTTAACCTCTTTGTCAAGCATTAACCTAGGGCTTATTCTAATATTTGCTACCATTAAAAATCTATGAAAGTGAAGAAATTAACAATAGAATTGCAAGAATAATTCAAATTCATACAAATATTAACCCTAGAAGTGATTTTTTGCCAAGGATTCCACAACCCTAGTAATGGAGTTTTTCGCCACTCATGATCATAAAAAAAGATGAAAGAAATAAATTTCATAATGCAAAAATAGAATCTTACAAAAAAGCCTTGAGTTCCTTCAACTCAGTTGGAGCCATTCTATAAGGAGAAATAGATATTGGATGAGTGTACAAAACCAAATAAATCCCTAACTCAATCTCCCTATCCATAGGAACACTGGAAGATCATCCAAAAAGATATCAGAAAACTCATTCACCATCAGAACTGAATGCAAAGAAGGACCTTTCAAGTTAGAGTCTTTAATCTAGACCAAATGATAGAGACACCCTTTAACTATTAACCTCCGAGCACTACATACCAATCAAACGCTACCATATGATTAGTACCATGAAATCGTACCCTAGGCAGAATCATGAGGGTTTGAACACTGTCGAACATACGAGTAGGACTAGATGACTCTTACCCTATACTCACAACTTATGGTGAGCCACTCGTACTCATATCCATGTTAAGTTACTAAGTTTCAGATGAAGTAAAGCAAAACCCAAACTAATGACCCGTCACCAACCATACGACTCGTACCCACTTAGTCATACCCATTCAGAAAATCAACTACCCAACACTGGACAACATACGATTGGATTACCGAACAAGTACGCTATCATACGACTATTACCCCCTAGTCATATGACATCCAGAAACTAAAAACCAGGAAATTTTTCTAAGGTTCAAAACCCAGGGTGTTTCAGTAGGTGACCTTAGAATTTATCAGAAATTAAATTCCAGAGGATTAGAAGCAAGAAAAAAAAGACTCTTTCTCTTACTAAAAGCACATACAGTCTGTATGTGACCAAAGTATATTCCAGAGATCAAAGTCCAGAGAGTTGCAGGATCTACACAGAAGTTTTGAAACTTACCTAGGTACATATACGGTTCGTATATGGTACATACGGTCTGTATGTAGCTTAAGTATGTGACCATCGACCTCAAATTTCCTTTTTCATTTAGGATTTGATTTTTAGGATTCTATTGCATCCTATATATACTTGTTTGTCATTTTATAGTGGGGTTACACACTCTTAACATTCAAACACATATATTTTGATTCCAAGATTTGACTTTGATCTTGGGATTTCTTTTGTATTGATTTTGGTTGATAATTCAGTTTTAGATTTTAAGTTTTATTCAATTATACTTGTGATATTGTGTGAATTGCTTCAATCATTAATTTTGTTGATTGTTTCACAAGCATGAGCGTAAAAACCCTTAGTTAGGATTGTGGAAACCCTGGCATATTGATGAAGTAGGGGAAGTACTAAGTTGTTATAAACTAGTATCATTGCATGTATTGTATTATCTTTGATTTGATAGATGTCTTCGTGGTTGCAAATGTTAGAATCCTGCCTAGATTATTGCTACTTACTCCACAAAAGGAGTAGTGACTAGGAAAAGATAAGTACAATAGTAATTTAAAGATTAAATGTTGATCCAAACTAATCAGTATTATCTATGTAAGATGGTTAACTATCATTTAATAACTTGAGACACAAAAGGTAATATTTAATTAGGATCTAGGATAAGGGTTAGTCATGCGACATCCTGAGACTCAAAAGGTAAAAGATCAAATCCGCCAATGCGTCCACATTATAGTTGAGGATACATAATTTATCAAATTTTGTATGTAAGGTACTGGGTTGGTTTAACAAAGCACGATAAACCTATAAATTTGAGAAACCAGGGGAACACAGCTCTAGTGTTAGTCTTCAACTGTTTACAACCAAAGTTACATATTGTTACTTGTTTGATACTGTTACTACAAACCCCCTATTTACTTTCAATTTTGCCCGTTGAGTTCCGCAAACAAAGATATACATCCAAGTCTTCCCAGTGGGTTCGACCCCAACGTAGTTGGGTTACTTTACTTGACAACGACCACTTTATTCTCAATTGGAGGTGTATTTTGGGCATTAATCAATTACAAGTAGGACTTGGTTATGTTCTTACGCAACATAGTAAGGTTGTGGCATATGCTTCAAGACAACATAATGACCATGAGAAAAATTATGCAACCCATGAACTTGAGTTAGCGGCAGTAGTATTTGCACTTAAAATTTGGCATCGTTATTCATATGGATTGCATATGGACATTTATTCTAATCATAAGAGTCTACAAGATATTTCACGCAGAAGGAGTAGAATCTTAAACAAAGAAGATGGCTTAAACTATTGAAGGATTTCAACATGAATTTGCATTATCACCCAAGTAAGGCTAACATAGAATTTGATGCTCTTGGTAGGTTATTTATGGTAGCCTTTTGCATATGGAAAAGAAGAAGAGGGGTTTGGTGAAGGACATTCACCGACTTGCTAATTTGAGAATCCCACTTTTGGACCTGAGAATAGAGGAGTCATTGTTCATGAAATGCATCTTCATTGGGTGCCAAAGTAAAGAAGAACCATATTAATGACCCCATACTTATGTAAATTAAGGAGGATATTGGTCAACTGAAGGATTTGGATTTTAAAATTGGCGGTTATGGCATATTGTGTTACCAAGGGAGGTTTTGTGTGCCTAATGTTGATAATTTACATGAGAGGATTCTAATGAAAGATCATGTTTCCAGGTATATCATTCACCCTAGTTCTACTAAGATGTATCATACATGAGGGAGACTTATTGAGGAACAATATGAAGAAGGATGTTGCTAATTTTGTTGCTAAGTTCTCTATGTGTTAACAAGTTAAAGTTGAATATTTAAGGCCTAGAGGTACATCCCAAGACATAGCTATTTTGGTGTAGAAATAGAGGTGGTGAATATGGACTTTGTCACAGGCCTTCCTCATTCTTGAAATCAATGACTCTATTTGGGTCATTATGGATAAGATGACCAAGTCAGCTCACTTTTTGCCTGTGAAGACGACTTACTCGAGAGAGGATTATGAAAAAATGTATATTTACAAGATAGTCAAGCTGAATAGGTCACCAGTTTCTATTATATCCGACAGAGGTATGCAACTTACTTCTAGTTTTAGATAGATTTCCAGAAGGGTTTGGGTACACAAGTAAACCTTAGCACCACTTTCCATCCTCAGATGGATAGATAAGGAAAGCGCACTATTCAGACCTTAGAGGATATGTTAAGGGCATGTGTTGTCAATTTTAAAGAAAGTTGGGTGGATTACCTATCTCTTATTGAATTTAACTACAATAAAGGCTCCACTCTAGAAACTAAATAGCCACATTTGAGGCCCTTTATAGTAAGATATATCAGTCACCCATTGAGTGGTATGAGGTAGGTAAGAAGGATTATTAGGGACAGGCCTTGTGCACTAAGCGATGAAGATGGTTAAAGTTATTTGTGATAGGCTTAATACTTCTCAAAGTCGTTAAAAGTCCTATGCAGATGTGAGGCGAATAGAGTTGGAGTTTAACATTGATGATTGGGTATTTTAAAAGTCTCTCCTATAAAAAGGGTTACGTGGTTTAGAAAGAAAGGTAAGCTCAGCCTTCATTATATTGGCCCTTATCAGATAGTGAGAAAGTTTGGGAATATTGCTTATGAGTTAGAGTTGCTCGCGATTTTAGCATCAGTCCATCCCATATTTCATGTATCTGTCACGACCCGAGACTACCTCTTAGTCGTGACATGATGCTCAAGGCCACATGTGACCATAAGCTAACCCATGATATGTTACATATTGTAAAGACTGAAGAAAAGTAACAAAATACTGTATGGAAGTTATTCATGAAAATATCTTAACGTCAAAACAATAATAAAGGTGTTGAATAGTCATTACAGAAAAACATGCTAACTGTCTGACTGTCAGAAAACCTCTACACATGAGGAGATATTGGGATGGCGATACGGGTACAATCATGAAGATGAACGTTTTTTAGTGTGTTGAATGCAACCTATAGAGTGTACGAGTTGAAGTGTGAAAAGGGCTCAAAAGTCATCCCTCTATTGCACTCCATGGGAGCCATTTTGTTCATTTAACACTAAGGGGCACTTTTGTCATTTTTGCCTATTATTGTAATAAGTCTATAAATAGAACATGTTAGGGTTTATTTCATTTGGTATCTGAATATTGATGTAAGAACACTTGAGAGAATGCTCTCTAGGCCGAAAACTAGGGCATGGCAAGTGTGGAAAAACTTGTGAATGTGTATTTCTTGGAAATATTGGTGCTTGAGCGGTGAAATCCCTCTCGTGTCTTCGTAAGAGTGTGGTGTTGCTATTGTAAGTTCTAGGTGTCCTTATATGGAATATGTCTATGGGTTCTTGGATCTTAATTGTAGTGTATGTCTCACTTCCTATCTTTACATTTCATGTTTTAGTTTGTGTTGTCTAGTGAACCATTGGTTCTTGTTGTTTTTGTAATCTTGTAACCGTTGGTTCTTTTATCATAGTGTTGTTTATTCCTATCATATTGTTGATTATCTCTTGTTGTTGTTGCTATTTTTGGTGTCAAATAAACCTACATATCTTGTATTTTTGTTGTGTTTGTCAAATTCGATAGAGGTCCCCATTTGGTCTGTGATTTGTTATGATTTGTGGACTGTTTAGGGGTGTGATTTTGTATTTCCTTGTTTGTTTTGTATCATTTGGTATCAGAGCCATCTTTTATTTTGTTCTAACAAGATCAATCTTGGGCTTAAGACTTGAAAACTACAAAAAAAAAATTGAAAGCTGAAAAAATCCAGAAAAGTTGAAATCTATCCTTTTTTGTTTCTTGGCCGAAAATTGTATTTTTATTGTCTTGGCCGAGATTTGTTTGTTGTGTGTCTAGATCTAGTAGTGTTCTTGTTTGTTTTATTGTTTCTAGTGTTAGTTTTCTTGCTCACTAACACTTTTGAATCTAGATCTTAACTTGAGCTTAAACTTGTTGAAAGTTGTTGTTGTGAACATTTTTGTGGCCGTGTGATATTGTTGTTGTTCAAACTTAGTTGTATGTTGTATTGTGGATTTGGAGTTGGATGTTGGGTTGTTGTTGTTTGTTGTTGGAAATTTGAGGTTGAACATGCGTTGTTGATGATGTAGAACCCAACATGAACCTTAGAATTCCAAGTGTTGTGTTCTTGGTGTTCTTGGTGTTCTTGGTGTTCTTCACCACCTTCATAACTTGTTGAAGAAAAAGTGTTGTTTGATCTTAAAACCAAGAAAAAAGAGAGTGGTATTGTTGTTAGTCTTGAAGACTTTTTTCAACCACCCTTAAGCCCTCTCCAACAATCTTCCAAGTTTTAAGGTCTTTCAAGACTTTTCCTACACAAAACAAAGACTTTACAACCACTTCCAACAACCTTCCATGATTTAAGGACCTTGTTTTGTGGGAATAGTATTAGCCAGGTCAAAACTTTTGTTTGAAAATTGAAAAGAGTTTCAAGACTTGTAGTTTCCCTCCATTAACCAAATCTCAGCCATCCAAATTGAAAATTGACCAGGATTTTCAAATTGAAAAATAACAAATTGTTTAAAAACCACAACCAATAAGTGGATTCCACGTTATTATTTACTATTCACACGAAAATTTTAAGCTCAAATTTTGATCTCTTAAGTTTCAATTTATTGTTTTCTAGTTTCATTTGTTTATTCCAATACCAACTTACAAACTAGTGACCATTTACTAGATTGTGAGTTGGTTTTGGAAACCGTTCTTTGTGTTTACGTCCTTGTGTATTTCTTTTCTTATTATTTGGAGTCTTTGTAAACGTTTGGTTCACCTCTCAACACCTCACAGAGTACAAGTAAGCTTACAACACTTGTGAGATTAAAGTGTGAGGAATCCGAGAGCCAAAGAAATAAAGAGAGAGTGTGAGTGCCTTTCTTGTACAACTAATTTGTTTGTGTCTTGTAGGTAACTTCTTAGTGACAATGACTAACAATGTTCCTAGTGCTATCTTGGCCGGGAATGAAACTCAATTGAGCCGAAAGAGATTGAAGGCAAATCTCAAGATGGAGAGAAAGCCGAGGTGCAAAATGAAGTTGTTATTTTCTCGATTTCTTCTTATTTTGTGGGCTGTTTTGGAACTATTTTCATTTGGTTTGTGTTGTGAATTTGAGGTCAAATTCCTCTCAAGATGGAGAGGATGATACGTGTACAATCATGAAGATGGACACTTTTGAGTGTGCTGAATGCAACCTACAGAGTGTACGAGTTGGAGTGTGAAAAGGGCTCAAAAGTCGTCCCTCTATTGCACTCCATGGGAGCCATTTTGTTCATTTAAAACTTAGGGGCACTTTTGTCATTTTTTCCTATTATTGTAATAAGTCTATAAATAGAACATGTTAGGGTTTATTTCATTTGGTTGCTGAATATTGATGTAAGAACACTTGAGAGAAGTCTCTCTAGGCCGAAAACTAGGGCATGGCAAGTGTGGAAACACTTGTGAATGTGTATTGCTTGGAAACGTTGGTGCTTGAGCGGTGAAATCCCTCTCGTGTCTTCGTAAGAGTGTGGTGTTGCTATTGTAAGTTCTAACTAACTCTGACTACTGAAATGACATGAAAAAGGTACTAGAAAGCATGATAACTAATATGAATAGTCCTTGACTGATGAGTACTCACCAAGCTGCAGCTGATTGATACAGGAACGGACTACGTACGATCTGGTAACTGAGCGTCCAAACATATATTGTAAAATTAATATAGAGCAAAAGAGAGTATGCATTCACTACATTGAATGCACTGGTATGCGAGATAGGGACTAACTGAAATACATATAGGTTCTGTGCATGAATTCATGAACATGTAAAATGAATGCAAGACCAAGTAAAGCATGTGCTGAAATAATTTACAAAATTGAATAACTGATAAACTGAACACTTAGTCATGCAAACCTAAGATGATGTGGTCTTAATACTAAACTAAGGCATTGGGAGCTAATATTTAACCGACATGCCCCAATCTGAGCTAATCGAGGTCCAACTTGTAACCCCAGTTGGAAGGGTGTCAGTACCTTTCCATGGGTACTGAAACTGGCTGTGTGTATCCACTAATCTGATGTCTCAAATGATGAAGGTGTAACCCTAAACTAAAAGGTTCCCCTAAGAGAGTATCAACCCTAAGCTAGCAGGAAGACCTCTCATAACCTACACTGGCTACGTAGTTCTGGAACTTAGGCAATGCTACTAAAGGTATCACCCTAAGATGGCAGGAAAGCCTTTATCCCTAAATTCTCTCGATGCTAAGTTCTATTCCTAACTAAACAGATATAGAAGCATAAACTAGTACATGCACTGATAGCTAATATGATAAAATATGGTAATCTTAAAATAACAGTGCATTTAAAATCTGAATATAATGATACAACATGATCTAAATTACTTGTAACTTGAAAATCTGAAACATGCATGACTATCTAGGTATCGAGTGTTCATAACCCGCCAGCACTAAAAATAAAGTAAATACAAAATTATCAAAAATTATAAAATGATAGGGAAATTGTATGATTTGAACTCAAGAATGCTACAATTTTATCAATAGTGAGATATAATATGGTTGAGATACTGAAGCATATTTAAGCTTATGGAAGAATACATATTCATGGTAGAATTCAAGAATTAAATCAAAGAATTGAGAAATTCATGCTTTTTATGGAACCCTAAATCAAAGTAGAATTAAACTTGAAAATTTTAGGAAACTTTGAGACTCAACAGGTGAAAGGAACTCGTTGATGAATATCCACATACTTGAATTGCTTGACTTCTTGAAGGGACTTGGAATAGAGACCTTAGGAGGGTGAATTCTTGGGAGAAAATCCTTGTTTTTGCTCTGGAAAGTGGGAAAAGAATGAATGATGTTAACTAATTGAGGAAAGGGTAAGTTATGCTTATTTGGGGTTCTTTATCATGAATTAGGTGTTTAAAAATGAGGGAAAGAACAAAAAGCCCTTTAACCTTAAGAAGGACTGCACGATTTTACACATCCTCCGTGACATTCATCCTATCGCATAGACTAGCCTCCATGACACACTGCTTATCATGGAGGCACACTGCCTCTATGTCGCACTGCGTATCGTGGGGGCTGCCTCTATGACATGGCAAAAATATGAAGGCATTCTACCTCGACTATCCAAAATTACCCCGAACCTCTTCCAAAAATTTCAAAACTCTTTTAGATGACCATTTTAACATTCCTAAATATATTCAACTCAAAAATTAACATTTCAAACATGGAAAGGCCAAATATAAAATGTTCAAAATCTTGAGGATGTTAAAATGGCAATGTCACTTGTCTCTAGTATATAATAATCGCTTTGGGGACTTTAAACATATGACGAATAACTGAAAACTTGTCTAGGATCTTGTAGGGTATTACAATGTTTATGCTTAATATGTATGTGGGTGATCATTCCTTAGTAGTTCCCATGGAGAACATTGGTATGAAAGATTCTCCATCATATGAAGAAGTTTTGTCTAGATTTTAGAACAACAAGTTCAAAAATTGAGGACCAAGGAAATAGCTTATGTTAAGTTATTGTGAAGTAATGAAAGAGTAGAGGAGGCCACTGGAAATCAGAGAATGACATGAAGGATAGATATCCTTTTTGGTTTTTGACTTCAGATGACATTGTTTAAGGTACTCGTCATATGCTCACCTTTGATCTTTTAATATTCATGCCTTAATATTTCATGCAAATTCTTTTATCTTACTAAAGGTATCCATAATCATCATTCGGGGATGAATGATCCCAGGGAGGGGATAATGTAACACTTTGTATGTTTGGATGTCCTTTTAGAGCTATATTTGAGCCTATGTTGCCCTTAGATTGAGGGAAAATCAATTAGGGGTGAGTTTGGTAGTGTTGGGAAAGCTAAAGGCATGAAATGATACCATGTTTCACAAAATAGAAGTCCATTCCTTGTCCTCGTATCGCACAGACCATCATAAAGGTCCACTACCTCGGCCCCATGGGGGCCTATGCAATGCAAGAGGCCTAGCCTCGTGATGGTCCTCGCTTTACACAGAGGGATATCATGCCATGGTGTGTGTACCGCACCTACCCCCCCCCTCCTCCCCCTATTTTACCGGATGGGATTTCATTTTTAAACACCATTTTAAGGGTGTTTAGGTGTTTTTACACTATGAAAACCATTCCCCATACATTCTAAATAAATCCGATCCCTAAAATATGATTCCCATCAATCATAAACTCACCCTACTCTTCCCCATAACTCTTAGAAGTAGCAGTAAGGTTCGAATCTCAAGATTTCCTCAAACTTTTTTCATTAAAATGTATGTTGAGCACCCCCTACTTCAGCTACTACTATAAAGTGATGATTCAATTAGTATTTATGTATATTATATTGATGGTTTGAAACTAAGGTTGAAGATTACATTTACGAAAAGCTTAATATTATTTCCCTTTTTCTACAAATTGTTCTCTAATCACTAGTAGAGGTTTTCAAGACTTGAATATACTATTTAAAAACAAGAATTTCTTTAATTGATTTGAATAATTGAATAATATAAATGATGAAACTACGACCTCCAACCTTTTTCAAAATCTTGTATTTAAATAAGGATTACTAAGCTTATCCCGACTCTTGAACAATGTATAGTATGAAATGATGAGATGTTTAAAGACCTTCACGAAAATCCTATTATGACTATAATTATGATTTTAAAAATATGACTAAGAGTCTATAATATTTTACGATAATGATTTGGCGTCATATAGATGACTTGCAAGTCTTGGTATGACGATACCAAAATGTGAATGCCTTAACGAAAGGCTCTATGGATAAATATTTGTGAAAATTATTTTAATTGGGCTTAAAGAGGATTATATAGTTCATCGAGAATGTGTAAGTCCTAGTTACCAACTACTAAAACCTATGGTTTGCCAACATAGGGGGTTCGCACCCTAATGGGACAACCTTTTCACGTTTCCTCTATGTTAAAGCCCTGATTGTTGGGCAAAGATCGGACCCATGTAGATCGTGGGTTGCCTAAGGTCGGTGAAACTACTTAGCCCATGAATAAAATTTGAAAATGATTATATTTTTTTATCTTGATCCCCTTATTCCATTATTCCTTTTTATTGAGATTTATATTATGCATTTTATGACTTAATTTATAAATTTCTTTGTACCTTTTGATAATGCTCAACTCACTCCCATAATTGAGAGGTGAGGCGATTGTTATCAAGTAACCCAATTTGAATTGGGGTCGAATCTCAAGGAGCGAATTATAGACTTCAAACCCTATAGGTGTTCAAATTACTACAAGGTTACCCGGAATGCTAACAAAAATGACAAACAAAATAAAATGGGGGGATTTTTTTGGAAACTTTTTGTGCAATCTTTAGCAATTGATCAAGAGATGACACTTTTGTTTTAAGCAACAATGTTGGGGGGAATCTTGGGATTATGTCTACCTAAAGGTAAAAGTATGTGGGTTAATGATGGTTTATCATGAAATTTAGTTTTTAACTAAAGGATAGTCTAGGTCGAAGGTCATTGTGGTTAATCTTTTGATAAAACCACAATGATTTCATGCATTGGCTCTTTCGAGCACCTAACAAGTGTGAAATTTGTAATCACCCAAAACCTCAATCAAGCATCCCTATTTCTAAGATGATTCTCTTGGCATGATTTACACTCCTAATACACTTATTTCTAAGATTTCAAAAGTAAGAAAACTATAGGCTTCATTGTCCACAATTGCCTTGTCCCCCTATAAACCTCTTTCAAGGATATTATGGGTCACCTCATATTCACCTCCATCCCTCTTTCGAGGATGATAAAGGGTTTTTGTAGTTTGGGGTTTTCACCCATCAAGCCCATTTGTAGATTTAGGGCTTTCACCCATCAAATTCCAACTCATAATCTTAAGCGATGGTGAAATCCTAACTCAACAACTAACAATCATGCAAACACAATAATACCCACACACAAATTACACTCTAGTTCAACATAATCTCAAGACCAAAGAAGTTAGCTACTCATTAGATAAAAGAAAAGAATTTTACCAATTAGTGAATCCATGGATTTCATAATAAGAGAGGGAAAAATAATCTTCAACTCCACACTTCAATTTACTAACTTCCCTTTAAAACAATAATTACAAAATAAAAATGAACAATCAAATTTTCACTCTTAAATTCTAGGTTTTCCCCACACACCACTAATGTGTTTTGAATTCTCCATATAAATCTTGTTTTAGTTGTCTAATTTACCATAATTCCCTTTACTCATTCCTCCCGCTAGGCCGTCATCGCGGAGGTTTAGATGTGATCACGCAATCGCGGTCGCTGCTATGATCGAGCAATCACATTATGTTAGCCAAACTTGACCGACCACGATCACGTTCCTCCGACCGCGATTGCATTACTTGAGGCTAGGTAAAAAAATTTCTTAGCTGACAGAGATCGCGGTGTTTAGACCGCGACTGCGGTACCCGAGGCCCTTTCTGTTCTGAGTCTTCAACTGTACTTTTCCTGCTCCCTTTTGATCGTTATGAGCTTCAATTCATATTTTTCAACCTAATCGACCTTATGTCTGCAAAGAGTGGATATTAGTGCATTTAACCATAGATATGTCTCATTTATTCATTCAGAACAAGGTAATGTGCACGAATGATGAGCGCGAATGAGTGCTAAAATCACCACTCATCACCTTTCCCCTAGGTTGCAATCCAGTACTCGTTGTGCTAACCATCTATAGATGATACATCTTTTCATAATGTAGGTTTGGAGGCCTTTTTTGTGACTCTGTGTAGCACTAGAATCTTCTTGGGACAGCAAGTGACAAGTGGTGAACCTTCCATCTTTCGGACGACATTTGATTTTATTTGTTTAAACATTGGCTATTTTGTTTATAGTATTGTCAGGGCCATGTTCTGACTTAAGATTTTATTCTTAATGTTAGAGGCTTTGTAGACAGATATAATAGGTGACATTATGTTGTATTTCGGGATTTAGTTTCACAACTCTTATTTAAGTTGAATTCATATCTTTGGGTCTAATTTTTGCACTTTAATAATGGTCATGCTTATGATGTTATGCTAATGGATCATCTCAGGTCTTTGTTTGTCTAGGTTTCCTGTTACGGCCAAGTCCTCGAATCATGTCACAAGAATGCTCCTTAACATAGCCATGATTGTTTAATTCATCCTCCCTCTCACTCAATTTTAAAAATAAGTGAAAATCTAAAAAATGACTTGGGAGGTCATTACATTCTACTTGACCTTAGTAACATTGAATGGTCATGTTTAACAGCTCAATTGAATAAGACATCTTGGTTGTGGTATTTTTTATATGGACACTTAAGCTTTGATGGACTTAAAATCCTTTAATAAAAGAACATGCCTATAGGCCTTTCAAAGTTCTATAAACCTTCCAAATTTTGTGAAGATCAGACCTTAATCTTATTGAACAGTCATGTTTAACAACACAATTGAATAAGACAACTTAATTGTAAGCTTTTTGATATGTCCACTTAAACTTTGAAGGACGTAAAATCCTTCAACAAAATAACATGTTTACGGGCCTTTCAAAGTTCTAGAAACCTTCCAAATTTGTGTAGATTGTGTCATAAGGAAGAAACACAGAGAGTATATTCCAAGAGGTAGAACTCAAAGAGCAAGTGAGGTACTAGACATATTTCATTCTGACATTTGTGAACCTGTTAGTTCAATTTCAAATGGAGGAACAAGGTTCTTAAAATTTGAAATTTTTATTGATGACTATAGTAGGAATCCTAGGTTTATTTTATTGGAGAAAAGTCTAGGGTCTTTGAAGCATTCATAAATTTTAAAACAGTAGCAAAAAAGTCAATTCAAGTGTTGTGCATAGATAGAGGTGGTGAGCACGACTCATAAGATTTTTCAAAGTTTTATGCGTTGTATGACATTAAAAGATAGAAATCACAACCTACACCCCATAATTGTTTTCTAGATCTTTCTTATAGCTACCCAAAGCTGGAATTGATAGTTTGTTATCGGGCAGTTTGTTTAGTTTTTAGAGCCAATTATTTATTTTAAAGTTTTCGTTGGATCAAATTGGCTAGTGGGTAAAATCTTCAGTAAACAACCTCGTATGCCAATTTTGATAGTTCCAATAGCTCTAGAATATCAATTTAGGCTATATGTATCCTTGGTTCGGGTCCAAAGGCTTTCAGACTCACTTTGGGCTATTGGCTGGAAGTTAAGAAAAATGACACATGGGTATGGGATCTACTTTTCATTGAAATGACCTTAGATAGATATTTAGACTGTGCCATTGATTCCTAAACATCAAATTTTATAGGATAGCATAGTCTGTTTGCGTATAAAGTATTTCGACTAAATTCTAAGGGGCTAGCGGAGACTTGGAGAAATTTCAAGTTTCAACTGGAGTTGGTGCATCGTTTAAGCACCCTTTTAGGCAAATTAAGAGAAGGGACTGCTAAAGCATCTGGTCCATTGCTTAAGCAACTAGTTTTTCCCGGTGGAGGTCCACTTAAGCAGAACCCCTACCACTAAAGCGGTAACTGTGTAGACATCAGTTGTCTCTTAAGCGGTACCTGAATACCTGGTAGGGCATAAAAACCTCACTTAGCCTGATTTTTTCTATTTTTATTCATTCCCAACAATATTAAATCCTAAATAGTGGGAAAACTTGAGAAAATCATTTGTGGGTGATTTTGGAGCTTTGGAAAAGTTAATTTACGCATTTCTTCTTTGAATTTATGGTAAGCTTCCATTAATTTCTTGATTTAATTCTCCATCTTTTTCTAAAATTCCTAAAATCTTGGTGGATTTATTGTAGAACCATTAGGTTTTGGAATTTACCTATTTTTAGGGTAATTATTCCTTGATCATAGAGGGATGTTGAGTTAGTTTTGAAAGTGTGATTCTGTAAATAGGCCCGACATAGGATTTTTACGTAATTTTAGATCTGAAGCACAATAGTGAAACATGGGTATTATTGTTATTGTTTTTATGAGTATATTGTGATTTTGACAGTGTGGCACATTGTGGAAGCTTCTCGAAAGAGAAAATTAGTGATTTAACAGATTCTACTTTTCTTCAGCATCCACGTAGGCTAGGCTTGCCTTCCTCATAGATTGAGCTAATTAATAGTATAATTATTATATTATGCTATATATGGGATGGTATTTAGATATTGGAAGCATGATTTTTATGATTATTCTTATTTAGACTATTTAAGCTATCTTGGAATCGTAATTTAGGTGAAATTGACCTAAATGCTCACAGTTTAGGTGGAATTGACTTAGTTGCTCATGTTTTAGGAAGAATTTCTATCATAGGGCTAATTATATATTATTTAATATCTAAAAATTAATTTAGAAATCTTAGCCTAGTCCGGGAGAGAATTTGCCTAAAAATGCATTTCAAGGATTAGAAGTGGCCCCTCCAGCCCACCGTAGGTCAAGACTTATAATAGCCTTTGTAGACTTATATACGCATGTCAAACCCTTATTAATACTTATTTTTGAGACTTTGAGGAGGTTAAATATTTAATGATTACGCTAATTTAGTAATTGGGAGTTGTGCAAATTTTGAGTAAAATTTGGTGGGTATTTACTGTAATGGCTTATGGATATGGGTTATTTGTATAGTTTATTGATATGGTCTATTTATATGAGTTTCATTTCAAGTCTGTAAATTAATGATGATATTGATAGATGAGTTTCGATTCAAGTCGGGCAACTAATGATTATATTGATACTATGAGTTCTGGTTCAAGTACGGCAAATGATGTTATGATATTAATAATATTGGGGATGCTATGATGATGATGATGATGATATGAGCTTCGTTTAAAGTCTTACATTGAAAGTTGGGTATAATATGATACGTTATGGATGGTTTGATGGTTATAGATGATATTCGGTAAAGTTACGGGTCTCCGATTAGTTATTTTCTTTTAGTTGTACCCTCCAAGATTATCTGGGCCCGCATTGTGTTATTTACTTTTGTACACTTATTAACTTATGGGGGACAATTTAGTAGTTATTCTTGCATGATCTTTACATTATTATTATGGTTTTATTTATTTATTCACGTACAACAGTGTTGGAGCTTATTTCCAAGTTTGCTCTTTTACCTTGACTTAGTTTATTTTATCTTGTATTTATCGTATTTATATCATGATACCTCAGTTGGTCTATGATTCCTAAAGATTACCCATGGTTTTGATACTCATACTATACTTCTATATATTTTTTGTTCAGATTCGTGTAACACCCCGTACTTCTACCTAGCTTAAATTCATCCCAAAGATGTCAAGGACTTGTTTCAAAGATGAATCAACTTTTATACATGTGGTATTTTCAAGATTTCCACTTTTTACCATGTGAGAAATTGAATAAGCTTTCCAATGATACCAAATTCGCCCAAATCTGACACCCGAGCGAAGATTTAGAGCCTTTTTAGTAAGGCAGTGTGCCACCTGAGCTATCAACGCGTCACGGAGCAGGACAAAATGGAAATCTTCAAAATCCAGTGAGTCTCCGCAATTATGGCGCTTCGCTCCAGGGCTCAAATTCAGAATTGTCTTTTTTCCAATGTCTCAGCGCGATGTCTCCGCGTCGCGCCAAACTTTCAGGTTGCAAACAAAGTGGCAATGCTATAGCCCCGCGTCGCACCACCATGCAGATTCTTAATTGTCCAATTCCAGTGACTTGGTGAGATAGTGGCACGTCGCGCCAAGGATAAAAATCAATAAATTTTTACAAAAATTAAAATACGCGTCCAAGGGTTAAAAGAGTCAATTTCCCACTCCTATTTAAGCCTAATAACACGTGATTCAGCCATTTTTCATCCAAAACATAGTGTTTCTCTCAAATTTCTCTCAAGAACAAGCTAGGGTTTTCAATTGGGGATTCAAATCCAAGAATCAAATTCAGGAATCTCTCCGTCAATCTTTGTAGAATCAAGAACTAAGGTATGCACAGTGTTGATTCATGGATTCCTTTCATCCATGAAGCTCAAGAACCCTATTTTAAACTATATGTCATGATGTTCTTGTTTTGAATTGATTATCTTCACGTTGTTATTTTTGTATGATTGCCAAGATTGCCTATTTATCTTGTTTTTATGAAACCATGATAGTATAGGGTTGAAATTCATGCAATTGAGTTAAATTGTGGAACCATGTTGTATTAAATTGATAATCATACCTATGCCCTAAGTGTGCATGCAAGGTGTTTGATAATATGCCCCAATGAATGAATGATGATCAAGTACTTAGTTTTCATATGTCAAGATTATGTCATGCCTCTTAAGTTATGCTATACCTATTTGATTAAGATGATTCCTATGCTAAACCTATGCATTGTGATTGCTTGATGGGATGTTCATAAGATTAGAAGCATGAAATTATGCCGTTTATATGCATTACTATCCATGTACAACATTATGATGATCATGTTCTTCATGAAATTCCTAACTATGAAATTATGAATTGTTGATATTGGTCATGTGATCAAAAGTGTCAAGCCTTGTCAGTTTCATTCTATCGAGTCCTAGGGGTACTTGTACCCAATAATTTAGCTATGTGCCTAGAGCCATGTCATGTTTTCATGATACTCTCAGTCAAGCCATGATCAGGAGAATTCAGTCAGTCATATGACTCAGGAAAACTCAGTAAACTCAGTATCAGTCCAGTCCCATTTAGTTATCTCAAAAATCTCAGTGATCTCAGTGATCTCAGTGATCTCAGTCATTCATCATGTCTCAGTAGCATTCTGTCAGTCAACAGAACTCAGTGAACTCAGTTTAGCTTCGCTAAAGAATACCATTAGTATCAGTTCAGTTCAGTTCAGTTAATCAGTTCAGTGTCTATTCAGTTGGGAGTAGGATTCAGCACCGATTGAACTCAAGGATGGGGACTCACCTGTTATTCAGTGGGAGGGTGATCCTTAGAAGCAATCCTTACATTCCAGAACTACGTAGCCAGCGTAGGTTCAGATGTACCCCTATGCATAGGGCTACTAATATATATTATTAGGGGTTATTCCTATAGGAGGGTTGATGGAAGATCTTCCTATTAGAGAGGGTTACTTCACAGCTTTTCTTTACTCGTGGCATAGTATTGACACCCTTCCAGCTAGGGTTATAGGTTGGACCCCACCAGTTCAGTTCTGGGGTATGTCGGTTAGATAATTACCTCCCACCATTTTAGTCTCAATCTCAGTAATAGAACTGAGATAGTTCTACAAATTTTAGGAAAGTCAAATACAGTCACTCAGTACAGTACGAAACTCAATTAGTTTCATCAGAACTTAGACTGTCAGATACAGTCGCTCAGTATCAGTAAACTAATTATTTGAAACTCATGTTATCAGTATTCAACTTCAGGACTGTCAGATACAGTCAACCAGACCAGTTCTTCATAATCAGAACTATCAAAAAATAGTTATTCATGTATCCATAATCTAGTGTCAGTCCCTCAGTATTCAGTGTCCCAGCATCAGTAAACTTAGATGTCTGTAAATCCATGTTATTAGTAGACTAAGTAGTCAGAACTTAGTATTCAGTCCTATCACGATCTTAGTTACAGTTATATATTCATATATGTATTCTCACGTTCATATCATTCAGTCAGTTAGTGTTATCCATGCATATGAACCCTTTTGCATTTTGCCTACCTCACTTGCATACCAGTACATTTAATGTACTGACGTATTTGCGCTATGCTGTTTTATACTATAGGTTTAGAAGCACTAGGTGCCAAGCATCCTTAGTAGATCAGACATTCAGCAGCCAGACTAGCATTGAGTCCTCATCATTTGAGGATAGCATAATTATTTTATTACTTTATTATTTTAGTAGTTCGGAGTTAGTCAGTTACAAATATCAGTCATGGGTTAGCTTGTAGTCCTTCGGGGTCATGAGCACCGTGTAGCATTCCGGGTGCCAGATTTGGGGCGTTACAAACTTTGTATCAGAGCCTAAGGTTTAACAGTGTCCTAGGAAGTCTGAAAAGTCGCATCTAGTAGAGTCTTGTGCATAGGTGGGTTGTGCACCATACTTATGTGCAGAAGGCTATGAGATGTTTTTGGAACTGTTTCCCTTCTTTTGTGTTTCAGATCATGCTATAGAAAGGTTCTCTAAGAAATTCATGTAGGTTCTCATCATGCTCCACTTATGTCAGCTCCACCTTACTTTCAAGGTAACAGAAATAGTAAAGCTCAAGGTCCTAGGGGTAGGGCTTTCTCAGACAGTCCCCGCAGATAGTTATGGGATTGCTCATAGGCTCAAAAGTATCCCATCAGTTCTGTTATGTTCCAAAGTTGTACATATCTCATTCATGATCATGATAACTTATTCGTAAACCCAAAATTAGATATGTCATCAGACCCTTCTCAGTACCAGTCTAAACCTTGGTTATCAGAAACCAGTATTCAGTCTTAGCTACAGTCTTAGTTACAGTTATAGTCTCAATTACCGTTTTATCTATAATCTCAGTCCCAATCCTAGTTCAGTAATCAGGTCGGTAACTCAGTTTAGTTTCGAGTTTACTCGACCATAGCATATAGTTATCAACTACTCAATTGTCAGCCTTCCAATACCTCAGTTTACAAGACTGTTCTAGAAACATATATTACTCTTGGTGTTGCTTTCTCAAATAATACAATTACCCTCAGTTCATGCTCAGTATCTCATGTCAACTAGTCAGTCCTGATCGCCTATGCATAATGCTCTGCAGTTGTAGTCCAGTTATTCAAGACTAAGTACGGTTCCATCTTGCAGACCCAGTATTCAGCTATCAGTCACCCAGTTAATCAGATAAGTTAGCATATTTATGCACTTGTGTTCATCACCCAGGTGACTCTTTTCAGTAATATCAGTTGCAGTGCAAGAGACTTAGTCATTTCATCTTAAATGGTGTTCGTAGGCCTCAACCCATCTTACCGAACTTTAGCCATGTGATGATTTTCTTATTCAGCTGTCTTGTTTAGACAAGGCCAAGATTTCTTTTTTCCCTAAAGCCACTAGAACTTTATAGAAACAGTGTTAAAGAAAGGCTCCAATAGACCATAAGTTTTCATTATGAGTTAATCCGTAAAACTAAAAAGTCAATCTATCAGTCAGACGGACAAGTTCACATGGTTTGGGTTTTCGTCGCTTCCATCTAGACGTACTATCTTAAGCCTCATGAATGTAACCATTATAAGATGAACCAACTAGATAGATGCAAGCTCAGCCCAGTTCATGTATCATGCTTCAGTTTCAGATCCCAGATATTTAGTTAAGACTCAGCTCGTAGATGCCTTGTGCATCGCTTTAGTTTTCTCAGCGACTTAACCAAGTGAGTATTCTTCTAGGGACCTATTCTCCCAAAGGGGATATATACTATGATTCCCCAAAACTTTTATGACATAAACATGCCGTTCTCTTCTCATAACAAATCTAGTTTGGAGTAGTGGGTACCCATAGGTTAACCCTCTAGCTCCAATCTCGGTCATATGCCACGTATTCAAGGTACTTAGTTTAGATCACAATATTCATATCATGCATCACGTTCCAGACCCAGTTACATTCTCATGTTTCCACTCATGCATATTTAGTAATTAAGCATAGACTCAACCCAATGTAATAGCTTTTCTTAAGTTATCCAGTTTCAGCTACAAATGTAGTATTCAGTTCCATGCTCAGTTTTTATTTCAAACCTGGTATCGTTACCCTTATATGTTCAGTTACATGTTTATGAGTTGGTTCAGTCATGTATTCACGTATCAGATATGTGTGATCAGCTTATCAGTACTCTCAGTCATGCATTCATGTATCAGTTCAGTCATAAAATCATGCATCAGATGTGCATGCTCAGTATGAATCTCAATAATGTCAGTCAGGTAGTCATGTTTTAAGTGTTCATGTTTAGTATGTACTTCATCTTATTATTTCTCCCATCTCAATCAGTCTCATTCGAGGATAAATGTTTCCAAGGAGGAGATATTGTAATACTCCATACTTCTACCTAGCTTAAATTCATCCCAAAGATGTCAAAGACTTGTTTCAAAGATGAATCCACTTTTATACATGTGGTATTTTCAATATTTTCACTTTTTATCATGTGAGAAATTGAATAAGCTTTCCATCGATACCAAATTCACCTAAATCTGACACTCGGGCGAAGATTTAAAGCCTTTTTAGTAAGGCAGTGTGCCACCTGAGCCATCAACGCGTCGTGGAGCAAGCCAAAATGGCAATCATCAAAATCCAGTGAGCCTCCATGATTATGGCGCGTCGCACCAGGGCTCAAATTTAGAATTGTTCTTTTTCCAGTGTCTCAGCGCGATGTCTCCTCGTCGCACCAAACTTCTAGGTCGCAAACAAAGTGGCAATGCTATATCCCCACATCGTGCCACCATGCAGATTCCCAATTGTCCAGTTCTAGTTACTTGGCATGATAGTGGCGCGTCGCGCCAAGGATAAAAATTGGAAAATTTGCATAAAAATTAAAATACACGTTCAAGGGTTAAAAGGGTCAATTTCTCCCCCCTATTTAAACCCAATAACACATGATTCAACCATTTTTTATCCAAAACATAGTGTTTCTCTCAAGTTTCTCTCAAGAACAAGATAGGGTTTTCAATTGGAGATTCAAATCCAAGACTCAAATTCAAGAATCTCTCCATCATTCTTCGTAGAATCAAGAACTAAGGTATGTACAGTGTTGATTCAAGGACTCCTTTCGTCCATGAAGATCAAGAACCCTATTTTAAACTATATTTCATGATGTTGTTTTGAATTGATTATGTTCATGTTGTTATTTTTGTATGATTGCCAAAATTGCCTCTTTATCATATTTTTATGAAACCATGTTAGTATAGGGTTGAAATTCATGCAATTGAGTTAAATTGTGGAACCATGTTGTATTAAATTGATAATCATACCTATGCCCTAAGTGTTCATGCATGGTGTTTGATAATATACCCAATGAATGAATGATGATCAAGTACTTAGTTTTCATGTGTCAAGATCATGTCATGCCTCTTAAGTTATGCTATACCTATTTGATTAAGATGATTCCCATGCTAAACCTATGCATTGTGATTGCTTGATGAGATGTTAATAAGATTAGAAGGATGAAATTATGCCATGTTTATACGCATTACTATCCATGTACAATATTATGATGATCATGTGGTTCAAGAAATTCCCAACTACGAAATTATGAATTGTTGGTATTGGTCATGTGATCAAAAGTGTCAAGCCTTGTCAGTTTCATTCTATCGAGTCCTGGGGGTACTTGTACCCAATAATTTAGCTGTGTGCCTAAAGTCATGTCATATTTTCATGATACTCTCAGTCAAGCCATGATCAGTAGAATTCAGTCAGTCATGTGACTCAGGAAAACTCAGTAAACCCAGTATCAGTTCAGTCCCATTCCGTAATCTCAGTAATCTCAAAAATCTCATTGATCTCAGTCAGTCATCATGTCTCAGTAGCATTCCGTCAGTCAACGGAACTTAGTGAACTCAGTTTAGCTCCACTAAATAATACCATTAGTATCAGTTCAGTTCAGTTCAGTTAATCAGTTCAGTGTCTATTCAGTTGAGAGTAGGATTCAGCACCGAGTAAACCCAAGGATGGGGACTCACTTGTTATTCAGCTGATGGTGTGATCCTTAGAAGCAATCCTTGCGTTCCAGAACTACATAGCTAGCATATATTGAGATGTACCCCTATGTGTAGGGCTACTAATACATCTAGTTTAGGGATATTCCTACAGGAGGAATGACGGAAAAGCTTCCTAGTAGAGAGGTCTACTTCATAGCTTGTCTTTACCCATGGCACGGTATTGACACCCTTCCAGCTGGGGTTACAGGTTGGATCCCACCAGTTTAGTTCCGGGGCATATCGGTTAGATGATTACCTCCCACCATTTCAGTCTCAGTCTCTCTATCAATAATAGAACTCAGACAGGTCTACAGATTTTAGTACTATCAAATAAGTCACTCAGTACAGTACGAAACTCAGCTAGTTCCATCAGAACTTAGACTGTCAGATACAGTCGCTCAGTATCAATATGCTAGTTATATGAAACTCATGTTATCAGTATTTAGCTTCAGGACTATCAGATACAGTCAACCAGACCAGTTCTTCATAATCAGAACTGTCGAAAAATAGTTATTCATGTATTCATAATATAGTATCAGTCCCTCAGTATTCAGTGTCCCAGCATCAGTAAACTCAGATGTTTGTAAATCCATGTTATAAGTAGACTCTTTAGTCAGAACTTAGTATTTAGTCCCATCACGATCTCAGTTACAGTTATATATTCATGCATGTATTCTCACATTTATATCATTTAGTCAGTTAGTGTTGTCCATGCATATGAACCCTTTTATATTTAGCCTACCTCACTTGCATACCTGTACATTCAATGTACTAACACATTTGCGCTATGGTTTTTCATACCATAGGTTTAGAAGCACGACCTCTCAAGCATCCTTAGTAGATTAGACGTTCGCAGCCAGACTAGCATTGAGTCCTTATCATTCGAGGATAGCATGATTATTTTATTACTTTATTATTTCAGTAGTTTGGAGTTAGTTGAGGACATGTCCCATCAACTCCACAATTTTCAGACAGTTTAGAGGCTTTCAGACTATAGTATTTTCAAACTATAACATGTTTCAGGAAGTTTATCTCAGTTTTGGGTATTATTATACCCCATTACAGACATTGTTTTATATTTGGTATTTGTTCATTTTTGAACCTTATGGCCTTACAGCTTATATTTCGCATAACTACAGTATATTATTCAGTGCTCAGTTATAGATATCATTCATGGGTTAGCTTGTGGTCCTTTGGGGTCATGAGCACCGTGTAGCATTTTGGGTACCAAATTTGGGGTGTTACAATTTGAGTACTAGCAGTAGTTGCTAACGTGATGTTTTTGTTGGGTTGATTTCAGAGATTGAGTGAAATCTTAGAGTCAGAGTTACCCATTTTCCTTCTATTATCCATATCCAGTCTTTTATTTTCCGAGATAAATTATATTTGACAGTTTTAATACTTAAGTTTTAGTTGTAGTACCTCTGTACCGATGTTACTAGGTCTTTGGATGATTTTGGATCTTTTATCTATATATTAGACTATTATGACTATTTTATTGCTATTTTAAGTCTTTAAGTATTGATTTTAGACTTTTAGGCTATTGTTCACCAAGTTATCCCACTACTTAAAGCTCTAGGCTACAGTTTGGCTTACCTATTGAAGGAATAAAGTAGGTGACATCATGACTCATAAATTGAGTTATGACAAATTGGTATCAGAGTTTAGGTTTCACCAGTATTGTTGGTACAAGAGCAAGTGTCTAGTAGAGTCCCACAGATCGGAATGATGACGTCCGTTTCTTATCCTCGGGAAGCTATAAGACTTTCTTAGGAGTTCTTCACTTTTTTCCCTCATTTATTTCTAAGAGTATGAGTTGGTTTCTAAAGCATTTCTTTGGTTTTTATCCTTCGTAGATGGCTAGGACACGTGTTATCGCTACATAAGATAAGGGTTTTGAGATCGAGCCTAATGATCCTATTGCTATTCATAAATGACCTAGAGGTTGTGGAAAGCCTAGGTATGTGTCCCTAGCTAGGTTCCAGGATAGGGGGCTTCCCCATACCCTAGTCTTTCTCCCGAGCCAAAGATTCTTCTGCCCAAGCAAGTGGTGGCCAAGGACCAACCCAGGCTCCACCAAGGTTTATTTCTTCTTTGGTGCTCAGGGATGCTATGGTTTAGATTTTGGGATGAGTTAGTGGTGCACTATATAATTGTTCATAGTCTACGGATCAAAGTAGTACAGAGGCGAGGGTGAATTTTGTATTTGTGGCTCCCAAGGTTGAGGTCCCTCTTACATCGGCGGTTGCCCAGACACTAGTTGCTTATTCAGTAGTTTCCTATTCTTCTATGTAAGGAATAGAATATGTTGGGTAGAATCTTGAGATTATCTCTGCTTAGGTTTTTTGGTGTGTCGAGCGAGGATGCATATGAGTTATCGATTGCTTGAGAGGATAAGCTTTAAAATTTAGGCCTAGTTGATACTCGTGGTGTGGAATGCACTATTTTTCAGTTGGACACTATTTTTCAGTTGGACTTTGCAGCTCGACATTGGTGGAGAGGTCATATTATTTCCAAGACAGCTGGATCTCCCCCATTGACATTAACTCAGTTCTCTGAGATATTTGGGGAGAAATATATGCCTCACAGCCTTAGGGATCATTTGAGTGACTAGTTCTTAAGGTAGGAACAGGGATCCATGACTATTGTGGAGTATGAGCCTCGATTTCATGAGTTGGCTAGGCATGGTACTTCTATTCTGACTACTGAATATGAGGGGGTTTGTTGCTTTATTCGGGGATTGAAACTTTCTCTTTGTATGTCTACACATAGTTTGGATGTTGTGGGTATGTCTTTTGCTAAGGTTTCTAATCATGTGCCGGTTATGGTGAAGATACATCGTGAGGCCCAAGGGGGTATTGATAAGGGCTTGCAATATCAAGGTAATTTCAGTGGGAGTCGTAATGGCTCATGATTCAGAGGTAGTGGTTCTCAAGGTTGGTGAATTATGCATCAGCTATATCAGTATCAGGGTTAGTCTAGTACTTGTTTAGGCCGTACTTTAGATTACTAATAAAGTCCAGTCTATTTTAAGTGATCATCCTAGCCAGGGTATTTCTCAGTCTTTGAGAGGTTTATTTTGTGATTATTTTAGTCGTGATGGTTATTTTAGGTTAGCCAGATCTTCTAGTTTCAGTACATCTCTTAGGGATATATCATAGTTATAAAGATTTTGATCATTTCTTGAAGGAGTGACCTAGCCGTGGAGCAATGGTTTCTTCATTTCAAAGGGTTCCACCCCTAACTAGAGATGGTATGAATGGTCGTAGGGGTGATCCCCAATATACTCATGGAGATTCTTAAAAAGGTAGGATAGGAGATCGATCAGGAGCCTATTTAGGCAATGAGCATGGTCAGAGGTATGTCGTTCTTGCTAGACTCGAGGCTGAGTCTTTAGATTCTATTATCACTGGTACGATCTTGGTGTCCATCAGTCAACTTTTGCTTTATTTGGTCTGGATCAACTTATTCTTATGTGTCGACTTATTATGCCTCGCGATTAGAGTTATATTAGGATTTATTATCCCTGTTATTATGTGTATCGACTCCCGTGGGTGATTCTTTATTAGTGGATCAATTTTATAGATCATGTGTTATGACTATTTGAGAGCTTGATACTCAAACTAATCTTATTGTGTTAGATATGGTGGATTTTGATGTGATTCTGGGCATGAAGTGGTTAACCCACTATCATCCAGTCCTGGATTGTTTTTGCCAAGACCATTACCTAATTCATACCTAGTGTACCCCTGATTGTATGGCAGGGAACGGTTAGCCACAAGCCAATAGGGATTTTACTTATATTTATGATAGAAGGCTTATTTTGAGAGGGTGTAAGTCTTACCTCTCTTGTATTTGTTATGTTAGTGTAGAGAGTCTGTCCTTGACTCTGAGCCTATAGTTCATAAATTTTCTGATGGTTTCCCTATTATTTTACCTGATCTTCCTCCTAAGCATGAAATAGAGTTTGACATTGATCTTAAGTTGGGCACCCGACCTATTTCTATGGAACCTTACCGTATGACTCTTGTCTAGTTTAAGGAGTTGAATTCTCAGTTTCAGGATCTTCTTAGTAAGGATTCATTAGACTGAGTGTGTCTCCTTAGAGAGCTCCTATATTGTTTGTGAAGAAGAATGATGGTTCCATACATATATGTATTGATTATAGGAAGCTTAATAAAGAATGATGAAGAACCGATATCGTATGCCACATATTGATGATTATTTACCAGCTTTAGGGAGCAGCAGTGTTCTCTAAGATTGATTTGAGGTTTGGTTACCATCAGTTGAGGATTCGGGCTGAGGATATCCCAAAGACGGACTTTAGGACCCGTTATGGTCATATAGAGTTTTTAGTGATGTCTTTTGTGTTGACTAACGCCCCAAATACTTTTATGAATTTGATGAACCATGTGTTCAGACCTTATTTAGATTCTTTTGTGATTGTGTTCATCGACAACACCTTTGTGTATTCGAGGAGTAGAGATGAGCATATGTAGTAATTGAGGATTGTGCTGCAGACTTTGAGAGATCATATATTTTTTCCAAAATTATCTAAGTATGAGTTTTAGCTTAAGTCGGTGACAATCTTTGGGCATGTGGTATTTAAGTATGGGAATATGGTAGACCTAGCAAAGATCTAGGCTATTCATAATTAGGCCAGGTCTACTTCTCAGACTGAGGTTCATAGCTTCATTGGTTTTGCCAGTTAATATAAATGGTTCATTGAGATTTTTGCTACCATCACAGCGCCAATGACCAGATTCACTCATAAGGAGGTTCTTTTTTTATGGTTCGGGGAGTGTGAGTCTAGCTTTGGAAAGCTCAAGAAATTTCTCACTTTAGCTCTTATTTTAGCTCTTCATGTTGAGGGTGACGTATCCACCATATATTGTGATGCTTCTGGTGTTGGTTTGGGTTATGTATTGATGAAGCAGAGTCAATTTATTTCTAATGTGTCGAGACAGTTAAAGGTGCACGAGCGCAACTACCTCATTCATGATTTAGAGTTACCGGTGGTAGTTTTCGTACTTAAGATTTAGAGGCATTATCTTTATGGTGTGCATCATGATATCTTCATGGATCATCTTAGTCTTCAACACCTTATGACCCAGAGGGAGCTCAATTCTAGCTAGTGTAGATAGATGAAGTTGCTTAAGGATAACGATATCTCTTTTGTATCATCCATGCAGGGAAAATATGGTAGTGTATACCTTGAGTCATATGGCGGTTAGTATGGGTAGCTTGGCTTGTATTTTAATTTCTCAAAGGTCCTTGGCATGGGACATTCATTCCTTAGCTAAATTAATGGTGCAACTTGATATTTCAGACCCTGGGAGGGTTCTTGCTAGTGTTAAAGCAAGGTCTTCTCTATTGAGTAAATTAGGGTTTGTCAGTTTGAGGATAAAAGACTCTGCATCATTCGTGATCAGGTTTTAAGTGGTGAGTCCAAGAGGGCTACCATAGATTCTGAGGGTATTTTGAGATTTGATAGCTACATTTGTGTTTCGAGGGTTGATGATTGATTTAGTCAATTTTATGTAAGGCTCATAGCTCCAGATATTCTATTCACCTGGGTACAGCTAAGATGAATAGAGATTTGAGGCAGCATTATTAGTGGAGTGGTATAAAGAGAGATATGAAGGACTTTGTTGCTCATTCCTTATGTTGTCAGTAGGTGAAGGCCGAGCATCAGAGGTTTCTCATTCTCGAGTAGAAATAGGAGAGAATTGTCATGAACTTTATTAGTGGTTTGCCTTATACTTTCCATAGTTCTGATGGTATTTGGGTCATTTTGGATTGGTTGACCAAGTCGGCACATTTCATTCCTATTCAAATGTCTTTCAGTGCAGAGAGGTTTTAGTTCTGATATGTTGGCTTGTATCTATGTTAGTGAGATAGTCCATTTGCATGGTGTGCCTATATCCATCAATTTAGATCAAGGTTCGGTATTTACTTCTATCTTTTGGAGAGCTTTTTAGGAAGATTTAGGTACTAGGTGGATCTAAGCATAGCCTTCCATCCTCAAATTGATGGGTAGTCGGAGTGGACTATTCAGTTTCTCGAAGATATTCTCTGAGCTTGTGTTATGTATTTTGGAGGTCAATGGGAGAAGCACTTAGCTTTGGCAGAGTTCGTGTATAATAATATCTACCATTCAATATTGATATGGCATCTATCGAGGCCTTATATGGTAGGTGATGTCGTTCTTTGGTTGGTCAGTTTAAGACTTTCGAGATTATCCCCGTGGCATGGACTTGATTTAAGAGTCGTTAGATAGGGTCAGGGTGATTCAGGATAGGTTGAGGGCATCTCAGAGTAGGAAGAAAGTTTATGCAGATTGTAGACTTCGTGCCTTGAGAGGTTCGGGAGGAAATAAAAGCACAGCCCCAGATATATTGGATCCTTTAATATTTTTGCATAGTTGGTGAGGTGGCTTATGAGTTATCTATGCCCCCAGATTTTTCTGTTGTCCATTTGGTATTTCATGTTTCAAAATTACGGCAATACATTCCTGACCTTTCTCATGTATTTTAGAAGACTCGGTTCAATTGGATGAGCGGTTGACCTTCGAGGAGGAGCCTATGCTTATATTGGCTAGTGATGTCAGGTGGTTGCACACTAGAGAGATTCCAGTAGTTAAGTTTCAATGGAGGCAACGCCCAGTAGAGGAAGCTACTTCAGAGATTGAAAGTGAGATGGGAACCCAGTATCCGCACCTGTTTTAGGCTTCAGGTACATCCTAATCCTTTACTTTCGTGGATGAAAGTTCTTTTACTAGTGGATATTGTAATGACCCTCCAAGTCATTTTCTATATTTCCACTCATTTTGTTATTTAGAGATTTTCTATAGCTGCACCAAGTCATTTATGACTTGCTACAACTGACAGTTCGGTTACTGGGCAGTTCGTTTGGTTTATAAAGTCAATTCCTAGTTTTGAAGTCTTTGCTGGTTCAAATTGGCTACCGGGTAAAAACTTTAGTCAAACAACCCTGTATGCCAATTCTGACAGTTCTAACAGCTCTAAAACGTCAATTTTAGGCTAGATGGACCCTTTATTCGGGTTTCAAGGCTTTCGAACTTATTTTGGGCTACTAGACGGAAGTTAAGAAAAATGGCACATGGGTGTGGGACCTACTTTTCATTAAAATGATCTCGGATGGAAATTTCAACTGGACCATTGAGTATGAAATTTAGAATTTGATAGGATACGAAGCGCATTTATGTATATGGGATTCTAGATAAATCCTGAGGGGTTGGCGGAGACTTGAAAAAATTCTAAGTCTCAGTTGGTGCTGGTGCATTGCTTAAGCACCCTTTTAGGTTGCTTAAGCGAAGGGGCCACTAAAGCGGTCGGCCCATCACTTAAGTGATAGGGTTTTCCCAGCGGAAGTTTGCTTAAGCGGTAGCCGCTAAAGCGGTAACAGACAGTTTAAGCGGTAACCGTACAAACTCTAGTTGTTGCTTAAGCGACACTAGGTCGCTTAGTACTCGAATACCTGGTAGGGGTATAAAAACCCCACTTAGCTCGATTTCCCCCATTTTTCATCCATTCCCAAGAATATTAAATCCTAAAAAGTAGAAAAACTTAGGAGAATCATTTGTGGTTGATTTTGGAGATTTGGAAAAGTTAATTTATGTGTTTCTTCTTCGAATTTGTGGTAAGCTTTCATTAATTTCTTGATTTAATTCTCCATTTTTTTTTTAAATCTCAAAAGGTTGGGTGACTTAATTGTAGCACTATTAGGGCTCATAATTCATCTATTCTTTAGGATAATTATTCCTTGAGCATAGAGGGATGTTGAATTGGTTTCGAAAGTGTGATTCTGCAAATGGGCTCCACATGGGATTTTACGTAATTTTGGATAAGAAGAACAATAGGGAAATATAGGTATCATTGTTCTTGTTTTGATAATTAGATTGTGATTTTGATAGTGTGTCACCCTGTAGAAGCTTTTCGGAAGGGGAAATCGGTGGTTTAACGGATTCTTTGGGCTTTTCTTTGGCGTCCGGGTAGGCTAGGTTTACCTTCCTCATAGATTGAGATAATTCATAGTATAATTTTGATATTCTTCTAGATATGGGATGAAATTTAGGTATTGTAAGCATGAATGGTATGATTAGTCTTATTTATACTATTTAGGCTATCTTGGAATCGTAATTTAGGTAAAATTGACTTAAATGCTCACATTTTATGTGGAATTGACTTAGTTGCTCATGTTGTATGAAGAATTGCTATCTTAGGTCTAATTATGTCTTATTTAACATCTATAAATGAACTTATATACCTTACCTTAGTTTGGGATAGAATTTGCCTAAAAATGCATTTCAGGGATTACAAGTGGGCCCTTCCGGCCCATCTTAGGCCAAGACTTGTGTTAGCCTTTGTAGACTTATATATGTATGTTGAACCCTTATTAATACTTATTTTGAGATTTTGTGGAGGTTAAATGCTTAATGATTATGCTAATTTAGTAATTGGGAGTTAGTGCAAATTCTAAGTAAAATTCGGTGGGTTATTATTATGATTTAGTGTTATGGCTTATGGATATGGTTACTTGTATGGTTTTTTGATATGGTCTATTTATATGAGTTTCAGTTCAAGTTCGAAAATTAATGATGATATTAATATATGAGTTTCAGTTCAAGTTTGGCAATTAATGATGATATTGATACTATGGGTTCTGGTTCAAGTCCATCAAATGATGTTATGATATTGATACTATAGGGTATATTATGATGATAATGATATAAGTTCTGGATCGAGTCTGGCATTAAGAGTTGGGTATAATATGATACAGTATGGATGGTTTGATGGTTATAGCTGATATCCAGTGAAGTTACGGGTCTCCAGTTATTTATTTTCCTTTGGTTGTACCCTCCGGGCTTATGGGGGCCGCGTTGGGTTATTTACTTTTCCACATATATTGGATTATTGGTTTCAATTTAGTAGTTATAATTGTGTGATCTTTACGTTGCTATTTTGAATTTATTTTTTATTTATTTATGTACAGCAATGTTGGAGTTTATTTTCAGGTTTGCCATTTTACTTGACTTAGCTTATTGTATCTTATATTTTATCGTATTTATATCATAATTATCTCAGTTGGAAGATGATTCCTACTAAGTACCTATGATTTTGGTACTCATAATACTTATATACCCTTTTGGTGCACATTCGAGTACTAGTAGTCATTGCTGACGTGACGTTCGTGCTGGGTTGATTTTTGATATTGGGTGAGCTCTTAGAGTCGGAGTTACCATTTTCCTTCTATTATCCATATCTAGTCTTTCATTTTCTAAGACGGATTGTATTTGACAGTTTTAGTACTTATGTTTCATTTGTAATAGCTTTGTACCGACACTACCAGGTCTTGGGATGATTGTGGATCTTTTATCTATATATCATACTATTATGATTGTTTTATTACTATTTTAAGTCTTTAAGTGTTTATTTCTGACTTTTAGGCCATTTTCCACCAAATTAGCCCATTGCTTAGAGCTTCGGGCTACGATTTGGCTTACCTACTGGTGGGATAAAGTAGGTGTCATCATGACTCGTAAATTGGATCGCGACACAGAAACATTCTATTGGCAGTCATATTTACCTGTACCACTAATCCAATCTTAGCCTCTTGAATTATGCACTACCCATCATTTATATTTTAATTCATAACCTTCCTCTTATAATTGCCCAATGTTGATAAAATTAGTCTTCAAGCATGGCACATAAACATCAGAAATTATATATATTCTATTTTCTTTCATCTGTACTCTAACCTGACCTTTCCCCACCGTTGAAAGTTTTGAGTCTTCTCCAAACCTCACTTTGCCTCTAGGAGTTTCATCCAAGCTTGAGAAATTTTACTTAACATCAGTCATATGATTGATGCATCCTGTGTCTAAGTACCACTAATTTTTTGTAATCTCCACGTTATTACTATTATAGTGATATCTCTTCTTCCTCTTGTTCCGCAAATTTGGACAATTCACCCTTTTTTCTTTAAAATATGTGTTCTGTATTCAGACATAAAATGGCCAAATTTATGACACTTGTTGAACTCAATATGTGCATTACTTTCTGCTCCTCCTGTGTGGTTGGTTTGGAAAAATCTTCCTCGATCTTTTTCCCTTCTTCGGCCATAGGTGTTTGTTTGAGCATCTACGTATCTCTTCATTTCCTTCTTATCATGCTTACTACTTGGAGTTGAGACTTGAAGAGCTTATTCCTCTTATTCTAGTTGGATCAACTTCTTCTCGTGAACTAACATCGTTCTTTTGTGGTTCATCCAATGATAGCTCATCAATATCGCGTGACTCCTCTATGGCACAGAAAATAAAGTTGAACTTAGGAGTTACTTATGTCAAGATCTTGTTTGCAATAACCATGTCCTCTAATTTATCATTCTGTAGTATCATCTTGTTGACGATGGTCATTACTCTTGAGAAGTAATCCATATTGATTCTCGTGAATTCATTTTCAATGTCTTAAATTTAGTGTAAACTGCCTGAAGTTGTTGCCTTTTAGTCTTAGAACCTTGATACTTTTCATTGAATCTCATATGTGTTTGGAGATATCTTTGCAAAGAATTGTCTCCAAGATTGAACGATCTTATAACCTGAAACAAATAGTTTTGGCTTTTAGGTCTTTCAATTTCACTCCTTCTGTCTCTACCTTCCGAGCTTTTGTTGCACCAGCTTTCAATAGTGATATACCTTCTAAACTACATGCCAGTATTCTTTTGATTTCGGAAATTTCACCATCACATACACCAATGGTCATAATGACCATCAAAATGAGGGGTAGAAGGTTGAACGAAGTTCTCTGATGCCATCAGAAAGATTTTAAATGTTTAGAAAAGGCTACTGGAGAGGCCCAGAACACAAAAAGGAGAAAATATTGATGTCAATATATCATATTATTCATCAAAATAAAGATGCATTTATGCAGGCTGAAAACATAACAAGAAAATCAAAACTTACGGCAACCTACTTCCTAGATAATTGCTAATAATTCCCTCCTACAAGTTAGGAGTTAGCTGCCTAAAGATTAGGTAAAACAACCGACTAGATAAACAAACTTGGTAAAACAGAGTCAAAGTATAGTTAAAAAAACTTTTTCCCTTCATGTTTACCTTTTATAGACGTAATAGCACCTAAATGGCCATGCCTTTATATTGCGCAAAATTGGTTAAAGCATGTGGTAAAAGTGGGAAAGTACACGTGATAGAAGGATATGATGAAAGCAAGGAATCAACATGTTGGTCTTGGGGCACAAGAGGAAGGACCTTACCTGGAACAAGCAAAGAGGATAAGAATGAAAGAGAGAAATCCATGCCCAAATGAAGTGGCTAATGGGGAAAAAAGGACAGACACATGTTGTCTTACAGATTGCCTATGCGGGAACGAATATTGGCTAGCACCAGTAACGGCATCACCACGTAGCCTACGACTATTGGTCTTAGTAATGTAGGGTTCAAGTGGAGATTTTTTATTGGCTAATGCCTCACCATTGTATAACCCATAAATAAATAGCTTATTTTCATCATTTGTGAAGGCATTTTGAATTTCACGTAATATAATAATAACACTTAATTCTTGATCTCCAAGTTTACTGTATTTAATCTATATCTTTTAAGCATTTTTTTCTCCCAAATGTTATCTAATCTAGGACTTGCATCTCTGAATTCAGTGCTGACAATGACATTAAAAGTCAAATCTTCATACACTTCACTCAGTGCCGACAACAACATTGGAAGTCAAATCTTCATACACTTCACTCTTTTACTCGTTTTACTTATTTTTTTCACTTATGAACCTCACAATATTCAACTGCTACTAATTGTATATAATGAGTTAAACTAAGACATGTGTCCTTAACCTCAAAAAAAATATAATTGTACTGTCTTTTCGGTAAACAAGTTTCCACCGACCATGGGGCAAGGGCAACTGTATGCTGGTTTAGCTTACCTAAGTTTACTTTCTTACTAGTTTGAACGTTGTTGTCTTGGAGGAACCACCTACGGCAAACGAAAGTGATCAGACCAACATCCCTCATGATCATCAATGATATTCTTTGCCCGACAATAAAATAACACTTCCCATAAAGAGTATCGAACACACTATGCACAATATTTCTCCACTAGGTCAACTCCATTGGACAAAAAAGGAAAGCCAGTTGTGCCCAGCCCCCAGATACTCATAAATTGCTAGATGAAACCATCAATTATTGATAAAACCGCGAATCTATTTACAGACTCTTTGTACTTATTACTTTTAATCATAGATGAACTGCAGATTAGAGAGAAAAAGAAGGAAGAAGAAGAAGTTTGAAGAAGAGAGAATGAGAGTGATTTTGTTATTCAAGCCTTAATCTTCTATACATGAATGAATTAGTACTCCTATTTATAGAAAGAGTTAGTTAATTCAATTTTTAACTAACTTGTAACTAACTCTTTACTTAACTACCATCTTAACTAATCTAACTAATTTCCTGAACATTACTTCAACAACACTATAACTAATACAAGTGGTACATATAGAGTAGCTAAGTAACATTTCCTTCATCAACACTCCCCCTCAAGTTAGGTGCTCCAAATAGGTTCAGAACTCCTAAATTGGAATTGAGATACTGATGTTGAGCTTTATATACTCCCTTTTTAAGTAGATCAGCAAGCTAATTTTTAGTGGATATGTATTGAGCCTTGACTTGGCCTTGTTGGATTTTCTCTCTAATGAAGTGACAGTCAATCTCTATGTGTTTTGTTCTCTCATGAAACACTAGGTTGGTAGTAATTTGTAGTGCAGACTTGCTGTCACTGAATACATCAACTGGTAGATCAACTTTGATATCCAATTCTACTAGTAAACCAAGTAACCAAGTGAGAAGACACAGTAGATGCAAGGCTTCTATATTCTGGTTCAACAAAGCTTCTAGATATAGTAGTTTGTCTCTTAGATTTTCAAGACACCAGTGAGTCTCTTAGTGTAACGCCCCGCATTTCGGGCTAGAATAAAATATATGACTCTGATGCGTTGATAATCCCCGAGCCTTAAATCCTATGCAAATTTGGCATGTTAATCAAGTTTGTAGTATGTGAATCCATTTGAGCATGAATTTAGACCATAGAAGTCCTTCAACACAAGGATGAGTTAAAACTATTTCGATCGATTAAGTTTTAGTGGACGTTGTAATTTGTGTCAAATTCTATTGACCATAACTCATTGTATATGATGAACTGGGTGGCCTACTATATACCAAATTGTAGATAATTGAATAAGCTTTCCAACAATACCAAATTCGCCTAAAACGGACACCCGGTGAAGAAGTTATGGCCTTTCAAAGTTGAATGTGTCGCCTATGCACATATAGGCGATGCATAGGGCGGCGCCTATGCAAATATAGGCGATGCATAGGGTGGCGCCTATGTAAATTTAGGCAATGCAAAGGGCAGCGCATAGTTATGGTTTCAGGTGACGAAAACACTCCGTTTTGAGTTACTTTAAGTGCAAGTTAGTCCTTACAAAACCCAAAATCGTCCTTACCCACTCCTAAATGGATTTGGGCCTATTAACAACATTGAAGCCTCCTATAAAATCCCAAAAATCTAATCCTTCAAGAACTTAAGAGAAGGAGCAACTAGGGTTTGAGAAAATAAGCTTAAAGGACCGATCATTCCGAAACTTCTTCGTGAAACAAATTACAGATTCGGAATCCTCTCGACGTAGGCTTTGATAGACACCAAAAATTCGTGGAGAATAAGGTACGCGGGGTTTTCCTAAAATCTCATGGGCATAGTAATCATGTTTTAAGGATTGGGTTTTCAAATTCATGTACATACTCATGTTTCAGAAGCTTTAATGATATTGTTTTGGCCTTTTGGCTTTCCCCCAAAGTGATTTGAAAGTTATATGTATATATATATATATGTGTTTGTCCTGAAATATGAATTTAGAGCATGATTTTCATGAAACCTCTCTCTTAATGTAAATTTTTCCATGTTTCACGTAATATACAATGTTTTGAACACGAAAGAGAGGGTTGTGAATGTTGAATATGCATGTAATGAAAGAATGCATGGTTTTGCCAAAAATGCACATGACCACCATATGTTTGATGAAAGTTTTGCATAGATTTGTCTTGAGTTTTGGAACATGACATCTTTAATGCAAATTACATGTTTTGGTGGTCTAAACTATGTTTTGAATGAAAGCTCTTGCTTAATACATTATGGCTCAGAAATAGGACTTGCAAGTCTTGGTATGACGATACCAACTCAGACAAATGCCATAACAGACACAGACTAGTTCAGAAATCAGATTTTTATCAGACTCTCATGATTTAGAAATTTCAGAATGATACATGTTCAGAAAAGGCTAAAATAGGGCATAAAGAGAGCTTAGGTGGTTCCCTGAAGAAGGCGGGAGTTTCAGACAACTCTTTGCCTAAAACCGTGGTTTGCCGACCCGGGTATATTATTATGCGCTGACTTAAATGTCCTGTGGCGTATCAGACTCAGACACTCCAACCCTTGCGGCACACTTGGGTTGGGGGCTTCCCCGCCGAGTCAATGGCGGATTCCATACAGCCCGTGGAATATTCAGACTTGTAGGGGAATACCACCTAACTCAGAAGTAAAACACAGATCATGATTTGAAATGAACAGACAGGTTGCATGTTTTCAGAAAGTGCCCATGTATTTTTCAGAAACAGTTTTATACATGATGTCTTGATGAAAAATTGCTTTCCCTTAATATATATATATATATATATGTATGCTCCATTATACTACTTTTGGATTGCTTCGTGTGCTAGTACTTTTGTGTTGACCTCCCCCCCCCCTCCTTCCAGGTCCTGAGGCACAGTCTAGGGGTCCAGCTACTCAGTAGATATTCTCGGGTTTGCAGACTTGATCTCACAGTGGTGAGCCTTCTATTATTCGGAAGTCCTAATTATGTCAGACACTATCTTATTTATTATGTTTTTGGTTTACTGGGGGCCTTGTCCCAGCTTCTTTTCAGACAAATGTTTATGTTCCTAGTAGAGATTTCACAGACTGATGTCAGATAGTATTATTCAGAAATATTGCAGGACTTGACCATGTTTTCCGTACTTAGTTTCAATTCCGCATTTTATTATGATTATGAATGTTGTGCATGATAACCAGATAGAGAATGGGTGTTCCGAGCCTTCATGGTTCGAGATGCTCGTCACGGCTAGGGCCTAGGCTCGGGTCGTGACAAACTTGGTATCAGAGCACGGTTTATGGTCCCAGGGTGTCTGCAAAATCGCGTCGGGTAGAGTCTTGTTTATGGGTGTGTAGCGCGCCATACTTATAAATAGGAGGCTACTAGGTGTTTAGGAATGTTTCCCTTCTTTGTGATTTAGTTCGTGCTTCAGAGTCTAAACTGTCCCCTAATCAATGATCTCTTGTATTACAGTGAAACACGACTATGCCTCCCCGTCACAACATTGATCAGAGTGCTCAGGCAGATGTGGTCCGTCCCACCCATGGGATGTGGACCCGTAATAGAGCTTCCACGCCAGAACCTGCCCCTACTCCGGGAGTCCCTCCAGTTCCAACCAGTCCACCTCGGGCTCCGCGGACTAATGTCAACCGTCCACCAACTGCTCAGAGAGATATCTCAAATGCAGAGTTCAGGCGGTCTATCCATATGCTGACACAGCTGGTAGCTAACCAAGCTCAACGATCGAAAGATATTGGGTCTGCATCCGTTACGTCTGAGGCTACTAGAGTCGGGCATTTCATAAAGATGAATCCACCTAAGTTCACTGGTACAAAGGTGGAGGAAGATCCACAGGAGTTCGTGGATGAGATGGAGAAGATCTTTAAGGTAATGCATGTAGATGAGATTGAAGGAGTGGAATTGGCAACTTATCAGCTTAAGGATGTTGCAAATCAGTGGTATGCAGACTGGGAAAATACAAAAGGTGAGAGTGCTGAGCTCACAGTTTGGGGTGAGTTTGTAGAAGCTTTCCTTGACAGATTCTTTCCTCTGGAGTTGAGGGAGGCCAAAGCAGAAGAGTTCATGAATCTGAAGCAGGGCAGTATGAGTGTACAGGAGTACACTTTGAAGTTTAATCAACTAGCCCGCTATGCACCAGAATTGACTAGCAATATGAGAGCCCGGATAAGGAAATTTGCATCCGGCCTTGCTGATAACCTGATACTTGAGTGCCAGGGGGCAATGCTGAATAGGGAGTTAGACTTTGCTAGACTGACAGTCCACATGCAGCAGGTGGAAGAGAAGAAGAGAAAGATCGCTGAATCTAGAGAGAAGGACAAACAGGCCAAGAGAGTCAAATTTGTGGATCGGCACCAGAGTCAGCCGCAGAGTGGTAATTAGGGAAATAGGTGGTCGAAGAAGATGAGGTTTTGGAATAATACACAGTCAGCGGCCAGCGCCCCAGCGCCCAGACCCCCTGCAAATAGACAGACTCAGAGCTTTCAGACTCCTCATGGACCTAGAGCACCAGATACTCAGTCGCAGGGTAGTGTGGCTCAGCAGCATCGCACTTACTCTCGATGTAAAAATTGTGGTAAGAATCATCCGGGGAAATGTCAGTTGGGCACACTTGTATGTTATTCATGTGGTCAGTCAGGCCATTTTCAGAGGGACTGTCCATCTGCTAGGAGGAGTGCTGGTGGTGCGAAGTTTCAGGGAAATTCCACAGCGCCATCCCCATCTCAGAAGGGCACCACATCAGCTGTCGGGAACAGTCGCAACCGGTTATATGCCTTGACCAACCGCCAGGAGGCGGAAGCTTCCCCAGATGTTGTTACCAGTACGTTACAAATCTTTTCCCGTGATGTCAGTGTGTTACTTGATCCCGGATCCACCTTATCCTATGTGACCCCTTATGTGGCTGTTGGTTTCGGGTTTGAGCCCAGTGTGATTTCTGAACCCTTTTCTGTTTCTACCTCAGTGGGGGATTCTGTTGTTGCTAGAAAGGTATATAGGGGTTGTGTGGTGACTGTTGGTAGTCGAGATACGGTGGCAGACCTTATAGAGTTGGACATGGTTGCATTTGATGCTATCTTAGGGATGGATTGGCTCCATTCATGCTACGCCATATTGGATTGTAGGACCCGTAGAGTTACCTTTTCTTTCCTGAATAAACCAATGATAGAATGGGAGGGACATTCTTTAGCACCCAAGGGGCACTTTATATCTTATCTCAGAGCCCAAAAACTCATTTCTAAGGGTTGTTTGTATCACCTTATTCGAGTCAAGGACTCTAAAGTTGAAAATCCTCCTCTTCAGTCTGTCCCTGTAGTGAATGAATTTCCAGAAGTCTTTCCCGAAGATCTCCCAGGGGTACCCCCTGATAGGGAGATAGAGTTTGGTATTGATGTGTTGCCAGATACCCGTCCCATGTCTATTCCTCTATATAGAATGGCTCCCGCAGAACTAAAGGAGTTGAAAGAGCAGCTAGCAGACCTCCTAGATAAGGTATTTATACGCCCCAGTGTATCTCCTTGGGGTGCACCTGTACTTTTCGTGCGTAAGAAAGACGGTTCCCTTCGTATGTGCATAGATTACCGTCAGTTGAACAAGGTCACAATTAAAAACAAATATCCTCTTCCGAGGATTGATGATCTTTTTTACCAGCTTCAGGGTGCTAGATGTTTTTCAAAAATAGACCTTCGTTCGGGCTATCATCAGTTGAAAGTTAGGGAGACAGACATTCCCAAAACAGCTTTCCGAACCCGATATGGTCACTATGAGTTTCTCGTCATGTCCTTCGGGTTAACTAATGCCCCTGCAGCCTTCATGGATCTTATGAACAGAGTTTTCCGTCAGTTTCTTGACTCGTTTGTCATTGTATTTATTGATGATATTATGATTTATTCTAAGAGTAAGGAGGACCATGCCGATCACTTCTGAATCATTCTTCAGACCCTTAAGGATCATCGGTTGTATGCCAAATTTTCCAAGTGTGAGTTCTAGTTAGATGTTATTGCCTTCTTAGGGCATATTGTGTCCAGTGACGAGATTAGAGTGGATCCCCAGAAAGTTGAGGCAGTGAGAAAATGGCCCAGACCCACGACTCCAACCTATATTCGGAGCTTCTTAGGTTTGGCAGGTTATTACAGAAGATTCATAGAGGGTTTTTCATCTATAGCAGCTCCACTCACTAAACTGACTCAGAAAAAGGTAAAGTTTGTATGGTCTGATTTATGCGAAAATAGTTTTGAGAAGTTGAAAGACAGACTGACCACTGCACCTGTTTTGACTCTTCCCGAGGGTGTTGATGGTTTTGTGGTTTACTGTGATGCGTCCCGTGTGGGACTTGGCTGCGTTTTGATGCAACATGGTAAGGTGGTAGCTTATGCATCTAGGCAGTTGAAGGTGCACGAGCGGAACTACCCTACTCATGATTTGGAGTTAGCGGCTGTGGTGTTTGCCCTTAAGATTTGGCGGCACTACTTGTACGGTGTTCATGTTGATATCTTCACTGATCACAAGAGTCTGCAGTATGTCTTCTCGCAGAAAGAATTGAATCTCAGGCAGAGGCGGTGGTTGGAACTCCTGAAAGACTATGATATGAGCCTGCATTACCATCCGGGAAAGGAAAATGTTATGGCCGACGCCCTCAGCAGGTTGTCTATGGGTAGCCTTTCTCATGTAGAAGAAGAAAAGAAGGATATAGTGAAGGATATTCACCGCCTTGCGAATATGGGAGTGCGACTGTTAGATTCCGAAGATGGAGGGGTAGTTGTTCATGAGTTAGCTAAGTCATCCCTTTGTGCTGAAGTGAAGGAGAAGCAGGTTGAAGATCCCATCTTGATGCAAATCAAGAAAGATGTGGGTCAACAGAAGGTGATGTCTTTTGAAATTGATGGTGATGGCATCCTGAGGTTTCAGGGTAGATTATGTGTTCTGAATGTCGACGGGCTTCGAGAAAGAATTCTTGATGAAGCTCACACCTCGAGGTATGTTGTTCATCCTGGTTCTACTAAGATGTACCATGATTTGAAATCTATGTTTTGGTGGAATAATATGAAGCGAGATGTGGCTAACTTTGTTTCTAAGTGCTTGAATTGCCAACAAGTGAAAGTAGAACATTTGAGGCCAGGAGGTACTTCCCAAGAAATAGCGTTGCCCTTGTGGAAGTGGGAAATGATCAATATGGACTTTATTACAGGACTTCGAAAGTCCCGAAATCAGTATGACTCTATATGGGTGATTGTAGATAGGCTGACCAAGTCAGCTCACTTTCTGCCTGTCAGGACTAACTATTCGGGGGAAGATTATGCCAAGATGTTCATTGTAGAAATTGTCCGTTTGCATGGAGCGCCTGTCTCCATCATATCCGACCGAGGTACGCAGTTTTCTTCTCATTTTTGGAGATCGTTTCAGAAAGGTTTAGGTACCCAGGTGAACTTAAGTACAGCATTCCACCCTCAGACTGATGGGCAAGCTGAACGCACCATCCAGACCCTGGAGGACATGTTGAGGGCCTGTGTGATAGACTTTAAAGGTTGTTGGGTTGATCATTTGCCACTGATAGAGTTTGCCTATAACAACAGCTTCCACTCTAGTATTAAGATGGCACCTTTTGAGGCATTGTATGGTAGGAGATGTAGGTCTCCAATAGGCTGGTATAAAGTAGGTGAGATGCAGATGTATGGGCCTGATCTTGTTCATCAAGCAATGGAGGATGTGAAACTCATTAGGGAACGACTAAAGGCAGCTCAGAGTCGTCAGAAATCCTATGCCGGCGTCAGAAAAAAAGAGTTAGAGTTTGAGATTGGAGATTGGGTTTTCCTCAAAGTTTCTCCCATGAAGGGGGTTATGCGTTTCGGGAAGAGGGATAAGCTAAGTCCTCGCTATATAGGCCCGTATCAGATTATAAGAAGAATAGGTGGAGTTGCGTATGAATTAGAATTGCCTGCAAGTTTGGGTTCTGTTCATCCAGTATTCCACATATCCATGTTGAAGAAGTGCATCGGAGATCACTCTTTGGTGGTGCCCATTGATGAAATCAAGGTGAGCGATTCCTTGTCTTATGAGGAAGAGCCCGTGGGAATCCTAGATCGACAAGTGAGAAAATTGAGGAGTAAAGAGATAGTCTCAGTTAAAGTGTTATGGCGAAATCAGAAAGTTGAAGAAGCAACTTGGGAGTCGGAGCATGACATGAAAGTGAGATAGCCGAGCCTATTTGAATCAGCAAGAGACGAATTGAAAGGTACAATTCTTGCTTTATGTTTCCTTCTATGTATGAATCTGTTTGAAATCGTGCGTGACTATTTCCGCGTCATCATTCGGGGACGAATGATCCCAAGGGGGGGATAATGTAACGCCCCGCATTTCGGGCTAGAATAAAATATATGACTCTGATGCGTTGATAATCCCCGAGCCTTAAATCCTATGCAAATTTGGCATGTTAATCAAGTTTGTAGTATGTGAATCCATTTGAGCATGAATTTAGACCATAGAAGTCCTTCAACTCAAGGACGAGTTAAAACTATTTCGATCGATTAAGTTTTAGTAGACGTTGTAATTTGTTTCAAATTCTATTGACCATAACTCATTGTATATGATGAACTGGGTGGCCTACTATATACCAAATTGTAGATAATTGAATAAGCTTTCCAACAATACCAAATTTGCCTAAAACGGACACCCGGTGAAGAAGTTATAGCCTTTCAAAGTTGAATGTGTCGCTTATGCACATATAGGCGATGCATAGGGCGGCGCCTATGCAAATATAGGCGATGCATAGGGTGGCGCCTATGTAAATTTAGGCAATGCAAAGGGCAGCGCATAGTTATGGTTTCAGGTGACGAAAACACTCCGTTTTGAGTTACTTTAAGTGCAAGTTAGTCCTTACAAAACCCAAAATCGTCCTTACCCACTCCTAAACGGATTTGGGCCTATTAACAACATTGAAGCCTCCTATAAAATCCCAAAAATCTAATCCTTCAAGAACTTAAGAGAAGGAGCAACTAGGGTTTGAGAAAATAAGCTTGAAGGACCGATCATTCCGAAACTTCTTCGTGAAACAAATTACAGATTCGGAATCCTCTCGACGTAGGCTTCGATAGACACCAAAAATTCGTGGAGAATAAGGTACGCGGGGTTTTCCTAAAATCTCATGGGCATAGTAATCATGTTTTAAGGATTGGGTTTTCGAATTCATGTACATACTCATGTTTCAGAAGCTTTAATGATATTGTTTTGGCCTTTTGGCTTTCCCCCAAAGTGATTTGAAAGTTATATGTATATATATATATATGCGTTTGTCCTGAAATATGAATTTAGAGCATGATTTTCATGAAACCTCTCTCTTAATGTAAATTTTTCCATGTTTCACGTAATATATAATGTTTTGAACACGAAAGAGAGGGTTGTGAATGTTGAATATGCATGTAATGAAAGAATGCATGGTTTTGCCAAAAATGCACATGACCACCATATGTTTGATGAAAGTTTTGCATGGATTTGTCTTGAGTTTCGGAACATGACATCTTTAATGCAAATTACATGTTTTGGTGGTCTAAACTATGTTTTGAATGAAAGCTCTTGCTTAATACATTATGGCTCAGAAATAGGACTTGCAAGTCTTGGTATGACGATACCAACTCAGACAAATGCCATAACAGACACAGACTAGTTCAGAAATCATATTTTTATCAGACTCTCATGATTTAGAAATTTCAGAATGATACATGTTCAGAAAAGGCTAAAATAGGGCATAAAGAGAGCTTAGGTGGTTCCCTGAAGAAGGCGGGAGTTTCAGACAACTCTTTGCCTAAAACCGTGGTTTGCCGACCCGGGTATATTATTATGCGCTGACTTAAATGTCCTGTGGCGTATCAGACTCAGACACTCCAACCCTTGCGGCACACTTGGGTTGGGGGCTTCCCCGCCGAGTCAATGGCGGATTCCATACAGCCCGTGGAATATTCAGACTTGTGGGGGAATACCACCTAACTCAGAAGTAAAACACAGATCATGATTTGAAATGAACAAACAGGTTGCATGTTTTCAGAAAGTGCCCATGTATTTTTCAGAAACAGTTTTATACATGATGTCTTGATGAAAAATTGCTTTCCCTTAATATATATATATATGTATGTATGTTCCATTATACTACTTTTGGATTGCTTCGCGTGCCAGTACTTTTGTGCTGACCTCCCCCCCTCCTTCCAGGTCCTGAGGCACAGTCTAGGGGTCCAGCTACTCAGTAGACATTCTCGGGTTTGCAGACTTGATCTCACAGTGGTGAGCCTTCTATTATTCGGAAGGCCTAATTATGTCGGACACTATCTTATTTATTATGTTTTTGGTTTACTGGGGGCCTTGTCCCAGCTTCTTTTCAGACAAATGTTTATGGTCCTAATAGAGATTTCGCAGACTGATGTCAGATAGTATTATTCAGAAATATTGCAGGACTTGACCATGTTTTCCGTACTCAGTTTCAATTCCGTATTTTATTATGATTATGAATGTTGTGCATGATAACCAGATATAGAATGGGTGTTCCGAGCCTTCATGGTTCGGGATGCTCGTCACGGCTAGGGCCTAGGCTCGGGTCGTGACACTTAGTTTGATTAGGAACCCTGTAACTGACCTTCTTGTGTAATCACAAGCTTCCCAATCAACATCACAGTATGCAGTTACCTTTTGTATAGGTTTGTTAGACATCAGTACACATTGTCCAGGTTCAGACTTAATGTACTTTACTACTCTCAAAGTTACTTCCATGTGAGATGTCTTAGGTTGTTGTAGCTATTGACTTAGTGTTTGAACACTATAAGTAATATCAAGTCTAGTAACTATTTGATATAGGAGTTTTTCTATCATTTTTTGATAGGAGCTTGCATCAATCAGTAGTGGATCCTTCTCTGTGTTGTAGCCTAAGTACTCATCATATTCCTTTATAGTCAGATTGATATTTGTGTCTATAGGAGAAGCAATAGGATTTGATCCTGCTATTCCAAGTTCAGATATTAGTTCAAGAGAATACTTTCTTTGATTCATTAGAATCCCTTCTTTGGATCTAGCAAATTAAATTCCAAGGAAGTATTTCAGTCCCAGATCCTTCATCTTGAACACTTGTTGTTATGCCTGCTTAGTTTCTTTAATTTTCTTTAGACTATCTCCTGTAACTAACATATCATCCACGTATATCAATAACATCACATTTCCATGCTCAGACCTTTTGATGTAAAGTCAGTGATCATACTGGCTTTGTTTGAAGTTGAGCCTTAGTAGTGCTTCTGATAGCTTGGCATTCAACTGCCTTGGAACCTATTTCAACCCATATAGGGATTTAATAAGTCTGCAAATAGGTTTGTGACCAGGTTTGTGCCCCCTAACTCAGAAATCCCTGTGAAAATTCCATATAGATCTCATCACATCACCTTTCAAGAAGGCATTGTACACATCCATTTGATGGATGTGCCAATGACTTGATACAGCTAAGGCTAGTATTTTTCTGACTGTGACCATCTTGACTACAGCAGAGAAAGTTTCCTACTAGTCAATGCCTTCTTATTGGCTATATCCTTTAGCTACAAACCTAGCCTTGAATCTTTTTATTTCTCCTGATGATTTGTACTTAATCTTAAAGATCTAGTAGCAACCAATAGGTCTCTTACCTTTAGGTAAACATACTAGATCGCAAGTGTGGTTGCTTTCTGGTGCAGATATCTCAGCTTGCATTGCCTCATTCCACTTAGGATCTTTTATAGCTTCTGAGTAGTTTCTAGGTTATGTAACAACAGAAAAAGCACATAAGTAATCGTGATAATTAGGAGCTAACTTGTCATATGACAAATAATCAGAGATTGGATAGAGTGTATCCTAATTTTGGGTCAAGGGCACAAAGTCTTTGAGCCAATTAGGTGGTTGTTTAGGCCTTTCTGATCTCCTAGAAGGTACAGACGCATGATAAACAGGATCTGGTTGCATTGGATGAGCAGTAGGTTGTTGATGCTCTTGTTGCACCTCTTGTGGTATTAGATCAAGTTGATTAGGAACCTGCTCATTTCTAACATCCACAGAAGTTAAGTTAGTATAGGAATCATCATTGTAAGAGTACAAAGCAGGGTCTATAGGTGAGAATAAAGGTGACTCTACAGTCTTAGTCATAAATGGAAATACATCTTCCTTAAACACTACATCTCTATTAACAAAGAATGACTTAGTGTTTATATCACGTAGCAGGTAACCTTTTTGAACCTCAGAATAATCCATGAATATAGCAGCCTTAGTTCTAGGACCTAGTTTGTCAATTTGTTGAACAATTTTTGCATGACATAAGCATCCTAAAACTCTCTTATGAATTAGACATGGTTTCTTGTTGTATAGTTTTTCAAAAGGTGACGTTCCTCTAATTCATGATAGAAGTCTATTGATAATATAGACAGTAGTTAAGACACAATATCCCCATAATTTTATTGGAATGTGAGCTTGAAACCTAAGAGCTCTTGTAACCTCTAAAATATGTTTGTGTTTTCTCTCAGCTACACCATTTTGCTGTGGGGAATATGCACATGACCTCTGATGAATAATGCCCAAACTGTTGAAGAGACGGGTGCATTCATCATTTACAAATTCAGTTCCATTATCTGCTCTACAAATTTTAACAGCCTTGTTGAATTGTGTTTGATTGTGATGGTTCGGACACGTGATGAGGAGGGGCATGGATGCCCCGGTTCGTAGGTGTGAGAGGCTAGCATTGGATAGTTTTAGGCGGGGTAGGGGTAGGCCGAAGAAGTACTGGGGTGAGGTGATTAGGCGGGACATGGAGCAGTTACAGCTCACCGAGGACATGAACCTAGATAGGAAGATCTGGAGGACGCGAATTAGGGCAGAAGGCTAGGGCCAGTTTGGGTCGCTAGTGTAGGGAATTACTTAGTGGGGGTATTATTCTTGTTATGATACCTTGTTCCATGTTGCATTACGAATCTGTGTGCTTTTCTCTGTTTTTTATTACTTGTGGGTGCCGTATTTATGTTATGAAATCTTGTTCTGTGCTTTACTATGTATTTGTGTGGTATCTCGTGTCTTGAGCCGGGGGTCTATCGAAAACAGCCTTTCTACTTCTTTAGAGGTAGAGGTATGGACTGCGTATATCTTACCCCCCCCCCAGACCCCACTAGGTGGGAATACACTGGGTTTGTTGTTGTTGTTGTTGTTGTTGAATTATGTTTGAACATACATAAGAAATTGTTTAATAGTAATGCAGGCATCATATTTCAATTTCAGTAAAAATATCCAATTCATTCTAGTAAAATCATTCACAATAGTCAAGAAATATTTTTTACCATCAATTATAGGAGTTTTATAATGACCCCACATATCCATGTAGATTATATCAAGTGCACTAGTGCTTTTAATGCTACTGGAAGGAAATGGAAATCTGACTTGCTTAGCACTAGGACACACTGAATATTTATTTATGATTTTAGCTATGGATTAAGGCTTGCTAGGTAGTAGTTTACTAAGTACAGTAAGTGCTACATGACCAAATCTCTTATGCCAAAGATTGATCTCTAAGTCATACATAGTGATGCACTCCTTTGTGTTGTTAGCATCTAGCTTGATCTCATCAATAGTTTGTCCAGAGTTTTGATTGAGTAGATATAGACCTTCTTCTAGTCTATCAATCTTTTTCACCTTCCTATTTGAGGGATCCTGAAATATGCAAAAATCAGGATAAAAGAAAACACCATGGTGTAATTCCCTTGTGGCTTTAGCACAAGACATTAAGTTGTATTTGAACTATGGAAGTAAATAAACATTTTGTAGTTTACTTCTAGAAGAAATAGTGCTTGAACCAGTATGTATTACTAGTGAAACATCTCCATTAGGAAGATGTACAGATTTAGGTTGTATTCTTTCAGTAATGGAGTCTTTGTCAAGTATATTCACATCAGACACCATATGATTGGTAGCTCCAGTGTCTATAATCCAGTCTTTATTGTTGTTACAGTATAGAAAGACATTGTTTATACTTGACTTTTTAATATTACTTGAGATGGGCACTGGTCATATTAGCACTAGATTGAGAAGAAGAGTTCTTGAACAACATCTGCAGAATTTGGTCATATTGTTCCCTGTTGAACACACATGTGCCAGGATATAGTTGCATGCTTTCTTTGAGTTGACTTCTTGGATCACATTCTTGCCTCTGTTGTCTTTGATACAGACTTGTAACATTAGCCACAACATGTGGATCTTGTCCTTAATCATAAGGAGAATCAATTAGCTAATCAGCTTGTACATTGAAGGCTCCTCTATTGATGTTATGAGTATTTAACCCTCTTTAACTGGAACTTGCATAACCATTTCCTTGACCCCCTGCAAAATCTCCTTTTCTTGAAGTTAGGTGGATATCCCACCAGCTTGTAACAATCTTCTTTAACATGCCCCCTAAGTAGTAGCATTGTAGGCTGTAGTCTTTCTTGAGTTTTTGTAAACCTGATCTTGTCTTGGAATAGAGTACAAAAGCATCATAATGAGATGTAACTAATGAAGGTCCAGTACCTAGCAACCCAGTAGAGAATTAAATTAACTATGGACTTTTTCATCATTCAACATCATTTCATAGGCCTGATTCTCGGTAGATAAGGGATTCATTAACAGTATTCGACTTCTTGTTTGCTGGTAGGTATCATTCAACCCCATCAAGAACTGATCTCTGCAAGTAAGTCACAAGCTCCCTCGACCTAACACAATCACATGCAAGAGGTGGAACTAAAGACTCCAGTTCATTCCACAAGCCTTTAAGCTTTGTAAAGTACACAAATATAGAAGAAGCGCCTTGTGTTAGAGAATTGATCTCTTTGTGCAGATTAAATGTTCTGGAACCATTTATTTTGTCGAATCTTTCCTTTAAATCATCCCAGGCTATAGATGCATTAGAAGCATAAACCACACCACTCAATAAGTTGTTGGATACAGAGTTCATTAACCAGGACAACACAATTGCATTAGCCTTCTCCCATTGCCCCCAAAGTTCTTTCCCAAACATTTCTTTCTTGCATGAACCATCTACTAAGCCTAGTATATTCCTTCCTAACAAGGTTATTCGCATGGATCGACTCCAAACTGAGTAATACTCAGTACCAATTAATTGAATAGAAATAAGGGAAACTCCACTTACATCAGAGGTGTGCAGAAAGAGAGGATGGTTAGAATTGATTACTTGTGTTGTCTGTGAACCAGTTCCTTGATTGCCATTATTGGTTGGTGCTTCTTCTTGTGTCGCCATTGACAAATCTTGATTAAATCTTGACTATTTTTTTAATTTATGAGTAATTTGAAATACCAAGATCTCAGAAACAATAGCTCGTATGAACAGATTGCAACTCAATGATCCAGACGAGTTCTATGATGAGAATCTCGTAGGTTCTGATACCATGTACTTATTCAGTTCATCTATGATGAACTGCAGAATACAGAGAATGAGAGTGATTTTGTTATTCAATCATTAATTTCTGTACATGAATGAATTAGTACTTCTATTTATAGAAAGAGTGAGTTCGTTCAATTTTTAACTAACTTAGCTAAGTAACATTTCCTTCATCAACACCCTTTAAGAAATACTACCGGAATGATTTCTCTTTCATGTTTCAGTTCTTATCTTTGCTCTTCATTTTTTCACTTGCAAGCAATTCAGTTTGCACAAAATACGTTCATTCAAGGCTTTCAACATTTTATATAATTACCCCGAGACAGTTACATTCACAACTATAACAAAATTAATAAGGCTCACTAATACTTTACGCTGCAGAGTTCCCTACATTTAACTCTAGCATAATGATATATTTCACGAATACACCATATCTGCAAGCTACCATATTCTTTTAAGCAACTGTATATTACTAGCAGGATAACAATGAAATTGTGAGGGTAAAAACAACCAAAAAGAGAGAAAGCAATGGTGTCAATAACTAACTAAACTTAAAAGGGACAATGGCTAATTTTGAAGCAACAAATATCTTCTATGACTCAGCGATAGCTGCGGTAAGCAGGGCTGTACATACAGCTCTCTGCATACGCGATTAGGTCCTTGGGCTCTGGTAGACGAGTGGCCAAACCTATTAAGCAACAAAATGGACAAAGTTTAACAAATCTATGTTAAGCATGTGAATGTTCTAATGACAAGATTCCAGAGGAGAAACATACCTAATTCATATGCTTTAGCTGCCACTTTGGCAGCAATATGGGCTGAAATCTTTCTTATGTTGGCAAATGGGGGGTATATGAGTCCCTTTTCGAAGTTCTCTTGAGAAACTTGCTCCGCTAAAGCTTCCGCTGTTTCAAAGAACAAATTTGGAGACACAAAAGTAAGACCTTACAAAGCAGAAAAAACGAAAAAGAAAAGTCGTGTTCCACAAGTGAAGATGACACTGAATCTTCTCTCTTATATTCTTTTATTAGGCCATCTCGAGTCGATGGTGAAGAAGTTGTTTGCAAAACATAAAACATGGCCTAGAAGGAACTGCAATATTACCAAGGAAATGACGCTACTTAACAAAGTGTAAAAACTGTTTTGATCTGTGCACCAAACTCAGAAGCGAGAAATTTACAACTGAAATTGAACCTCTTCATGACATCTGAAAGTTTGTTGTGGTTTCTCCCTCCAAAATTAAGAATACATGAAGCTTGCTAAGATTATGTGGTCCATGTTTGACTGCATAAGAAGCAAGTTCTGAACTAGTAGCTAACTATGACCTAGTAAATTTGATTGCAAAATCATCCTTGATAGTGTTTAGCAATGAGCATATTATTCAACCCTATTATAAAGTATGAAGAACTAGAAAACAGAAGTTCGCAACTCTGCTGCGTCTGGCCGGTCCTCTAGGCACCTTTGGAAAAAAGAAATTCTTCTCTTCACACCTCAGATTAAGAGGAAGGTTGCTTTTAGTTTAAGCAGGCAGCGGCGGTCAGGAATGAATGTTATACTAAACTATCCGCTGCATCTACAGCAAGCCTTCCACCGCCGCCTACTATCTAGCAGCAATCCTTCCCTTAACCCTAATCATGCTTAAGACATGGTATTGGATGCTTCTTACCCCAAAAGTAAATAAACAGAAGAGTGCTACTTAAACAGAAGAGTGAGGACGCTGACAGATGTCCCAAGCCACCTACCTATCTAACAGCTAGCACGTGGAAATATGTAAGACCCAGATACCTAGTTAGATGAGCAACAACAACAACAACAATAAAAAACCCAGTGTAGATGAGCAACTTAATATAATCAAACAGCAAAGGTGGGACCTATTTTTGCAATTCCTTGGACAAAATCTTTTTGTCTTTGCTGGCTGAACCGTAATCTACAAGGTTTGCACCTACTTCATTAACCTCTAGGCTAAACCCTTGGGTTTGGCTGTTGAATTCCTTTCTTTTACTAAGTAAAGGCTGTCATATCTTTTACAGCACCTTAGGAGAAAGGCTGGAAAGATGCTGATTATGGTAAATTATATCAGTGACATATGGCTTAGAATTTTCATCCAGGAAATTTCAGCATAAGCATGGATGCACGTCAGAAGGACAACTCACCATTCCACCCCTCTAAAATAACAAAAGAAGAATCTGTACTTAACATCGCCAGTTTTTTGCTATTTTTCTCTCTTCCCTTGTAAACATATTTTTTGGGGGGAAAAGTAGGGGGTAATATTGAACTACAACAATTTCCAGAACTTACAGGCTACCAGAAGCATGTCATCATGGACGCGAATTGCACCAGAAATTATCAGCCCTAGACCAAACCCAGGGAAGATATATGCATTATTTGCCTAGAGAAGGAAAAGAGAGAAGTTTAGTATGAACCTTGCATAAGTACTGATAACGAAAATAGATTTATCAAAATGAAAAAAATGTTGATAATGGAAACAAGTAGCTAAGGTTTTGAAATCTCTAACCTGGCCAGATGCATAGACCTTTCCCTTGTACTCAACTGGAGCAAATGGACTCCCACTAGCAAAAATGGCTCGCCCCTGAAAGAGACATGATAAGAAAATTACACAGGTTAAAAAATCAAAACAGAAGCATATGGACCTGGGAGAGAAATATTGACCGTGTAAGAGACCAACTTCAAAGATGAAACTGAACTGGCCAGTATATTACCTCACTCCAGGAATAAGCCTCCTCAGCAGTACATTCAGACTGTGATGTTGGATTGGAGAGGGCAAAAATAATTGGTTTCTGCAAGACATTAAATTGAAGGAAAAAGAAACCATCAGTTTACTGCCTCACATGTTAACTACACAAACTGGTTGGACTACAGAACGTAGCTTTTCCTATCCAAGTAGGGCTTCATTATCATACCTCATTGAAGGTTGCCATAGCTTGTACAACTTCTTTAGTAAACGTTCTCCCAGCTCCAGAAGATCCAATCAAGACTGTAGGCTTAATTGACTGGCACAAAATGAGAATTGTGAGGGGGAGAGAGTGGGGTGGGGATTGTGGAGGAGAGGAGGAGAAAATAGAGGGACCTTCACAGCATTCACCAGTTCTTTTACTGGTTCGTGGTCATGTGCCCAAGGTCTCTTAAAATGTTGAAGCATCTCCATGCGAGACTTAACAATCAGCCCCTAGAGAGAGATGACATATGGATGCTTCAATAGCATACAAGTGGTGTGAAATGATGAAAATAAATAAAAATCTGATAAAGGAGATTTTAGTACCTTAGAGTCCACCATCCAAATTTTCTTGCGAGTCTCTTCTAGAGGGATTCCAGTCTGCACAAGAAAGAGTTAAGCATAAGAGCTTACCAAATATCTTCATTTTAGACGTAGTTGAAACTAGAATGGAAAGCGCTGGTTAAAAGAGATAAATTGTTTTATTGAAATCCGAACCTGCTTTGACATCTCAAGAGCTATGAGTTCTGCAATACCTGTTCCAGCCTGCATTGACAACAAGGTGAATGGGACACAAAATGATCAATTGTTGAGGCAGAAAGGGTGATCAAATCAGAAGAAATACAAGCAGCTCTTGAATAATTGCTAAAATCTTAGGGCAAGGAACACATGGAGCAACTTTAAACAGAATCCCATTATGGTCTTACAGTACATGATACTTTGTGACAATCAAATTTTCAGTTTTCCAGTAACCAATGTTATTTCTAGGAAATAGTGGCAAAAGAAAGGTCACGGTTCAAAGTGCAAGAAGAAGATAAATTCTGCAGTATAAGTGAGATGTACCTCCCCTGCTCCAAGGAATAAGAACGTATGTTCAGCCAAGGTTCCTCCAACCAAATTTAGTGCTGCCATAAGCCCAGCGAGGACCACGGATGCTGTCCCCTGGAATAAAAACAAGATAATATGTTTGCTAACCACTCCCCACTTCCAGCCCCCGTGAAAAGAAAACAATTAACAAATTAATGAGTCCTTGACTTACCTGTATGTCGTCATTGAAAACAAGGTGGCTAGTTCCATACTTTGCAAGGAGGTCAAATGCATTATGATTTGCGAAGTCTTCAAACTAGAGATGTGGATAAACAAAGTCAGATTATCAAGTAAAATGTTTTAAGTGCACTTGTCTGCGATTTTTGCAGAAAACATCTACCTGAATGAGCACTTTCTCCCCGTAATTCTGCTTGACAGCATACATAAATTCATCTAAAAGTTCGGCATATTCCTGAACATGGAAAAGAGGATCAAACAAAGCATATTAAGGAAATATTACATCTTATGCGCATATAAGGTAAAGTAAGCTTGATCAGATATAAAAATTTGTGAACCTGTCCTGTAGCTCTTCTTTGCCTGAGCCCAATGTAGAATTCATCGTTCAACAAATTCATATTGTTTGTACCCACATCAATGGTAACGGGCAAACACTGAAAAGAAAGAGAAGATAATCAGACTTTCACCTGATAGGCTAAAAAAGCAAAGAGAAAGCAGATAAGATTATATAACTAATAAAACCTACCATTTGCACCGTCCCAATGAATGGTGGAGTTCGGAGTACCAGGATCCTTAAAACTTTTGAAAATTTACTTTTTTAGAAACTCAACAAACATTATTCATCAAGTATAATTTTTTTTTAACAATTAGACAATCTTTTTTTGTGTGTGAAAACACTGTCAAAGAAACAGATCTTCGACTCTCCAAGTAGTAATTGTGCCACAAATTGGAAGATAGGAAATATATGATCTTTAATCACCGTGTGCTCATAGCATATACAGCAGAGTGCTATAACAGGAAACTACGAGAGGTGACAGCCCGAAAACTGTCAGATACCACTCAGACTGTAAAGTCAAAAATATTTATTCTCAAATTACAGCTTCGTTTGCCAAACATCAATCAGACGGAATTCACAACCTTAAACAATGAACAGCATAATATGAATCTACGACAAAGGTGATGGTGGATAGAGTGATAAAGTGAAATACCAGAACTTCATATAGATACAGTAGTAATTGTGGAATAAAGGTATCATCTAAATTCCGACTACTGTTACATCGGTCCTACAAAAACTTACAGCTGACGGGCGAATGCCTCCCAGAGCAGTGTATAAAGAGAGCTTGCCCACTGGTATCCCCATTCCCTGGTAACATGTAATGATTGTTCTAGTATGTTAAGAATGAGAAAGAAATACATTATGGAAAAAGATAAATATAGGTCCAAAAAAGAACTGAAACCATTAGTTAAACAATAGAGGATTTATTCGTCCTGCAAAAAGCTTTGGGAATCTCAACAAAATCAATACACAATATACCTGGCAACCAAGGTCCCCAAGGCCCAGAATTCGTTCTCCATCAGTAACAACAATAACTTGAATTTTCTTCTCAGGCCAATTTTTTAATACCTCGTGAATTTTGCCTCTGCAAAAGGCTAGCACATATTAGTTCTAACAAGAAATAAGAAGTGTCAGGCATTTAATTTGAGAAGCTATCTAGTGAATTTCTAATGCTTACTTTTCTTTCAGGCTGATAAAAAGACCTTGAGGACGCCTGAAGATGCTACCATATTTCTGGCATGCTTCACCTACCGTTGGAGTGTAAACTATAGGAAGCAGCTCCTCAACATTGTCAATAAGAAGCTTGTAGAATAGCCTTTCATTCATTTCCTGCACCACGATGCATACAACAATAAACAAGAGTATTATGAAGTCATTAAAGTTGGGCATACAAGTGCAGAAAGACTTCCAAACTTGAGCTGAACAAATGGTTTTACATTTCCAATGTCACCACATTTGAAAGATCATTATACCCAAATCATCCGTGTTGTCCTCAATTTAGTATAACATAAAGGATCTGATGCAATAAACAACCTTAATTGCAAAAAGTGATTGGAACCTTAAAATCATTTTGTTTACTACCTGAAGATCCATCATGGCCATGTATCTTTGAAGTGGTACATCATACTTACGGATGCTGTTCATCATTTTTTTGACCTGTGACAATGAGTGGCACAACAATGTTGTTAAACATTGAGCCTTCATCTGATCGTAAAAAGAGAGACACAGAAACTGTAACATCTGTAAAATGCAGAATATACAACCTGAAGGTCATGAGTAATTACGACAGGAGGAAGAAGACCACACAAATAGTGGGTGTCTCTCTCTCTCTCAGAGAAAGCAAGGCCTTTATTGTAGTGTGGGTTACGCAACAATGAGAAACCACTGCAAGAAAAAGATTATGGTATGTCTCAGCGCATGTAAGTAAAGAATACTTCTGAGATAGTCAAGTATCAGACTAATACTTGAGCCTATTTTATTAACATGGAAGTATGAATTGTTAAATGAAAACTGAAAGGAGATGATCGTTGTAAAGAAAAAAAAACGACATGGAAACTCAGCCCTTTCTAAAAATAATACATAGGACTATTTTCATTTTCATAGGCAAAGAAAAGAAGGAAAATTTAATGCTGGTAAAAGGAAAAAAGCAGAAAAAAAGAGCAGAACGTATATCAAGAGCAAACTGCGACCATGATATCTCACGAGGTTCAATCAGAAATTAACACTTTCAATAGATTATGATATTAACATATAATATACTCAAACTTAATGCCCATATCGTGTAACTGTTGCATCTTCCTGATGCTTTTTATTGAAATAGCTTACTTCATCAAAAAATAATATACTCTTAAATTAATATGGAAAATTCAAAATCCAGAACAAGGCTTATAGAAATAACCCCAAATTTCCGGCATCACCCTTGGTGATTGTTGGAACATAAGAGACATCATATTTAGGATACAGTATCTATAATGTAAATTAATTATGCCCACCCTTGTTAACCGAAAAAACAAATCCCAATAGCTCTTAAGTGGGGACAAATTCTTATATTTTTCTTCCTTCCCCAAAGAATCAAAAATTTAATTGTGAAGGAAATAGAAGAAAAGCAAGCACCTTTATTGAGATAACAAAAAAATCTAAGAAAATCAGAACATGCAAATATAGACTTAAAGTGTAGCTGTTATGAAAGCTCAATTTCTTTTCTTTTTTTTAATTATAAAAAATTAGAATAGAAGAGCCTCTAAAACTAGATAATCCATTTAGTTGAAATGACATGAACATCCATTAAGTAGGTCACGGATTCATGCCGTGCAAACAGTCTCTTACATAAATGCTTGTAAAGCTACATAGGATAGACCCTTGTTGTCCGAGCCCTCCATGGACTCTATACATAGCGGGACCATTAGTGCACCGGGCTTCCCTTTAATTGAATTAATTAAAAACTCATCAAAATCTTGAACTTAAAACCTCATTTGGGAAAGAGGGCATAGGAATTATCGATTCAAATTCAAAAGAACTGATCCTTCCACGAACTCAGCGCATAGAGGGAGCATGACTGCACCGGCCTGTCCTTTAACTGAATTAATTAAAACTCATCAAAAGCATAGGAATCATCGATTCAAACTCGAAAAAACTAATTCACCTAGCCACAGATAGAGTCCAAGGAGTGATGGACTGATCTTCAGTAGCACTATCCTCTCCATAAACATCTCCAACTCCACCAGTAACCGTAGATTTGGTCTCCTTCTCTACCGGTACAGGACTTTCCGTCAATGCATTCTCCACCAAAACACTAACATGTCCGTCACCAGGTTTGCCATTTGAACTCACCGCTGCCACCACCGTAGGAGCTGAAACTCTTCTGCATGACTGAGTCAAACATCTCGAAACCCCGGATAGCGAATTGTTCTGCAAAATTACAAGACCAAAAGACCCAATCAACAACTTTTTTCAGCTCAATTTCAAAAATGGGTCGAGTCTAAATCAATCTGAATCAAGGGTGTTCACGAAACACAGTAAGTTTCTCTTTTTTGGACAAGGAAAACCGGATGTTCTTCCTTTTTCCTCGTCCTATCTCTATCACGGAAGACTTAATAGAGGGAATAAAGTATACAAAAAGAAGAATTAAAAAGTTTCAGCTCAATTTTTCTATAAAAAATTTCCAATCAAGAATTAGCGATCAAGACAATCTCTTCTTCTTCGCTAAACCAGAGCTATACATTTGTGGAAATTGAGTATTATTAATTAGTAACTACCGTAAAACTGGTGCCATTCAAGGAGAACATGGTGACAAAATAGGATAACAAAGGAGTTTTTACTAGTGAAGGAAAGAAAGAAGGAAAGAAGGAAAGAAGGAAGGAAAGAAGAGAGTGGATTGTATGTGATAGATCTGTTGTGGTACTCTCTTCCCCTCTTCTTCTCTCCTACTTTGTCCTCACAACTCTGCAATTGATCAGGGCATTTTGTAGCAACCAAATTTTGACTTTCCAATTTTTTTCACTGTAACTTTTTTTTCTATTCCACCATTTACCCCTCTGGACTCCTGAGCAACCACCCGACCAAACCCCACCTGCTTTTCTTTTTTTAAGACAAAAAATAATCAAGTGCATTTTCGGTTAACTTGGATCATCAATTGATCACTGACAATTTGTTTCGTCGGAAAAAAGTTATCGCGGGATAATTAATTTTGATATATATATTTTAAAATTAGCTATCGAAATATGTATATTAGTAATTTTTTTTATTATTATGATATAAATAGTAGAATAAATAATCACGAGATTAACTAATACCTCTAATCAAATGTCGCATAAAATAATCTTGCATTTTATCGTAAAATAATTATCAACTTTTGTTTTATCGTTTAAAAGTTACTCAATTTTGTTAAATTAGTTTTCATGATTATTATTTCTAAAATTTAAAGTTTAATACCTATTTTTTTATTTTTTTTGTTTTCCCATTCGGTGTCCGATATCCGCATTGGAGCCCGACTAATCTGGATTCACGCCGTGTAGGGCCCCATTCGGGGGTAGCACTCCCTAACAGAATTTTCTCCGTACCCAAGATCGAAACCTCGACCTCTGATTAAGGGTGGAGTAGCCTCATCCACTGCACCACAACCCAGGTTGGTGTTTAATACCTAATTAATAGCATGATAATTAGAAAATTTTAGAAAAACATTATGTTAGAAAATTTAAATCAATATTAATTATTGAAAAAATACTACTATTTTCTTGATCTTTGTTTTTTGTTACTTCTTATTATTAAAATTTAATAAGGTGCTGTCTTGAGTAAGAATATTTTAGGTGTTATGAGATATACTCAAATAATTAAATTTGTATCACTCATTATATTATTTTATCTTTAGCAGTTTTGAAATTTCTTTCTCTCTGGTTATTCTTTATTATTTAAATGAATAAAATGTTGTTTGTTTTTCAATATTACTAATATATATAAGCGGTGAACAGGTGGTAATGAAAGCTGGCAGGTGGAGGTTGTCCTGTCAGCTTCCCAAGGGTTAGTTTTGTCCTTTCATTTATTCCGCATAGGGGCATTTTTGTCATTTGCTAAGGGGTAATATAGTTTTTTCAAAATTCAACTTTGTAGCAACTGCATTTGTCAATTCACTGGAAATCTTACACGTCAAATCTCTCTTTAGCAAAATTGTTACACGTCAAACTCTTACCACAAATGTTGTTTTTACCTAAATGTCTTCCCAATTTACATTGCAGTTGCATTTTGCCTTTGTTCTCTGTTGCTCCCTTTATTCTCTGTTGCCAATTCCTCGGATTTTATTAAGGTAACTACTTCATTTGTTAGCCGTTATTCTATGTCTCCGAGTTTGACTGTCTGCATAACTTTGTTGGCTGTATGGTTTGGTTGTTTGCAGAGATTTACATAATGTTAGCTTGTATGATTTTAGTGTTCTACGGTTAATTAGTCATAAGTTGCGCTGGGACTTTGACGACTTCTTCGAAAATTCGATCAACGATTTGTGAAATCGTTGGCAAATTGATATTACATGCAGTTGCTCCTGCCTTTTTAGGTGCATGACAATTCAAACAAACCAAAAATAGGTCAGCGAATACCTAATTTGGCTGAAACTTGAAAAACGTTCTTTATGTAACTCAATTTTGCTCAAGTCTGGAACTTTTAGTAGAAGTTTGCTTCAAAAGATGAGTGCTTTGTAAAGGGTTTAGTGTTGCTTCCTGTGGGGGGGGTAGGGTCGTTTTGTGAGGGGGGAGGGGGCAGCAACAGCTATCGGATAATTCTATCCACCAAGTCTAAGACGGATAGGAACAACTGAAAATTTGGAAAAAGTAGCTTTATAAGTACAAATAAAAGTAACGTGTTTCCAGAGTAGCTCAATTTTGCTAAACTCTCGAACTTTGGACAGAAAATTGTTGGAACTATAGACTGTGATTATAGATGATATTGGATTTTGGAACTTTGATAGAGGTTTTTGTACAAAAATGGGTGTTATAGTTGACATTGAATTTTTTTTGGAAGTTTCTATCGGAATAGGTGTTTGGTATAAGTTTCTTGTTGGTTCGGGGGGGTTGATTCACTTGTAAAAATAGGTTTTTTCTTAGCATTCTCATTCCTTCTTCTTGAATTTCAAAAGATTGATTAGTTTCATTTTTCTTAAAGTCTTGACCGGTTGAAATTTCGACACACAGAGAGTAAATTTTTGTTCGGTGTGTGTTTATCTTAACTTTGGTTAGTTTGAAGTTTCTTCTAGCTTATTGTTGGATTTGTTCCTACTGAAGATATTTTTATTGGTAATATATTTGTTTACTTGTTCTTCTATTTAGTTTTATCTACCTTAGTCAAGGCCTTAAATAGCTTGTTTTTCTTCTAAGGTCATATTGAAATTCATGTTTTATATGTTCACATATGGATTTTGCAGATTGTTGTGCTCGATTTTTCTATCTACTGTATATTGACTCATCTTAAGATCTTCCCTTTGTGAGTTCAACTAGACAGGTATATTTGTTTTGCTGATTTTTGCTTTGTTCTATGGTTCCGAATTTGGTGGCTGGCTCTTGAGGCCACCTCTGATAAAGACAAAAACTTGACATAATAATTTTATATAGGTGAGTGTTGGGGTAAGTGATACAGTGAATAAAGGAACATTTCGGCTACATTATTTTTCCCTTTCTATTACTTGTTAGTAGACTATTTAAAATTTTACAAGCATTAGGTAAGGTGAGACACTGTTTCAGTGATCTGCATATTATTGTTTTTGACTGCTTACTTCTGCAAGGTTCTTACTTTATTATCCGTTATTTCAACTCTTTTACTGAGCTATAAGTTCACTCATTAGTTTGCTCTGTACCATATGCCGCTATTTACTTGGCACCTTCCCCGCCGTTCTGAAACAGAATCCATCGTAATGGATCAACGGCTTCCTGTCGATGCTGTTACAAAAAAAACTATAGGTTGGAGCTGTAAGGTTCAGGTCGTCGACAAGTTTCGACCTCGTGAAAGCAGAGATCAGAGTGTGCAATTTCAGACGATGATTGTGCAAGATGAAAGTGTAAGTTTAACTTTACCCCAGTTCTTACTGAAAAATCATTTTCATACTCAGCATGTCTCAAAAAATATTATTACCTATGATAACTTCAGAAAGTGGGAGTTAAAGCCCGATTAAAGCAGCAAAGGTTGAAAATGGTAACAAATTCTACTACAGGAACAACAGGTTGCTACAGTGCTCTATGACGATGATATTTGGAAGTACGAGAGGCTATTTGTTCCTTTCAAAATATATCTGATTTTCTGCGCAAAAGTTAGAGACCCCCGCGGCTACTCAATACGCGTCGGTGTGTATGAATGGGTGGTCGATAAACACACAGTTGTTGAACCTATCACCAATAACGGTGGGACGGAAATGCCTCTACTTTCTCCAACAAAGTTGAACACAGTTCCTTTTTCAGCTATCGATGATCTACGCCCAGGTGTTGAATTTGGTAAGCTCCCAATTTACGCCTACGTTTCTTTACCAGATCATCCTGAGCCCTACTAATTAAATCAATTGTTGTTGTGTTATTTCCCATTACATCAGACTTATTGGCAATAGTAACCAATTGCAGCATGCTGCAATATACCACTGACCAAAGTAAGCACTTTCGGGAGGTAATTATCATAGATCAGAGATGAGTTACTCAACCCTTCTCGCTTATTAAAGCATTCTTGTGTGATAAAAATTTATATGTTTCTTACATCAACCAGCAAAAAACCTGCCCTATTTACTATATGGGATAATTTGGCCGACAACGAAGGCGCTACGCTACTACATCACCTGCATGAGCATCCCGTTATTCTTGCTAAACGTATTGGAGTTACTGAATTTCACGGTGGTATGTTGTTTACATCAATCTCTGCAACTTTTCTCTTTTACCGCTGCACTTATTCCTTTGTATTTAATTAAACTTCCTCTCTATCTGTGACATACACAGCTATAAGATTATCCACAAGGTATCAGTCAATGATCTTACTGAATCCTAAGTACGTGCAGACTGCTACATTGATGAAGTGGTACTTATTAACTAATCCCCCATAGCCATGTCATACTACTCAAATACTTTTACTAAAAACCATACTCACTATTTCACTTAAACTTCTCTCAGGTGGAGGACAATGAGCAAATGTTGATATTGTACACTTTACGAAGCTCATCGGTATCAACTTCTTCCCTGACTTTTGCACCTATTGAAGATGAGGTTTTTCCTATATCCACAATTTCAGACTTGTCGTCCCAAGTTAGTAGTGTGTACATCTACTGCACTAATTTTCGCTGTTGTTAACAACTTGTTAAACGCCTTACCGTAAAGATCTTCAGAGCAATTTCTAATATCGCTGAATTCGTACTGCAGGTGCAGACTTTCCCTGCGGAAACAAAAATATCACTTCTTGATCGTCCCCTGTTCTTTTACTTGCTCGCCTGCTCACGTTGCAATCACTTTCTACGCATCAAGACAAAAAAAATGGTCCAATGCTTCAACTGTAAGCTAGAACGAATGTTGGTCCCCAGGTAACTTCCTCCGAACTTGTGTTGTGCATTTCTTAGACACTTACAGAAAATTCCTTCAAACAAATTTTCAATTTTAGCATTCTCTTTCAGTGAATTTTGAGGTCCTACATGTACTGGTGAAGTCATTCCTGACACAAATCTACTACTGCTACTAAATAACGGATAATTAGTAGTAGTAGTAGTAGTAGTAGTAGTAGTTTTTCTTATGTTCTGCTTGAAATAATGCCCAGTTATTTTTAGGCTTTCAAATTTACAATAATACACTACATTACTTAAAGCTAACAAGGTTGTCGATAATTTTTAAATGATATTATCATACTTCATCCAAAGACACAAACAGAAATCGTGTTGGCTCATTTCCCTATTTTTTGGCTCGAAATACATAAAACAATATAAGGTTTAAGGATAGTGTTACTCGATGTGTATGTAGACTGTAGTGTATCTTTTTTGGTTGCTTTTCCAAGAAAATGATATCATGAACTAAAGGTAGATGACAAATGTTATCTATATGGTGTTTTTTTGGACTTTGCAAGCTGAGAAATACCAGTTATATTCCAATTTGTAAACAGTATAGAACAATTGTCAACTGGTCCTGCAATGTCTACTGCTCCTTCTTGAATTTTAATTGGACATATTGGGTGTGGTTGGTAGCAAAGTATGAAAGTGAAGATTATTGTGTTTGTTGGACTTTATTTATAGTATAAATTATTTCTCTATACAACATACCCAGCGAGGTAGTGAAAAGGTTAGCGTCTTCGCTAGAATTTACACATAAAATCTCATGATTTCTCTTTACACACATAGGAGCTTGAGCTAGCGATCAATGAAGTGAAAAAAGACTGTATAGGACCTGATTCATATCTAAGTAAAAACAAAAAAAAGTCACTCAATATACGTATGTTCCTGTCTTTAACGATACTTCCATCCTTGTGTGGATTAAATTTTTTTTTAATAGGAAACTATGATTATAATCTACAAATTAATCCAAAAAACTATTTGTTAATACACATCCATCAGGAAAAAGTAAGAAATGGGATCAAGGAAGTACACCCATTATTGAATCAAGCCAAATTGATAACAGTTAAACAAATAGTTTCAACTTTCAAAACTGTGCCATATGTTTTGAGGGAAATAGGTGGAGTAAAAGATAAAGGTATAAAGTGAATGACAATCCTTGTTGTTAAGGAATACTGTGTTGAGCTTTCTTATTCTGCTTGATTGTCAGGATCATGTATTTGTTATTACCCAAATGACAATAACGAGATAAAGACCCCAAAGGGTCTTATGTTGTTGTACTCAGGCCATACTGGCTCTTAAACCACATAAAAGAAGCCTACACTAGATTAATAATCAACCTTAAGTACGTTGATTACGCTGAATCAGTTATTGCATACAAAATTTCAACCTAACTATGGACGGATTAAAAAAATTCACTTACTTTGAAGTATTATCACGCATTGATCAGTTCTACTGTCGAAATTAATATTTTAAATTAAATAAGATCCTATTATAAGCTTCTTTGTTTTTTTTGAAAGATAACATTCCAGATATTAACATTATATATTTTATTTCCCTTCCATTTATATCACAGGTGCCACTTTGAGGTTAACATTACGGACACCAGTGATACAATTACAGCAACAGTGTCGGAAACGGTGGCAGAGACAATGTTATCCCTCACTAACGAACAAATATATCAAAATGTTGTTGCCCAGGTACATAACTCATCTTCATCAAATTCTATTATAACAGTAAATATCTTTGTTCAATCTGATTATAGTAGTAAACAAAAACGCTCTACTATGTAACCTCCTACTCACTGCACCATCTTTTCTCCTTTCCACTCAGAGAGAACCGTTGTCTATGGTCCGTACAAATCAACAGCTTGCTCATAAACTATTTAGACTCCAGCTACAAAATCCAAGCTACAGATTTCCCGACCAAACACCTGGTATGTTGGCTATTACATCCTTCACTGAAGCAGAAAACCCGGCTGTTCAAACATTACCATCACCAATGGCTCCCGGAGAAATAGGTAAGAAGCAAAAAGTCAAACCACGCACTCCAACAAAAAAGGCTTAAAAGTAACAATACTTTTAGTAATTTCTTTGCTATTGTATCCTACCTCCATTTTAACTTCTTTCATGGAACACTTCTATTACGAAACATCTTCAGTACAACTCTCGACTAAAACAAAAGAGTACCATGTTGTTCTATTAATAGTCAAGTTTATCTGCAATATCTCAATGCGTTACTTGTGATGATCATTAATGATATGGTACAAATATTGGTTCATCAACTGCTTCGAAGTTTGCTATTCGGGGAAGATTTGTTTCCGCTGTGTTTCAACCACAACAGGCGGGTAAATATAATACCCATGTTTTCCTTCATTGCTTCTTTCTACTCACTACAATCACAATTAATTTATCTCCTCCTTTTGCAGCCTCTTTGTCTGAACAGGTAAATAGAACAATCCTACACCCCTTCATTACTACCTCCTTTTACTACATCATCGTACTAGAAAAATAAAATACTGTATTTTTTCTTCGCCTACTTAAATTATCTCTACAGGTGACAAGTGCCCAAAGTTAGCTGCAGCCAAGTTTGCCTACCTCCACCAACGTCATACAGGCTGCCGCATCAACATGCTTTTCTATTTTGGTATAACTAATGCTATAGTCACAATTTGAATGTTAATAGTTTTTGTATAAATAGCTTGCACAGGAAAATAGTATCAGCTATCACTTTGGTGTAACTAAGGCTATAGTCACAACATAATGTGACAGACCTACATGTCAATAGTTTTTGTATAAATAGCTTGCACAGAAAAGTAGTATCCATTTTCTCTTAGTATTATGTATCATTTCCTTCTCGACATTTATTATTGCAATCTTCTATTAACTTGCAACAAGAAGGGAAAATGGATATATATTTCCTTCTCAGAATTTACATCAATTTCTTATTATGATTATAGCGGCATATAAAATACACGATTACAAATGATAGCAACGGCATATTATTGCGCCCGCGCTAGCTCGGGCTTCTACATCTAGTATATATATAGGAGGACCTCATAGCAGCAAGATTACAACAACAAGAAACAACAGTACTAGTAGTAGGCTTAGCATTACTAATAACAGTGTTAGACATAGATTGATTTTCTAGACAGAGTAGCTTATTTTATATCGAAAAAGGTACAAATATACCCTTGAACTTTGATAAATGATACATATATACCCTCCGTTATACTTTTGGTACAAATATGACCCTGCCGTTAATAATTTGGTACATATATACCCTTCTCATTAACGGTGTACCACGTGTCGCGATCCTAGCAAATTATCCATTATTTATGGAAAAGGTACAAATATACTCTCGAACTTTGATAAATAGTACATATATACCCTCCGTTATACTTTAGAGACAAATATACCCCCGCCGTTAATGATTTGGTAAATATATACCCTTCTCATTAAGGGTGTGCCACGTGTCATGATCCTAGCAATGTATCCATTTTAATATATTTTATTCCCAAATAATTAATCCATCCTAATTAAAAATTCATTACCTGACCCATTCCATCCCAATCCGACCCGACCCAACCCAAACTGAAGCTTCATGCGTGTACGCCTAAAGCTTCTAAGAGCTGCAAAAGCAAACAAGGCAACTAATGTTGCCAAAATATTTACGCGAGAAAATTCTTACTTCATGATGACTCTTGGAGGTTATAACGTAGTAAGAAACCAGATTCTGGTGAGGTTAAATTGAATGTGTCAATTTTTTTCCTCTATAAACTATTCTGTATGTCAATATATTCATACTCATGCATATTAATCTTTCATTCATCTTGATGCATACATCAAAACTCATCATAATTTGCAGATTGTATTAGTTGACTTTGTGCGAAAATATATGCCAAAGACTTTAGGTGTAATTGAACTTCAAGATTCTGATGGAAATAAGTAGAATATCCATCACATCAGGAGGAAAATGCGGATGATTTTATGCAAAGGATGGTCAAAATTTATTAGGGATATCGGTTTAGTGGTAAGAGACGCGTTTATAGGGTTAAAATACCTTCAGATCTGGTTCGTCACTGCCATTTGCATCAATCCTTCGTTCAATTCTGAGCCTTGGAAGCTTTTGGCATAAACGCGTCTCTCAGAAGCATCAATTTGGATCGGGTCGGGTTGGAATGTAATGGATCGGGTAGTGAATTTTTAATTAGAGTGGATTAATTATTTAAGGGTAAAATAAATAAAAAAGGGTAAATGGCTAGGATCGTTACACATGGCACGTCGTTAGTTGGGAGGGTATATATGTACCAAATCATTAACGGTAGGGGTATATTTGTACCCAAAGTATGACGGAAGGTATATATGTACCAATTATCAAAGTTCAGGGGTATATTTGTACCTTTTCCGTATATAAAAATGGGTAAGTGGCTAGGATCATGATACATGGCACGCCGTTAGTTAGGAGGATATATATGTACCAAATCATTAACGGCAGGGGTATATTTGTATCCAAAGTATGACGGAGGGTATATGTGGTATATTTGTACCTTTTCTAATTTTATATTGACCAGGACACTAGTCTATTACATAGACGTCATTGATGTCTTTTTGTAGTTGAGTTGTAGCTTCAACTGGTGGAGTGTAACAACCAGTTTTCTTTATGAAATATATGAATTATGTGTTTCTGTGTGATTTTACTATTTTACCCCTCCCCGTAGTTGCATTATGGTATTTCTGAGGTGTGGGGGTGATTGGCACGGTTTTTTGATGTATTTTGTTATCATTTATGCGATATTATGATTTTTGATGGCTTCAAGAGCCTTATTTTAAACTTATGTGGATATCTTTTGATCTGTGCGATGGATGGTTGAACGGAATGTGCCAGCAGCTCCTTAATATCAATTTCAGGCTAGCTAGACCTTTGGTTCCGGTCCTGGTGCACCCGAGCTCATTTCGACCTATTGGTCGAAAAGTTAGAAAATTAGAAATATGGGTGCGGGACCAACATTTGGTCGAAACGACCTCGGATGAAAAATCTGACTTCACCAGCAGATCCAGAACGTTTATTACGGTAACATGTTTGGTGTAATTTTATGATTTTTAAATCTCATTTCGATCCTCGGTTTAGAAAATCGTGTTTTCAGATTTTAGGGGTCAACTTTGTGAAAACAATATTTTTTCGAAAATCTGATATCGTCATTGATTCCAGAGCGTCGAATTTAGTGTGATTACATAATTCATTTGCATATATTGGACTCCGAACGAATCTCGGGTACCCCGTCGAAGTCCGTTTGGACTGAGAAAAAATATGCACTATATATAATAGATTTTTCTGCTATATAACAGTTTTTTTCCTTTTTGGCCCATTTTGTCCATTCTTTCATCTTGTCTCTTGAGAGTTAAACCCTAAAATAGTGTGGGAGCTTAAAAGTAAAACTTGTGGGAGCTTGAGAAGCTAGATTAACATTTATTTCTTGATTTTATTACAGATTTAAGGTAAGAATTCACCCTTTTTTTAGTAATTCTTGATAATTTCTCAAAACCTCAAAAATTTTAGGGCTTAATTTTAAATTCATTTTTACTTCTTTTCACTTTAATAATTTTTTTATCTTATAATTACTAATTTTTCATCAATTTAACTTGAAGAACAACTCTGATTCTTGATTTTAATCTGAATTTCAAAGATTTTACCCGGTAAAGCTTAAAAATAATTTTTCTTCGATTTGAACCTCATTTTTTACTCAATTTAACTTAAGTTTTTAGCTATAGTTCCTAAAAAAAATGGAGAACATATTTTTGAAGTAAAGTTACGATTTTGCCCTTTTTTAAAAAAAATAAATTTGAGGGTCCGTTTTGATCCAAACCAAAAGTAGTCAATATGGGTGTCGTTGATTTTATTGGACGGGTAGATTATATAGTTGATATTTCTAGAGGAGTTCGGAATCGTTCGTGAAAATTAAGGTCGTGGGTCAAAGTGTAGTGGATCGATTTCGGCTTTTGAGGTAGGTTATGGCTTAACTCTTTCAGACTGGGTTGGGTAGTAAATTATGATATAAAATGCATGTTATGGGTGGAAACTAATCATAAAAAATGACTATCTATTTGTTGTACCCGTGTGGGGCCTATATGTGATGTAATTATCAAAATTGATATATTATGTTATATATGTGATCGTGTGGGGTCCTATATGATATTGATAGCCTTGAATACATGTGAATAATTGTATTGTTAAAATATTCATACTTTATTGGCACATGAGAAATGTGGAAATTCATGGATGAAACGAAACTAATGAGTGGATTTTGGCTCACATGGTTGTGATAATATATCAGAGTGGTTGGTTGTAAAAATATATCATGTGGTTGGTTGTGGAAATACTCATTGTGATTGGTTGTGAGCATTACATCCTTATATCGTACTCATTCATGAAACATTGATACCACCATGGCAACACCTGAGTAACACTGGCAACACTTTTTTAAAAACCCTCCTCGAGGGATGTGCCGAGGAAGAAGTATTGTAGTAGCACCTTATAAACCCTTTCTGAGGGATGTACCAGAAAGGAGATATGAGATATGTGGATTGTATACGGGTTTATGAAACCCCCAATGGGTCTTGCGTTGGGAGGCTTGCCTTCGTAGGTATGTACGGGGATTGTCCGACGATTCTGAAGGTTGTGCGACAACCTCGTGCATCATCATTATCATCATCATATATATTGTACTTAATTTATTGTGTTGTATTGTCATATTGACTTATCATTTATGTAATTGTCTTATCTTCTTTTACTTGTATCTGATGATCTTGTATATGCATGTTCCTCATTGTTCTAATTATATGTGATATAATGCATACTTGTGTGCTATCCTAGTGTGATGTTACGATATATGTGATATATTAGAACTGTTAGTGCAAGCGGTGTGGGCTACAATTGTGGGACATTTTTTTATTGCAAGTGACATGCCCTTAGTTGTATATTTTGTATGCTTTATTTACTACTTTGCTTGGTTGACCTATGATACCCACCACTGAGTACAAGTGGACCGTACTCATGCCTACTGCACCTTTTCGGTGCACGTCCTAGCCCGAGTGTGCCTCAACTTGCTTGACTCGAGCGATTGTTAGAGCTTCCAAGGTAGCGGTTGGACATTCATGCGTCCGGAGTTCATCTCTATCTTTCTGTATTAGTTATGCCTTTATTAGTGTTCGGAGACAGATATTTTTCTTTGTGATTATTTTTTTAATGTATTTGACTTCGGAATTGTATTAGTAGTTCTTATACTGTTGACACCAGATTTTGGGAGTCATGGTTGTATATGTTGATTTTATTATTTTCCGTTTTTATTATATCTATATGGTTCGGCTTCCTTCTAGAAGCCTTACCTTGGGGGCATTTCTATTTTTTTTTCGTGTGTAGCAGTTTGGGTGAAAGACTTACTTGTCAAGGTTCGCAGCGACAAGTGCCATCGTGACCTTTCAATTTTTGGGTCGTGACATGGAGAGTGCGAAAGTGATTATTTTCAGGTTAAGGTAGACGTGATCCCAGTCTTGGTAAGAGGTCGGCTACTCCATTTGCTTCGCGAAAGTTATGTTGCACCGCAAGATTTCTCATGTTCTTCAATATTAACCTACATTTAGAAATAATATCAGTATATGGTGTCGTGGGGTGTTGGAGAAGGTGGATGGTTTCTACCGATTGTCCCTTTTAATTATAAAATAACTAGGACCTTTTACGGCAACCTAACGATCCGAAAAAAGACCTTTCAACGGCAACCTTCATAAAAAAAGAGCACTAACTTCCTCATACGAACTCGAATGCAATGATTCTTTTCATAATGGTTCCGAAATTATGATGTGAGTTTAATGGTTCAATTAAAACACCATTTAAAGTTTATTTGCTTCAGATAGTACTATTCAAGCTCAATGTCGTAATACTCCAAACTTCAAAGAAGTACCCAAAACTCACCAAAGACCTTTTGGCCAAAAATTAATTGTGCAAACTAGTGATAAAAACACATTATGGACCTAATGAAATCAACGAAAAACCATTTTCAGATCATTTTAACCAAAGGTTGACCAAAACTTTAAAAACTCAACCAAATTACCAAAATTTTTCGAAAGTCTCAAGAACTAAACCAAACCTCCATCTAGGCAAAAAATCACCCTCCGACCTAGTGGAATCATTGAAACTCAAAAACGATTTTTCTAACCTCGACTATTGACTTTACTCAACTATGTTAAGTTTTCAACTTTCAAAATTCAAAAAACTCTTCTAAAATTCATCTGAATGTCTTGGGATGCGAACTAGTAGTCCAACTAACTCAAAAGTCACCTTCTAGAACTAATGATACTGTCTGGATTTCATTCCAAGTTCATTTTCCTCAAATGTTGACTTTAGTCAATCATTTTAACTTTCTAATCTTCAAAATAAATAACTCATCCACATCTTGTCCGACCCCTGAGAATTGTGTCACCCACCCTCATTGACCATAAATACTATAGTGAAGTTATATAAATGGGCAAAACAGTTAAAACACACAAAAAAAATTATAAACAACTATGAGGGTCGTTACATGTTTGACCATGAATACAAACTAGTGAATATGATCGTGCTTCACACGGTGTGATCTTTAAATATTAGATAATATTTTTACAAATTTAATCTAATAGAATAGATGAATTTTTCTTTTGTGTGTTTGTTGGATTGATCTTCGAATATAATATTTTCATTATCAATTTTTAAAAAATTATGAAATTTTCCCTCTTTGAATTGTGTGCGTTGTTTTCTTCTATTAAAAGATAAATAAAACAAAAATTAAATAAACAAAAAATGTAAACAAAACTACCAATTTATTGTTGGTTATATTTGGCTTACATCACTTCAAATTTCACCTCTTTTGGCCAAGTGAACATATCCATATCGCTACGTACAACTAACTTTATAATTTGTTTGTTTCGACTTCAAATACTTTAATTTAAAGAAAATTATGTGACATCAACTCAAATACTTCTTCATAGATACTCCTTCCGTTTAAAAAAAAAATGACCTAGTTTGACTTGACACGGAGTTTAAGAAAATAAAAAAGATTTTTGAATCTTATGGACCTAAATTAAAGTTATGTCAAATATGCCAAAACGTCTTTTGATTTTGTGGTCTTAAATATGTCACGTGGAAAATAGAAATTAAAGTTTTGCCAGAAAAAAAAAGGATCATTTTTTTTTAAACGAATTAAAAAAAATAAATTATTCTTTTTTAAAGGGAGAAAGTATATACATTAGTATAGAATATTCAAGTCATATACTAGTATATAATATTCAAGTCTAAAAAAGATCTTTAATATTCACAAAAATGACAAAAGCCCTGTAAATTCAATGTGCTAAAAGAGAATAGTTTCATTACTATTAACCATTACAAGTACCATCGGAGCATGTAGTTTAATAATTCAGGTGCCTCGTAAGAAATTAATTCTAGAGGTAAATGTTTTAGCATATTTGAATTAGATCATGAATTTTCAATATGTCAAGAAGAAAGTAAAAACAAAATCAATTTAAGGCAAAAAGATCAAATATTATCATATAGTTACCTCGATGAGTTAATTTTATTTCGAAATTCTCTAAAAAGTTATAAACAACAGAATATAGGTGCAATTAAAGACTTGATAATTATTCTGAAGCTAAATGAAATTATATGAACGTGACTTTTCACGAGGTAAAGGGATTACCTTTTTATGTTAATAAAAATGACACATCCCTTAATTAATTTGTGATGGGGCTATAATGAAATCTAAATCAAGAATAATAATTAAGAAATCATTGTCTTTTAATGGGGGAAAAAACTGTTAGAAGAAAAACAAATAAGAACGACTTCAAGGTACTTAGGGGTCGTTTGGTTTGAAAACAAGTTATACCGGGATTAGTTATGCTAGGATAAGTTATGTTGGGATAAGCTATACTGGGATTAGTTATGCTGGAATTATTTTTTATTGAGTGTTTGGTTTGTTGTATTCAAAGTAATATGCATGGTATAATTTCTAGGAATAAATTGATTGATTACCAAAATACCCTCCATCTTATTTAGCTTTTTTAATATATATATATATATATATATATATATATATATATATATATATTTCTTTTTAAGCTTTAAATAATCATTCTTAAAAAAAATTATTATTTTTTAGAGAAATAAAAATATATAAATAAACATAATTTGTATATTTTACAACCATTTTGAACGGTAAACTGTTCAAAATTTATTTATTTATGAATATATTATACATTAATTAAACATAATTTATGTGTGTGTGAGAATATATTACTTTATATATTGTATTATATATAATTAAATTATATATAATTAAACATAATTAATATAATTAAACATAATATATTATAATTAAATATATTAAAATAATATATATATAATTAAACATAATATACGTATATATATTCATAATATTTACGTTAATTAAACATAATTTATGAATATATAATTTATATATATTTATGAATATATTATACGTTATTCATAATATATATTTATGTTCATAATATATTATATTGTTCATAATATATATTATACGTTCAAAACATAATTATTATACAGTTTACCAGTTTACGTTAATTATTATTATACATATATAATTTATTTATGAATATATTATACGTTAATTAAAAATAATTTATTATTTATGAATATATATATAAAAAATATATATGTGTGTGTGTGTGTGTGTGTGAGAGAGAGAGAGAGAGAGAGAGAGAGAAATTAAAATAATAGAGTCTGAGGGTATTTTTGTCCTTTCATACATTTATCCCAAGGATAAATTATGGTGGGATTGTTATCCCACTAATTGAGTGGATAACTTATCTCGGGACTATTTATTAATCTCGGGATAAGTTATCCCGAATATTGCCAACCAAACAAGCAGTAGAAAATTTTATTTCGGGATTATTTGCTTCAACACCTCAAACCAAACGACCCCTTACTTCTTTGTGGGCTATAAATCTATATTTTCATATTATAATATCTCACAAATTATGTCATGCGCCTTAAAGTAATTACCATTCGCCAATTAATTAATTGAGTAATTATTTACGCATTAGATGTAATAAATATGATAAATTTTCAATTAGATTATAGAACAAAAAAATGCCAAAAAGGAGGAGAAAATAAATAAATAAAAATTGAGACCATAGAGAGGTGTCACATCATTTTATCTATGACCTTCCTTTATACTATATTAGTTTAGGTGTACGCGTCTCGCGCGTATACCTCACTTTATTGAATTCAAACATTACACTAAATAGGATATTTGTTTAAATAATAAAGATAACACAATAATTAAATTCAACATCTTTTGAAAAATTTAATTAATTATATCTAACTTTTACCAAAAAAAATTATCAAAACTGATCGACATTCATCTACCACTTGTAAACTGTAATAAAATAATACGATGATAGAGACATCAAAACAATATAATTAAATCTAACATTTACACAAAAAAATTCTCAAAGCCATCTGACACTCATCTACTACCTATAAACTAAAACAAAATAATACGATAATAGAGATATCAAAATAATACAACTAAACTTAACATTAACACAAAATACTTCTCAAAATAGAGATATAAAAATAATAAAATTAAATCTAATCTTTACCTAAAACAATTCTTCAAAGCCGACCGACATTCATCTATCACCTGTAAATTTATCTATTACCTGTAAACTACAACAAAATAATACAATAGTTATAAAAGCTTCAGTTTTGATAAAAATAATTCTTGTCTGAGCAAAAATTTTGACCCTAAAGAATGACTAGAATGAAAACAAAGAAGATATATATACACACACGCTGAATTCTCTTATGTTGACAAAAATAGTGAAGAAGTAGGGGGTTAGAAAATTAAGAATTCACCAATCCAGACATACAACCGAATCAAGTTAGATTAGCATCGATCATATTTTTTCAATAAGTAAACCGATTTCTTCTCTAGTTTAACGTGCATCTCAATATTTATAGAAGTATTTCTTAATAGAGTCCTATTTTAGGAGTATTTTTCTATAAGAAAAATATTAATTGATTCTCCATCAATATATTTTAGGAGTCCCATATATTTTAGGAGTCTAGTTAATATAATATAAATAATTAAATAATAAATTGAAGAAAATAGTGAAAAAACAGTTTTGTTTAAAGGAAAGTCTTTTAATGAAGGGCAAAAAGTTCAAATTACTTTTCTAAGGGTCTTCGCACTTTTAATATATTATAGTTTATAGATATAGACTAGTTTTTTAAGGCCCATGCTAAGTCCGGGTCCAAATTCAAAAAAAAATTGATATTTTATAATAACATGATTTAAAATATGTAAAATAATTACAATTTGATAAAAAGACATAAATTTATGCTAAATAAATGTGATGATTTAAATTTAGTTTTATACAAAATTAAGAAAAAAATTAAATTTATTAAAATGAACCTCAAGAATCAATTAATTCTTCTATAGAACTTATGCTTAAGAATATTAATTTTCAATTAACAAAAAAGATATTCTTAAAAAAAAATCTGATAATGACTGATACAACTACCTTTATTTTTAACTTTACAAATAATTTTAAATTTCACTATTTGAAATATGTCATTAATATTTCATAAGCAGTGAATAAAATTGTCCATAAAAATTTATATGAAATTCATAAAAAGTAATTAAAATAATTTACATGAAAATGGTTCATCAGAAATAAAGTATAAACTTGTATAATCACAAAAGTTCAAATCAATTTTAACTGTTATTTTTTTTCCTCTTCTTCATCCCCAAAATATTTTTGCAAACTTCTTTCATAAAATATTATCTCATATAAATAATAATAAAAAAAAAGAGTTATGAAATATTCATGTAACGGAAGAAAGTTCTCCACAATCAAAATATATTTTTTAAAGATTGGTTGTTAAATAAAAGATCTTATCTTTTTAAATACTTTATTACTATATTTTTTTTACTAAACTCATAAAAGAATAGGTTTTAACAATAAAAAAAAAAAATATAAAGTAATAGTAATAAATAAGATAAATTTTTGAAAACACGTAAAATAGAAAATGTGTATAATATTAATTTTATAAAGATTATTTTAATTATCTGAAGATAACTCAACATTCTAGAGATATTTTAAAAAAAAAAATTAATTTTTTCATCGAATAAGTATTGTCAAAATTTTGTACAAATAGCGTTATTGAAAGATGTATTAATAAAATCATGAAATAGAAGTAATTTAAAAGATAAAATGAATTAGTAGATATTAAAATTTTATACTTCTCAATTGACTTAATTAAACAATGCATAATTTATCTAAAATAGAATATTATAATAAGAACTTCTAAGAGAATTTACCGATTAGTTAAACAATTAAAAATATAAAAACAGACTCAATAAATAGAGTAGTTTGTCATATTATAATATACCCAGTGCAAACACCCAGGTAATAAGAAATAAGATGAATGAAAAAAGTAATTTTATCAATTACATGTCATAATTTTAGAGGAGAAAAAATATTTTATCAATATGTCACAATTTTAGATGGGGGGGGGGATAACTTTATCAACTAAATGTCACGATTTTAGCGAGAAAAGTTAATTCACCAACCACATGTCACAATTTTAGAGGTTTATCTTTTAAAAAAATATCATAATTTTATCAACTACATGTCAAAATTTTAGAGGAAAAACTTATTTATATCCACATGTCTCAATTTAGAGGATTTTAAGAAAATTAAAATTATAATATGTGTAAAAGAGTGCGTGTTGATAATATATAAAAAGAACATAAAGTAAATTGCATAAAAAAAATAGTAATAAACAAGATAATTTTTTTAAAACACATAAAATAGAAATATGTGTTTAATGAGATCTACTGAGAGAATTTGTCGATTAGTTAAATAATTAAGAAAACACAAAGACAAACTCAATAAATAGAGTAGTTTATCATATTATGGTATAACAAGTGAAGACACCCAAGTGACATGAAATGAAATGTGTGAAAGAAGTAATTTTATCAACTACGTGTCACAATTTTAGAGGAGAAAAAAAATAATTTAATCAACATGTCACAATTTTAGAGGGAGGACAATAATTTTATCAACTATATGTCACAATTTTAGAGAAAAAAAGTAATTATCAACCACGTGTCACAATTTTAGAGGATTCAAAAAAATAAAAATTACCATAATTTTATCAACTACATGTCAAAATTTTAAAGAAAAAAAAGTTATTTACCATCTACATATCTCAATTTTAGTGGATTTTAAGAAAATTAAAATTATCATAACGTCATTGTGAGGACTACCAAATTTTAGTATCATCTCTTATATATAAGTACTGGTTGCTTAAGGCCCGTGCTAAACTCGGGCCCAACCTCATAATATAAGAATATAAGATCTTAATTTTAGAAAAAATATAAATTAAGTCACATTTTTCTATTACATAATTAATTTAATTTATTTATATATTGATTATGTCTTGTTTGTACCAAACACACTCAAAAAGAGAATAGTTATTATTAAGAAATAATAAATGCTCTGATTGAAAATGAGACTATAACTTCAAAGTTGCACAAAATTTACTAAAATGTAAAAAATAAATAAAATTAATGCACTCTATCCATTTTATTTTGTTTTACATTTGTTGATTTGGTACTCCTATTAAAAGCTATTTAATAGGAGTTTGTTTATTTATCTCGATGATTATATTTTGAAAGTATATGATTGAAAATTATTGGACTTGTGAGGATGGTCAAACCCCCAAGGTCCACACTTATACTAAGTAGTTATATAATTATTTAATGATAACAATAATATTGGAAGAAAATAACAATCTCTCTTGATTTGCTAAAATAATAGGTAAAAAGATAATTTTATTTTTAATACAAGGGTCATGCAAAATAAAAAAGAGAGACAGAAAGGTACTTTCTAATTCCTTTTTACTTATTTCTTTGACTTGACAAATAACTTAAGAATCAAATATATAAAGAGTAAAACTTACGAAATTATCTACGCTCGACCCCAAAATTAGAATTGAAAATCTAGATTATAATTTATTTATCTTTTAATTTTTTTTGCTCGTAGGGAATTGAACATCGGCGAAAGCTTAGGAAGCCAACTAATTGAGCTACAAAAATTCCTTTTTTATTAAAAAAATTTATTTTTAGCTATTCCTAGGAGCTTCTATCATTTTCACTCCACTGATAGGTAGTATTAGCATCTGAGCAACTCCTTTTGTCCCCTATCAGGTTGTGTAGTGACATGTTACTTTTATTCTTTTTGTTTCATTTTAATTGTCATTGACTTCTTCTTCTTTTTTTTTTCACGCCCATTAAGGAAAAATAGCAAATACAAAATATACTTTACTAAGTTGTCCCTATTAATTAGATGATTTTTTTTTGAATCCTTAATATAGCCTTTCAGAAATCACATTCCACTTTTCGAGAGTCAAACTGCATGAACTTTGAATAACATTTTAAAAATGTATGTTTTCATCATATTATATGAGAAGGATTGCAACTTATAGTATTTTTCATATAGTTTCGAACATTTAAATTTTAAATATTTAATTATTCTAATTCAGTTTAGTTTTAAAAGTTAGTCAAATTAATCTCGTGAAGCGAATTGTGGCAAGTAAAAATGAATGAAAGGAGTACAAACTTTTGTTCTGAATTTCTAAAATGATAACACTTTTTAAAAGTTTTATCAAGTTCACAAATTCTTAAGCATTTGAAGAGGATTTTAAAGTTCTCTAAACTTACCAAAAGAATATAGCAATTCAAGTAATAAAGAAATATATTAGAGGTAAAAATGAAACATATGGAAATTTTATAGTACATGTGACATCACTTTCAAAAAAGACAATTTAAGAGATCATGTATTTATTAAAAAAGTCTTGAAAACTCTTTAACTTTTATGTAGTATATATAGAAAGAAATAAAAGATAAATATAGGGGGGAGTGAACTTATTCGCGCGATTCGAAATATTTTTTTTTGTTTTAAAATAAAAGATTCGAGAAAAATTATTGTAAATATATAAAGTAAATGTATATATATTAGTGCCTACATGAGGTTTAAACATTTATTTCAATATGGAAATAAGTATTTACAAATATCTGCACACACACACAAAAAAAAAAGAATTAACATGCTACTAATTATCAGGTCATATATATATCGTATAACCTTCATTTTTTAAAAATAAATTATATGAAAGCAAAATCAAGAGGTGATAAAGTACCAGACAATTTAACAAATAAAAGAACAGAAAAGGGGAAAAAAGAAAATAGTTTCTCTTTGCAAAATTAATATTCCCCAAACCATACATCATTTTATCTTACAAAATTCAACATTAATATTTCCATCAAAATATAGACCTAAAAGGAAATAAAGAAAAAATCAAAAGAAAGAGAGAAAATACAGTGAAACCAAATCAATAAGGACATAAGTTTTTTGGGTTTGGTATGACTTTGTTCTGGCTCTCTTCCATCTTCGTTCTCTTTTTGGGGACCCAATAACCACATATTTACCTCATAATTTGCACAATTCTTCTTTACCATAATGTATTTATATTTTTAGTGTTTGATAGATGAATTTAGTATAATTAATATTTGTCGTTTCTTTCCTCTTCATATTCAAGAGGTTAATTATCATCTTTAATATTGTCGTTAGTCTTTTTTCAGTTATATAAAATGTCTTTTCAGTTGCCCATTATTAAGTACAGTAATTTACACAATTCTTCTTTACTATAATTTGTAAACACCTAATTTTTTACCAAACCTAACGTTTTTTTTCATCTTTTTAGTGTTCGATTTTTTTTTTAGGGTCTAAATTAGATATTTTAAGTTTATCTTATTTTTACTAAATATGTTTTAAATTTTTTGAAAACTACAAAAATAGAGTCACATTTTTAAATAAGTTTTTTTTTATTGTTTATTTATTTTTAGGAAAAAGAAAATTTGCTAAACTATATTTGTTTTCTTCTTTTAACTTTTAATAAATAATCTAGTGATATTAAGACTCCGTAATCATGTTTTAAGACTAATTATTTAACGTGTATTTTATTGGTCTTAGATAATTTTTTTTATTTAAAACGTTAATTTAAAAAAAAAAAGAAAAAAAGAAAAAAAAAAGAAACCCTAAACTACTCCCCCACATACCCACTTCCTCCACATCCACACACGACACACACACATCCACACGTCCCTCACCCCAATCTCCAACCTCACTACAAACACACATAACACTATACACTCACAGTACTCCCTATATAAACACACACAGGGAAAAAACCAGAAAAAAGGAAAAGAAACAAAAGAAAGACAGAAAGCAAATACAGAGAGAAAAAAAGGGAAAGAAAGGAAAAGAGTGACAAGTTGAGTTCGGATTCCTGATCGAGTTTTCGGTGGCAACGTTAGAGTTTTTCTTTTGATTTAGTTCGTCATACAGGTTTTTATCCGATCCTACACTACTTATTGTCTAAGTTTTATTGTGAATCAAAGAATGAATGAAGATGTTTTAATGATTTTATGCATTATTTAGTATGTAAAGTCTCTTCCATTATTGTATCTTATTTGCTTATGACTATCTTTTTATCGTGTTATTGATATGATATTTGTATTTGACTAAGCATGTGTATGTTTTCGTATACAAGCTCGCTTCTTTTTGTGTACTTACTCTATGTGTTACTTTGTTTAACAATTGAAAGAACTTATCATCAACTTATTTTAAGATTTTGTTTACGTTTCATTCCATTTTTGGAGGGCTGATAGAATTAAATACACACTCGTTACACAGAAGGCGTGGGCTATTCAAACATGGAAGAAGTGTAGTATGTTACGGTCACTGTTAGAATATTTGATGCTATAAAACACACTTTGTTGATATAATTTTTTTTTAAGTTTAGGAAATTATATTGAGCGTTTATCAAGTTCCTTTTACGTTCAAAATGAAATCAGCTTTAGGCCCCATGATGTTAGGGGCCCTAAACTTTCTTAATATGACAATTAATTTATTTAAAACCTAATGTAATATTTGTTCAAATAATTTTTTTTTCTTTAGCACTATTAAGTTATGTAACGAATAGTTATAGATAATTGGATCTTATTTTCATTGTAGAAAGTAGTATATCTTATTTTAAGAATATATTTAGTTCATTACAGACAAAAAATTAATTTCTCATAGTAAGAAAACCAAGGAAAGAGGGAACTGTGCAAATAAAAGAAAAACAAAACATTTTCTTTAAAGTGGAAATTAATGAACCTTTATAATTGGGGTATGCATAATTGATTATGATGTTTTGGCAAATTACGTGTACAAATTTTTTTTTTGTATTATTTTCTGTTAATGAGAACTATCGAGTTAAAAGCCATTTTAATGTTATTAATAGTGATAGTATCACATGGTCCATAACACTCATTTTAAGTTGAAATATTTTTATTAAATAATTTATATCCTTCACAATTACTTGTTCATTGTATGACTCTGATTCATGCTTTATATAATTTTGTTCCCTAGCATGGTTGCGTCTCATTTGTTAAATTGATATGTAATAGAATGCTGATACTAGATTTTACTTAAAGTGAAGAGTTGTCACGTTTAACTCAAAGATCCTAAGGCCAATAATTGGTTGGTTTAAATTTTAGTGTAGTTTCGATATTTATTTAGTCCAATAAGCGTGAGAATGAGCAAGAATGAGTTGTGGTTTTATTCGAGACCCGTCACAATTGAAAAAAAATAAAGGAGAGGGAAAATCCATTTGTAAGGGAGCGAACTCGAAAAGAATGATTTATGTTCTTGATCTTTAGAAAATTAAGAATTTAATAATACAATTGAAAGTTAGTGATGACGTTGGAAAGCCCTGCTACCGACCATTCGCTATAATAAAATTTACATATCATTTGAAGCCATTTGAACTGGGTTGGGTAGATTCTAACCTGTTAGGTGCTTATCTAGACTTAGAAAAATGGGACGATCCATAAAGGCCTCAAAGGCGTGAGAAATGTATCAAAACTTGTTGTATGACCGAAAAGTACTGCTACTGGCAAGCCACACATTAATATAATTAAATAATTTAAAATAAATTCAAAGTAGGATGTAAGTAACTTTTAGGCTAACAAATATTATATATCCAAGAGATTAATTTAAGCCAGACGTAAGTCATTAAATCGACCGTGCTAGAACCACGGGACTCGAGGGGTGCCTAACACCTTCCCCTCGGTCAACAGAATTCCTAATTCGGATTTCTAGTTCGCAGACCAAAAATAAAGAGTCATTTCTTTTTGAACAGAGATTCAATAAGGTGACTTGGAACACCTAAACTCAATTCCAAGTGGCGACTCTGTACATAAAATAATCCCTATTCAAAACTTCACTTTAATTGGAAAAACCCATTTTTCTCTAAAACCAACTCCCTAACGGGGTTGGATGCGGTAAAAATAAGGGTGTGACAGATGGCGACTCTGCTGGGGAAACAATCAGAATTTGAGCTTTTATACTGACTTGTTTGGCTTTATTTAATTTTGATATTTCATATTGTTGGCCTAAATGTGTTATTTGCCTACATGTTTAGCTGCTTTGATATTATTTGAATTGCAATATAAACTGTCTTCTCTCGCGTACCCATTTGAGTCTTCTGAGATATTTTATACTCGAAGATGCGGTATATGCTCCCGAGCTTGAGATACCAGAGATACGACAACTCTCCTGGGAAGGATTCTGTAGTCACCCATGATTTAAGATGGTAAGGGACCAACAGTGAGGCCGGAAAGACCTGCTACCGGTAAAGCTGTCCCTTGCCGACTCGATTTGTCCGCTCGTTTTACAGCCAGTCTAGATACCTAACTCCACCAGGTTGAACCTAGCATAACTGAAACTTAGACATGACTATCCCTTATAGGCTGTGCTTTATTTGTATCACGTGCATTTTTGACTTAGTGGGGCTCGACATGGGGGTCGGGTCCGTCTAGGATGGGTGCCACCTTTTGAGACCATCATGTACATTTTATGTGCTACTTGTTGCATTATGGGAAACGCCATATCGAATGTTGATCGACTTTTAAGTGAATTAATTCATCTGAAAAAAGGGGGTTAAATAAAAAATTTTAAGGGCTTATTTTAGAAAATATATAATATTTTTACATAGAACTTTTCTGTAAAGATTAAGTCGTTTTAACGTCGTGGTCTTGTTATGTCCACTTTATTTGATTTTAAAATCTCTCTTAGGAATACCATAGAGCCCATTTTTGTCAAACATAGTTAAAATTTTGTCAAACAATTCGGTCCACCATTTTGTTTTACTAATTTAATTATTTCTAATGTGTCTGGTCCAAACGTCATCAAATTATTGTCTCCACTCTAGGATGTTATAGAATACTTGGATACTTCCTGTTTTGTCGGTTGCTATTTTCTCATGCTCATTTTGAAATCTTATTCCGTATCATTCCGTCAACTTCTTTAGAAAATTATTTTTGTCTTGTTATAGGATGTTTAAAATAGAATTCTTATTTGCCATCATTATCCTATAGGGAAATATGAACTCAGTCGGAAGGAGTGACAAGAGGCCGAAGGATGATGAAGTACCCCGTTTCATGGTGTTGGATAAAGTTCCAAATCTGTTGCGGATATGGTATAACAATATGACTGACTATGGACAGGTAGAAGTGTATAAACACTTGGGATTTTTAAGGAGTCTGTTGAGTGTTGAACCACAAAGAGACGTGATAAAAGCTTTGGTACAGTTTTGGGATCCTTTAAACAACGTATTTTGATTCTCCGACTTTGAGCTCACTCCCGCACTGGAGGAAATAGGAGCATTTATAGGAAAGGGAAAGAATCTTCACCGAGGAGAACCTATGATGCCTAAGCATATCATTGCCGAAAGATTTTTTGAGCTATTGCACATAAAAGAGAAGAACATAGGGGGCTGCCTAGAAAATGGATGGGTTTGTCTAGAATTTTTGTATGAAAGATATGGTCAGAAAAAGGTATTCGAGTTGTTTAGATCAGAACTTAACAATGGGGGGTGCTACCAGACCTGGAAAAATCACAGTTCTGAAGCATTCATAGTGGATTTTTTGGGAATCATGGTATTTTCGAAGAGAGGAGGAAAAATTAGCACCAATTTGGCTGCGTTTATTGCCGCTTTTGAGAAAAATCCTAAGGTCACCCTCGTGCCCATGATTCTGGCAGACATTTATCGGGCCCTGACGATGTACAAAAATGGGGTGGATTATTTGGAAGAATGTAACATTTTATTGCAGTTATGGATGATAGAGCATGTTCGTTATCATCCATTTGTTGTGGATTTTCTAGTCGAATGGAATGATTATATCAAAGGCCATGAGAAGAGGATGGAGGACCAAAACTTTCCCGAAGGAATAAGAGTACTTGGAGGGGTTAATGACGGACAAAATAGTATGGAATTATCATTGGTTCCCCTCAAAAGAGGTGATATATATGTCCATTTTCCGACCTTTCATTATCTTAATGGGTCTCCGAGGTGTTCAGCCCTACGTGCCACTAAGAGTCATGCAATAATTCGGTCAACGTCAGCATATACCGCCAGTCGAGGATATGAAAGAGTTCATGTACGAATTCCTCCCTGACATCCCTCTAAGGAAGTTTGAGATACTTAAGATTTGGGGAGGATGTGTACTTTCAGGTTTTGAGCACATGGTGAAAGACCGGGACAAGGGCGAGGTAGACTGTTGGTATCTGCCATGGTTTCATGACTAGCATCCTCCTAAAGCTATGCCAGAAAGGTCAAACAGAGAGCCAGTGGATCGAGAAACGGAGATTGAAGTCAGAATTAAGAAGGCTCGATGAGAGGTAGAAGAGAACTATCAGTCTACTCTACACGTCTTAAATACAAATCTGGAAAGGGCTAGAGAAAAATTAGTTCATCATGAGGCGAGATTTGAGGCCAGAATTAAGCTGGTTCCCAAGGGGATTGAGAAAGAGAACCGTGTTGCCATATATGCCCTATAAGAAGATCTGGATATTGCCAACGGTGCTATGGAGCAGCAATCGAGTGATTTTGAGAAAGAGAAGGCCTTGCTGACAAGCACACAGTCGAAGCTTTGGTCTCAGCTAAAAGCTTCCATAGAACGGGAAAGAGAAATAGCGAGGCGCTTCACGACTTTTCAGAAGGAAGTTGAAGTTGAGAGAAGCCAGTGGATGACCGAACGACAGGTGCTTCACTATCAGATCGATGACCTTCATGAACAAGAAGGAGACCTAAAACATACCATCCGCACTACGCAACATTGGGTGCAAAACTGCCATGAGAGTATGACCGAAGCCAGGGGAGAAGTAATTCAGCTAAGTGAAACCTTGATTAATGTTTATGCTAAGTATATTCACCGAGATGATGAAGATCTGGGTCGTCAGGCACGTGCTCTCGCTCCACATCTTCCAAAAGCATTATCCAGGATCTACTCAAGTCTGAGGGAGGATTAAGTTGCAAGACATCTTTGGAAGGCATCTTGATGATAATTATTAAAGTCCTTTAGTGTTTGTTTTCTTAGAGTTAGTTTCTTTATAGGTTTTTTTAGTATCCCGAGTCTGTTCTAGTTTTAGATAATTTTAGTTTCCTTTCATTAAAGCTTCGTTTTAAGAACAGTTGGAAATGTATGGAAAAGTTCACATTAGTTTCAAGTTTTTATTCTCTTTATTTCTGATTTTTTTTTACTATATCCATGAACTACGTGATGATCTGATACGTAGGCAACCCTCAGCGGGTGCGATCAAATATTTTACCAAGTTTCAAGTAATAATTTTAAGATGTTGGCGTTAAATAATGAGTGTAAAAATTAATTCACCAAAGTCGGGATGAGACAAGAGGGCTTTCCTAAGTCCATTTCAGGAATGAAATTACTTAGGTGTATGGAATGTGAGTTTGTTATGAATATATCAATATTTTTAAAGCTCTAAATCCTAACATATTTGTTTCTGTTTCATAAGAGAGTCAGTAAAGTGGTTGGTTGTGGTTAAGCTGGACTCTCATCCGTACAACACAAGGTAAAAAGGAAAAAGAAAGATGACTCAAAAAGATGGAACGAAATCTGATAACGAAGAAGGTCGAGATCAGTTAATTCCACGAGAGTTCGCCTCTTTGGAGGAGAATAGGTTATTAAAGCAATAAATTGCAGAAATGTATCAGGCCTAGGTGAATGGACAAGCCCCGCCTTCCTCCATTCCTGGTCTTTCGGATGCAAATCATCCCAGTTCTACTTAAGCCCAAGTCGACGATCCACTTTATCCACCTGGATTTGGTCCATACGCTAATGTGTCTAGCGCTGTTGGCACATCCACCATGCGTTCTCCAAATCCATCGTTTACGAACAACCCACTTTTTATTTCGGCCGTGCCAACTAATATAAATCCTTCATCAATGATACAGAAGTCTACCGATGAGATGAATCATGATCAAGTCCATCCTCCTAAATTGGCATTCAAACTCGTAAATTCATATCAGCCCACTCATCAGCCTGAGTTTCATATCGTGATTGAGAAGGCTATTATGAATGAAGAATGAGATGAGATATCTAGAAAAGTGAGGAGTCTGGAGCAGAGTATGAGAAACATACAAGGATTGGGAGGACACAAAAGTGTCTCTTTCAAGGGCCTGTGTATGTTCCCTAATGTTCATTTTCCAATAGGGTTCAAGACCCCAAAATTCAACAAATATAGTAGTCATGGTGACCCGGTGGCCCACTTAAAAAGGTATTACAATCAACTCAGAGGAGTAGGAGGGAAAGAGGAGCTGCTTATGGCCTATTTCGGAGAAAGTCTGACGGGAATAACCTCCGAATGGTTTATCGATCAAGACATCTCCCATTGGCACGTTTGGGACGATATGACTCAAGATTTTGTACAACAATTTCAATATAATCTTGACATTGTCCCTGACCATACTTCTCACGCTAATATGAAGGGAAAACCATCTGAAAGTTTCTGAGAGTATGCCATAAAAAGGAGAGAACAGGCGTCCAAAGTCAAACTGCCAATGAAGGACCAAGAATTGATTGACGTCTTTCTCCAAACTCAAGAGTCTGATTACTTCCATCATTTACTAGCCACGGTTGGTAAGCCTTTCGCCGAAGCAATAACAATTAGGGAAATGGTGGAGAATGGCATCAAATCAGGAAAAATCATGAGCCAAACCGCCCTCAAGGACAATACATAAGCCATTCAGAGTGGATCAGGTAGTTTCAGAAATCAGAAAAAGAAGGAGGAAGGATCCATAATGGCATCGGGACTGGGCAATGCCCAAAGGGGAATGAACTACCCTTACGTTCAGGTCCAACAGGGGCAACCCAACCCTCCTCAACATTATTATACACCTCAACCTACTATTCTTAATACTCAAGCATATGCCCGAACTCCTCAGCGTTCACAACGGCGGGCACCTGCGCCACAAGGTTTTCGTCCGCGGCAACCAAATTTTCAAGCCCTTCATAATCCGTATGTTCAGGCGGATTATACAAGAGAAAAGAGGCCAAGGGAAAACTTCACCCCAATTAAAGAATCGTATACGAGCCTGTTGCAGAGATTGATCAAATTAGGATAGATTGAACCTGTTTTGCCCATTAAAGTGGATCCGAATGCAAGTTGGTTCGATCCTAATGTAAGGTGTGAGTACCATTCAAACGTCCAAGGTCATAGTACCGAAAATTGTTGGAATCTAAAGAGGGCCATTGAAAAGTTAATTGAAAGCAAGGCAATCATAATACAAAAAGAGGAAGCGCCGAACGTCACCGACAATCCACTTCCCAATCGCAGTAACACACACGTCGTGGGGATGATTTTTGATGATAGAGACTATAGGCCAACAAGCCAAGCAGTGATGGAAATAGGCACCCCGAAGGAAAACCTGGGTGAAGCACTAAAGTCTATGCAAAGAGAACCACTGATCGTGAAAGGAGCAAGTTCCATTATAAGACCCCGAGATTCAGAAAAGATGGTATTATATGTTCCTGCAAAGCCAAAGGGAATAGCACAAGATGGGCCAAAACTATATGTTCTGAGTGGTCCCACGTGGTTCGACCAATAGCGCAACAATATGAGAAAGATAACAGAGCCAATTGTCATAAGACACGCAACACAACTCCCAGTGAAAAACTTAAATACCATCCCATGAAACTACATCAAAACCACTGTGATGTACAAAGAAAAATAGGTCATGGAAGAAACAAACGAAACAGGGGGCTTGACTCGATCAGGAAGATGCTATGCTCCAGAAGAATTAAAGAGACCAAAACAGCTTAAAGATAGTCAAGGGCCAATGAAAAAACCTATCACAGACGAAGAGGCTGAGGAATTTCTCAAGAAAATAAAAACCCAAGACTATTCCATTGTCGATCAATTGAGGAAAACCCCAGCTCAAATCTCATTGTTATCCCTGCTGCTACATTCTAAAAAACATTATCAGGCAGTGATTAAGTTGTTGAATGAAGCATACGTCCCGAAGGAGACTACGGTCTGTTAAATAGAAATGATGGTTCATAGAATATTTAAAGCAAATAAAATCACTTTCACTGATGAAGATTTACCTACAGAAGGGTCTGGTCACAACAAGGCTTTGCATCTGACTATCAAATGCGAAGGATATTACATAAAAGGGGTAATGATTGATGGAGGTTCAGGAGTAGATATCTGTCCCCTCTCTACTTTGCAAAAATTAAAAATTGGCCCAGATAGGATCCGATCCAATAATGTATGCGTTCGGGCTTTTGATGGTGCAAAACGAGACACAATTGGTGAGATTGATCTTGCTTTGGTTATTAGACCAGTTGATTTTGTGATCACCTTTCAAGTAATAGACATGGATACTTCCTACAACCTACTTTTAGGAAGACCATGGATCCATACGGCCAGAGCCATACCTTCTACTTTGCATCAAGTAGTTAAGTTTGAACACGATAATCAGGAAATCATTGTGCATGGAGAGGATGACCTGCCCATACATCGAGATCCTTTTGTACCTTGTATCGAATTAAAAAGGGGTTGTGAATCTTCCATTTATCAGGCCTTCGAAATTGTGACAGCTGATCAAGTTGTGGAAGACACACCGATTTCGGGGCCTTATCTCTCTTCTACTTCAATAATGGTGGCTAGCCAAATATTACAAAATGGTTATGAACCGGGAAAAGGATTAAGGGTTTTGCTGCAAGGAATTATAAACCCTGTAGATCCATGTGGTAGCCACAACACCTTTGGCTTAGGCTTTAATCCGACTGCAGTAGATAGGAAATAGGCGAAAGAACAGAAAAAAAAGGCTTGGCACTTGACAAGTTCGGTTCCACACATTAGCCAATCTTTCATGAAAGCTCAAAAGGAAGAAAATCAAGACCCATCTGCTAACAAGGATGTGAATGAAATATGTCAAGGTCTCAAGGAAATGTTTTATGAAGTAAACATGGTTCATATGGGTAAAAGCCCTAGCCATACAGATGTGCAGTTCGTCGGGCCAAATGTCAAGCTCACTAACTGGGAAGCCACTCTTCTCCCCACAAGGAAAGAGTCTTGGTAGTTTATTTTGTTGTTTTTCTTTTCTTTCTTTAGCTTTTTGGATTATTCTTAGGGTTGTAATCCACTTAGTTTAGTTGCTCTTCTTTGATGTTAACCCTCCTATCCTTCCCAATTCAATGAAATGAAATTCAAGTTTCCTAGTAAATTTATCTTTTCTTCCCTCTTTTAATTTTCATTTTTTTTATCTTTATCTTATTTCAGTTATGTTAATACTGGCTTTGATAACATAGCATGCACGCGGAGTTCACATTTAGATTCTAAAAAGTTGTCTAATCTCGAATCAGTAAACCTAACGGTAGATGAATACGATAAAGATGAAGCTGATAAGGAAGTCAAAAAAGGATTGGATCAATTTGAGGATAAGACCAAACCCAATTTAAATGACACTGAGATAATAAATTTGGGAACTGGTGAGGAGGTTAGACAAATAAAAATAAGTATTTATGCGGATTAAAATATCAGGAATGATATTGTTCAGATTTTGTTCGAGTATAAAGATGTTTTTGCTTGGTCTTATGATGATACGTCAGGGCTAAGCACTGATTTGGTAGTCCACAAACTGCCTACATACCCTGATTTTTCACCGGTCCAGCAAAAACAAAGAAAGTTTAAAACTGACATGAGCGATAAAATCAAAGAGGAAATCATGAAGCAATTGAATGCAAACGTGGTTAGGGTCGCTCAGTACACCACATGGTTGGCTAATGTGGTGCCCGTACCAAAGAAAGATGGTAAAATCAGAGTTTGTGTTAGTTAGAGGGATTTGAACAAAGCAAGCCCTAAAGATAACTTTCCGCTACCCAATATTCATATCCTTATTGATAATTATGCTAAACATGAGATCCAATCTTTCGTGGATTGTTATGCCAGATATCACCAGATCTTGATGGATGAAACAGATGCAGAAAAGACTGCTTTCACCACCCGTGGGGTACTTATTGCAACAGGGTCATGCCATTTGGTTTAATGAATGCGGGATCTACGTACATGAGAGCTATGACTACTATTTTTCATGACATGATGCACAAAGAAGTAGAAGTATATGTTGATGATGTTATTATTAAGTCCAAGACACAAGTCGATAATGTATATGACTTGAGAAAATTCTTTGAAAGGTTGCGAAAGTATAATCTTAAGCTTAATCCAGCCAAGTGTGCATTTGGAGTTCCATCCAAAAAACTTTTGGGTTTCATAATTAGCCGCAGAGGCATTGAATTGGACCACTCCAAGGTAAAATCCATTGGAGAATTGCCACCTCCGAAGAATAAAATTGAGGTCATGAGTTTTCTTGGAAGGCTGAATTATATAAGCAGATTTATCGCTCAGCTAAGCACTACATGTGAACCGATATTTAAGTTGTTGAAAAAGGATACTGCTATCCAATGGACAGATGAATATCAAGAATCATTTGATAAGATTAAAGAATATTTGGCAAATCCTCCAATACTGGTCCCATCAGAACCTGGTAGGCCTTTATTTCTATATCTGCCAGTGAGGGACAATTCTTTTGATTGTGTTTTAGGAAAACATGATATCATAGGAAAAAAAGAACAAGCAATCTATTATTTGAGCAAGAAGTTCACGAGTTATGAGGTAAAATATACTCTTTAAGAAAAGACATGTTGTGCCCTAACTTGGATTGCTCAGAAATTAAAGCACTATCTTTCGTCCTACACAATCTACCTCATATCTCGAATGGATCCTTTAAAGTATATTTTTCAAAAACCTATGCCCACAGGCAGATTGGCAAAGTGGCAGATTTTACTTATAGAATTCGACATTGTGTATGTCACTCGTACTGCTATGAAAGCATAAGCATTGTCTGATCATTTGGCAGAAAACCCAGTTGACAATGATTATGAGACTTTACGAACTTACTTTCCTGATGAAGAGATTAATTCAATTAAGGAAGAAGTTCAAGATAGTATTTATGCGTGGAAATTATATTTTGATGGGGCGGTCAATGTCAAAGGAGTAGGAATTGGGGCGGTTCTTGTCTCACCGACCGGGCGTCATCATCCCGCCGCCGCACGACTTCGTTTCTTTTATACTAATAATACAACAGAATATGAAGCTTACATCATGGGTTTAAATATGGTAATAAATCTGGATATACGCGAGCTAGTGGTGTTGGAAGATTCTGAATTGCTCATTCGACAAATTCAAGGTGAATGTGAAATGAGAGATATCAAGCTCATTCCATACAAACAGTGCTTAGAGGACCTTAGCAAAAGGTTCAAGTCTATCGAGTTTAGATATATTCCCAGATCCCACAATGAGCTAGCTGATGCTCTGGCTACCCTAGCTTCCATACCCAGGAAATACACATATCGACCCATTGGAGATACAAATACAAGATCAACATGGTTATTGCAACATAATTGATGCAGAACTAGAAAATGAACCTTGGTACTATGATATCAAATGCTTCCTAAAGTCAAAAGAATATCCAATACACGCCAATGCAGATAAAAAAAAGACTATTAGGCGACTTGCTAATGGTTTCTTCTTAAGTGGGGAGATTCTGTACAAATGAACTCCAGATTTGAACTTGTTGAGATGTGTTAATATTCAGGAAGCTGAAAGAATCACGAATGAGGTACATTTGGGGGTATGTGATTCGCATATGAATGACTATGTTTTAGCAAAGAAGATTATGCGGGCAGGATATTATTGGTTGACTATGGAACGAGATTGCTTTTGCTTTGTTCGCAAGTGTCATCAGTGCCAAATTCACGGTGATTTGGTTCACTCGCAACCTTTAGAGCTGCATCCTATGTCTGCTCCTTGGCCATTCATTGCTTGGGGCATAGACGTAATCAGTCCAATAAAACCAAAAGCTTCTAATGGGCATCGATTCATACTGGTCGCTATTGACTATTTCACCAAATGGGTAGAAGCTGCTACTTTCAAATCAGTCACGAAGAAAATAGTAGTGGATTTTGTTCATTCCAAAATCATATATCATTTTGGTATACCGAAGTCCATTATCACGGACAATGCAACCAATCTCAATAGTCATCTAATGAAGGAGGTTTGCAAGCAATTCAAGATTGTGCATCATCATTCTATCCCTTACCGTCCCAAAGCAAATGGAGCCATTGAAGCAACGAACAAAAATATTAAAAAGATTCTTAGGAAAATGGTCCAAGGATCTCAACAGTGGCATGAGAAATTATCGTTTGCTATTTTAGGATATCATACAACTATCTGTACATCGACTGGCGCAACTTCTTATTTACTAGTCTATAGGACTGAAGCTGTGATACCCGCAAAAGTCGAAATTCCCTTGCTTCAAATCATTGTTGAAGATGAGATTGATGATACTGAATGGGTCAAGTCTAGACTAGAACAATTATCATTAATAGATGAAAAAAGGTCGATGACAGTTTTATTTGGCCAATTATACCAGTAGAGGATGGCGGGAGCTTACAATAAAAAGGTACGTCCTAGAAAATTCGAGGTCGGCCAACTTGTTGTAAAACGCATCCTTCCACATGGGCGCCATAAGACAATGATGAACGAGACAACCGAAATTAGAGAGGTCAATTGTGAAAATCCTAAAAGGATAACTTTAGTCAAACAAAATTTATCATGACAGGACAAAGATCAAGAAGGATGATTTGATTTGATTGAAAGGTGCAGCCTAATTCGAGATTAAACAGTTTTGAAGGGTCAAAATATCTACTCCAAATTGCGTGTCATGCTTCATTGAAGTTACTATACACCTCCAAATAAGATTCCTTCCTTTACTGTAAGAAGTACCTTCTATTTAAACATAATCCTTTTATCTCTTCTTTTGACTTTTCTTTATTTCATTTTTACACGCTTTGTTTTTTTTTTTTATGCGTAAGTCTTACATCAAATGCAAAATAAAGAAAGACGTACAAAATTGACCATGGCTCCCAGTGAAATTGAGCAGAGATTATTGGGCGTACACTATCTTGACAAGAACAGGGATCCAGTTAAGATAAGTATTACGAGTGAAGCATTTAAAAATGAAGAACAAAATCGTACTGAAAAAAATAGAGATGCAACAGAATTTGAAAGACAAAGATTCAAGCTCGCCAACCAATTAGTTGAATCAACCGTATCAAGTTGGGGAAGGTATAAGGAAAACCTCCAAGGGATTCAAGTCCACAAACCAACTACCAATTTTAAAACTCACAATTTTTCTCTCTCTGCTTGAACAGGAGCAAAGTAGTCTAGTGAAGTTTATTGGGAAAAACAAGTATAGCAAAGTTAAGTTTTCTTAAATTTTCTCTTTTTGTTATACTCCTATAATTCTAAGTTCGTATCAATATAATTATAATAATAACAATAATAATAAGAATAAAACCCCTCATATTCAAAGCTGGGGTATTTTTTTTCTTTTCTAACAAAAAAAAAACTCCTAATCTTATTTCATCTTCATAGGGCGCCATCCCCTAGTTGATATCTTATCTCGTCTTCATAAGACGTCATCCCCTAGTTGACATCTTATTCGTCTTCATAGGGCGCCATCTCCTAATTGACATCTTATCTCGTCTTCATAGGGCGCCATCCCCTAGTTGACCTCCTATTAGTCTTCATAGGGCGTCATCCCCTAGTTGACATCTTATTTCGTCTTCATAGGGAGCCATCCCCTAGTTGACATCTTATTTGTCTTCATAGGGCTCCATCCCCTAGTTGACATCTTATCTAGTCTTCATAGGGCGCCATCCCCTAGTTGACATCTTACTCGTCTTCATAGGGCGCCATCCCCTAGTTGACATCTTAGTCGTCTTCATAGGGCGCCATCCCCTAGTTGACATCTTATTCGTCTTCATAGGGCGTCATTCCCTAGTTGATATCTTATCTCGTTTTCATAGGACACCATCCCCTAGTTGACCTCCTATTCATCTTTATAGGGCGTCATCCCCTAGTTGACATCTTATTTCATCTCCATAGGGCTCCATCCCCTAGTTTATATCTTATTCGTCTTCATAGGGCGCCATTCCCTAGCTGACATCTTATTTGTCTTCATAGGGCGCCATCCCCTAGTGGACATCTTATTTCATCTTCATAGGGCGTCATCCCTTAGTTGACATCTTATTTCATCTTCATAGGGCGCCATCCCCTAGTTGATATCTTATTCGTCTTTATAGGGCGCCATCTCTTAGTTGACATCTTAGGAAACACTATTTCCTAATTTTTCTTATTCGTTTTCATAGGGCGCCATCCCCTAGTTGACATTTTATTTTGTCTTTATAGGGTGCCATCCCCTAGTTGACATTTTAGGAAATAAACCTTCCTATTTTTCTTCTTTATGTCTTCATAGGATATGATAATCCCTAGTTGCATTTTAAAAATCAAATATCCTAACTCTTTTTCATTCATTCATAAGGCATAACTTTCTTTGGTTGAATTATTGAGAATAGGGTTCTTATTTTATTGCGTACCTAGCCTAGATTTCTATCATTTTCATTTATTTATTTATAATTTTTTCTAATAAATCACAAATTTTCCTAGTGCAAAACTGGGGCAAAAAATTTTGCTCGTTCTGTTTTGTTTCTTTGATGGCTTGCAGGTTTTTCTACAAAGCATAGGTTTGATGTCGAGAATGGAGTTTCATCTCCAGTTAGAATATAGAAGAATGACCAGTTTTGAAGATAGTTAGAGTCAGTTTTGCATCTGTGGTAGCCCAATAGCTCAGGAGTCATCTTCATGTCTTTTGATCTAGAAAACAAGCATGCAAAGTATTCTATGAACTGTCCTTTGGTAGAGTGTCAATGACTCAATCCAAGTTTCAAGTTCAAGCCTCAAATCCTAACTTCAAGATCAAAGTCCGAGATTAAGGTACCCACTATAAGAAGGTGAGGCGATAACTGAAGAACCAAGAGAAAGATTTGAAGCAAGAGAATCAAGACAATAGAATAGATAAGATCTTGTATCTCCTTTCTAGTTTCATTTTTCTTTTCTGATGTAATAAAATGAGCCACGGATCGAAAACTCGATGGGACCTCAACTCGACTCTTCAACTCACCCATTCATTCCTACACCCACTTGAACTACATGTGACCTGATTCCCTTATAACCCGAGATATGAAGGATGCCCAAAGCCAGGGCTCGATCACACCTCTTTCCCACTTATTTACGTATTAATTTTGAATAAATGGTTGGGCAAAAAATTAGTCATGTTTACTTCTTTGCTTGAAAACTCTCCATATTTTCAAACAAAGAGGGACATTCTGTAAACACCTAATTTTTTTACCAAACCTAACGTTTTTTTCGTCTTTTTAGTGTTCGATTTTTTTTAGGGTCTAAATTAGATATTTTAAGTTTATCTTATTTTTACTAAATATTTTTTAAAAATTTTGAAAACTCCAAAAATAGAGTCACATTTTTAAATAAGTTTTTTTTATTATTATTTATTTATTTTTAGGAAAAAGAAAATTTGCTAAACTATATTTGTTTTCTTCTGTTAACTTTTAATAAATAATCTAGTGATATTAATACTCCGTAATCATGTTTTAAGACTAATTATTTAACGTGTATTTTATGGGTTTTAGATAAAAATTTTTTTATTTAAAACATTAATTTTAAAATAATAAAAAAAAGAAAAAAAAAGAAAAGAAAAGAAAAAAGAAACCCTAAACTACTCCCCCATATACCCACTTCCACTCAACCTCTCCCCACTTCCTCCACATTCACGCATCCACACACACATCCACACGTCCCTCGCCCCAATCTCCAACCTCACTACAAACACACATAACACCATACACTCACAGTACTCCCTCTATAAACACACACACGAAAAAATCCAGAAAAAAGGGAAAGAAACAAAAGAAAGAGAAAAAGCAAATACGGAGAGAAAAAAAAAGGGAAAGAAAGGAAAAGAGTGACAAGTTGAGTTCGGATTCCTGATCGAGTTTTCGGTGGCAACGTTAGAGTTTTTCTTTTGATTTAGTTCGTCATACAGGTTTTTATCCGATCCTACACTACTTATTGTCTAAGTTTTATTGTGAATCAAAGAATGAATGAAGATGTTTAAATGATTTTATGCATTATTTAGTATGTAAAGTCTCTTCCATTATTGTATCTTATTTGCTTATGACTATCTTTATATCGTGTTATTGATATGATATTTGCATTTGACTAAGCATGCATATGTTTTTGTATACAAGCTCGCTTCTTTTTGTGTACTTACTCTATGTTTTACTTTGTTTAACAATTGAAAGAACTTATCATCAACTTATTTTAAGATTTTGTTAATGTTTTATTCCATTTTTGGAGGGCTGATAGAATTAAATACACACTCGTTACATAGAAGGCATGGGTTATTCAAACATGGAAGAAGTGTAGTATGTTACGGTCACTGTTAGAATATTTGATGTTATAAAACACACTTTAGTGATATAATTTTTTTTTTAAGTTTAGGAAATTATATTGGGGTGTTTATCAAGTTCCTTTTACGTTAAAAAAGAAATCAGCTTTAGGCCCCATGATGTTAGGGGCCCTAAACTTTCTTAATATGACTATTAATTTATTTAAAAGTTAATGTAATATTTGTTCAAATAATTATTTTTTTCTTTAGCACTATTAAGTTATGTAACGAATAGTTATAGATAATTAGATCTTATTTTCAAATTGTAGAAAGTAGTATATCTTATTTTAAGAATATCTTTAGTTCATTACATACAAAAAATCAATTTCTCATAGTAAGAAAACCAAGGAAAGAGGGAACTGTGCAAATAAAAGAAAAACAAAACATTTTCTTTAAAGTGGAAATTAATGAACCTTTATAATTGGGGTATGCATAATTGATTATGATGTTCTGGCAATTTATGTGTACAATTTTTTTTTTGTAATATTTTCTATTAATGAGAACTATCGAGTTAAAAGTCATTTTAATGTTATTAATAGTCATAGTATCACATGGTCCATAACACTCATTTAAACTTGAAATATTTTTATTAAATAATTTATATCCTTCACAATTACTTGTTCATTGTATGACTCTGATTCATGCTTTATATAATTTTGTTCCCTGGCATGGTTGCATCTCATTTGTTAAATTGATATGTAATTGAATGCTGATACTAGATTTTACTTAAAGTGAAGAGTTGTCACGTTTAACTCAAAGATCCTTAGGCCAATAATTGGTTGGTTTAAGTTTTTGTGTAGTGTCGATATTTATTTAGTCCAATAAGCGTGAGAATGAGCAAGAATGAGTTGTGATTTTATTCGAGACCCGTCACAATTGAAAAAAAATAAAGGAGAGGGAAAACCCATTTGTAAGGGAGCGAACTCGAAAAGAATGATTTACGTTCTTGATCTTTAGAAAATTAAGAATTTAATAATACAATTGAAAGTTAGTGATGACGTTGGAAAGCCCTGCTACCGACCATTCGCTATAGTAAAATTTACATATCATTTGAAGCCGTTTGAACTGGGTTGGGTAGATTCTAAACCTGTTAGGTGCTTATCTAGACTTGAAAAAATGGGACGATCCATAAAGGCCTCAAAGGCGCGAGAAATGTATCAAAACTTGTGGTATAACCGAAAAGTACTGCTACTGGCAAGCCACACATTAATATAATTAAATAATTTAAAATAAATTCAAAGTAGGATGTAAGTCACTTTTAGGCTAACAAATATTATGTATCCAAGAGATTAATTTAAGCCAGACGTAAGTCATTAAAGCGACCGTGCTAGAACCACGGGACTCAAAGGGTGCCTAACACCTTCCCCTCGGTCAACAGAATTCCTTATCCGAATTTCTAGCTCGCAGACCAAATATAAAGAGTCATTTCATTTTGAACAGGGATTCAATAAGGTGACTTGGAACACCCAAACTCAATTCCAAGTGGAGACTCTGTAAATAAAATAATCTCTATTCAAAATGTCACTTTAATTGGAAAAACCCATTTTCCTCTAAAACCAACTCCCTAACGGGGTTGGATGCGGTAAAAATAGGGGTGTGACATAATGTATTTATATGTCCAGTGTTTGATTGCTGAATTTATTACAATTAATATTTGTCGTTTCTTTCCTCTTCATATTTAAGAGGTTAATTATCATCTTTAATATTGTCATTAGTCTTTTTTCAGTTATATAAGATATCTTTTCAGTTGCTCATTATTAACTTCAATAAGTAAGATATAATGAGATTTTTTTTCATTTTAAAATAGAGAAAAAACTCGATAAAACCACAAAAAAGATAAATAGGATGCTAGACCTTAGAGAGCGTCACGTCAGCGATTCCGTTAGTCTTCTTTATATATATAGAGAGAGAGATTTTACGCTTATCACTGAATAATCGTCTTTTAAATATATAGGATTACTATTAATCAGATTTGAAAATATCAAAACATAGTAATAAAAAAACTTACTAAAATAAGCACACTTTCTAAAGAAAAGTGTAAAGTATACGAGTCTGATAAGTTAAAAAGAACTGATGGAGCGTAGCTTCCTAAAAAATATTTTCATACTTGACATAAATATTATTGGTCGTTGTATATAATTGAATAAAAAGGACAACTCAGTGCACTAAAGCTCTTGCTATGTGCAAGATTTGGGGAAGAGCCCCATCATAAGGGTGTATTGTACGCCGTCTTACCTTGCATTTCTGTCAAAGTCTTTTTTCAAGGATTGAACCCACGATATCTTGGTCACATGGAAGCAACTTTACCAGTCACTCCAAAGTTCCTTTTCAAAAAGGGCAACTCGGTGCACTAAAGCTCCCGGTATGCGCAGAATTCAAAAAAGGGTCTCACCACAAGAGTGTATTATATGCAGCCTTTCCTTGCATTTATGCAAGAGATTGTTTCCAAGGCTTGAACTTATGACCTCCTCTAATTGAATATTTTTTTATAATGATGCTCTTAATGGTTGTATATGAAATATATCAAACGCTTATTACATATGTTTCAGTTCAATATTAGAGGAAATAATAGGTACTGAACATAACATTAACTTCCTTAAGAATTACAAGCTATATGATCATCTTTTTCTAAAAGAATAAGTAATACACATAAAAATAAGTTTCTTAAGAATTACAAGCTTATATTTACTTCAACTTCCTAAAAAATGAACTAATTGAATCAAGCCTAAGACAAAAACTAATTACATGGTTAATCAGAGCAATTTCTTGATATTTTTCTTCAAGTAAATATATGGTAGAATACGCGATACAATTGAAAGAAATACGAAGTCGCAGTTTGATCCCACAGTGAAAAGAGCTCGTATAGATCCCTCGATCAAATTAGAAATCCTGCGATATAATACTAGTATGAAATCAACATGTTCTTAGTTGTAAGTATTAACTATCAAAGAATATGTGGGTTCTGATTGAACACAAGTAAAATGAAACTAAAATTTCATGAAATAATTCTGCAATTATATTGTTGCAGAGCCATACTTTACCCTACTATTTGGATGGTGGTTTCCCATGGTATGGTATGCGATGGTTACCAAGGGAACAATGTTTGTTTTGATTGTTTTCTAAACGGCATGGTATGATATGGTATAGTATGGTATCTTTTCATGGTTTGATAACCATGAAATCAATCAATTTTCAGAAACACCGATTTGGTGGTATCTTATGTTTTTTTTCCTACCAATTATGCCCTTATACAATATTATTTAATCCTATTTTACCCTTTACCCTATATTACTTCCAACCCTAATATGTTTTTATTTTTATGCTTTTTTGCTCAATGCCCCCTCTGCGTTGTTGCGTTGTTCTCGTCTGGATTCTTCTTCGTTCTTCTGCCTTCTCTTCTTCTACACTCGTTCTCTCAGGTATATTTTTTTAAACTTAACTATTAATTATTTTCTTCTTGTGTTCTTTCAATAGATCATTAAAATTATTTTTACATCACATATATAACGTTTTTCTCTTATTTATAATAAATTATAATATGAAATATCATTTGCGCATATATATTTATCATCGTTGTTACATTAAGAGGCATAGAAAATTTGGTCCCCCTTTTAGATGCATTATTTTACGACTGTAATATTGATTTAGGTTGGATTTGCCATATGCATGCATTCAATTTAATTTTTACAACTAGATAAGGTATTGATTGTGAAAACTGAGAAGACATCTCTTAATTTAATTTCACAAAATATGATTTGTGATAAATTTGTAGAAATGATTTTATTAATAATTATTGATAAATTTAAAATTTATAATAATTAGGGGTATTTAAGTTAACTTAGCCATTACAATACAGTACCATACCATCAAACCAAATAAAAAAGCTGTTATTAAACAACAGTGAATGGTACAGTATATCCAAACATTGTATTGTACTATACTATACAGTACCATACTATATCATACCATACCATACTGTACCGTACATTATGAAACCATGGCAAACCACCATCTAAACAGAGTTAAGCTATTACCTTGCTCAATCTAATTTGAAGTATTTCAACACATACATGAATTTATCTTGAAATATAAAAAATTCTAAAAATTTTCAAAGAATAACCTGCCATAAATAAACAATAACAATATAATTACAGTATAATCCTATAAAGTGGAGTTTGTGGATGGTAGATTGTTCACAAGCCTCACCTCTACTTTAGATTGTAAAGGTATCACGATCCAAAAATAAGGGTCCTGATGGCACTTATTGCGGACGTACCTTGACAAGTAAGCCTATTACCCAAACTGATACAAACAGAAAAAAAAGATAGAAATATCCAAGGTAAGGCTTCTAGAACGAAGCCAAACTATACAAGTAATCATAACAATGCAGAAAGAACTTATCCAAAATACCAATCATGCCCAAAACCAGGTGTCAATAGTGTAAGAACTACTAGTACAATCCAAGAGTCAAATACATCAGAAAAATAACCACAAAGGAATAATATCTGTCTCTAAATACTAATAAAGACATAACTACTTCAGAAAGATAGAGGTGAACTTCGAATGTATAAATGTATAACCTCTACCTTGGAATCTCCAACAATCGCCTGAGTCAAGCAGACTTAGGCACACTCGAGCTAGGTCCTGCACCGAAAGGGCGCAATAGGCATGAGTATGATCCACTTATACTCAGTAGGTATTATAGGCCTACCAAGCAAAGTAGTAAATAAAACGTACAAGTTATACGTTAAGGACACGTCACCCGCAATCAAAAAATGTCCCACAGTGGTAGCCCACACCGCTTGATCTAATATATCATATATATTGCAACATCACAACAAAATAGAACACAAGTATGCATTATATCACATATAAGTAGAACAAAAGAGAACATGCTTGTATACACGTATGGAGGCAAGTATCCCAACGCAGGACCCATGGGGGGTTTGTCAACCTGTATACAATCCATATATATCATATCTTCTTTCTGACACATCTTTCGGAAAAGTGTTAACAGGTGTTACCAGTGTTTCTCAAATATTGCCATGGTGGTACCAATGTTTCATTAATGAGTATAATATGAAGATGTAATGCTTACAACTAATCACAATGAGTATTTACAAAACCAACCACATGATATATTTCCATAACCAACCACATGATATATTTCTACAACCACGCGAGCCAATAGCCATTCATTATCTCTGTTTCATTTATGAATTTCCACATGTCTCATATGCTAATAAAGTATGAATATATAATTATAATAAGCCAATGGTACCACATTAGGCATCTTAAACAATACAATTATTCACATGTATTCAAGACTATCAATATCACATAGGATCCCACACGGTTACACATATCACATAATATCTCAATTTCGACAATTACATCACATATAGGTCCCACACGGGCACAACATATAGATAGACATTTTTAATGATTAGTTACCACCCTTAACACATATTTGTACCATTATTTACTACCCAACCTAGTCTGAAAGAGTTAAGGCATAACCTACATCAAAAGCCGAAATCGATCCGCTACACTTCAAACCCACGACCTTACTTTTCACGAACAATCCCAAAATCCACTAAAAATATCAAATATAGAATCTACGCGTCAAAACAAAATCAACGATACTCATATTGACTACTTTTAGTTCGAGGTCAAAACGGACCCTCGGAATGGGTTTCCATAAAAGAAGGACAAAATCGAAACTGTACTTCAAAAATATGTTCTCCATATTTTTAGGAACCTACAGCTGAAAATCCAAGTCAAATCGAGTAAAAAACGAGGTTCAAATTGAAGAAAAAATATTTTTAAGCTTTACCGGATAAAATCTTTGAAATTCGGGTTAAAATCAAGAATTAGAGTTGTTTTGAAGGTTAAATTGATGAAAAACTAGTAATTACAAGATAAAAATATTATTCAAGTGAAAAGAAGTGAAATTGAAGTTTAAAATCAAGCCCTAAGATTTTTTTGGTTTTGCGAAATTAATCAAGAAATTAAAGTAGAAAAGATGAAATCTCACCTTAAATCCGAAATACAATCAAGAAATAGGTGTTAATCTAGCTTTCCAAGCTTCCACAAACTTCACTTTTAGTCCCCCACACTATTTTAGGGTTTAACTCCCTAGATGCAAGATGAAAACTGAGCAAAAAGGGCCCAAAACTGTTATATATATGGTAAAAAAATCTGCACAAAAAGCTATTTTTTTTTAAAGTCCAATCCGAACTTCGATGGGGTGTCCGAAATTCGTTAGGACTCCTATATATGCAAGAAAACTATGTAACCACACTAAATTAGATGCTCCAGACTCAATGACGATATCAGATTTCCAAAAAAGTATCATTTTCACAAGATTGACCCCCAAAACCCGAAATCATAATTTTCCAAATCGAGGGTCGAAATGAGATTTAAAAGTCGTAAAATCACACTAAATATCTTACCACCCTAAAATCGACATTTTAGATTTCCTGAAAAATTCATATTTTCCATCCAAAATCGTTTCGACAGAATGTGGGTCCCACACCCATATTTCTCATTTTCCAATAAATAGGTTGAAATGAGCTTGGGTGAACCGGGTGTAACGCCCCAAGATCACATCCCAAGACGTCACACGATGCTTAAGGACACATGCGAACTCAAGCTAACCCTCTGAGCCTGTCATCACTTCTATAACTCACTATGACAGTAATCAAGCTGTAATAAGAAAGTATAATCATGTCATGAACATACTGGAATACGAAGAAATACTATCCTGTAAAATCAAAATACCAAAGTTCTGTACATACTGGTACTCTAGTCTAACAAAGCCTCTACTACATAAGACTAAGGAGCCATTGGGACAGATCCCCAACTGATTCGTACTGAACTGGAAATAAACCACCATCTACTATCAAGACAAAAATTAGGAACATAGGACCTCGAACCATGAGGACTCACCAACTGTACGAATGTAGATGGAGGTACTCAAAGATCACTGTCGCTGCTGAGACTGAGCACCTAAACCTACATCATGAGAAAATGTAGAACACAGAAGAGTATGGGAATCAGTACTTGGGAATGTACTGAGTATGTGGGGGTGCAGGCAACATTTAAATAATATCATAAATGTATAAGAAAATCACGCATGCTGATAATAATGACTCTCATCGCTTGAGTTACCCGAAACATATTTTCCATAAATTATCAATAATAACACATGCTTCATAAATCTCATAAACCATTGGACTCAACTCAAACTCTTTGACTAATGACTTAGAGTGACTTAGTAACTCATGGAACTTGGACTATTATGGACTTGGGAGTTTCTTATAACCGACATAAACCATGTGAGCTTACATAGAGTCCAACGTCTTTTCCACGTTGGGGAGAGCTGTTCTATCCTCGCCATCGGAGTAGAACCTTAACTTTACTGATCACTGTCTTGGCCTTTGGCCCTTAATCTTAATCCTACGGTGGCACATAGTTCTGGGGAAGTAGGATGCACTGAACCCACATTTTTAGTTCGGTGCTAAATACTACTCTTAGACTTAAGCTCAGAACGCGCTAGGAAATCCACCTTAATCAACCCAAGGGTCTATCATGAAGACCAAAATATAAATATATATCTTATTTGTAAATCATAATCAACTTGTGGATTCCTAACTCGACTTAATCTCAAAATAATCTTTCTCATCATCAAGTACACTTGCTTATCAAATCATATCAAGTATCAAAATCTTCAAGAAAACATCATAGATCTCGTTCTTGACTCTCAAGCTCAATAACAATATATATTCAACAGATAAACTTCTCATAGAAAAATATAAATCACGACACTTATCATAAATCACTTAGAAATCATCATTTCATGATAACAATATACAACTCATGACATAAATTCTTAATTTGAGAAATAAGACAATGAAGTAGTCCAAAAATGGGAAATGACCAAAATACCCTTGCAAAAATCGTCCATCAATTGCTGAAAAAAATAGCTGACGACATCCGTGACAAGCCGTCAGGCCCGTGATAGGCCGTCACGATTTTTTGTCACAAAAAGGGTGGATTTTGTGACTTTCTGCCTTAAGGTGACAACATTTTGTGATGGCCCGTCAGGCTTGTGACGAGTCGTCACAAAAGGTCGTCACGGATTTTCCAGGCTGACACGCTGGAGTAAAATAAGTATAACTCTTTGCTCCGATATCGGATTTTGACATAATGGGTATCGTTGGAAAGATAATTCAATTATATATCTTTTGGTAGGTCATGAGCTCAATAATTCATAGTACAACAAGAGATATGCTCATTTGAAGTTGACTATGCCAAAATCCTTCTCAAGAATTCAATCGGTAAAGAATATTTTGATTCGCCCAATCGTTAGGACATCTTTAAAGCCTTAATACACATCACCCTTGACCAGAAAACAACCAAAACACTATAATTTATTTCTCATCATCTTGATTCATGGTTGCACTATTGGTTAGAGTCTCGGGGTATTACAATATCTCCCCCTTGGAAACATTCGTCCTCGAATGTTGCTAGATAGGCCGAGAACAAGAGAAAATGAGGACGTATAGCTGGAACGACTCACAAAAAGGGTCTTATTTTACTCTAAACTTTCGAGTACTTCACAAAATTCATGAATCATAGAGAGAATAACCATATAGCTGAATACACTGGATTAGAAGGAAACTGAATTAAGGAAGAATAGTACCTTCAGCTTGATTTGAACTCGAAGAGAAGAGATGAGGGTATCTGGCTCGCATATCTGCTTCTGCTTCCCAAGTAGCCCCCTCGACTGATTGATTTCGCCATAGAACTTTAACCAAGGGAACTTCCTTATTTCTTAGTCTACGAACTTGATAATCTAGGATTTCAACTGGAACTTCATCATACGAAAGGCTATCTTAAACATCAAAATTTTCTGACGGATCAACAACAACAGAACCACCAATGTGCTTTTTGAGCATTGAAACGTGAAAGACAAGATGGACAGCTGACAACTCGGCATGCAACTCAATCTCGTAAGATGCTTTCCCAACACGATTCAAAACTCTATAAGGGCCAACGTATCGGGGACTAAGCTTCCCTTTCTTACCAAATCTTTTCACCCTCTTTATGGGTGAAATCTTCAAGTACACCAAATCGTTAGCCTCAAACTCAAGAGCTCTTCTTCTCACATCTTCATATGACTTCTGACGACTCTGGGCTATCTTCAACCTTTCCCGAATTAGCTTAAGTTTCTCCATACCTCAAACACAGCATCAGGTCCACTCACAGCGGCTTCACCAACTTCAAACCAACCTATGGGTGATCTACATCTCATTGCGTATAAAGCCTCAAATGGAGCCATTCCAATGCTAGCATGAAAACTATTGTTGTAAGCAAATTCAATCAATGGTAAATGTTCATCCCAATTTCCTTTGAAATCAAGAACACATGCCCTCAACATATCCTCTAAGTTCTGGATGGTCATCTCAGCCTGACCATCGGTTTGCGGATGAAAAGCAGAGCTAAGATGAACTTGGGTGCCGAGACCCTTCTGAAAAGCCCTCCAAAAATGAGAAGTAAATTAAGTACCCCTGTCGGAGATAATAGACAATGGAACTCTATGTAACCTGACTAATTCTCAAATGTACAACTTAGCATAGTCCTCAGCGGTGAAAGATATATGCACTGGCAAGAAATGCGCGAACTTAGTCAACCTGTCTACAACGACCCAAATTGAATCATGATGACGTCGAGAAGGAGGTAAACCAGTCACAAAATCCATATTCACTTCCTCCCACTTTCAAGTAGAAATACTGAATTCTTGAATTATTCCACCGGGTCTTTGGTGTTCTATCTTAACCTATTGGCAAGTTGTACACTTCTCTAAGAATTTCACTATATCTTTTTTCATACCATTCCACCAATAGATTTCTCGCAAATCACGATACATCTTGGTAGCACCGGGATGAATAGAATATCGCGTGCCATGCGCTTCAGCCATAATTCTGTGCCTCAAATCTTCAACATCAGGCACAAATAATCTATTCTGAAATCTCAATACACCATCTCCCTCTTTGGAGAAAATCTCCACCTTTTGGTCTTTAACTGACTCTTTCAGTCTGACCAAACTAGGATCCATATCTTGCTTCTCCTTTACTTCCGAAACTAGAGAAGACTCGGAGCTACTCTGGACCCAAACATTACCCTCAGCTGAATCAATCAATATAACTCCCAACCTAGCCAGACGATGCACCTCACAAGCTAACTCCTTCCTAGCTTCCTCGACCTGTTCTACACTACCCATGGACTACCTGCTAAGGGCATCAGCCACTACATTGGCCTTGCCCGGGTGATACAACACATTCATATCATAGTCCGTTAACAATTCTAACCATCGCCTCTTATGAAGATTCAACTCTCTCTGAGTAAATATATACTGCAAACTCTTGTGGTCGGTAAAGACATCAACATGAACACCGTCCAAATAGTGTCTCCAGATTTTCCAGGCAAAGACCGCTGCAGCTAACTCGAGGTCATAGGTCGGGTAGTTTTTCTCATGCGGTTTCAACTGTCTGGAGGCATAGGCTATACCCTTACCTTTCTGCATCAACACGCAACCCAGCCCAACTCTAGAAGAGTCACAATACACCACAAAATCATCTACACTATTTGGAAGGGTCAACACAGGGGCAGAAGTGAGTCGAGTCTTCAACTCCTGAAAACTCTTCTCGCAAGAATCAGACCATAGGAATTTAACTTTCTTTTGGGTCAACCGAGTCAAAGGAGACAGACACAATGGAACAGAAACCCTTAAAAAAATGATGGTAGTAGCCAGTTAGACCCAAGAAACTCCTAATATCAGATGGGGAAATAGGTCTAGGCCAATTTTTCACAGCTTCTATCTTTTGAGAATCAACTCGAATACCTTCAGAAGAAACAATACGACCTAGAAAAATAACTGACCTTAACCAAAATTCGCACTTGCTAAATTTGGCAAATAGTTGATGATCTGTAAGGGTTTCCAAGACTATTCGGAGATGATCTGCATGGTCGTTCTCACTTCGGGAGTATACAAGAATATCATCTATGAACACAATAACAAACATATCCAGGTACTTTCTGAACACCCGATTCATGAGATCCATAAAAGCTGCTGGGGCATTTGTTAGCCCAAAGGACATGACCAAGAACTTAAAATGACCATATCAGGTGCGAAATGCTGTCTTTGGAATATCACACTCCCTAACTTTAAGCTGGTGATAATCGAATCTCAAATCTATTTTTGAGAAATAGTTGGCACCTTGCAGCTGATCAAACAGGTTATCATTTCTAGGAAGATGGTACTTGTTCTTTACTGTGACCTTGTTAAGATGACGATAGTCAATGCACATCCGCAATGAACCATCTTTCTTTCGCACGAACAGAACGGGTGCACCCCAAGGAGATACACTAGGCCTTATGAAACCCTTTTCTAGAAGATCTTTGAGTTGCTCTTTCAACTCCTTAAGTTCTACAGGGGCCATACGATATGGAGGAATAGAAATAGGTTGCGTATCGGGGAAAAGATCAATCCCAAATTTTATCTCTCTATCGGGAGGTACCCTGGGAGATCTTCCGAAAAAATATCACAAAACTCTTTAACAATGCTCAAACCAAATGATAGATGCAACCCTTGGATATCAATTTCCTAGCTTTAAGATAGGATATGAAATGACTCATGGGAGATATAAAATTTCTGGACCACTCAAAGGCTAGATCATTGGGAAACTGAAACTTGACTACACGGCTACGACAGTCTATAGACGCATAACAAGAGTGAAGCCAATCTATACCCAGAATAATATCGAAATCAACTATGTCTAGCTTAATCAAATCTGAAAACATGACTCTGTGAAGGATAGTGATAGGACATTTCTTATATACTTGCTTAGCAACAACAGGTTCACCTACTAGAGTAGAAACAAGAAAAGGCTCAAGAATCTTTTCAGCATTGATCTCAAAATTCACAGCCACTAACGGAGTCACATAAGAAAGACTTGACCAGGGTCCATCAACACATACACATCAAAATAAAATACACGGAGCGTACCGGTAACAATATCTGGTGAATCCTCCTACTCCTGGCGGGGTGGTATAGCATAAAAGAAATTCTGGCGATGACCACCGACAGTACTAAACGAGGCACTCTGAGGAGGAGTAGGACGAATTAAAGGGGCTAGAGCACTAATAACCTGTCTCTGGGAATGAATATCATGGCTCTCCTATCTAGCATATGGACAATCTCTAAGTCTGTGGCCCAACTTTCCACAACCAAAACAACCTCTCTGCTCAGTCATACACTCTCTGGGATGCATCCTACCACACTTAGTACACGGGGGATAGTTAGGTCTATTACTCACACTGTCCTGAGACCTAGACACTGTAGGTCTATTACCCTACTCCTTCCTGACTCTGGATGCAAGAGCACTAGCTGATGACGGTACTGGCACAATAGAACGGCTCTTAAACTGAGGGCGGATCCCTTCAGAAAATCTACTCTGACTATACCCCTACTGCTCTAATCTAACTCTCTTATTCTCTCTCTCTCTTTCACCTTATCTACTTCAATCTGATGAGCATGTATTATTAATCTAGAAATATCCATGTCCCTATTGAGCATAGCAAACCTACACTCTTTCACAACGTAACTCGATACGCCAGTCAAAACCTTACTCATACTGGTCTTGGAATCAACCATCATACCAGGAGCATACTTAGATAACTGGTTGAATTTAAGACAATACTCTTTAACTGTCATGGAGCCTTGTTTCAAGTTCATAAATTTTTCTAGTTTCACTTTCCTCAGCTCCGAGGGAAAAAATCGGTCTAAGAACGTGTCCTGGAATAACTGCCAAGTCATGGGAGCGGAATCCTCCCCTCTACTCTTCCTCCACATCTCCACCCAATCATAAGCAACATCTTTCAAGCGATAGAAAGCTAGCTCCATACTTTTTTCCTCTGTTACATGCATGATTTGGGTAATATTTTTCACCTCATCAAGATACATCCGTGGGTCCTCACCTGCCCTTGACCCATAAAACCCTGGCGGACTCATCCGCATAAAATCACGAATCTGAGCTGTCGCTGAATTACTTTCTTGCGGAGGTGGGACTGGGGCCTGAACATTGGCCTGAGCATCGGTGGTAAATGCCTAGGATAGCATCTGAAAAGCTGTCCAAAATTCGACATAAGTCACCATCTCACTTAAAGGATCAATGGGTTGAGGTCGTTTATTGTTTCTGAGAGCTTTACGAGGAAGCATTTTCTGTCATAAACGAGCACAAATTAATAGCAGAGAAAAACTTTCATAGGCACGATAGACTTTTGAAAGAAAGAAATGACTTTTCCTAAAACATCTCGTAGCCTCTTTCTCATAGATGTGGTGTGCTACACACCGATGATCAAGACTCTACATAACGCGGCTTGTCAGACTCCCTAGGACTCTTTAAATCTTAGGCTCTGATACCAAGCTTGTAATGCCCCAAGATCCCATCCTAAGACGTCACACAGTGCTTAAGGCCACACGCGGCCTCAAGCTAACCCTCTGAGCTTGTCATCACTTTTATAACTCACTATGATAGTAATCAAGCTGTAATAAGGAAGAATAATCATGTCATGAACATACTGGAATACGAAGAAATACTATCCTGTACAATTAAAATACCGAAGTTCTGTACATACTGGTACTCTAGTCTAACAAAACCTTTACTACATAAGACTGAGGATCCATTGGGACAGATCCCCAAATGACTCGTACTGAACTGGAAATAAACCACCATCTACTATCAAGATAAAAATCAGGAACATAGGTCCTCGAACCCTGAGGACTCACCAACTGTACGAATGTAGATGGAGGTACTCAAAGATCATTGTCGCTGCTGAGACTGAGCACCTGAACCTACATCACGAGAAAATATAGAACACAGAAGAGTATGGGAATCAGTACTTTGGAATGTACTGAGTATGTGGGGGTGCAGGCAACATTTAAATAATATCATAAATGTATAAGAAAATCATGCATGCTGATAATAATGACTCTCATCGCTTGAGTTACCTGAAACATATTTTCCATAAATCATCAATAATAACACATGCTTCATAAATCTCATAAACCATTGGACTCAACTCAAACTCTTTGACTCATGACTTAGAGTGACTTAGTAACGCATGGAACTTGGACTATTATGGACTTGGGAGTTTCTTATAACCGACATAAACCATGTGAGTTTACATGGAGTCCAACGTCTTGCCCACGTTGGGGAGAGCTGTTCTATCCTTACCATCAGAGTAGAACCTTAACTTTAGTGATCACTGTCTTGGCCTTTGTCCCTTAATCTTAATCCTACGGTGGCACGTAGTTCTAGGGAAGTAGGATGCAATGAACCCAACTTCCCGCTCGATGCTAAATACTACTCCCAGACTTAAGCTCAGAACGCGTTAGGAAATCCACCTTAATCAACCCAAGGGTCTATCATGAAGACCAAAATATAAATATATATCTCATTTGTAAATCATAATCAACTTGTGGATTCCTAACTCGACTCAATATCAAAATAATCTTTCTCATCATTAAGTACACTTGCTTATCAAATCATATCAAGTATCAAAATCTTCAAGAAAACATCATATAACTTGTTCTTGACTCTCAAGCTCAATATCAATATATATTCAATAGACAAACTTCTCATAGAAAAACATAAATCATGACACTTATCATAAATCACTTAGAAATCATCATTTCATGATAACAATATACAACTCATGGCATAAATTCTTAATTTGAGAAATAAGACAATGAAGTAGTCATATATGTCAATCTTGTATAGCTCAAATCTCATAAATCCATGATAAATTAATTTGGGTGTAAACCCACTTTGCAAAAATCGTGAAATTCAATAGAAATTAAATCTTTGGACACAAGAACGAAAGAAGTGTTCTTGTTCAAAACCCCACATACCTTAATCTTTGAAATTGGATGAACTTTAGTTCTTGAGACTTTATCCACACTTGAAATAAATAATTCTTGAAGCCCACACTATGAGGAACTTGGTTCTTGAAGAAATTTTGAAGATTTATGGATGATTCTTGGAAGATTTATGTTCTTGATAAAACCCTAGATATATTATCTCAAGAGAATTGGAAGAGAAAATGATGGAATTAGGGTTTGGATGAGGATTCTCATATATATAGAGGCCTCCAAAAATGGGAAATGACCAAAATACCCTTGCAAAAATCATCCATCAATTGCTGAAAAAAATAACTGACGACACCCGTGACAAGCCGTCAGGCCCGTGATAGGCCGTCACGAATTGTCGTCACAAAAAGGGTGGATTTTTAGACTTTATGCCTTAAGGTGACGACATTTTGTTATGGACTGTCAGGCTTGTGATGAGTCGTCACAAAAGGTCGTTACGGATTTTCCAGGCTGGCACGTTGTAGTAAAATAAGCATAACTCTTTGCTCCGATATCGAAATTTGATGAAATGGGTATCGTTGGAAAGATAGTTCAATTATATATCTTTTGGTAGGTCATGAGCTCAATAATTAGTAGTAAAACAGGAGATATACTCATTTGAAGTTGACTATGCCAAAATCTTTCTCAAGAATTCAATCGGTAAAGAATGTTTTGATTCACCCAATCGTTAGGACATCTTTAAAGCCTTAATACACATTACCCTTGACCAGAAAACAACCAAAACACTATAATTTATTTCTCATCATCTTGATTTATTATTGCACTATTGGTTAGAGTCTCGGCGTATTACACCGGGGCACGAACCAAAGGTCTACAATGCCTAAAATCGATATTTCAAAGCTGACGGTGTGGTCCGTTCAACTATCCATCGCACATATCAAAAGATATCCCCATAAGTCTAAAATAAGTCTCTCAAAGCCATAAAAAACCACAATACACATAAATGATACCAAAATGCATTGAAAGCCATGACAATTACTCCCACACACCAGAACTATCATAATGCAACTACCAGAAGGGGTAAAATAGTCAAATCATACAAAATTACAAATTTTACATATTTCATCAAATTTTTAGATCGTTACATCATCCACCATTAAAAATCTAGTTCGTTCTCAAACTAAGGCAAAGAAATACCTGAATCAATAAAGAGCTGAGGATAAAAACTAAGCATATCAAACTCACCCTCCCAAGTAGCCTTATATATAGGTCGATGTCGCCACTGAACCATAACCACAGGGATAATTTTAGAGCGCAGCCGCCTAACATCCCTAGCCAAAATAGAAACTGGCTCCTTAACAAAGGGTAACCGCTTATCTAACTGAACCAAGATTCATCAAGAATATAGAGAAGAAGTATAAAAACATGAAAAAATGGATGAACAGCTGATAGATCAGGGGACAAAGAAAACTCATAAGCCCTATCACCAACAGTCCGAAGAATCTCAAATAGACCAATATACCTGGGGCTAAGCTTGCCCTTCTTCCCAAACCTCATCACACCCTTCATGGGTGAAACTCAAACGAAAACACGATCACCAACACCAAATATCAATGCATGAAGTCTACGATCAGCATAACACTTCTGCCTACTCTGATCTGCTGATGTGTGAGCAAATGCTAACATATTTGAGGCTTTTAACTGAGAATAATTGCAAAGTATTAAGAAACTTTTGTCGTTTTTGATTTCTCTTTGATATTGCAGTAAAAGTCAAGATACAAGAGAACCAGCAATAATGGAAGTAAATAAGTTAATTTCTGAGCAAGTAGAGAGGGAAGTATAGCGCTGATGACTTGTCTGATAAGTCGTCAGCCTTGTGATAAACTATCAGAGTTGCCATCAGCCTTAGACAGAAAATGAGCTTCAACTGGAATTCATGACGACATCTGTGATAGGCCGTCAAAAGTGTGATAAGTCGTCAGGCTCATCGTTAGGCTTAGGTAGGGAATGGGATTTGAAGTGAAGAAGCGACGATAATTCTGATAAGTTGTCACATGTCTGATAAGCTATCACGTCTCATCATCAACCTAAGGCAGAGATTGTCAAAAGTGAAGAGGAGCTAACGACATTCCTGATAAGTTGTCAGACTCCCGATAAGCCGTCACACACGTCGTCGCCTATCCAAGAAAATACTGTGATCTATGATTTTGTTTCCATAATTAGGATGACGTATTTAAATCATATGTTAGGGTTTTCTAATAAAAAAAAGAAGGGGCGGAACATCTTGAACTTATTTCAAAGAAAAAGTCACCTCTTTTTGGGGATCAAAACTTAGAATTCAATTTTCAATTCTTTGATTTAGTTGTGGGATATTCTTCTTGAATTTGGGAAGAGAATCAATTTCTGACTACATCTTTTGTAAGTTTAATCACTTTGAATTATGAATTCAGTTATTGTTATCGCTTTCTCTTTCGTGTGGAACTAAAATCCACAACTAGGATTGTGGAGTCTATGATTACTCCTGTATTGTCTTAATAGTTGGTTAGGGTTCGAGTGATTGTGGGAACATCTTGATAATTCCTTTATATTAATTATTTTCTATTGGTTGCAAACAATAGATCTCGCCTTATGTTGATTTGCTCGAACTGAGAAATAAACTAAAGGTAGCAAATTATCAACGAGGATTTGGGAAGGTTAAGTTCTCATCTAATGATTAATGTTGTAATAAAATTGATCAATTTGAGATAAAATCAGTATGAATAGAATGATTTCCTAAGTTTGAGAGAATTAGAGAGTTCAACATCTAAGTAGGTTGAGACACACTTAGATGGACTATCGAAACTGATAATTTGGTGTTTCCCACAAGTCATGAGAACCCAATACTACAATTATTATTTAATGGGAATTAATAATCATAGTGATCACAACCCTACTACCTCTCTATTATTGATTTAAACTATTGAAATTTTAGTTTTGAGCTCGGAAGCAAGTTAAAACTTTAACAATTGTTTGATCATTGAAAACCTCTATTTTATCTTTTCGTCTTATTTGTTTGAATTTAACTTGTAGCTATAGTTTTAAATTAGTTTAATCTCCACTCACATTGTTCCTCATGGATTCGACCTAGACTCTAAAGTTGGGTAAATATATTAACGACGATCGCCTTGCACTAAATTGACGTGTAAGTTGAGCGTTATCAAAAATGGTGCCGTTGCCGGGGAAAAATTTGGCGTATTGAGTTGGTTTGGAATTTTAGCCTACTTGTTTGAATTCAAACTTATAAATATTTGTTTTTAGTTTTCTTTTATTTCTTGTGTTAGGTAGATTTTTATTTTAGTTTACTTATTACTATGGCATCGTGGAATAAACATGAGCATGGTGGTTGAAAATCTTATCTTGATGATCCATGTCCATATTGTGATGGACCGCACTTTTGTCAAGATTGTAGATATGCTCCCCGGAGAGATATATGTGCACCATCTCCATCCTACCGGGAGTATGATTGTTCTTTATGTGGTGGTCAAGATGGATATTGGAATGATTTCCCAAATGCCCCCTCCCCCTATTGCGCGAACCCAAATTTTAGTTCTTCTTATGAGTTTGATAGGTCTTATGGTCAAGAAAAGGAAGAACAAAGCACCAGGAAGAGTGGCATTGAAGCTATGTTTCAACGAATGTTGGATCTCCAGAAATAAACGTATGATATCATATGTGATATGTGTCAAGACATGAATCCAATCATTCATGAAGAGATGGATATAGAGGTCAATTATTCAAACCATTCTTCTATATTATGTTTAGATGATATCTTATCGGTGGAATCATTTAAAATAATGGAAGAGTGTGAAGATGAGGAGCAAGAACCATATATTGTTGTTGAGCTTGATGATGAGAAACCCTCGGTGATTTCCCAACCAACCGAACCAACCATGAGAGATGATGCAAAGATTGAGGAAATGGTGCTAGATGCAAAAGAAGAAACCAAGCCAATCTCTTATAAAGACTCTAGCCCAATTCAGGGTGAAGAGGCCGAGAAGGATGTAACTCCGAAATTAGGGAGAAGATCTCAGTCGAATCACTTTTCAACATTATGCTTGGTGGATGTGATGAAAGCCGAATCACCCAAGCAAATGATGAATTTCGGAAATGAGGTAAAAAATTCCTACATTTTGGAGTTTGTCTTTCCGAAAGGGTATAATACAACCCCAATCTTGAAGGCCAAGAAGCTTATAGATCGATGTCTATTTAGTGGCTTTTTAAGATTCTCATTGTTCCCAAATGATCCCACAAGAAAGTTCGATGCAGAATTAGGCAAGCGGTTTAAGTCTTCAAAGTGGCATGATAGAACTTCCCTTATCATGTTCTCACATTTTCCCAACGCACCTAAAAGATGTAAAGATCGAAAGATGGGCCGGCGATTCAAATCGTCAAAGTGGAGGGATAAAGGATGAAACACTTTTAAGGTATCTTGATGAATTCTGAGTAGTCAAGATAACCTAGTCGTACCGCGATATTAAATCAGGCGCTGCTTAGGAGGCAACCAAAGGTTTTTTTTGTTTATATTCGTATTATATGATTGACATTAGATCTTCGCACCCAGGGTGCCACAGGTATATTTATAACTCTTTTTTTTTTGGTTTGACGCATTGGGGACATTGCATGATTTTAAGTTGAGGGTGGGGATACTTGTGGGTGTTGATGTCCTCTTGGGGTTTTTGTTGTCGTGCCTCTTTTTCTCGGAGTCTTGTTCCTACTAGATCCGGCATGTTTAGGCGTATTGTGATTTATTGTAAAATGTTGTAGTTGACTAGGAGAAATACAAGTACCTTAGGCAGTTAACATATTTTTGTTGATTTTTGAACACCTCTCCAATGGTCTATTTTATAACTGTGTGATATGCATTTATGTGTGACCATTGTGCATCTTGTTATGGCATTTGTACTAGTGACATGATAACCATTGCTAAACAATTGTATGAACCGAATGGGTAGTAGTTTGTGATGTACCTTTGTGCCATGTGTGTGTGAGATACTACCTAGTTCTCGTTGTGTGTTAAATCCAGAACTTGCCCGGTTGGTCTTGCCTTGGTTATAGGATAGCGGTTAGGAAAGGATTATAGGTCGTTGTTGATATTAGTCCACTTTTAGCCTAAATGACTTTCCATGTGTGAATAATTTCCCTTGATCCTGATTTTGAGACTGAATGCCTATTCTTTTTATTATACCTATCACCTTCCCATTTGTATCACAATAAACCTGTTTTGGCCCTGGTCCTCCTTAGACATGGTGCACTATGACTTAGGCAAATAGCCTAAGTTGAGGGTGGCTATCATAAGGGTGCGTGATGTAAAGTGAGTATGAAGAAGGGTAAAAAAATATGCAAGGCTGGGTGTGGTAGAAAAAGAAGAAATGATTGTAAAAAAGACCGCACCCATCCGGAGTATGTGTGATAAAAAAAGGAGAGAATTAGGTACAAGTAAATAAGTGAGACCCCAAAAGTTAGTGTAGTGCCAAGGAGTCTTAGTCACATTAAATATCATCGAGTATTATACCATCCCTTAGCCTACATTACAAGCTAAAGAAAAATACCTATAGTGATCCTAGCTTACTTGTCTAAAAACCTTGATAATGAAAATAAAGCCAAGCTTATGGTATTTGGCATACATTGACTGGAACTTCTTTCTGAGAGTGAGTGTCTCTTGACCGTCCCCGCATTGACATGCTTGAGTTCACATATGAGTGAGGAGGGACCTCTTTGTTGTAAGGGCACACTGGTTATTGTTGCTGAATTGATGCCATATCTTGATTCCTGTGTGTCGCATTGTTGTCCTAGAATAATATGCACATTTGTTTTTTAAATTAATTGACCTTGGAGATGGTGAAGATGTTTTGAGATAATATGGATGGTTGACTGCCGAATGTACTTTGTATCTTCTTGGTTGTATTTTAGTTGCTTGAGGACAAACAATTGTTTTAAGTTGAAGGTGTTGATGTGTGAGAAGATGCTAACACATTTGATGCTTTTAATTGAGAATAATTGCAAAATCTTAAGCAATTTTTGTCATTTTTGATTGTTTACAATTTGATATTGCAGTAAAAGTCAAGATGCAAGAGAACCAGCAATAATGAAAGTAAAAGAGTTGATTTCTGAGCAAGTAGAGAGGGAAGTATAGCTGATGACTTGTATGATAAGTCGTCAGCCTTGTGATAAGCTATCAGAGTTACCGTTAGCCTTAGACAGAGAATGAGCTTCAGCTGGAATTCGTGACGACATCTGTGATAGGCCGTCAGAAGTGTGATAAGCCGTCGGGCTCGTCGTTAGGCTTAGGCAGGGAATGGGATTTGAAGTGAAGAAGCAACGACAATTCTGATAAGTCGTCTCATGTCTGATAAGCCGTCACATCTCATCGTCAACCTAAGGCAGAGATTGTCAAAAGTGAAGAGAAACTGACGACATTCCTGATAAGTCGTTAGACTCCTGATAAGCCGTCACACACGTCGTCGCCTGTCCGAGAAAATACTATGATCTATGATTTTGTTTCCATAATTAGGATGAAGTATTTAAAGCATATGTTATGGTTTTCTAATTAAAAAAAAAAGGGGCGGAACATCTTGAACTTATTCCAAAGAAAAAGACACCTCTTTTTGGGGCTCAAAACTTAGAATTCAATTTTCAATTCTTTGATTTAGTTGTGGGATATTCTTCTTGAATTTGGGAAGAGAATCAATTTCTGACTACATCTTTTGCAAGTTTAATCACTTTGAATTATGAATTCAGTTATTGTTATCTCTTTCTCTTTTGTGTGGAACTAAAACCCACAACTAGGGTTGTGGGATCTATGATTACTCCTGTATTGTCTTAATAGTTGGTTAGGGTTCGAGTGATTGTGGGAACATCTTGATAATTCTTTTGTATTAATTATTTTCTGTTGGTTGCAAACAATAGATTTCGCCTTATGTTGATTTGCTCGAACTGAGAAATAAACTAAAGGTAGCGAATTATCAACGAGGATTTGGGAAGGTTAAGTTCTCATCTAATGATTAATGTTGTAACAAGATTGATCAACTTGAGATAAAATCAGTATGAATAGAATGGTTTCCTAAATTTGAGAGAATTAGGGAGTTCAACATCTAAGTAGGTTGAGAAACACTTAGATGGACTGTCGAAACTGATAATTTGGTGTTTCCCATAAGTCATGAGAACCCAATACTACAATTATTATTTAATGGGGATTAATAATCATAGTGATCACAACCCTAGTTCCTCTCTATCATTGATTTGGACCATTGAAATTTTAGTTTTGAGCTCTGAAGCAAGTTAAAACTTTAACAATTGTTTGATCATTGAAAACCCCCATTTTATCTTTTCGTCTCATTTGTTTGAATTTAACTTGTAGCTATAGTTTTAAATTAGTTTAATCGCCACTCACATTGTTCCTCGTTGATTCGACCCCAACTCCAAAGTTGGGTAAGTATATTGACGACGACCGCCTTGCACTAAATTGACGTGTAAGTTGAGCGTTATCAGCTGCTCTAAGTCTATCCTGAATGACCCAGACTCTATCCAAAGACTCACGAAGTAAGTCCGTACCACGAGGTCTCTCATCTGAAACATCAAATCAACCCACTAGGGAACGACAACACCTACCATACAATGCCTCAAAAGGAACCATATCAATACTGGAATGGTAGTTATTATTATATGCAAACTCTGCTAAAGCCAAATGCTGCTCCCACTAGCCACCAAAATCCATCACGCATGCGCGAAACATATCCTCCAAAACCTGGATAGTCCGCTCTGACTGTCCATCAGTCTGGGGTGAAATGCTGTGTTAAGATCAACTCGATTACCCAACCCATCCTGAAAAGTCTTCCAAAATTGAGATGTGAACACAGAACCTCAATCTGAAATAATGCACACCTACACACCATGCAGACGCACAATCTTATGAATGTATATATGGGCTAACCTCTCAGCGTTGAATGAGACCTGAACAGGAATAAAATGAGCTGACTTGGTCAATCGATCCACGATGAACCTAACACTGTCAGAACTATGATATATATAAGGCAACCTAGTCACGAAGTCCGTAGTGATCCGTTCCCATTTCTTCTCGAGAATGGGTAACCTCTAAAACAACCCATAAGGTCTCATATGCTCGCCCTTTACCTATTGACAACATAGCCAACAAGACATAAAATCTGCTACATCTCACCTCATACCACCCAACCAGTAATGCTACCTCAAATTGTGATACATCTTAGTCATACCTGGATAGATATAATATCTGGAACAATGGGCCTCCTCCAAGATAAATCTAATCTAATCACCCACTCTTGTCACACAAACTCGGCCCCTAATCCTCAAAACTCCATCGAAATCAAGTGAGGCTTTCTTTGCCTCCCCACTCAACACCTTATCTGGAATCAACCTCAATCCAACATCATCAAACTGATGAGCTCGAATATGCTCCATCACAGAAGATCTAGCCTCTATAAATGTCAAAACACGTCAGGTGTCAAAATATCAAGTCTAACCATCTGGTTAGCTAAAGACTGAACCTCTAAGGCTAAAGGTCTTTCCTGGATCAAAAGATGCGCCAAGCTACCCATGTTAGTCGACTTTTGACTCAAGGCATCCGTAAACACATTAGTCTTCCCCGGATGGTAGAGAATAGTCAAGTCATAATCCCTAAGCAACTCAAGCCAACGACGCTGCCTCATATTAAGATCTTACTGGGTAAAAAAGTACTGAAGGCTACGATGATCTGAAAAGATCTCACAACGTACTCCATATAAGTAGTGGTTCCATAACTTCAAGGAAAACACAACTGCGCACAACTCAAAATAAAGCGTAGGATAATTTCTCTTATGAGGTTTCAACTGATGAGATGCATACGCAATCACCTTGACCTCCTGCATCAACACAACACTTAACCCAACACTTGAAGTATCATAAAAGACGATAAAACCCACGCCCTTCTTGGGCAAAGTTAAGATAGGAGCTGAAGTCAACAAATCCTTGAGCTTTTGAAAGCTCGCCTCACAAGCATCGGACCACTGAAAAGAAATATTTTTCTGGGTCAACTTGGTCAATGGAGCTGCAATGGATGAAAACCCCTCACCAAATGTTGATAATAACCTGCCAAGCCAATAAAATCCTAAATCTCGGTGGGCGAAGTAGGTCTAGCCCAATTACGAATCGCTGCAACCTTGGCTGGATCAACTATAATACCTTCCTTAGTCATCACATGACCCAAGAAAGAAATAGAATCCAACCAAAACTCACACTTAGAGAACTTAGCATACAACTTCTCATCCCTCAATCTCTAAAGCACAATCCACAAATGCTCCTCATGCTCAACCTCACTCTTGGAATAAACCAAGATATCATTAATAAATACAATAACAAAAGAGTCAAGATATAGTCAAAACACCTTATTCATCAACTCCATGAATGCGGAAGGGGCATTGGTCAATACGAAGGACATGACTGAGAACTCATAATGACCATATCGAGTCTGAAAAGCTGTCTTTGGAATATCCGAAGCTCTAATCCTCAACTGGTGATAACCAGTCCTCAAATCAATCTTTGAAAACATTGTAAGACCCTAAAATTGATCAAACAATTCATCAATATGAGGAAGAGGACACTTATTCTTAACCATCACGTTATTCAACTGTCGATAATCAATACATATCCGTGTAGACCCATCCATTTTCTTCACAAATGAGAAAGGTGCACCCCAAGGTGAAATACTAGGTCAGATAAATCCCTTATCCAACAACTCTTGCAACTGATCCTTCAGTTCCTTCAAATCCACTGGGCCATACTATAAGGAGAAATAGAAATGAGCTTGGTGCCCGGCTCAACATCAATAGCAAAATCAATATCTCGATCCGAAGGCATACCAGGCAAGTCCATAGAAAACACATCTATAAACTCATGGACAGCATGGACAGAATCAGAGGAAAGAGGCGATACAACAACGGTGTTACGAATATGATCCAAGTAAGATAAACATCCCCTCTTAACCAATTTACGAGCTTGAACAAAAGATTTAATCCTCTTAGGACCCGAATGGAGTGCACCCTTCCAAGCTATTCTTGGCACACCCGGTGAAGCTAAAGTCACAATGTTAGCAAAATAATCTAAGACAACATGATAAGTATCCAACCAATCTATGCCTAAAATAATATCAAAATCCCATGTCTAACACAAGCAAGTCTACCAAAGTCTCACGCCAGGAAAAAGTCACAACACAAGATCGGTGCACCCGATCCACCACTAAAAACTCACCTACCGGGGTAGATACACTAATAGGCATGACAAGAGGATCACTAACGAAATCAAAACCCGAAGCAAAATACACAGACACATAAGAGATGGTCAATCCAGGATCAAATAATACAGATGCAGGTCTAAAACACAAGGGGATAATCCCTGTAATCACAACATAAGAAACCTCTACCTCAGGTCTGGCTGGTATAACATAACACTAACTACGACCACCAGCTGTATGGGTAGCCCCACGACCCTCAACTGCCTGAGTGGCCCCATGGCCACCCCCACGAGCTCTACTACCTATGCCTCTCGTACCTCTGGTAGCACCCCTACCCCTCACAGATGAAATAAAAGTAGCTTGAATCACCCAACGGGGATGGTCCCTGGCCATATGGCTAATCTCATCACACATATATCAACCTCTACGACCAGTCTCAATAGGAGAAGGCATAACTGGGCCCGAACGACCACCCTAAACTTCTGAACTAGAAGGTCCACCACCTGAACTCTATAAAGCCGCCTGCACTGGCCTACCATGGTATCCGCGATAACCTTTAAATCTCTTTCTTGAAAGGTCTGACTCCTGAACTCACCAAAATATCGTACCTTCTTGGCGCCTCCCTGGGATGCATTTAGAATACCCGCTGTCATCTTAGCATGATCCATAATACTCTGAAAAGATGCCTCAAACATAATTATATGAGACGTAGCCAACTGAAGGGAGTTATCCAAACACTTCACAAACTTTTGAATCTTCTCAAACTCAGTAAAAATGCTATCATAGGAATATTTGGACAGGTCATGAAAGTGTGCCTCATACTCAAGAACTGTCATGGAGCCCTGCTCTAAATGACCAAACTCATCCCGTATACAATCTCTCAAACTGAAGGCATAAATCTCTTTAGGAAAGCCTCGGCGAATTAATCCCAAGTCATATCTGGAGAATCACGAGATCTACAACTGACAAATAACCTCCACCAATCTCTCGCCGTATCTCTCAACTGATAAGATATATAAGCAACTCCATAGGACTCGAGCGAGCCCAAATTGTGCAAATTTTCTCGACAAGCAATCAAAAACTCGTAGGCATCCTCGCCCACTGTACCATTAAAACTGGGAGGACCCAAATGAGTAAACCTCTCGATCCTCTTCTGATCCTCAGAAGACATCACTACACTAGCCATGAGAGGAGGTATAGTAAATCTGGCATGCTGTGATCCTATCTGGGGAGGTAACATGGATGATGGTTGGACTCCTGATCTTAAAACCCCATAGTCAAATGTCGGCACTAAAGGTGGAATAAAACTCGGGGTATGAGAAGTACTTAAACCAGAAATAGGTGCAATAGGAGGATCCACAATCTGAACTGGAGGAACACCCGACATAACCAAAGGAGAACCTTCTAAATGGGTCAATAAATGCACCAATAATTCCTCTAACACTGGGGCAGACGAGCTCTGAAGAACTAGATTAGTACCCATACCTCTTACCTGCTCAACACGAGGCTCAGGGGAGAGTCCCCTAGCACTCCTCCTAGACGGGGCTGCACCACGGGGCCATCCCCTCCTTGGAGTTCTTCCACGACTCGAGGCTCGCCCTCTGGGTAAAGGCTCTGTATCACTACTCTTACAGGACCTAGTCAACACCATCTGTGCAGAAAGAGTAAAACATAACTCAGAACACAAGATATGAAAGAACTTCGCACGATAAGGAATTAAAATAAGAGAAATTTCCTAAAGACATCCTATAGCCTCTCGAAAATAGATACTGACGTCTACGTACCGATCCACAAGACTCTATTAGAGATCCTGTTCTTACGCTATTTAGACTAATGAAACCTGGATGCTCTGATACCAATTTGTCATGACCTAAAAACAAGGGTCATAATGGCACTTGCCGTGGTGTACCTCGACAAGTAAGCCTATCACCCAAACTAATACAAAAAGGAAAAAAAGCCAAAAATACCCAAGGTAAGACTTCTAGAATGAAGCCAAACCATACAAATAATCATAACAATGCGAAAAGAACTTATCCAAAATACTAATCATGCCCAAAACTAGGTGTCAATAGTGTAAGAACTACTAATACAATTCAAGAGTCAAATACATCAGAAAATAACCACAAGGGAATAATATTTGTTTCTGAATACTAATAAAGACAACTTTTATAGAAATATAGAGGTGAACTACGAACGCATGAATGTCCAACCGCTACATTGAAAGCTCTAACAATCGCCTGAGTCAAGCAAGTTGAGGTGCACTCGATCTAGGACCTGCACCTAAAGGGCACAGTAGTCATGAGTATGCTCCACTTGTACTCAGTAGGTATCACAGGCTGACCGAGAAAAGTAGTAAATAAAGCATACAAGATATACACTAAGGGCATGTCACTTGTAATCATAAAATGTCTCCCAACGGTAGCTCACATCGCTTTCACTAACAGTTCTAATATATCACATATATTGCAACATCACAATAAGATAGAACATAAGTATGCATTATATCACATATAAGTAGAACAAGAAGGAACATGCATATACAAGATCATCAAATACAAGTAAAAGACGATAAGACAATTACATAAATGATAAGTCAATATAGAAATACAACACAATATAAACATAATAAAGTAAGTGCAATATATGATGATGGTGATGATGCATGAGGCCGTCGCACAACCTCCGGGATCATCGTACAATCCTCGTATACACCTACGGAGGCAAGCCTCCTAACGCCGGACCCATGGGAGGTTCGTCAACCCATATAAAATCTACATATATCATATCTTCTTTCTGGCACATCCCTCAGAAAGGTGTTATTAGGTGTTACCAGTGTTTCTCAGATGTTGCCATGGTGGTACCAATGTTTCATGAATGCGTATGATATGAAGATGTAATGCTCACAACCAATCCCAATGAGTATTTCCACAACCAAACACATGATATATTTTCATAACCAAGCACATGATATATTTTCACAACCACGTGAGCCAATATCCACTCATTATCTCTTTTTCATTCATGAACTTCCACATGTCTCATATGCTAATAAGTATGAATATAATCACAATACACCAATGGTACCACATTAGGCATCTTAAAAAATATAATTATTCATTTGTATTCAAGGTTATCAATATCACATAGGACCCACACGGTCAAACATATCACATAATATCTCAATTTCGATAATTATATCACATATAGGCCCCACACGGCACAACACAAATAGATATTTTTCATAATTATTTTCCACCCTTAAATTGCATTTTATATCATCATTTACTACCTAACCCAGTCTGAAAGAGTTCAGCCATAACCTACCTCAAAACCAGAAACTGGTCCACTACACTTCGAAGCCACGACCTTACTTTTCATGAACATTCCCGAAATCAATTAAAAACATCAACTATAGAATCTACGCATCAAAAAAAAAAATCAACGACACTCATATTGACTACTTTTGATTCGGGGTCAAAATGGACCCATGAAATAATTTTTAAAAAAGAAGGGCAAAATTGAAAATTTACTTCAAAAACATGTTCCCCATATTTTTAGGAATCTACAGCTGAAAACCCAAGTCAAATCGAGTAAAAAACAAGATTCTAATTAAAGAAAAATCATTTTAAAGCTTTATCGTGTAAAATCTTAAAATTCGGGTTAAAATCAAGAAACGGAGTTGTTTTGAAGGTTAAATTGATGAAAAATTAGTAATTATAAGATAAAAATACTATTCAAGTGAAAAGAAGTGAAATTGAGTTTTAAAATCAAGCCCTAAGATTTTTGGGTGTTTGAGAAATTAATCAAGGAATTAAAGTAGAAAATGATAAAATCTCACCTTAAATCCGAGATAGAGTCAAGAAATAGGTGTTAATCTAGCTTTTCAAGCTCCCACAAACTTCACTTTTAAGCTTCCATACTATTTTAGGGTTTAACTCCCTAGAGGCAAGATGAAAAATGAGCAAAAAGGGCCCCAAACTGCTATATATATTGCAGAAAAATTTGCACAAAAAGCTGTTTTTTTTAAAGTCCAATTTGAATTTCGACAGGGTGTCCGGGATTCGTTTGGAGTCCGATATATGCAAACAAACTATGTAACCACACTAAATTCGATGCTCCGGATTCAATGGTGATATAAGATTTTCAAATAAATATTATTTTCACAAAGTTCACCCCCAAATCCGAAATTATAATTTTCCAAGCCGAGGGTCGAAATGAGATTTAAAAGCTGTAAAATCACGCCAAACATCTTACCATCCTAAAATCGACATTTCAAATCTGCTGAAAAATTTAAATTTTCCATCCGAGGTCGTTTCGATAAAATATGGGTCCCACACCCATATTTTCAATTTTTCAACTTTCCAACCAATAGGTCGAAATGAGCTCGGGTGCACTGGGACCCGAACCAAAAGTCTACCTAGCCTAAAATCAATATGACGGAGCTGATGGCGTGGTCCGTTTATCCATTCATTGCACGGATTAAAAGATATCTCCATAATTCTAAAATAAGCCTGTCGAAGCCATCAAAAACCAACTACAATATCACATAAATGGTACCAAAATGCATAAAAAATCATGTCAATTACTCACACACCCCAAAAATACCATAATGCAACTACGGGGAGGGTTAAATAGTCAAATCACACAAAATTACAAATTTAACATATTTTATCAATTTTTTATGTCATTACAGAAGGGCAAGGAAAGGAAAGAAAATAATAGGAAATGTCGTACCTTTTTAACGAAGGCAATGAATTCGGAATCTAAGAAATCTTCGTGGCTGCATGTGGCTATATCAAAGTCGTAAAAAATAACATATAATTCACAGGACTAATATTTTATGTTAGAAAAGGAGAGATTAAATTAAAATGGAAAAAGAGAAGAAAAAAATTAAAAATGAACTCGCCTCACCCAAGCAACTCAACCGGCGAGCAACTATGTTTTAGAATTCTAATTCTAAACAGAGAGGTTTCGGAAGTACTTTAAGTTGATTAAATATATGCACCTAGAACTTCAATACAAATAAATGACACTCTCACGTCTCAATATAATTTTAAGACAAATAAATGTCACTTTCAATTGGTGAAACATGGGTGGAATATGAAAGAACAAAAAGATTTATTTCTAATGAGAAATAAAGAATGGAATTAAATGGGATGAGGAATTATTCGACTGATTTATTTCTAATTGCAATTTTCACTTATTACAATTGATAGGCAGTGATCTTTAGCCTTCTTTAATATTCACTTATTTGAGTATATATACATATATATTTTCTTTTTTTACATAACACATAAATGAGAAAAGTTTAATAACATTGATGATAAAGCTATTTAATATGACTATTTTTAACGTTGTTTATAATGTTAAGGTGAATTTTTAATCTTTTAAAATAAAAAAATGACCAAAAACCCACAAAAAATATAAATAGCATTGGAGGCCTCTAAGACATGCCACATAGGATGGATTAAGAGTCTCCTTTATATATATATTGATTTGCCAAAAATTTATAATAAAAAAAATATAAAGAGGAATTTAATTGGCCGTCTTATTCATAGTTATGGTATTTTTATTTTTGATATACTCCTTACAAAATTATTTTCCTTCATAAAATAAAAAGCAATCTTCATTATATTACCTTAATTAAATACTACCAATTTAATATAAGTTTTTGGTTATGTTAAAATTCAGTTGTCTTAAGTTTTTTTTCTTTTTTAAAACTATTAAGACCATCATCGTTATATAAAACATATTCATTACAAATTAAGTATAAACATTAAAAAAAATATATATATAAATCAGAGAAAGTAAAGAGCTAAAAAGTTCATTAAAATTTGTTACTCCTTCATCTCAATTTAAATGTCTTACTTCTTTTTTGGTATGTCTCAAAAAGAGAGGCTTTTTCTATATTAGTAAGTTTTTAAAATTTTAACATTTTATATGAAAAAATTAAGATCACAAGATTTAAAAATTACATACCCCATCCAGCTCATATTAGTTGTCCACATTATCAAAAATAATAGCCCAAGTTATTTGTCAATTTTCAAAACAAAAGAGAATTAATTAAACTTTTCTATTTTACCCTTACAATTGAATTTTTTTTTGAAATTCTTTTTGAAGTGTATGCAAGTTTATAGTTTTTTCAAAAAAACAAATCATAAAACAACTCTTCTTATTTATGTAAGGGCATTTGGAGAATAAAGTGGACAACTAATATGAGATAGAAGGAGTGCATCTTTAATTTAAAACCAAAAAATTCAAAAACTTTAATTGAAATGGAAGAAGTATAATGTCAAAGACTCAAAATACACCAATCATAAATATTCATGTAAAAATCTTTTTTTTTTTAGAAAAAAAGAATTGAGAGTCAAAAAAAATAAGGAAAAGACAAATAAAGAAATGATTGAAAAAGAAAAATAAAAAAGACAAAAGAAAGAGCCACATGGAGCAACATGAATGGATAAAACAAGGAAAAATTTCACAAAAACCACAACTTAAAATATCTAAATTACTAAGAATCCCTTCACTTAATAAAAATTATAAATATTCCTTATATATTATCTCTCTTTAAATATCTAGATACATAACTTTTACCCTAAGAATTAGGATATATTTATTGCCCCCTAAATTATATCAAAATTTTAAAAGAAAAATTTAAAATAAAAAAATAAAAAAGGCATTTACCTTTTTAAAAACACAATATAATGGTAGGCAACATCTACAAAACCTCTGACACCATCCTTTTCCCCATTCCCCTTCTTCAATCCTTTTTGGTCGCACCATAAACCCATTTTTTTTATTTATTTAATTTTAGACAAATTTAAATTTACATCGAGAATACAAATCTTGAAATTTTTTTTAAACAAATACAAATTTACACAACATAGTGAAACTCTGTGAACTCTGTTAATCCATTTCATCAAAGAAAAGATAATTTTGCAATTCTAGTTGAAAAGGTATTGTTTCGAAAAAAAAAGTTGTTGAAGTCATACGAGAGACATCTTACCTATCATGATCCGAACTAGGGCCTAGCCATGACGTATATCTCAAGCCCACCATGGACCGAAGACCACCCTTATCGCCTAACCTCATGAACACAATGATAATAATAATGACAATGCGGAAGCCAGCTCAAAATGAAATAAAGAGATGAATAGATACTCTATGAAAGTTAAGAGTAAATCAATATCCAACCAACCCACATTTGTCCACAAAATCCCCTAACAACCGAATTCAACCTAAGTCGGGGCATGCCCCCGACTGTAGCAAAAAAGGAACCCAAAGAGATAGTTTAAAGCATAGAAAATAAACTATGAAATGACAGGCCTTCCGGAGAATGAAAGATCACCACCTTAAGTAACTTGACAGATGTACTAATCCACTTAATACTGCACAGGGGTAAAAAAAGTATCTTCCGATACTATATTATGAAACAATATATCGTTCTAGGACGGTTAGCTGGATGAGCGCTAACATGTAACTCAGGGAAGGGATAAAATAATGCCAAGTACAATTCAATCCAAAAATTATATGAACACATTTATATATACATATATATAAGATACCGGGATAGGGAACAAGGTTTAAGAATGAGATTTTAAAACCGTTAACCTGGACTGAGTAGCTTCAACCGTCATAATGGCACCCACGGGCTATATGGGTCTGACTACCCCCACTGGAAGGGCCCAGTGCGCGTTAGCCACATGAATCGGAGGTATCAAGGAAGGCCGGGAAATCCACAACCCTACGCCATTTCATGATACAAATATATATAAAGTGTGACACATGTACACAGTCATTAAGATCACCCTCACGCCAGCAAATACGGTTTTCCAGTATCAGTCCCTCAGGACCTCCATCTTCATGGCAAGCTACACAACCCCTTTTAAGCCCAATTAAAATATTTGTACATAAACCCATCTATTTAATCAAGGAATCATCCATCAAGGCATTACCAAATGGCATCGTCATACCAATTCAAGCTTGCAAGCACATTTTATTGTGCCATTAACTTGGGGGAATCCATGACCCCCAAACTCAAATTATCCATCAACTTGGGGGAATCCACGACCCCCAAGCTTCTACTTTAAAACTAATTTATGGCCACTAAGGTTTTTCAAATCCATTTATATTTCATTAACCTTTTATGCAACGCCATCGTTTAAAAAATGGTTAAATTATGCATATAGTTCTGTTTCAAAGCCAATTTCATAAGGTGGATTGAGGTTATTACCAATTTCAATACCAAAATTTATTTATTTGGGGGAATCCACGACCCTCATAATTTATTAAATCAATTCGGAGGAATCCACGACCCCCATCTCATTCACCATGCCCATGCATCCAATGAGTTTAAAAAACCATCAATTCAAAGCATGAATATTTATAAAAATCATGAGAAAAGCAATTCAACCAATAACATCCAAAAGCCCTCAAACAATTTCAAATTCAATATTTAAATTAACATAGATAATCATTAAACACATGTTTTTATATAAAAATTGAGTTTAGGAAAGAGATACATGCTTTTTTGACAGAAAGAATTCAAATAAAAGATTGAATCCTAGCTTGTAATTGATATGAACACTTGAATTTATTTTCCGCACCCTTGATGACGAAATTAAGGAGAAAATATTGAGAAGAAACTTGAATTTGAAGCCTTGAAAGTTGAATTTTAGAAGATAAACCCTTATGAGGTGTTTTTGAGAATTTAGGAGGAGGAGGATTATGTATTTGGGGTTATGGGATGATGAAATCACGTTAGTAGTCGTTATAGGATGATTTAGAGCGTAAATGACTAGTTTACCCTCGAAAATCTGAAGAGAAATACAGGTTTTAGCGTATCTGAAAATAGAGGCATTCTATGCTAAAATCGCAGATCACAGAAGGTGTGCCACACCCTTATCGTGCACCCTTACTGGTTCCTCACGAAAATGCTCATAACTTTTCATTCAGGTATCAAATTAAGGCGAAATATGTGGTATTGGAAAGAGAACTCAATTATCTTTAATTTAGAGGATCTTGAGCTCCAAAATTTCATATATTTCAGAATTTATAAACGTTCAAAGTTTATCCTTGTAGAATCGAATACCAAAATTTGGTCGATAACAAAAGTTCTTAACTCAACTTTGCTCTAAGTATTTCCTATCAACATTTTTCACCTCAAAAGCATTTTTCACACTAGGAAAATGATCATGACACTTATATTTACATAGGAATCATTAGTTTTGAGTTTATTATAACGACCTAAAAATTTGATGAATATGTGAAATTTGTGATTTTGTGTGATTTAACTATTTTACCCCTTTCCATTGGGGTGATTGACATGGTTTTCGATGCATTTTGGTACCATTTATGTGATATTGTAATTTTTTATGGCTTCGAGAGTCTTATTTTAGACTTATGTGAATATCTTTTGATCTCTGCGATGAATGGATGAATGGAATACGCCAGCAGCTCTGGAATATCGATTTTAGGGTAGGTAGACCTTTGGTTTGGGTCCCAGTGCACCCGAGCTCATTTCGACCTATTGATCGGAAAGTTGGAAAATTAGAAATATGGGTGTGGGACCCACATTTGATCGAAATAACATCGGATGGAAAATTCAATTTTTCCAGTAGATTCAGAACAATGATTTAGGGTGGTAATATATTTGGTGTGATTTTATGGCTTTTAAATTTTATTTCGACCCTCGATTTAGAAAATTGTGGTTTCGGGTTTCGGGGGTCAACTTTGTGAAAATGATATTTTTTCAAAAAAAATTGATTTCACCAACGCGTCTGAAACGTCAAATTTAGTATGGTTTCATAGTTCTTTTGGGTATATCGGACTCCGTACGAATGCCAGACATCCCGTCGAAGTCTGGGTGGGATTTAAAAGTAAAAAGCTGTTTTTTTAAAGTTGGTGCATCTATAAAAACAACCTTTTTACCCTTTTTTTGTGGTCTATTTTCTCCGTTTTTTCATCCCGCCTCTTGAGAGTTAAACTCTATAATAGTGTGGGGCTTAAAACTGAATCTTGTGGAAACTTGGGAAGTAACATCTATTTCTTGATTCTAATACATATTTAAAGTAAGAATTCACCATTTTCTTAGTACTTCCTTGATTAATTTCTCAAAACCCCAAAAATCTTAGGACTTGATTTTAAATCCCAATTTTACTCTTTTCACTTGAATATTATTTTAATCTTATAATTACTATTTTTTCATCAATTTAACTTTCAAAACAACTCTGATTCTTGATTTTAACCCGGATTTCAAAGATTTTACCTAGTAAAGCTCAAAAATAGTTTTTCTTTAATTTGAACCTCATTTTTACTCGATTTGACTTGGATTTTCATCTGTAGGTTCCTAAAAATGTGGAAAATATATTTTTGAAGCAAAGTTGCAATTTTGTCCATTTTTGAAAATCTATTTCGGGGGTCCATTTTGACCCCGAACTAAAAGTAGTCAATATTGGTGTCATTGGTTTTGTTTTGATGGTTAGATTCCATATTTGTTATTTTTACTAAAGTTTAGGATCGTTCGTGGAAATTAAGGTCGCAGGTTTGAAGTGTAGTGGATCGATTTTGGCATTCGAGGTAGGTTATGACTTAACACTTTCAGACTAGGCTGGGTAGTAAATGATGGTACAAAATATATGTTAAGGGTGAGAGATAATCATGAAAAATGTCTATCTATGTATTGTGCCAGTCTGCGGACCTATATGTGATTTAATTATCGAAATTAAGATATTATGTGATGTGTGTGACTGTGTGGAGTCCTATGTTATATTGATAGCCCTAAATACATGTGGATAATTGTATTGTGTTGTTGAAAAGCCTAATGTGGTACCACTGGTGTATTATGATAAATTCATACTCATTAGTATATGAGACATGTGAAAATTCATGGATGAAACAAAAATAATGAGTGGATATTGGCTCACATGATTATGGAAATGTATCATTGTGTTTTGTTGTGGAAATATATCATGTGGTTGATTGTGGAAATACTCATTGCTATTGTTTGTGAGAATTACATCCTCATATCATACTCATTCATGAAATTTTGGTACCACTATGGCAACATCTGAGAACCACTGGCAACATCTTTTATAAAACCCTCCCCGTGCTGGGGAGGATATTTTCTAACACCTTGTAAAACCCTCCTCGACGGATGTGCTGGGAAGGAGATATGAGATATGTGGATTGTAACGGGTTGACGAACCCCCATGGGTCCTGCGTTGGGAGGCTTGCCTCCGTAGATGTATACGAGGATTGTGCGATGATACCGGAGGTTATGCGATGACCTTGTGCATCATCATCATTATCGTTATTATCATGTATATATTGCACTTACGTTACTGTGTTTATATTGTGTTGTTTTTCTATATTGACTTGTCATCTTTGTAATTGTCTTATCTTCTTTTACTTGTATTTGATGATATTGTATATGCATGTTTCCCCTTGTTCTGCTTATATATGATATAATGCATATTTCTGTTCTATCTTGGTATGATGTTGCAATATATGCGATATATTAGAACTGTTAGTGCAAGCAATATGGGCTACCATTGTGGGATATTTTCTGATTGCAGGTGATGTGCCCTTAGTGTATAATTTATATGCTTTACTTACTACTTTGCTTGATCTTCCTATGATACTTACTGAGTACAAATAGACCGTACTCATGCCTACTGCGCCCTTTCGGTGCTGGTCCTAGCTCGAGTGCGCCTTAGTTTGCTTGAATCGGGCGATTGTTGGAGCTTCCAAGGTAGCGGTTGGACATTCATGCATCCGAAGTTCACCTCTATCTTTATATAGTAGTTATGTCCTAATTAGTATTCGAAGACAGATATTATTTCTTTGTGGTTATTTTTTGATGTATTTGACTCCTGGATTGTATTAGTAATTCTTACACTATTGACACCTGGTTTTGGGCATGATTGGTATTTTGGATAAGTTCTTTCTACATTGTTATGATTACTTGTATGGTGCAGCTTTATTATAGAAGCCTTACCTTAGGATATTTCTGTTTTTTCCTCTTTTGTATTAGTTTGGGTGATAAGCTTACTTGTCAAGGTACGACGCGACAAGTGTCATCATGATTCTCATTTTTTGATTGTGATAAATTGGTATCAGAGCAGATAGGTTTCATTGGTATCAATGATGTAAGAACGGGATGTCTAATAGAGTCTCGCAGATCGGTACATAGACATCCGTATCTATCTTTAAGAGGCTATAAGATATCTTTAGGAAACTTTCTCCATTTTATTCCATATCATGAAAAGTTCTTTCATACCTTGTGTTTTGAGTTGTTTCACTCTTTCTATGCGGATGGTGTTGCTTATATGGCCTATCAGTTGAGAGATTTTGCTAGAGTTTGGAGGAGGTTTCTCTTGAGTTATAGACCCCGTGATTCTTCCAAGATGACTTGGGGTCAGTTTCACCGAGGATTTTCTAGAGAGATTTATGCCTTTCAGTTTAAGAGATCGTATGCCGGACGAGTTTGATCATTTGGAGCAAGGCTGTATAACAGTTGATGAGTACGGGGCATGTTTTTATGCCCTATACAGATATTCCTATGATAGCATTTCTACCAATTTTGAGAAGATTTAGAAGTTTGTCAAGGGTTTGAATGTCTCCCTTCAGTTGGCTACGTCTCAGATGGTTGTGCTTAGGGCTTTCTTTCAGAGTATTGTGGATCATGGTAATATGACAAAGGATATTCTTTGAGTATCTCAGGGTGGCGCCAAGAAAATGAGTTATTTTAGTGAGTTCAGAGGTTAGTCTCCCCGTATTAGATATTTTAGAGGTTCTCATGGATATTAGTGTAGGCTAGTGTAGGCGGCCTTATAGAGTTTAGGATGTGGACCTTCTGGTCCAGCAGTTTAGGGTGTCCATTTGGGTCTAGTTGTGCCTTCTCCTATTGAGACTAATTGTAGAGGTTGTTATGTGTATGATGAGATTGGCCATGTGGCCAAGGACTGTCCCTACCAGGTGGTTCGGGCTACTCCTATTCCAATTGTGAGGGGTAGGAGTGCTACCAGAGGTGCGAAGGGTAGAGGTAGTAGAGCTCGTGGGGGTGGTCATGGGGTTACTCAGGCAGTTGGTCATCGTGGAATTACCCAGAAAGTTGGTGGTCATGGGCAGTGCTATGCTATACTGGCCAGACCCGAGGCAGAGGATTTTGATGCTATGATTACAGGTTTCGTCTCTATTTATTTCAGACTTACATCTGTATTATTTGATCTCGAATCAACTTTCTCCTATGTGTCTGTATATTTTGCTTCTAGTTTTTATTCTGTTAGTGAGCCTCTTGCCATGCCTATTCGGGTATCTACCCGGTAGGTGATTCTTTAGTGGTGGATCGAGTCCACCAATCTTGTGTTGTGACTGTTGTCGGGTGTAAAACTTTGGTAGACTTTCTTGTGTTAGATATTGTCGATTTTGATGTTATTTTGGGTATGGATTATTTGGCTCCTTATCATATTGTCTTAAAATTTTTTGCTAAGACTGTGACTTTAGCTTTGCTGAGTGTGCCAAGGATAGCTTGGAAGGGTGCACTTCATTCGGGTCCTAAAAGGATTATATCTTATGTTCCGTCTCGTAAATTGGTTGAATGTTTACCTTACATGGCTCATATTCATGACACTAGTGTTGTTTCACCTCCATCCTTGGATTCTGTCCGTGTTGTCTGTGGGTTTATGGATGTGTTTCCTACGAACTTGCCTGGTATGCCTCCGAATCAAGATATTGATTTTTCTATTAATGTTGAGCTGGGCACCAAGTCCATTTCTATTCCTTCTTATAGGAGGGCCTCAACAGAGTTGAAGAAACTGAAGGATCAATTACAGGAGTTGTTGGATAAGTGATTTATCCTACCTAGTGTTTTACCTTGCGGTGCGACTGTCTTATTTATGAAGAAAAAATATGGGTCTATGCGGATGTTTATTGATTATCGACAGTTAAAGAAGGTGACGATTAAGAATAAGTGTCATCTTCCTCGCATTGATGATTTATTTGATCAACTTCAGGGTGCTAAGGTGTTTTCGAAGATATATTTGAGGTACGGTTATCACCAGTTAAGGATCAGAGCTTCGGATATTCTGAAGACAGCTTTTCAAACTAGATATGAGCATTATGAGTTCTTGGTCATGTCCTTCGGATTGACTAATACCCTTACCGCATTCATGAAGTTGATGAATCAGGTATTTTAACTGTATCTTGACTCCTTTGTTATTGTATTTATAGATGATATCTTGGTTTATTCTAAGAGTGAGGTTGAGCATGAGGAGTACTTGCAGATTGTGCTTCAGAGATTAAGAGATGAGAAGTTGTATGCTAAGTTCTCTAAGTGCGACTTTTGGTTGGAGTCTATTTCTTTCTTGGGTTATGTGGTGATTAAGAAAGGTATTATGGTTGATCCAACCAAGGTTGCAGCTGTTCGTGATTGGGCTAGACCTACTTCGCCCATTAAAATTTGGAGTTTTATTGGCTTAGCAGGTTATTATCAGCGTTTTGTTGAGGGTTTTTCATCCATTGTAGCTCCATTGACCAAATTGACCTAGAAAATGATTTCCTTTCAGTGGTTCGATGCTTGTGAGGCGAGCTTCCAAAAGCTCAAGGATTTGTTGACTTCAACTCCTATATTAGCTTTGCCCAAGGAAGGCGTGGGATTACTGTGTTTTATGATACTTCGGGTGTTTTATTAGGTATTGTGTTGATGCAGGTGGGCAAGGTGATTGCTTATATGTCTTGTCAATTAAAGCCTCATGAGAGGAATTATCATACCAATGATTTGGAGTTGTGCGCAATTGTGTTTGCCTCAAAGTTATGAAGGCACTACTTGTATAGAGTCTGTTGTGATATCTTCACAGATCATTGTAACCTTCAGTTCTTCTCCACCCAGCAAGATCTTAATATGAGGCAGTGCCATTGGCTTGAGTTTCTTAAGGATTATTGCTTGACCATTCTCTATCACCCGGGCAAGGCTAATGTAGTTGCGGATGTATTGAACCGAAAGTTGACTAGCATGGGTAGCTTGGCATATCTTTTGAGCCAGGAGAGGTCGTTGCTCTTAGAGGTTCAGTCTTTAGCTAACCAGATTTTTATGCTTGATATTTTATCACCTTTACGTGTTTTGGCATTTGTAGTGGATAGATCTTCTTTGATGGAGTTGATTAGAGCTCATCAGTTTGATGATGTTGGATTGAGGTTGATTTAAGATAATGTGTTGAGTGGGAAGGCTAAGGAAGCCTCACTTGATTCAAATAGAGTTTTGATGATTGGGGGCCGAGTTTGTGTGCCGAAAGTGGGTGATTGGATTAGGTTGATCTTGGAGGAGGCCCATTGTTCTAGATATTCCATCCATCCAGATGTGACTAAGATATATCGTGATTTTAGATAACACTACTGGTGGGTTGGTATGAGGCGAGATGTGGCAGATTTTGAGGCTCGTTGCCTATGTTGTCAACAGGTAAAGGTCGAGCATATGAGGCCTGGTAGGTTGGTTTAGAGGTTACCCATTTCCTAGTAGAAGTGGTAACGGATCACCATGGACTTTGTGACTGGTTTGACTCGTATATCTCATGGTTCTATCACTGTTTCGGTCATCGTGGATCGATTCACCAAGACAACTCATTTTATTCCGGTTCAGGTTACATTTAGTATTGAGAGGTTGACCTGTATGTACATTCATAAGATTGTGTATCTGCATGGTGTGCCGGTGTCCATTATTTCAGATCGAGGTTCTGTGTTTGCATCTCACTTTTGGAAGACTTTTCAAGATGAGTTGGGTACTCGAGTTGATCTTAGCACAATGTTTTACCCCCAGACTGATGACCAATCAGAGCGAACTATCTAGGTTTTGGAGGATATGCTTCACGTATGCGTGATAGATTTTGGTGTCCAGTGGGAGTAGCATTTAGCTTTAGTAGAGTTTGCATATAATAATAACTACCATTCCAGTAGTGATATGGCTTCTTTTGAGGCATTGTATGGTAGGCTTTGTCGCTCCCCAGTAGGTTAGTTTGGTGTTTCAGAGGAGAGACCTCGAGGTAAGAACTTGCTTCGTGAGTCTTTAGATAGAGTCCAGGTCATTCAGGATAGACTTAGAACGGCTCAGAGTAAGCAGAAGTGTTATGCTGATCGTAGACTTCGTGCCTTGAGATTTGATGTTGGTGATCGTGTCTTCCTTCGAGTTTCACCCATGAAGGGTATGATAAGGTTTGGGAAGAGCAGGAAGCTTAGCCCTAGGTATATCGCCCTATTTGAGATTCTTCGGACTATTGATGATGTGGCTTATGAGTTGGCTTTGCTCCCTGATCTATCAACGGTTCATCTAGTTTTTCATGTTTCTATGCTTCACCATTATATTCCTGATGAGTCTTATGTCATTCGTTGGGAGTCTGTTCAGTTAGATAAGCAATTGTCCTTTGTTGAGGAACCAGTCTCCATTTTGAATAAGGATGTTAGACGACTGGGCTCTAGAGTTATCCCTGTGGTTAAGGTTCAGTGGCGATATCGACCTGTAGATGAGACTACTTGGGATGTTGAGTCTGATATGCGTTGTTCCTATCCCTATCTATTCATTGATTCAAATATTTCTTTGCCTTAATTCGAGGACGAACTAGAATTTTAGTGGTGGATGATGTAACGATCTAAAAATTCTATGAAATATGTGAAATTTATTATTTCACTATTTTACCCCTTGTTGTAGTTGCATTATGGTATTTCTGAAGCGTGGGGTGATTGACATGATTTTCGATGCATTTTGGTACCATTTATGCGATATTGTGATTTTTGATGGCTTCAAGAGCCTTATTTTGGACTTATGTGGATATCTTTTGATCTATGCGATGGATGGCTGAACGGACTGTACCAACAGCTCTGGAATATCGATTTTAGGCTAGGTAGACCTTTGGTTCCGGTTTTGGTGCATTCGAGCTCATTTCGACCTATTGGTCTGACAGTTGAAAAATTAAAAATATGGGTGTAGGACCCATATTTGGTCGAACAAACCTCGGATGGAAAATTCGACTTCGCCAGCAAATCTAGAACGTTGACTTTAGGATGGTAACATATTTGGTTTGATTTTATGGTTTTTAAATCTCATTTCGATCCTTAGTTTGAAAAATTACAATTTAGGATTTTGGGGGTCAACTTTGTGAAAACGATGTTTTTTCAAAAATTCAACTTCTCCAACGCGTTTGGAACATCAAATTTAGTGTGATTTCATAGTTTGTTTGCATATATCGGACTCCGAACGAATCTCAGAAACTCCATCGAAGTCTGGGTGGGACTTTAAGGAAAAAATGGTTTTTTTAAAGCTGGTGCATCCATAAAAACAACTTTTTATCCCTTTTTTGGCCCGTTTTGTCCATTTTTTCACCTTGTCTCTTGATTCTATTATATATTTAAAGTAAGAATTCACCTTTTTTAATTAATTCCTAGATTAATTTCTCAAAACCCCAAAATTTTAGGGCTTGATTTTAAACCCCAATTTCACTTCTTTTCACCTAAATAATATTTTTAATCTTATAATTATTAGTTTTTCATCAATTTAACCTTCAAAACTCTGATTCTTGATTTTAACCCGGATTTCAAAGATTTTACACGATAAAGCTCAAAAATAGTTTTTCTTCAATTTGAACCTCATTTTTTTTACTCGATTTGACTTGAATTTTCATCTGTAGGTTCCTAAAATGTGGAAAATATGTTTTTGAAGCAAAGTTACAATTTTTCCCTTCTTTTTTGAAAATTCATTTCGAGGGTCCGTTTTGACCCCGAACCAAAAGTAGTGAATATAGGTGTCGTTGGTTTTATTTTGATGCATAGATTCCATATTTGATATTCTTACTGAAGTTTGGGATCGTTCATAAAAAGTAAGGTCACGGGTTTGAGGTGTAGCCAACCAGTTTTGACATTCGAGATAAGTTATGGCTTAACTCTTTCAGACTGGCTAGGTAGTAAATAATGGTACAAAATGCATGTTAAGGAAGGGAACTAAACATGAAAAATGTATATCTATGTGTTCTGCCCGTGTGGGGGCCTATATGTGATGTAATTATCAAAATTGAGATATTATGTGATGTGTGTGACTGTATGGAGTCCTATGTTATGTTGATAGCCCTAAATACATGTGGATAATTATATTTTGTTGCTGAAAGGCCTAATGTGGTACCATTGGTGTATTGTGATATATTCATACTCATTAGCATGTGGAAATTAATGGATGAAACAAAAATAATGAGTGGATATTGGCTCACATGGTTATGGAAATGTATCATTGTGGGTTGTTGTGAAAATATATCATGTGGTTGGTTGTGGAAATACTTATTGTGATTGGTTGTGAGCATTACATCCTCATATCATACTCATTCATGAAATATTAGTTCTATCGTGGCAATATCTGAGAAACACTAGCAACATCTTTTATAAAACCCTCCCCGAGGAAAGTATGAGGGAGAAGATATCGTAACACCTTATAAAACCCTCCCCGAGGGATGTGCCAAGGAGGATATATGAGATATGTAGATTGTATACGAGTTGACGAACCCCCCATGGATCCTGCATTGGGAGGCTTGCCTCTGTAGGTGTATACGAGAATTGTGCGACGATCTCGGAGGTTGTGAGACGACCTCGTGCATCATCATCATCATCATCATATACATTGCACTTACACTATTGTGTTTATATTATGTTCTATTGGCATATTGACTTGCCATCTATGTAATTGTCTTAGTTTCTTTTACTTGTATTTGATGATCTGGTCTATGCATGTTTCCCCTTATTCTGCTTATATGTGATATAATTCTTATTTTTGTTCTGTCTTGGTGTGATGTTGCAATATATGCGATATATTAAAACTGTTAGTGCAAGCGATGTGGGCTACCATTGTGGGATATTTTCTGATTATAGGTGACGTGCCCTTAGTGTATATTTTGTATGCTTTATTTACTACTTTGATTGGTCGACCTATGATACCTACTGAATACAAGTGGACCGTACTCATGCCTATTGAGTACAAGTGGACCTATGGTTTTCCATGGTTTTAATTATTCTTTGTGTGCATTAATAGTGTTTTTGGATAATCAGATTGCATGGAAATTGTGTAAGCGTAATTGGAATTAGTTTTGGTCATATTATGCCCCCAATGTGTTTGACAAAATGCTTATATAGATATGTTTATTGCATTAACAACTTTTAAAGGAACTCTTACTTTTTTTGAAACTCGGTAAAGGAATTATGCATGTTTTAAATGGCTTGGAATGGTAAATGGATAATGGTTATGCTTGTGGTGCACATGGAATCGCCCAAGTGGTTTAATATGGTAAATGGAAGGGCACTTGAAAGTCTCCTTAAACCTATATATGGTTGGTTATGGATAATACTTGCAAGTAAGGATTGGTATGATGATACCAATATTAATGGCCTTGGTTAATAAATGGATAATGGTTTGGATATTTGAAAATTGGTTTTAATTGGGCATTAATGGCGGGATGTGTAGCAAAGTCGTGGAAGGTGGAGGTTCCGAGGGGACCAAAACTGGAAACTCATATTTACCGATATGAGGTTGGTCTTGGTGATCGTATGCATGATGTCACACTATATTTTAGGGGATGTACTAGTCATCCCAAGGTTTTCTTCCTTAGTCGTACGGCTACACGCACTGAGGCCCTTTCAGCAGGGGGAGCTGAACCCATATAGCCCGTGGGTGGTTTAGGAAAGCAAAGCTACTCAACCCAGGTAAAGGTTTTAAAGGCATACTAAACCCAATCCCTTTTCTCGGTATGGTTATATATATGTGTGTGTATGGTTGTGTGCATATGTATGGTTTTACTTGGTTTTATAAATGACATTATTTTATCCTTATCCAGAGATCATGCTAGCGTTCACCCGCTAACCTATCTACTAACGGTTGTATACCCATGCTATGCAGGAACCAACCATTCTACTCCTCCTACATAGTGATTGACTCGGGGATAGCATTTGGACTGAAGTGGCGAGCTTCCATTCTTTTGGAAGGCTCAATTTCATGTTATGCACACTTTAAGACATTTTGATTTTATTCTGGATATTAGTTTTGGCTATATGGTTGGGGGCTTGTCCCAATCAAATTTTATTATTCTTTTGGTTAGAGGCTTTGTGATACTACTATGGGTTAGAATGGGCGGAATCGGTATTAGTGTCGGTCTTGACATTGGAATAAGCCGGTGGGATGACATCATTGGACAATATTGTTGGTTGTTCCATCCTATTTTATTTTGGGATTAATTATATAATATTTTGGAACATCTATGGTTAAGGCCAGGTTTATGTCCCTTGTTTTGGTATGGTTTGGTATGGTTGGATTGTTGGTGGACTCGGTTGGGTCGGTCACGGTTGTGATTCTATCCCAGAGTCTTCATGTGAGCTGTTACACTATCTTGTTACATGCCCAAAAGTCATCCAACTCAGGGCAGACAATTGGAGGTTGGGTTAGGTAACGGGGGTGGTCTTCAGTCCCGATCAGACTTGGGACACCCATTACAACAAAGCCCCCGATCGGGTCACGTCATTTCTGCGGCGGTGGGGAATGGGAAATGAGAGAGGAAACGGGAACTAGGTGAAATAACCCTGATAATAATAATAAGATATTAAATATGATTTTAGGGGGAAATTTTACCTTAATTCAAAAGATTGAATTAGAGCAAAAAAAATGGACTGAAACTGCAGCAGAATAGAAGGCGTTGAAAGAGGAGGAAACCGTTGCTTAATTTGGTAAAGTTGTAACTATAAAAGGATTTTTTAAACATGTATCTCAACTTTTAACTACACAAGGTAAACATAGTAAATATTGGTATATATGTAATATTTTTAAAGTGGAGGGATTTTTAGTAGTTTAGAAACTTAAGTTGTTCTTTTAGGCAATTTTTCCTTAAAATTATCTAGTAAGAATTTATGTAAGACATTTTGTGAAGACTACCAAAATTTGATATCCTCTCTTATATATAGGTACTAGATTATATATCCCGTGCAATGCACGGGCCCAATAATTATTTTCTCTTATTTTGGTTATATCATTTCATCATTTATGGCTAATTACACACCTTATAGATCTTTTAACACTAAAAAATAAAACATTCATCTTTTTGTATGATGATAAACATAGCCACGATTTTCTATAGTATTTTTCTAGTTCATTATGTTGAAAAAGAAAAAAACATATTTTTGTATGATGATAAAAAAATCACGATTTTTATATTATTGTTCTAGTTCATTATGTTTTTTAGATCTTAAAAATATCTTATTATTTTTCTAGTTCATTATGATTTTAGATCGTAGTAATATCTCAGGATTTTCAATTACTTTTTAATACATCTCAAAGATTGATACTTTACTATTAGATTTACTCTATATTATTGTTTAACAAACTTATCGTATTATTTATGTAGGTTCTAAATATTTATTTTATTTTTAAAAAAGGTTATACACCATCAAACTTAAATGTTTTTTAAATTGACCCTACAAGAAATTGTGATGCAAGTTCGTATTAAACTTAAAGGGAAAATACTCAGAAAAATACTTGAACTTTGACCGGATTTGCAGTTGAGCATACTGAACTTTGCGTGCGTCCTATTACCTACCTAGAACTTTTTAAAGTGGATTTAATTACCCCCCAAAATTCTATACCCAGTTTTGGCGTCTGGCGGTGTAATACACGCGCCAATCTCGTTTTTACACGTGTTTTTTATAAAAAAAGAATTTTTATTTACTTTCTTCTCCATTCTTATTCTTTTCATCATTTTTCATTATTTTTTCACCATTTTTCACCAAAATCTTGATTTCTAATTCTTGAAGTTTGACTTTTTTTTAGTTCATACTAAATCTTTTCCCAAATTTCAAATTCAAATCGAAAACTTTCTTCAATAATTTTATTCAAATCGAATGGAACACTTTTCCAAAGTTTCTTAATTATGCCCAAATGCCGGCGGCAATGGTGGTTGCCGGCAACAATGGTGGAATTAATTCTCTCCCAAATTTGATAAAGATTTGATTTTATTTTCAACCAAACGTAAAGGATGATTAGTTTTTTAATTTTGCGATGAATTTTTCTTTTTCAATTTGAAGTTGGGTCAAATTGATGGAAATGAATTGGGTGTGTTAAAGATGAAAGAAAGAAGCACCATTGGAGCACCATTGAAGAAAAGAAAGAAAGAAGAGAAAGATTTTTTTTCGACCAAACGTAAAAGATGATCATTTTTTTAATTTTGCAATGATTTTTTCTTTTTTAATTTGAAATTGGGTCAAATTGATGGAAATGAATTGAGTGTGTTGAAGATCAAAGAAAGAAGCACTATTGGAGCACCATTGAAGAGAAGAAAGAAAGAAGAGAGAAGAGAATGAAAGAAGAGAGAAGAGAAAGAATGAAAAAATAAATAAAAAATTTAAAAATCAGAAAATTGAGGGGTTATTTGACAAAAAAAGGGGTTTTAACGTTTTTTTAATACTCTCACGCGCCCAATGCGCGTGAATTACACATACTTGTCCAAGTGGACAGATATATGCCATTAAAATACGAAAAAAGAAGTCTAGGGGGTAATAGGACTCCCGCAAAGTTCAGTATGCTCAACTGCAAATTCGGTCAAAGTTCAGGTATTTTTTTGAGTATTTTTCCAAACTTAAAACATATACTACATAGTTGCACTCTTTTAGTATTTTAATTTTTTAAATATATTTATCCCTTTATGAGATATTATTCAAGAAAAGAAATTGATTTTTCTTCTTTTTCTTTAATACATTCCTCGTCCCTTTGTTTTTAAAAAATATCATTATTATATATTCATGTATTTTAAAATTTTTGAGACATTGAATTCTTAGTAAACACAAAGAAAGCATTCAACTAAATCTAATTATAACAGTATGAGTATAGCCAACTAAGTTTGATCATAGATGGAGAAGTATAATTTTATAGTATAATGATAGTTCTTGTGGTGAAAAATATGTAATGGTTATATCTTTTCCAAATTATCTTATTTTTCTTATTCAAATTATCTTCAAATAGTGTTTTAAATAGAAAGACCCTTTTCTACACAATTAGAGAAAATTTTAACTTTATTTTTCAAAAAAAAAGAAAAACTTGAAACAATATTTTGTATAATTTTTTTAAAATTTTATCAAGTATATTCAATAATTGTCAAATAAAATTAGCATTATACAAATTGCAACTCAATTCAGCAATTGAAATTTCAAAATTTGTATATGATGATATTAATCTGAAATATTATAATAAATATTTAATTGTAGGTTTATATAAATTATATGTAACATGAGTTCTTTTAAGAAAAAAAATTATCTTCTCTACCTAATATAGGAACTTAACAATATAAATGTGATAATATTTGTTAAGGTAATAATAAAACTGTAATATATATATGTATATATATATATGGAGAAAGAGAGAGAGAGAGAGAAAGAGAGAGTTCAATATTATGTTTGTGTCATGTTTACTCATATTCATACAAAATTAACTCACTTTTAACGATTGGGTTTGTTATTTAAAAAAAATTACATGTGACACCTTATTTTACTCCATCTTGAATTATGATTGAATGAAAACTCACTTTCCATGCTGACAGAGCTTAATTGATGCTTTATTGATATGAATTATTGATATGAACTAATGTCAATTTTTATCTAAATACGTAATTCTTTTTGTACTTGTATGAACGCCCACAAATAATGAATAATCGCTACCTTCTTTCATACAGAAGAAAGAATAAATTATGTTACTTTTTAAGATTTATATTTAAAAAATAAATTAAAAAAATATGTCCACTAATGTAAAAAATCTAGTTTGACAATAGTGGAAGAGGTGAGAAAGAAAATTATAGTGAGGAGATGAAATCTTTGATTATGTATAAAGGACTTTGATTATATATATATATATATATATATATATATATATATATATATATATATATATATTAAAGATCAAGTATATGGAAGAATATTAAGTGAAGAGAGAGAGAGAATGTGTATATGTGTGAGAGAAGGATTCATATAACAAACTGCGAGAAAATCCGGTATGAATATGAATATTGATATTACTTATTTGTGGAGGATCGGGTACCACGCCGGTACCGTACATGAACTTAGATTATCCCCTGTGAGTCACGACTAGTTGCGCAAAAATAAATTCCTTAGCATGTATGTACAAATTAGTGTTGATTTTGAAAGATTGTGTGATTTAATACTGTAACGATCTAAAAATTTGATGAACTATGTGAAATTCGTGATTTTATATAAATTGACTATTTTATCCTTCCCGTAGTAGTATTATGGTATTTCTGCGATGTTGGAGTGATTGACATGATTTTCAATGCATTTTGGTATCATTTATGCGATATTGTGATTTTTGATGGCTTCGAGAGCCTTATTTTAGACTTATGGGGATATCTTTTGATTTGTACAATGGATGACCAAATGGACTATGCCAGTAGCTCCGTAATATCGATTTTAGAATAGGTAGACCTTTGGTTCGGGTCCCGATGCACCCGAGCTCATTTCGACCTATTGATCGGAAAGTTAAAAAATTGAAAATATGGGTGTGGGACCCACATTTGATCGAAAAGACCTTGGATGAAAAATTTGACTTTACCAACAGATTCATAATGTCGATTTTAGGGTGTTAGCATATTTGATATGATTTTACGGCTTTTAAATCTCATTTCGATCCTCGATTTGGAAAATTGTGATTTCGGGTTTCAGGGATCAACTTTGTGAAAATGATATTTTATTAAAAATCTAACTTCGCCAACACGTCTAAAATATTAAATTTAGTATGGTTTCATAGTTCGTTTGCATGTATCGGACTCCGAACGAATCCTGGGCACCCCATCGAAATCCGATCGACCAAAGAAAAACTGATATTGCAGAAAAATTTCACCTCTTTTTGACCCATTTTGCCATGTTCATCTTGCCTCTTGAGAGTTAAACCCTAAAATAGTGTGGGGGCTTAAAAATGAAGCTTGTGGGAGCTTGGATAGCCAGATTAACATCCATTTCTTAGTTTTATTATAGATTTAAGGTAAGAATTCACTATTTTCTTAGTAATTTCTTGATTAATTTCTCAAAACCACAAAAATCTTAGGGATTGATTTTAAACCCCAATTTTACTTGAATAATATTTTTATCTTATAATTGCTAGTTTTTCTTCAATTTAACTCTTAAAATAACTCTGATTCTTGATTTTAACTTGGATTTCAAAGATTTTATCCCGTAAAGCTCAAAAATATTTTTTCTTCAATTTGAACCTCATTTTTTACTCGATTTAACTTGAATTTTCAGTTGTAGGTTTCTAAAAATATGGAAAATATGTTTTTGAAGTAACGTTCTGATTTTGCTCTTCTTTTTCAGAAACCCATTTCGGGGGTCAGTTTTGACCCCAAACCAAAAGTAATCAATATGGGTGCCGTTGGTTTTATTTTGATGCGTAGCTTTTGTATTTGATATTTAGAGTGGAGTTCGCTATTGTTCGTGAAAAGTAAGGTAGTGGGTTCGAAGTGTAGCAGACCGATTTTGGCTTTTGAGGTAGGTTATGACTTAACTCTTTCAAACTGGGATGGATAGTAAATGATAATACAAAATGCATGTTAAGAGTGAAAACTAATCATGAAAAATGACTATTTATGTGTTGTGCCCGTGTGGGAGCCTATATGTGATGTAATTATCGAAATTGAGTTATTATGTGATATGTGTGACCGTGTGGGGTACTATGCGATATTAATAGCCTTCAATACATATGAATAATTGTATTGTGTTTTTAAGATGATTAATATGATACCATTAGTGTATTGTGATTATATTCATACTTTATTTGGCATATAAGGCATGTGGAAATTCGTGGATGAAACTGAAATAATGAGTGAATATTGGCTCATATGGTTGTGGAAATATATCATTGTGGTTGGTTGTGAAAATACTCATTGTGATTGGTTGTGAGCATTACATCCTCATATCATACTCATTCATGAAACATTGGTACTACCATGGCAACATCTGAGAAACACTGACAATACCTTTTTATAACCCTCCTAGAGGGATGTACTGGGGAGAAAATATTGTAACACCTTATAAAACCTTTTTCGAGGGATGTGCCAGAAAGGAAATATGAGATATGTGGATAGTATGTGGGTTGACGAACCCCCCATGGTTCCTGCGTTGGGAGGCTTGCCTCCGTAGGTTTATACGGGGATTATCAACGATCTCGGAGGTTTTACGACGACCTCGTGCATCATCATCATCATTATCTTCATCATCATATACATTGCACTTACTTTATTGTGTTATGTTGTGTTGTATTTCCATATTGACATGTCATCTATGTATTTATCGTATCTTCTTTTACTTGTATTTGATGATCTTGTATATGCATGTTCCCCCATGTTCTTCTTATATGTGAAACAATACATAAGTTTGTTCTATCTTAGGGTGATGTTGCAATATATGTGAGATATATTAGAACTGTTAGTGCAAGCGATGTGGGCTACCATTGTGGGATATTTTTTTATTGTAGGTGACGTGCTCTTAGTGTATATTTTGTATGCTTTATTTACTACTTTGCTTGGTCGACCTTGATACCTATTGAGTACAAGTGGACCGCACTCATGCCTACTGCGCCCTTTCGGTGTAGGTCCTAGCTCAAGTGAGTCTCATCTTGATTGACTCAGGTGATTGTTGGAGCTTCCAAGGTAGCGGTTGGACATTCATGCGTCCAAAGTTCACCTCTATCTTTCTACAGTAGTTATGTCTTTATTAGTATTCATAGACAGATATTATTCCTTTATGGTTATTTTTTGATGTATTTGACTTTTGGATTATATTAGTAGTTCTTAAACTATTGACAACTGGTTTTGGGCATGATTGGTAGTTTGGATAAGTTTTTTCCGTATTTTTATGATTACTTATGTGATTCGGCTTCGTCCTAGAAGCCTTATCTTGAGATATTTTTGTCTTTTCTTCTTTTTGTATCAGTTTGGGTGATAGGCTTACTTGTCAAGGTGCGCCGTGACAAGTGTCATCATGACCCTCGTTTTTGGATCGTGACAAATAAGTTGATAACAAGTTAATGGTTTTCTAATTGCGAGGTTTAGAAGGACATAACTGTCACTTAGGAAAAGATTGTTAGTAGCAATGTGGCCGCCGTTAAATTTTGATATTGCTACTTTATTGAGTTCTCAAGCAATGTGGCCGACGTTAAATTCCGATATTGCTACTTTATTGAGTTCTCAAGCAATGTGGCCGACGTTAAATTTTGATATTGCTACTTTAGTGAGCTCTCAAGAAATGTGTCCGACGTTAAATTTTGATATCGCTGTGAGATGTGATTGGATCGGATGCCACGAGCCAGCATGGTGATGATGATGATGATGATGATGATAATAATAATAATAATAATAATAATAATAATAATAATAATAATAAAAACCTTAATAAAGAAATTGATAATGAAGTGATCCAAAGTGATGAATCTAATGAATAATTCTAAAGAAACGATCCTGAAATTTCAATAACTGAATTAATCATTCTTCAAAAGTATCTATAAGGTTTGCTCATGAGACTTGGGCTCTCCGGTGTGTTTTATTGAGATGTAAGTTGACTTGTATTACCTACTTGGTTGTATCCTTGAGACTGATTGTGTGACATGTGCTTGGAAAAGTGAAACTCTATACATACTTTCTATATGTTGATCGACTTTCTTCATTTATACTTGTAATCGTATCTTACCTGAACGACTAGTCGTTATTAAATTCAGTAATATTATAAGAGAATGTTTGTTTGTTAGTTCGAGAGTAGTATGAGTTTTCTACAATTACTGGATTGATCCTATAGATATGGATAATGGAAAAGGTAATGCAAATAAAATGGGTGATAGTGACGGTTTAGTGCTGCATTGTAGTGGATAGTGTGAATTAATGAGGCTAGACTATGCTAGTGGTGAATATAATCCCATTAATAGAGTTGGAAAATTATAAGTTATATAGGTTAGAAAAAGTGTTATAATGATATTACAACCTTAGTTGAATTATATTCCATTTAAGATGTCATGATTTCTTTTATTTGATTCTATTTTATGATTATGTGGTCTAACAGTGGTCGACCGATGATGGCTACCGGTACATGTGTTTGTACTGAATCTACTCCTCTTATAGACTGGATATAGGTTAGTTTGCAGTTCTCCACAGGTGACGATATTCAGCACTAACTGTTGCACTTCTTTCCTGGCAAATGTCGGAGTCTTTATGTTATTTATTTTATTGTTAGTCTTTTCTGTAATAGGTAGCTTTTGTACATGTCTGATCAAGTCTTGGGGTAGTGAAGGACAGTTGTAAGAAGTTTTTGAAAAGTTTATTTATTGGTATTTAATTTACTTTGTTATATTTAATTCAATATTCTCTTAAAAATAGAAGTCTTTCACATATTTTTGATTGGGTAATAAGGGTTACTTGGAATAGCATAGATGTCCGCAAGGTCCGTTAGTTCGGGCCTATATATATATATAAATTTATTGTTAGCATTTGTATATCAAATTTATCATTTGATTATGTATACAGACATGTATCATTTGAAACAATTGTGATATTTGTATTTATGTAATTAATCATTTGTATCAGTATTGTTCAATCTGTATTAATAAAATATAATTTGTATCAATGAATATAAATACAAGTGTTCATAGAAAGAAAAATAAAAATTCTTTTTCACTTGTTTAAAAATACAAATGATGCAGTCAACTACAAATTCAAATATAAATAATGAAATTAAAAATACAAATATAAATAATGAAATTAAAAATACAAATACAAATACAATATACGGTCAACTTAAAAATACAATACAAAACAGTTCTTTAAAATATAAGTATATTTACAAAATTAGAATATAAACACAAACAAAATAAAATCACAAAATACAAATACAATATGTGGTTAACTATAAATATAAATACAAAATAATTCTTTAAATACAAATGTAACTTGTATAAAATATAAATGATAGTGTGAATTATAAAATACATACAATACAAGTGCGAACTATAAAATACATACAATACAAGTGCGAACTATAAAATATAAATACAATTGTATCAACAAATATAAAAATATAAATGATGGTGCAAATACAAGTACAATTAACGATTCTGCTATTTTCATTATTATCCATGATTTGTTCTCGATGTAGCCATATTTTTCTAAAATACAAAAAATATAAAATAGAACTAAAAAAAGAGAAAGAAAAACATACTAAAAGTTTTTTTTTAAAAAGAAATAGAAAAGAAGCTAGAGATTGAAGAGTAAAAAAAAAGAAAAGAAAGAAACAAAAAAGGAAAAAAAGGAAAATAGAAAAAGAAAAAAAAGAAAAAAGAAAAAGAAATAAAAAATAAAAATAAAAGTTAGAGATAGAAGAGTAAAAAGAAGCGAAAAGAAACAAACAAACAAAAAAAAATACGAAAAAAGAAAAAAAAACAAAACTAGAAAAAGAAAAAGAAAAAAATGAAAAATAATGAGAAAGAAAAAAATGACCAACAAGGAAAAAAATAAAAAAGAAAGAAAAAAAAGTAAAAAGAGAAATAGAAACTAGAAGTAGAAGAGTGAGAAAAAAGTGAAAAAAAGTCGAAAATAGTAAAAAAAAAGAAAGATGAAAAAACTAAAAAGAAAAAAAAAAGATTAGAAATACAAGGGAGATAAGGAGAGAGAAATAAGGGAGGATAAGGAGCCACTAAAATATTATTATTTTGTCATCCCACTTAATTTTTTTAAAGTGTAGTTATTTAACTTAATTATAGACTTGTTATAAATATATTACTATATCTAGTGAATGTCTACTTTACCATATATAGTGAATGTCTAATTTACCATATTTACTGAATGTTTATTTATGGAAAAGTTAGAAACTCAAGGTTAGTTTTTTCCTATAAATAAAAGAGTTTTCCTTCATTTTAATTTACTCCTCAAGAACCTCTCAAAAGAAATAATAATCACTCTCTCTTTTCTCTTCATTTTTTTTCTTCTCTACTTTATATTTCATAACACGTTATTAGCACGAGACTCTGCCAAATAAGGTGAAATTATAAATCTAAAGGTAATTTCAAGGTTAGTAATTCCTTATGTTATTTATCTTTTGCTACTAATAATATAATTATTGTTGAATTTGAGAAAAAATAATTTATTTGAAACCACTTATGCTTTAAATTTGTTCATGAAGAACAATATTGTTAAAAGACATGATGAATTTAAGTCTCATCTCATTAAGAGGGTAAAACATTGAATTAAAAGTTTCAATGCACCATGATGGTGAGATGTTGGGTTCAAGTACCATCGAGTTATAGCCTAAGACACCTTTTTATGAATAAGATGTTGAGTTTGAATCTCAATGCACCATATTGATGATATTATGATGGCTAAGGTAAAATAATGAGTATTTGGTGAAAAGTCATGAAACATATTCCATTGATATGCTCTATTCCATGAAGTGAATATGGTAGCAATATATGATGAATTTGAAAGTTGACAACTAGCTCCATTCTTGAAAGGAATGTGGTAGCAGTACATAATATGTCTGAAAGAAGACAAGTAATTGAATGCACCGATATAAGCATGGAGGGACAATATAATAATAATCATCAAAAGTGATAATATTTTCACACTCTTATTATAATTATAAGATATGTTAGATAAACATTATCTACATTATATGCACACCTCAATTTTCTCTTAAATTTGTAATATTTTGAAAGATGTTATAAGCTATCATAATTTGATAGGCTTAAGGCATGATTATATCTCATTTCTTGGAATGAGAATTTTGATTGTTATAAGATCAAATCCATTTCTTGGGTTGAAATATGATAAAGTACCTATGATTTTTATAAGTATAATATAACATGCACAACACAAATTAGGGGAGGACTCAAAGAGATAGAACGAAACACATTTTGCTAAAGCTTTTCTATACACACGACTACAAAAGAATGGTGAAACTAACGTGCAATAGCTTCGTTCAAGTGACAATGTGACTGATTTATTCACCAAGTCTCCTCCAACGACAACCTTCAAGAAGATGGTGCTCAAGATCGGGATGCAAAGGTTCAAGTATGTTCTTATTAGGGGGAGTTAATACACGTTGTATTCTTTTTTTTCTTACGAGGTTTTTTCCCACTGGATTTTCCTTGTAAGTTTTTTAATAAGGCAGCCTATATGCGTATTGTTAGAGATGTGTACTCTTTTTCCTTCCCTAGATTTTTTTTCATTAGTTTTTTTCTAGTAAGATTTTAACGAGACATATTATCTATCAATTAGACATTCAATGGGGAGTGTTATAAATATATTATCATTTATAGTGAATGTCTACTTTACCATATATAGTGAATGTCTAATTTACCATATATACTGAATGTTTATTTATGGAAAAATAGAAACCCAAGCTTAGTTCCCTTATAAATAAAGGGGTTTTCCTTCATTATAATTTACTCCTCAAAAACCTCTCAAAGAAAAATAATAATCACTCTCTCTTTTCTCTTCATTTTTTATCTTCTCCGCTTTATATTTCATAACAAGACTTAAGTTTGCTAGTATGCTTTCTCATTTAGGGTGAAAATCATTTTCATCCCAAACATTGCTTTACAAATCAAACTCACCCCTCAACTTTAAACAATAATCATCGCCAAAGCTTTTCTATACACATGACTACAAAAGAATGGTGATACTAACGTGCAATAGATTCGTTCAATTGACAATGTGGCTGATTTATTCACCATCTCCTCCAACTACAATCTTCAAGAAGATGGTGCACAAGATCGGGATGCAAAGGTTCAAGGATGTTCTCATTAGGGGGAGTTAATATGCGCTGTATTCTTATATCCTTATGAGTTTTTGTCCCACTGGATTTTCCTTGTAAGATTTTTAATGAGGCAGCCAATATGCGTATTGTTAGAGATGTGTACTCTTTTTCCTTCACTGGATTTTTTTCATTGGGTTTTTTCTAGTAAGGTTTTAACGAGACATATTATCTATCAATTAGACATTCACGGGGGAGTGTTATAAATATATCATCATATATAGTGAATGTCTACTTTACCATATATAGTGAATGTCTAATTTACCATATATACTGAATGTTTATTTATGGAAAAATAGAAACCCAAGGTTAGTTTTTTCCTATAAATAAAGGGGTTTTCCTTCATTATAATTTACTCCTCAAAAACCTCTCAAGAGAAATAATAATTACTCTCTCTTTTCTCTTCATTCTTTGTCTTCTCCGCTAACAAGACTTAAGTTTGCTAGTATATGTGCTTTCTCCTTTAGGGTGAAAATCATTTCCATCCCCAACATTGCTTTAAAAATCAAACTCACCCCTCAACTTTGAACAATAATCAAACTCCATCTTTTATAGTATATAATGTTCGCTTTACCCTTATTTTATTAATTATATTTATATAATATACCTCTTTATGTTATATATAATTTATTATTTTAACCTACATATTTGTAACTTTTTATTTAAGTTCATTAACATTATAAGTACAATAATATTTTTATAAATTTGTCACAAAATTTAATATTATTTTTATGATTGTTATTTCAATATTATATGCATTAAACGTGTTTTTGTGTATGTATATACATCCGTGTATATTTTTTTCTTTCCCACTCTCTTACTCCGTGCGTTTTATACTTCTTGGCCCTTCTTGATATGACAAACTCCTTAAGAAAAATTTAAGTAGAGTGTATTTTACTAAAGTAACCTTATTAATAATTCTTTGAAACTTCAAATTTGACTATTACTACTCTATGCAGTTATTTAAAATAAAAAATATTCAAAAATTCTCTTAATTTCATAAACTGGACAAGTAATTAAACACAAATATTTTTAGTATGAGGATAAAGTAATTTAAAACGGTGGAGATATTGTCTATATAAATAAACAAGTTTTGATTTTCATTAATGAAGTATCATATAAATTATAGTTAAAAATAATTTAAAATCTAAACAGAAACAATCTTTAAAATTTTGACTTTAATTTAATTAATTATGTTGTATTTTCTACATCAAAATATATTTGTATAGTTATTATTATCTGTTATTTTCACTTGTATAAATAAATATTAGATTTTTAATTATTATTAATAAAATTATTTTTTTATTATGCTAGTTTACTTCATTATAGAATATCATTACGTTATATACTCATAGTATTTCTCACTTTTTTTTCGCCCAAAAGATGATATTTATGCTTTTATGAAAAATCTGATACATGAATTTTAAAAAAATAAAAATATCATGATTTTTACTCCTATATATAAATGAAGGTTTTGGTGTACTACGAAGGTTGTTTTGGTAAATAACACCAACATGAAGGGTATTTTGGTAAATAATACCTCCAATCAATAGTACTGATTATGTGGTAATTGTATTTCCACCTGTCTTCTTCCTTTACCTATTATAACTTTCCCATATTCATTTTCTCTTTGTCAAAAGAAAAATACTTGAGAAAATTGCATCCTTTATCACTGTTGAGCAGTCAAATTTTGGGGTCTTCATTTTAATTCCTTACTTCTGGTAAATTTTTCCCTTTCTCTTTCTTGTGGTGATTTAATTTTCTGCAATCATTTCTGATTCTGCTGAAAGTTCATTGACTCTGATGAGATTTTTAGCACTTCTAATCTTGTGCACAATTTATTGTTGTAGTTTTAACCTGCATGTAGATGTTTCTATCTGATTTGCACATTAATATTTAAAAATATATATGAAGTATTGGGTACAAAAATTAGAAAAGTATGATGTTGTCATCGCTGCTCAATACACTTTGCATCGAACTTTAGTTGATTATTTCTTGCTTTTTAGAGTTTTAGTAATGTCTTCACTTTAATGGATCGTTTTTATCTAATTAAAACTTTTGGTCTTTTAGAAATTGCTTAGCATAGATAAAATTTGTTTAGTTTGTCCTAATGCATAGTCATGTTTGACATATTTACCTCCAATGTAAAACTAGAAATTTTGCAACCCAGTTATTAGGTTGTCCAGGCCTTGTAGACTTGACTTTGTCGGTTCTATCATTGGCGAGAGAAAAACTCTAGGTAATTTTTCCTCGTCCCTGTCTAACTTACTATTCTCTACTGGTCTATGAGAGGAGTTGAATTTCTTAAAATGAAAAATGAGGTATTTCTTTCGAAAGACTTTTTTAATTTCATGTAGCAAGAGTCACAAACATGGTGTGGTTTACCTGGTGGTGGGAGCGAGTGCCACTTTCAGTACTTTTTTTGAACTGCAAGCATGACAATGCACTAGGCCACAATTATAACAGCTATGCCTCTTTCTCATAAACACAAATGCTTGTCGGCAACCTGAACAAACAGATAGACCTGCTCGAGACACCTACTTATGAATGCAAATACTGGCAGTGTAATTAGCACCACATGCTATGTTCTTCAAATGCCTGTATTTTAACGTATCGATTAATGTCAAACTATTATGATCTTTAGTGTCATCGTGATCTAACCTTCCGTTAGCACCTTTTCCCCACGTATATACCTCACTTCTTGATGTAAGGACAATAACATGGAACACACCACATGCTATTTATTCAATAAATTCACCTACCAATCTATCTTGTACAAGAGAAGGAGCCTTCCCATTAGCCTGTGGATTTCCAAGATGACCATGTGCATTTCTTCCTATGATAAGACGTGACCCGATATGGTAAGACCAATAGTTATACTATGTCCACATGCTTACTGATGGAATTTGTAATCGATAAGTGCAAAGACACAGGTTGGAAGCAGATAAGCTTCTGTATTTTCTTTGGCCTAATTTATACTTATCGCCATCTCCCTAGGCGAATAACTTTCTGATAGGCAAGTTTCCACAGTTCTGGTTCTTTACTTTCATGATAGCATCAGTGTGCCACACAACACATGCGACTTTAATAGTCTTAAGTTCGTAAAGTGATTGGATTTCCCTGGGATATGGTACAATTACACAACCCCCATGACTTAGGTGCCAAATATTCCATCCCCAAATGTGAATGGTTTTCCATTTGCAGTTGCCAAAGCTGAATGGTAGGTACCACATGCAACATATAATACTTGAGGCCCTTCCAGCGGACCTGAAACTCTGTTGGGTATCCACTGGCTAACATCATTGCCATGCCCAAGAAGTCCAACATTATGTGTTACATCACCCCCAGTATATAAATCATGCATCGTAGACCCAACACAGATATGAAACTCATTCCACGAAAACAAAATCAATATTCAAAACTACTAGAAAATTCAACAAGTTTAGGACGACTAAAATCTTTTTCAACTCCATGACCTAGCCTGCTTCCGGATTCTTCTCCCCACATAAAAATTTCTCCTTGCCTTGTAACAAGAGCAACATGTCGTACACCACAAGCAATTTGATGAACATCAAGACCAGATTTGATTCCAAAGGTTTTGGAGTAAGTACATCATGCTTAACAGGAACTGGATTCCCGGTCCATCTTTTAACGCTCCATCACACTAAATTCTGCCTCCCTCTTCCCCCATCTCCCCTCTACACATAAATATCACTTAATGATTCTATGACATCTTCCCTCGAACCCCCACTCAAACAACTTGGAATGCTAGAGACACTAATACGGAAACCATCCGAACTTGTTCTTACTTGCATATTTCAACATTTAGACCCCACATCTGAGCTTCACACACTGTAGAAATGGGATAGAAAACTGCCTAAGTGAACTGGGATTTTAATCTGAGTGCAAGTAAACAACGAGAAAATAAAAAGAATAGCATTTCAACTCTATAAATGCAAAACACTTTATGGACAAAGAAAACCAAAAAGTACAATTCAATAAAAGGTATCAAGTAAAATTCACATCGTTCGAGATTCAATAAATGTTTTGTTGCAATAATGATGTAAAGAATGTTGATAGTCTTCAACTCTTATTTGTTTTCTTTTCTTTGCAGTTGCAACTTCCATGCAGAAACTCTCTATTTCTGCTATTGTACAGTGTTTCAGTTAGTAGGTAATATTTTCATTACCCGATTCAAATCTATACAGTTGTTATATATTTATGATTGTATACTTGGTTTCATGTTACTATGGTTGCACCTATAAAAACTCTAGCTTCTCTTGCATTCCATTTTCCTAATACGTTTAACACATTAAATGCTCTTCTATTATTAGTCTATGCTTATTATCCATCTCGCACATCTCAACGTAGGATGGAAGCTGCAAAAGAATCTGTGTCTGCTGCAAATATAATACCTTCACCATTTGTCGTTGGAGGTGTAGCCAATGCTAGCATTCCTGACCATTTTTAGAATCTGATTTAAGCCAATATAAGCATAAGCCTATGGAACTAAGGCCACTTGTGAGGTGCGTTTCACATAGTAGTAGTCTGATTGTGGGATTGCACTGCATATCTTGTTATTACTGTTGTTGCATCTGTTAATGTTTCCAAAGAGATGGTGACTTGATGAGGTTGTTTAAAATTATTTCTTTTTCAATAATAGTAATCCCAGTACAGTCATAAGGTTGAATGGATATGTTGGAAACACATAATGAGGCTTGAGAGTAATCGTTGTATAGTAACAATAATCTGAAAAATATCATATACTCCATGGTTTATGTATTAGTATTTTATTTTAAACATGTGACATATGGTCAGAATGGTGATTGTTCATTTTCATATTGAGGAAAAAACTAGATTTCCCCCCATTTATTAGTACCATTATAACCTTATAAGAGAAGTTTTTTAATAAAGAATGTTGATAGTCTTCAACTCTTATTTGTTTTTCTTTCTTTGCAGTTGCAGCTTTCTTACACGAACTCTCTGTTTGTGTTATTGTACAGTGTTTCACTTAGTAGGTAATATTTTTCTTACCAGATTCAAATGAGATGTCTTGTTATTCTGGTTTTTCGTATTCAATGTACACTATGATGTAATGTTTCCAATTACATCAAGTAAATTTCTTCTATTTCATTTTTAATCCTATTGAGTAACCATATAGGAATAACAAAAATAACAGCCACGAAAAACTATAAAACAAAAACATTGTGAAGTCAAATGTCTAAAATAAAAAGAAAGATGACTGATATCCAAATGGAGAGAAATCTTCGACGTCGTGTTGCTTATAGAGAAATGCCAACTGAACAAAAATAGGCACTTTTCGAACGACGAAGAGTACAATATGTTGCTAAAAAGAAGACTATCTCAAAAAATTCTACTACTAGCGCTTCTAATTCATCATCTCCTTCTTTAGAGTCTGGCAACATGATTCTTCCTCAGCCCGCTCTATATATTATGGATAATCCTTTTGCTTCTACAAATGATTAGTTAAATCAAATTTCACTTTTATTTCCTACCACGATTTATGTTTAACTTTCATGAATTTAAAATGTTGCAGGACACAAAGCAACACAGATGGGTTGCTGGAATATCGACCAATTACCTTGCTCTTCTACTATCTGAAAAAATGTTCCAAATTGTAAATTTTGTGTAGCCAAAATATTTTAATATGAAACTCCAACCTTCTGTTGTAACAATGGTTCCGTAAAATTAGTTTCACACCAACTACCTTCTTCATTAAAGCATCTTTATTATGGCCAGTCTGAACAATGTAAACATTTTCGTACTTACGTTAGAACATACAATAACATGTTTGCCTTTACTTCACTTGGCGTAAAGTATGATAAGGAGTTGGCAAATATGACTAAAGGTATCTACACATTTAAAGCACAAGGACAAATGTACCATATTTTACCTAGCCTCACTGCTGTAGATAATAGAGCAAAAAATTTACAACTTTATTTCTATGACAATGAGAATGAGAGTAAATAGAATGGCCTTCTCAAAAAAGTTAGATGAATCTGTTATTGAAAACTTGGTGGATATTCTATGAATTAATCCATACTCTCATTTTCTGAAATCTTTAACACATATTCCAGATTTGTCTAATTTCTATATTGCATTAAATGTGATTCTACCTTGGATCGACGAACATACAACTTACCCAATGTATCACAAGTAGCAGCTATATAGACTGACGAAGAATTGAATAGTCCTATTGTTACACCACATATACGTGTTCACATACATAGTAACAATAGCCAATTGGTTCACTATTACTATGGTTGCTACAACTCCTCAAAATACCCTTTATTATTATCATATGGTAAAAATGGATGGCACTGTGGTATACAATTGATTTTGCAACCAAATAATTCTTCTACAAATCGTTCTTCTTGCAAATATGAACAACTTCCGCTTGTCACAAACATGTATTTCATTGATGGATACCTTAATATTGAAGAAGGAATTTTACAAAAAGAACGATAAAAAAACATTGTTTCCTGTCGTGAATATTATTGTTACAAATTGCAAATTAGAGATAATGAAGAAAATAACACTTTACATTCTGGAAGATTATTCCAACAATATTCGGTAGATCAAGACATAAAACTCAAAACACAAAGATTGAACTCTTTTTTACTTAACCAAGATTTATTTTGAATTGAAATATTAGCGGGACTTATTGAGCTACAAAGACTAGGAGAAAGAGAAGTTTCAAATATTGGCTGAAAAACATTCTTACCTGCTAGCTTTATAGGGGGTCCACGAGATATGCGACGTAGATACATGGACGTCATTGCATTAGTACAACATTTTAGAAAATTGGATATCTTCTTAATAATGACATGTAATCCTTCGTGGCTTGAAATAGAACATAATCCTTCGTGGCTTGAAATAGAACATCTGTTGCTGACGACTGATGAAATACAACATAGACCTAATTTAATAAGTTGAGTATTTAAAGCAAAAGTGGAAGAATTAAAATCATATATTGTTAAAACAAAAATATTCGGAAAAGTTGTTTCTTATATGTACACTATAGAATTTCAAAAAAGAGGTCTTCCTCATGCTCATTTCCTTATTATACTTAAGGATGACTATAAACTATTAACACCAAAGGCTTATGACAAAATCGTTTGTGCTGAAATACCTGACGCTGACAAAAATGAGAATTTACACTCCTTGGTTGTTAAACATATGATGCATAGTCCTTGTGGAAGTTTAAACCCTAACAATTCATGCATGGAAACAAAAGGAACTTGTAAATTTGAATACCCTAAAAATTGCGCAAATGAAACATGTAAAGGCAAAAATTCATATCCAATTTATAGAAGATGAGACACCAAAAAAATTATAAAAGTTAGAACTCAATAGCTTGACAATTCATGGGTCGTACCATACAATCCATATCTACTGAGTAAATTTAACTATCACATAAATATTGAAATCTGTGCAGATATTAAAGTCATTAAATATATCTACAAATACATTTGCAAAGGTCATGATAGAATAAGTTTTAATCTACAAAGTAATGAAACTAATACAGAAATAGACGAAATAAAAGAATATCGTACAGGTAGATGGGTATCACCACTAGAAGCTATGTGGCTTATGTTTACCTTTCCTATTAGTGAAATGAATCCAAATGTGTATCAACTTCAGCTACATCTTTAAGACCAACAATTTATCTCTTTTAAAGCGACTGCAAAATTAAGTTCAATTTTGAACAATCCAGGCTATAAAAGAAAAATGCTAATAGAATTTTTCACAATGAATCAAACAAATAAACATGCCATAGAACTTAATTTACTATACAAAGTGTTCCCACAACACTTTGTCTGGTCAATCATTGATAAAATATGAACATGCATGAAACAAGGTTATGTTATTGGACGTATTGTCAGCTGTCATTCAACCGAAGGAAAAAGATACTATCTGCAATTATTACTAATGAATATACGAAGTCCTAAATCATATAAGGAACTTAGAACTATAAATGATATATGTTACACCACATTTAGAGAGTCTGCAGAAAAAAGAGGATTGTAAGCTTCCGATAATAACTTAATTGAATGCCTATCAGGAGCTACTACTTACCAAATACCATGTAGTTTACGATGCTTATTTTCCACACTATTAGTATATTGCAATCCTGCTAATCTAAAAGCTTTATGGGAAAAATTTGAAAGACTCATGTCTGAAGATTTTACAATCACAACAAATATACAAACAACTAACATTTGTTATATGGTTATGAACCACATAAACACCATATTACATTCAATAGGATGAAACATATATGATTTCAAACTCATATCAAGAATTTTACACCTTCCACATTTTCTTACAGACTAACGTAAGAGTCCAGAGACATCAATTTAGAAAGAAACATAGTTGTAACTGAAGAAGATTTACTGCTATATAAGAAACTAAATAGAGAGAAGCATGCTACTCACAATGGCATTCTTAATAAAATATTCTCAAACGAATCGGGAGCTTTTTATATTGATGGACTAGGAGGAATTAGAAAAAACTTTTTTATACCGAGCTTTACTAGCTACCTAAGATCCAAAGGACTTATTGCTTTAGCTACAACAACTTTGGGTGTTGCAGCTTCTGTACTCCTCGGAAGATGAACTGATCACTCACGCTTCAAACTTTCTATCAACATAGGCGAAAACTACAATTGTAATATAAGTAAACAAAGTTCACTTGCTGCTTTAATTCAAGATACCAAGTTAATAGTATGGGATGAAGTATCATTGGTAATGGCAAAAATTATAGAGACTTTTGATTTATTGTTGAGAGATCTTATGAGTATATATATATACATTTTGGTAGAAAAGTTGTTTATTTTGGAGGTGATTTTAGACAAACGTTACCAGTTGTGAAAAGTGGAGTAAAATAAGATTTCATTCATGAATGTTTATTAAACTCAGATATCTGGAATTATCTTGAAAGGTTTCGGATAACATAAAATATGCGTGCACGAGAAGATCCTACATTATGTGAATATTTACTTAGAATTGGGGATGAAAAAGAACAAGTTAATCACCATAACAAAAGTGAGATTCCAGAATCCTTTCTTATTCCTTTTACAAATGAGGAGTCATTAAACAATTTATTCAAAACTATTTACACAGATAGGGATGGCAATGGTGCGGTGCGGGTGCGGTGCGGGTTTTTACTAAATCCTCAAGTTTTAAAATCGCACCGCACCGCACCACATCACATTTAAACCCGGATAAACCCGCCCCACATTCATACCCACGAATAACCGCACCGCACCGCCCCATATTTTTATTTTTTCCCTTTTTTAAAAATAAATTGTAACTCCATTGAAAATCATAATATTTTTAAATCTACAACTAGAAAATAATAATTAATTTCTATTATATCACTTTTCACTAAAAAATTATCAAAAAGTATAATGTGTACAAGTAATGATCAAATATCATATTTTTATTCAAATGAATAGAGATGTTAAAAAAACTACTATAAAATTATTTATTTGTAGTGTTATGCATGTAGTTTTAAGTATCATAAAATTTAAGTAAAGAACACATATAATTTTAGGTATATTCACGAGAAAAATACTAATTTTTAGTTTTTTTGTAAATTCAAACCCGCATATACCCGCAACCCGCACCGCACCGCACCATTTAAAAAAATTACTTTAACCCGCACCACACCCGCACCGCACCTCATAACTTAAAACCCGCACCGCAGCGCATATCTTAAAACCCGCACTGCACCGCCCCCGCCCCGCCCCATTTCCATCCCTATACACAGACTTAAACATGATCATGATTGATACATCTGACGTAACATAACGTGTTACCTTAACAACCAAAAATAATTTTGTAAATGAAATTAACCAAATGTTCATAGATTAATTCCCTGGTACTGTTGTAACATTCGTCGGTATTTATGAAACTGTAGAGCCAAAAGACCAAAGCGAGTTTGAAGATTTCTTACATACTTTGAATCCTGCAGGACTACCTCCTTATAAGTTAGTTCTAAAGCAAAATTGCCCAGTTATATTACTACGCAATTTAAATCCTTCTAAAGGTTTATATAATGGCACCCGCTTAATTTGTATTGATTTTAAAACTCATATTATTAGTGCTAAAATTGCAAGTGGGGATTTCAAAGGCAAACATATTTTCATTCTCCGCATACCCTTCTTATCACCACAAGATGAAAAATTACCAATTCAATTCAAGTGAACACAATTTTCCATTCGATTATGTTTTGCTATGACTATAAATAAAGCTCAAGGTCAAACACTAGATTTTGTTGGAATTTATTTACGTGAACCTGTATTTTTACAGGGCCAGCTTTATATTGCTTTATCAAGAGCAAAAAGCTCAAATTGTGTAAAAATGATAATACGACCAGCAACAACAGATGATCCCGATGATCATTCTACTTACAATATAGTATATAGTGAAATTATTAACAAGGCATTTTCTTAAAAATAATTTTCACTGCTTCCATATTAATTTCGGACATTTTGATTTTTACTATTTGCCATTCATCAATCAACTCCTACTCTGCTCCTACAATCTCAAAAATCTTTATCTTTTGTAAGTAGTCGACTTAGAGTGACAAATCTAATCAAAGCTTGAACCACCTCTTCAAAAATACACCTTGTGAATATCTTTGGTTACATGTGTTCAGAGTAAGAATCTAATTCTAGATAGCATTACGTGATATTTTATAGCTGCATTTTTCAAGTTTTCTATGCTATGATAATAAATGCAATGCTTCTATCTCCTAATTTTATTAGTTTCAACAATCATATTCAAATTCATCCTACAATGCATTCGTTTCTATAAATCTAGCTTAAATACAACTAACGGGAATAAAAAATGTGTCCTTATGTGCATCACTATGTATGTCAGAGTTTTTTCATTTTCTATTTTTGCACGTCCAGGGAATACCTTAAAATACATGCAGGTTGTGTAGCTTTATATTTTTGTACATAAGTTCACAAACGAGCATGATTTACAATATGTTAAAATTTAGACTCACTTACCATGAATCCGTGATAATCTGTTGTGTTGGTATATTAAGTTTTCATCAAAATATTTGTTCACTGAATTTGTAACAATTAAGTCACTACAAATATAGAGCCTTCTTTTCATATACATATCTTTGATAATTTAGTTTATACTCAATTTGGTCATTATCTTGATAATGTTCCATTGCCAATAAAGGATCAACATCCACGTTGAACTGCAAAAGATCATTTGAACATACCATATTCATACTGTCGGTAATAATTCTATAATAAGCATATCCTGCTCATTTTTATGCTAGGTTTGAACTATTTGTGTGCTCTAGAACTCTTGGTCAGAGATTAAAAAAATAGATCAAGATATTGCAATATCTCTCTCAGAGGAGGACCAAAAGGTAAAGAATTTATTAAAAAGCAGGATTGAAAGCAAGTTATGCCAGAAAAAAAGAGGTGATTTTCTATCCTTTCTGCTTGATGTTGTGTTCTTATTTAACGAGAGAGAGAAAGTGAGTGAGTGAGAGAAAGGGAGAGGGAGAGAGAGATTGTGTTTTTCCCCTTCATTGATATAATGATTTATAACTCAATGATCTGGTAAAATTTTTTTCTATATTTACAATTCTATATTTACGTGATATGAAGCCGGTGCTAGGCTTGATGAGTTCACTTTGACAATAATTTTAAAATGTGATTTGATATGTTTGAGTTTGGAGTCTTTTAGGTAACAACATGCAAGTTTTTTAATTGTAGTGTTAGTTATATTTTGGTTATTGTGTTCTAAATGTTGTTATTTGAATCACCAATTTATATAGTGATGAGCCTGTGTAGGTATCAAAATATAATGAAACAATGAAGAAATCAAATTCATTGATATCATGATTTATAACTCAATGGTCTGGTAAAAAAAATTCTATATTTAGATTTCTCTATTTACATGATATGAAGTCGGTGCTAGAGTTGATGAGTTCACTTTGACAACAACTTTAAAATGTGAATCATTTCTACTGTTGTACTGATTGGACACTGCTTCACATATTCTCTGGCTGCTATATACCTCTATTCTAACTCTGTGGTCACATTGTGTGAGACAAGTGCAACATTGTTATTTTTCATGTTATTAATTAATCTTATTTATTACAGTAGTGTGCTCTAGGACTGTTGGTTAGAGATTGAAGAAATAGATCAAACTATTGCAATATCTCTCTCAAAGAAGGAGCAAAAAGGGAAAATTGTAATTGGTAAGTATTAATTGCTTCAATATTTATCAATCATAGATTTATCTTACTTTGCGCTATGTTCCAAGTATAATGCTTGGTTTTTTCTTCCTCCAGAGATATCCAAATGAAGTATGTAATATCAACTACTCTTATAATTCATATTTTATTCAGTTGTGCTTGGCATGAACCATCTTGAAAATTAAAACAAATATGAAAGTCACTTTTGCTATTTTGCAGGCTATAAAAAAGATTACAGAAAGCCTAACTATACATGCAATCACCCCTCAAACACCTAACTAGATATGCAAGGTGCAAGTTGTAGATATCGGTAAACCAGGAGAAGGTACAAAACAAAAGATAAAGTATATGAATATGATCTTTCAAGATGAATAGGTAACTTCTTATTTTTAAAAACAAATCAGCTATTTACATTTCTTACTTCTACCTCTTATATTACTATTGATAAAATTACCTTTAGGACAATCAAGTAAAAGAAATTATCTACGGTGATGATATTCCCTTTTATCAAGATATTTTTCAACTGTTTCACACATATTTGATAACGGGTACACGCATACAACAATCAACTCTGAGATATGAAACACCGTTGCATGTATTCCATTGATAAAAAAACCATAGTTGATTCAATTGATAAAGATAACTCGGATGAAAATAAGTTACCATCACCCCAAATGGTCAATGTCACATTATTTCATGTTATCAACAACCAAGCCTCCCGAGCTGCCAGAGAACAACTTAAGAAAATAGAATACAATATGCTCATTTTATTTTTTCTATCATTAAATATCTACTTCAACATAAGCTAACATATACCTTTTTCCCAACAGATGTGTTAGCAATAGTTGCTAACTGCTTTCCTCGAAGATATGTTACCAACATTCAAAAAAGATTGCAGGAACTCCTCCTTATTGATACCAAGTAAGCATATTTGCCAAATTTACCGCTATTCCTCCAACTTTATGAGGAAAAAATATACAACATATTAATTACTACACTATACACATCAAGCAATCTTACACATTCACATTATGGGAAGAATCTCTCATTAAAAAAAAGGCAAGAAACTCCTCGCACAGTTTCAACAACATCCAATCATCTGTATCAGGCGTATTGGAGTATCCAAACATAATGGTAAACTAATCAGCATACCATAATTAATTTACTTATATCACCTTCTACTTCCTTCCATAACATCATAGTTATTATCATTATTGTAGGCATATCATTGACCATAAAATTTAACACAACGATAAAGATTGATCCACCTTATTTGAAATGCCTTCAACTACACTCATGATATCAACGTACTTTACTCTACTTTGTACTAATTTGTACATTATTATTGATATGCTAAAATCTATCAAACACCAACTCAAATAGGGTTGCAGAAAATGCTCAACTCTTTCGCTGCGAGAAGCACATCCCAATCTGGATCTCTGATTTCTGCTCTAGTAGATAAAGATATAGTGTCAATTGCCATCATTCAGTCACAATAAGATGTTAGTACCATACTATTCACTTGATTCACAACTTATGCTAAAATTTATCCTACTCATGCTAAATAATGCCTTTTCCACAAAGTCGTGCCTTCACGATCGAAATGCAAATAATTCTGTCAACCAGCCTCAAATCTTGTTATGTCTTGGGCTGTCCAAACTATCCACAAGAAGTAAGAAATATAGAGAAAAAATTCCAATGTATAAATTGTCATCAGCGAAATATGTTGATTCCCAGGTACTATAGTGCTAATATTATACACATATACACCCACAATATCAGTAAGATATTTTTTTTATTAACTAAAGTACTAACACATATTTCTGTAGGTGCCGATTTGATGTCAATCTTAAAAATGACACTAGCTCAATAATTCAAATTATTAGCGGCAAAGAAGGAGAAAAATTATTATCTCTTACAGCAGAACAGATTTACGACCTTACTTTAACTGAGGTAAAAAATTTAACCATCCAACACACACATCAACTTAACTATTCAAAAATCATAAAAAATAAATATATTTTCCACAGAATGAGTACAAGTCAATGCAAAATGTTGAAATCAAACTGAATCAGAATCTGTTTAGAATTAAAGTGAAAAAAGTACCTTCACGCACTGATCATACAATCTCTGGAAAAGTCTACATTTTTGTAATGCCCTGTATTTTTCTAGCATAATTTAAGTCCCAATACGTGAGTATTCATATGTATAAATTTTGAAATACTCATTATTTTTTAGTTTAAAGCTTGACATTGTGTAGGAAATTCAATTAGCTTTCCAACAATATAAAATTTGCCTAAATTCGATAACCGGGTAAAAAGTTATGGCAATTTTAAGTTTCAGTCGTAAAGCACCGTCATTTTAACCCTTAGCGCGTCGTGGAACCAGCATAAATGATGATTGTCAATTTCCAGTAAAGCTCTACGAAACCACCGCGTTGGTCCATAAGCCAAAATCCCAATTGTCTTTTTCCAGTGTCTTGTCGCGATAATGGCGCGTCGCGCCAAGGGTGAATTTCAGAATCAAAAGGGAACCGCGATTCCACCGCATCGCGCAAAGCCCTCAGTTCCCAGTTGTCCAATTCCAGTGACACTGCACAATAGCATAGCGTCATGCCAGCTCGCAAAATCGGGAATTTTTCAGTAATTCCGAGTTTTAAATTTGAGGGCATTACAGTCTTTTTCCCCTCACCCCAGCCAGCCTTTAACATGAAATTCACCCTAATTAATCCATTATTTCATTATTTTAATAACTTTTTCCCCAAATCAAGAAGCTTTCTCTCCCAAATCAAGAACACTAGATCAAGAACACTAGCTCTCAAATTCAAGGTCAATCCCCAAGAACTTCAAGAAATCCATCAATTAAGGTATGTTAGATGTTCATCCATGGATCCCAAGTAACCCATTTTAATCACCAAGTTATGATCTTTTCAAGTTATTATGTTTTAAATTGTGATTTCACCCATGAATCTCCATGAACTATGATTTTATACCATGTTACCATGAAATTATTGTTATTATTCAATCCTCCATATTTTAATATTATTATTTATTGAATTAAATCATGATTTAGATCTATTATGTTGAATTCATGCTATTTTTACAAGTTACATAATATTCCTATGATTGTTTTAAACCATGAACTACAAGTGTTTGATAAAATGCCTACAAGAGTGATTTATTTATAAGAGCCTTCATGTTTTGATCTCCAAATGTTAGTGTCATTTTACTATAATTGTTTTGAGTCCTGGGGGTATTGAATACCCGAAATTCATAGCTGTTTATTTAGTCTAGTATCAGTGCATTACAAAATAGTCTTCATAATATACTATGAGCACTTCAGAATAGTCAAATATCAATCAGTTAAACTCAGAACAATCTAGTATTTCAGTGTCTTTCAGTCGGAAGTAGGATTTAGCACCGAGCGAGTGTAGGGATGGTGGTTTTCTCATTAGATAAGCAGATTCATTAGTAGCAGTCCCTATACTCCAGAACTATGTAGCCAACGTAGGGTATGAGAAGTCACTCATCAGATTAGGTTTGACTATCTCGCAGGGGTCACCCGTCAGTTCAGGCTTGACACCCTTAGTCTTTTGGATATTATATTAGTTTAGTGGATCCACACAGCCATCGTTAGTACCCGTGTCATGGTATTAACACCCTTCCAACTGGGGTTACAGGTTGGACCCCGATTAGCTCATATTGGGGAATATCGGTTAGATGATACCTCTCATAGTCTCAGATATTGTCTCAGTTATAGTCTCAGTTTAGTTATTCAGACTTAGTGTTATTTGACCAAGGCATACAAATTTTAGTCATTTCAGTATTTCAGTTTACAGATTTTTCTCAGTTCATATTATATGCTCGGTCATGCATCCTCAGTAGTTTCAGACTTTTATGCATTTTTAGTATCCACAGATTCCATGCTCTTTATTTAGTACTCCATGCTTTACATGCATATCCAGTTAATTATTAGTTCTGTTCATGAAACTATGCATATTAGCCTACCTCATTTAGTAGACCAGTACATTCAAATTACTGATCGCATACCTTTTTTTTACGCTATGATGTATTATATAATAGGTCCTGACGCTCAGTTCCCGGATCGTACTTAGTCCCTCAGATTATCAGCAGTATAGTAGCAGTGGTGAGTCCTCATCATCCTAGGATAGATTATACTACTTCATGTGTTTATCTTAGTAGTTAGTAGAGTTAGTTTGGGGGGACTGTCCCATCAACTCACAGTATTTAGTTTAGAGGCTTTTCAGACACTACAGTTAGCTATTCAGACTTTAGTATTATGCCAGATTCATAATTCAGTAGTCATTTCATTATTAAAACCTTATGGCATTTTAGTATATTTTTATATTTATGACATGTTATTCAGTGCTCACAGCAGGTACCAGCTCATGGGTTAGCCTATGGTCCCTCGGGACTATAAGCACCGTGTGACGACTAGGAGGTAGTCTTGGGTCATTACAAACTTGGTATCAGAGCCTAAGGTTTTAAAGTGTCCTAGAAAGTTTGAAAGTCACAGCGAGTAGAGTCTTGTGCATGGGTGTAGCGTGCCACACTTATGGACGAGAGGCTACAAGGCGTTTAGAAAAAGTTTCCCTTATTTCAGTAATCATATCATGTGAGTGAGCATGAGCTCAGGTTAAACTCTCAATCTAATTTATTTCTTCCTTCTGTTTACAAAACATGTCTCCCAAGAAGAACGAAAGAAGAATAGGAACTCAACCAGCCCCTCAACCCATACAGGCAGATCCTCTGAACGAGCATATCTCTCACACAGAATTCAGAGTTACGTTCACTACTATAGCAAACTCCATAGCAATATAAAATAAATGACCAGCTGTTGTCTGGCTAATCCAGTGGACAATACTGCTGCAGCCAGAATTTAGGATTTTACCCAAATGAATCCTCCTTCTTTCACGAGATCCAAGTTGAAGAGGATCCACAGGAATTCTTAGATATAGTTTAGAAGGTAATGGATGCTATGGGGGGTGACGTCTAGTCAGAGTGCCAAGTTGGCTGCATATCAATTGCAGGATGTATCCCATACTTGGTTTAAGTAGTGGAAAGTTAATAGAGGTGTAGATGCAGGGGCTGTAGAATGGGAAGAGTTTGCCACAACTTTCTTAGACAGATTCTTCCCATTGGAGTTGAGAGAGGCCAAAGTGTTAGATTTCATTAATTTGAGGCTAGGAAGTATGAGTGTGAGGGAGTATCCCCTTAAGTTTACTCAGTTAGATAGGTATGCTCCTTATGTGGTAGCTAATAACAGGTCCAAGATGAGTAAGTTTGTGTCTGGCATATCTGATAGTGTGGTCAAGGAGTGCAGGAACACAATGCTCATTAGTGAGATGAACTTGTCTTGGCTAATGGTCCATGCTCAATAGATAGAGAAGCAAAATATTAAGTACGGGAAAGAGGAATCAAGAGAGCTAGGACGGGTAGTTTTAATTTCAATCAGCCAAAGTCAGAAGGTGATAACCGTCCTCAATTTCATCAGACATCTACAACCCCAACACCCTCTTCAGCCAGTTCCCCAGTACCCAAATTCATAAATGACAATAGGTATAGGTCACTAGGATCTAGGTCCCAGGTCAGTGTTAGCAGTGCTCATACAATTCTCTATGTTAGAAATATAGCAGACACTATTAGGGTGAGTGTAGAGTGGGTAGTAATGTGTGCTTCGGGTGTGGAAACCAGGCCATTGGATTCGAGAGTGTTGGCTAGTTGCTCAGAAAGGTAGGGATGTGTGCAAACAGGGCTGGTCCCATTAGTCGTCAGTTCTATCCGATCGCCCTACCCAGCAGGGTGCCACTTCCAATACTACTAGTGGTCAGCGTCTGAATAGATTATATACTCTTTAATCCCACCAAGATCAGGAAAATTCTCCTGACGTACTTACTAGTACGTTGCAGGTCTTTCACTTACATGTTTATGCTTTACTAGACCCTGGAGCTTCTTTTTCTTTTGTGACTCCATATATAGCCGTTAACTTTGAAGTCAGTCCTGAAACTCTAGCAGGGCCCTTTTTAATGTCTACCCTTGTAGGCGTTTCCATTGTAGCCAAACAGGTATACAGGAACTGTCCGGTCACAATATCTTAAAAGTTACCTCAATTGATCTCGTGGAGTTAGAGATGACAGATTTTGATGTCATTCTCGGCATAGATTGGCTCCACTCATGCTATGCCTCAGTTTATTGTAGAAATAGAATAGTTCATTTGAAGTTTCCAAACGAACCAGTCTTTGAATAGAGGGGTAGTACTATAGCTCTTAGGGGTTTGTTGATTTCGTACCTTAGCACGAGAAGAATGATATCAAAGGGGTGTATTTACCATCTTGTGCGAGTCAAAGACTCTAACTCAGAAACTCCAACTCTTGAGTCAGTTCCAGTAGTAAATAAATTCTCAGATATATTTCTTGAAGATTTGTCCGGAGTTCCTCCTGAAAGGAAAATTGACTTCGGAATAGACCTTCTCCCAGATACTCAGCCTATATCCATTTTTCCATACAAAATAGCTCCAACAGAACTCAGGGAGTTAAAATAAAAATTAAAGGATCTCCTAGATAAGGGATTTATTAGACCCAATGTCTCCCCATGGGGCACACCTGTTCTATTCGTGCGTAAGAAAGATGGTTCTCTTAGAATGTGCATAGACTACCATCAGTTGAACAAAGTCACAGTCAAGAATAAATATCTATTTCCTAGAATCGACGACTTGTTTGATCAACTTCAGGGTGCCAGCTATTTTTCAAAGATAGACCTTAGATCAAGCTAACATCAGCTCAGGGTCAGAGAATGTGACATTCTTGTTTACTCTCGTAGTGAAAATGAGCATGCAGAGCACCTCAAAATAGTACTTCAGACTCATAGAGCTCACCAGTTGTTCGCTAAATTCAGTAAGTGTGAATTCTGGCTAAAATCAGTAGCTTTTCTTGGCCATATCATTTCCGGTGATGGCACTAGAGTCGATTCTCAAAAGACCGAGGCGGTAACAAACTGTCCTAGACCCATATCTTTATCAGATATTAGGAGTTTCTTGGTTTTAGCTGGCTATTACCGTCAGTTTGTTGAAGGGTTTTCTTCTATTGTATCCCCCATGTCCAGATTAACTCAGAAGAAAGTTAAGTTTCAGTGGTCAGATTCCTGAGAGAAGAGTTTTCAGGAGTTAAAGACTCGACTCACCTCAGCCCCAGTCTTGACTCTTCCAGATGGTTCAGATGGTTTTGTTGTGTACTTTGATGCATCCAGAGTAGGTTTAGGTTGTGTCCTCATGCGGAGAGGTAAGGTTATAGTCTATGCCTCCAGACAGCTTAAACCCCATGAGAAGAATTACCCTACTCATGATCTTGAGTTAGCAGTTGTAGTATTTCCCTTAAAGATTTGGAGGCATTACTTATATGGGGTGCATGTAGATGTGTTCATAGATTACAAAATCCTTCAGTATGTGTTCTCTCAAAACGATTTGAATCTGCGTCAGAGAAGGTGGTTAGAGTTATTGAAGGATTATGACATGAGTGTTCTGTATCATTCGGGCAAGGCCAATGTAGTGGTTGATGCTCTCAGTTGATTGTCTATGGGAAGTGTTGCTCATGTTGAGGATGGTAAAAAGAAGTTAGCTTAGGAAGTCCATCAGCTTGCCCAACTAGGTATCCGCTTAGTCGACTCAGCAGAGGGTAGTGTATGGGTGTAGAGTAGTTCAGAATTATCACTGGTTTCTGAGGTAAAGAAAAAGTAGGATAGAGATCCCAGTCTAATTATGTTAAAAGAATTAGTCAGACATCAGAAAATGGAAGTTTTCTCCCAAGGGGGCGATGGTGTGTTGCGTTGTCAGGGTAGATTATATATGCCTGGTGTAGATTATTTGAGGCAACAAATTCTTGCAGAAGCGCATGGTGCGCGTTACTCTAGTCATCCAGGGGACACTAAGACGTACTGTGATTTACAGGAGATCTATTAGTGGAGTGGGATGAAGAGAGATATTGCAGAGTTTGTAGCTAACTGCTCTACATGCCAGCAATTTAAGATTGAGCATAAAAAACCTAGTGGGTTTGTGCAGGAGTTCAGTATTCCCACTTGGAAGTGGGAGAAAGTGAGCATGGATTTTGTGACAGGTTTTCCTCGTACCCGTCATCAGCATAATTCTATCTGGGTTATAATAGATATGATGACCAAATCAGCTTATTTCTTGCCAGTCCATACCTCTTATTCAGCCGAGGACAATGCCAAACTCTATCTCAGAGAGTTGGTTAGATTGCACGGTGTTCCCTTATCTATTATCTCAGATAGAGGTACCCAGTTTACCTCTTGTTTCTGGAAAGCATTCCAAAATTATCTTGGTACCCAAGTCCATCTCAGTACAGCCTTCCACCCTCAAATAGACGGTCAAGCAGAAAGGACCATTCAGACTCTAGAAGATATGCTGAGAGCATGCGTTGTTGATTTCAAGGGTAGTTGGGATGACCACTTGCCTTTGATTGAGTTCGTATACAATAAGAGTTTTCATTCTAGTATCCAGATGGCTCCTTATGAAGCTCTCTATAGTAGGAGATATAGATCTCCTATTGGTTGGTTTAAAGTAGGTGAGGCCGCAGTAGTAGGGCCTGATTTGGTGTTTGATGCGTTAAATAAGGTTTGGTTGATCAGATAAAGACTTAGGGTTGCCCAGAGCCGACAAAAATCATATGCAGATGTGAGGAGAAAGGATCTCGAGTTTGAGGTCGGTGATTTTGTATACTTGATAATCTCTTCCATCAAAAGAGTGAAGATATTCAGCAAGAAAGGAAAACTCAGTCCCCGATATGTCGATCCCTTCAGAATTCTAAGTCGTTTCGGAAAGGTAGCTTACGAGCTTGAGTTGCCTTCAGATTTAGCCTCAGTATACCCAGTGTTCCATGTCTCGTTGTTGAAAAAGTGTATTGGTGATCCAGCGGCAGTTGTTCCCTTAGAAAGTGAAGCTATTCAGAACAATCTTTCCTTTGAGGAAGTTCCAGTCGAAATTCTTGATCATCAAGTTCGTAGACTAAGGAACAAAGAAGTTTCACTAGTCAAAGTTCTTTTGCAGAATCAGTCCGTTGAGGGAGCCACTTGGGAAGCAGAGGAAGATATACGGATCAAGCACTCTCATCTTTTCTCCACAAATCTAGATTCAGTATAAGGTACCAAATCTTCTTAAGATTTTTCTCTATCATGCTCAGTTTCAATTGCACATCATGTTCATGTCATTCATGCATTCATGAATCAGTTCAGTCATGCATTCCATGCATCAGATATGCATGTTCAATGTGTAAGCTTAGTCTATCAGTTTCCTCAGCTTAACCAGTTTTATTTGAGGATGAATGATCCCAAGGGGGAGATATTGTAACACTCCATATTTCCCTACCATAATCTAAGACCCAATATGTGAGTATTCATATGTATAATTTTTTAAACACTCATATTTTCCAGTTTAGAGCCTGCTATTGTGTAGGAAATTCAATTAGCTTTCCAACGATGTAAAATTTGCTTAAATCCGATAACCGGGTAAGAAGTTATGACAATTTTAAGTTTCAGTCATAAAGCACCATCATTGCATCGCGGAGCCAGCATAAATGACAATTGTCAATTTCCAATAAAGCTTCGCAAAACCACCGCGTCGCATCGTAAGCCAAAATCCTAATTGTCTTTTTCCAGTGTCTTGTCGTGATAATGGTATGTCGCGCCAAGGGTGAATTTCAGAATCAAAAGGGCACCGCACTTCCTCCGCGTCGCGCCAAGCCCTCAGTTTCTAGTTGTCCAATTCCAGTGACACGGCGCAATAGCGCCGCGTTGCGCCAGCTCGTAAAATTGGGAATTTTTCAGTAATTTTGAGTTTTAAATATGAGGACATTACAGTCTTTTTTCCCTCACCCAGTCAGCCTTTAACATGAAATTCACCCTAATTAACCCATTATTTTATTATTTTAATAACTTTTCCCCCAAATTAAGAAACTTTCTCTCCTAAATCAAGAACCCTAGCTCTCAAATTCAAGGTCAATCCCAAAGAACTTCAAGAAATCCATCAATTAAGGTATGTTAGATGTTCATCCATGGATTTCTTTCATCCATGGATCCCAAGTAACCCATTTTAATCACCAAGTTATGATCTTTTCAAGATATTATGTTTAAAATTGTGATTTCACCCATGAATCTCCATGAACTATGATTTTATACCATGTTACCATGAAATTATTGTTATTATTCAATCTTTCATGTTTTAATAGTATTATTTATTGAATTAAACCATGATTTAGATCTATTATGTTGAATTCATGCTAGTTTTACAAGTTACATGACATTCCTCTGATTGTTTTAAATCATGAACTACAAGTGTTTGATAAAATACCTACAAGAGTGATTTATTTATTAAGAGCCTTCATGTTTTGATCTCCAAGTCTTAGTGTCATTTTACTATAATTGTTTTGAGTCCTAGGGGTATTGAATACCCGAAATCTATAGCTGTTTATTTAGTCTAGTCTCAGTACATTACAGAATAGTCTTTAAAATATACTTTGAGCACTTCAGAATAGTCAAATATCAGTCAGTTAAACTCAGAACAGTCTAGTATTTCAGTGTCTTTCAGTTGGGAGTAGGATTTAGCACCGAGCGAGTATAGGGATGACGGTTTCCCTTTCAGATAGGCAGAGTCGTTAGTTGCAGTCCCTATACTCCAAAACTACGTAGCCAGCATAGGGTATGATAAGTCACCCATCAGATTAGGCTTGACTATCTCGTAGGGGTCACCTGTCAGTTTAGGATTGACGCCCTTAGTCCTTTGGATTTTACATTAGTTTAGTTGATCCACACAACCATCGTTAGTACCCGTGGTACGGTATTAACACCCTTCCAACTGGGGTTATAGGTTGGACCCCGATTAGCTCAAATTGGGGAATGTCGGTTAGATGATACCTCTCACAGTCTCAGATATAGTCTCAGTTACAGTCTCAATTTAGTTATTCGGACTTAGTGTTGTTTGACCAAGGTATACAGATTTCAGTCATTTCAGTATTTCAGTTTATAGATTTTACTGAATTCATGTTATATGCTCGGTCATGCTTCCTCAGTAGTTTCAGACTTTCATGCATTTTCAGTATCCAGAGATTCCATGCTCTTTATTTAGTACTCCATTCTTTATATGCATATCCAGTTAATTATTATTTTTGTTCATGAAACCATACATATCAGCCTACCTTATTTAGCATACCAGTACATTCAAAGTACTGATCGCATACCTTTTCTTTTGTACTATGATGTATTATATCATAGGTATTGACTCTTAGTTCTCGGATCGCACTTAGTCCCTCAGATCATCAGCAGTACAGTAGCAGTGGTGAGTCCTCATCATCCGAGGATAGATTATACTACTTCGTGTCTTTATCTCAGTAGTTAGTAGAGTTAGTTGGGGGCTTGTCCCATCAACTCACAGTATTCAGTTTAGAGGTTTTTCAGATACTGCAGTTAGCTATTCAGATTTCAGTATTATGCCAGATTCATAATTCAGTAGCCGTTTCATTATTAAAACCTTATGGCATTTCAATAGTATTTCACATTTATGATCATATTATTCAGTGCTCACAGCAAGTACCAACTCATGGGTTAGCTTATGGTCCCTCAGAACTGTAAGCACCGTGTGACGACTAGGGGGTAGTCTCAGGTCGTTACAATTTTAGCCTGTACTAAAAAAGGAGACATCATCCCCTCTCTTCCTGAACCATCCACATCTCACATCAAAGAAGGAAGCAAGAAGCAAAAAAAGGATTTCACTTCTTCTACTAAACAAACCGAACAGTAAAATAAACGTTGGAACATGCTCAAGATGAAATCGAAAATGGAGCCATCAACTCCAATGAAAACAAAATAAATGTTATGAAGAAACTGGTTTCATTTTATTTCCCTCAATATTTATAATATCTTCAATATAATTACTATAATATTTTCTCACTACCTATATTACACCCTCTTTCATTATTGTTAAATACATTTGCAGGTTCATGAAATTTCCTTTTGCAATTACTTTTAAATTTTGTGGAACAGAGATATACTTAAATCTAGGACTGAGCATAAAATACCAAATACCGAATTACCGAACCGAACCAAAAAAATTGGTAATTGGTATTCGATATTTCAGTATTTGGTATGTTATTTGGGAGTAAAACTTTAATATTTTGATATTCGGGATTGGGTTTGGTAAAAGATATTAATACCATTTGGTATTCGATATTTACCAAATATCAAATTTTATATATATATATATATATATATATATATATATATAATACGGTATGTCTAACCAACTCAATAGACAATAGTATTAGTCAATCCCAAAGAATCTCTTGAACCTTGGTAATATATTCGTAAAAAGCAATAAAAGGAATACTAAATAAAGTTTCTATTAAATATACTCTTTGAAGTTTAAACGTACATTTGGACATTTACAACTTTAATATGGTATTACCAAAAATCATACCAAACCAAAGTTTAATTTACCGATTATCGAATTACCGTACCGATATTTATAAGTATGGTATGTGGTATCTACTTTCAAATACCGATTATCGAATTACCGAACACAAAATTTAAAAATACCGAACCAAATACCGAATGTCCACCCCTACTTAAATCTCTTATTAATAAAGTAACAAGATTTATATATGTTACAATCATCTAAATGTTTTTGGATTATCAGGTGGCCCTTATCCTTTTGCAAATGAAATATTGTACTTTCTTGTTTATACTACTATGAAGACTTTTGGAGAATGTACCCAATGACCCAATAGGTCAGTCATCTCCTTAATATACCAACACATATCCTTCTTTAATTCATTGCAATTCCATATTGAAAGAGGAAAAATTATTGAACTATCTTCCCTTTGAATGAATTTTCTTCTGTAACCGGCTGGCTGACATACTTGACCTGAAGTAATATTCTTTCAGTAAAATGAATTTTCTTCAAATGCACAGCTTCTCTTTGGTATGTTACTACAAAAAGTAAACAATGATAATTAGGATCGTCTTTATGCCAGGCTCAACATCATTTACAATTACTGGTGAACATAGTCCAGTCGCAATATCTATTACTGAAAGAGGTTTACCTCTTCCAAATACTAACATTTGATATTTTCTTAATTTATCCAGCACCTCTTCCAACTGCTGACATTGAATACACTCTGATTCTTATTTTACGCAGCAACTCTTGCACCAACACTTTTACAACAATTGCACTAGCCAAAGAAAACAATATAATTGACTGCCCTTCCATCTTTGAAGTTGGTAACTCATATATATTGCTTACATTTGATTATCTTAATTTACATATTCAGTATGTATTGATTATGGAACAATTCTCCCTTAGGCTATACCCTTCGATAGATGGGCTTTATTTTTTACTAGATAGTATTTGAAGTTGATTCAGATAGTATATTAATTTCATCCTTGTCTTCTTGAGAAGAGTTCACTGTTCTTAATTCAAATTTGGTCAGTAATAACACTGACTCAAGTAGGTGGTTCTTTGGCCTAAGACATGCTAATTCTGTTGGGAGAAGATCTCGTTAACCATGATTACGTGATTAGTTAGATTCTGTAGATTCCTCTATCCATTGATCTTGTTGTGCTTTCAGGTGTTGTGTTCTATTACAAGTTATGTCTGACCATATTGGAGTTAGCTGATATTTGCTATTTAACCATAGTGCACTGCGATAATTCTAAGTTTCTCCCTCAGCATCTCCCGTGAACTGACAAATTCATGTTGTAGTGCTTTATTTTTCTTTTTCTTGGGTGGGGAAGAATGGGGGCTAAAATGAAGAATTTTATATTCCTCCCGTGAAACGCCTTTGATTGATTTTTCAACTTCAGTGGCTGTAAATAAAAACAACAATAGGTTTTCGTGACTGTGGGGATTCATTAACTTAAGGTAACTTCTGCAATTTTATGGCATACACTATATCATTTCAGAAAACTCCTTGACTTTATGTAATAATTACTCGATTTTGAAGTGGTTGTTGATTTTTGTATTTATGGAACTACCATATTTTATCAGGTTAAAGCAGAAGCAAACATCTCATACATTTGCTCACGGTTTTATTGGGCTCCTGAACTCATATTTGGTGCAACAGAGTATACTACTTCAATTGATATCTACTCAGCTACCATTGGATTATCAAGTCACAGAAGCTGGTCTTTGTTCTCTGGTGCTGTCTTGAAAAAATGATGTTTCTACCACCAACCAATAATGTACCATGCTCTTGTGCCAATAACGGTTAGCTTTGACACTTTTTGTACCAACAAATACTTATATGTAGTACTTTCACAATCTAGCAACGTAATAATGTAATCTTTGTTCCACATACTGTGAAGCATAACTGTTTTATGTACTATCATAATTTCACTCATGCAAACTTAATTTAATATTATGTACCATGCTCTTGTATCAATAACTTTCGGCTTTCACACTTTTTGTACCAAGAAATGTTTATATGTAATGTAATCTTTGTTCCACATATTATGAAGCATAAATGTTTTATGTGCCATCATATTGCACGGGCTGGGTCCACCTAGTTAAAGAAATAAAGAGAAAAAGTTGATAATGAAAGGATATAATAGGTATTTTAAAGATTTTATTAGGATAAAGAAAAAAGTTTGATTATTATTCAAAGTTGAGGGGAGAGTTTGACTATCGTTTTCACCCTTTTCCTTTATAATATCATCGTTTAAATATGTTAAATTCGATGTTTTGAAAATATATTTAAGATATTTTGGACCAGTCATTTTTATTACGCACAATAACTAAAATGACCCAAAGAGTAATAAATTAGGTGAAAAGTGGTCGATGTCAGAAAATATTACTCTCTTTGTCAAGGGTGTCTCAACAATTTTGGGGGCCTAAAGCCAAAGGTTAATGAGGGACCGTAATATTTATATTTCTAGCTTTTTGAGAAGTGAAATTACATGTAAAACTCTGCTTAGTTTTCATTTTCTGAAAAATATAGATTGTTTTCTTTTTTTATGCGAACAAAAGATTAAAATAATTTTTTAAAATAGTATATATAACATAACTATTGCTATATGAAAGTATTGACCCCCAAAATTATGGGGCCTAGACAATTGTCGAAGTGGCCTAATGGACAAGACCAACTGTCATCTATCCCGATTAAGTATCTTAGTTTAACTGGACATATAATTTAATAAATAAATAAAGATCTTGAATCTTAGAATCTTAAATTAGAGATATGTGCAGTCAGTTGAATATTCTAATCTTAAATTTGTTACATAAAATGTTAAAATTGAATAACCTAATAAATGTAAAAAAATATTAATGATAAAACCAAATAACAAAATTAAAACACTTCAATTGAAACAGGGAGTAGTTATTGGAATATATGTGCTTCTAATCAATGATCGTCTTGCTACACGTTAATTGTAGGGGGGTGCGGATAACTTGTGGGGTAAAATAGATCTATTATAAATACTATGGATTTATTTTTATTTGTGCGTGGATATTTCTTAACTTCTCTAAATATTTTTATTTTTATTTTTATTTTGAGTTTATTTATGTTAGTTTTATCGATATTCATATCTTGGGGGGTGATTATATGGTAATTGGTTAAATGTTTTACTATAGTATTCTTTATTTTTTTTCCCTTAGTTTTTGTAATTCTTCTATATTATTTTGAAGGTATTCTAAATATTCTATATCTTTTGTTTCAAAATATCCAATTAGATTATCTTTCATAAGTTTTTCTAATAATATTATTTCATCCATATTTTGTCTCCAATATTTTAAATATTCATAGTCTATCATTTTATCCTGTAGTAATTGTAGAGTTACAAATTTCTGTATAATAATTTATCCTAATTGTACTGTAATGTATATCTAATTCTAGATTTTCAATGCTATTTATTATCTTGTGGTGTTCTTCTCGTAGCGAGTTTTTTAAATTATATAAACTATCACATGTACTTTTTCCTAAATTTTCTAGGGTTTCTTCTATCCATATTAATTTTTCTTTTAGATTCTCCATTATTTTTCTAATTCGGTTTCTATAATTAATTTCTTCATTTAGATTATCTTAATTTTCTCTAGTTTTTCTAATATATTCTAACATCTCTTAATCTGAATAATATCCATCTGGGTAATTATCCAGGTATAATTGTGTTATCCAATTTATAGTTTCAATTTCATAGTCTAATACTTTTTCTAATATTATTCTCTTAATATCTATAATTTCTATATCTCTAAGTATATATAAGATTAAGATTTTAAGATTATCTATCATTTAAAATTGGCTAAATACTTTATTATAATATTTTTTTAGTTGTTTGTTTTAATCTCACTAATTCTTCTATATTTTCACTAAGAAATTGTATATATTTTATATCTATTTTCCAAAATTCTAAATATACATAATTTATCATAGTTAGTGTGTGAGTTTGGTATGTAAGTATTTATAAGAGTAGTTCGGTAGGTGTGGTATATAATTAATTCTAGTCATAAAATATCTATCAAATATTTTTTCCAATATGATTTTTCTTATATATACTATTTCTATATCCTTAAGTACATATAAAACGAGTATTTTAAATTTATCTACCATTTTGTCAGATAAATAATTATCCATTTTTTATAAAATTGCTATTTTCAAAATATTTCTTTCAATCATGCACATAACAAAATATGATCACTTTAGATTGCTATATACTAGATTATTCTCAAATAACATATTCTTCGGTCACTATTAGCATGGTAATCTAGATACTTTTCCCTTAAACAGTGCATCTACTCTGGTTACTCCCCTATCACGACTTTCTTGCCTCACCGGTTTCACCTTTAGGATGGCATAGTTCTTAGGGATTTTTCTCCTTTTCCACTTTGCTAATAAACTTCTTAACATGCTATTTTTTGAATAATTCTACTATAAAGCAACTAACATGAACTTATTTTATCATATCATGATTGTTAGGAATTTATAAATTTAGCTATTCATAATAGTAAATGAATATACCTGTTCTGGTAGTTTTGATAATTCTAAACTTTGTTCCTCCATAGATTTTTTCATTAAAATATACCTGTTTTTTAATGAATAAGCAAAATATTTGTTGTAGACAAGAGAGAGCTTTTTTGCTTCAACTCATGAAGGCTTGCCTTCCTCTGCCTTCGATTCCTTTATTCATAAAGGAAAAACGAATATTTTACACTATTCCTATCCTTTACACGTATCCCTAGCTTTGTACAAAAAGTCTATCTACTTAATAATTATTGTACAAAAAAGTCAAAAAGCCTATAAAGCTATACAAGACAAAAAATCAAAGGCTATACTACTACATAATTTCTTTACATAAAGATAATTCATTTTTTCTCAATATGTCTCTTTCTATCTCCATATGTTACTTTCTTCCATTAATATCTTGTCTGCTTTTTATTATTGCTCCGTAGCTCCATTATTGCTTCATATTTTGTATCTTTCAGCTGTTGATTTCTTCTTCTATTCCAGTTGAACTTCGGGGACAATATTATCCTCTCCATTACATTTTGAACATTGATGGTCTGGATATTTATGTTCAATTAACTTGCAATATCTGGTTAATAATTCTTCCAAAATATTAACCAGATATTTGGTATATAAAAATTGCAATACCAATTAACTTGCAATATCTAGTTAATAATTCTTTCAAAGCCTATGTTGTTTAAAGTTACGAAAGTGGTATATAGTTGGATTTATTATTTGGTTAATTTATTATTTGATTAATTTATTAATTATGACTGACTTATTTGATAAAAGTAAATTTAGATATTCCCCAAAATATTATTTAGATGAATAACGTACAAAAATTACCAAAATATAAAGAATTAAAGCAAATAATATCTGAAAAACGTAAAGAATTAAAAATAAGGATAGAAAGACTACAATATAACATAATTGTCGGAGTTAGTAAAAACTCAATAAATGCACAAAAAGAAGAAATATCAAATTTAGAATCAACAATAGATAGTCCAGAATATACATACCAACATGATCTATTAACAATTAAATAAAAATGAACAAAGAAGAATTTATAATAGATGAAAAAATATATGAAAACCATGAAGGATTAAAAATAAAAATAGTATTTTCTAATCTAGGAAGAAGGTATAAGAAAATAGGTGAACATTTATATTTAATGTTAGAAAAAGAAGAATTAAAATTAGAAGATAAATTGACAGTTATGGTAAGAATAGAAAAAGAAAATGAAGAAGTAGATAGAAAAAATAAAATAACAAACTACAGTAGAAATACGAAAAAATAGAAGAAACTAAAAATAGTAGGATTGCTGAATTAGAAAAAGAATTACAAATACTAAAAGATTTGTATGAAAAAAGGACAGAAAGAAAAAGAAGAAAAAGATATAGAACAAAAATTATTAAACGAAATAAATTAATTTAAAGAAAAATTAGAAATAAATACAATAGATATTGAAGAAACAGATAATTATGATTCAGAAGATAGTGAAATATATACAGAAATCTTAACAAATACAAAAAATTTAGAAATCAATGAAAAAACAAGAAGTAATTAATGAAGAAAACTTAGAAAATAGAAACACAGAAATAAATACTCTTGATAAAAAAGAAGATGAAAATATAATACCTAGAACATCAGAAATAAGAAAACCTACATATTATAAAAATAAGTTTAAAAGATATAATCTAAAAGATGAATATGACAACTGGACACCAAAACGAATAGTTAATAAAAATTATAACTTTTTAGACTTAGATTGTGTAATAGATACAGAAAAAATAATACAATTATGGATAAGATACATGACAAAACAATTATTAAATAATAATATAAACGTAACAGATGCACCAAAATATATAGAAAGAACATTAATAGGAATAGTGAAATTATGGTTTTCCAATTTAACTAAAAATAGCAAGAAGGTATTAAGAACTGATAAACCTACAGAAGGAACATCATCAACAACTACAACTAAATTAACACCTATAGAATTATTAAAAAAATATGAAATAACTATAAAAGACGAATTTAGCAGCATGACAACAACAAAAGAAGAACAAAATGAAGAGAAAGATACAAATAGGAATTTAATGTTAAAATTAGTAATATGTAATATGTGTTATATAGATGGGTATACTTGCGCATTTAAAGAATATTATTATAAAGGAACATATAATACAGAAGAAAGTAAAGAAATAAGAAAATTATATTTTAATAAATTACCTGAATCATTTAGTTCAAAAATAATAAAAAGTTGGGATAAAACAAAAATAGTAGATACTTTAGGAGCAAGAATAAAATTTTTACAACAATGGTATAGAAACCTATGTGAAAAATATAAAGAAGAAATAAAAATGGAAAAAACATTAATAAGAAATTTAGCATGTTGCAAAGATAAAATAACACCTCAATTTGGATGAGAAGAAAGATATTATAAGAAAAGAAAAAGACATAAGAAATATAAGAAATACAAAAAATCAAAATATAAATATAAGAAACCAAGAAAAAGATATTATGTAAAAAATTATAAACATAAAAGATCATATAGGAAAAAGAAATCTATAAAAGAGTGTACTTGTTATAATTGCGGAAAATTAGGACATTTAGCTAGAGATTGTAAATTACCTAAAAACCCAAAAAATAAATAAATATCAGAAATAAAAATAAAAAATACAGAATATATGCAGATAGATTATATAGATTACGAATTAGAAAGTGAAGATAGTATATATGAAATTTCAGAGAATGAAACAGATAATGAAATAGATAGTGAATTAGATGAATTAAATGACTGAAGAAGATATAAGAATAAACCAAATAACTGAAGAAGATATAAAAATAATAACAAAAGAAGAATATTTAAATGAAGAAGGAACAGATCAAAAAATAATATTTGATAGTCATATATTTGATGAAATAAAAGGAAAAGAATTAGATTTAAGTGTAGAAAAAATATTTAAAATACCAACAATAAAAAACATATTTAGTAGAAGAAAAGAAGAATACTACGCAGTAAGCCAAAAAGAACATATAATAGACTGTAGTTATGCAAAAGGTAAAGCTAGTATACCACTAGTAACAAAAAGGATAATTAATAAAGAAATAAACGATATAAAAAGTAGAGACCCAATAAAATATGTACACCTTGGAGGTACAGAGATATTAATAAAAGCATGTTTCAGAGAAGGAATAGATACACCAATAGAATTATACCTAGCAGATGATAGAATTATAAAACCTATAGAAAAAAGTATAATAACTGTCATAAAAGGAAATTTAATATACCAAAAATTTAAATTTATAATAAGTGTGAATTATTCAGTAGAAATAACAGATAAAAATATAGATAAATCATTAGTATTATATTGGAAAATATCAGGAATAGAACTAACCCCAGGAAGTACAATATTTACAACAAGATGTAAAAATCTATATGTATTAACAACAAAACATAAAATAATGGGAAAAAATAAAATTAACAAAATACAAATAGAAAGTTCTTTCGAACAATTTGTTAAAATAATTGATAATAATGATTATAGTTATAGAGCCATAGATATAGAAGAAAATTTAGAAATAATAAATGATAGAATAAGTACAACAAAAAGAATAGCTTATGAAAAAATAAAATCATCAAGTTCATCAAAAAGAACAAGTTATGAAACAAGTTCAACAACTAATTTAAACCAATATTACATAACAGGAACAATAAATGAAAAAGAATATTTAATACTCTTAAATACAGGACAAGAAGAAAATTATATAGCAAGATATCTAATAAAAATGAGGAAATAAAATCTGACAATAATATATACCCAGATCTACCAAGAAGCTTAATAAACACTAAAAATATAGCAGAAAAAGAAATAACAATAGGAGTTAGAAAAATAAAAATAGAATTTGAAATAAAAGAAGAAATGCAAAAGGCAGATATAATATTAGGAATAAAATGGCTAGAACAAGTAAAACCATATAATATAGAGCATACATAATTATCTATAACATATAACAGAGAGAAATTATTTTTAAGAAGAGCTTTAACGTGATATGAAAATATATGTATTAATGAAGATAGTAGTAGAAGGGTATTACAGTAGATATTATACGCTTATGATAGATACAGGAGCAGAAACTAATTTATGTAGATATAATTGTTTACCAAAAAGTAAATGGGATCGATTAAAGACACCAATAATAGTTAAAGGATTTAATAACGAAGGAAGCTTAATTACTTACAAAGCTAAGAATGTAAAAACACAAGTATGGGATAAAATATTAACAATAGAAGAAATCTATAATTATGAGCTAACATCAAAAGATATACTTTTAGGAATGTCGTTTTTAGATAAATTATACCCACATATAATAACTAGAACGGATTGGTGGTTTACAACACCATGTAAACAGAAAGTAAGAGCAAAAAGAGTTACTAATAAAATAAGAAAGAAAACTGATTGGATAAAAGGAAATGAAAAAATTACACAAAAATTAGAAAATATAAAAAAATACTGAAGATACAATAGAATTGGTCGTATTTTCAATAAATAAAAAGGAAATAACTATATTTTCAATAAGTAAGATAGAAATAATTAAGAAAAAATTAGAACAATTATATAGTGAAGACCCATTAAAAGGATGGAAAAAAACATAAAACCACTATAAAAATTGAATTAATAGATAAAAATAGCATAATAACTCAAAAACCATTAACATATAATTTTGACGATTTAAAAGAATTTAAAATGCACATAGAAGAATTATTAGAAAAACAATATATACAAAAAAGTAATAGTAAACATAATAGCCCAGCATTTATAGTAAATAAACATAGTGAACAAAAAAGAGGAAAAAGTAGAATGGTTATTGATTATAGAAATTTAAATGAAAAAACTATGACATATAATTACCCAATACCAAATAAGATATTAAAAATAAGACAAATACAAGGATATAATTACTTTAGTAAATTTGATTGTAAATCAGGATTTTACCATTTAAAATTAGAAGAAGAATCTACGGAATTAACCGCATTTACGGTGCCACAAGGATTTTATGAATGGAATGTACTACCATTTGGATATAAAAATGCACCAGGTAGATATCAATATTTTCTGGATAGTTATTTTAAACAATTGCCTAATTGTATAGTATATATAGATGATATACTATTATATACAAAAACCAAAGAAGAACATTTAAAACTATTAGAATAATTTACGGATATAATAGAAAAATCGGGAATAAGTTTAAGTGAAAAGAAAGCTGAAATTATGAAAAACCAGATAGAATTTTTAGGAATACAAATAGATAAAAGTGGAGTAAAAATGCAACAACATATAGTACAAAAAATAATAAATTCTAAAGAAGAATTAGATACAAAAAAGAAAATACAATCATTTTTGGGATTAGTAAACCAAGTAAGGGAATATATACCAAAATTAGCAGAAAATCTAAAGCCTTTACAGAAAAAAATTTAAAAGGATGTAGAATATAATTATAACGAAGAAGATAAAAAACAAGTTCAGAAAATAAAAACACTTTGTAAAGAATTACCAAAATTACAATTCCCAGATGAAAATAGAAAATTTATATATATAGTAGAAGCAGATGCTAGTGAATGTAGTTATGGAGGAGTACTTAAATATAGGTATGAAAATGAAAAAATAGAACATCATTGTAGATATTATTCAGGAACGTTTAATGAAACAGAAATAAAATAGGAAATAAATAGAAAAGAATTATGTTCATTATATAAATGTTTATTAGCATTTGAGCCATATATTGTATATAACAAGTTTATTGTACGAACAAATAATATACAGGTACGTTGGTGGCTAACAAAGAGAATACAAAATTCAGTTACAACAAAAGAAATTCGGAGACTAGTATTGAATATATTAAATTTTACATTTACAATTGAAGTAATTAGTACTAACAAAAATGTTATTGCAGATTACATATCAAGACAAAGCTACACAGACTGATATAATAAAAGAGGATACTCTAGAAAAGATATTCAACACCCTAACTACGCTTTCAATGAAAGTGGACAGTATGGGTAATGAAATAGAAAAGCTAAAGACTAATGAAGTTAAACTGAAGTCTGAAGCTACAAATCAGCTAACTTAGCAGTGTGCAGAGCTATGTCGATCGGAAGACATTAAAATTCCAGAGCTAGAAGGAGACGTTGGGATGCTCCATAAAACTCATAACGTTTATCAATCTACTTCTGCAGGTACAAGCAAAGGAGTTAGGAAAAACACAAATATGAACCTAAACAGGCTATTTGATAAACCATTTATTCCAAATACACCAAAAGATCCTATGTTCATACCCCCACAAATTACCATATACCGAGATAGTTTAAACCAAGACAAAAAGACCTACAACTATACAGCCCGAACATACATAGAAAATATTTACAAAATACAAACCTTCTTAAATACCAACCCCAAAGCTATAAACATCCAAGAACCACATACAAATTACATAACCCAGAAGCTAACCGGATACAATAAGCTAATTGCTTTACCCAAAATCAAACCAAGTCTAGTTAAAACCTGTTACGAATATGGACTACTTAGTACCATATATACCCAAGACGGAAATGAAATATCCAATATACCAGAAATATATGATTCATTTAACATTTTTAAAAGAATAACCAAAGGTAACCTATTTTTTATAAAATTTTACACGGCACCAGCAGAGATATTGTATGATGAAGTCAAATCACCTATACAAGTTGTAAAAATAGGAATGACCCGAGATATGATTATACCAGAAGATATTATTCCACAACCAAAAATACCTAGAATTGAGATACCAAATTTTAATGCAAATAAGAGGATTATCGGACTATCCACAATTCTTCAAGAGTTAGCAAACACTTATCGCAACAGAAATTTCATATGGAGTTATTATTCAAGAGGTAATGTAATAGTATACTCAAATTCAAAGGAACTACGAGAAGCAGATATGGAAAACGTTAGGCAATGGATCTTGACGTTACTCAATCCAGAGAAAAACCTATCGCCAGAGCCATTAGAGAAAAATTTATTTTGGAAGAATTATTAACCAGATATTGCAAGTTAATTGGACATAAATATTCAGACCATCAATGTTCAAAATGTAATGGAGAAGATAATATTGTCCCCGAAGTTCAACTGGAATAGAAGAAGAAATCAACTGATGGAAGATACAAGATATGAAGCAATAATGGAGATACGGAGCAATAATAAAAAGCAGAGAAGATATTAATGGAAGAAAGTGACATATGGATATAGAAAGAGACATATTGAGAAAAAATGAATTATCTTTACGTAAAGAAATTATGTAGTAGTATAGCATTTGATTTTTTGTCTTGTATAGCTTTATAGGCTTTTTGACTTTCTTGTACAATAATTATTAGGTAGATAGACTTTTTGTACAAAGCTAGGGATACGTGTAAAGGATAGGAACAGTGTAAAATATTCGTTTTTCCTTTATAAATAAAGAAATCGAAGGCAGAGGAAGGCAAGCCTTCATGAGTTGAAGCAAAAAAGCTCTCTCTCGTCTACAACAAATATTTTGCTTATTCATTAAAAAATAGGTATATTTTAATAGAAAAATCTATGAAGGAACAAAGCTTAGAATTATCAAAACTACCAGAACAGGTATATTCATTTACTATTATGAATAGCTAAATTTATAAATTCCTAACAATCATGATATGATAAAATAAGTTCATGTTAGTTGCTTTATAGTAGAATTATTCGAAAAATAGCATGTTAAGAAGTTTATTAGCAAAGTGGAAAAGGAGAAAAATCCCTAAGAACTATGTCATCATAAAGGTGAAACCGGTGAGGCAAGAAAGCTGTGATAGGGGAGTAACCAGAGTAGATGCGCTGTTTAAGGGAAAAATATCTAGATTACCATGCTAATAGTAACCGAAGAATATGTTATTTAAGAATAATCTAGTATATAGTAATCTAAAGTGATCATATTTTGTTATGTGCATGATTGAAGGGAATATTTTGAAAATAGCAATTTTATGAAAAATGGATAATTATTTATCTGACAAAATGGTAGATAAATTTAAAATACTCGTTTTATATGTACTTAAGGATATAGAAATAGTAGATATAAGAAAAATCATATTGGAAAAAATATTTGATAGATATTTTATGACTAGAATTAATTATATACCACACCTACCGAACTACTCTTATAAATACTTACATACCAAACCCACACACTAACTATGATAAATTATGTATATTTAGAATTTTGGAAAATAGATATAAAATATATACAATTTCTTAGTGAAAATATAAAAGAATTAATGAGATTAAAACAAACAACTAAAAAATATTATAATAAAGTATTTAGCCAATTTTAAATGATAGATAATCTTAAAATCTTAATCTTATATATACTTAGAGATATAGAAATTATAGATATTAAGAGAATAATATTAGAAAAAGTATTAGACTATGAAATTGAAACTATAAATTGGATAGCACAGTTATACCTGGATAATTACGCAGATGGATATTATTCAGATTAAGAGGTGTTAGAATATATTAGAAAAAATAGAGAAAATCAAGATAATCTAAATGAAGAAATTAATTATAGAAACCGAATTAGAAAAATAATGGAGAATCTAAAAGAAAAATTAATATGGATAGAAGAAACCCTAGAAAATTTAGGAAAAAGTACATGTGATAGTTTATATAATTTAAAAAACTCGCTACGAGAAGAACAACACAAGATAATAAATAGCATTGAAAATCTAGAATTAGATATACATTACAGTACAATTAGGATAAATTATTATACAGAAATTTGTAACTCTGCAATTACTACAGGATAAAATGATAGACTATGAATATTTAAAATATTGGAGATAAAATATGGATGAAATAATATTATTAGAAAATCTTATGAAAGATAATCTAATTGAATATTTTGAAACAAAAGATATAGAATATTTAGAATACCTTCAAAATAATATAGAAGAATTACAAAAACTAAGAAAAAAAAGTAAAGAATACTATAGTAAAACATTTATTCAATTACCATATAATCACCCCCCAAGATATGAATATCAATAAAACTAACATAAATAAACTCAAAATAAAAATAAAAATATTTAGAGAAGTTAAGAAATATCCACGCACAAATAAAAATAGATCCATAGTATTTATAATAGATCTATTTTACCACACAAGTTATTCGCACCCCCCTACAATTCCTAGTACTTCGCTGTTATATTTATCGAATATGTGACAAATTAAATGCAGACAAAAATATACATTATAATCAAATGAAACAATTACTAGTATATATAAGTGTGGTAAAGCAAGCAGGACATGGTTGTCCTGCCAGCTTACCCACCACTGCAGTTATGTGTTGTACTAAAAGCAATGTGAATTGGGCCGCAGAAAAATAAAGGAAAAGTGATAATTTAATAATTTAAACTTATCTCTTTCTATAAATCATTAACATATTAAAAAATTTTAGTATATCATCCCAAATTAATTTTTATAAGTCATTTACTTATTAGAAAATTAATAATATTTAGTAAGAAAAACAAAAATAGACATTTATGACATGTTTATTTTAGCTGCTTAAACCACTATTTCACTATATCACCCTAATTAATTATTATAAGTCATTTAAATATTAAATATTAATAATATTTAATAAGAAAAATAAAGTAAACATAAAATGATAAATTAACTCTTGATGTTTTATACTAACTTGGCGTTTTATATGAGACTTACTTAAATTTTTTTCAAAAGTGTATTTATAGAAAAATTTTTATATCACTTGTAATTAATTATTATGAGTCATTTAAGATATGTCTGCTTCTCTACTTCAATCGTAATATTTGGTTGACTTTCAAAATTATATCAGTATTACTTAATTCTAAATAAAAGAAAAAATATTATAAATCACAATAATTAAATACTTAAATTATTTTTAAAAATATAATTGACAATCAACACTACAAAAGTTTGGAAAAGGAAAGAGTGTTATAAATTACAATAGCTAACAGCTTAAAATATCTAAGAAAAAATATTAAAAATATAATTGATTATCTAAATTTTATTTATATCACATAAATTGAGACCAAATGAATAGGTAAAAAATACTATAAAACACAATAATTAACAACTTAAAAAAAATTAAAGATGTAAATATTTGACGGATCTCAAAATTATACCAGTGTCACTTAAATTTGAATGGAAGAAAAAATATTATAAATCACAATAATTAAAAACTTAAATTATTTTAAATATATAATTGACTATCAATACCATAAAAGTTTGGATAAGGAGAATGACATATATTAATTGCAAATTACATGAAAAATATTATAAATTATAATAGTTAACATTTTAAAATGTCTAAAATAGTTAATTTGTTATATATTTTAAAAGACTACGTAAAAATATTATAAATTACAATAATTAATATCTTAAAAAATTTAAAAGATGTACAACTTAAATTATTTAACGACATATAAAAATTTAATTGATTCGTTAAATACTATCACACTCACATATATTGGGACAAAGGGAGTAACATATATTGTTTGAAAAATAGTAGAAAGTAGGGGTTTTAGGCTGTAGGTGACAAAAGAGTTTTAAAATGAGGTGTAGGTGACACAAGTCTTAATTATGGAGTGGAGGTGACAATTACTTTATTATGGATTAAGAAAGTTGGAAAAGTTTGAAAATAGCCCACAAATTTTTAAATTTACACTTTGATTAAAATGTTTATCTATATAACGAAAAATGGAGGAAAAAAATGCATTTCTCTCTCTTCTCACCCATTGTTGTTTTCTCTCTTAGCGATTTTTGTTGTTCATTATTGCTGCTGCTTTATTCATCATCTTCGTTTTATTATCATCATCTTCTACTTCATTATCATCTTCATCTTCTTCTCGTTGACCATTTGTTGTTGTTGTTATTGTTGTTGTTACTGCTACTGTTGCTAGTTGACCAATTTCTTAGGTCAAATTTTATTTCGAACATCACTTTCCACTTTGGCATTACTTCATAGGAGACCTTGGTAAGTCAAATTATAATTTTTAGTTGAATTTGACATCTGGGTAAATGCTATTGTGTTGTTGTTTTTCCAACAATGGATAGAACCCAATCATGAATCCAGCATAAGATCCATTTATTTAAATAGATAAATCATCTGTTGTGACAGATAAGACATCTGTTTCAACGAAAGACTGATATATTGGATTTATGTTTAAACAGATGGGTCATCTCTTGCAACATTTAACATATCTGTTGCAATAGATTAGTTATCTGGTGCGACATGATAAATATCTAATTCAACAGATTAGTAACCTGTTACAACAGAACCTGAACACAATTCCAACAGAAGTGTTGTCTGTTGCAACAGGGTAAATATCTGTTACAACAGATTACTAACCTATTGCAATAGGTAAGTCATTTATCGCAACTGGTTAATTATCTCTTGGAATCAGCTTCAAAGGTGATTTAGTACTGTAACATCAATCCCAACAGGCGCTTCATCTGTTGCAATAGATATTCAGGGGCATAACATGAATCCCAATAGGTAAGTAATCTATTGCGACTGATCACTTACCTGTTGCAACAAATTACATATCTGTTGGGATTCATTCACGGCACTATGAAATCACAATTAACTTTTTAAACAAATGACTTTATTTACGTACCACTAATGGAGGGATCATTAATAATAGAGGTGGATTGTCATGGTTAATGAATCGAGAAGAGCAATCGATATGTATGGCATTGGAAGGAGGGTGAAATGCTAGAGACGATAGCTATGACAGTCCAAAGTGATGTTTCGTATGATGATTTTGTGAACTTAATCATCAGCTTTTGTGGACTGAATTTTCAACCGAAAGAACTCGCCATCATCTACATGCACAACTCCTTTGAAAATCAGAGGGTACTGCCTTTCAAGATAACGATCAGGTTCGGTTGCGTGCTTATCTAAGTGATTCAACCAGGCCGGTGTTAAGGGTGCACATGGTTGAAAAGACAAGAGAGAATGAGAACCAGAACATAGAAGTAGAAGAAAAAAAAGACTTCTTTGATGATAGGTTGGATGATCTAGACATGAATATTCCAGATGATGATCAAACACCTACGCCCATTGATGCGACCAATACGATGTGCAGTTCTTCTCAATCGACACAATCTGTAAATCTTCAATACGATGAGACCAACTTTTTTATTAGAATGTCATTCAAGTACAAGAATGAAATATCTAATACTTTGTTTATTTCTTTCTTAAAAAAAGATTTCAGAATTAAGAAGGTGATTAATTCGAGCAGTGTCTTTTGCTCCAAATGTGCTAATTCGAACTATAAGTGGTGGTTGAGAGTGGTGAAGTAAGAAAGTTCTGACAGATTCATCATTCATAAACATGAAAAGCATCACACATGTGGTTTGGAGCACATCTCGGGCCAAAATCCTCACGCCACGGCAAAGGTCCCCGGTGAATATTTCAGGAGTAGTTTCCCCGATGGAAAAGGCCCTTCAACAAGGGTTATGGCCAATCAACTCCTTACAGATTTGGGTGTCCTGGTCAGTTATTGGAAGATATATATGGCCATGGAGATTTCCAAGGACCTGGTTAGGGGGATACTCGAGCATGGGTATGCAGTCCTGGATGCTTACCGTTACATGATTGAGTCCACAAATCTTGTAAGTAAGACGACATTGTATCTAGATGAAAATGGAAGGTTCAAGTACTTTTCTGTATCCTATGGTGCTTGGATTCAAGGTTTTCTACATTTGAGAAAAGGCATAGCCGTCGACGGTACCTTCTTAAAGAGCAGGTATAATGGAGTTCTGCTAGCGGCGGTGGCGCAGGATGCGGAGAATCACATCTTTTCTGTTGTTTTTATGCAGCGGACAAGGAATGTAATGCCTCTTATGAATTTCTTTTTGAACAACTGCGAATCTGCGTCGAAGATACCAAAGAGTTGTGTGTTGTATCGAATAGGAATCCAAGTATTCCAAAGATGGGTTCACTTTTTTTCACTTCAGCTTACTTTGGTTGTTGCATTAGGCATCTTAGAGAGAACATTCAAAACAACTATCACAATGAAAGGGTCGTCACCCATTTTTATAGAGCAGCTAAAGCATATAGTAGAGAAGAGTTTTTAGACCATTTCAATCAAATAGCGGATGTGAATGCCAAGGTAGCAGAATTTCTCGCATGTGTCGATTTCGAGAGATGGAGCCGGGCATTCTGTCCAGCAGACATGTACATTCTTATGGATTTAATGTCTTGTTTGATTTACAAGTTTAGTATGATGTCGTACTAAGTGATTCTTTTCTATAGGTACAATATTATGACATCAAACAAGTTGAATCAGTGAATTCATTGTTTGGCGATGAAAGAGAATTTCCCATCAAGGCTATGTTTAAAAAAATAAGCAAGAAGTATAGCGAATTTTTTAACGAAAGGCGTTTGCAGTTTAAGAGCCCAGAAAAAAGAACCCGATTTGTTCTCGAAATCAAAAAAAAATATCAACGAACGTCAGTTTGGGGAATAGGTTATTCTCTCATAAAATAGCAGATTAGAAATTCAGTATCACCGTTCATGGTGATGCTGCCACGATCGTTCTTCAAATAAGATCTTCTACGTGTTGAGTTTTTAACTTGGACAAAATACCTTGTCCACATGCTATGGCAGCACTTCGAGCTCAATACGATCATAAATATGGACATGAATTTTACGAGCACTCCTCTCAATAATATTCGGTGAAAAAATATAAAATGGCATATACTAGGCATATTACTCCGGTGCCTCCCAAAGAATCTTGGGTTGTTCCTGCAGAGCTTATGGGGAGATTAATACCTCCATATATTGACCCAAGCACTATCAAATCGGGAAGAAATCCATATAAGAGGAGACGTGGAGTTGGAGAATCATTTTCATCAAGATGAAATAAATGCTCCATATGTAAGTGCGCTGGCCACAAAAGAACTACATGCCTGAATCGTAATCCACCATGATCATTGTAATTGCAGAAACTTGTGTTGTTGTTTGTTTGTTGTGGACTTTTATATATTTAACTCATTGTTGTGAACCTAATGTTATTATTTATTATTTATAAAATATTTTTTTTAATAACTTGTGCATCAATAAAAAGAGGTAAAACATGAACTAAATAATACAGCATACCACAATTATTCTCAACAGTTCCACAAACTGGAATATTTTCCTCCAACAGATGACAAATCTGTCGAAACAGATGGATAATCTATTGACAGAAACCCAACAGATGACTAATCTGCTCCAATATACGGTCCATCTGTTGAAAGAACTCAGAAGCCAAAATTGCTAGTGCTACTGGATTCAACATTGCTCCTTGCCTCCAGCCGTTGACATGTTTACATGTATGTATGTTTAGATTAGAAGAAATAGACAGAATGAAAATTGAATAAGAATTAAAATGCCAAAGTTAACTAAAAGTAAATTTTTCATTGACTGAAAAATAAAATACTTTAGGTATAGATCCGATATAGAAATATTAAAATACATATGCTAAAAGAAAAAACACACTCTAATTATTATTATCATCATCATCATCATCATTAATGACAACCGGCCAATCAACTCGCAGCAGCAGGGCCCTCATCAGCCTCTGCATTTCTCTGAACATCGTCGCCCTCACAGCGACCAACTCTTTATGTAGGTCATTAACCTGCCTCTGAAGTTCCCGTACTGTGCTTCTTAGAATAGCAATGTCCGGAACAAGATTAGCCATATCTAGAACACGAATGAATTGACAAATGTAAAGAAAAAAATCCAAAATGTAATACAACGTATACGACCAACTGGTAAATTTACACCAGAAAAAACTTACCTCAACGAGAAAGGAATATGATCTTTGAAGAGAAGTGGTTGAAGATGTCACACGAAAAAAAATGCAAGAAATAAATAAAGTTAAGTAGAATGAAGATTAAGGAGGGACCTATTTATAGAGGATTGAATCTGGACGTGTCAGGCCAAAAGAAACGACTGTTCAGCTCTATTGTATTAATTACATTCAAACTGGTGGCATTTTATTTTTTGTGAAAAGTTGTGACTTTTTCTTTTACATTAATACTTCTCACCTTTTCAAAATTGTTTGAGACTTGATAACAACCGTTATTATTGAGCTGTTGTAACAGATCGTCCATCTGTTGTAACAGATCGTCCATCTGTCGCAACAGATGGATTGAATGTGCAACAGATGGTCTGTCAAAATAGATTTACCATCTGTTGCAACAAATGGTTTGTATGTGCAACAGATAAGACATTTGATGCAATATATGTATTATCTGTTGCGACAGATGGACCATATATTGGAGAAGATGTTTTGATTTCTTCTAACAGCTGATTCATCAGTTTCAACAGATGGAGTATTCGGTTCATTAGCTATTTTGAATGTGTTAGAAAAAAAGTCACGACTCTTTACCTCTTTTTAATAGTCCCTCTATTTCATATTAGTTGGGACCTATGGGCTTGGCACACCAATTAAGAAAAATATAAATTAGGTAATTATTTTACCAAATTGACCTTATTAATTATGCTTTGAAAGTATAAATGTCAATTATATACTTTATGTAGTCATTTAATAATATGGGTAATCTTGAAAGAATATAATAAAATTTTCTTGATTTTATAAATAGGACAACTAAATTGAAACAAACATTTTTAGCAAGAAGTAATCACATACGTGCAGATGAATAAACATAGTCTGGTCTATCGCAACAGATTTACCATTTGTTGCAATATATGGATTATCTGTTACGACAGATGGACCATATGTTGGAGGAGATGTTTTGATTTCTTCCAACAGCTGATTCATCAGTTGCAACAGATGATTCATCAGTTGCAATAGATGGAGATTTTGATTCATCAGCTGTTTTGAATGTGTTAAGATAAAAAGTCACGACTCTTTACACCTCTTTTTTAATAGTCATCATATGCGTGCAGATGAATAAATGACACTGTCTGACATATCCTAATAGGGTAGGAAGAATAAGGTGCGTGCAATGGATCCCATTTTCATGCGTGTGAGTTATGTATATTATTGATCAGCCTACCGTGATAGACACACATAAAGTACAATAATTTTGTAAATGCAATTTTTTACCGATTAGACACTGATCCTTCAAACAAGATCCTGCATTATATAGTTTAGTTTGATGGGTGTGAACTGATAAGGCCAAAGGGTTCCAAGACGGTGGTGTCGATACCCCGTTATAATTTAATAACGGTTTATGCTCATATTTTTGTGTCAAGTTTGGGGAAGGGTTCAAGTTTTTGGCGGCAGTGTAAATATCCAATAGTGATTGGACCAGTTTTAATGGCGCAATGGACTTCTTGAAAGGCCTCCGAAGCCTCGCAATACAACAAACAAAGATGGAACTAATAGAAATCCCCATAGTCCAAATTTATGTGGATGGATTGCTGGAGGAGACTTATATACAGCAGAAGGTGCTTGGGAGAATACCTGTGCGCGAATGGGGAGGTGGAGAAGGTCATATATTATCTCAGACCTTGTTTAAGAGGAAACACAGAGTAGGAAGGAAAGTGTAGCGAAATTGGCCAATGAAATTGACATGAGAAACGAAAAAACTGGATGAGCTTCAAATGTGGAAGTGTATCCAAATATAAAAATCCGTCAGTCGATGAAAAAAAAGAATGGTCAACAGGACTGGAGCTGGACACTTTTCTCGAGAATGAAACTAGCGAGAGTGGACTCAATGAAGACTCTCACAAAGTGCAGGACCAAAACTCTAAGGAAGAATCTTCGCGAGCACGAAAGGTGGTAAGATTGTCGGTCAGAATTAAAACCTGAACCAATAACTCCTGAATTAAAAAATAAGGGAAGCCAAGGCGTCAATTTCTGAAGTCTAACTTGCATTCCATGCCTTCTGTTTGTGGTTATGATCAGGTCAATAGTAGTAGAAACAAAAAGGTTCGAAGTTGGGCCGAAATCCCATGCCTTGTTGTTTTCACTGCCTTTGACCTGACCAGAGCCATAAACAGGAGGCATGGGATGCAAGTTTAACTTGAGAAATTTCCACATTGGCTTGATCCCGTATTTTTAATTTAGGAGTAGTTGGTTCAGGTTTTAATTCAGACCGATAATCTTACCACCTTCTATGCTCGCAAAACTGCTTTCTTAGAGTTTTAGTCCTGTATTTTGTGGGTCTTCGTTGAGGTCGTGCTTGCTAGTTGCAGTCTCTAGCAAATTGACCGGCTCAATTCCTCTTGACCATTCTTTTTTTTCTTCAACAACTGATGGATTTTCATTTTTGGATACACTTTCACATTCGCAGCTCATCCAGTTTTTTCATTTTTCATGTCAATTTCATCAGCCAATTTCGCTACACTTTCCTTCCCACCCTGTGTTTCTTCTTAAATAAGGACTGAGATGATATATGGTCTTTTCAACCTCCCTCTTCTCGAATAGGTTTTCTCCCAAACACCTTCTGTTGTGTAATAGTCTCCTCCAACAACCCATCTATATAAATTTGGACCAGGGGAATTTCTATTAGTTCTATTGTTGTTTGTTGTAGTGCGAGGCTTTGAAGGCCTTTCAACAAGTCCATTGAGCCATTAAAACTGGTCCAATCATTATTGGATATTTACACTGCCGCCAAAAACTTGAACCCTTCCCCAAACTTGACACAAAAATATGAGCATAAACCGTCATTAAATTATAACGGGTTATTGACACCACTATCTTGGTCCCTCAGCCTTACCAGTTCAAACCTAACAATCTTAACTGTAAAATGCCATATTTTATTTGAAGGATTAACGCCTAATAGGTAAAGAACAAACATTCACAAAATCATTGTACTGGATTTGTTTTCATGATAGGTTGATCAGTAATACATACCTCCCACATATGAAGTGGTTCCATCTGCAAGCAGCTTATTCCTCCGAACCCATCTTTACTCTAGCCTTCAATGTTAGCCAGGCAAAAGTGGATCCATTTTCACTTCCTTTTGTCTGCAAACAAGAGAAATACATTTGATGTCAAACAAGAGAAGAACAAAAAGAACATTACAAAAGGGTAACACAAAATTTAGTGAATCAACAGATAACCAATATGTTGTAACAGATTACCCATTTGTTCAACCGATGAGGCATCATTACAACAGATGGATGGCATGTTGTAACAGATAGGTCATCTATTGGAATAAATCAAACCAGCCTTACTACTAGTTTGATTTCTTCAAACAGTTGCTCCGTCTATTCCAACAGTTGATTCATCAGTTGCAACAGTTGAGAAAACTGTTGCAACACCACTAACAACAATATCAACAACAAAGAAATAACATCATATGTTCCAACACAATCCACAACACAAACGTCACATGTTCCAACACGACCACCACCCCCAACAACAGCACCATCAAAGTACCAAACAAAATACATAAAAAAAACTATACTGACAACAAGGATTTTTAAGTTTTCCCAACAGATGACCTTTTTTTGCATATTTTAATAAAAACAACGGTTCATTCATTCAAGACTTAAAAGCCGTCTTTCCTTCAATTTTCTCAATAAATAGGAAACTGGTAATAGGTAAATCATTAATAGCAACAGATGTAAATATCTAATTTAAATGACATACAACGAAGAAGACGAGATGGAAAGAGCAATAGTGAACCGTACCTACAATGTAAAAAAAACAAAGGGATCAGAACATCCAGTTCAGCCGAGAAAAGATATTGATTGGTTGAGATCCGAAAGGATCCTCATCCAAAAGAAGAGAGAAAAGAGAGGAAAAAAGGAAACAAAGAGAAATGAGAATTGAGAATGAAGAAGAGTGATGAGTTGAGTCTTACTTTATGGCTGAAGGAGACGGTGACATTGAAAAGACCAGATAAGAATACTTACTCAGGAGATTTTTGAGTTATCCAAGTAGTACCGAGTAATATTTTTTACCGCCTTAGTATTTTAAATTTTTTATCTCGGACATGAAATACCTAAATTGCTTTAAAAGAAGGATCTTAAAATATTTAAGTACAACATATGACAATTTCTGTTTGGAAATTTCCAAAGATTGATCATCTGTCGCAATAAATGACGTAATATGTTTGATAGTTTACAACAGATGTGTAATATATTGCAATAGATTACCTAATCTGTTTGATTTAATCTAACAAAAAAGACATCTGTTGCAACAGGTTGAACATTTGGTTATATATAATTTCAATTGAGTTCATATGTTAGACTAATACCTTAATTGAATAATCTAGGACTAGGGGTGAGTTATCATAGGGACAACTACAACTTCAATTGTGACTTTTAGCAATTGTATGATGAGACGGTATTATGTTTCTCCCGACCAGAGTCGTCGATCGATCACTCTGAGCCGAACTGATTCTTACTACCTCATATGTTCAACTAATACCTTAATTGATTAATCTAGGACTAAGGTACTAATACCTTAATTGAATAATCTAGGACTAGGGGTGAGCTCTCATAGAGTCAACTACAACTTTAATTGAGTCTTTTGGCAATTGCATGATGAGATGGTATTGCGTTCCTCCCGACCAGAGTCGTCGATCGATCACTCTGAGCCAAACCAATTCTTACTACCTCATATGTTCAACTAATACCTTAATTGATTAATCTAGGACTAGGGGTGAGTTCTCATAATGTCAACTATAATAGATGACAACGCCTATTTGACTATTTACAACAGATGGGTAATCTATTGCTGCATATGACTTAATCTATTTGATAATTTTCAACAGATGGGCAATCTATTACAACAGATGACTTAATTTGTTTGATAGTTTACAACAAATTTGTGATATATTACAACAAATAACATAATATTTTTTATAGTTTACAACAGATGCATAATATGTTGCAATAGATTACCTAGTCAGTTTGATTTAATCCAATAAAAAAGACATTTTTTGCAACAGGTTGAATATTTTTTTATATATAATTTCAATTGAGTTCATATGTTAAACTAATACCTTAATTGAATGTGAGTTCTCATAGGGTCAACTACAACTTCAATTTAGTCTTTTGGAAATTGCATGATGTGATGGTATTACGTTCCTCCTGACCAGAGTCGTCAATCGATCACTCTGAGGCAAACTGATTCTTACTACCTCATATGTTAGACTAATTACTTAATTGATTAATCTAGTACATGGTACTAATACCTTAATTGAATAATCTAGGACTAGGGGTGAGTTCTCACATGGTCAACTACAACTTCAATTGAGTCTTTTGGCAATTGCATGATGAGACGGTATTGCGTTCCTCCCGACCAGAGTCGTCGATCAATCACTCTGAGCCGAACCGATTCTTACTACCTCATATGTTAGATTAATACCTTAATTGATTAATCTAGGATATGATACTAATACCTTAATTGAATAATCTAGGACTAGGGATGAGTTCTCATATGGTCAACTATTGATTAATCTAGGACTAAGGGTGAGTTCTCATAGGGTCAGCTACAATAGATGGCAATGCCTATTTGATAATTTACAATATATGGGTAATCTGTTGCGACATATGACAATCCATTTGATAATTTACAATAGATGGGTAATCTGTCGCAACAGATGACTTAACTTGTTTGATAATTTACAACAGATTCGTAATCTGTTGTTACCTAATCTAATTGATAATTTACAACAGATGCAAAATCTATTGCAACATGTTGAACATTTGTTTTTATACAATTTCAATTGAGTTCATATGTTAGACTAATAGTACCTAAATTGATTAATCTAGGACCAGGGGTGAGTTCATAGGGTCAACTAGAGTACTCGGTCAACTATAACTTCAATTATTTTTATACAATTTCAATTGAGTTCATATGTTAGACTAATAGTACCCTTTTGGCAATTGCATGATGAGAGGGTTAAAACTTACCCATATCTTTTATAATTTTAAAAATAATTAAGATCAATTCGGACCAAATTAATATTTTCAAAACTTGTCATTCTTTTCCAAAATACAAATCAACCCATACAAAATGTTTCATCATTTCAAATCTCGAGTTCTTACTATTTTTCTCTCATTCTCACTCAACAATACAGTACAGACAACAACTACTCAACAAATTTGCTCAACCCTTCAGAACAGATCGTTTTTTTTCTCATTTCCAACCACATAGGATTTATTTTCGACTTCATTCTTGCTTGTATCAATCATTTTCTTTGTCTTCGTAGGAAACAGAGTTTGAGAAGAGTTCTATATTTGTTATTTTTTTCTAAAAAATAAGGGATTTTAAGTTAATAATGAAAAATAAAACTTTTAGTTGTATTATCTTCGAGAATGGGTTTACAATTTTGAGTTTTGATGGTAAAATTATAGGAAGAACACATAAAACCCTAGTTTCTGTCACAGTATTCCGTTGACTATCGTGGTATTATTGGATGGTGTTTGTGGTGTTGGTGGTGGTGGTGTTTATGGTTGTTGTGGTGGCAATGGTGGTGGAATTGGTTGGTGGTGTTTGTGGTGGCTGTCGGTGGTGTCGGTATTCGTGGTGTTTGTGGCGTTGGTTGGTGGTGTTTGTGGTGGTGGCTGTTGGTGTGTCAGTATTCGTAGTGTTTGTAATGTATTTTTTAAAATTTATGCATACATCAATTGTAATGTAATTTTTGTTTTTCTGTTGTTTGTAGGTAAAACATGTCTCCCAAAAGAAAAGAAAGTAAAAGTGGATCAATGTCTGACCACCCCAAAAAAAGGCTATAGTACAGAGGGATTCGAAGGAGCTTCCTGAACAATCTCAGTCAGGGAAAAGTGAAGCTGGGGAGAGATATGAAAACAACATTGAGGGAGGTGGACAAGGGTCAGTAGATGGTGATGAAGAAAATGAAAGTGAGAAAGTGGAGGAATTAGAGAGTGAGAAAGAGAAAGAGGATGATCATCAACATGATGATAATGGATCACCAATAGGGCATGAATTAATATCGACATCCCAGCATGATCCTGTCAAAACTTTTAGTATTGACAGGTTTTAAGTTGCGATGCCGATAAATGACCCAAAAGCAGAACTAACTGGTCAAATTGTACTTAAATGCCAGATAGAGAAATTTTTTGAACATTTTAGGAAAATTATGATGAACAAAAACATAGATGGACTTTTCAAGAAGAGCTTCTTTGGATGCTTTCTTGAGCTGCCTGAGGACCCCCCCCTGCCCATTTTTATCTCCCTATGACGTTGGTATATGGTCTTCTCAAGCGTAGGATCAAGTACGTGGGGGATGATAGAGATCTGGATGAGAGGGGCAAAAAGAAGATGGATGAAATCTAGATCAACTACTGTGGCATGCCTGTTTGTTTTGGCTTGCAAAAGTTTGCCATAGGACGGGCTTGGGATGCCATCGTCTAGAAGAACCACCACCCCTCAAAAGATCCAAGGCAAAAAAATGCAAGGAAAAAATAGATGGGTTGTTTAACATTTCTCAACGTGGCTGCAAAGCATCGGATTTGTTGATAGATCTCGAGGATAAAACCATACCAGAGTAGTACAGAGAGAAATTGTGCTTAGTTTGGTTTGCCCATTCGGTTATATTGGCAAGAGACATCAACAAGGTCATAGAAGATGATTTGTTGGCGTGTGCTGAGGATTTTGATAAATTCAACAATTATCCCTGGGGATATGACAACTTCTACTTGACTGTCCAATATTTACTGACAAATCTATCCTCAGGGACGACTACATTATACGGCTTTCCTTGGGCTTTCATAGTAAAATTAATCACTAATTTTACTCATCCATTAATTTATATTTAATATAGTTATTATGACTTTTTTCTGCTTGCTTCTTGTTAACCTTTTTTAGGCTTGGGCATTTGAAGCCATTCCTCCTCTCTGAAAGCAGGTAATGGATTACCCGGATGAGGTTTCTCATCCAAGGATGTTTAGGTGGTTGGTTGTAAAGAGAAACACCAATATTAAGAAGGTTGATCTCTTTAACCCTTCAGATGATGCAGTACGTCTTCTTCAAGTAAAATAATTTTACTCAATGAAAGATATTGAATAGATGTTATATCTGGTGCAACAGATGTTATATCTGGTGCAACAGATGTTATATCTGATGCACCAGATGGGACATCTGTTGAGACAGGTTACCTGTCCTGTGCCAATCAATGCAATAAATGGATAATCTATTGTGACAGACGATTGATATCTTGCATCAGATTACCCATCTGTTGCTTTGGTTCTCTGAACCTGACTTCTAACAGATTAACCATCTATTGCAAATTATGCAATAGATGTATAATCTGATGTAACATATTGTTAATCTATTGCGATATACAGATCATCTATTGCATAATATATTACCCGTCTTGTGTAACTGTTGTAACAGATTTGTAATCTGTTGCGCAGATGATTGATATTTTACATCAGATTATCCATGTGTTGCTCTGTTTCTTTGAACCTGACTCAAATAGATTTTAACCATATACTGCAAACTATGCAACAGATGGGTCTTTTTTAAAAAAGTAACCCAACTGTGAAAATTATTATATTATATGATTTAAATGTATCTGTCTTTTTTTCTTTTTTATTGGTAGTGCATCCATGGATCGTGCCTACTAAGAAGGAGTCGATGATGAATTCTTATATTACTCTAGGTCATGTTGATACTATAGAAGACCCAACGGTGGAGTTGATAAAGAAGGAATTGGCTGGAGCAACAGCCATAAAAAGAGCAGTTAGGCAAGGTCAGCCTAATGTTGAGGCTCTTCATGACCAACCTACTAAGGCAGATCCAGGAGCTTCTTCTGGTGGAGTTGTTGGTGTTGGTGGTAGGCATGTTGATTCTGCTACCACTCATGATGATGAGCATATTGATGCTCAAGAAAAAATAAATATGTTGAAAAACACCCTTTTTCACCCTTACACAGGTCCCTCTCACCCCTCTTCACCCTCATGTTCTCATTGTGAATATGAAGAGTGCAAGGACATCCAGGATAAACTCTTTGAAAAAGTAGAGGTTATCTCTAAAGCTATCGAAGAATTAAAATCCAAGAGGTGTGTCATACCATCCAAGAAGATGAGGTAGCCACACACTCCTCCAATGTTGGTTAGGAGAAAGAAAAGAGTAATTAGAGACGTACTCTCCGATCAGAAATAAAAAAAATTACAATTCCTCCCTCTCCAAAAGCTGTTGAAGTTCAGGGGCAAGTCAAGAAGGTGGACATATATGCGGAACTTGGCGCCAAAGAGAAGAGGGATCTGCGGCAAGCCAAGAATACCAAGCCAGGCGCACCAAATTACCCCAGGCCTCCCTTTTCCTCCTCCCCCAAGACTTTCAGACTATGATTGATATGCATATGCCGTACGAGGATAAGGCAAGTTTACTTTTCCTAACCTAGCCTTCTAATCTACCCCATAAAGAAGAAGCTACACAACAGATATGAAATCTGTTGCAATAGCTGGGTATACTGGTGCAACTGGGAGTGGTTCTGTTGCAACTTATTATCCATCTATTGTATAAGTTGCGTTGGATTATTGATTCAGAGAACCCTATGCAACAGATGGACCATCCGTTGCATCTTTATAATTACTAACTTATTTAAAAATTGACTTCTTATATCATAGCATGTTGACAAATTTTTTTGCCTCATGATGAAAAGGCAATTAACGTACCGGGAAACTTATGACGCTGCCGATAGGATAATGGACCTCGACTTCTTTAAGAAGCTCAAGGATAGGTACGATCAACTCAATGGGGAGGGGCCATCCCACGGCATGAGACTTGATTTCGTAGTTTCTACGTTGGACTTGGTTGAAGAAAAAATTATAAAATATGTAAGAGGAGAGAGGCCAAATCCACACGGCAAAAGCTGGATCGAGGAAAAGAGGATTCTTACAGTCATTAGCATGAACGCCATGCATTATTCGGCTGTTGAGATACTACTCGAGGAGGGAAAGATCAATGTTTATGATTGCAACGAACCTCTTATCGATGATTTTGATCTTTTTCTCCTCGTGGATCCACTGATGGAGCTGTTGCCCATCTTATTGAGGGAGAGTAAACCGATGAATCATTTTCCAAATGAAGTGTTGATTAAGAAATCATGGGATTTTGAAGGTCGAAACAAGGGAATAATCCTTCCAAAAAATGATGTCGGTTACGCGAGCGGCTCGCACGCTCTTGCACACATCGAATGTTTGGTGACCGGCACAAAAATGGCCGAGCCAATAACTTTTCTGTGCGACAACACTGTGGCAAACCTACAAGAGGTCTGGGCTTATGGGGTACTAACTGGACGCTTGGAGCCTGTGTATATAGAAGAGCTTGTGAAATAGCAATTTTTAATTTCAAGTCACCCATCACTTTATTACATGTACATGTAGTGGCAATAATTTTTTTCTGATGAAAGTTGAGTTTTTTATAATGCAATAGATTATCAATCTGTTGTAAAATATATTGAATTTGTTCTGGCAGATAGTTTATCTGTTGCAATAAGTTGGTCATCTGTTGCATTATGCCAATGTTATTTTTACGTAATCTAAGTCTAATCTGTTGCAACAGTGGGAAGACCTGTTTGATAATTTCCAATAGATGACCTAAATTTTACAACATATGCCTAAATCTTTTTGATATTTTCCAACAGTTATGCTTGAATATCCATGTGCTCGACAACACCAAACCAGTAGCAAATACACAACCACCATAAAAATTTCAGCAATTAGGCTTGAATATCTATGTGCCCAACAACACCAAACCAGTATCAATAACGGCAACAATGTAGTATTTTCTTGCTCGATTTCGTTTCTCTTCAGAAGCCTTGACTTTGTTCAACAAACCCCAGATTACACGATTTGCTTGTGAAGGGTATCATTTTTCATACCAATTAAAGTAATCGCATCCACCCAATTTCTATAAAAACAAGAACATAATTACAAAATAATTACAAGTCAATAATTAATCAACTAATTAAATATAAAAAATATTACCTTTGAAATCTTACAAGTAAAAAACCTACGACTTGGATTTTGTTGAGTCCAAGAAGTCTTTAACAGAGCTTTATGACCGCACTTATAATATCAAAAATCTTTATCACAAAAAATAGTGGAAGATGCGCTCGACATTGGCAAGCTCAGTTGGAAAAAATAAAAAAAATGAAGAAAAGAAAGACCAAATGCAAATAATTTGAAGAATTTGGATAGATAAAAGAAGATGACGATGAACAAGAAAATTTGGGAATTTAGGGTTAAATTTTAGGAGGAAGATGAATAAATAAGACAATGGGGGGGAAATGACCGTTGGGGGCCAAATGACGGCAAGTCATCAAAAAGTGCCAAACAGACACATTTGATGCCTATTTTATTTTACGTGTTTAAAATGAACACTGTTTACTTGGTGCCTATTTTATTTTAGGTGTTTGAATTGAACACCGTCGATGGGTTCTGCCTTTTTATTTCAATTCACTTTAACTTTTTTTACACGTAGTGGCAATTTTTTATGTCCAACGAAAGTTGAATTTTTATAATGCAATAGATTCTCCATCCGTTGTAATAGTTATTCTACCTGTTCTGACATATAGTTTATCTGTTGTAATAGGTTGGTCATTTGTTGCATTATCTCGATGTTTCTATCTAAGTCCATCTGTTGCAACGGTGGGAAGACCTGTTTGATAAATTTCAACAGATTACCTACCTGTTACAACATATGTCTAAATCTGTTCAATTTTTTCCAATACATATGTCGTCTATTGCAACAAATACATTATCTATTGCAATATTTGAATCTAGTATTCCTTTTCAATTAATAAGTTCAAATCTAAGGAAAAAATAAAATTCATAGACAAAATAAAATAAATTGAAGCCTTCAAAAATTAACTGAAATAAGTCAATGAATAAATGAAATATAAAAAAATTGTTATGGGTACAGATCTCAACAAATACATCAACAACAATTTAAGTATGATGCCAAGGATTACTTTGACAGGCTCAAGCTATAAAGATCTACTTAATATGGACAAGTTGTTCTTCATCCGGTGCTATGGAATTCGGCTTTACTCATAGTGGATCTTTATTGTCGCTTACGTACAGTTTCTGCGCTTTCTGTTCTCCGTATTTCCATAAAAAGAGTAGCATATTATCAATGTTGTTCAGCAGTAGCTTCTACATCCACCTAAAAAGCCAGAATTGGTCAGTGCTAATCACGGAGATATAACAAAATGGAAAATGATAACTTATCTGTTCTAATAAATCAAACAGGTCTTCCTCCTGTTTTAAATTATCCCAAGCAGATTATATTTCTATTGCAATAATGAATCAACTGTTGGGATAAATTTCTACATGATGAAGACCTGTATGATAATTTCCAATGGATGAACCATCTGTTACAACATATGAATCATTTGTTACAGCAGATAGGTAGTTTGTTGGTACAAATAAAAACAGTACAAAGAGCTGTTTGATTTGCTAAAATAGATGAGACATATGTCGCAACAGATACTTTATCTGGTGTAATAAGTTAGTCAATTGTTGCAATTGATGTATATATCTGTTTGATATTTTTTAGCAGATGTGTCATCTGTTAAAAGAGATATGTGTCTATTTGTTTTGTTAGTTGGAAGACATATATATTCACCTTCTTCATCTCATGCTGCTCTCCTTTGGACATTTTACATTTCTCAATGCAACACACAGACAGGGGAGTTGTAATTTTACTTTTTTGGATGCTTGATAATGCCTTGGAAATCACTTTCCTTCTCCTCTTAGCCCTAATCTCTAATAGAGCGGATGGAAATAAAATCGTCTTTGATGGAATGAGACTCCTCTTAAATGTCAATTCCTTTACAAAAGCAGTTAATGCATTAATAGCATTAATCACTATATTATGTTTCGCCCTGCAATCTTGACATTTACATGCAGAACATTCGCTGGGAGAGGCAAAATATGTATAATCAGTATGATCATACTCATAATGGTTTACTTTAAATACTGTAAGAGGAGCATCATTAGCACCAACAGCAGCGCCACTACCACCACCAGTAGCCCCATCACCACTAAGACCATCAACAACAACAAGCCCACCTTCCAAAATTATTTTTCTTGTAATGGTTATTGCTCCAAATAATTCTATTTTTATTCTGTTGATGACCTTAGGGTCCGATAAAGTTTGCACAGATCGTAAAGTAAGAAAAAATGGCATCTTCAACTCTCGATTGGTTGGAACTAGAGACGGATGCCCAATCTAACATAAATCATTACATATATTAGAATGATGATTAGATCATTCAAAAAAATCATTAATTAAAAGAAAAGATTAATTATAATTATACTTACTGCATCCTTCGAGGGGTTGAAGAGATCAAGAAATTTTGCATTTTTATCAATTTTGACCGACAACCATCTTAAGATTCTTCGACAGGATACTCCTTCCTGGTAGTTCACTTGTTGTCTCAAATAAGAAATGGCTTCAAACGTTCAAGCCTATAAAATAAAGACAATAAATCAAAACCATTATTGAGTAAAAAAAATGAATGATATCATAACAAAAGAAAGAAATATTTACCATGAAAACCCATGGGAAGCCATATAAGTTGACTGTCTTTGGTGCTAACGGAGTCAACAAATATTTAACAGTCATTTTGAAGCTTTCATAACCCTAAAGATAGCTGTTTAATGCCTCAAGATCCTCGGAGAGCTTTATTAAACCGAGGCTTATGTTGTTGTTAACATCTCTCGCCCAAAGAATATTATGTACAAACCAAACCAAGCACAGTGACTGTTTGTGCTTCTTTGAAAGTCATTTACCTTTCAACGCTTTTATTAAATTTTTGTTTTTGAAGTTTGGACCAACAATGGACACCAGGTCATCACGATAGTATAACTTGAGAAGGAGGATAACATTTTAGTCCAGTAACTATGACAAACTCCTTCCAACCAAAACAAACAGGCATGCTACAGTAATTTATCCATACCTCATCCATCTTATCTCTGTTTTCATACATAAACCTACGCTTGAGAATTTTATATATCATTTTCATTTGGAAACGAGCATTGTTGTCCTCCAGTAAATCAAGATATTTCCTAAAATAGCTTCCCTGAAATAAGCATCTAATTTTTATTCTCGAAGTATTTTTCTGAAGTCATCGAAAGGTTTTCCCATGGCTGACTAAACCACGAAATCAGCCGTTAAATCTGTGGCACCATCGCACTGTATTCTCACAGAATGACGATCAATGCTGAAGGATTTGACCAACTCTTTGGTGGAAGGGCTATTAGCATTTGCATCATCTCTTTTGAAACATTCCTCCTTCCCATGTTCATCATATTCTGCTCCTGATTGAGATAATGCTTGTAAAGCAAGCTCATAGAGTGGTTGATGTAGTCCAGCTGTTTCACGTGTTCCTTTACTTGGACTTGATTCGGTTTCTGTTCTTTTAGGAATTATATTATCTAAAATTAACCAGAACATAAAAAATATATTATAGCTGATTAATACATCGTTAAAAAGGGATAACAGCAAATCAAACAAGCAAAATAGAAAAATAACAGTTGCAATAGATCACCAATCTGTTGCACCATGTAGTATATCTGTTGCAGCATATAACTAACCTGTTGCAGCGGATGAGTAATCTGTTGTAATAATACAAAATATATCACTCATCTTTTAAGATAGATAAATGGTTTGTGCAACAGATCACATATTATTGTGACATATAAGTGATCCATTAAAACAGTTAAATAACCTGTTGCAACGGATGAGTAATCTATTGCGACAATACAAAACAAATCACTCATCTGTTGAGAAAAATAAATGGTCTGTGCAGCGATCACACATCTGTTACAACATCATCTATTGTAATATATGAGTGATCTGTTGGAACAATTAAATAACCTGTAGCAATGGCTGAGTAATCTGTTGTGACAATACAAAACATATCACTTATCTGTTAAGAAAGATGAATGGTCTGTGCAACAGATCACACATCTGTTGTGACATCATCTGTTGCAACATATGAGTGATTTGTTAGAACAATTAAATAACCCATAGCAATGACTGAGTAATCTATTGCGACAATACAAAATATATCACTCATCTGTTGAGAAAGATGAATGGTATATGCAACAGATCATACATCTATTGTAACATATGAGTGATCTATCGGAATAGTTAACTAACCTGCAGCAACGGCCGAGTAATCTGTTGCGACAATACAAAACATATCACTCATCTGTTGAGAAAGATGAATGGTTTGTGCAACAGGTCACACATCTGTTGCAACACATGAGGGATCTATTGGAATAGTTATAAACGGTCAATATTATTTAGATTTCTTCCAACATAGGGTTGTCTATCGCGGAAGATGAATGATCAGTTGGAAAAATCAAGTCTTGGACATTTTCTGTTGGAAGAGTTGATAGGATTTTATCCAACAGGAGGTTCATTTGTTGCATCAGATCATTAATTAGATGGTTCTTCCGTTGTATCAGATGGTTAATTAGTCGCATCATATTTTTTTATCTGGTGCTTAATCTATTGCAACATATGGTTAATCTGTTGCATCAGATAGTTAATCTATTGCATCAAATAATTAATCTGTTGCATCAGAATTATAATCTGATAGTTCTTCGGGTGCATCAGATGGTTTATCTGTTGCATCATATGACAAATCTGTTGTATCAGATGGTTAATATGTTACACCAGATGGATAATCTGTTGGAGAAAATAAAAAACAGTAGCACAATTTTGTTCAACAAAAAAACAGCAATATCACCATTTTTACCAAGAACAAGAACAGAACAAATTTACCTAAATTATTATTTTATTTTTATAAACACAAATAATAAAAATCAAACTTCAAAAATATGCAACAAATAATAAAAAAACATAATTCACTTCGAAAAGAGAAGAGAAGAAATACCAGAAATTAGGGTTTTATTCAAACTGCATTTCAAATTAATGCAATAAATATTAAAATTGTTAACCAATACTATAAGAGAAGTTGACTCAAGTTCCTCGTTTTCTTCAAAACTAAAAAGGCCATAAATTTTTACCTATGAAAGAAGAAAAGGAACGATGAAGAATTCGAAGTTGTTGTGGCCGGAGAGCAAGGCTGTCACGTCGTTTGAAGGTTGAAGTCGAAAAAAACTCGAAGCTCAACTATTTTTAGTCGGATGTTGAAGTCACCGCGGATTGAAATGAAAAATTTGCAAAATAATTGGTTGGGAGAGAGTTGAGAGAAGTTGTCGAGAGAGGGATGAGAGACAGGTTGATTTGAATTGAAGAGGGGAACTCGAAGTCCAACTATTTATCGCCGGGGGTGGAAGTCGTCGGGGGTTGAAGGGAGAAATTTTGTAGAACTGTCGGTTGGGAGAGAGTTGAGAGAAGCTGTCGAGAGAGAGGAGAGAGTGGTTGATTTGGATTGAAGAGGGGTGTGGGTTGATTTGTATTTTTGAAAAGAATAAAAAGTTTTAAAAATATTAATCAAGTTCACAATTAACTTAATCAAGTTTCCTAATGATGTTTGACCCTTTAAGTTGGTCAATTTCACCAATCCTTTATTCAAGACTTAAAAAACATCTTTCCTTCAATTTTCTCTAGAAAGTACTAGAAATTACAATAATTAAAAAATCAAAATGTGTAGAAACTTTACATAAAAAAATTGGTTGACTCTCTAAATTTTATCAATACATATAAATTGAAATAGAAACAACAAAATATGTTATCTGAAAATTATGTAAAAGGATTATAAATTACAATAATTAACAACTTAAAATATTTAAAAACAACACGACAATTTAAAAATTATATTAAAAATTTCATTGTCTCTCCAAATTTTATTGGTGTCGCATAAATTGAAATAACAAAAGTAACATATATTATCTACAAAATTATAAAGTATTATACATCATAATAATTAATAACTTAAAATATTTAAAAATCATTCAAAATATTTAATTAACTCTTAAAAATTTAATGATATCACATAAATTGAGACAAAAAAATAATTTATGTTGGGCCCGTGCATGCACGGGCTCTATGCATCCAGTATCTATAATCTATAATATATTAAAAGTGTGAAGACCCTTAGAAAAGTGATTCGAACTTTTTGCCCTTTATTAAAAAATTTCACAATAGACAAAATCGTCTTTTTTACTAAATTTCTTCAATTATCATATCACAGTTTTTATATTATTTATTATTAGCCATAATTAATATGTAAGATTCACTTTTGGATTAGAATTCAATATCAATTAAAATATTATTACACGTCGTATTTTCTTTATTTAGATTTATTATCCACTTTAGGTTAGGACTATTCTACCAAAATTATCACTTTAGGTTAATTAGGACAATATATATTCTACACAAATTTTCCTGGACTACAAAAAAAAAATTAGGTTTAGCCGTTTAGGTTTCACAATTTAATGCCGTTTTTAGTTTTAAATTTTTTTTACTAATTAGTTTTACTATTACGTTAGTTTGATTCGAAAAATTATGTTATATTTTCTTTGTATTGATTGATAGGATTTAGATGTAATTATTTTTGTCTGAAGTTTAGGTTTAATTGTATTGTTCTAACATCTTGATAATTGTGTTGTTGTAGTTTCTATCATGTTACTATATGCCATTTTGTAAAATTAATACAGGTGGTGGATGAATGTTCGGTCAAACTTTGAGTAATTTTTGTATAAATTTAAGGTTTAGTTATATCTTTCTGATGTCTCGATTATCATATTGTGTTGTTGTAGTTTCTGTTCTATTGCTATCTATTATTTTTTCTGCTTAATACAGGTGATAGATGAATGTTTGATCGGGCTTTGAGTAATTATGTGTAAAGGTTAGGTTAAATCTTATTGTTCTGATATTCGATTATCGTATTGTTATTATGTTATATTTTCTTTGTATTGGTTGATAGGATTTGTATGTAATTATTTTTGTATGAAGGTTAGGTTTAATTGTATTGTTCTAATATCTTGATAATTATGTTGTTGTAGTTTCTATCCTGTTACTATATGCTATTTTCTAAAATTAAAACAGGTGGTGGATGAATGTTCGATCAGACTTTGAGTAATTTTTGTGTAAATGTAAGATTTAGTTGTGTCGTTCTGATGTCTCGATTATCGTATTGTGTTGTTGTAGTTTCTGTTTTGTTGCTATTTTCCATTTTTCTGCTAAATACAGGTGATAGATGAATGTTTGATCGGGCTTTGAGAAATTATGTGTAAAGATTAGGTTAAATCTTATTGTTCTAATATTCGATTATCATATTGTTTGTTGTATAGTTTCTATTTGCTATTTTTTTTTATTAATTCAGGTGATAAATAAATGTTTGGTTGAGCTTTGAAGAATTTTTATGTAAAGATTAGGTTTAATCTTATTGTTCTAATAACTTGATTACCTGTCCGATTTTTATTTGCTATTTTTCTGCTTAATACATATGGTAGATGAATGTTCGAATGAGCTTTAAAAAAAATTGTGAAAAAATTAGATTTAATCGTAGTTGAACAACATATTTAGATGTGTTTTTAATCTTCACTCTTAACAAAAATATTTTGAAAAAAAATTCATCAAAGATGACTGGTTTAGTGTATTGCCAATAAATCAATAAAGAGGACAAAATATTACTCATCTAAAAATTGATAGTAGCCATTAGATTAGGAGAGTCTAAATCAGAATTTTAAAGACGAGAGAAGAGTGCATTTGGATTATTAGCAGCAACAAAAGTTAGCTTACTTAGAACTGAGTCGTTGCGGTTTATAGGAGGCATAAGAATATTTATTTTGTTAGGGATATTGGCTTCACAACGAATCTTAAACTAAGATGTTTCAGGAGCATCGATAAGATAACATGGAACTGAGAGCAGTGAGGACGCTATAGCCTATGGGCAACCTTAAGGAAAGTGGCCATAATTTTCTCCATAGTTGAATTTTGATTCTTCTACGGAAGCTTGAAAGGAAGAGTGAGCGGTTGAACACTAAAACGTATGTGGAGTTCGGATAGTGTGACTTAATTTGGAACGAATGAGAGATCTGATCAGTCCATGTTATTATATATGAATGAACAATATCTAAATAGTTAACAAAAGATTGAAACAACAATAAAATTTGAATATAAATTCACCAAATCTTGGACCCCTTCGTTCCAAAAGAGGTGCAATACTATTGTTATTGTTTGAGAACTATCTATTCCTTTTCACTAAAAACAAGAATCTTTTAAAACATTACAATTTATATTACTTTTATTAAAATTTAAATATCTAAGTAGAACAAGAAAATCAATGCACGGTATAAAATCAGATAGAGTACTTTAGAGTTTAGACATTGTATGCCTCTTTGGCGATAGAAAAGTATTTACTATATGACTTTCAATAATTTTAATAATATCCTATTTACTAGAACAAATTCACCAACAGATTCTTTAAAATTAATAGTGATAGGAGTCACAAAGATAATTTAAGTGGAGGATGATGATGATAAGAGATTCAAAGGAAAGATGATAATGACCTATTCTATTCACTTTCACGAGTAATATTGCAGAAGTTAAAACTCTACAATTTGAGGTTCAATGATATATAAAATACCCAAGGCTTATCTCTTTCTCTTTTTCTTCTTTTCTTAAATAAGAAAAAGTTGACTTTGCAGTGTTATTGTGGTATGAAGTTTGTCATGTCTGTATGATAAGTTACATATAAATTAGGGATTGTATCTCACCCCTATAAATAGGTATCGCGCATTTTTATCATTAATTTTAATATTGGCAATTCTTCTTTTATTTTCCATCATTGTTGTTGTTGTCGCCTTTTTGAAACTCTTCTAAGTAGACAGTTGCCAAAAATTAAAAAGAGCTACTGATTTAAAAAAGATAATTATTGTTTTGGATAATTAAGAAACATAATTAAAAAAAAGAAAAAGAAAAAATACAAATGGAGGTGAACAACCTCTGGAAACACCCTTGTGTTGTCACGGCATGGGCGGAGCTACCTATATCAAAGGGTGGTCAGATGCGCACCCTTTGTCGAAAAATTATGTTGTATACATAGGCTAAACGTTAGCTATTATGAGTGTGTATTTAATGTTGCACACCCTTAATGCAACTGAGAAGAAAATTTGCACACTCTTCATCAAATTTCTGGCTCCGCCACCGTGTCACGGGTTCAGGCCTTGAAAACAGCCTCTGACATAAATGCAAGGTAAGGTTGCGTACGATACACCCTTGTGGTGGGGTCCTTCCCTGGACACCGCGCATAGCGGTAGCTTTAGTGCACCAGGCTGCCCTTTTTTTACAAATAGAGGTGAATGTGAGAGGAAGCCTAAAAAATTCTATTGTTCTCCTTACACAAAGTTGTATAAATATTTATTTTGATCTTCTATGGGTAGTATAGGTAGAATAAGAACATAGAGAGGCCAACTTAAATATTATAGGTTGCTCGGATTTTCAGAGTCTTGAAAAATATTAGTTTCAAAAAAATTTCGTACTCTTATAAAGTAAAAACGTTTTCAGATTTCATTTGTGTTATCATATGTTTTTAGTAACTCGGAAAAGAAAAGACTAAAGTTTATGTAATAGTGAGACAAGTAAATATAGTTGTAAGAGGCGAGCGGGTTATAACTTAATAGTGATTGTTAATTGAAAAATGGAATCTAAGATTGTATGTATCCTTAAAATTTGAAATTTTTTTGTCTTAGTTCATTTTTCGGTTGTATGACCACATAGGAACAGACATCCACATCATCAATAGTCTCACTCTGGTTCAATTTAGTTTTGATTTCATTTCTTTTGAGTCGAGAATCTATTAAAAACAGTCTATGATTGTGTAGTCATATTAGATCATTGCTTCCACAAGCATTAAAAATTTCACTGATTCAATTCTACTTTGATTTCATTTCTTTTGAGCTGAAGATCTATCAAAAGCAGTCTCTTTACCTCACAGAGATAGGCGCCTCACAAAAGAAAGGGTAAGCTCTGTACATTCTACCCTCTACTTGCGGGGAAAATGTCTTTTTACATCATAGAGATTTCACAAAAGAAATGACAATATCTATGTATATTTTATCCTCTACTTATACGACTACACTAGTTATCTTATTGTCATTGTGTTATTACTTTTACATTGTTTTATTTTTCTTGCATGGAGTATAATTTTACTTATTAACACGAGATACACGTACAAAGCACGTACACTAAACTAGTAGAAATATATGTGTAAAAGATATAGTATGACATTTTTTGAAATAAGGGAAAAAGACGTTACATGTGTGAAAATTCAAATATCGTAAGCGATTTACTTACATTTTACAAATTAAGGTGAATTAGAGTAAGAACATTAACCCAAGAACACTATAAATTCGCCAAGAATATAAATGCAAGACGGCTCAAGCAAATTCAAATCGGTTGGAATTTAAAATAAGTTTGTATGGGAAAAGTTTTGAAAAAAAAAGTGTAAATCTAGATCATTAGCTAATATCACCAATGAATGCCATGAGATGATTTGAATCTTCTATACTGTAATTAGAGTTCTCATATTCGAACATTAAAAAGAACAAAACAAAAAACGTAGGAGTATCTCTTTCTTTACGAGTCATATTATATTATGTAATTCTGAAGAGTAAATTTCATGGGTGGTTATCCAGCTTTATGTTCATTATCTAAAAGTCATTATTCTTTATTTTGTTACACAAAGTCATTTAACTTTGTCTCATCTTTCACGAAAGTCACTTTGACTAAATTTGGTTAAAACTCTTCCTAAAACGTGAGATTAAATAAGAAAAAAAAATTGTCTGTTTGAGGGTAGGTTCAAAATGACCCCTCAAATATACTTATGAGCAGTTTTGGTGCTTTAAACTTGCTAAATGTGGGTATATTTGACGTTCATGAAATACTTAACTAATAGACTACATATATAATTATTAAATACATCTGGGTTATTCTGTAATTAGTTATTCTTCAGTTCTCTATATATACAGCTGTAACCCCTTCAATATTAATGAGATCAATTATTATTAAATCTGTATCATGGTATCAAAGCTAGGGTTTCTTCTTCCGCCCAAACCCTAATCTCTCCTCTTTTCCGACGTGTGTGCGCCGCCGCCACCGTCTACACCACGCCGCACGGCCTCCCTCCTCCGCCGTAGGTCGGCGCCATGGACAAGGTTATTGATCCTCTGTCAAAATTACCGTCTGGAGTAAAATTACTGCTCAGGAATCTCCACAATCTCATCCCCGAAAAATTATCTGACAACAACTACCCGGCCTGGGCACTTAACGTCCGCACCGCCCTCGCAGCCAACTTGCTGCTCGGATGGATTGACGGTGCGGAGAAGCCGCAGCCCGAGACAGCCGAGAAGGACGGCGTCAAGCTCCCAAATCCCGACTACCTTCCGTGGATGATCGTAGACACTCAGATCCGAGCCTGTCTTCTCGCAGTTATTAGCCCCTCTGTGCACAAACACGCCCGGGGTTTTCTCACATCGGCTTCACTTTGGGACGCACTAGCCACAAGGTACAACTCTGTGTCCACGGCTCATATTTTTCAGTTGCGTGACAAATTGCATACTCTTCGGAAGGGAACGAAGACGATGACTCAATACCTTGATGATGTGGCCTCTATTCTGTCTGACCTAGATGCTGTGAACGAGATTATTCCTGAACGAGACGTGGTGAATGCCGTGATACGTGGTCTTCCGGCTGGCTATTCCTCTCTCAAACAGCATATTCGCCTCTCGCCTGTCGAAATCACTCTGAATCAACTGTCTGGATGGCTTAATGCAGAAGAATTGAATCTAGACATGGAACACAAATTACTGCTCGGAGAAGCCAGTTCCACCCCTGGCGTCACGGCTCTTTACTCGGCTGGCAGCGGAGGCTCGGCCAGGGGTCGCGGTGACGATCGCCGTAACCAAGGGCGAGGCAGCGGCGGCGGTGACCGTCGAAACACCGGGCAGCAAGGCAGAGGCGGGCCTCCACCGAGGGACGGCTTCCAGTCAGGCCGCGGACAGGGACGAGGAAACCAGCGGATGCCCACACGAGATCTTCCGACGTGCCAAATTTGTGCTAAACGGGGCCATTCTGCGGCTAATTGCTGGTATCGTTATGATGACTCGCAGAATGTAAATAGCCAGTCCGGAGGATCAAGGGCGATGCATGCGTCCACAAACGCTCAATCTGGCGATTGGTATCTAGACACAGGTGCTAACACCCATGTGACGTCGGATTATTCACAACTTCAAGCTCCTCATCCGTATCATGGCTCAGAAACTATTACAGTAGGCAATGGTCAATCCCTTCCCATCACAAACACCGGCTCTGGGTATGTCTATACCCCAAATGGTAAATTTCATCTCTCAACCCTTCACCACGTCCCTTCCCTCACATCCAATCTTTTATCTGTTTATCGCTTTACTAAAGAAAATAACTGCACCCTCATCTTTAATGACACCAATTTCCAGATAGTGGACAATACCACGAACCGGGTGCGGTACACGGGCCGCTGTGAGCATGGGCTATACACTCTTCCATCCAGGTCTCCGTCTGTTGTGAGTCAAGCCATTCTCTCGTCAACCTGGCATCGCCGGCTTGGGCACCCATCATCCGCCATCACCAAATCCATTTTATCTTCCTTAGGTTTTAATTTTTCAGAAAAATTACATTGCGAGTCCTGTTCAGTGTCTAAATCTTGTCGTTTACCTTTTTCACTGTCTGAACACAAGGCCACTGCGCCATTTCAATTAATTCATTCTGATGTTTGGGGTCCAACCTCAGTTCCTTCTGTTCAAGGTTTTCGTTATTATATCTGTTTTGTTGATGATTACAGTAAATTCACTTGGCTTTATCCTCTGAAATTTAAATCCGAAGCTTATACTATTTTTGTAAACTTTGACCGAATGGTTCAAAATCAATTTAATGCCAAAATCAAAATTTTTCGAAGTGACAATGGCAAAGAATTTGTCAACAATGCATTTGGTGTTTTTCTTCAAAATCTAGGGGCTCTTCATCACACTTCATGTCCATATACCCCTGAACAAAATGGCGTTGCTGAGCGCAAACACCGTCACCTAATAGAAACAGTTGTTGCGCTCCTCCATGATTCCACCTTACCTGTTTCCTTTTGGGTTGATGCCCTTGCTACTGCCAACTACCTCATAAATCGCATGCCCACTCACACTCTCTCCAACTCCACTCCATATGCCCGTCTCTACAATCATCCACCCGACTATATTCATCTCCGCCCGTTTGGGTGTCTAGTTTATCCCTGGTTGCGTCCGCACACTCAACATAAACTTCAACCTCGGTCCACCCCTTGTGTCTTTCTAGGCTATCATCCCACTATCAAAGGTTACAAATGTTTCGATCCTGTATCTCAGAAAACATATGTTTCCCGTCATGTTCGTTTTGTGGAGGAACAATTTCCTTACACAAGTCTTTCCTCTACTCCATACTCCCCCAATCCACTTGGCGTTGTGCCATTATTTCCGTCCTTTTCTCACGCTCATGCTCCGGCTCACTCGGCACCTAACCCGGTACCCCACTACACCACTACCCACCCGAAACCCCAAACCTCCCACCCGAACACCCAGCTGACTGCCACACAACCCACCACTTCCCTACATCATACTCCTAACACACATACAGCCACCCCATCCACCGCTGCACATCCCAGCTCCCACGGCAGCCCCACCCAACCCCCGCCCACACATCATACAACTCCACCACCCCTTCCTAATCACCCTCCACTCAACACTCATCCTATGACAACCCGAGCCAAGGCCGGTACCTTCAAACCCAAAGCCTACCACACTCAAATACCCTTTGATGCACATCCCACAACTGAGCCTACTACCTACAACCAAGCCTCCAAAAATAGTTTCTGGTGCCAAGCTATGGATGAGGAATTTCAGGCTCTGAATGAACAACGTACATGGGATTTGGTACCTCTGCCTAGTAACCGAAAGTCTATTGGGTGCAAATGGGTGTTTCGCATCAAACGAAATTCAGATGGATCTCTTTCTCGCTATAAAGCACGTCTGGTTGCAAAAGGGTATCATCAGGAGTATGGTGTGGATTATAAGGAGACCTTCAGCCCTGTTGTTAAGCAACAGACTATTCGTTTGGTCTTGTCTCTTGCTCTTCACTATGATTGGCCGCTTCATCAGCTAGACGTCAGCAATGCCTTTCTTCATGGTCATCTTGAGGAAGAAATCTATATGGTTCAGCCACCGGGATATGTTAATCCCAACCGTCCTCACTATGTTTGCAAGCTTCGCAAATCACTGTATGGCCTGAAACAGGCCCCTCGTGCCTGGTACACACGTCTCTCTACTTTTCTGCAGGGTCTTGGTTTTCGCACCTACCATCATGACAACAGCCTCTTCACCCTTCACTGTTCTCGAGGGACAGTCATCATTCTTATCTATGTGGATGATATTGTTATTACAGGCAGCTCGTCGTCACTCATCACTGAAATTACTGAAGCTATGCATCGTGACTTCAAACTTAAGGACCTCGGTCCTCTGGAGTTCTTTCTTGGCCTCGAACTCATCCGCAAATCGGGAACCATATTGATGCATCAGACAAAATATACCCTTGAACTTCTAAATCGAGCTGGAATGACAGACTGCAAACCCGCGGTCACTCCCATGGCAGTCCGCCAATCCCCAGGGCCGAATACTCCCTTTGCCGATCCTACACTATATCGGAGCCTCGTCGGTGGACTTCATTATCTTGCTGTTACTCGTCCGGACATCCAATATGCAGTCAATCGAGTCTCCCAATCAATGCATGCTCCCACAGAACAACACTTTCAGGCCTTGAAACGCATTCTGCGCTATCTTCAAGGTACTCTTCACTGTGGAATTTTATTTCAAAAGGGCTCGTTTGATATATCTGTTTTTTCTGATTCGGATTGGGCTAACGACAAAGATGATCGAAAGTCCACTACTGGATATATTGTTATGATGGGACCGAATCTGATTTCCTGGTGCACCAAGAAGCAAACGCGAGTGTCCCGTTCCTCCACAGAAGCAGAATATCGTGCCATGGCTGCGGGTGTTGCTGAAGCCATGTGGTTACGATACCTTACGGATGCACTTGGCATTCCCCCCACGAAACCACAGATTTATTGTGACAATCAGTCCACTATTTGTGTTACCAAAAATCCAGTCCTTCATGATCGTATGAAGCATGTTGGGTCTGACTGTCACTTTGTTCGCGATGAGGTACTTGCAGGAGCGATGGCCACGCACTATGTCCCATCTACTGACCAGCTTGCTGATATTCTCACCAAGCCTCTTCCGTTACAGCCTTTTCAGTCTCTCTGCTCCAAGCTGCCCCTCGTTACCGCTGATCAGCTTGCGGGGGGATAATAGACTACATATATAATTATTAAATACATCTGGGTTATTCTGTAATTAGTTATTCTTCAGTTCTCTATATATACAGCTGTAACCCCTTCAATATTAATGAGATCAATTATTATTAAATCTGTATCATTAACAAACTCTGGTTGTTAAATTAATATTAAAGGTGAATACATTTAATTTTTCATGAAATACTTAACAAACTTTGATCATTAAATTTTACACACTGTAAAATAAAAATGAATTTAATATTGATTACATTTAGAGGCTTATTCTTTGTAATTTTATTTTTTTGATTTATTACAGGATTTAGTGTAACTTGCGAGATTAATTTATTTATTTATAGAATAATTTCATAGAGCCCTTTCGCTTCATACCGTTGATCTCTCGTGTTACATATTATACCGCAATTACTTTGATTATTGTGATTTCTTTGTAAAACTTTCTTCAACGTATTTATCACTAATGCAAAGATGAATACTTGAAATTAATTCTTTTATGAAATAATTGAAATTTCGAGGAGTGAAATACTTTTATAAAATTTTAAAACTTTTATTATGCCACCATTTTAACTTTCAACAAATCTTTCAGTTCCGTCCTCGTCCTCTAAATTTCTCCCGTCCAAAACATTTAAATATTTTTATTTCATAATAAATAATATATATATTTTTTCTTTTACTTAATCTATTTACCAAAAATATTATAGTTTACTTCACATATTCATTGTATTAAAAATAATATTCATAAAAAATATTACAAAATAATTTGAAAATCATATCTATTTACTAAATAGTGTACTGATAATATGAACAAAATAATATGTAGCAAAAGTAAAAAATAAAGATGTCTATAAATTAATCAAACAAAATACTATATTAGTAAAGGGTAAGTAAATGAAAATGTAATTATTGTATGTTTATGATAAATAGATTTTAAGATTTTTTTTTTGTTTTACTTTTGTCCAATTTCATTAATTTAGGACTTGTTTGGCCATGAAAATCAAAGACATCTTCACTTTATTTAGCATTTTTAAAATTGAAAATACAGTTAAAGTTATGTTTAGCCATAATATTTTAAAAATGGGGTATCTTTGAAGTTAAAAAATACTCCTATAAAAATTGAAAATTAGAGTTTTATAAAAATTAAGTTATTTTATGAAAATAAAAAATTTCAGATTTTCTTTTTGAAAATTTAGAAGTGCAAAAAGTGGATCCAAAAATAGTAAAAATACCTCTCGTAAGATGTTTTTCAAAAATTCAAATCTTGTAAAAATGTTTTTTAGAATATTTATGGCCAAGCAGGCATTCCGAAATAAAGTAAAAACACATTTCGAAATATTGTGAATAATATTTATGGGCAAATATCTACTTAATAGGTAAACATATGAAAATATAGAAGAATTATTTTTATTAGCAATAATATAGATCAAAATCGCTCAAAAGTATATTTGAAGGGCCATTTTAACCTGCCCTCAAACATAAAATATTTTTTTTTATTTCATCTCTAACATTTTAGGTAGGTTTTTAACTAAATTTTATCAAAATAACTTTTATAAAAGATAAAACAAAGTTAAAATACCTTTTATATAATAAAATAAAGAATAATAACTTTTATAATTAACACGGAGTTGGAGTGTTGGACCACCCACAAAATCTACTCCAAATCCGAATGAGTAGAGAATGCCTTGGCACCACTGACATTGATGGTTTGTATAAATTGGTCTACGAATAACATACGCCATGTAATTTGCCTGGGTGGGGTATCAGGCCTTGGTGGGTGGGAAACGTGTAATGTTGTTCAATTGGCATCCATGCAATCACAAGACCAACCAACTGTTTGGAACTGTTGTCTTTTACGCCGGCCACCCCACCCCACCCCCACCACGAAGAAAAAAAAGAATGGGAACTGCATCCTCTTCTTTTTTTGGGTCATAAAACTGCATCCACATATATTTACCATTAAATTTCCCCTTGTAGAATTGGTTTGGACATCAATGATATGACAAGTGACATATTTGGGTACTCCTGTGGAAACTGACATACCTGACCAGTCTAAGTATTGCTCTTTCTTTTATTTTTTTATTTTTTTTCTATTTTCTGCTTGGTATTTTATATTTATTTTAAATTTGGCTAATTTAAATTTGCATTGAGAAGTTTCATTTTTTGAAGTAAAGTATTGTTTACAATCTGCTATAGGCAATTTCATAATTGAGACTCTAACACAAATCTCTCTCTCTATATATATATATAATCTATATCTATAATCTATAATTTATAATCTATGTCACACCCCTTTTTTTCAACTTCCAAAAAAGATATAGTGTTTTAAGGTTGTAAAGGTTTTTTTATTAAAGTGATAAAATGAAGATTGGTTCCGAAAAAAGATTGTTTTTTTACATTCAAAATCAGAGTCGTCACTTGGCATAATCTGGTGTGCCAAGTCACCATTGGAAAATCCTTTTCGAAACCATTTGACTCTTTAAACCGATTTACGAACAGAGATTCCGGCTAAGGAATTCTGTTGACCGAGGGGAAGGTGTTAGGCACCCCTCGATCCCGTGGTTCGATCACGGTCGCTTGGTGGAGCGTATCGGCTAATTTGACATTACAAATGTACAAACCACATAAACACACAAAACAAGCAAACAAATAAATCACACAAAATTCAAAACAAACAAAAATAATGTTCAGTCCAAATTATACAATCCAAAATAAAAGAGGTGCTGAAATATAAAACCTATTTTATTATAAACTAATCCTAAACTAAACTCCACCCGACGTTCCGGGCCTTGATCACGAGCCTCCTTTGCGTACATGCTACTTCGGGGCATTCCCCGGATAAATTAATACAAATCCTTCGGGGCATTCCCCGGCTAAATGAGTACAATTTAAACTTTTCGTGCAATAAAGTAGAAAGCACCATTCACGCACATATTCAAACACTCCAACAACTCGTTATTCCTAAATTTTCCTACCAAGCCTACGTTTGCCTACCAAGTTCAACGTATCACAATTCTATCATGTTTAACATTATCAATACATCAAAATTAATCAATATTCATTTTCCTCCATTTTTAATCCCCACCTTAATTCATTTTTAACCACGTGATTAACCCATTTCAATACACAATCCACCAATCGAGAATAACGAAAATTCATCAATCATGCTTAGCACATCACACACCCAAATGTCACCAACAGTTCACATCAACAAACAAACCACAGTATCGAATCACACGCAATCACAATCACAATCACATAAGAATTAAATAAAAGAGAAGAAAGAATTGGATCTTAAATTTGAAGCTTTCAAACTCAATGTTATTCGAATAAAGAGAGTCCGCACCTGGAAACCTCGAGCCGAACCTTAACACCAACAATCCAACTCGACAAATAATGACCCGTTCACCGTCACTTTTCACGCCGGTATTGTTCACGATTACTGCTCACGATTACTGTTCACGGTACTGTTCACGGTTACTGTTCGCCGTTACTGTTCACGATTACTGTTCGCCGTTACTATTCACGATTACTGTTCACCGGTTTTTTTTTTTATTGTTTGTTTGTTGTTATTGTTGTTTTTGTGAGGAAGATTATTTTATGATTGTTGTTATTGTGGAGAAGATGATGATCCAAGAATCAGCTCTTTTCCTCTTAGAATTTTTCTTTTATAATGGACATGGATTTGTTATGATGTGGAAATTTTGGTGGGTCCCCCATATATTCTTTCTTTGTGGACAAGAAAAAGGAGGGGGGGATCATATGGGTAGTTAGGGTAGGTGGAAGCTTTTGATTGGGTAGATTGTTAGGATAAGATAAATTAGTTAGAGGTATTTTTTTTGTTTATTTTTGTATTTTTGTGGGATATAATTACATGGGGTTGGACACATGGTAAGGTGAACTAAAAATGAATAAAATTAGACTTCGGGAGGGACAAAATTAGGTGTCTACATCATGCCCTCTTTGAATGTAAACACGAAGTATTTTCAGACAAAGAAGTAGACAGCGAGACCATATTTTGACCCGACCATTATTCAAAGAAAGAAACAGAAGGAAGAAGGACAACCGGGTCTTGACTTAGGACATCCTTCCTACCCAAGTTATGAAAGAATCAAGTCACGGATATTTCAAAGGATTGGAAGAGAAGTGGGCTATACCGAGTTGGAGAGTCGAGTGAGGCTCCGTCGAGGTTCCGGTCCACAGCTCTGTCATTACATCAAAAATAAAAATTACAAGTTAAAATAGAAACGAAATTACAAAATCCTATCTAACAGCTTCTGCTGGCTCTTGACTCGACTTTTATCACCCTATTATTCAGGCGGGCTCCTAACTTGCAATTTCTTCCAACTTGTTGCTTGACTTTCCATTGCTTCGCTTTGTTGCTTGACTTTTTGTTTCTTCACCCTATTCTCCAGGCGGACTCCTGACTTGCTATTTCATCACCCTGATCTTCAGGCGGGCTCCTGACTTGCTATTTCATCACCCTGTTCTTCAGGCGGGCTCCTGAAACCCAACATTAAAACTAGAACAAAAATTATCCCAAACAAAAATTATAGTAAAATAGTATTTCACTTTTGAAAGCGTTGTCCCATTTTCCAGGAGAGTCCTGAGAAGAAAGTAAAATCCTATTTTCAGTAGGGTCCTGCACATAAAGTAAAATCCCATTTTTCAGGAGGGTCCTGAACGTAAAGTAAAGTCCCATTTTTCAGGAGGGTCCTGAACATAAAGTAAATTCCCATTTTTCAGGAGGGTCCTGAATTGAAAGTAAATTCCCATTTTTCAGGAGGGTCCTGAACTGAAAGTAAAATCCCATTTTTCAGGAGGGTCCTGAATTGAAAGTAAATTCCCATTTTCCAGGAGGGTCCTGAACTGAAAGTAAAATCCCATTTTTCAGGAGGGTCCTGAACTGAAAGTAAATTCCAATTTTCCAGGAGGGTCCTGAACATGAAAGTAAATTTCCATTTTCCAGGAGGGTCCTGAACTGAAAGTAAAATCCCATTTTTCAGGAGGGTCCTGAATTGAAAGTAAATTCTCATTTTCCAAGAGGGTCCTGAATTGAAACTAAATTCCCATTTTCCAGGAGGGTCCTGAACATGAAGTAAAATCCCATTTTTCAGGAGGGTCCTGAACATGAAGTAAAATCCCATTTTTCAGAAGGGTCCTGAACATGAAGTAAATTCCCATTTTTTAGGAGGGTCCTGAATTGAAAGTAAATTCCCATTTTCCAGGAGGGTCCTGAACTGAAAGTAAAATCCCATTTTTCAGGAGGGTCCTGAATTGAAAGTAAATTCGCATTTTCCAGGAGGATCCTGAACATGAAGTTCAATCCCATTTTTCAGGAGGGTCCTAAACATAAAGTAAAATCCCATTTTTCAAGAGGGTCCTGAACATAAAGTAAATTCACATTTTCTAGGAGGGTCCTGAACTGAAAGTATATTCCCATTTTTCAGGAGGGTCCTGGACATAAAGTAAAATCCCATTTTTCAGGAGGGTCCTGAACAAAAGTAAAATCCCATTTTTCAGGAGGGTCCTGAACAGAAAGTAAAATCCCATTTTTCAGGAGGGTCCTGAACTGAAAGTAAATTCTCATTTTTCAGGAGGGTCCTGGACATAAAGTAAAAATCTTATTTTTCAGGAGGTTCCTGAACAAAAGTAAAATCCCATTCTTTAGGAGGGTCCTGAACATAAGGTAAATTCCCATTTTTCAGGAGGGTCCTGGACATAAAGTAAAAATCTTATTTTTCAGGAGGGTCCTGAACAAAAGTAAAATCTCATTCTTCAGGAGGGTCCTGAACATAAGATAAAATCCCATTTTTCAGGAGGGTCCTGAACATAAAGTAAAATCCCATTTTTCAGTAGGGTCCTGAACAAAAGTAAAATCCCATTCTTCAGGAGGGGCCTGAACAAAAGTAAAATCCCATTCTTCAGGAGGGTCCTGAACATAAGGTAAAATCCCATTTTTCAAGAGCTCCTGAACTGAAAGTAAATTCCCATTTTTCAGGAGGGTCCTGAACTGAAAGTAAATTCCCATTTTTCAGGAGGGTCCTGGACTTAAAGTAAAATCCCATTTTTCAGGAGGGTCCTGAACAGAAAGTAAAATCCCATTTTTCAGGTGGGTCCTGAACTGAAAGTAAATTCCCATTTTTCAAGAGGGTCCTGGACATAAAGTAAAATCCCATTTTTCAGGAGGGGCCTGAACAAAAGTAAAATCCCATTTTTCAGGAGGGTCCTGAACAGAAAGTAAAATCCCATTTTTCAAGAGGGTCCTGAACTGAAAGTAAATTCCCATTTTTCAGGAGGGTCCTGGACATAAAGTAAAATCCCATTTTTCAGGAGGGTCCTGAACAAAAGTAAAATCCCATTCTTCAGGGGGGTCCTGAACATAAGGTAAATTCCCATTTTTCAGGAGGGTCCTGAACAAAAGTAAAATCCCATTCTTCAGGAGGGTCCTGAACATAAGGTAAAATCCCATTTTTCAAGAGGGTCCTGAACTGAAAGTAAATTCCCATTTTTCAGGAGGGTCCTGAACTGAAAGTAAATTCCCATTTTTCAGGAGGGTCCTGGACATAAAGTAAAATCCCATTTTTCAGGAGGGTCCTGAACAAAAGTAAAATCCCATTTTTCAGGAGGGTCCTGAACAGAAAGTAAAATCCCATTTTTCAGGAGGGGCCTGAACTGAAAGTAAATTCCCATTTTTCAGGAGGGTCCTGGACATAAAGTAAAATCCCCTTTTCAGGAGGGTCCTGAACAAAAGTAAAATCCCATTCTTCAGGAGGGTCCTGAACATAAGGTAAATTCCCATTTTTTAGGAGGGTCCTAGACATAAAGTAAAATCCCATTTTTTAGGAGGGTCCTGAACAAAAGTAAAATCTCATTCTTCAGGAGGGTCCTGAACATAAGGTAAAATCCTATTTTTTTCAGGAGGGTCCTGAACATAAAGTAAAATCTTATTTTTCAGGAGGGTCCTGAACAAAAGTAAAATCCCATTCTTCAGGAGGGTCCTGAACGTAAAGTAAAGTCCCATTTTTCAGGAGGGTCCTGAACATAAAGTAAATTCCCATTTTTCAGGAGGGTCCTGAATTGAAAGAAAATTTTCATTATTTAGGAAGGTCCTGAACTGAAAGTAAAATCCCATTTTTCAGGAGGGTCCTGAATTGAAAGTAAATTCCCATTTTTCAGGAAGGTCCTGAACTGAAAGTAAAATCCCATTTTTCAGGAGGGTCCTGAACTGAAAGTAAATTCCCATTTTCCAGGAGGGTCCTGAACATGAAAGTAAATTTCCATTTTCCAGGAGGGTCCTGAATTGAAAGTAAAATCCCATTTTTCAGGAGGGTCCTGAATTGAAAGTAAACTCCCATTTTCCAGGAGGTTCCTGAATTGAAAGTAAATTCCCATTTTCCAGGAGGGTCCTGAACATGAAGTAAAATCTCATTTTTCAGGAGGGTCCTTAACATGAAGTAAAATCCCATTTTTCAGGAGGGTCCTGAACATAAAGTAAATTCCCATTTTTCAGGAGGGTCCTGAATTGAAAGTAAATTCCCATTTTCCAGGAGGGTCCTGAACTGAAAGTAAAATCCCATTTTTCAGGAGGGTCCTGAATTGAAAGTAAAATCCCATTCTTCAGGAGGGTCATAAGGTAAAATCCCATTTTTTTCAGGAGGGTCCTGAACATAAAGTAAAATCCTATTCTTCAGGAGGGTCCTGAATTGAAAGTAAATTCCCATTTTCCAGGAGGGTCCTGAACTGAAAGTAAAATCCCTTTTTTCAGGAGGGTCCTGAACTGAAAGTAAATTCCCATTTTCCAGGAGGGTCCTGAACATGAAAGTAAATTCCCATTTTCCAGGAGGGTCCTGAACTGAAAGTAAAATCCCATTTTTCAGGAGGGTCCTGAATTGAAAGTAAATTCCCATTTTCCAGGAGGGTCCTGAATTGAAAGTAAATTCCCATTTTCCAGGAGGGTCCTGAACTGAAAGTAAAATCCCATTTTTCATGAGGGTCCTGAACATGAAGTAAAATCCCATTTTTCAGGAGGGTCCTGAACATAAAGTAAATTCCCATTTTTTAGGAGGGTCCTGAATTGAAAGTAAATTCCCATTTTCCAGAAGGGTCCTGAACTGAAAGTAAAATCCCATTTTTCAGGAGGGTCCTGAATTGAAAGTAAAATCCCATTCTTCAGGAGGGTCCTGAACATAAGGTAAAATCCCACGGATGTGCATTTCCAATGTTAGATGAATTAAATGAAACAAATTTGCCCTGTTTCATCAAAGAAAATTTGTCATTTAAAAACTTAGTGATGGCTTGCGGCACTTGGCTGTCCCGACACCTGCTCCAGTGTTTATTCCCTTCATTTGTTTCAGATTATTGGCACTTGCCCCTGCTTTGTCGTTTCATTGACCCAAACTCGGATTATTAAGAGTGACTTTGAAATAAACACAGCATCTCTGCTTTGCCATGCTTCATGAATAAACCCTTTAAACCTTGGTATTTTCATGAGTTTCCAGACTTGTCTATTGGCAAAACTTTCTGCACCCCCCCTTTTTTTGGCTCACAATCATGTCTTTTTCATGCGTTGGCCTTTTTGTTTTGCTTTGTGCAATTGAAGAAGTTGGTAGCTAGTTTTGAAATCTTTTCTCGCTTGTTTTGACATGAACTTGACTCAAAAACAAGAGAAAAATGACAGAAAATTTTGTTTTATTTGGATAACTGACTCAAGAAAATAAAAATAAAGATAAAGAGAAGAAAGAAAAGAAAATGAATGTCCCCATTTGAAACAAAGAAATGAAATTTTCTATCTTAAATGATAATCAACTCTAATGATTATGCCATGCATTTTGGATTAAGCCGCCTGATCTTTCCATCCAAACTCTCACCAATTGTTGTTGAGTTAATGGCCTTGAAACTGAGTTATTTCCTTAGGTCAATTGCATTCAAGACCTCGTTCGGCCAGTGGCGCCTTGGAGGTTTCTTGCCAACAAGCCTCTCTCATTTTTTCTCAGTTCACCATTGCCTTATGGTGTCTGTGAGGGTTTTTCACCATTGAGACTCTCTTATTTTCATCTCTCTCAACTCACAGTCGTCTTATGGTGCCCGTGAGGGTTTTCACCGATAAGATTCTCATTTTTATCTCTCTCAACTTACCATCGTCTTATGGTGCCCGTGAGGGTTTTCACCAATAAGACTCTCTCATTTATTTCTCTCCTAATTTCTTATGCTGAGGAAGACAAGTAGTTCCCAAAATGTGTCATCGCCACCATTGCATGTTTAGCCTTAACATTCTCAAAGATTGATCTGAAGGTCTTTCTTTGGTTGTAACTTGGCTTTTGGATAAAGTTAGAAAGAAAGGATGACATGGGGCCCAAACGACACTTGAAGTGGGGTAGGACTTACAACTTTTGGAATCGACTCAAACAATGAGGATTAACTCATGCCCCAGTTTCTTTTGACTGGGTGACACTAAATTGTTTATTTGGTTGGACCGAGCCCTGAGTGGGGCAGCCTACGTATCTCACCCTTGAGAGAGGAGAATCAGATCATGCGTAGTTCTGGCAGCTTGTTCTTTCACTTGATTCTATTTTTTTCTTTCGTTTTTTTTTCCGATCTTTTCACTTTGCGATTCTTTTTTTCTAACTCTATTTTCTTGACACTCATTTTTTAGAAATATTTTTGTCTCTTTTTGTTAACTTTTGACTTTATCTTTTTACTCGACACTATTCTTTGAACTTTGCTCACTCTATCTTGATTCCAAAAGAGGGGTATGAAAGAAAATAACACTGAGGCTCAAATGGGGTAAACAAAGGATGACACAATGTTTGGATGGCAGAATGAAATGCCTTCATCATATCAATCCTTGAGAATGCAAGTACATAACATGCAATTGGAAGTGAGAGATGAAGATCATTTGCGACATCTTTTTAAGCAGATTGAGACTGTGCGTCACTACTTCTTCTGTAAACTCCACCTTTATTGTACATTCCTCACATCAAATGACTTATGTTTTCGTGGAGCTGCTTATCTTCTTGTTTCTCTTGATATATGGATCACACGTCCGCTATTTAACCTAATTGGGACTTGCCTTTCGATCAATGACCAAGGTGCTCTTGTGATTCTCAAAATAATTGCTTTAATTTTCAAAGAAGGCCTCATTTGATCACCAAATGTCCCAACACTCTATCTATTTCCTCAGACGCTCTCTTTTCTAACTTTAACCCTCTGATTCAATGTTCATGCTTAAACTGGACTTTAAAATCTGGCTAAAAATTCCGCAAGCATGTCATATCACTAGAGTCAACATAAAATATACTATGTAAAGAAAACAAACAAACAACACAAATTTAAAACATAAATGAAAAAGGGGCACTCCATTTAATAAAGATGAAAGATAAAAGGGTTTGAACATAAATGACAAAGGGACAAAACAAGATAGATCCCGAACTACAACCCTGAAATAATTCGGAAAACAGCAAAGAAGACAAAACAAACTACCAGACCTCTTCCTAGTGGGAGAGGGGTGAATTCTCAATTGCACAGCTTGACATCTTAGCCACTAGTTTGCATATCAGCATGACTAGAGCTTTCCTCACTGTCAATGTTCTGTACCATGATTGATTTATCTTGAATCATCTTTTCAATTTCTCTTTTCAAAGATCGACAATCTTCAATACAATGACCCTGAGCCTCAGAATGATACGCACATCGTGCGCTAGGATCAAAATTTCTTGAATGACTATTAAGGGTGTGCCCAAGGAGAAGAGTGATCATTCCCTTCTGTACCAATCTCTGAAATAAACTGGCATATGACTCTCTAATTGGTGTGAAGCTATCTCTCGACTTCTGCCTTATTTTATCGTTTGGCTTGGATCGAAAATCAGGCTTAGAAGGGTTTTGGTATGTTTGTGGAGTTAGAGGACGACTCTGAGGAGTTGGTGTGTTCCACTGTGGGTAAGATAGGGGTTGAACATATGGTTGTGCACAATATACTAGATATGGAGGTGGGGAAAAAAAGTATAATGGATTTTGGGAGTGATTATGTGGAGCTTGGGCATAAACTTGAGCTTCGCCTGAGACCGACGACGACATGGTCTTCTTGACCTTTCCTGCTGTCCAACTACAATAGCAAATGCATCTTTTTCATTCTTCTTCCCTCCAGGTTCCCTTAATTGCTTGCAATATTGTCCCAAAGGTTTCACGGATTCCTCATACCCATCTTGCTCCTCAAATTTCGACATCACAAAGATTGGAGAAAGATTAGCATTTGAAGGCATGCCCCAGTCTTTGTATGAAACATTTTCTTTACCCGCAGGTCCTAGAAAATTTTTCATAGCATTTTCTGTACTCTTCATTTTTCCAACCATTTTCTCCGACTCTTCTGGCACACTGGACTTCGTGTTCAGAAACTTTGGTGTTCCAGTTAACTTAAAAGCAGGCTCAAGAGTATAATAATGATCACCAAGAGTATTGAATATAGGTTCACTAGCAGCATGGGGACGCACAACCGTTGGACGAGACGGTGTGAAAGTCCCAGTAAAGGATTGAGCAATAAGATCACAGACAACATATGGTGTTGTGAATGTAGCAGGCTTATGCTGAGGAACTAGAGGCAAAGTGGTGGAAGTATTGAGATGCTTTTGGCTTAGAATGAATTCTGAGTCATGTTGCGGTGCATCAACAACAATAGAAAACCGACTTTGAGATTTTGGTGGAAAACACGAGGTATTTGTAGGATCAATAAAGGAAAATAGAAGAGGAGGCAACCCACTGGCCCAAGCTCGATGCATTTCTGTCATTTGTTGTCTTAGCCTCCTGACCTCTTGCTTTAAACTCTCATTTTCCTGATTCTTTGTTTGATCCATGATGTCACTCTCTATATCTTTGTTGAACACAACTAACCCTTTGGATTTGGTGTGATGTGAAGGACCAGCCAGAATGCCACAAACTAACCACCTTAAACTGACTCAACATAAAACAACAAATGTGTTAGAGTGAACTTTTTTACAAAATCTCTTTTTTTTTTTTTTGATGATCACCGAACCCAAGAAGGGCGCCTACGTATCTCACTCCCGAGAGAGGAGAATTAGGTGTGCGTAGTTCGTGAAGTTTTGTCAAAATGGCCAATTAAAATCTTTTTTTTTCTTTTTCTTGAAACTTTAAAAAGAAAAGAAAATAACAAATTATCAAAAGAATTGACGAAAAACTTTTTTGCATTTTTTAGGTTTCAACTCCCTATACAAAAATGGAATCTATGATTACCAAAGAAGAATCTTTTTGGGTTTTCGATTTAGAATTTCATAGGAAAATGAAACTTGAAACTATTAAAAAAAATCTTTTTGTAGTTTTCTTTTAGAGATGTATATGAAACACCTACTCTAAGTGAAGAGTGAAGAAAATCTTTTTGAATTTTTCAGATTCCTGTACAACATGAAATCTATGGTTACCGAAGAAAATATTTTTGGATTTTCGATTTTAAATTTCATACGACAATGAAACTTGAACCTATTAAAGGAAAATATATTTTTTTTCTTTCTTTTAAAAATGTACATGAGACACCTACTCTAAATGAAGAGTGAAGAATTTTTTTTTTGAATTTTTGAAATAAGATCCCCGAACCTAAAATAGGTTGCCTACATATCTCACTCCCGAGAGAGGAGAATCAGGGGTGCGTAGTTCGTGCAGCTGGACAATTAATGATTAAATAACGGATTGCACCCTACCTTAAGAGACACAACCAAAGACAAACAAATAAAATCTTTTTTTTTTTATCTTTAATTAGACACTTCAGCTAAAAATGACACCAACAACTACGAAGAAAGAAAAAAAAAATCTTTTGGTATTTTCGTGAAATGTACAAAACTCCTACAATTTTTGCATTTTTCTTTTATAAAAACTCCTATGAATGAAAAATCTTTTTGAAGTTTTCGAATTGTGAATGCATGCTAAACGAGACAAAGGAAAAATGTTTTTGATATTTTCGTTTTTGAGAAATGAGTGCAAAAGGTAAAAATCTTTTTTTCTTTTTTTTTTCTTTTTGGATTGTGAAGAACAAAAGCCCTAAAGAACACTAAAAGCTACGACACTCTTTTTTTTTTTCTTCTTTTCGACTCACTTCACTTTTTTTTTCTATTTTTTTTCAACAGTTCTTGCCTACGCACCTTACTCCTAACAAATTTTTTTTCCAAATTAGTCCGTGAAATGACCACATTACCCTGAAAGATGCAATAGTTAGCACGTAGGGATGCTTTAGAGGTGAGTCTCCTACAAAGGGCCATGTGGGCCCCGCTAGGTCTCAGTATGATGCTCATAAGCATGACCTAAAGGTTGACCTACGTTGTGGTTCACTAACAAGGCTGTTCGGGGAAGCGTATGGTCGATAGTGGCTGCTTTGCTTTCCACCTACTCCATAACACCGACGGCTCCCCCCCTAAAATAAGGGTGACTCAACTAGAGGTCGTGTACAACACGTGTACTACGGACTTTTTGCAGAAAGAAGGCCTGGGGGTAGACACACGATGACAGATATAAAAGCGGTAACACATAGGATAAATACTATAAACAAAGAGCATGAAAAACGCACAAAAGTGAAAACAATAACACAAACAAAATCACAAACAATGCTTATACACTTATAATGCCAAACAAAGCCGATACGACTCCAACAATAAGCTCGAAATCTGAAATAGTCCCCAGCAGAGTCGCCAGAGCTGTCACACCCCTTTTTTTCAACTTCCAAAAAAGATATGGTGTTTTAAGGTTGGAAAGGTTTTTTTATTAAAGTGACAAAATGAAGATTGGTTCCGAAAAAAGATTGTTTTTTTACATTCAAAATCAGAGTCGCCACTTGGCATAATCTGGTGTGCCAAGTCACCATTGGAAAATCCTTTTCGAAACCATTTGACTCTTTAAACCGGTTTACGAACAGAGATTCCGGCTAAGGAATTCTGTTGACCGAGGGGAAGGTGTTAGGCACCCCTCGATCCCGTGGTTCGATCACGGTCGCTTGGTGGAGCGTATCGGCTAATTTGACATTACAAATGTACAAACCACATAAACACACAAAACAAGCAAACAAATAAATCACACAAAATTCAAAACAAACAAAAATAATGTTCAGTCCAAATTATACAATCCAAAATAAAAGAGGTGCTGAAATATAAAACTTATTTTATTCTAAACTAATCCTAAACTAAAATCCACCCGACGTTCCGGGCCTTGATCACGAGCCTCCTTTGCGTACATGCTACTTCGGGGCATTCCCCGGATAAATTAATACAAATCCTTCGGGGCATTCCCCGGCTAAATGAGTACAATTTAAACTTTTCGTGCAATAAAGTAGAAAGCACCATTCACGCACATATTCAAACACTCCAACAACTCGTTATTCCTAAATTTGCCTACCAAGCCTACGTTTGCCTACCAAGTTCAACGTATCACAATTCTATCATGTTTAACATTATCAATACATCAAAATTAATCAATATTCATTTTCCTCCATTTTTAATCCCTACCTTAATTCATTTTTAACCACGTGATTAACCCATTTCAATACACAATCCACCAATTGAGAATAACAAAAATTCATCAATCATGCTTAGCACATCACACACCCAAATGTCACCAACAGTTCACATCAACAAACAAACCACAGTATCGAATCACACGCAATCACAATCACAATCACATAAGAATTAAATAAAAGAGAAGAAAGAATTGGACCTTAAATTTGAAGCTTTCAAACTCAATGTTATTCGAATAAAGAGAGTCCGCACCCGAAAACCTCGAGCCGAACCTTAACACCAATAATCCAACTCGACAAATAATGACCCGTTCACCGTCACTTTTCACGCCGGTATTGTTCACGATTACTGCTCACGATTACTGTTCATGGTACTGTTCACGGTTGCTGTTCACAGTACTGTTCACGATTACTGTTCGCCGTTACTATTCACGATTACTGTTCGTCGTTACTATTCACGATTACTGTTCACCATTTTTTTTTTTTTTTTGTTGTCGTTGTTGTTTTTGTGAGGAAGATTATTTTATGATTGTTGTTATTGTGGAGAAGATGATGATCCAAGAATCAGCTCTTTTCCTCTTAGAATTTTTCTTTTATAATGGGCATGGATTTGTTATGATGTGGGAATTTTGGTGGGTCCCCCATATATTCTTTCTTTGTGGACAAGAAAAAGGAGGGGGGGATCATATGGGTAGTTAGGGTAGGTGGAAGCTTTTGATTGGGTAGGTTGTTAGGATAAGATAAATTAGTTAGAGGTATTTTTTTTGTTTATTTTTGTATTTTTGTGGGATATAATTACATGGGGTTGGACACATGGTAAGGTGAACTAAAAATGAATAAAATTAGACTTCGGGAGGGACAAAATTAGGTGTCTACAATCTATAATATATTAAAAGTATGAAGAGCTTTAGAAAAGTGATTTGAACTTTTTGTCCTTCATTAAAACACCTTTCTTTAGACAAAATTGTTTTTTCACTATTTTTAAATTATTATTTAATTATTTTTATTATATTAACTAGACTCCTAAAATATATGGGATTCCTAAAATATATGAAATGAAAATCAATTAATATTTTTCTTTTGTAGCATAAAAAATACTTCTAAAATAAGATTCTATTAAGGAAATACTTCTATAAATATTGAATGCACGTTAAACTAATATCGAACCGATTAGTTGATATGCTTACGGCTTACTTGAGATGTGATTACCATTAGCGTGATGATTTTTATCGTTATTTACAAAAACTGTTATGTTTGACAAGTGTTTTGTTAAAGTTAGAAATATATAGGATGATTTGGTGAGAACTAAAATGTGTTGTACTATTTTGAATATATATTACTTCTAAAATATATGGAAGGAGAATCAATTAATATTTTTTTTGTACTGATCAATTAGAAAAAGTACTCCTAAAATAGAATAGAAAAATACTCCTAAAATAACACTCTATTAAGGAAATACTTCTATAAATATTGAGATGCACGCTAAACTACCGAAGAAATCGGTATACTTATTGAAAAAATATATTGATGTTAATCTAACTTTCTTCATTTTTTTTGTAACATAATAGAATTCATCGTCTGTGTATATATATCTTTATTTTCATTCAAGTCATTCTTTAGGGTCAAAATTTTCGCTAAGACAAGAATTACTTTCATCAAAATTGGAGCTTTGTGATTACTATTGTATTATTTTGTTTTAGTTTACAGGTCGTAGATGAATTTACAAGTGGTAGATGAATGTCGATCGGCTTTGAGAAATTTTTTAGGTAAAGATTAGGTTTAATTGTATTGTTTTTATATCTTTGTTTCGAGAATTTTTTTGTGTCAATGTTTGGTTTAGTTATATTGTTTTGATATCTCTATTATCGTATTATTTTGTTATAGTTTACAGGTGGTATTGTTTTAATTGTATTGTTTTCATATCTGTGTTTTGAGAATTTCTTTGGTGTAAAGGTTAAGTTTAGCTGTATTATTTTGATAGCTCTATTATCGTATTATTTTGTTATAGTTTACAGATGGTAGATGAGTGTTAGACAGTTTTGAGAAATTTTTTGTGTAATTATATTGTTTTGATGTCTCTATCATCGTATTGTTATATTACAGTTTACAGGTGGTAGATGAATGTCGATCGGCTTTGACAATTTTTTTTGGTAAAGGTTAGGTTTAATAAAATAAATTCTCCAAAAGATGTTGAATTTAATTATTGTATATATCTTTGTTATTTAGACAAATATCTTATTTATGTAACGTTTGAACTCAATAAAGTGAGGTACACGGGCGAGACGCGTACACCTAAACTAGTATATATATATATATATATATATATATATATATATATATATATATGAAAGAAAATTTATTACACAACTACAACCTTTGATGGTGGTAAATTTGTTTTTTTCGGATTTGCTACTAGTAACTATTTTGGAACTAAATTTCAATGAGAGAAATTTTGGCAAGACATGTGAAAAGTTGTTGAGAAAATACCCTTGGGAAAATTAACAAAGATGTCATAGTTTTGATGAATTAAAGATCTGTTCAATGCAAGGAAAAAAAAGTTTTAAAATAAAAATATTCCCCAATAGAAATGGTCATTTTCAGATTTTCCTTGAGTTATGCTTCTACTCAATTGTCTTCTTGGCTACACGTTACTCGACTCTTTCCTATATCAACGGTAAGTTATGCTGTTTTTGTTAATTCTCTTCTTCAACAAGACTTCAAGGAATCTAAATTTTTCAGTCATGGAATATATAATAGTGAAAATTAAAGATTATATATAGTAAATATATTCTCAATGTGAATGGCCATCATATTATTGTTGAGACATATATACCGTAGGTAAACTAGCACCTAACTACACACTACAAAACTTCTACCAAAAAGAAAAGTACATACAAAATAACTAGTAGATAAGAAGAAATTAAATAGCATAAGAATTTAAAGAGATTCAAGTTAATTTTATGGATCATGTGAAATTCAAGTTGCTAAGATCAATGGACAAAAAATTAAAGTTAACATCTAATTATAACAAACCTTAATCCGATTATAGAAATATTACTCCCTCTATCTCAATTACTGTGGTGATTTTAAAAATATTTCATCGTCTTAATTTACTTGTCATTTTAAAAGTTTAAGATAAAACTATTAATTGTTAAATTTAATTTCTCATTTTATATTTCGTACTAGTAATTGTTTTGAAGACTTTTTCCCTTTTCCTCCTTAGAAGCTTCCACCCTTTCTGCTCTCTAAATGATTGACGACTCACAATCTTAGAGTTGAAGGTGGAGTCTTTATCATCTTTGCAATTCTCTCTATTATCATTTTTGAAGACTACAAACATCTTAATAAAGTAAATATTCTACCAAAATAGATTATATCTTAACATACAAATGGGTGTAAAAAAGTAATAAAAAAATTCTTTTTACTAAAATACGTGTAAAATAGGAAATATGATCAATAATTTGAGACGGAGGAAGTAAGGGGACTATCATGATGTTTCTAAGTTGAAAAAAGCTGCTTCATACGGTCTGAGTACTCATTAATTATCTAATGCTTAGGGTGTGTTTGGTAGATGGAAAATATTTTCCATGAAAAATATTTTCCTGGAAAAAGTTTTTCTGAAAAATAAATTGATTTTCTATTTATTTTCTCATGTTTGGTTGGCGAGTGGAAAATATTTTTTGAAAAATATTTTATGGTGTTTGGTTGGTGAGTAGAAAATATTTTTTAGTGTTTGATTGATGAGTAAAAAAATATTTTTTAGAAAATATTACTAACTGTTAACTAGTATATCAGTGCCTCTAGCAACTCAAAAATTTGTAAGAACTAATTTAAGCATAACAAATAATATCAATATCGAATACTAAAATATTACAATCACTAAATTTAATCAACTACTAATTAGCAAATATAGAAGACATTTTTCAACATTTTGTTAGGACAATCTCAAGATACTACAATCAATAGAAATATAACGGAACGACAAACTTATTCAACCTTATGAAACAAGCTACATCGATGACAATGAAATATGCAATTAGCAAAAGTAACATAGGTAAATCTTTCTTTATGCATATGGAAATAACAATACATTCAACGAACATTGGAAAAGAAAAAAATTCGGATTTTACTATTTTTTATTTCAAACAGTGAAAAATTAAAGCAAAACACAGTTAAAAATATTTTCGAGTAATGTGAACTTTTTGAGAAATGTGAATGAGTGTTGTTGGGGTGGGGAAGAGGGGTAGGGGTGGAGGCATAAGTCATATTTGTCATTTTTCGAAAAATGACTTCCATTGGTCCATGAGGGAAGTCATTTTCCCTCAAATGGAAGAAAATGAATTGTTATGGAAAACATTTTCCCAACATTTAACTACAACCAAACAAGAAAAAATAAGAAAATATTTTCCAAAAAACATTTTCCATCATACCAAACACACCCTTAGTCATCAAAGTTTTCAATGAAACAAATAATGAACGGTGAATTACATATGTGGTGCAACTGGTTGTGTCATGTGTGGAGTTAATAAACTTGCTAGCGTACGTGAGACTTGCTGTTCGAAAGTGAAAGCAGACAAAGTAGGATCTCCCACATCGTAGAATCCGTCTGACGTTAATATTAATGCTTTTTTATGGCTCTATTTTCTGTGGCCACCAAATAAACCATACATGTTATAAATGTCCCCATCTCCATTATGCAACATCAATGTTATAAACGCTTGAGTTAATATGATTTGGTTCTAAATGTCGTTAAATTAGAGAGGAGTCACAACTTTTAGTTATAATATAACTTATAAGTATAGATTATAATTTTTTTTAAAAATTGTTGAGTTTTGAATAATTTTTTTTATATTAAAAACTTAAAAATTTAAAATCCTTAGGATTTAACTAACATCATACCCAATGGAAATTAGTAATACCATCACCAGAAATAAAAAAAATTCCCACCGCAAACCAGTAAAAAAATTATATTTTAAAATACGACTTTCTGTCTTATTTTTGTCAAACCAACTAACTAAAAAAACGTATGGTGGAAAACATATTCATATTGAAATATTGGGAAGCTTCCTCATTTTTTTTCTTGTGAAAACTGAAGTAAACCGACTTCTTTGAGAAGAAGAACCCCGATTCAGGATGATGACATGAGGAGGAAGAAGAAATCCGAAGAAAGTTTCATTGAGTGAAAAATTGAGAACAAGTGAATTCTGTATAGTGAGTAGTAGTTTAAATAGTTAGTAATTAACTACCTTTAACTAACTTCCTAACCGACTAATGTACTTTGACACTTAACTAATTTAACTACTTTAACTAATAGTAAAATGACTGCTCCGCCCTTTTGTTAAACGACTGCATTCTCCGTTCCTTCAACACTCTCCCTCAAGCTGAAAAGTGAGAAAAATGTTTTGAACTCCAAGCTTGGAACGTAAGTAATGATTCTGAACTTTACTTAACCCCTTTATCAATACATCTGCTATAATTGATCTTGAATTGGAATGTACTTGGTAGTCACTAATTCTTGGCTTATTTTTTCTCTTATGAAATGACAATCAATTTCTATATGCTTGGTTTTCTCATGGCACACTGAATTTGCAGCAAGTTGTATTGCAGCTTTGCTATCAGTAAAGACATCAACAGGTTTTGTGACTTCAGCACCAAGTTCCTTTAAGAGTCCTAGCAACCAAGTAAGTTATGAAATTGTACTAGCCATGCTCCTATATTCAAATTCTGTTGAACTCCTAGAAATAATTGTTTGTTTCTTGAATTTTCAAGACACTAGAGAATCTCCCGGCTAAACACAATAACCTGTTACTGATTTTCTTGGATGTGGGCATGATGCTCAATCTCCATCATAAAATATTGTAACTGTATGCTTCTGATTACTTGGCAGTAAGCCACTTTGCTCAAGTTGATTCTTGATGTATCTTACTATTCCTAAGGCTGCCTCTATGCGAGATTTCTTAGGTTGTTGTAGAAACTGACTCAAGATTTGTACTCCATCAGATATGTCAGGTCTTGTCATAGTTAGATATAGTAACTTGCCAATCAGTATTTGATATTCCCCTTGACCTACCACTAAATCATTGTTTGTTGCTTCTGATTCAGCTGTGGTAAGTTATCAAACTGTTTAATTCTCCTTCTATTTAAAAAGAATGACCTACTCTTTTTTAGTCCATTTTGAAATGAATGAACCTTTTTCTTTTTTAATAATACTTTAATTTCAACTTTACATGTGGCATGCTTAAGACCACAAGATTGAAGTACATTTTGGTACGTTTGACACAATTTTAATTTAGCACCACAAGAATCAAAAGTCTTTTTTACTTACTTAAATTTCGTGTCAAGTCAGGCTAGGTCATTCTTTTTTAAATAGAGGGAGTAGTTAACTTGCAGTTTTTATCAAAATGTGTTACAACTGGTTTAGGTACACTTAGTCCTGTTTCAGCGATCAACTCTAAGGCATACTTCCTTTGGTTAATCAGTATTTCCTTCTTGGATCTTGCAAATTCAATCCCTAAGAAATATCCCAGTTCACCCAAGCCCTTCATTTCGAAAAACTGTTTCAACTTGTTTTTAGTTTCTTCTATAATTTAAAGACCATTTCCTATAACAAGCATGTCATCAACATATACAAGTACTAGGACAACCCTGCTGAAGTACTCTTGATGAACAATGAGTGATCATACTCACTTTGCTTAAATTGTAACTTCAATAGTGCTCTAGATAATTTAGCATTCCATTATATTGGAGCCTGTTTTAGCCCATAAAGAAATTTAACAAGTCTACATACCTTTTTCTTCCCCTGACTTGACAATCCACCAGACAATTTTATGTATATTTCATCATTTAAGTCACCTTGTAGAAAAATATTAAAAATATCTATTTGGTGAACTATTTAACCCCTTTGAGCAGTTAATGACAAAATAGTTCTGACTGTTTTCATCTTTACCACAGACCTAAAAGTTTCTTGACAATCAATGCCTTCCTTTTGTCTATAGCGCTTGATAACTAGCCTTGTCTTAAACTTTTTTATTTCACCCGTTGCCTTGTATTTCACTTTGTACACCCACCAACAACCTATTGGAACATTTTCTTTGGGTAACTGCACAATATCCCAAGTGTGATTGCTTTGTAGTCTTCAATTTCTTACTGCATTGCCTCTATCCATCTAGGGTCATTAGCAGCTTCTTTGTATGTTTTAGGCTCAGTAATAGAAGATAGTTTTGACAAGTAGGCTTGATATTGTAAAGCTAGGTTTTGATAATATAAGTAGTTTGACATTGCATATGGTGTCTCATGTACTCCTAGTGACACAAAATCTAATATCCAAAGAGGTGGTTTTCTTGATTTGTCTAACTTTCTTGTATATGAATAAAATATTGATGGTTGTTGCACAGGCAATTGAACTGCAACTGGAGATACTGCAAAATCAGATGCATGCACACCTGGTGTTGGAGACTGCATATGCTCAACATGTGTAGTTTGTGCTTTCATGAGTTTGTGATTAGGTTCAATATCGTTCATTGGCTCATTCAAACCAGTGAAGTTGAAAATAGAAGTAGATTCTTCTATTTTTAGGCTGAAGGGAAATATGTATTCTATAAAAATCACATGTCTATTAACAAAGAAAACATGACTAGTTAGATCATACAATAGATAACCTTTTTGTGTTTCAGCATATCCTACAAGAACACCAATTTTAGATCTTGCTTTAAGCTTATCAGATTTTTAAACAACTTTAGCAAAACATAGACAATCAATAACTTTAAGATGATGCACTGATGGATTCTTATTATGCAGTAACTCATATGGTGTTTTATTATTAAGAACAGAATTAGGTATCCTATTAATGAGATACACAACAACTTTAATACACAGACCCCAATATATAATAGGTATATTAGCTTGAAATCTTAAGGCTCTAGTAACCTTCAAGATATGTGTGTACTTTCTCTTAACAAGTTTATTTTGCTGAGATGTATAAGCACATGTCTTTTGTTGGATAATGCCAAAATCTACAAATAACTTAGTGCACTGAGTGATCACAAACTCAGTATCATTGTCAGTTCTAATAATTTTAACAGGCTTGTTAAATTAATTTTTGACTAATGTTAGAAATTTTTTAAAAACTGCATAAACATCAGTTTTGAGTTTTAAAAGAAAAATTCAAGTATTTCTTGTGAAGTCGTCTACTATAGTTAAGAAGTAATTATTGCCACCATGTGTAGGAGTCTTATATAAATCCCATAAGTCCACCCGCAATAATTCAAATTTATGCAAACTAGTAACAATACTTAAAGGAAAAGACAATCTTGTTTGTTCAGCACAAGGACATATCTAACATTTATTAATTATCTCCGTAATAGTGATCAGATTTATAGGTAAAAGATTCTTTAAGACAATAATGTAAATAGGACCAAATATTTTATGCCCCACTTTTACATCTAAACTAGAATTTAAAGAAAGAATATTATCAATAATTCTAGCAACTAATGAAACATCTCTGTTGCTTGAGTTTTCTTTTAGAATGTATAATCTATCTGCCTCTTTGCCAATCATCTTCACCCTCCCACAATAGTAAATTGAATTTAAATTGTGAAATATATAGATCATTAGTAAATATTATCCTTTGGATAGGTATTGGATCCTGTATGTGTAACCAAGGCTACATTTTTATTAGGGAGATAAACTTTTCTTAATTTATCAAATTTTGATACTATGTGATGGGCCAAGCATATGTAGGTCTGCTACCATGTGATTGATAGCACCTGTATCCACTATCCAATTTATATTGAGTGACTGAACAATAAGAATAATATTTACACTTGATGCACTACTTGTTAGATTGGCTGAGTGTGTAATCATGTTAGCAGAAGGAGGAGGAACATGTGTTCTACTGAGATACTAAGTGAGAGTGCAACTATCATCATTATTCAAGTGACTATGCTAAGGATCCTTGAATTGTCTTAAACTTTGAACACTACTAGTAGAGCCTGGATTATTGTAGTAGGGCATATTATTATGGTGATAACCTTGTAAACCCTTTTCAGTAGACTTGGACTATGGGTGTCAAACGGGCCGGGCCAATCCGAAACCGGTCCTTCCATTTTAACCGGGTTGAGGGTCGGTTAAGGGCCGGTTTTGATGCTAACCGGGCCGGTCCGGGCCGGGCCAAATAGTAAAAAAATTAAAACCCACCCTAACCCGGCCCACTTAACCCAATCCGGTCAAACCCACCAAAACCCGGTCAAATTCGGTTAAAAACCGGTCAAACCCGTTTAAAAAATAAATAAAAAATCCAATATACACTCCAATATACACTATATACACTCCAATATACAATATATATATTTTAAAAAATATATAAATAATTACACATATATACATACCATTCAATATATAATTATATATGACTATACGTACTACTTTAAATAAAACATATGCTATAATAGTATAATAAATGTATATACACTACAATATATATATATATATATATATATATATATATATTTATATTTATATACTAATTTATAAAACATATACACATGTATATGTTAAATATATACTACTTTAGAAGATATATACATATATATATACACCATTCAATATATATGTACTACTTTAAATAAAATATATACTACAATATACATATATATATATATACAACAATATGTATATATATATATAGTTACATACTAATTTATAAAACATATACACTTGTATACTTTAAAGATACACGTCTATAGAAGATATATACACATATATACGCACCATTCAATATATATGTACTACTTTAAATAAAGTATATACTACAATATATATATATATATATATATATACACACACACACACTTACATACTAATTTATAAAACATATACACTTGTATACGTTAAATGTATACTACTTTAGAAGATATATACACATATATACGCACCATTCAATATATATGTACTGCTTTAAATAAAATATATACTACAATATACATAAATATATACAACAATATATATATATATATAGTTACATACTAATTTATAGAACATATACACATGTATACGTTAAAGATATACGTCTATAGAAGATATATACACATATATACGCACCATTCAATAATATGTACTACTTTAAATAAAGTATATACTACAATATATATATATATATACTACTATATATATATATATATACTTAAATACTAATTTATAAAACATATACACTTGTATACGTTAAAGATATAAGTCTATAGAAGATATAAACACATATATACGCACCATTCAATATATATGTACTACTTTAAATGAAGTATATACAACAATATATATATATATGTGTGTGTGTGTGTGTGTGTGTGTGTGTGGTAGTTAATTAATAATATATTAAAAGTAAGTTTTTAATTTAAACTAGAAATTCATTTTAAATCATTTTAAATCAATGTATAGGTACTACTTTAAATAAAATATATACTACAATATATATGTATATAATATGTATATATATATATATATATATATATAGTTATATACTAATTTATAAAACATATACACTTGTATACGTTAAATATATACGTCTATAGAAGATATATACACATATATACGCACCATTCAATATGTATGTACTACTTTAAATAAAATATATACTACAATATACATATATATGTATTACAATGTATAGATGGTTATATTATACTAATTTATAAAACATATACACTTGTATACGTATAATATATACATCTATATAAGATATATACACATACATACGCACCAATCAATGTATATGTACTACTTAAAATAAAATATATACTACAATATACACGGATTACAATACATAGATAGTTATATTATACTAATTTATTAAACATATACACTTGTATACGTTAAATATATACATCTATATAAGATATATACACATATATATGCACCATTCAATATATATGTAATACGTTAAATAAAATATATACTACAATATACATATATATATACTACAATATGTATATATATATAGTTACATACTTATTTGTAAAACATATACACTTGGATACATTAAATATATACATCTGTAGAAGATATATACACATATATACATACCCTTCAAAATATATGTACTACTTCAAATAAAATATATACTACAATATACATATATATATACTACAATATGTATATATATATATATATATATATATATATATATATATATATAGTTATATACTTATTTGTAAAACATATGCACTTGTATACGTTAAATATATACATCTGTAGAAGATATATACACATATATATGCACCATTCAAAATATATGTACTACTTCAAATAAAATATATACTACAATATACATATATATATACTACAATATGTATATATATATAGTTATATACTAATTTGTAAAACATATGCACTTGTATACGTTAAATATATACGTCTAGAGAAGATATATACACATATATACACACCATTCAATATATATGTACTACTTTAAATAAAATATATACTACAATATACATATATATATATATACTACAATATGTATATATATATAGTTATATACTAATTTGTAAAACATATACACTTGTATACATTAAATATATACATCTATAGAAGATATATACACATATATACACACCATTCAATATATATGTACTATTTTAAATAAAATATATACTACAATATACATATATATATACTACAATATGTATATATATATATAGTTATATGCTAACTTGTAAAACATATACACTTGTATACATTAAATATATACATCTGTAGAAGATATATACACATATATACACACCATTCAATATATATATGTACTATTTTAAATAAAATATATACTACAATATACATATATATATACTAAAATATGTATATATATATAGTTATATACTAATTTGTAAAACATATACACTTGTATACATTAAATATATACATCTGTAGAAGATATATACACATATATACACACCATTCAATATATATGTACTATTTTAAATAAAATATATACTACAATATACATATATATATATACTAAAATATGTATATATATATAGTTATATACTAATTTGTAAAACATATACACTTGTATACATTAAATATATACATCTGTAGAAGATATATACACATATATACACTTCTATAGAAGATATCCAATTTATAAAACATATACACATGTATACGTTAAATATACATTTCTATAGTAGATATATACACGTATATACGCACCATTCAATGTATATATACTACTACTTATAAAATATACTACATTATATATACATTACAATATATATAGATATACTTATATACTAATTTATAAAACATATACACATGTATATGTTAAATATACACTTCTATAGAAGATATATGCACAAATATACAAAACATATGCTACTTAATATAATAAATTAATAATATTTGGTAGTAAATTAATAATATATTAGAAGTAAGTTTTTAATTTAAAGTAGAAAACTAGAAATTCAATTTAAAATTTTAAATCGTTAAATGAAAAAATATAAAAAGCAAGGACTAAGGAGTGAATGAATTTGGGGAATTTTATTGATTGCAAAATGATCCAAAATTTATAATTTACATGAATGAAAAATCTATAAATTATGCATCATTTTTTTCAACTCATTCATGTTAATATTAATGGGAACTTGCATAGGATAGTCGAAGTCAACGGGGGCAAAACCATGCATTGGACTTGATTCTGCTGAGTTCTCCCGTGAAGTCATAATTTCTTCAAGTTTCAGCTCGTCGCTCAGCTCCGGTTCCATTCCTTGGTTTCTTCTTTCCGCTCTAATCCAATCTCTGAGGCAAACTAGAACATTCATTACATTGCTTCCCAATGAGTGTCGGTTGTCTCCAAGCTGTTGTCGTCCCTGACTAAAGGCGCTCTCTGATGTAACGATTGACATTGGAACATTCAAGATATCTCTAGCTAATCTTGAAAGCACAGGATATTATGTTTCATTACTCCTCCACCAATTCAACGTGTTGATCCGTCGTCTGCGATCCTCTGGTGCCGTCCGAAGATAATATTTCAGCTCTTCCCGATAAGTTGATGTGTAAGTTCTCTCGTCAACACTGTTCCAACAATTTAAATCATAAAACGAATCAGAAAAAATATTATGTGCCGGCCTTTTAGAAGATGATGGCTCCTTGGGAGGATGAGGAGCGACAATTGGAGTGATATTTGTAGGTACGACTAAATCAAATAAATCAGCATAGTGATTATATAATTTTTCTATGTACTCCTTTGCATCAGTCGTAGCCGTCCACAAATCAGGTTGTACTTGTTCAGAATCATGGTTAGTATTTATTTCTAAGTTAGTATAAATAAGAGTACTAAAGTGACATATATTATTATATTTCATGCACGGATTTAGCATAGCACCAACAAAGTATATAGGGGGAATCGGGAAAAAATATTTTTTAAATTTTGTAAACATGGCACCAACAGCTTCTTTATAACCTTCTTTATTTTCATATTCTTTGAGCAAACCAGAAATATCGACTATATATGCCAAAATATTACAAACAGTAGGATAATAAGCACCGAAAAATTCAACCGTAGCTACATAAATTTTTTCTAAAAACTTAACAAGATCATTAATTACAACCCAATCAGAATTATGTAGCATGCAATCAGCAGAATCAGCAAATGAACCGCAATGTTGGTTAAAAGCTAGTGTAATAGGAATTCTATATTTATAACAAGTTTTTAAAAATTCATACGTAGAATTCCATCTAGTATCAATTTCCTCAGGCATCAAAATCGGTGTAAGTCCATTTTCTTGACATTTAATTTTAAATTCTCTAATTCTCGATCTACGATTATTTCCTTGAATAAAACCAACAACAAGGTGAATTTTTTCAATATAAAACTCAAAAAACTCAAGACCATCTTTTACAATTAAATTATATATATGACATGCACACTTAATATGAAAAATTTCAGGCAAGGGCGGAGATAGCGTAGATTTTAATTTTTTTATAGCAGTGTTGTTGTTAGAAGCATTATCAAAAGCAATACATAAAATTTTATTTTCGATACCATAATATCCGGCAATTTTAACAATAGAATCAACAATAAATTGTCCAGTATGTTTACGATCTTCATCATATAAAAAAGCAAGAATACGTTTTTGCATCACGAAATTACTATCCATCCAATGACAAGTAACGGTTAAATAATCATTTTTATTTACAGCATGACCAAGATCAGAAGTTAGGGACAATCTACATTGAATATTTTTTTAACAATGTTGATAAATAAAAACAATATTGTGAATGAAGTCTAAAAATATCAGACCGACAAGTAGTTCTAGGAATACCGTTAAACATAGGATTATAAATTGCTTGTATATAACAAATAAAGGCATCAGAAGAAGGAAAATTAAAAGGCAAATAACCCACAGCTACCATTTTAGCTATTTCTTCCCGGTCCCTCAATTTATTATACTTCTTCGCTACGTGACCGGTTGCTGGGTCCATTCTAGTTTGCGTTGGCCCACCAACATCCCCACCACCTTTTGTAATATTTAACTTTCTTTTGTGGTCTTCAGCTACATGTCTCATTAACGTACCCGTACCCCCTTGCTTGCCTCCACTTCTATGCTTATATATTTGTTGACAAATATTGCACTGCACCTCAATATCTGATATACGTTCAAAAAATTGCCATGCAATACTAGTTCTTTTACGAGGTTTTGGGGCACTGGGAGGACGGGAAGGGAGATTAACTGATTCAGATCTAACGTTAGCATCTCCTACTGCGGGTGTCTCAGCAATATTTTCATTATCTTCGTCTAAATTAACCGCATCTACTTCATTTTCTTCTTCTATACCGTAATTTTCCTGAGCTTCTACATAATCCATATCGTGAGCACCTACACCTATTTCTTCCTCAAAAGGTGTACCAAGCGGTACCGGAGGCGAAGGCACACGAGTATATCTACTACTTGAACTACCTCTACCGCTAGTAATTCGCTTTTCACTACCACTACCGCTTCCGGGACAAATTTTTTTAACACCTTTAGTAGCGAGGTTTCTTAATTTATCCATAATATAAATTAAATTAAACTAAAAATATTTAAAATATACAAATATAATAAAATTTAATATTAAACAATTAATACAATAAATAAAAATTAAACGTAAGAGATGGAATGACAATACCAAATTTTGGAAGTATCCGAAGATTGCGACTTTAGAAACTTCCGCTCGTACTTTGTAAACGAAAAATTAAAAAATTAAAGTGAACACTTTAAGAAATTAAATATATTGAATATTTGAGAATTGAGAATTGAGATTTTAGAGAGAATGAGATTTGAGAGAGTGAAAAATGATTTGAAGTTGTAGGGTATTTATAGATTTTTTTTTGGGATTAAAAAATATTTTTTAAAGTTTTTTTTTTTTTAATAAATGGGCCCAAACTAGCCGTTTGGACCCAAAAACGGCTATATAGCCGTTGGGCCAACGACTAGTTTGGCCCAAAAGCCAAAATCTCATTTTTTTTTTAAAAGTTATTCGGACCGGGCCAGGTCGGTTAACCGGCGGGCCTGGACCGGGCTTGGTCCGGGCCGGGTTAGCCGGGCCCATTTTAAAAAAATAACAGGCCCGGGACCCGGAACCCTAAAGCCCTAGGGCTTACCGGGCCGGGTCAAACTGGGCCGGGTTAGTTACGAGGGCCGAGTCGGGCCCGGCCCGGCCCACTTGACACCCATAACTTGGACAACACATCTCCCATAGGATCATACATCACATTATAGGCAGAGTTGTTCCCCCCTTTCTTTTTGAACTTGAAATCCTGAGGATAGCCTAAAATCTTGTAGCAATTTTCCCTAGTATGTTCTTTGATTTGGCAAAAATCGCAGAACAAGTTATGATTTCTTTTAGGCTTATAACTTGGAGTATTTATTGAGTACAAAATTGTGTCAAACGAGCCTGAAACAACTCTAGGATTTACTCCTAAGATCCCAGCAGTAGCCACTATAGATTTTTGGCTCTCGTCACTCATAATCATTGGGAATATGTATGATTAACAGAAGGCATTGGGCACACAAATAGAATTTGACTTCTTTCTTGCAAATACGAGTCATTCAAGCTAATAAAAAACTGAAAAAGTCTCAATTTTTAAAAATGCAAGACAAACTCTTTTGATTTATCACAATTATAAGAAGGAGTTAGAACTAAGGCCTCAAAGTCTTCCCATAAATCCATCAATTTAGAGAAATACATAGAGACAAAATCAGTGTCTTGAGTAAGAGTGATAATCTCTTTATATAAATTGAAGGTTCTTAAGCTGTCCACCTTATTAAAATGTTCAAACAAATCTTTTCAAACTTCTTGAGCACTTGAGGCATACATGATACCTCTAAGAAGAACCCTGATTTAGGGTGATGACATGAGGAAGATGAAAAAATGAGAAGAAAGTTTCATTGAGTACAAAATTGAAAAGAAGTGAATTATGTATAGTGAGTAGTAGTTTATATAGTTAGTAACTAACTACCTTTAACCAATTTCCTAGCTGACTAATGGACTTTGACACTTAACTAATTTAACTACTTTAACTAATAGTAAAATAACTGTTTTGCCCTTTTGTTAAGTGACTGCATTCTCCTTTCCTTCAATAAAAACACTACTATTTTTTCTCATCGATTCAATCAAAATATATATAAAAATAATCACTAAACATTTTTCAGTAGGAAATTTCAATGAAAAATAATATTTTTTTGGTAGTTTATGTCCATCTAGCTTTTATATCTAAAAAAGCAATATTTGGTAGTAGGAGTGTTCAAACCAAACTGCAATTCAAATTAAATTGACTAAAAAAATTTATATTTGATTTGCTTTGTATTTTAATAATCGATAATATTTGATTTGATTATGGTTTTATTAAGAAAAATAAAAGAATAATCAAATCGAATCGATAAATTATATATATATTTTATAATTATTTGAATGTGTAATATTAGTTTTTCATAAGAAATTATGAATATTTTATACCTTTTAGTCATTAATTTGATTTTAGTCTATTTATTTCACATGCGCTCCAATACATTTAAATAATTTTCATGATTTCGTTTGAATATATAATATTAGTTTTTCATAAATGATAATTATCTAATTGTATATATGTGGTGTGGGATATTGTTAGTTTTTAATTTATTTATTAAGATATTCATCTACTCTTCAATGACTTGTTCCTCTGATTTTTAAGGGTTGGACCATTCTATTTAAAGATGTAGATATTTCTATAGATGTTAGACATGTGAAGTGAAAGAACCTCTATGGTTATGTAGCTTACACATGCTAAAACTTCAAAATAGTATTGAATAATCATATAAGATTCATATACATTCATCTTGTGATAGTAGAGAGGAATATATTGATTCCTAACGTTCATTTGAAATAGTTGTCTCATGTCTCATTATTTTATTATTATCAATTTATCATTAGCTAATTATAAATCGAGAACCAAACTGAATAAAATCGATGATTTTTATTTTATTTGATTTTTGAATTTTAAAAAATCGACTTAATTGGTTTGGTTATGATTTTAATCAAAAAACAATACAAACCGAATCATGAATACCCCTATTTGGTAGTATACTTTACAATAGAATCATTCTAAATTAATACTCGATAAATTAATAAACTCGTTAAGACAATATTTTACTCCGATCTCGACTTGGGCCAGTGAAAAAGTTCATCGATTTCGATGAGATAACAAAATAATATAATTTCGAAAGGCCCCTATCTTAATATAGGTCCAATTAATACTATAAATTAATAATTCTTTAAGATTACAATAATATCTAAGACAATTTAGTGAAATATGATTCTAGTGCTTTTATTTTTGTTAAATTTAAATCTAGTTGAAACTCATCGCTTACTTTTCATATTGCATTCAAAAGTTTGATATTGTCTTTTTGAACTGCATCAAAAAATTATGAGCAGTTTTAGACGTGATAAGTGATTTCTTACATGTAACTGGTTTCAAAGATATTGTATCGTTTTCAACTTCATCATCAACATTGTTTTCTCTAATGATATCCCCCTCTTTATTTGAAATCTCAGAGAGTTTTCATACAAAGAAGTAGACAACGAGATGGATTTTGACCTTCCGTTTATTCGAAAGGTGAGGAAGAAATAAAATAAAAGAAAAGATGTGATCGAGTCCTGGTTTTAGACCGCCTACCTATCCCGAGTTATAAAAGAATCAGGTCACGTGTAGTTCAAAGAGGTAAAATGGTGAGACAATGAGTTAGAAGTCGAGTCAGGTTCTGTCGAGTCTCCGGTTCGCGTCTATTTTTTACATCCAAATAAATAACAAAATTAAAAATAAAGATACAAGTGAAAGATCCTATCTTATGTAGCTTTTCTAGAATCTTGACTTGAATCTTCATCACTCTTCAAATGGTGAGATAGTCATTATTTTGAATTAAACTTGAAACACAAAATGTTCCTCTATATTAGCTCTTGGTGTTGGAGAAAAACTTGACAATTGACTTTATTCTTCAGACTTTCTTCTGACTTGGACTTGAAAATCTTCACCCTATTCTTCAGGCGGGCTTCTGAACTTGCAACTGATAATCTTTGCCTCATTCTTCAGATTTGTTTTTTACTCGCTATTTCTTTACCCTATTCTTCAGATAGGCTTCTGACTTGCTATTTCATCATCCTATTCCCCATATGGGCTGTTGACTTATTATTTCTTTACCATATTCTTCAGGAGGGCTCCTGAGTTGCAATTTCATCACCCTATTCTTCAGGCAGGGTTCTTGAGCTTAAGAACAGAAAGTAATTTCTGTTTCCAAATGTGTTCCCGAACTCAAAGTCAAAAGTGAGCTATAAAAGTGAAGTCCCATTATCCTTGAGGGTCCTGAGTTGAAAAATAAAATTCCATTATCCAGGAGGGGCCTGAGCAGAAAGTAAAGTCCCATTATCCAGGAAGGTTCTGATAAGAAAATAAATTCTCATTATCCAGGAGGGTCCTGAGTATAAAGTAAATTCTCATTATCCAGGAGGGTCCTGAGTATAAAGTAAATTCTCATTATCCAGGAGGGTCCTGAGCATAAAATAAATTCCCATTTTACAGGAGGGTCCTGAGCAAAAAGTAAATTCCTATTATCCAGGACAGTCCTGAGCAGAAGGTAGATTCCCATTATCCATGAGGGTCCTGAGCAGAAAGTAAATTCCCATTATCCAGGAGGATCTTGAGAAGAAAGTAAATTCCCATTATCTAGGAGGATCCTGAGCAGAAAGTAAATTCCCATTATCCAGGAGGGTCCTGAGCATAAAGTAAATTCCCATTATCTAGGAGCGTCCTGAGCTTAAAAATAAAATCCCATAAACACGAACAAAACTTTTTCCCCAGTTTGTACTAAAAAATTTTGTGAGTGTCATCAGATCATAACTTTTGAAAAATACAGTAAAAAGGGTGAATCAAGGCCCTGGTAAAGAAATGTATCTCTTCAGAGTAAAATTAATGATAAACATTAGGAAGTGCGTCTCCTAAGAGTTAACGTGGAGGAATCTAACTAGCAAATGTGTCTTCTAGAAGTCAAGGCTCAAATTAGAATGTGTTCGTTTAAAAATGAAACCTTAATTACCCAGATAAGAAAGTGTATCTCTTAGGGGTTAAATGGAAATGAATCAACTAGAAAACGTGTCTTCTAAAAGTAAAAATTCAAGTTAGGAAGTGCGTCACCTAAGAAATGAAATTTGAATTATTCATAATAGGAAGTTCGTCTCCTGGGGGTTAAATAAAATGAATCAAATAGAAAGTGCATCTTCTAGGAGTGAAGGTTTAAGTTAGGAAGTGCGTCATCTAACATATTAAACTTAAATTACCAAGACAAGGAAGTGTGTCTCCTAGGAGTTAAATAAAATGACTCGAACTAGAAAGTGCGTCTGCTAGGAGTAAAGATTCAAGTTCGGAAGTGTGTCACCTAACACTTGAAAACTAAGTACCCATACAAGGAAGTGCGTCTCCTAGGGTATAAAATGATGAGTTTTAACCATGATTGTGATTACTAAACCTACATAGCAATATTGCCTTTTGTATTTGTAGAAGTGAGAAATTTCACTTTTTGATACTTAGGCTTTGAAGCCCTTGATTTGAAGGCAACATAAGTCTTTGTTTCAAACAAAAATTGTGACTTTTAAAATATGGTGGTTGGTTTGTGGCACTTGGAATTTGAGGTGTCTACTCTTACACTTGTCATTTTCAACTCCATTTCAGATCATTGATAGGTATCGTTGACTTATCATACTTTTGACCCCTAAATTCTGACTACTGAAAGTATTTGGCTCAAATTGTATTTTCCTTGTATGATGCCTCTGTATTTAACTTCCGGTGCAACTTTTATATTTCCATGAGTTCAAAAACTATCGGATGACAGGCATTCTTGAGTACCTTACTTTATTTTGAAATATGTTACCTTTGTGAACCCGCTCTTTGTCTTGCTTTGTGCAATTGAAAGAGTTGGTAGCAAGTTTTGAAATCCTTTCTCACTTGACTTAACATGAAATTAACTCAAAAATATGCGAAAGACGATGATAGGGATTTTTCATTTGACAACAAAGACACAAAAATCAAAAGTAAAAAATGTAGAAAGAAAAAAAAGGACAATAGAAATCTCTTTTTTAAAAATGTCAAAAAGAAAAACTTATTTGGGTGTGGTAGTTGATTAAAGTGATTAATGACATGCATTTTGAATTAAATAACATGATCTTCCCATACTAATCATTTATCAACTTTTGCCAACTTATTGAGTTTGAAATCGAGTCGCTCTTGAACTTATTGCCTCTAGATTACAAACCTCCTTAGGCTATTGACACCTCAATGGATTTTCCCCAGCGAGCCTCTTTCATTTTTATTTTCTCTCAACTTATTGTTCCTTATGGTGCCCATGAAGGTTTTCACTAATAAGACTCTCTCATTTTCATTTTTCTTACAACTCACTGTCGCCTTATGGTGCCCATGGGGGTTTTCACCAATAAAAATCTCTCATTTTCATTTTTCTTACAACTCACTGTTGCCTTATGGTTCCCATGAGTTTTTTCACCAATAAGACTATCATTTTTATTTTTTCACAACCCACTGTCGCCTTATAGTGCCTATGAGAGTTTTCACCAATAAGACTCTCTCATTTTTATTTTTCTCATCTTTTTATACTGATAAAGGAAAGTAGTGCCCAAAATATGAAACATCATATACCCATAACATGATTATCCTTTACATTCTCAAAGATTGATCTACATATCTTTATTTGATTGTAACTTGGTTTTTGGATAGGGTTAAAAATAAAGGGGCGGCATGAGGCTTGAAATATACCTTACATAGGGTGATATTTACAACTTTTGAAATTGACTCATAAGGAAAATAACTTTTGTCCCAATTTTATTTTATGCTGGGTAACCTGAATTTTTACTTGGTTGGACCGAACTCTAGAGTAGGGCTGCCTACGTATCTTGTTATAGCAAGAATCAGGTCAAACATAGTTCAGACATCTTGTTCTTTTGCTTGATTATTTTTTTTTCTTTTTTTTTTGTATTCTAACATTGATTTTTTTTTTTTACTCTATTTCTATTTCTTGTCACTTTTTTTTTTCCAACTTTTTCAGGCTTTATTTTGATTCCAAAAGAGGTGCACAAATAAAATAAAACTAAAGTCTAAAAGGGGTAACAAAGGATGACACAATATTTGGATAGCAGAATGAAATGACTCCATCATATAAATCCTTAAAAATGCAAGTCCATAGCATGCAATCTGAGAGTGAAACATGAGATCATACACATATTCTTCAATATTGACCTTGACTAAACATATGCACGCATGTCATGTCTTTCTTGCTTATGAAACATACAGGTCCACTGGTGTTGTACTTTAATCACACGGATGACTCATGTTTTTTTGAAGCTAGCTTCTTTTTGCTCCCTCTGGCATTGGAGACTATATATCCTCTGATTGATTCCATGCTTGAATTGGACCTTCTAATTTATGATCAAGTTATTCTTTGATTTGAAAAGTAATTACCTTAATTTATTCAAGTGAGGCTTTAACTCGGTCACTAAACATCTCAACACTTTACTTATTTCCTTACATGTTCTTTTTTTAATTCTAACTTCTTGATTCAATGTTTCATGATTATTAGATTGGATTTAAGATCTGACTAAAAATTCAGCATGCATATCATATCATTAGAACCAACATAAAATGTAATGTGTAAAGAAAGTAAATAAATAATATATATTAAAAATAACAAGTAAAAAGGGACACTACATTTTGTTGAATGAAAAGATGATATAGTTTCAACATAAATAACAAAGAAACAAGACAAGATAGACTACGGAATACCATCTTGAAATAATTCGAATAATAGAAAGAAAAAAAATAAACTAGCACAAATCCTTTCTAGTAAGAGGATGAGTGAATTCTCAATTGTTGAGCTTGATATCTTAGTCAATTTGCACATCAGCATGACTAAAGTTTTCACCATTGTCAATGACATGCACCATAATTAATTTATCTTGAATCATCCTTTCTATTTTTCTTTTCAAAGCACGACAATCTTCAGTACTGTGACCCTGAATATCAGAATGATACACACATCGTATGTTAGGATAGAAATTTCTTGAATATGGGTCAAAGGTTTACCCAAGAAGAGGAGTGCTCATGTCCTTTTGTCTTAATTTCTGGAATAAGCTAGTATATGATTCTCCAATTTGTGTGAAACTATCCCTTAGCTTCTGTCTCTTTTCATTATTTAGCTTGGAGCAAAAATCTATAAGGGATTGGGTATGTTTGTGGAGTTGGAGTATGATTTTGAGGGGTTGGTGCACGCTATTGTGGGTAAGAAGGGGTTGGGACATATGATTGTGCATTATAAATAGGATACTGAGGGAATGGAATGGGATATAATGGATTTTGGGAAGGAACATGGTATCTTGGATAGTTATATGGTTCTTTAATATAGATTTGGGATTGATATTGTGCATATGGGTGACACAGACCTCTCGAACTTTGTCGCGGTCCTGACACAACAGTAGCCACATCCTTTTTTTTTTCTTTTCTTCGAAACTTCTTGAACCATTTTGAATTGCCTGCGTAGTTGTTTTCAAAGCAGCTTGGCTTATAATTTTACCGAACTTAATTTTATTTTCCACCATTTTGCCAATCTTAATGACCTCGACAAATGTATTTCCAATAGTGGAAAGTAAATGATGGAAGTAGTCAGGTTCCAGTGCTTGGAGAAAAATATCAATCATCTCAGACTCCTTTATTGATGGCTTAACTCTAGCAGCTTGTTCCCTCTATCTAATAACATATTCTTAAAAACTTTCTATGATTTTTTTTCTCATGTTGGCAAGTGTAGTAAGATCCGGCACTGCATTGATATTATATTGAAATTGCTTGATAAAATCCCTAGCCATGTCATCCCAAACATGCCAATGAGAGATATTTTGATCAATGAACTATTCTAAAGCTATCCCTGCTAGACTCTCTCCGATGTAAGCCATCAATAATTCCTTTTTTTCCCCTCCTCCTCTTAGTTGATTACAAACCCTTTTCAAATAAGCCAAAGGATCGTTGTGCCCCTCGTACTTGTCAAACTTTGGAATTTTGAACCGTAGAGGAAAATGGAAATCGCAAAACATACATAAATCTTTGTATGAAATACTCTTTTGCCCTCCTAGTCCTTGCATATTTGTCATATTTTGCTCTAGACTTTTCATTTTCCTGGACATCTTTTCTTGTTCCTCATTCTTAATAGTCTTTTTAATCATAATAGAGGAACTGTGCTGATGGGTGGGATAATATGAATTTGGGGATTTGAAAGTCAATTCAGGAGGATAAAATTGATCATGATTTGGCTCTCCAACAGGCTTTTGTATCATTGATTGAGGGTCTACATTAATTAACACTCCAAGAATGAAAATTAGGTTATTTGTGAGAGATGGATTTGAAGGACGTATGGTAGAGGTACCAACAACGCTAGACACATTAGTATATGGTTCGAATCCAGGTGGGTAAAGTGGATCGCCAGTTTGAACTTGAGAGGGACTTGAATCATTCGTATTTGAAAGTCCAGGAATTAAGGAAGGCGGGGCTTGCGCATTCATCCAAGCTTGATGGATTTCTGCTATCTGTTGTTTCAATAATCTAATCTCCTTCATTTATGCAAATTCTTGTAAAATAAACTTATTTTGATCTTCCTCGTTGTCAGCCTCTATACCCTTTTTGTGGGTCATCTTGCCTTTTTCTTTGGACCTCTATTTCATGGATAAGATGCCAGATTAACCACAAACCAACCATCTTAATACTATTTTTACTTTGGTAATAATGAATTGGTCAGGGTTTAATATTTTTAGAACTTTCTTAGAAATATCACCAAACCTGATAAGGGTTGCCTACGTATCTCATCAAGATGAGAATTAGGTGTGCGTAGTTCGTGAAGACCTTAAAAACTTCATTTTTATTTTCAAAATTTTATTTTTTGAGGAAACGATTATTAAAATTGAAGGGGAAAAAATAATTCCTATTGTTTCACTAATCTGCCTAATACCGGTTAACAATCGAATGGGCCTTCCAAGTAAATATCAAAGAGCACATAGGATGCATATATTGGCCATTATAAAGAGAGACACATGTCCTAGATGGGCCCGTCCTCTGTGTCGAACCCCACTAAGTCAAAAATACATGTGATGCAAATAAAGTGGAGCCTAATAGAAATAACCACGTCTAAGTTTTAGTTCTACTAAGTTTAACCTGATGGAGAAAGGTGTCTAAACTGGTTGTAAAACGAGCGGACAACTCGAGTCAGACAGAGATAATTTACCGGTAGCAGTGCTTTCCGGCCTCACTGTTGATCCTTCCCATCCTAAATATGTGTGACTATAGAATCCTTCCCAGGAGCATTGCTGCATCTCTGATATCTCAAGGCTCGAGAGCGTATATCACATCTCCAAATATAAATTATCTCAGAAGACTCAGGTGGATGCGCGAGAAAATATAATTTATTTTGCAATTCAAATAATATCAAAGAGGTAAACAATTAGACAAATAAGACATTTAGGCGAAATACAATATCTCAAAATAAATAAAGCCAAATAAGTCAATATAAAAGCTCGAATTCTGGTTATCCCCAGTGGAGTCACCAGAGTTGTCACACCCTTTTTCCGCTGAGGATCGAAGGATTTTTCCAATTAAAGTGACGATTTTGAATAGGAATTATTTTATCTACAGAGTAGCCACTTGGAATTGAGTTATGGTGTTCCAAGTCACCTTATGAATCCCTAGTAAAAAGAAAATGACTCTTTTTTGGTCTGAGAAAATAGAAGACCGGGTAAGGAATTCTATTGACCGAGGGGAAGGTATGAGGAACCCCTTGAGTCACGTGGTTCTAGCATGGTCTCTTTAATGACTTATGTCTGGCTTAAATTAATCTTTCGAATATAAAGAATTTGTAAGCCTAAAAGTTACTTACAACCTGCTTTTATCTATTTATTAAAATTATCTTATTATGTTAATGAGTGGCTTACCGGTAGCAGTACTTTCCAGATTTACCATGAGTTTTGATATATTTCTCGTGCCTTTGAGGCATTTATAGATCGCTCCCATTTTTCAAATCCTAAATGAGCTTCTAACATGTTTAGAATCCACCCAACCCAATTAGACCGACTTCAAATGATATGTTAATTTTATTATAGCGAATGATCGGTAGCATGACTTTCCAACTTCATCGCTAACTTTCACTTGTATATTAAACCTTAATTTTCTAGAGGTTAAAAACCTAAATCGTTCATTTTCAAATCGCTCCCTTACAAATGGATTCCCTTTTTTTTCTACCATTTGTGACAGGTCTTGAATAATTTCATAACTCAATTTATTCAATCTCACTCGAGTATATAATCCTAGTCTTGACTATCGAGCAGACTTATGAAGGTACTACAATAAGATAACTTGTTCAAAATGGTCAAATAGAATAGGCAACAATAATAAGTTTAACATTTGACGTAAAACTAATAATTATTAAAATAAGGTTAGCTACGTTATACTGCTAAAAACATTCAGTCCACTACAATAATTCAATAAGTTCCTTCCATGAAAGCTGAAAAGTGTAGAACTTCATTAATTAGTTTATATACACATTTTAAGAAAAGAAAATGAATTGTGCGAAGGAAAAGGAAGAAAAATAAAAAAAAAATAAAAATGGAATAAAAGTAAACAAATAAAATCAAACACAGTCCCTTATATTATATAGTGTATAACTATCCAAAACTTTACAATCAATTATCCATATGTAAATAAAAAAAGTTAGTTAACATTTATTTTTTATATAAAAAAAAGAAATTATTTTTTAATGAGATTTGTGTGCATAACTTTAAGTACTATTAGTAGAATAATTTATAAACTTTTAAACTTGAGTGAACTTGATATGTACCCTCATTAGTTCCTTTAACTTGAACAAATAAACAAAGAATATGAAAATCTAAGTTAAAAAATGTATGTATGCATGTATGAATACTTGAAAGCCTCAAAAAGTTTTAACAATGACTAAAGTGTTACCTTTTTTTTTCTTATTTGATTTTCCTGCACTACATGAAACATGAATATACTTCAATTAAGATAATTAATTTAATACAGTGAATTTTAAAGCAATTTACAAGATATGAAGCAGAAATTAAAAAAAAAGAATTATTTATTACTACACTATTTAGCCTATTTGACCAAAGCATCACTAGAACACTAAGAAAAACAGAAAAAATAAATGGATAACACGATTCCAACTATGACAGTAAATGAAAACATGCACACATCTAGTTCACATAGACATGATTTTAACGAAACTATTTGAAGATAATCATTGATAAGAATAGTAATAAAAAGAATACCTTAAACTTCGTTTATAAATGAAATACTCAAAAGAAGAATGAGCAAAAACCTGTGTATGAATTAACTAAAAGACAAGTAAGAACACCGTCATCGAAAAACTCAAAACGGAGACCCGACCAAACTCTATAATTTTTTTTTGACCCCATATGCTTCTTCTTCTTGTTACTTTGTTTCACTTTGTTTTTCTTCTTTGTTTGCTACTGTTTTCTCACTTTTCTTTTTTCTCTGGTTTGTGTGTGTATTCTCTTCTCTTAATGTTCTCGTGTCTTTTCCTTTTTTTTTTGTTCTGTCCGTCCCTTCCTCCTTTTTAATGTTGTGTGTTCGTGTTTATATAATTGTGCATGCATGTCTGTGTAGTGGGAAGTTGGGGAATAGTGGGAGGGAAGTTGGGGATAGTGAGAGGAAGTAGGAGAAAAATGGGGAACATGGGAATTAGGGTAGTTTAAGGATTTTTTTTTAAAAATAGATTAAAATAGTAATAATAATAACACTAGTAATAATGATAAAAATATTAATTAATTGATTTTTATTATTAAGAAAATATAAGAAAAGTTTATAACTAGCCTAAAATATAATTAAGAAAATGATAAAATTACTAACTTATTTACTAATAAATTTAAATTCAAAGAAAAATATATTTTTTGAATTTTTTTTCATATTGTTTTAAAAATAAAAATAAAAATATCCTAAAATGTAACTTTATTTTTAAAGAAAATATTTTTCACATTTTCCATATAAAATCTACTAAAAATAAAAATAAAAGCTGAAAATAAATAAATGAATTTTTGATGATAAAAATAGGTAAAAGTTAGTGGAGGTAAAAAATAACGTGTCTACATTTTGCCCCTCTTTGTTTGAAATCACAAAGAGTTTTCATACAAAGAAGTAGATAACGAGACAAGTTTTGAACTTTCGATTATTTGAAAGGATAGAAATAGAAAAAGGAGATGCGACCGAGTCCGCAGCGGAGTCGCCAGAGATGTCACATCCCTTTTTCGGCCGATGGATCGAAGGTTTTTTCCAATTAAAGTGACGGTTTTGAATACAGATTATTTTATTTACAGAGTCGCCACTTGGAATTGAGTTATGGTGTTCCAAATCACCTTATTGAATACCTAGTCAAAAGAAAATAATTCTTTGACCGAGGGAAAGGTATGAGGCACCCCTTGGGTCCCTTAGTTCTAGCACGGTTGCTTTAATGACTTATGTCTGACTTAAATTAATCTTTTAGATATAAATAATATTTTGTTAGCCTAAAAGTTACTTACATCCCGCTTTTAATTTATTTTAAATTATTTAATTATATTAATGTGTGGTTTTCCGGTAGCAGTACTTTCAGGTCATACCATGAGTTTTGATATATTTCTCGTATTTTTGAGGCATTTATGGATCGTTCCCATTTTTTCTAATCTAATTAAGCACCTAACATGTTTAGAATCTACCACTACCAGAAATTGGGTCTATGGAAACACACTTTTTGGCAACAATTGCAAATTCATTGCTATAGATATTCTATAGCAATGCTTGTAACCATCGCCAAAAATAATAGTTCTATTAGAACTAAGACCGTCGCTATTGAAAATAAACCATTGCAACAGATGTATATATAACAACCCTTTTTTAACCGTCGCCATAAAAGTATCTATGACAACACTTAATGGGAAAAAAATCATCTATTGCATCACTTATTAATTCCCTCCTCAATAATTCATATAAGTCCGTCAAAACAAAATATTTTTCTATTTCTCAAAACAAAACAAAACCCTTATTGTAGCTTTCTCTCTCTTTCTCAAAACAAATCAAAACCCATTTTATTCTCTTTCTAAGTACATCGCTGGCATCCATTAAATACGTTGCTGGATGTCGTTAAGTACATCACCATCTCTCACTACCTAATTTTCTCAATCTCTCATCCAACAATTGCCATGTCGATGAGTTGAAGCTGCATTTTTGGTATTCCAGTTGCTATTTTGAACTAAAATTTGTTACTGTATATGTGTAACACCTCAAGAGTACACCTTAGATGCCACACGGTGTTTACAGTCCCGAGAGACCACAAGATAACCTATGAGCTGGTACTTGCTATGAGCACTAGTTAAACCTAATAACAAAAGGGTCGTATGCGGAATTTGACTGAGAAACACCATCAGATTTTTAATCATAGTTTTGATAATGTCTGTAAAACAATACTGATAATACTGATAAAACGGCTGACAATGACAATTGAAAAATTGAAGACTGACTAATTATCTGTTCTAGTATGAAAAGCCTCCACTGACTGACTATGGAGCTAATGGGATAAACTACCAACTAACTCCGACTGAATAGAAAAATACTGAAACTAATAAAGTAAACTGAGGTAAAAAAACTACGTCCTCAAACTATGAGGACTCACCACTGCTACAGCTGATAATCTGGTGTGTCTATGCGGGGCCAAGGAACTGAGCATCCGAATCTATGATACTAAACATCATAGAGCAAGAAACGAGTATGCGATCAATACTTTGAATGTACTGGTATGCTAAATGAGGTTAAGCTGATATGCATGGTTTCATGTGCAGGAGTAATAACTGACTGAATGGATAACATAAAGTATTGAATAGAATGTATAAAATCTGTAAAGACTGAGAATGCATGACCAAACATAAAATATGTTTTGAATATAATCTGTAAACTAAAATACTGGATAATGATAAATAAATGACTTATAACTGTATGCTATGGTCAAGAAAAACTGAAACTGAATAACTGAGCTTATCACTGGACAGAGACTGTGGGAGCTATCATCTAACCGACATGCCCCAATGAGCAAATTGAGGTCCAACCTGTGTCCCCAGTTAGAAGGGTGTCAATACCGTGCCAGGGTACTAACACTGGCTATGTGGATCCACTAATGTGTTGTCCCAAAGGACTAAGGATGTCAAGCCTAAACTGACGGGTGACCCCTGAGAGGTAGTCAAGCCTGAACTGACGGGTGACTCATCATATCCTATCTGGCTACGTAGTTCTGGAGTACAGGCACTGCTACTAGTGACTCTTCCTAACTGACGGGGAAGCCTCCATTCTTGCACTTGCTTGGTGCTAAATCTGACTCCCAACTGAACTGACTCGGGATACTTAACTGTTCTAAAGTTAACTGATCATGATAACTAACTGAACTGATAATGCTCATAACACATCCGAAATCATTCTGAAGATACTAAGACTAAGTAAACAGTCAAGTTTTGGGGTATTCATAACCCCCAGGATTCGATAGTTACGATAGCAAAATCATACTAAACTTTAAAGACATAATGTGAAAGCGTTTATTCAAAACTCATTCTTATAGACATTTCATCAAACACTTGACATTCGTAGTTCAAGCTAAGCATGGGAATAGTTTAAAACTTGTAGTAACAGAATCATTTTAACAGCAACATCACTAATTATGATTTAAATCAGCGAACAACATTATTCAAATGTGTGGGGTTTAATAACAACAACAGTTTCATGTAAACATGGTATATAATCAAAATTCATGGGGATTCATGGTTAAAAATTAAAATAACTTGTAAAAATCATAACTTTGAATTTGAAATTAGATTCTTGGACTCCATGGATGCAAGGGACTCATGGATGTACATTTAACATACCTTGATTGAGGAATTCGTGAAGGTTCTTGATGGTTTTCTTAAAACCTAAGCTTGAATCTTGAAGGGCTAGAGTTTGTTCTTTAGAGAGAATTAATTTATTGTAGGAAAATTATGAATAATGGGGCACATAATGCCCCTTTAGGATTTTAATTTCATGTTTTAGAAGGATTTGGGACCATAGAAAAAGACCAAGCTATCCCTGAAAATTTAAAACATGAACTGGAAATCCCAATTTTGCACTTTGGTGCGATGCGGAGCTATCGCGTTGTGCCACTAGAAATGAACAATCCGTTTTGCATCATGGCACGATGTGGATCCATAGCGATGCTTCACTGGAAAAGGACGAATGTGATTTTGGCCATCATCACGACACAATATAATCACGATGAGCTACTGCCTCTCACTAAAAGTGCCATAACTTTTCACCCAGGTATCGGATTAGATAGAGAGTTTAACATGAGCTCATGCTCTATGGCACGACTTGAATATTGAAAGAAGGGAAACTTTTCTTAAATGCATCATAGCATCTTGTCTATAAGTGTGGCACACTTCACACCTATGCACATGACTCAACTTGACGCGACTTTCAGACTTTCTAGGACACTTTAAAACCTTAGGCTCTGATACCAAAATTGTAAAGCCCCGAGTGTACACCCTGGGCACCACACGGTGCTTACGTTCCTGAGAGACCACAATCTAACCCATGAGCTGGAAGCTGCTATGAGCACTAGGTAAAACTAATTAAAAAAGGGTCATATGCGGAATTTGACTGAGAAATGCCATCAGGTTATTAATCACAGTTTTGATAATGTCTGTAAAAAAATACTGATAATACTGATAAAATAACTAACAATGACAACTGAAAAACTGAACACTGACTAACTATCTGTACTAGTCTGAAAAGCCTCCATTGACTGACCGTGGAGCTGATGGGACAAACCCCCAACTATCTCCAACTGAATAGAAAAATACTGAAACTGATAAAGTAAACTGAGGTAAATAAACCATGTCCTCAAAGTATGAGGAATCACCACTTCTACAGCAGATAATCTAGTGTGTCTATGTGCGGTCAAGGAACTAAGCATCCGAACCTATGATATTAAACATCATAGCGCAAAAAATGAGTATGCGATAAGTACGTTGAATGTACTGGTATGCTAAATGAGGTTAGACTGATATGCATGGTTTCATGTGCAGGAGTAATAACCAACTGAATGGATAGCATGAAGTACTGAATAAAATGTATGAAATCTGTAAATACTAAAAATGCATGACCAAGAATAAAACATGTTCTGAATATAATCTGTAAACTAAAATACTGGACACTGATAAATAAATGACTTATAACTGTATGCTATGGTCAACAAAAATTGAAACTGAATAACTGAGCTTATCACTGGACTGAGACGATGGGAGCATCATTTAACCGACATGCCCTAATAAGTAAATTGGGGACCAATCTGTGTCCCCAGTTGGAAGGTACCAGTACCGTGCCATGGGTACTAACACTGGCTGTGTGGATCCATTATTGTATTGTCCCGAAGGACTAAGGGTATCAATCCTAAACTTACGGGTGACCCTTGAGAGGTAGTCAAGCCTGAACTGACGAGTGACTCATCATATCCTATGCTAGATACGTAGTTATAGAGTACAGTGACTGCTACTAGCGACTCTGCCTAACTGCCGGGGAAGCCGCCATCCTTGTACTTTCTCGGTGCTAAATATGACTCCCAACTGAATTGACTCGGGATACTGAACTGTTCTAAATTTAACTGATTATGATAACTGACTGAACTAATAATGCTAATAACACATCCGAAACTATTCCGAAGATACTGAGACTAAGTAAATAGTTAAGTTTTTGGTTATTCATAACCCCCAAGATTCGATAGCTATGATAGCAAGATCATACTAAACTTTAAAGATATAATGTGAAAGCATTTATTCAAAACTGATTCTTATATATATTTCATCAAACACTTGACATTCGTAGTTCAAGCTAAGCATGGGAATAGTTTTAAATTTATAGTAATAGAATCAGATTATCATCAACATCACTAATTATAATTTAAATCAGCGAACAACAATATTCAAACGTGTGGGGTTTAATAAAAACAACAATTTCATGTAAACATGGTATAGAATCAAAATTCATGGGGATTCATGGTTAAAAATTACAATAACTTGTAATAATCATAACTTTGACTTTGAAATTAGATTCTTGGACTCAATGGGTGCAAGGGACTCATGGATGAACATTTAACATACCTTGTCTGAGGAATTCGTGAAGGTTCTTGATGGTTTTCTTGAAACCTAAGCTTGAATCTTGAAGGTCTAGGGTTTGTTCTTGAGAGAGGATTAATTTCTTGGTGGGAAATTATGAATAATGGGGCACACAATGCCCATTTAGGGTTTTAATTTCGTGTTTTAGATGGATTTGAGGCCATGGGAAAAGACTATACTATCCGTTTAAAATGCGGACTGGAAATCCTTATTTTTCACTCAAGCACGACGTGGTGCTATCGCGTTGCGCCACTGGAAACGAACAATCCCGATTTTGCACCATGAAACAATGTGGATCCATTGCGGTGCTTCACTGGAAAAGGACGAACGTGATTTTGGCCATCACCGCGATGCGGCATAATCGCTATGAGCTACTGCCTCTCACTAAAAGTGCCATAACTTCTCACCCAGGTATTAGATTAAGGAGAAATCGGTATCGCTGGAAAGCTAATTCAATTTTCTATAATTTTGTGGGTCTCGATCTATAAAATTCTCAGTAGAACGAAATATATGCTCGTTTGAAGTTGTCTATAGCAACATTCTTCTGAAAAACTCAATTGGTAAGGGATATTTTGATTTGTCCAATAGCTTGGAGTTACTTGAGGACTTAATATGAATTAAACTCACTCATAAAAATACCAAAGAACTATAATTTATTTTGCATAATCTTGAAACATAGTTCTAATATTAGTTTGGATTCTCGGGGTATTACAATATCTCCCCCTTGGAAATATTCATCCTCGAATGAGAATGGTTAACCTGAAAACACTAAGGAATTGAGGTTACATGCTAAATATACGTGATGAAAATATGATTACATGACTGAGTCTGAAACATGACACATAACTGAACTGGATTTCTTAATGCACAACTGACATGAGAATGATATGCAACTGGAACTGAGCATGAAAAAGAGAAATTCTAAGAAGATTGTTACCTTAAGTTGAGTCTGAGTTTGCTGAGAAAAGATGAGGGTACTTGCTCTGCATATCTACTTCTTCTTCCCAAGTGGCCCTCAACGGACTGATTCCACCAAAGAACCTTGACTAGAGGAACTTCTTTGTTCCTTAGTCTACGAATTTGGAGATCAAGGATCTTGACTGGAATTTCTTCGTAAGAAAGGCTGTTCTGAACATCTACGCTTTCTAAGGGAACAACTATAGCTGGGTCACCAATACACTTCTTAAACAAAGAGATTTGGAATACTGGGTGCACTGATGCTAAGTCTATAGGAAACTCAATATCATAAGCCACTTTTTCGAAACAGCTCAGAATTATGTAAGGGCCAACATATTGGGGACTAAGCTTCCTCTTCTTACCAACCCTCTTTACCCCCTTCATGGAAGAGATTTTTAGATATACAAAATCACCAATCTCAAACTCAAGATCCTTTCTCCTCACGTCTGCATAAGATTTTTATCGGTTATGGGTTGCCTTAAGCCTCTCCCGGATTAGCTGAACTTTCTCCAAAGCAGCAAACACCAAATCAGGCCCTATTAAAGCGATTTCAACTATTTTAAACCAACCAATCAGAGATCTACACCTCATTCCATATAAAGCCTCAAATGGAGCCAACTGAATACTAAAATAATAGTTGTTATTATTCGCGAATTCAATCAAAGGCAAGTTGTCATCCCAATTGCCCTTAAAGGCAATGACACACGCTCTCAATATGTCTTTAAAAGTCTGAATGGTCCTCTCTGCCTAACCATCAATCTGAGGGTAGAAGGTGGTACTGGGGTGAACTTAGGTACCAAGATCTTTCTGGAAAGCTTTAAAAAAATAAGAGGTAAATTGAGTACCTTTATCTGAGATAATAGATAGCGGAATACTGTGCAACCTAATTAACTCTCTAATATAGAGCTTGGTATAGTCCTCGGCTGAATAAGAAGTATGGACTGGTATGAAATGAGTTGATTTGGTCATCATGTCCACAATGACCCAAATTGAATCATGTTGTCGATGAGTAAGAGGCAAACCAGTCACAAAATCCATGTTCACTTCCTCCCACTTCCAAGTAGGAATACTGAACTCCTGCATAGATCCACTGGGCTTTTGATGTTCAATCTTAACCTGTTGACAAGTGAAGAACTTAGCTACAAACTCTGCAATATCCCTCTTCATCCCATTCCACCAATAGATTTCTCGTAGATCGTGGTACATCTTCGTGGCCCTTGGATGAATCGAGTAACACGCACCATACGTTTCTACGATAATTTGTTATCTCAACTCATCAACACACGGCACACATAGTCTACCCTGGCAATACAACACACCATCTCCCCATTGGGAGAAAAACTCTACTTTCTTGTCTCTGACTGACTCCTTCAACTTCACTAGACTGGGATCCCTATCTTGCTTTTCTTTCACTTTGGCAACCAAAGAAGATTTTGAACTATTTTGAACCCATATGCTACCCTCAGCTGAATCAACCAAACGAACACCTAATCTGGCAAGCTGATGAACTTCCCTGACAAACTTTTTCTTATCATCCTCAACATGAGCAACACTACCCATAGACAATCTACTTAGGGCATCTTTCACTATATTGGCCTTGCCCGAATGATACAAAACACTCATATAATAATCTTTCAACAATTCTAACCACCTTCTCTGGCGGAGGTTCAAATCTTTCTGCAATACTGCAAGCTTTTGTGGTCTGTGAACACATCTACATGCACCCATACAAATAGTGCCTTCAAATCTTTAAGGCAAACACAACAGCTGCTAGCTCAAGATCATGGGTAGGTAATTCTTTTCATGGAGTTTAAGCTATCTAGAGACATAGGCTATAACCTTACCCTTCTACATCAAGACATACCCCAAACCAACTCTGGAAGCATCACAGTAAACAACAAACCCATCTGACCCATCTGGTAAAGTCAAAACTGGGCTATGGTGAGTCGGGTCTTCAACTCCTGAAAACTCTTTTTACAAGAATCTGACCACTGAAACTTAACTTTCTTTTGAGTCAATCTGGACATGGGAGACGCACTAGACGAAAAATCTTCAATAAACCATCGATAATAGTAGCCAAACCCAAAAAACTCCTAATATCTGATGGAGAGATGGGTCTAGGCCAGTTTCTCACCACTTTGGTCTTTTGAAGATTAACTCTAATGCCATCACCGGAAATAATATAGCCAAGGAAAGCTACTGATCTTATTCAAAATTTGCACCTACTGAATTTAGCGAACAACTGATGGGCTCTAAGAGTCTACAATACTATTCTAAGGCGGTCTGCATGATCATTTTTGTTATGGGAGTAAACAAAAATATCATCAATGAAGACTATGAAAAACATGTCCAAGTACTGCTTGAACACTCGATTCATCAAGTCCATAAAAGCTGCTGGGGCATTTGTGAGACCAAAGGATATGACTAAAAACTCGAAGTGACCATACCGGGTTCTGAAAGCTATTTTTGGAATGTCACATTCTGTGAATCTAAGCTGATGATAGCCAGATTTGAGGTCTATCTTAGAGAAATAACTGGCACCCTAAAGTTGGTCAAACAAGTCATTGATTCTAGGAAGTGGGTATTTGTTCTCGATTATGACTTTGTTCAACTGACGGTAGTCGATACACATTCTAAAAGAACCATCTTTCTTATGCATGAATAGGACTGGTGCGCCCCACGGGGAAATTTTGGGCCTGATAAACCCCTCATCTAGGAGATCATTCAACTATTTTTTCAACTCTTTGAGTTTGGCTGGAGCCATTCTGTATGGCAAAATAGAGATAGGTTGGGTATTTTGAAGAAGGTCTATTTCAAAGTCAATTTCTCTTTCGGGAGGAACTCCGAGAAGATCTTCAGGAAATACATCTGGAAATTTGATGATAGGCGTATTTACACGCCTAAAGTACTATAATTTACCCATATTTTAGCTAAGTTTTGAGGACAAAATATATAATTCATGCACTTTTAGTCCTTTTTCCTGTAAGTGAGCTAACAAACGTGATTAGCAAGTTTTCAGGTATAAATGATGCAGATTTTAGCATATTATGGATAACTTGACGCCCAAGGAAGCTTCACGAAAGAAGGAAGGGAAAGCTTGGACGCCAAGGACCAAAAGTGACGCATGGAATATCTGTCCCGGGCAAAAACAACATTTTCAAAGACTTTGGGGATCATCAGTAACTTATTAGGATTAGGATAATGATGCAGTAACCTAGTAGGACTAGGATAAGTAATGCAGTAGCTTAGCAGGAATAGGATATGGGTGTTATAAATACCCTATTTTGCTGAAGTTTTTAATATAAAAATTCTCATTAATCTTAATACAACTCTTTCAATTAATTACTTTATCTTCATCTATTCAATTCTTAATTTCCACAACAAAAGAACCACTATTCTAAAAGGGAATTCACGCCTAACGCCATACCAAACCCTACTACACGTGAGATCTTTATTTTGGTATAATGATAAAGTCTATTGTGATTTCCGTCGCACTCATGAATAGCTAAACTTCTCTGTTGGGGTTATGAAAGCCTTATGAGATACTATCTATTGCTATGAGTTTGTGATTTCGTGACTCGTATGATGCTTATATCATTATTCTCTTCATCTTAATGCAAATTCTTGTGGTTGCAAACGCATAGAATACGCCAGTATAGCATTAACTTGTTCGAAAGAAAAGTTACATGTCTGGAAAAGAGATAATGTCAAGGTAATAGGGCACCAACCCCTGTTAAAAAGTTAGTGCCGTAACTGGATTAACCTCTTGGAGAGTTTGTACCGTTAGACACGCTTTAAGCTCGAAAGAGTTAAAGTGAAATAATCCTTGATGGTCGAAAGACGCCTGGATTTACCATAGAATACAACTCTCTATAAGCACATGCATGTCTGAATTCCGCATAACTCATAGACAATAGAGACGTATAACTCATAAGGTGGACATAACCCCAACTCTCAATTCTCATTGGTTAAACATCTTACTAAACATTCTTTCTTTTTACTTTGCTATTTTCTGTTTTTACTCTATTATTTTGTTTACATTATTGCACGCTACAAAATCCCCCCTTTTACGAGACTTGCACCAAAAGTCTAATAATCTTTGCTTACTTAGTGACCAAGTATTCTCTGTGGGATTGATACCCAACCCAGTTGGGTTATATATTTGACAACGACCGCTTACACTCTTACGAGAGCTGTAGTTTGAGTGTTATCAAAAATTGGCGCCGTTGCCGGGGAATACGGTTGTCAACTAAGTTTGTGATAGTTACTAGACCCTTTGGTCAAAAGTTCTCAGATTTTACTTTTAGCTGTTGTTTTTGTTCTATTCAGGTTCTATTGGCAGGATGGATGCACAACGTGACATTGAAAGAAGGGCAGCTCAACAGGAGCAGGCTAGACTAGCTGCACTGGCAGCTGCTCAAGTGCATCAACAGAATATTGATAACCCAGTTCGGGCAACAAATCCTGATGATGAGGACCTGGGTGATGATGAGTTACTTAATCCACGGCGTGCAGATGAGGTGGCAGCGCCTGTGAACAAGAGAGATCGTCAAGCTAGAATGAGACCTGAATGCCGAGCTGTGCAGGCTCCTTTTGATGATAATGATGACGATCTTGATGGAGCTGGTGCCACAGGGGCTATTATTCCGCCGCCCTTGGCACCCGGAGCCAAGTTCAATATCACTAGCACCATGATTCAGTTATTGCAGCTCAAGGGACTATTTGGTGGACTTACAGGTGATGATCTGAATATGCATCTGGTCAACTTTATCTCTACATGTAAGTCGTTTGACAATCCAGGAGTTGGGCAGAATGCAATTCGGCTGCGCTTATTTCCATTGTCTCTGTCTGGGGAGGCAACTCTATGGTTGAACGGGCTAACTCCTGATTCTATTACTAATTGGAGGCAACTAAAAGACGCTTTCCTAGAAAGATTTTTTCCGCCATCCAAGAGAGCCCAATTACGGGATGAGATCAACAATTTTCGACAACTTCCAACTGAAGCTCTCCAGGAAACATGGGAGAGGTTCAAAAAGAAGCTTATGCGGTGCCCAAATCATCATATGACCAATGTCCACTTGATGGAGATATTATACAGGTCTTTGAATTCAGTGACTAAGCCAGTGGTTGATAATGCTGCAGGAGGGTCATTCATTGACCTTACTTTTCTTGAGGCAAGTGATATGCTAGATCGTATGACAAAGCAGAGTAGAGCTTGGCATACCAGGGATTCTGAGGTAGCAAGCTCTACCGTATCTGTTGGCATGACTGCAGAGCAGAGGCATAGACAAGAGGAACGTGATCAAGATATGGCACACATAAAAACGCAGATGGATCTTCTTACCAAGCATTTATTATCAGGGAAGACCAAAAAAGTTAAGGCCGTTGTAGCACATGGAAGAGATGAATCTGATTTTGAGGAAGAAGCTAACTACTTGAATAATCAGGAGGGTTTCCGAGGCAAAGCCCAAGGAAACCAAGGTCGGAACTATTACGATAAATAAGGATACAAGGACCGTGATCAAGGTAGTTGGAAGAATAAGACTGACATGAGTGGTTTGTATGTTCCTCCTGGAAACCGTGAGGCTGTGGCGTCTGGCTATGGAAAGATGTCCATGGATGATATGATGGCTAAGCTGTTGAAAGGTGTAGAGGCAACCAGCACAGGAGTAACTGAGGTAATAAATGATCTGTCCTCAATGAAGCAATTGGTTGACTCGCATTCCACTTCAATAAAACAGCTGGAGCAATAATTGAGTCAATTATCTGCGGCATTCAACCAAAGAAAGGTCTGAACACTACCCAGCGATACGGTGCAAAACCCAAGAAACGACGGATCATGCATGGCTATTACTACCCGGAGTGGTAAAGTGTTGGAAAATCCATCCAAGGACAAGCAGGTGGTTGATGGTATAGCGGATAATGTTATTGATGCAGAATGTGAAGAAGCTGAAGAAGCTGAAGAGTGTGTTCATGAAGTCACCCCTAGACGTTTGCAGCCTGAAAAGATTGATAGTTGGAAGCAAGGTAAAAAGAAAGTGGTGGAGAAAACTATTCCCCTTCCACCACCACTTGTTCCTCAGAGATTGAAGAAGAAAGCTGACGATACCAGGTTCAATAAGTTTATGACTATGTTGAAGCAACTAACTATTAATGTTCCTTTGGTCGAGGCACTGGAACAAATGCCTGGGTACGCAAAATTTATGAAAGATCTTTTGACAAAGAAGCGGGCAACAAGTTATGAGTTGATGGATACTGTTCATCATTGCAGTACAATCGCTACCAGATCCTTAGTACAGAAGAAGGCAGACCCTGGTGCTTTCACTATTCCTTGCACGGTTGGATCTATGAATTTTGCTAAGGCATTGTGCGATTTGGGAGCTAGCATCAATTTGATGCAACTATCCATCTACAGAAAGTTGGGGTTGGGCGACCCTACACCAACTAATATGCGGCTTGTGATGGCAGATAGGTCGGTAAAACGACCTGTGGGTATCTTGAATGATGTGTTGGTGAAGGTGTCTACCTTCATTTTTCCTGCAGACTTTGTGATTTTGGATTGCGAGGTAGATTCTGAAGTTCCCATAATCTTGGGACGTCCTTTCCTTGCAACAGGAAGTGTGCTTATTGACATGAGAGCTAATGAGCTTTTATTTCAGTTGAATGACGAAGTGGTCCGCTTTGATATATGCAAAGCAATGAAGCATCCCAGTGATATAAATGTGTTCTCTGTAGCTGATGTTCATTATGAGGATAAGAAAGCATTATCTGTAGAGAAACAGCTTACTGTTGAGCCATTGTCTGCTGCGCTGTTGAATGTTGAGCATAAGGATGATGAAGATTATGAAGAAACTATGTGTGCTCTAACAGAAATAGGTTCCTATTCTCATACTCTTAAACAACCGGACCTTGATCTTAAGAATCAACCGTCACCAACAGCGAAGACTTTCATTGAAGAGCCCCCAGTGCTAGAATCGAAAGAGCTCCCCACTTATCTAAGGTATGCATGCTTGAGAAGTGGAAATACACTTCCGGTGAGTGTGGCAGATAATTTAAGTGAACAGCACGTAGAGGCTCTTATCTCTTCTCTGAAGAGATACAAGAGAGCTATGGGTTGGACTATTGATAATATAATTGGTATCCCACCTGGGATATGTATGCACAAGATGCATCTCGAAGAAGATTGCGTGCCCACAATGAAGCATCAGCGTCGTCTGAATCCATTCAAAAAACGATGCACCAAATATCTCGGTGAAGTCTAAGTAATCGAGATAACTATGTCGTGCTGCGATAATAAATCAAGCGCTTGGTGGGAGGCAACCCATCATTTTTAATTGTTCTTGTTGTTTTTGTTTTCCTAGGATTTTGTCGAGCCACGACCAAAACTAAGGCGCTTGGTGGGAGGCAACCCATCGTTCTAATCGTTTTTGTTGTTTTTGAGTAAATATAGGTGCAAGAGGTGTAAAAGAGGAGATTGGTTTCAAATTTTGATTTAGAAGTATTGCATGTCGAAGGTGGTAAGTTAGGAATGAAGAAGCAAAAGGCTATGGGTTGGGCATTGCCTATGAAAATATAGGCAAAGAACAAGGCAAGGCCTATGTAAATCTAGGCCACGAACAAGGCAAGGCCTATACTATGGCCTAAGCTCTCGGAATCTAGTGTGCCATAGCATAGGCGCCGCCCATGCCTAAGTGTGCCATAGCATAGGCGCCGCCTATGCAAAAGCATTTTGTCTCTGAATCTCATGTGCCATGGCATAGGCGCCGCCTATGCTCAACAATGCTTTGCAAAAGGCGCCGCCTATGCCAAGCATAGGCAAAGCAAAAGGCGCCGCCTATGGTCACTTTTGGTCTCCAAATCCGATTTTAAATGGGTCAAAACCCGACCCAAGCTTGCCCTATAAATAAGAAACTTAGTCTTAGACCAAAAATACATTGCAAACCTAAGAAAAGCGCCGCCTACCTCTCCAAATTCTCTCAAAAATTTTCCTTTTGCTCTTTTACTTCACAAGAACATCTTCCAAAGGCATCAACCAAGTAAGTACTTCTTTGTTCTTCTTTTATATTCCGTAAGTACTACAATACTACGCCTACAATAAATTGTTAGATCTTGAAGTAGTGTTGGTGATTTGAATGTGGTTGATTTGTCGTGATACTACTAAGTGAGTGAAAGAATACGTAAGGATGATTTTAACTTGTTTCCAACTTGTCTTTGATTTTCATACACTGTCATACTTTTGCGGAATTGACATGGGCACGAAAATTGCATAATCTTGTAAATAGAAAGCTTACATGTTGGAATGACTTGTTCATCGAGATGAGAATCATGGTTAAACTACCAACTTGTGAGGTTGTGATTATTTCTAGATGTTATAACTTGATTCAATCTCTATGTAGTAGTCTTGATCAAAAGATGTATCAACCATGAAAGTATTGCCAAGATTTTTTTGGAAGTATGACTGCACTGATTATATTGTTGGAATATAGTGCCTAAAACGTATATCGATGAAGTCTGAGTAATCGACATCGTTCACTTCACTAGTCCGTACCAACAAACTAAGTGTGGGGTGGTGCCACTACTGCTTGTTCATTGATTGTATCCACCGAGATGAAGCTAACATGAATATTATTTTAATCTCAGGTACAATGGCACCAAAAGCAAGGCAAGGAAAGGATAAAGCAACCACTTTACAAAAAGGCCAAAAAAGGGGACGAAAAGAGCAAGGCGAATCCTCCTCGCTGCAAATACCTCACCGTATGTTCAGAATTAAATGGGTCTTAGAGGAGAAAGGAAAGGAGTGGTATAGGAACAATAAAGAGAAGAAATATGTTCACGTGGAGTTGATACACAAGGAGAGCCTAGCAAAGAAAGAACCTCACATGTTGGCTAAGATAATGGCGTTACATCTTGATTTCATCTTCCGAGATATGGGAGAGTGCAATCTCGATTTAACACGAGAATTCTATGCCAACTGGTCACCGAAAACTACAGGGAGTGAAGTTAAGATTCGGGGCCAAGTTCTGCAACTAAATGCGGAGTTCTTCAACTCCTTTCTAGGCTTTCCATCTGTTAATCCCGCACCACTCAAGGAGCTGTATAATAGACCCCCGTACAGGGAAATTAGACACACACTATGCAGAACAAGATCTATGGCACGATGGAGCAGACACAAGGACACCGGTCGGCACAACACCTTCCCATATGCTCCTTTGAATAGGGAAGCTAGGATATGGCTGCGAATAGTTAACTCTTGCCTCATTCCAGGGACACAGTACACAAACATAACATGAGATAGAGTGTGCCTGGTGTACGCATTGATGACGAATGTCCCTATCAACATTGGGGCAATTATTCGATCTACAATGCGGAAAGCTAGGCTACACAAGAGGTCCCACTTCAGCTTTGGCAACCTGTTGAATGCAATATTGAGGAAGGAAGACATCGAACAGGAACCGGCTGATCATAAGCTTCCACACAACCCGAAGAAGGTTGACCTCACAAAGGTTAACGATGCTGAATCCATGCATGGCGTCAACCTAACCACTGCAGAAAGACATGCTCGCGACGAAAGCTTCTCCCGCCATTTATATGGCATGATGAAGTTTACCATGATGAGTGGGGGTCGTGTTTCAACTGCTGCAGAGATCCAACAGTTGGATTATGACTACCCAATGAATGAGCATGCGAGGGCGATGTGTGGAGTAGGTGTATATTTTGAGAAACCTCTTGATGACGACATGCCAACCGATGATGATCGACGAATGCCAGACTCCGACGTGGAAGAGAACTATGATGACGACGACGCTGATGATGATTCTGATGCAGGGGGTATGACCCCAGACATAGAGGATGAGTCCGACTAATCAGGTTCTTCTTATTTATTTTCCACTGAGGGCCGTGTGTCCCGTCTAAGTGTAGGGTGCTGGTATTTGTATGCTATACTTCTTTGTCTGCATTTGCATTTATTCTAGTTCTTGTTTGTTTTAATTAGTCGTAATTAGTTAGTTTAAATTTTAAATTTATTAGATTTTGCATGAAATTGTTCTGATAGACGGCATGGTAGTATAACAAGAGTTTGTGCTAAAGCATTACTATTGAGACATTTAGGCTCTACATGTGACTCACTATATGATAATTGTGTGGTTTAATTCATTCATCTGTTGGGTCAAGAGTCTATACTGCTCCCAATAAAGTTGACCATGTGCCTTGTGTGTGTGAGGATATAGTATATTCTGTGTTGTGACTGATGCTAGAACTTGCCTGATGTGTGTGTAAAGCGAAATAAAGAGTGTGAGTTTAGGAGATGATTTAGGCATTTCTTTGGCAGCCTGTGATTGTTTACCTTCTGTTTACCTACCCGTGGACATTATCCTAGTCAACCCTTTTGAGCCTTTAAGCCATTTTCTTTGACAGCCTCATATGTAAGCCTAATCCATTTTTTTCAAGACCATAATTTGATCCAAATTCCTAAGTGCTTTAAATTGTGAAGTCATGTGACAAATAAAAGGAAATTGGGTGAGAGTGATGCCTTAGAGTGTATTGGTACTTGAATTTGTTATGAAAAAGAGTGGCTATCATAGAAGTGTGTTATAAAAAAAAAGAAATAGAAAAACAAAATTATAAATTGTGTTTATGATTAAATAAAAAGATAGTTATGCTTGAATGACAAAATAGGTGAAAAGGGGTGATAGATGAAAGAAAAGTAGCAGGGTTGATTAAAAGAGAGTGTTAATGGCATAATGTGATGTATTAAAGCGCTTAGGAACATAGTCACTATTTCTGGCCAAAATAGTCCTACCCGTCCCTTAGCCTACATTACAACCTGTAAAGACCTATTTGATCCTAAGCTTAACATTCTGATATTCGTAGAGCATTACACTAAGGGCAAGCCTATGGTCATCAGTTGCAACATACGAATTCTTTGTGAGAGTGAGAGCAAGGATAATCTTATACCCATGTTTTGAAAAATAAAATACTTGTGAGTAATTATGGGTAATATCTTATGTGAGACACACATGGTTGATGAGTTTTGGGTAGTCTTGTGTGACCCTTTTTGCCTTAACTTGTGGATACGAATTAACCATCATCACGAGTCTATATTAGAGGTTGAATTGTTTCTAGAAGTGATTAGAAAACTACTCTTTGTTAATAATTGTTGTGCCTGTCTTGATGAATATTTTATGTTGTTACTGTGAAACCCTAAGTAGATGTTTATAAGGACATGATATATTGTTCGAGGACGAACAAAGCTTTAAGTGTGGGGTGTTGATGATAGGCGTATTTACACGCCTAAAGTACTATAATTTACCCATATTTTAGCTAAGTTTTGAGGACAAAATATATAATTCATGCACTTTTAGTCCTTTTTCCTGTAAGTGAGCTAACAAACGTGATTAGCAAGTTTTCAGGTATAAATGATGCAGATTTCAGCATATTATGGATAACTTGACGCCCAAGGAAGCTTCACGAAAGAAGGAAGGGAAAGCTTGGACGCCAAGGACCAAAAGTGACGCATGGAATATCTGTCCCGAGCAAAAATAGCATTTCCAAAGACTTTGGGGATCAGCAGTAACTTATTAGGATTAGGATAATGATGCAGTAACCTAGTAGGACTAGGATAAGTAATGCAGTAGCTTAGTAGGAATAGGATATGGGTGTTATAAATACCCTATTTTGCTGTAGTTTTTAATATAAAAATTCTCATTAATCTTAATACAACTCTTTCAATTAATTACTTTCTCTTCATCTATTCAATTCTTAATTTCCACAACAAGAAAACCGCTATTCTAAAAGGGAATTCACGCCTAACGCCATACCAAACCCTACTACACGTGAGATCTTTATTTTGGTATAATGATAAAGTCTATTGTGATTTCCGTCGCACTCATGAATAGCTAAACTTCTCTGTTGGGGTTATGGAGGCCTTATGAGATACTATCTATTGCTATGAGTTTGTGAGTTCGTGACTCGTATGATGCTTATATCATTATTCTCTTCATCTTAATGCAAATTCTTGTGGTTGCAAACGCATAGAATACGCCAGTATAGCATTAACTTGTTCGAAAGAAAAGTTACATGTCTGGAAAAGAGATAATGTCAAGGTAATAGGGCACCAACCCCTGTTAAAAAGTTAGTGCCGTAACTGGATTAACCTCTTGGAGAGTTCGTACCGTTAGACACGCTTTAAGCTCGAAAGAGTTAAAGTGAAATAATCCTTGATGGTCGAAAGTCGCCTAGATTTACCATAGAATACAACTATCTATAAGCACATGCATGTCTGAATTCCGCATAACTCATAGCCAATAGAGACGTATAACTCATAAGGTGGACATAACCCCAACTCTCAATTCTCATTGGTTAAACATCTTACTAAACATTCTTTCTTTTTACTTTGCTATTTTCTGTTTTTACTCTATTATTTTGTTTACATTATTGCACGCTACAAAATCCCCCCTTTTACGAGACTTGCACCTAAATTCTAATAATCTTTGCTTACTTAGTGACCAAGTATTCTCTGTGGGATCAATACCCAACCCAGTTGGGTTATATATTTGACAACGACCGCTTACACTCTTACGAGAGCTGTAGTTTGAGCGTTATCAAAATTCCCTCACTACTAAAACTGAATCAAGATTGAGAGTCTCAAAATTAGAGTCTTTGACTCAAACAAGATGATAACTATACCCCTTGGCTATTATCTTTCTCTCTCTAAGGTATGAAACAAACTGGCCCCTAAGCGTCGTAGTACTACCCCTCCATTAAAGGACTGGTTTATTTGGAAACTAAAAATGAACTATTCTGTTTCTGCAATCCACTGAAGCATAGCATGAATGGATCCAATCCATGACGAAAATGAATTCAAAATCCATTATCTCTAACTCTACAAGGTCTACTGAAGTAAATTTTTGAGACACTATAATCGGGCAATTCTTGTATACCCGTTGGGCTATGATAGACTTACCAACTGGGGTAGACACTGAGAAAGGCTCTACTAAGATTTTGGGACTGACTCCGAAGTTGACGGCTATATAAGTGGTTACAAAAGAAAGAGAAGCTCCAGGGTTAAGCAAAGCATAAACATGTAAATGAAAGACTGTAACGTACCAGTAACCACATTAGGAGAAATTTTCTGATCTTGTCGATACTGAAGTGCATAAAGCCTATTCTGAAGCTGACCACTAGTAGCACAGGAAGCGGCCCCCTGCTGAGTTGGGTAGCCGGCTGGAGCCGATGACTGATGGGACTGGCCATGTTGGCGCAAATCCCTTCCTTTCAAAGTAACTACTCGACACTCCTAAATCGATGGCCTAACTTGCCACACCTAAAGTATACATCACTTCCAGCTCTACACTCACCCTGATGGTTTCTACCATATTTCTGGCAAAGAGGATTTGTGCGACCACTGTTTACACTGCCTTGGGACTTAGAGCCTGGCGCCCTATCCCGATTGTCATTTCTTAACTTTGGCAAAGGGGAACTAGACGAATATGGAGTAGGATCTAAAGATTTCTGATAGAATTGAGGACGGTTTCTACCCTCTGACTTCGGCTGAGTAAAATTAAAGCTACCTGTTCTAGCCCTCTTGTTCTCCCTTTCTCTCCTTAGACTTCAACTCTTCAATCTGTTAAGCATAGGCCATCAACTTTTCCAAGTCCATCTCTTTGATTAACATTGTGTTCCTACACTTCTTAACCACACTGTCAGATATGCCATACATGAACTTGCTCATCCTAGACCTATTATCAGCCACTACATGAGGAGTATACCTATCTAGCTGAGTAAACTTGAAGGAATACTTCTTCACAATCATCTTGCCTTGCCTCAAGTTGATAAACTCTAACACCTTGGATTCCCTCAGCTCCAATGAGAAGAATCTATCTAAGAAGGCTATAGCAAATTCCTCCCATTCTATAGGCCCTGCGTTTGCTCCTCTATCCCCTTTCTACTGCTTAAACCAGGTATGGGCTACATCCTGCAGCTGGTAAGCAACCAATTCAACACTCTTACTAGAAGTCACCCCCATAATGTTTGTTACCTTCTGTACCATGTCTAGGAATTCCTGCGGATCCTATTTAGACTTGGATCCCAAAAATAGAGAAGGATTTATTCGGGTAAAGTCCTAAATCCTAGCTGCGACAATATTGGCCACTGGGTTGGTCGGAACAACGGCTGGCCGAACATTCTGAGTCTCTAAAGAGTGAGCTAGAGTAGTTAATGTAGATTTGAACTCTGCATGAGAAACATGATCATTTAGGAGATCTTCCTGAACGGGTGGAGGTGCTGGCTGGTTCACATTTCTTCTTCCGTTTTTCTTTTTGGGAGGCATGTACTGTAAGTGGAAGAAGAATAGATTAGACAGAGAGTTTAACATGAGATCATGCTTTATGACACAACATGAATATTAAAAGAAGGGAATTTTTCTTAAATGCCTCATAGCCTCTTGTCCATAAGTGTGGCACGCTTCACACCCATGCACAAGACTCTATTTGATGCGGCTTTCAGACTTCCTAGGACACTTTAAAACCTTAGTCTCTAATACCAAGATTGTAAAGCCCCGAGAGTACACCCTGGGCGCCACACGGTGCTTACGTTCCCGATAGAACACAAGCTAACCCATGAGCTGGTAGCTGCTATGAGCACTAGGTAAAACTAATAACAAAAGGGTCATATACGGAATTTGACTGAGAAATGCCATCAAGTTTTTAATCATAGTTTTGATATTGTCTGTAAAATAATACTGATAGTACTGATAAAACAGCCGACAATGACAACTAAAAAATTGAAGACTGACTAACTATCTGTACTAGTTTGAAAAGCCTCCAGTGACTGACTGTGGAGCTAATGGGACAAACCCCTAACTAACTCTGACTGAATAGAAAAATACTAAAACTGATAAAGTAAACCGAGGTAAATAAACCATGTTCTCAAAGTATGAGGACTTACCACTGCTATAGATGATAATCTGGTGTGTCTATTTGCGGTCAAGGAACTGAGCATCCAAACCTATGATATTAAACATCATAGCGCAAGAAACGAGTATGTGATCAATACTTTGAATGTACTGGTATGCTAAATGAGGTTAGGCTGATATGCATGGTTTCATGTACAGGAGTAATAACTGACTGAATGGATAGCATGAAGTACTAAATAGAATGCATGAAATTTGTAAATACTGAGAATGCATGACCAAGCATAAAACATGTTTTGAATATAATCTGTAAACTAAAATACTAGATACTGATATATAAATAACTTATAATTGTATGCTATGGTCAAGAAAAATTAAAACTGAATAACTGAGCTTATCACTGGACTAAGACTGTGGGAGCTACCATCTAACCGACATACCCCAATAAGTAAATTGGGGTCCAACCTGTGTCCCCAGTTGGAAGGGTATCAATACCGTGCCACGAGTACTAACACTGGCTATGTCGATCCACTAATGTATTGTCCCGAAGGACTAAGGGTGTCAAGCCTAAACTGACAGGTGACCCTTAAGAGGTAGTCAAGCCTGAACTGACGGGTTACTATCCTACGCTGTCTACGTAGTTCTAGAGTACAGGGACTGCTACTAACGACTCTGCCTAACTGACGGGGAAGCCGCCATCCTTGCACTTGCTCGGTGCTAAATCCGACTCGCAACTAAACTGACTCGGGATACTGGACTGTTCTAAATTTAACTAATTATGATAACTGACTGAACTGATAATGCTCATAACACATCTGAAACCATTCTAAAGATACTGAGACTAAGTAAGCAGTTAAGTTTTTGGGTTTTCATAGCCCCCAGGATTCGATTGCTACGATAGCAAGATCATACTAAACTTTAAAAACATAATGTGAAAGCATTTATTTAAAACTCATTCTTATAGACATTTCATCAAACACTTGACATTCGTAGTTCAAGTTAAGCATAAGAATAGTTTTAAACTTGTAGTAATAGAATCATTTTAACATCAACATCACTAATTATGATTTAAATCAGCGAACACCATTATCCAAACGTGTGGGGTTTAATAACAACAACAATTTCATGTAAACATGGTATAGAATCAGAATTCATGGGGATTCATGGTTAAAAATCACAATAACTTGTAAAAATCATAACTTTGAATTTGAAATTAGATTCTTGGACTCCATGGGTGAAAGGGACTCATGGATGAACATTTAACATACCTTGACTGAGGAATTCGTGAAGGTTCTTGATGGTTTTCTTGAAACCTGAGCTTGAATCTTGAAGGTCTAGGGTTTGTTCTTGAGAGAGGATTAATTTCTTGGAGGGAAATTATGAATAATGGGGCACAAAATGCCCCTTTAGGGTTTTAATTTCGTGTTTTGGACGGATTTGAGGTCATGGGAAAAGACTAAACTATCCCTTTAAAATGCGGACTGGAAATCCTGATTTTGCACTCAGGCGCGATACAGTGCTATCACAATACGCCACTGAAAATGGACAATTCCGATTTCGCACCATGGTACGATGCGGAGCCATCGCGGTGTTTCACTGGAAAAGGACGAACGTGATTTTGACCATCACTGTGACGCGGCATAATCGCGATGAGCTACTGCCTCTCACTAAAAATGTCATAACTTCTTATCCGGGTATTAGATTAAGGAGAAATCGATATCGCTGGAAAGATAATTCAATTTTCTACCATTTTATGTGTCTTGAGCTGGAAAATTCTCAGTATAACAAAATATATGCTTGTTTGAAGTTGACTATAGCAACATTCTTCTGAAAAACTCAATCGGTAAGGGATATTTTGATTTATCCAATAGCTTAGAGTTATTTGAGCCTTAATATGCATTAACTCACTCATAAAACTACCAAATAACTATAATTTATTTTGCATGAGCTTGAAACATAATATTAGTTTGGATTCTTGGGGTATTATAATATACCTCTGATTTGATAGTTTCTGAATGTTGCTTCTGTTGATTGCCTTTATTGAAATTCAACTTTGATTTAGCTGTTTTACTAATCTTTGATTTTTGAAGAATATTGGATTGGGGATAGCTATTACGTAATGGAGATAGCTGAAGAAATTGATTTTGGAATAATTGAATGGTAAATCGAAACCCATTTCTCAGATAATGATAAATTGAAACCCATTTCTCAGATAAATCGAAAATCCTTTCTCAGATAATCAATTTTCGAAGCGTCTGTGAAGAAAGCATTACTTAAGAGGGAAATTGATTTTCGAAGCGTCTGTGACAGAGAAAATGAATTTTGGGGTGAATTTGGTGAGACAAGGAAATCGAAAATCCATTGAAGAAGAAGCTCGTTAAAGAAGGTGAAGGTTTAGATACCCCTAAAGCTGGTGACGAAGTTTATTGAAGGGAATTGATTTGCATATTATTATTGTTATTGTTATTAAATTTCCAATAAATCTGAGCTTTGTTTATGTTTATTTATTGTTTTTGCTCATAATGGTATCTCGAAAATATGCTTTGAGGTAAAATTTTGTTGTTCTCCTCCTTGTGTCTCTTTTCATGTTTGTGCATGAGTGAAGTTTGTTATTTTACCAAAACAAGGATATGCTTGCTTGAAAGGTGTATCACCAAAGTAGAGTATTGTTCTCAGTTTTACTGCATTCTTTAAAGCTGGTTATTTAGACTAGTGAATTTGATCAATCTTTCCAATTTCATTCTTTTTCCTGTGTTATGTGAATATTTAAAAAGAATAAAATTGTGAGCTGTATCCTATGATCCAAATGGTATACAACAAAGTGCTACCAAGATTTCATTGCATAGATGGTACTATTCCTGATTACCATTCATTATTAAGTTACTAAAGTCATATGCTGATGTGAACAAAATAAGTTGGGTTAAAGAGCAACAAGACAAATCAATTTCTTTCTATAATGGTGCTGATTGTGGATTTTATAGTGTCTTAATTGTATCAATCTATTTTGTTAAGAGTTTGGGTCTTTACGAATGTCGTTGTAGAAGTTACTAATGTCGTTGTGTTATTACAAATCAACATGGTACAGTGGTAAAACTTTGTTGCCTTAAAGTCTGATTAATTTCCAAAGGATACAATCGGATATAATGTATAAGTACGATCATATTTTTCTCTGGTGGCTAAAGTGGCATTATTTGTATCCTTACCTCTGTGGTAGTCATATTTTGCTGGCCCTTTTGTCAATTAGTAAAAAGATGTTTATAACTTTTGAGGAGGTTAAATTAAGTAATCAACGTCGAATGTGCCAATCTATTTATGGCCTCAATCTCCAAGGGCATGATTTGGCTGTTCTAGCTCATATTTCAAAATGAATCAAATCATTAAGTCTTCTACAACATTCTTCTTTCTTTCTTTCTTTATTTATTTCTTTTGATAACCAAAAATCTCCAAGGGCCATTATGCACAGTTCGAAACTCGGTGGTTAATGGGCCCGCCATTTTATCCTTCTCCACTTAAATACCAAGATTTTCTTTATGGTAGGGTTCAAACTCGTGACTTGCACCTAATCCACACATCATAAATTATGCTCTTACCACTAGATCAAAGATCAAAATTTCCTAGTTGCTTGTGTTCATGGAACTATCATTACATATGATAATCATAAAGGGTTGATCAATTAATAGCACCCTGTCATTTTTGGAGCAACTAAATACCTCTTAGCAATAAAGGTGACAAAATCTAGTAGTGGTACTTTCATTACAGAAAAAATATACTAGAGATTGCTAAAAGAATTTTGGTATTCTGGAACCGGACTTATTCACCCTCCTATATAACGAATCCATTTAAATGGCCTAGGACTAGATAGGAGACTTGTTCACAGAATCAACTTTCTCAAAATCACACAACCTGATATCATTCATTGTTAGCATGGTAATCCAGATTCCGCCAGCTTCTTGTAACAACTGTTGGTATGCTTCAACACGCATTCTCAGGTGTATCAATCGCCATGATAACAACTTTTTTTTAAAAAACAGATGAAATGTATTAATTTTTGGGTATTTCACTACAGGCTAGCAGAAACTCCCTTGGATAGACAATCCACCTCATCGAGTCTCTTTAGAAAAGTAAAAAACAAAGATGTGATGACCAAACCAAGTTTGAACCTAGAGTGTCGAGCCGTGACCTTAACACGTGAGCGAATGCAAAAAATTATTTCTTCAAAACCTAAAATCTAATGAAAAATTGATACAATCAAGCCACTATAAAATCTACGTTTCGTCAAAGAAAGAGAAATAAATTGTTAACAAAATCTATTTGGGTTAAAATCTTCAGTTCTGGAAGGTGTATCCCCTCCTCAAGTGCTATTTGAGTTTATTCAGCAGGTCCTTGGTTTTTATGTGACCTAGCTGACACTAGAGACATGCATGTACCACCTATTTACTAGTAACTGAGGATGTAATATGCTATTGTGGTAGCCCTTAGGATGGAAAGTTTTTTGGAACAGAAGCTTTCCATTGACTGGTATAGGGTCATATTATGATTGGGACGTAGCATGATATATTGACTAAGTTTTTGAAGATCAAACCTCCAACTTTTCTTAGTTTTGAGTAGTGGATTCTTTCAAGTTTATTGTAGACTGTTAGGAGAGGTTACAAAATATGGTTATTATTGAGTAGCATAGTGTAGAATTGGTAACTTTCCAACTGCAGTATAATGGTAAGCACGGGTGGAGGGCTAATGTGAAATGTCAATCGCCAACTTTACATTTGTTGACATGGACTTAGTTCCATACTTTGTTCTCGGTCCTATATGCAGTTTTCTGATGGTTACTTGGACGTTTTTGTGATGAAGGATTGCCCAAAGTTATCCTTGTCAATGCTGATGAGCTCGGTGAGCAAAGGAGGTCATGTTAGATCACCACACGTCTTGTACTTAAAGGTAGATTTATCGTCTTAGCCTTTTAAGTCGGATCCATTATGCAAGTTCTAGTTTTGCTTTCTGCCCTCTTTTACTCGTCACATCATTAATGACCATAACTATCTCATGGTAGGAAAGGAGGTTACTTGATGACCCAGTGAATAAGTACATAGATGGCATGATATACTAGATATTTTCTGAAGTTTGTGGAAGAGTACTGACATTTAGGGCATAAGTGATCTATGTGACTTGGATTACCTGGAAGCTGTATCTAACATACACCCATACACACTCACTCTTACACACACACGCGTACACATATTTATAACCATAATAATCTCAGGTAAGGATAGTCAAGGCTACTTGATGACCCAACGAATAAGTATATAGATGGACTTATATGCTTGAAATTTGTTGAAGTTTGTGAAAGAATATCGATATTTAAGAAATTCGGGGCAATTGAACTTTAGAGATTTAGGCCAGTGAGTCTTATTGGTGGAGTTTATAAGGTTTTTGCCAAGCTTCTGGTAGAAAGGTTGAAGAGAGTAATCAGCAAGCTAGTCAACAAACACCAAGTTAAATAGATACAAAAGTAAGGAAAAAAGTTTATCAATTAATTAGCTCGGCACATTTTGAATATAGATACAAAAGTTACATGTTGATTTGATCACCCAAGGTAAGTTTCTTTCTGTAATCCTAAAAGTATGCTCCTTATATGCTACGACATAAGCCTCAATATGTGATAAACTTTTTTGATTAAATGATTTTATGTTCTAGATCAAGGTGAAGGTTCTCTGCTTAGACCAGGACTCTTGCAGGTAGTAAATTGATATAAGTAGTTTTCTTAAAAAAAATATACAAGTTATTCTGGATGCTGGAATTCAAGCTTTTTCTTCTTTTACTCTCACCTAAACATAAGCACATTTATGGGTAGGATCTTCTGCAATAAATTGTTTCATTATAGTGCCATCACTGAAGGAACAAGTCTAATCCCTTACTATAAAAGGCCAAACTTGCAGATCCATACACTAAGCTATGGATATTTCAACTGTAACTGTCCTGGGTTTGGCATATTTTGGATTCTTATTTCATCTTCTCTGTCCCATATGCAGTTTTCAGATGGTTATTTGGATGTGGTTGTGATGAAGGATTGCCCTAAGTTATCCTTGGCAATGCTGATGAGCTCGATGAACAAAGGAGGTCATGTTAGATCACCACACATCTTGTACTTGAAGGTAGATTTATTGTCTAAGCCTTTTAAGTCGGGTCTGTTATGCAAGTTCTAGTCTCTCTTTTAGAAAAAAAATAATATTTTGGAACAATTCTTGAAATGCATTTCGTTGTTGCTTAGTATAATAAGACCTTAATTTTCCTGTTCATCATTTTGAAAGTTTCTAAAATTCAATGTTTCTTTGTCTCCCTGCTTGTCTAGCAGTACAATCAGACTCTAGTGCAATTCCTCGACCAAATAGGTTTTGGTTTTGTAGCAGCTGAATTACATATTGGCATCCCTTTGCCTGAACAACCAGCAATACAACAACTCAATCCCCTAACCTTAACCCCATGCTTGTTCACATTTGATGTGTTAAAATTAGAAATAAGTTCTTACGTAATAAGTCAAACTTTTGAAATTAGAGACTAGTTGCATGAATTAATTAGGATTTAACCCAAGGCTTCTCATTGATCTAAAACAACCACAGGTAAAGGCTTTTGTTTTAGAGCCTGGTCCACTTGCAGATGACCCAAACAAGGAAGGGATTATTGATGTAGACGGTGAGGTCCTTGCCAGAGGTAAGGGAACTTACAAGTGTGATTAGAAGACATTGATGGCCTCCGACAAACTCCATATCAGAGTAGATCAAGGGTTGGGTTTTGTATTTTTCCCTATCAGTTCTTAACTTCTATGAGGTTCGATGTATTTATATACACAAAGAGAAACTAGTCCTGATTGGTGGATTCTGTATAGATTGATGTCAGATTATTACTAATTTTGTTTTGTGATGTGTATATATTGTGTTATAATTTATTGTGTATGTAAATAAAAATTTATATTAATACGAGTGACTATTTATATAAATCGTTTTAATTTAATAACATGTGACAACAATCGGTGTAGTAGATCAATAAACCGTTGTAATAGGTAGTCAAAATTCGTCACAAAAGACCAATAAAATCGTTGCAATAGTTTAATGAAATAGTTGTAATAGGTACTCAAAAAGTGTTGCAATAGAATAACAATACCGTCGCAATACATGCTATTGTAACGGTTTAATGTCGTTGCAATAGAATCTATTGCAACGGTTAGTTACCATTGTAATAGATGCAAATAGGCATACCAATGAGTCAAAAAATAACCGCCGCAATAGCTTCACCTATGGCGACGGTTTCAGACAACCGTCGCATAAACCGTTGTCATAAACCTATCACGACATCCACATATAGGACGTTTGTTGAACCGTTGCGGTAGAGCTACGACAACAATTTTGTTGTCTATTGCAACAATTTTGCAACCGTCACCATAGGGGTAATTTCTAGCATTGTACCCAACTCAATTAGACCGGCTTCAAAAGGTATGATAAACTTTAATTATAACGAATGGTCGGTAGCAGGACTTTCCAACTTCATCCTTAACTTTCTCTTGTATGTTAAATCTTAATTTCTTTGAGGTTAAGAACATAACTCGTTCTTTTATGAATTCTCTCCCTTACAATTGATTTTCTTCTCTCTTTTCTTTTATAATAACAATGGATCTCAAATAAATTTGCAATCCATCTCGCTCATCCTATATTGCTAATTAATTAAGCCTTAACCATAGTCTAGGCTAATTTATTTAAAAAACAAAAATAGCCGCCGTCATTGTCGCATCGGAAATAAATTAATACAACTTTGACTTGCAAATTTGAAATACGAAACAAACAAATCAAAACAAAAAAATACTGCAATAATAATGATTTAAAATAAGGAAAAACTATTTTTTTCATAAAAAAAGTGGATTTGCTTCTACATTTCTACGACAATTGATCCTAATAGTAGATTATTTAATTTTATTTCAAACATAAAACATATCTTATGTGCAGTTTATATTTTTTATTCCAAATCTAACATTTAAAAACTAAAATTTACAGTTAAACCAAATGACTCATTATAACGTGAATCTAAATGGATAATTCAATCATAAAACCAAGATATATTTATTCCTACACCAAAGAACAATTTCTGTAAATATATGTATGCATGTTGCCCAAGATTAGATTTACGTGAAGAAATTTCTTTTTTTTTTTGTTGAAAATTATTCTGAAAGTTTATACTGTCACATAGACGTAATGTGAACCAGATACCCGAAGGTCATCAAACCCATATTAGTACTCCTACAAACTAACAGTAACCTTTCATTTAACTAACAAATGTTTTTTTTCTTTTGGGGTAAGAATTCAACTAATCAAGAAAAAATGTAACGACCCTCCCGGTCGTTTGTGAAATTGTCTATTCTTCGCTATTTTAGCACTCTTTCTAGTTTGAATACGTGGGTTTTGACTCATGAGATGAGTAGTATCAATTCTTGAGGTGTTTGAAAGTTTTGAGTATTTTAAATAATTATTTAATTAATAAATTAGTGGGTCAAAATAACAATTTATTTACTTATGTGGTTAATACAAGGATAAATCTAGTAAAGAGGGTTTATTATATTTATCAATGATAAAAGCAGAAAGTGAAGAAAGTTGGGCACAGAAGTTGCAACGTAGGTTAATTTCTCACTGAAAAGGATAGAAAATTTTAAGAGAGAGTTAACTGTGGCGGCATCGGCACCATAGGTAAGGAATTAACTTTCTGCTATTGTTTATTGTGGATAATTGATGGAATGTTTTGTTAACTAATTATAATTGTGAGTGTAGAATACAAATGTAATGTTGCCAACTTACAGTTGTTTGTTTCCGTAGCTAGAGGACAAAAATTAATGATTAGGCAATGATAGCTTAATCATTAAAAAATTATCATGAAAAATTAATTGATTTCTTATCATTTATGGCTTCCAAAACCCACTGTTACCTTCAGCTAGTTAATATTCTCATATGGTTGCAGTTACATTCATGACCTCATTTATTCAAAACTTGGTAGCCTACAATGTAGGATCTTGTTTTCAATTGGTGTGTATGTGCAATAGGTTTTAAGAGTCATGTTTCCACTGAAGCTATGCAAAATGTGACGAACAGTAGAATATTGGAGAATTTTGTTTATACTATAATTTGAATTAAGTTAAAAGAATTTTGGTTTTGTCTTTATTAAGAGATTGATTTTGTCATCATTAAGAAATTGTCTAGGAAAATAAAACATAATAATGTGAGGTTTAAGTTAAGGCGTTTGGGCAACCACTATTTCGATGGTTCACTTCACTTTTGAAGTGAACCCTAATTAAATAAAAAATAATCATGATAGTAGGAATTTTATTAGATTCATATTCTTATAAGGATTATATATTTGAACAGATTATGAACGTTCCCAATTTTTGAGAAAGGACAAGGCATTTGTGGACTAGTGAAATTCAGATTCATTGGTTGAGGTAGCTTACCGTTTAATTGGAGTTTAGACTCAACTTAATTGTGTGTATGCTCCTAAATTGGATACTTGTTGATTGATATTCGAACATGCTTGAAATTGTTGATGTTTGGATTGTTGATACGTGTATAAATGTTTATTAAAAATTTACTTGATGGAATTGTCTTATGACTTTAAGAGTACTTGTAAATTTTGTACATTGTGTTGTATGCTGTGAAGTTGTGTAAATTGATATTTATAATACATGTTTATGATGGATCGGGTACCACGCCAGTATGGATATGTATACGTTGGATTGGGTATCACACCGGTACGGATATGTATATGTTGGATCGGGTACCATGCCGGTACAGATATATATATATCAAATCGGGTACCATGCCGATACGGATATGTATATGTCGGATCGGGTACTACGCTGGTACGGAGATGTATATGTTGGATCTAGTACCACGCCGGTACGGATATGTTATGTTGGATGGGGTACCACACCGGTACGAATATGTATATGTTGGATTGGGTACCACGCCGGTACGGATATGTATATGTTGGATCGGGTACCATGCCGGTACGGTCTATGAACATAGATTGTTCCCTGCAGGTCCTGACTATTTGTGCAAAATAAGTCCCATAGCATGTGTGTACACAATTGTGTTAATTCTGTGGATGTTTACAGTATGGTTGATACTTTTGATGGTTATGTGACTTGTTAGAGAGCACTGTTTGTCCTGTTATTGCTGTGTTGTTGATTCATTGAGTATTTGTTATATGATGAAGCATGTCTACTTGTTATTTGATTTATGTTGTGTACATGTTATTAAGTTGAGTTGGCCTATGATACCTACTAGTACATAGTAGTTTGTACTGATACTACCCTGTATTCTTCTTTTGTTGAGTGTAGAAAGTGTTCCAGAGGGTCAAACACGACCTTACCTATAGAGTTTGATAGCAGATCTTGATCCGAGGGTGAGCACTTCATCTTCGGGCTACCACGAGTCATCTTATTTGTTATTGTCCATCTTTCAGGCAATGAAACATTCCTCATTTACTTTATTTTGGATATCTCTTTAGACATGACTTTTGTTAGTAGTTCTTATATGATGACTTTCGAGTCTTGGAGATTTTAGTAAGTAGTTTGTTGGATTTCTGTATAATTAATGATTAGTCCTGAATTTTTGTTATTATGTTGATTTTATGATAATATCGTCTTAATATTGACTAAGTGATTGAGTAATGGTTCGGTTTAAATGGTCCTCCTACAAGAAGATTAGTGTGGTTGCCACTCATGACCATTTGAGTCGTGATAAAGTTGGTATCAGAGCCTAGGTTTGTTGATCTCGTCGTACAAGAACAGGTCTAGTAGAGTCCTGCGAATGTCACGGAGACGTCTATACTTTTTTCGAGAGGCTACAGGGTAATAGAAAAATTCTAATTCTTCTTTATTACGTGCTATTACTTTATTTCAATTGGTATCTGACTTCTTTTACTCTTATTATCACAAATGGTAAGAACATAAAAGAATGGGGCAAGAAGAGTACGTGGTAGAGAAAGGAGAGCAGCACCTGCCAAGGGCAGAGCTCAGGCTGCGGGGCTAGATAGAGAGAGGCCAGTATCTCCTCCCCCACATGAGGATTTTCCCGAGGTTGCAGAGGATGGAGCTATACCAGTACAGGATGAATGCATGCCAGTTCATGATGAGGTAGCATCAAATTAGGGAGGTGCATCTCCGATTTAGATGTCTCTCACTGTGATTCAGTAGGTTCTGAGTTTTCTGAGTCAGTTGGCAGGATCAGGGACTATGCCTGCAGTACCTGTAGTCTAGCATGGGATGTAATATGTTGTTGCTATTGCCCCTCGGATGGAAGAAGAGTCAGGAGCAGATGTTATTCCAAGACAATTTGTGGGTCTGGTGATGACCGAAGATGAGCATGAGTTATTTTGTAAGTTTATCAAGATGAAGCCCCTGTCTTTCAAGGAATTGAGTCGGAGGCTGCCTACGAGTTTATTATTGACTGTCATGAGAAGCTGCACAAGATGGGGGTGGTTGAGAGGTATGGTGTAGAACTGGTTACTTTCCAGTTCTAGGTGGATGCTAAAATGTGGTGGAGGGCCTATGTTGAGTGTAGGGATACATCTTTGCCTCCCTTGACTTGGGCATAGTTTTACTCAGTGTTTCTAGAAAAGTATGTGCCTCGTACTTTGAGAGATAGAAAAAGGGATGAGTTTCCTAATCATAAGTAGGGGAACATGTCAGTTGTGGCTTATGAGGCCAAATTTCATTCATTATCTCGGTATGCATCTCATTTATTGAAAATAGAGAAGGAGAGGATCTATCATTTTATGAAGGGGTTGAATACAGGTCTCCAGATTTCTGCTCTTCAAATGACATTATCAGGTAGGTCTTTCCAGAAGATGGTTGATTTTGTCATGAAGGAGAAGGGTGTATGGAAAGAGGGTTATGCCAAGGCATCAGAAAAAAAGGCCCGCAGAAGAGGCAATTTCAGTGGTTCTTATTCTAGGGGTCATATTTCTAAGGGATACCCTGCTCGCCCCATTCAGTCAGCTATGTCAGTGTTTGTGGGTGGTCTATCAGGAGCTAGCCAGTCTTTTTCATATTCAAGTGGTTACCTCAATTTATCTCCGTCAGCTCAACGGCCTACCTTGGATTGTATATGTTACGAGTGTGGTAGAGTGGGTCACATTAGAAGGTTTTGTCCAAGTGCAAGGCAGTTTGGTCAGTCTAGCCAACAACAGTCTCCTAGAGCTCTAGTTCTAGCAGGTAGGAGAGGTAGTGGTAATGGTAGAGGTCATCCACAGGGTGGTCATGGGGGTCATCAGGCAGGTAGGGGTGGTAGTTATCCCCATCGAGGTAGTTCTAATCTTGGCAGAGGTGACGTTCAGACTGGCGGTAGGGCCCATATCTATGCCTTTCTAGGCAGTCCCGAGGCAGAGACATCAGACGTTGTTATTACAGGTACTGTTTTTGTCTGTGACTAGATGGCCACTGCATTATTTGATCCTAGCTCTACTTTTTCGTACGTGTCTGCTAATTTTGCTGTGGGATTGAACATGGTGTGTGATTTTCTTGACTTTTCGATTCATGTGTCTACTCCTGTTGGTAATTCTATTATGGTTGATAGAGTTTATCGTTCTTGTTCTGTTATGTTTATGGGGTATCATACTTAGGTAGATTTAGTGATTCTACACATGGTAGATTTTGATATAATTTTGGGTATGAGTTGGTTGTCTCTGTATTATGCTATATTAGATTGTCATGCTAAGACTGTGACTGTGGCTATGCCGAGAATGGATAGACTTGTGTGGAAGGGTGATTATAGTCCAGCTCCAATGAAACTTATTTCCTTTCTGCGTGCAAAGAGGTTAATTGGGAGAGGTTGTTTGGCCTTTCTAGCACATCTTTGGGATATTTCCACAGAGGTCCCATCTATTGAGTCAATTTCTGTGGTGTATGAGTTCCAAGAGGTTTTCCTGCAGATTTATCTGGTATGCCGCCAGACCGTGATATTGACTTCTGTATTGATCTAGAGCCAGGTACATGGCCTATTTCTATTCCTCCCTATAGGATGGCTCCAGTTGAGTTGAGGGAGCTAAAGGCTCAGTTGGAGGATTTGTTGAGTAAGGGTTTTATTCGTCCGAGTGCCTCTCCATGAGGTGCTCCTGTCTTGTTTGTAAAGAAGAAGGATGGTAGTCTTCGTATGTGTATAGATTACAGGCAGTTGAACAAAGTCACGATCCATAACAAGTATCCTTTGCCCCGTATAGATGATTTATTTACCAGTTGCAGAGTGCATCCATATTCTCTAAGATTGGTTTGAGGTTCGGGTATCATCAGCTTAAGATTTGGCCTGACGATATTCCTAAGACTGCTTTTCGAACTAGGTATGGGCACTATGAGTTTATTGTGATGTTTTTTGGGTAGACTAATGCCCTAGTTGTTTTTATGTGTTTGATGAATGGGATATTTAATCCCTACTTGGATTCTTTCGTGATTATCTTTATTGATGATATTTTGGTTTACTCTAAGAGTAAAGAGGAGCATGAGAATCACTTGAGGATTGTTTTGGGTTTTTTAAAAGAGAAAAAGTTTTATGAAAAGTTTTCTAAGTGTGAGTTCTGGTTGGCTTTTGTATCCTTTTCGGGGCATATAGTTTCGAAGGAAGGAGTGATGGTAGACCCACAGAAGATTGAAGCATTTAAGAATTGGGCTAGCTTGCTTCAGTGATGGAGGTTCGTAGCTTTGTTGGCTTAGCAAGTTATTACCACATGTTCGTGAAGGGTTTGCTTCTATTGCTATTCATATGATGCGGTTGACTCAGAAGGATATATCTTTTATTTGGTATGATGAGTGTGAGGAGAGCTTTTAAAAGCTCAAGACCTTGTTGACTACCGCTCCTATTCTTTCCTTGTCGGTAGAAGGTAAGGATTTTATTATAAATTGTGATGCCTCACATTCTGGTTTAGGTGTTGTGTTGATGCAGGAAAAGATTGTTATTACTTATGTTTCGAGGTAATTGAAGCCCAATGAGAAGAATTATCCCACTCATAATTTGGAGTTAGCTGCTATAGTTTTTGCTCTTAAGAAATGGAAGCATTACTTGTATGGGGCTCATTGTGAAGTGTTTACCGATCATCGCCGTTTACAGTATGTGTTCACGCAGAGGGATTTGAATTTGAGACAACGTATATGGATGGAATTACTTAAGGATTATGATATCATCATTCTCTACCATCTGGGGAAGGCTAATATGGTCGTTGATGCATTAGGCAGGAAGTCAAAAAGCATGGGTAGTTTGGCTTATTTGAATGTTAGTAGGCATCTGTTGGCTAAAGAGATTCAGACTCTAGCTAACAAGTTTGTTTGACTTGAGGTGACTGAGAGAGGAGGAATTCTAGCCAGCATTGAGGTAAGGTCCATATTTCTTGATCAAATCAAGGTTAAACAATTTAAGGATGCTAAGTTAAGCAAAATTCGTGATAAGGTTTTATAGGGTGAGGCCAAGGAGGCCATTATTGATGGTAACGACGTGTTGCAGATTAAGGGGCGAGTTTGTGTACCTTGTGTTGATGATTTTATTCCTACTATTCTAGCTGAGGCTCATTGTTCGAAGTATTCTATACATCCTGGTGCAACCAAGATGTACCGTGATTTAAGGCAACATTATTGGTGGGGTCGGATGAAGCGTGACATAGTTGATTTTGTTGCTAAATGCCAGAGTTGTCGGCAGATAAAGTACGAGCATCAAAGCCTGGTAGTACTCTTCAGAGGATGCCCATTCCTGAATAGAAATAGGTAAATGGTCTTCCCAAGATTTTGGGAAAGTATGATTCTATATGGGTTATTGTGGATAGGTTAACGAAGTCTGCATATTTCATTCCAGTTTAAGTGACTTCTAATGCAGAAAAGTTGGCCAAGATTTATCTTAAGGAGATTGTTCGGTTGCATTGGGGCCTAGTTTCTATTATCTCGAATAGGGGTACTCAATTTACCTCTACCTTTTGGAAGAAATTTCATGAGGAGTTTGTCACAAGGTTGGACCTTAGTACAACTTTTCACCCTCAGACCGATAGGTAGTTCAAGCAGACAATTCAGGTGGTTGAGGATATGCTTCGTGCATGTGTGATGGATTTTAGAGGTCATTGGGATTAGTTTCTACCTTTGGCCAAGTTTGCATATAATAATAGTAATTATTCGAGTATTGACATGGCGCTATTTGAGGCATTGTACGGAAGGAGGTGTAGATGTCCCATTGGGTGGTTTGATGCTTTTGAGGTGAGACTGTGGGGTACTGATCTATTGAGAGACTCGTTAGAGAATGTTAGGTTCATTCAGGAGAAACTTATAGTGGCTCAAAAAGAAAAAAGTAGTATGCGGATAAAAAAGTTAGAGATATCCACTTTATGGAGGGTGAGCAAGTGTTGCTCAAAGTACCCTTTATGAAGGGTGTAATGCATTTTGGGAAGCGGGGTAAGCTTAGTCCTAGATATATTGGGCCATTTATGATTCTTCAGCGCGTGGGGCCGGTGGCCAATAGGTTGGCACTGCCTCCGAGTTTGTCGGGAGTTCACCCCGTGTTTCATGTATTGATGTTAAAGAAGTTTCATGGTGATGGTAACTACATAATTCACTGGGATTCAGTCTTGTTAGATGAAAACCTCTCTTATGAAGAGGAACCTATTGCTATTCTTGATAGAGATTTCCGTAAGTTGAGGACTAAGGGGATTGTGTCGGTGAAGGTCCAGTAGAAGAATCGTCCTATTGAGGAGGCCACTTGGGAGACCGAAGTGGACATGCGTAGCAAGTATCCATATCTTTTTATGGATTTAGGTAATTACTTGTTTTACCTTCTTGTCTTGTGTTTGCCATTTCAGGGAGAACGATTGTTTAATTGGTATCTGATGTAACGACCCTCCCGGTCGTTTGTGAAATTGTCTCATCTTTGCTATTTTAGCGCTCTCCCTAGTTTGAATACGTAGATTATGACTCATGAGATGAGTAGTATCAATTCTTGAGGTGTTTGGAAGTTTTAAGTATTTTAAATAATTATTTAATTAATAAATTAGTGGGTCAAAATAATAATTTATTCACTTATGTGGTTAATACAAGGATAAATCTAAGTGAAAAGGATTTATTATATTTAACAATGATAAATGCAGAAAGTGAAGAAAGTTGGGCACAGAAGTTGCAACATAGATTTATTTCTCACTGAAAAGGATAGAAAATTTTAAGAGAGAGTTAACTGTGGCGGCATCGGCACCATAGGTAAGGAATTAACTTTCTGCTATTGTTAATTGTGGACAATTGATCGAATATTTTGTTAACTAATTATAATTGTGCGTGTAGAATACAAATGTAATGTTACCAACTTACAGTTGTTTGTTTCCATGGCTAGAGTACAGAAATTAATGATTAGGCAATGATAGCTTAATCATTAAGAAATTATCATGAAAAATTAATTGATTTCTTACCATTTATGGCTTCCAAAGCCCACTGTTACCTTTAGCTAGTCAATATTCTCATATGATTTCAGTTACATTCATGACCTCATTTATCCAAAACTTGGTAGCCTACAATTGAGGATCTGGTTTTCAATTGGTACGTATGTGCATTAGGTTTTAAGAGTCAAGTTTCCACTGAAGCTATGAAAACGTGACAACAGTAGAATATTGGAGAATTTTGTTTATACTATAATTTGAATTAAGTTAAAAGAATTTTGGTTTTGTCTTTATTAAGAGATTGATTTTGTCTTCATTAAGAAATTGTCTTGGAAAATAAAATATAATAATGTGAGGTTTAAGTTAAGGCATTTGGGCAGCCACTGTTTTGATGGTTTACTTCAATTTTGAAGTGAACCCTAATTAAATTAAAAATAATCATAATAGTAGGGATTTTTTTAGATTCGTATTCTTATAAGGATTATATATTTGAACAGATTGTGAACGTTCTAAAATTTTGAGAAAGGACAGGCACTTGTGGACTAGTGAAATTCAGATTCCTTGGTTAAGGTAGGTTACCATTTAGTTTGAGCTTAGACTCGACTTAATTGTGTGTATGCTCCTAAATTGGATACTGTTGATTGGTATTCGAATATGCTTGAAATTGTTGATGGTTGGATTGTTGATGCGTGTATAAATGTTTATTGAAAATTTACTTGATGGAATTGTCTTATGACTTTAATAGTACTTGTAAACTTGGTACATTGTGTTGTGTGCTGTGAAGTTGTGTAAATTGATATTTATAATACTTGTTTCTGATGGATTGGGTACTACGCTGGTACGGATATGTATATGTTGGAATGAGTACCACGTCGGAATGAATATGTATATGTTGGATCGGATACCATGCCGGTACGGATATGTATATATTGGATCGGCTACCACGCCGGTATGGATATGTATATGTTAGATTGTGTACCATGCCGGTACGGATATGTATATGTTAGATCGGGTACCACGCCGGTACGGATATGTTATGTTGGATCGGGTACCAGCTGGTACGGATATGTATATGTCGGATCGGGTGCCATACCGATACAGATATGTATATGGTAAACAGCTAGATTCTTCGGGTATTAAATACCCCCAGGACTCGATAGCATGAAAAGTAAAACACTGCATTAATTTAGTAGCATAATAGTACTTGCTCACTAAAATGCATTCATTTAGATATTTTGTCAAACACTTGATATACATGAGCTTGTATACATGCTAACATGATATAATTTTATAACTTAACTCACATGAACAATTCACCAAAACACTTGAAGAGCATAATTTATGCACACGACTGTAATACAACATGCAAGCATCATAACCATAATCCCAACTTACAATTTCAAAGGGGTTTTTAACATGAAACCATACCACAACCCACACATGCCATTTATTTCTCATGAACTTGTAATTAATCATGGATTCTAAACTCAACTAACATCATAGTCATGAACACAATTAAATTCAACCATGAAATTTATCAAAACTATTTAATTGTAGTTCAAAAGGTTTCTTGAACTTCAAGGGTGGAAGGAAACTCTTGGATGAACACTTAACATACCTTAATGCTTGAATCCTTGAAGATTGATGGAGTGTTCTTGAGAATCGAATTTGAAATTGATGTTCTAGGTTTTTGCTCTTGAGAGCAATTTGAGAGAAAAGAGTGTAATTTTCTTTGTGAGGGCTGCATTTCGTATTTTAGGGGCTGGGTTTGAAGTGAGGAAAATATCTCATTTACCCCTTTGGATGTTGTTTTTAATAAATAAAAAACTAGCCTAGTGACACGCAGACCGGCACGTCGCGTCGTTGGCATCGATGCGATGGCCAATTACCACGTCGAGTTCGTGTTGGTTTACTAGAATTCGCACTGAGAGCTGGAGAAAAATATTCATTGATGCGATGAGAGACGCGGCGCATCGATCCACTGGTTTGAGCTTTTAAATGTGTTTCAAACGTGTCTGAAAAATCCAAAACTTATCCAGAAATACTCACTGACATTCCTGATCATAATTCAACTTAAAAATCATTACTGTAAGGTCATGAGGGCTGTGAAATAGAGTTGCCAACCTACGAAGGCTAAAATAAATTCTAAGTATAAACACTTAGCTGAAATTTCTAAGTCTGAGACCTCTTTTCAAACTTTAACGGACTTAGTTAAGCTTGGAATTTTTGCGGGGTCTTACAATATCACCCCCTTGGGAACATTCATCCTTGAATAAGACTGACTAAGCTGATAAACACTGATAGGCTGAGCTTACACATTAAACATGTATATCTGATACATGGAACACCTGACTGAAGCTACTGATAAGCTGAGTTTTCAAACTGAACATGCATATTTGATGCATGAGTATATGACTAAACTGATTCGTGAATGCATGACTGAATATACAACGATAATGGATACCAAGTTTATATATGTAACTGAATATGGAACTAAGCCAATCTAAGGAAGACTGTTACCTTGGGCTGAGAATACTGATAAACCTGAGATCATTTACTAAACATGCATGAATGGGAACATAAGAAGATAATTGAGCTTGAAACGTGATACATGAACTGAATTTCATGGACTGAACTGAGCCCCTGAATACATGGCTTACGACTGATATTGGAACTTGAAGGTCCACCTATGAGTACCCACTACTCCAAACTGGATTCATTACGTGAAGATAAGATGGAAGGTTTAGGTCATAAAAGCTCGGGGGGATTATAGTGCATCTCCCTCTTGGGATATTATGTCTCATGAAGAATGCTGACTTGGCTAAGATACTGAGGAAAAACAAAGATGATGCATAGGGCACCTGCGAACTGAATCATGACTGTATATGGGGGATCTAAAACTGAGGCATGACACCCAAACTGAGTTGAACTCGCAACCACATGGTTGCTCGATCTTGGAATAGTTACATTAATGAGACTTCGAATAGTGTGACTAGATGGAAGGATGGGAAACCTAACCATACGAACATTGTCCGCCTAATTGCTAAACTGAGTTTCTGATTTTGTGGACTAACTTATGCTGAAAACTTATATTCAACTGGGACCTTTCTTTGACACTCTTTCTATAGAGTTCTAGCGGTTTTAGGGAGTAAGGAGTCTTCGCATGGCTAAATAAAATAGTTGAATAAGAAAATTACATCCTAGCTAAAATTCTGTAATATGAGTCGGGGCCTATGAAACATCATCTAAGATGGGGTGACTAAGCATTATGCACTGCAACTACAAATTTTCAAGTTTATACATATCCGTTGAATACTCTCTCAACTATACTCTCCACCTTAGTACAACATCACCTGAGACTACTGAAAATATTCACATGGGTGCTGAGAATGAGTGCATAAACATACTAACTTATCTGATTATCTGAATGTCTAATAGCTGAATACTGGGCATGTAAGACTGAATTGTACTTAGTCTGAATAACTGGAATGAACCTGCAGAGTTTTATGCATAGGAGGTAATGACTGACTGTGTAACATGAGATAACTAAGCTTGAATTCCTGAAAACTGTATTATTTGAGAATGCAATACTAAGAGTATAACACAATTCTAAAATATAATATAAACTAAGGTACTAAAATACTGATAACTTAATAACTGATAACTGTACGCTATGGTCAAGCAAACCTGAAACTGAACTGAGTTTCTGATCTGATTACTGGACTGAGACTGTGACTGACACAGTAACTAAGATGGTAATTGAGACTGTACTGGAACTGAATACTGGATTCTGGTGACTACGTGATGGAGACTGATATAAATCGAGGAACTGAATAGACACTCATACTCTGTATTTTCTCAACTTCTCATCTTACGAAAAATTCTAATTTCCCTCCCTTCATGTACTAAATATGACTTCCTGCTAGCCATTTTCTTACACACTAACCTGACATTCAAGCCTATCTCCATAACTGCATCCTCGTGTAAAACAAGTATGCAATCGCTCATCACTATATTATTTCATAAGGAAAGTTCACTGAAGGGTTAAAACATGAGGACCTGAAGCATAAATGAATACTATACCAAACTCGACACTTACTGAGGCCTAAGAAATAGAATGCTAGCATCATGGATTTATCAAGAGATCTAAACTAAGGATATACATTTCATAAATCTGAATTTAGATGATCATTAGGAGCATAGCATGAATCATAGAAACTGAACACACTGTAAGGCATGAGTGAAGAAGTCATAAACTGTATGACCTGAGTTCGGAGTTTCTGTATTCATAGAACATGATTCGTAACACTGAGTGAACTGGAACTTTTTATACTAAGAACTGTAAGCGTACATGATTTTTGTTAACGTGCACGAATATGGGCTATGATCATAGAGATGACATATAAGGCATGAGTAGACATCATGATAACTGAAGTATAAAACTTTGCACCGAGGTAAAGACGGGTTGGGCATCATTCCCTTCCACTGCTTGTCTACACATACTGACATTATTACTAGAATCTGAAGGCCTGAATTTCAGAGATATCATAATCGGGCGGTTCCTGTATACCCGCCAGGCTATGATAGACTGACTCACTGGGGTGGAGATTAAGAAAGGTTCTGTTAAGGCTTCCAGTCTGACTTTGAAATCGACCACTATGTAAGGAGTTATAAAAGACAAAGAAACTCCCGGATCTAATAAGACAAAATATATAAATGAGAGATCTGTAACATACCAGTAACTATATCAGGATAACCTTCATGATCTTGTATGGACTGAAGTGCATAAATCCTATTTAGGCGTTGCCCACTGATGGCACTGGAAGTGGTACCCTGCCGATTTGGGCGACCGAACTGAACGACGGTTGGACTGACCTTGCTGGCGCAAATATTTTCCCCTCTGAGCCATAAATCTACACTCCTGTATCCTCTGTCCTGGCTTGCCACATCCAAAACATATATCACTGCCAGCTCTACACGCACCTAGGTGATGTCTACCATATTCTTCGCAAAGCGGATGAGTACCACCACTGCTCACACTACCCTAAGTTTTAGAGCCTGGCGCCCCATCATGACTATTATTCCTGAACCTTGGTACTGGTGTACTAGCTGAAGATAGAACTGGGGATGAAAACTTCTGACTAAATTGAGGACGGTTACCACTCTCTAACCTTGGCTGAGCAAAACTAAAGCTACCCGTTTTGGCTCTCTTATTTTCTCTCTTCTTCTTCTTAAGCTTCTGCTCCTCAATCTGTTGAACATGGACTATAAACCTCGATATGTCCATCTCCTTAATCAACATCGCAGTCCTGCACTCCTTGACCATACTCTCTGACACCCCAGACACAAACTTGGTCATTCTAGACTTATTGTCTGCTACTACATGTGGAGCATAGCTGGCTAACTGAGTAAACCTGAGGGAATACTCTTTCATACTCATATTGCCTTGCCTGAGATTGACGAACTCTAACACCTTGGCTTCTCTCAGCTCTAAGGGAAAAAATCTATCTAGGAAAGCGGTAGCAAACCCCTCCCACTCTATGGGCTCTGCATCTATACCCCTGTCTACCTTCCACTGCTTAAACCACATATGGGATACATCTTATAGTTGATAGGTAGCTAACTCAACACTTTCACTGGAAGTCACTCTCATAATATCTGTGACTTTTTAAACCTGGTCGAGAAACTTATTTGGATCCTCTTCTGACTTAGAACCCATGAAGAAAGGAGGGTTCATTCGGGTGAAGTCCCGAATTTTGGCAGCATCAATATTAACCACTGGATTGGCCTAAACAACAGCTGGACGTTCATTTTGAGATGCTACTAAATTGGCAAGAGTAGTGAATGCAACCCTGAATTCTTCATGAGAGACATACTTTTCCAGGGGATCTGCTTGAACGGGCTGAGGTGCTGACTGGTTTTCTGTTCTTCTTTAGTTGTTCTTTTTGGGAGGCATGTTCTGTAAATGGAAGGAAGAATTGGATTAGACTGGGAGTTTAACTTGAGCTCATGCTCACTTGCACGACATGAATACTGAAAGAAGGGAAACTTTTCCTAAAACATCTCGTAGCCTCTTGTCCATAAGTGTGGCGCGCTACACAACCATACACAAGACTCTACTAGATACAACTTTTAGACTTCCTAGGACTCTGTTAAACCTTAGGCTCTGATACTAAGTTTGTAACACCCCGAGTCTGTACCCCGGGCGCTACACAGTGCTCATAATCTCGAGGGACCACAAGTTAACCCATGACTGGTACTTGCTGCAATAACTGAATAGTAATACTGTAATTATATAGAAATTAGGCGAAAACTTTTCATAAGGTTCAAAACTAAAAATAAATACTAAATACTGAAATATCCATCTGAAATACTCTTGTATAAAAGCCTCTAACTGTCTGAAATTGGAGTTGATGTGACAAGCCCCCAACTAACTCTGACTACTGAACTACTGATAAACTGAAGTAATAACTTTTCCCTCAAACTATGAGGACTCACTAATAAGTCTATTATTGATAGGTTGGGTTGCTAAGTACGGTCATGTGCCCGTGCATCTGAACCTATGATATAAGACATCATAGCACAAAGAAAAATATGTGTTAGTACTTTGAATGTACTGGTATGCTAAGTGAGGTAGAATGATATGCATGGGTTCATATGCATGAATAATAACTGACTGAATAACATGAACATAACTGAATGCGAGTACATGCATGAATATATAAACTGTAACTGAGGTCATGATAACACTGGATACAGAGTTCTGAATACAGATTTACTGCTATCTGAGTTTTACTAATGCTGTATTACTGATAACTGGGTGAATGTATCTGACAGTACTGATTCTGTAAAATTGATCTGAGTTATATACTGAGCTACATGACTGTATCTGACAGTCATAAATCTGTAGAACTGAATTGATTTCTATACTGAGACTGAAACTATGGGAGGTAATCATCTAACGGACATGCCCCAAATAAAATAACTGAATTAGGGTCCAATCTGTAACCCCAATTGGAAGGGTGTCAGTACCGTGCCACGGGTAAAAACAGCTGGTTGTGGGGTCAGTCCTAGTATAGTGGGTGACCCCTGAGATCAGTCCTGCCTAACGGGTGATTGCTGAGTATGTCAGTCCTATCTAATGGGTGACATCTCATAACCTACGCTGGCTACGTAGTTCTGGAACTTAGGGATTTCTTCTAGGGATCTCAATCCTAACTAACGGGTGAGACCCCATCCCTAGGCTCAGTCGGTACTAAATTTTACTCCTAACTGAAAGACACTGAATTGATTATATGAACTGGACTGGACTAATACTGAGTTCTCTGAGCACTGAACTGATTACTGACTGAATTCTATGAACTAACTGAGTTTACTGAGTTTAGAAGTGAATATTACTGAGTTCTGAACTGAATACTGAACTGAGACTGATTACTGAATACTATTGAAACTATTCTGTAACCGCTATAGCTTTAGTAAACAGCTAGATTCTTCGGGTATTAAATATCCCCAGGACTCGATAGCATGAAAAGTTGAACACTGCATTACTTTAGTAGCATAATAGTACTTGCTCACTAAAATGCATTCATTTAGATATTTTGTCAAACACTTGATATACATGAGCTTGTATACATGCTAACATGATATAATTTCATTACTTAACTCACATGAACATTTCACCAAAACACTTGAAGAGCATAATTTATGCACACGACTGTAATACAACATGCAAGCATCATAACCATAATCCCAACTTACAATTTCAAAGGGTTTTTTAACATGAAACCATACCACAACCCACACATGCCATTTATTTCTCATGAACTTGTAATTAATCATGGATTCTAAATTCAACTAACATCATAGTCATGAACACAATCAAATTTAATCATGAAATTTATCAAAACTATTTAATTGTAGTTCAAAAGGTTTCTTGAACTCCAAGGGTGGAAGGAAACCCTTGGATGAACACTTAACATACCTTAATGCTTGAATTCTTGAACATTGATGGAGTGTTCTTGAGAATTGATTTTGAAATTGATGTTGTAGTATTTTGCTCTTGAGATCAATTTGAGAGAAAAGAGTGTAATTTGCTTTGTGAGGGCTGAATTTCATGTTTTAGGGGCTGGTTCAAAGTGAGGAAAATATCTCATTTACCCCTCCGGATGTTGTTTTTAATGAATGGAAAACTTGTCTAGCAATTCGCAAACCGACGCGCCGCGTCGTTGGCATCGACGCGATGGCCAACGCTCTGCGTTGAGTTTGCGTCGGTTCATTGGAATTTGCACTGGGAGCTGGAGAAAAATATACATCGACGCGATGGGAAATGCAGCGTGTCAAGATCGCGTCGATCCACCGGTTTAAGCTCTTAAATGTGTTGCAAATGAGTCTGAAAAATCCAAAACTTATCCAAAAATACTCACTGACATTCTTGATCATAATTCAACTTAAAAATCATTACTGTAAGGTCATGAGGGTTGTGAAATAAAGTTTCCAACCTACGAAGGCTAAAATAAATTCTAAGTGTAAACACTTAGCTTAAATTTCTAAGTCTGAGACCTCTTTTTAAGCTTTAACGGACTGAATTAAGCTTAGAATTTTTGCGAGGTCTTACAATTACAATAAAGGAAGAAGATTTTCACCCGTGATATTTATGGCCTGCTTATAAGCTATACCAAATTCAAAAATATAATACAACAACATACCTAGTGTATTCCCACCTAGTGGGGTCTGGCGGGGGTAGAGTGTATGCAGATCATACCACTACCTTAGGAGAAGTAGAGAGACTGTTTCTGATAGACCCCCGACTTAGGACCAATAACAGTATAACAAATACAAAAGATAAGTGCATATAAACTAGTATGGTACACAAGACAAACTAACAATATAACAAACACAAAAGATAAGTGCATATAAACTAGTACGGTATGCAAAATAAACTAACATCGCTAGCCACGATCAAGAAACTCCAGACACATAGGAACGCTCCCCTAATATTACCCATGCACTCCCACCCCCTAACCTTCTACCCTAATCCGCGTCATCCGCACCTTTCTATCAAGGGTCATATCCTCCGTAAGCTATAACTGCTCCATATCATGCCTAATCACCTTTCTTAAATATTTCTTTGAGCTACCTCTACCCCACCTAAAACCATCCATAGCTAGTGTCTCACACCTCCGTATTAGAGCATCAGAGCCCCTCCTCATCACGTGCCCAAACCAACATAACCTCACTTCTCGCATCTTGTCCTTCAGCGAGGCAACTCTCACCTTCTCCCGAATAATCTCATTCCTCACCCTATCTTTCTTGGTATATCCATACATCCATCGTAATATTCTCATCTCCACCACCTTCAACTTTTGGATATGGGAGTTCTTAACTGGCCAATACTCTGATTCATACAACATAGCCGGCCGGACTACCACTTTGTAGAACTTACCTTTAAGCTTCAGAGGCACCTTCTTATCACATAGACTCCTGAAGCGAGCCTCCATTTCAACCATCCTGCCCCAATACGATGCGTGACATCCTCGTCAATCTCACCATTGCCCTAAATTATATACCCCAGATACTTGAAGCTCTCCCTCTTCTAAATGGCCTGAGAGTCCAGCTTCATAACCACTCCAGCCTCCTGTGACACATCATTGAACTTACATTCCATATACTCCGTCTTGGTTCTACTAAACCGAAATTCTTTAGACTCAAGCGTCTGCTCTAAATCTCCAACTTATCATTAACTCCACCCTGAGTCTCGTCAATCAATATCACATCATCTTCAAATAACATACACCAAGACACATCTCCTTGAATATGTCGCGTCAAAAAATCCATCACCAAGGCAAATAAAAATAGGCTAAGAGTCGATCCCTGGTTCAACCCTATCAAAACTGGGAAGTGCTCCGAATCTCTACCTATCGTACTCACACGAGTCTTCGCACCATCATACATATCCTAAATTGACCTAGTGTATGCCACGGGCACCCCTCTAGCCTCCAAGAACCTCTACAGAATCTCCCTGGAAACTCTGTCAAATTCCTTCTCAAGATAATATAAACAGAGAAAGATGATGCCTTTAAGAATTACCAAAAGATAACAAAAAATCATACCTCTTGCCAATAGGTATTTTTCTACATAATATATCCTTACTTTTAATATCTTGAGCTTCGTGCTGATAACGTGTTAAAATCAATGTAATTAATAGCAACATGAAGAAGAATTAAACAATAAAATAAGGAGACAAGACAAGAGATCTTTTCATTCTTTCAAGTATTTCAATTGTTCAAGTGTATACAATATGAACCCTTATGCCTCTATTTATAATATCATATAGAGGCATACAAAAGGTTGTCATAATAATGGTATTAAACAAGAACATTATGGGGGAGGTTAAAGGGTATGAGAGTTACACCCATAATGTTGTGTGGAGTAATGAAGGATTAACTACACATCATGAAGAAGATGGGTGGGAGTTACTTAATTCTAAGAGTTATGGACATCCATCATAAACATATTATTTTGTAACAATTGTATGTAAAGTAATCATAAATTGTACCAATTTTACTCTGACTATAATAGAATCAAAATCTGAACGTACTTTATTTGATAAAGTTGAAGAAAGATAACTAGTCACACATAATATGAAATCTGAATCACATTTTGAATAATCTCGATGTTACATTACACAAAGAAAGATCAAGGGTTACCTCTTCTGAAAGTAATTCATAACAATAGCAAAAAGAAGCCACGAACTCGAAAGTATGAACCAAACATCAAACTCTAACTTGTTGTATACTCGTTTCCCCTCTTCTTTTCTCGTTTTTGTTTTTTCTCACTGTTTTTGCTTTCTTTCTTTTTTCTTTACCTATGTTATTTTCTTCTTCTTTTGTTTCACTTCCTTTTTTCTCAAATGTTGTTCTCCTCTGAATTTTTTTTTTTGGTAAACTCCTCTCAAGTGTTATTGTATATTGATGTTGTCTGTCTGTGTATATTCGTTTGGTTGTTGTAGGGTGTGTATATAAAGGGACGTGAGGGGGGAGTTGGGGAAGTTGAGAAAATATGGGGGTGATTTTAGTTTAGTGGGGAAAGGGTCACTAAGGGTGGTTTTAGGGTAATGAGTAGATTAGGATAGGATTTTTATTTTTTTTTAAATCAATAAATAATAATAATAATAATAAAATTTTTAAAATAAATAAATAAATAAAATATTATCTGATTAATTTTTATACTTAATATAATATAAGAAAAATTTATAACTAGCCTTAAATAAAATATAATTAAGATAATACTAGAACAACTAGCTTATTTATTAAAATTAAAAAGGAAATATATTTTTTGAATTTTTTTCGTATTATTTTAAAAATAAAAATATCTCAAAATGTAACATTATTTATATATCTATTTTTAAACTAAAAATTTTTAAAAAATAAAATAAGAACTAAAATAAAGATTGAACAAAATATAAATATCTGATCTCGAAAAATAGGTTAAAACTTGGGGAAGGTCAAAAATCACGTATCTACAACCTACAATTTCTTCTAAGCTCTAGACTTCTAAACATATATCATTTTCACCTGGATAATCCAACATGCTATAGACATCCATTTTATTGCGATAATCGAGGTCATTAATTATGACCTCAAGTTCATAAATGTCGAAAACACTCTTTAGATTAATAAATACTAATCTACCAATTAAATAAAATCTCTACAAAATAATAATATTGTATGATCCTCACAATATTAATTTAGAGAGATTCTACCGTATTTAAGAAATAAAGATAATTTTGTTCTTAATTAAATGTAAAAATTATCAACTACTCCTTTCATTTGAATTTATTAGTCATATTATGATTTGACACACTCATTAAGAAAATAATAATTGGTATAATGACTTTATCATATTACCCATATTAATTGATGTTTAGTAATATGTATTAAAAATGATTTGAAGAATAAATAAACAAGTAAAAAAAAACAATCAAATTAGAAAAATAATATCAAATAAATTTGAACGGAGAAAGTAAATTTATAACTAGCGGCTGCCTAACAAATTCAAGTTCCCTATTGAGAGAGTATTAATAACAATAGTCTCTGGTAATTAATTATTACAAGTGCTTGGTTGGACATGATTTATTTATTTTTTTAAAAAATAATATTTCCAAAATATTGCCTAATATACATTAAAATGATTTTTCAGTAAATTTTTAAAAATGAATTTTCAAATTTACTCATATTTTTTTTCTTTTGAATATCACTCAATTCACATTCGCATCAAAATTATTTTTTCCATTTGTTTTATTTGTTACTTTTTGACATGACACACTCATTAAGAAATTTATGATTGATATGACTATTTTATCATACTATTCTTATTAATTGATGTTTAGAGTAATAAATTTATAATCTATAATCTATATCTATATCTATAATTTATAATTCTATAATATATTAAAAGCGTGAAGACCCTTAAAAAAGTGATTCAAACTTTTTGCCCTTCATTAAAAGACGCCGCTTTAAACAAAATCGTCTTTTTATAATTTTTCTCTAATTATTATACCATTATTTTAATGATATTAAATATTAAAAATAATAAATATATTAAAAACTAAATGCAGAAGGTTTTGTTATTACGGTTAAATTCCTACACAAAAAATCTTTTTCCCGATTAAAGTAGGCTTGGTCCAAAAATATGACAAAAAAAGTCCCAAAAATAGACAAAATACGACCCAAAAAAAAGGCTAAAAGAATTCTATTAATACTCGAATTTTTAAGTTTATGGAACACTTCAAAATTAATTGGTTTTACCTTATTTTAAAAAAATTTATAATTCTATTTGAATAAAATCTTGAGCAGACTTTACCTACGCTGCTTCTTCTACACTCATTCTTCTACTTTAATTTTGATTTCTTATATTCAATATTATACCAACGTGGATTGTTAGCTCTTAATTCATGGATTATTAAGTAAATAAGGGAGAGGATATATTGTGAATTTTGTAAACTAATTAAACATAAGATTCACTTAACAGGAACCTTTCTTCAAAAAATCTGCTTCGAATTCTGAGTAGTGTCACTCTCTTATTCATATTGTCATTCTTATTCATGTTTTTCATTGATCGTTGGTGTTTACTTTGGGAATAAAAATTCATATTTCAAGAATTATTTCTTGTGAATTGAGGTAAATTTTCTATATCTCTCTACAATAAATAAAATTATTATTTTATTTATTTTCTTCAATTATTGTATTATTATATTTATAATATTAGCGACACTCCTGAAATATATAGGAGGAGAATTAATTAATATTTTCATAGATTGTTAAAGTTGTCATTTCCTCATTTTTGGGAAATTTCTTGTTTTGGCAAAATTCAGAGGTATGATAATAATATAATACAAATAATATATCTACAATACAAATCTATTTATGGCAAACTTCTTTCCTTATTTTGTGTAAAATTCGGTAGTATTCTAATTAAATACAAATAATATATATGTAATAAAAATCATATAGGAGTAGAAGGATTTTAAGATTTAAAATTTGATATATCATATAATGTAAGAAAAAATAACTTAATTAATCAACTAGATATAAAATAACTAAAGTAGAAAATTATATATATATATATATATATATATATATATATATATATATATATATATATATATATATTGCATTAAAAGAAGAGTTTTATTTGCATGAAATTCAAATAACTTTGTTCTTTTCGTTTATAATAAAAGTTGAAGTGAGACTTATCATACAATAATATATTTGAGATATAATATTTATTTATATCATTTAAATAGATATATCATTTTTTAACGTCAATATATTGCTACTTTCTAATAATATTATTCTTAATTCTTATGTACATTTTATTGATTGACGTGAGAGACACGTGCAAAGCACGTACACTAATCTAGTATACTAAAAGTGTGAAAATCCTTAGAAAAGTGATTTGAACTTTTTGTCCTTCATCAAAAGTCTCCACAATAGATAAAATAGTCATTTTACTATTTTTATAGAATTATTATTTCATTATAGTTATAATATTCTAAACAAGGAGTCCTAAAATATATGATAAGTTTTAAAAATTAAGAAGTATTAAAATATATGGTGCAACACAATATATGGTAAGAATTATTAAAAAATTAAGAATTATTGAGTACTAAAATATATGGGTGGGGGGGGGGGGGGGGGAGAAAAACTTGAACACTTTGTTTTTTTGGGCAAAAGAAGTACACCTTAATACTAATATCCTAGGATAAGTTCAAAGGGTAAAAAGAATAACTAAAATAAGTAGATAACTTATTATTATTATTCTAAAATTGTTATTGTAATTCTTTAATTTAATTGTCATTATTATTATTTGATAATATATTTTTCTTAAATTATTAATTAATTCTTTTTACAAGATTTAAAATTAAAGAATTCTACAATATGGGATGATTTAAGTGAATTAATAATGAAAAGAATTAATATTGATAAATATATGAGACTCCTAAGTATAAGAAAAATTTGTAGGTAAAGGTGACTACTAAATATATGGAAAGTTTATGTGAAAGTTGACTCCTAAATATATGGAAAGACTACTAAAGTTTATGAATTCTCCACTTCTATAAAAGATTTTATAATAAACAAAAATCTTAATTGGACATTGCCAACGCAAAAAAAGTAATATGTTTTCTTGCTTCTCTTCATCGAAGCTATATTTTTGTTCGTTAGGACTTATGATCCACCAACTATTGTTTTGATTGCAAGGATGTAAAGGGCAAGGAAGAACACTGAACACGGAATAGCGTACTTAGATTTTTTTTACAATTTTTATTATTAATTTATCACAATACGTGTGAGAATTTTCTATTTTTGCAATTTTTATGTTTGAGTTCTTACAGTGCTTATTTTTTATGATCATGTAAAATAGTTTCAGCGAAGTCTTTTTTGTTAGTTTGTTAGGAAGAGCGTACAATAGCCACAACTATACATAGTGATATTATTATTTATTATTTAAACATACAAAAAGTTATCAAACACAATTGTGAATTTGTGACATCTAATTAGAAGTCCTTTATTTTTTTCTAAGCATGATATTCTTAATGTTTATAGTGATTTGTGATGAGAAGTATTTTTTCAACTAATGAAAATATAATTCGTAGTTTTTCACTTAATTTTTTTGGTTGTAACATTTGAATAGTTGTGCACTTCTACTATGTGATACGTAGTAACTTATATTTATATATTCACGATCTTCAAATCCTAAATTCGTCATTTCATCAAAGAATTTATTTGGATGTTTAGTTTAATTTTTGTTTCACTATTTTAATCGTAAGTGCTCAACAAATTTTTATTTATTTTTAATGATAAATAATGTATGAAAAAAGTAAATAGAAGAAAAAAGTATTTGACATAAATTTTGATGAATTCAAGATAATACAGGAAATATATATCCTACAAGAAATTAGCTTTGTATTAGTTTATGCGCAAGGTACTAGAAAATTACTTTGTGGAATGACAATGTATCGTTAGTGTGCATGCATAGATATCTAAAGGAGGATAATCCATATATTTGTTATAAGTGAGCATGATTGATTGTCACCACGAATATTTTTATTAAGAAATTCAACAAATATCTAATTTATTATTCGAGTAATATTTGAAAATTGTTGGTGACAATATACACATTTCAAATAACCCCAAATATGAACATCAATCGATATTTTTCTTCGCTCAATTGTTACCTGCCAAGAACTTAAACATCCCAATTAAATTTATTAATGTGAGCGCATTTGAGTTCTAAGTATAAAATTATGGTTGGTGAGATATACTTTTTGTTTGTAAGGGATCAAGATGGCTCGAATTTAAATTCTCAAAGCCAATATCAGAGAGCTTGAGAGTTTTGGTGGATCTTTTAATTATGAATTAGGTTGTTCATATTTTAAATTTTATTTGGTATGCATATAATTAGTTGGGGTGTTCAATAGCTCCATAGTAAAATGGAGGTCAAAAGTGACTAATAAATAAAAATAGAGAAACATTTTTTACTAACATTTTATGTGATTCTCTTTAATTTGTTGGACTACCATGTCTAAACAAAAGTATTCTGAAATTTTCTCGGTAATTAAGATTTTTTTTTATTTGGTATAAATAAAATTTATTGTCAAATTTATAAGCTAATATTTAGCACTTTGAAACTATTTAAAGTTACATCTATTAAATAAAATTTATTGTCAAATTTATAAACTAATATTTAGCACTTTGAAATTATTTAAAATTACATCTATTAAATCTCTACGTATTTGTAAAATGTAAGAATTCACGATATTAAGTACTTTGAAAATGGTTAAAATCTTAATCATGCTTAATTAGGAGTCTTGGCTCCAGTATTCAGCATATATTAGATTCAATTATTGTGTCATAATCTTTATTTTTCATCAGTTAAACAAATGTCACATATATTTTAACGCTAATCGCTATATTTTTATTATTTTTTTGTGTACTTTTAAAATAATTAACGTGATTCACATGTGCAAAGTAAGTACACAAAATTAGTCTTAAAAATATTCCATTTGTTCATTTTTACTTGTCACTTATTTCCTAGTAAGACTTTCATTTTTTACTTGTCATTTTTGACATATCAAGAAAAGATAACTTTTGTTTTCCTATTTTACTGTAATACCTTGTACTTTTTCCTAGCTTGAAATTATCCCAAGAATGTTAGAAGATTTCTTTGAAAGATGAATCCATTTTGTACATGTGGAATTTTTAAGATTTTTACTTTTTATCACGTGGAAAATTGAATAAGCTTTCCAACGATACTAATTTCATCCAAATTCGGTATCAAAGTAAAACGTTATGGACGTTTTACTCAGAGCTGCTAGAATCGCCCAGGTGCGACGGCCAGGTTGACGGACCGTCGACCTAGCGATGGACCATCACCTTGACCGTCGCAACCAAGGCAGTGAGGCAACCTTCTGGATAAGGTGCGACGGACAGGTCGACGGACCGTCGCCCAAGCCATCGCTACTTAGGCAGTGAGTCCCTATTCTGGTCTACCAACGACGGACTAAACGACGGACCGTCGATCCAGCGACGGACCATCGCATGACCCATCGCAGATTTCGTTCAGTTATTTTTAAGTCATTTTTAAAGGAGTTTTTTGGTCTTTTACCACCTATTTATATACCTAGTAATATCCGACCAAGGCTTCTAAATTCATTATTCTTTCACAATATCAAATTAGGGTTTCACTCAAAGATAATCCCCAAGAACAAGATCCAAATCCTTTTTCAAGAAACCAAGAAATTCAAGTTCTTCAAGTCCAAAAACTTCAAGAAACTAACTACCAGGTATGCATAGTGTTTATTCATGGACTCCTTTCGTCCATGAAGCCCAAGAATCTCTTTTCAAAGTTCAAATGTATGGATTTCTTTATGAATTTCATGTTGGGTTTGCTTTTATTCATGTTGATAATGACCAATTGAATTCTAATCCATGTTGGGTGGTCAATTTTATGCAGAATTGATTAGTATAGGTGTAGATTCATGTGAACCTATGATTAAACCCATGGATGATGAAATTAGAGTTGAATCATGATGTTTATTTGTTGTATAATGTTATCTACATATACTATGCTTACCATGTGTTTGATTAAATGCCTATGCAAAGAAAAAGTGCCCAGCTAGTATGATATTATGAAATCCTCATGTATGTACAAGTTTATGCATATCACAGGTTTGATGAAATGCCTTAATAAATGAATTATGGATTGTGATGTTGGTCATGTATTCAAGAAAGTCACGCTTTGTCAGTTTCTTTCCATCGAGTCCTAGGGGTACATGTACCCGACAATTTAGCTATATGCCTAGATCCAAAGTCATGTTTTCAAGATACTCTCACTCAAGCCATGTTCGGTAGAATTCAGTTAATCTCATGATTCAGGAAGACTCAATAATCTCAGTAAATCTCAGTCAGTTATCAGATCTCAGTAATATTCCATCAGTCAGCAGAATTCAGTTAGCTCAGTCCAGTCAGTTCAGTTAATCATGTTTAGTGTCTATTCATATAGGAGTAGAAATTAGCACCGAGTGAACCCACGGATGGGAACTCATCTGTTATATGAGGGTGTAATTCTTAGAAGCAATTCTTGCATTTCAAAACTATGTAGCCAGCATAGATTGAGATATCATAGTCTACTATATGAGGGTAGATGAGGTGGGTTAACCTGTTATATGAGGGTTCCCACCGTTCTCACTAGAGTTACCTGTTATATCAGGGTTACTCACAGATAGTCCTTACCAGTGGCACGGTATTGACACCATTCTAATTGGCGTATTAGGGGCATGTCGGTTAGATAACTACTTTCCATAGTTTCAGTATCAGTATTAGTAAAAGAACTCAGATAGTTCCATAAAATTTAAGATTGTCAGATACAGTCAACTCAAATATAGTACGGAGCTCAGCTAGTTCCGTCAGATCCAGGACTGTCAGATACAGTCACTCATGTTATCAATTATATCAGACATCAGAACTCAATTATCAGTCATATTAGTTATCAGTAAATTCATGCTGTCATGATTTCAGTTACAGTTACTATGTATTCATGCATGCATTCTCACATTAATATTAGTCAATTAGTCAGTATTGTTCATGCATATGAACCCCATGCATTCAGCCTACCTCACATGCATACTAGTACATTCAAAGTACTGATGCATTTGCGCTATGGTGTCTTATACCATAGGTTCAGAGACACGAGCTCCAGAGCATCACTAGCATTCCAGTATCAGCAGTCAGAGTTAGCAGTGAGTCCTTATTTTTCGAGGACATAACCATTTCTTTATTATCTCATTTATTAATTTATTAGTTGGAGTTAGTTGGGGACATGTCCCATCAACTTCTTATTCATTCAGTTATATTTTAGAGGCTTTTCAGACTACAGTATGTGCAACTAGTTTATTTTAGTTAGTTTAGGGTATTTTATACCCCACCCAAATGTTATATTTTATCAGATATTATGTCTCAATTTTGAACCTTATGGCCTTTCAGTTTATGTTTCCGCATTATACAATATATTATGCAGTATACAGGTACAAATATCAGTCATGGGTTAGTTTATGGTCCTTCGGGGTCATAAACACCGTGTAGTATTTCGAGTACCAGATTCAGAGCGTTACAAACTTGGTATTAGAGCCAAGTTCAATAGAGTCCTAAGAAGACTAAAAGTCGCATCTAGTAGAGTCTTGTACATGGGTGTGTTGCGCGCCACATTTATGTGCAGGAGGCTATAAGATGTTTTAGGAATAGTTTTCTTTCTTTCAGTATTCATGTCGTGCCAGTGAGCATATCTCTAGTTAATCTCTCAGTCTGGTCTAATCCATTTCTCCCTTTCTTCTACAGAACATGCCTCCTAAAAGAAGAAACAAGAATCAGTCAGCCCCTCAGCCTGAAGTACCTTTGGGCGAACATGTTTCTCATGCAGAGTTCAGAGTTGCATTCACTACTCTTGCCCAGTCAGTTATTGCTCAGAATAAATGACCAGATATCATTCCGGCTAACCCAGAGGCCAATTCAACTGCAACCAGGATTCTAGACTTCACCCGAATGAATCCTCTATTCTTTCTCGGGTCTAAGTAAGATGAGGACCCTCAGGAATTCATCGATTAGGTTCAGAAGGTTACTAACGTTATGTGGTATCATATGTTGAGAGTGCTGAGCTAGCTGCATATTAGTTGCAGGATGTTGCTCACACATGGTACAAATAATGGAAGTCAGAAAGGCCAGATGATACAGGACCTATTGAGTGAGAGGAGTTTGTCACCGCATTCTTAGAGAGGTTCTTTCCCCTAGAGCTGAGAGAAGCTAAGGTGTTGGAATTTATCAACCTCAGGCAGGGCAACATGAAGGTGAAAGAGTATTTTCTTAAGTTTACTCAATTAGCCAAATATGCCCCTCATGTGGTTGCAGACAGCAGGGTCAAGATGTGTAAGTTTATTTTTGGGGTGAATGATAGTATGGTCAATGAGTGTAGGTTCGTGATGTTGAATAGTGACATAAACATAGTCAGGATTATGACCCATGCTCAGCAGATAGAGGAGCAAAAGGTTAAGATGAGGGAGAATCATAATAAGAGAGCAAGGACAGGTAGTTTAAACTTTTCTCAGCCCAAATTAGAAGGAGGAAACCGTTCGCAATTTCTTCCTAAGTCATCAGTTCCAACTCCTTCTTCAGCTAGTGCTCCAAATCCTAAGTTCAGGGATGGTAAAAAAGATAGAGTGCCAGGCTCTAAGTCTCAGGGAAGTGTTAGCAGTGCCCGCATCTATCCTCTTTACCAGATTTGTGGCAAGCACCATCAGGGTATTTGCAGAGCTGGAAGTGGTATTTGTTTTGGATGTAGAAAGCCAAGCCACAGATTTAGAGACTGTCCTCAGTCAGGTCCTCAGATTCAGTAGAATCATTCCTTAGCTCAGCCCGGTCGCCCAAACCAGCAGGGTGCCACCTCTAGTGCTACTAGTGGGAAACACCCAAATAGATTTTATGCTCTCCAATCCTGACAAGATCAGGAAAATTCTCCTGATATGGTTACTGGTACGTTATAGATCTTTCGTGTTCATGTTTATGCTTTGCTAGATCTAGGAGCTTCTTTGTCTTTTGTTACTCCCTATATAGCAGTTGATTTTGGAGTCAACCCCGAAATTCTAGTAGAGACCTTTTCAGTCTCTACCCCAGTGGGAAAAACCATCATAGCTCGGCGGGTATACAGGAACTGCCCGGTTATGATATTTTAAAAAGTCACTTCAGCAGACTTAGTCGAATTAGAGATTAATGATTTTGATATCATTCTCGGCATGAATTGGCTTCATTCCTTCTATGCCATAGTCGACTTCAAAAATAGAATAGTTTAGTTTCAGTTTCCAAATGAACCCGTCCTATAGTGGAAGGGTAGTATATCCGCTTTCAGAGGTCATCTTGTTTCCTACCTTCGGGAAAGGAAAATGATATCTAAGGGATGTGTTTATCATCTTGTTCGAGTTAAGGACACTAGTTTTGGAACTCCCAGTCTTGATTCAGTCTTAATCGTGAATGAATATTCATGTCTTTTTCGAAGATCTTCCAGGAATTCCTCTCGAAAGGAAAATAAACTTCGATATTGATCTTCTTCCAGATAGTCAGCCTATATCTATTTTGCCATACAGAATTGCACCAGCAGAACTCAAAGAATTGAAGGAGTAGCTGAAGGATCTCTTAGATAAGGGATTCATCAGACCCAGTATTTCCCCGTGGGGTGCACCAGTTTTATTCGTGCACAACAAAGACGGTTCTCTTAGAATGTGTATTGATTACCGTCAGCTCAATAAAGTCACGATTAAGAACAAGTATCATCTTCCTAGAATTGATGACTTATTTGACCAACTTCAGGGTGCCAGCTATTTCTCTAAGATAGACCTCAGATCTGGATATCATCAGCTCAGAGTCAGAGAATGCGACATTCCAAAAATAAATTTTCGTACTCAATATGGTCACTTCAACTTCCTAGTCATGTCCTTTGGTCTTACCAATGCACCAACAACTTTCATGGACTTGATGAACCGTGCGTTCAAGCAGTACTTGGACATGTTCTTCATAGTCTTCATAGATGATATTCTGGTCTATTCCCAAAGTGAGCATGATCATGCAAACCATCTCAGAATCGTACTTCAGACTCTCAGAGATCATCAGCTGTTTTCCAAATTCAGTAAGTGTGAATTTTGGATAAGGTCAGTAGCATTCCTTGGTCATATCGCTTCCAGTGATGGCATTAGAGTAGATCTACAAAAGATCGAAGCGGTAACAAATTGGCCTAGACCTATCTCTCCATCAGACATCAGGATTTTCTTGGGTTTGGCTGGCTATTACAGATAGTTTGTTGAGGGATTTTCTTCTATTGTATCCCCTATGTCCAGATTGACACAGAAGAAAGTCAAGTTTCAGTGGTCAGATCCTTGCGAGAAAAGTTTTCAGGAGTTGAAGACTCGACTCACCTCAGCTCCAGTCTTAGCTCTTCCAGATGGTTCAGATGGTTTCGTAGTGTATTGTGATGCATCTAGAGTAGGTTTGGGTTGTGTTCTCATACAGCATGGTAAGGTCATAGCCTACGCCTCCAGACAGCTTAAACCCCATGAGAAGAATTATCCTACTCATGATCTTGAGTAAAGATTTGGAGGCATTATCTATAGGTGTTCATGTAGATTTGTTCATAGATCATAAGAGTCTCCAGTATGTCTTTTCTCAAAAAGATCTCAATCTTCATTGGAGAAGGTGGTTAAAGCTCTTGAAAGATTATGACATGAGTGTCCTTTATCATCCAGGCAAGGATAACGTTATGGCTGATGCTCTCAGTAGAATGTCTATGGGTAGTGTTGCTCGTGTTGAGGACAGTAAGAAGAAGTTAGCTCAGGAAGTCCATCAACTTGCCAGACTAGGTATTCGCTTAGTCGATACAGAAAAGGGTGATATATGGGTTCATAGTAGTTCAGGATCATCTCTAGTTTCTGAGGTGAAAGAAAAGAAAGATATATATCCCATCCTTTTCAAGTTAAAAGAGTCAGTCAAGGATCAGAAAGTAGAGGTTTACTCCCTAGGAAGAGATGATGTTCTGCGTTGTCAGGGTCGTCTATGTGTTTCAGGTGTAGATGACTTAAGGCAGCGAATTTTTGCATAAGTGCATGGTGCGCGCTACTCTATTCATCCAGGGGCCATAAAGATGTACTGCGACTTACAGGAATCTATTGGTGGAGTGGGATAAAGAGAGATATTGCAGAGTTTGTGGCTAAGTGCTCTACATGTCAGCAGATTAAGATAGAGCATCAGAAGCCTAGTGGGTCCATGTAGGAGTTCAGTATCCCTACTTCGAAGTGGAAAGTTGTGAACATGGACTTCGTGATGGGTTTGCCTCGCACTCGTCATCAGCATGATTCAGTTTGGGTCATTGTAGACAGGATGACCAAATCAGTTCATTTTCTTCCAGTCCTTGCCTCTTATTTAGTCAAGGATTACGCCAAACTCTACATCGGAGAGTTGGTCATATTGCACGGTGTTCCATTATCCATTATGTCAGACAGAGGTACCTAGTTCACCTCTCATTTCTGGAAAGCATTCCAAAAGGGTCTTGGTACCCAGTTTCATCTCAGTAACGCCTTCCATCCTCAGACAGATAGTCAAGAAGAAAGTATCATTCAAACTTTAGAAGATATGCTAAGGGCGTGTGCAATCAATTTCAAGGGTAGTTGGGATGACCACTAGCCTTTGATTGAGTTTGCATACAACAACAGCTATCATTCCAGTATTTAGATGGCTCTATTCGAATCTCTTTATGTAGGAGGTGCAGATCTCCAATCGATTGGTTTGAAGTTAGTGAGGCCTCAGTTATAGGGCCTAACTTAGTATTCGATGCCTTAGAAAAAGTCCAGTTGATCAGAGAAAGACTCTGGGCTTCCCAGAGTCGACAGAAGTCTTATGCAGATGTTTATAAAAAGGATCTCAAGTTCGAGATTGGTGATTATGTCTATCTAAGGATCTCTCTCATGAAGGGAGTGAATATATTCAGCAAGAAGGAAAATCTTAGTTCCCAATATTCGGTCCCTTTAAAATTCTCAATCGTTTAGGCAAGGTAGCTTATGAGCTTGAATTGCCTTCAGATCTAGCCTCAGTTCATCCAGTCTTCCATATCTCTTTGCTCAAGAAGTGCATAGGTGATCCAGCAGTTGTAGTCCCTATTCAGAGCATAGATGTTCAGAACAACCTCTCTTATGAAAAGATTCCAGTCAAAATCCTAGACTATCAAACTCATAGACTGAGGAACAAAGAAGTCCCTCTAGTCAAAGTTCTTTGGCGAAATCAGTCCGTTGAGGGAGCTACTTGGGAAGCAAAAACAGACATGCGTACCAAGTATCCTCACCTCTTCTCCGCCAACTCAGATCAAGCTCAAGGTAATATTTCTCCTTAAGTTTTTCAGTTTTATGTTCAGCTTTCAGTTACAAGCTTAGTATTCAGTTCGTGTTCAGAAATCCATTATAAACATGGTATTATGTACTATTACATAGTCAGTCATGAATTCATGTATTAGTTCAGTTATATAATCTTGTATCAGACATGCATTCTCATTGTAAGAACCTTGTATCATCAGAACACTCAGTCATGCAATCATGAATCAGTTATACATGCATCAGATATGCATGATCAGTATGATATATTCAGTTATCAGTCATGTCAGTCATGAGATCATGTTTCAGTCATTCATGTTCAGTATGTACGTCGGTTTATCTTCTCCCCTCATTCTCAGTCTCATTCGAGGATGAATGTTCTCAAGGGGGAGCTATTGTAATACCCCATACTTTTTTCTAGCTTGAAATTATCCCAAGAATGTTAGAAGCTTTCTTTGGAAGATGAATCCATTTTATACATGTGAAATTTTTAAGATTTTCACTTTTTATCACGTGGGAAATTGAATAAGCTTTCCAATGATACCAATTTCGTCCAAACCCGGTATCGAAGTAAAAAGTTATGGATGTTTTACTCAGAGCTACCAGAATCGCCCAGGTGCGACGGCCAGGTTGACGGACCGTCGACCTAGCGACGTACCATCGCAGCCAAGGCAGTGAGGCAACCTTCTGGATAAGGTGTGACAGATAAGTCAACGGACCATCAAACTTGCGATGGACCTTCGACCAAGCCGTCGCTACTTAGGCAGTAAGTCCCTATCTTGGTTCACCTGCGACGGTTGAAACGACAAATCATCGATCCAGCGATGGACTGTCGCATAATCCATCGTAGGTTCCATTCAGTTATTTTTAAGTCATTTTTAAAGGGGCTTTTTGGATTTTACCATCCGTTTATATACCTAGTAATATCCGACCAAGGCTCCTAAATTCATTATTCTTTCACAACATCAAATTAGGTTTTCTCTCAAAGATAATCCCCAAGAACAAGATCCAAATTCATTTTCAAGAAACCAAGAAATTCAAGTTCTTCAAATCCAAGAACTTCAAGAAACTCACTATCAGGTATGCATAGTATTCATTCATGGACTCCTTTCATCCATGAAGCCCAAGAATCTCTTTTCAAAGTTCAAGTGTATGGATTTCTTTATGAATTTCATGTTGGGTTAGCTTTTATTCATGTTGATAATGACCAATTGAATTCTAATCCATGTTGGATAATTAATTTTATGAGGAATTGATTAGTATAGGTGTAGATTCATGTGAACCTATGATTAAACCTTTGGATGATGAAATTAGAGTTGAATCATGATGTTTATTTGTTGTATAATATTGTCTAAATATACTATGCTTACCATGTGTTTGATTAAATGCCTATGCAAAGGAAAAGTGCCCAACTAGTATGATATTATGCAATCCTCATGTATGTACAAGTTTATGCATATCAAATATTTGATGAAATGCCTTAATAAATGAATTATGGATTATGATGTTGGTCATGTATTCAAGAAAGTCATGCTTTGTCAGTTTCTTTCCATTGAGTCCTGGGGGTACTTGTACTCGACAATTTAGCTGTATACCTAGAGCCAATTTCATGTTTTCAAGATACTCTCATTCCATCCATGTTCAGTAGAATTCAGTTAGTCTCATGATTCAGGAAAACTCAGTAATCTCAGTAAATCTCAGTCAGTTATCAGATCTCAGTAATATTTCACCAGTCAGCGAAATTCAGTTAGCTCAGTCTAGTCAGTTTGGTTAATGATGTTCAGTGTCTATTCAGATGGGAGTAGAAATTAGCACCGAGTGAACCCAAGGATGGAAACTCACCTGTTATATGAGGGTGTGATTCTTAGAAGCAATCCTTATATTTCAGAACTATGTAGCCAGCATAGGTTGAGACATCATAGCCTTCTATATGAGTGTAGATGAGGTGGCTTAACCTGTTATATGAGGGTTCCCACCGCTCTCACTAGAGTTACCTGTTATATGAGGGTTACTCACAGATATCTTTATCAGTGGTGCGGTATTGACACCCTTCCAATTGGGGTTATAGATTGAACCCAACTTAGCCATAATAGCGTATTAGGGGCATGTCGGTTAGATAACTACTTCCCACAGTTTCAGTATCAGTATTAGTAAAAGAACTCAGATAGTTCTACAGAATTTAGGACTTTCAGATACAGTCAACTCAGATATAGTACGGAGCTCAGCTAGTTTCGTTAGATTCAGGACTGTCAGATACAGTCACTCCTGTTATCAGTTATATCAGACATCAGAACTCAGTTATCAGTCATATTAGTTATTAGTAAATTCATGTTGTCACGATTTCAGTTACTATGTATTCATGCATGCATTCTCACGTTCATATTAGTCAGTTAGTCAGTATTGTTCATACATATGAACCTCATGCATTCAGCCTACCTCACATGCATACCAGTACATTTAAAGTACTGACGCATTTGCGCTATGGTGTCTTATACCATAGGTTCAGAGACACGAGCTCTAGAGCATCAGTAGCATTCAAGTCTTAGCAGTTAGAGTTAACAGCGAGTCCTGATCTTTCAAGGACATGACCATTTCTTTATAATCTCATTAATTAATTTATTAGTTGGAGTTAGTTGGGGACATGTCCCATCAACTCCTTATTCAGACAGTCATGTTTTAGAGGCTTTTCAGACTACAATATGTGCAGATAGTTTATTTCAGTTAGTTTATTGTATTTCATACCCCACCTAGATGTTATATTTTATCAGATATTATGTCTCAGCTTTGAACCTTATGGTCTTTCAGTTCATGTTTCTGCATTATACAGTATATTATGCAGTATACAGGTACAGATATCAGTCATGGGTTAGTTTGTGGTCCTTCGAGGTCATGAGCACCGAGTAGCGTTCCGGGTACCAGATTCGGGGCGTTACATTTACCCCAAGCATTAATTGTTTTTTCTCCAAATTAATTTCAATACACAATAGTAAACATTATTTAATAGTGGTAATATGATAAAATAATTATATCAATAATTATTTTTCTTAATGGGTGTGCCAAATCAAATTGTGAGAAGTAAAAACAAACGAAGGGAGCAGTTTAAAAAATAAGTAATTAATATTAAGAATAAAATTAAAAAATACTTTTATGATAAATAAAAATAAAAATTTAACTAACAAAAGTAGTTACAAGTAAAAGTATGTGAAAACCATTATTCCGGTGTTTTGAGTTGTGAGAGTTGGCCAGAGAAGGGTGAATGGTCGAGAAAAGGTGGAAAATGCAATTGCATGTGTGTCATTGTTAAGTTGCAGCTAATGCCATTGCTATCAACAAGTTATCATTGTCATTATTACATTGAAAATTGTATACAATGAAAGAATGAAAATATGTTCCATTCATTTCATACTTCACCTTTTCTCGTCTTTCATTTCATTTTCTTGGTTTTCATCTTATGAAATATGGAATGAAATTTTACCCTGCTGTAATATTGACTTTTCTTTTAGAAAAAGTTTCATTTTCAATTGAGGTTTGCATTAAGAATAAATTATGCAAAAACATAAATTTAAGAGGTATAAATGCATAAAATTCTTTATCTTTTAAAATATTTTATAAAATTTCATATTTCACTTTTTTTGCTTGATACATATTAAATAAGGAAGTAACATATTTGCATTTATTTTAGGAGACTAAATAATTGGAGAGAATTTCTTAAATATTTAATAAAAAAATTAAATTAAAAAAATTTCGTCAGATCTTATCATCTGCAATTTACAATTTGGTTCAATTCTCTTCCATCTTTATTAATATTTTTTTCCTTAAAATTTTGAAAGTGTTACTGTGTGCTTCATGTTGACAAGCATTTATATTCTTTTGAAGAATCTTTATACTATAGAAGCTAAAAAAATCTCATAGTTTCCGATGGAATCATGACAATGACGATGACCACTGCAATGGGCCGTAGAATTAGATATAGAAATCGACGTTGATACATATATTTTTGGTTAATTCACTTCATACATATATAATATTGTTAATTTCTCGATACATTTTCGTACTATAAATGGTGATATATATGAGTGATACAATTGTTGTCTTGTCTGTATATTGGTGATAGATATGAATGATACATTTGTTGTCAGAATACTGATGAGACATATGTCAAATACTTTTTGATAGTGATTTATATTTTTGATTCACTTATAAATGTTTGATACATTTAACATATGTTTGACATATGTAAACTATTTATTTTTATGTGAGATTGAATTTTGAATGAGTATTGAGTAATTTTATCAGATGTATCATTATGATACATCTGGAACCAAATGTATCATTATGATACATCTGGAACCAAATGTATTTATGCCATTATTTGCGCGTGATTTACTCTTCGTAATAATTAAAAATTAATTACTTTCTTATTTAACTAATCGCTATGTTACAAATATATCACAATGCATATGTATCAATGCTAAAGATATGTATCACAAAAATTAAAATTTAAAATATCTCGTAATTCAATAAAGTTATGGTAAAAAGTGTTACAACCCATTCAAAATTCGGGATTTATCTAAGTTACTCTTGCATTAATCGAAGATACAAGACTGAAGGAATTGTTCTATTTCCAAAATTCATCTTAAAAAACATAGACTTTTTTCAAAAGTTTTCTCAAGTTACAACCCATTCAAAATTCGGGATTTATCTAAGTTACTCTTGCATTAATCGAAGATACAAGACTGAAGGAATTGTTCTATTTCCAAAATTCACCTTAAAAAACATAGACTTTTTTCAAAAGTCTTCTCAATTGCATATTTTTCTCCTCGTAACTTTAAGAGAAATATATGAAGAAATACGAAAATAGGAAACAAATCTTACAATCTCTGTAATAGGTAAATGTCTCTTTTTCTCCTAAAGTTATAGATAAACCTTGCCAAAAATATGATTGTTGAAAATATCCTATTTGACCAGTGTTCTAAAATCAACTTATTTTGAAAAGTGTTTTTCAAAAAATCAATTTTGATGAGAAGCAATTTGTGTTTGACCAATAAATTTAAAAATCACTTTTAAGCAATAATTAATGTTTGACCAAACCTTTTAAAAGTGTTTCTAGGTATATTTTCTCAAAAGTGCTTTTAAAAAAAGTACTTCTAATTTTATTTTTTCAAAAGTTTGGCCAAACACCTCATTTTTTAAAAATAAATATCTTTGGAAAAAAAATAAGCACTTTTTAAAAATGGAAAAGGACCTAAAATGCTCTTCAACTATGTGAAATTGTGCAAAAATATTCTCTGTCTACTTATTGAGCCTAAAATACCCTTTTCATCTGTTTATTGGGTCTAAAGTACCCTTTTCGTCTACCTATTGGGCATATTTTGCCCTTTTATTTAATAAATCTCAATTCATTAATGACGTATCTTTTTTTATTGACCAACTACTAATTAATTAAAATAATTAATCCCCTTTAAAATCTCAACCCATCGAACCTATTAACCCGATCCGCTAATAATTTGCCCCACCAAAATTGAATAACCTTAAAAAAAATTCAAGTCAATGATCTCTTTTCTCCATTTTTCTCTCTTCTTCTGCGCCTTTCTCAATGAAAGTATAGACCGACTCCAAGTCATAATGCAGGTTGGTTAGTTGTATTTCAATTCTTGAGTCAAGTATTTATTTTTCTTCTTGATCTAAGTCATATGGGAAATGTGGGAGATCATATCACTCTTCTAAAGGTTTACAATTCCTGAAAGGAGACAAACTTTAACATCCAAGTTCGAAGCATAAAGAGAGCAAGACCATAGCTAATTCCAATAGGAAAGACTTTTCCAACAAAGAGCAAGACCATAACTAATTAATTCCAAATGACACATTAACTAGCACAAACATTGTTTAAACTTCAACAATCAAGGTTATCACTAAAAGTACAGGATTTAGGAATACAGACCAATAATAAAAAAAAAAAAAAAAAGCAACCACTGAAATATGAGATGATATTGATTATTAGCATGGATATTAGGTAAATAAATATTTTTCTTTCAAGTTTCTAATATCAGTAATTTAGCAATTTCCGCTTTTTCACTTGATATTTTATTAATCACCGCCTCCCCTATCCTTTTGAAATGGTATTTATAAGTTCTAAGTTGAGTCTAGTATTTTAAAAGATAAAGAATGATTCAAAGAACAGAGAACAATTATACAGTTTCAATATAAATTCACTCCATTGCAAGTCTGTATGTTTCAATTTGAATGGGTATATCCAAGAAACTGCAGCTCAACACACGATGAATTAATTATTTTATTTAATTGTTAGTTGACCAATAAAAAAAGACATGTCATTAATGAATTGAAATTTTGTAAATAAAAGGATAAAACAGTCCCAATAGATAGATGGGAAGAATATTTTAGGCCTAATATGTAGACGGGAAGGATATTTTAAGCCCGCTAGATAGATGGAGGATATTTTTGCATCATTTCACATAATTAAAGGACATTTTAAGTTCTTTTTCATTTTTTAAAAAATAAGCTTGGCCAAACAACTACAGAGCAACTTCCTCTTTAGTCTCGGGATCCTTATTGTGGCTGTTGGTAATAAAATTAGTTGACATCTGATTTTTCTTAAACGAATTTGATAATTCATTGATACACTAGCTTTAAATCCACCTAAAAAATTGGCATATTAATTTCATCTATTTCTCGCTAACGTTAGCAATGGTAAGTACAATAAGATTTACTGAGGACAAAAATATAAATAAACCAAAAGTGAGGAAATGTTAAATGAGAAATTTCAACCAACACATGAGCAAATTTGGACATTTTCTTTTAATAGGAATGCCATAGAAGCTTACTACCTTTTTTACGTGGGCGGATCTACAGCTAAATATTTAATGCTCTACCACTCATTAAATCCGACAAAACTCAGTTATAGTTATATTAAAAATATATATAACAATTGATAAGCATTACTGCACAATTCAAGGATAAGCATGCACTTCTCTGGTCACTACCCATTCTATATAGTAGTCACTAAAGCTAGATTCTTGAGTAAAAAGCCTTTTTGATTTCTTAATTGCTTAGCTGGTGAAGACAAGTTCATGCAAATCGTAGAACACTGTTGGTAGCAACCTGTTCAAGGCACACAATGTTTAGACTCTGGACTAAATTAAAACTCCGCAAGGAACCTCTGAAGTAACTAAAAAGTAGGAGAATGTAAAGCTTGGATGACAGAATCAGTGAAGCAAGGGACAAACATGATGAGATACGAGCTCAAATTCACTCAAACTCAATTGTAGAGGATATAAGGAGAGAGAAGAAAATAGTACATGAAGTGACTAAATGGATGAATAATTTTCAGGAGAAAGTCTACAAGTAGAAATCGGATAATAAGTCTCCTGATTTGGATGGATTTAATGCACAGGCTTATACAAAATGACATGTATGATGCAGTAAGAGAATCCTTTCACTAACACAAGTTACTCAGCCATCAACAACACATTGATAATCCTAAAATCTCTCATCCAGAGTCAGTCAGAGAATTTAGGCCAATAGTTTGTTGTTCCATAATATTCAAGGTCTGAAAGTTTGGATACTATAAAAGTATGTCTTTATTCATTAGAGTTGTACAATATTTATAGGTGAACAAGAAGATCAAATAATCTAATAAATCCCTAATTCCTAGGAGATACATGAATCAAGGGATTCTCTCTAATCTATTTTCCTAGAAGAACAATATATGATTATAGCAACAGATTGCAATCATATCTGACAATTTATGGAGCAGATTGTAATCAAATTTGCCAGCTCATCAGTGGAGCAGATTATGCCTTAATCTGCCAAGTCATTCGACACTCCCCTTCAAGTTGGCATGTAAATATCGAACATGCCTAACTTGCTCAAAAATGACTCAAAAGTAGTTCTAAAATGACCTTTTGTGAAAATATCTGCAACTTGTTCAGTTGTTGGAACAAAAGGGATGCACACACTTCCATTTTCAATCTTCTCTTTAATAAGTGTTTGTCCACTTCAACATGTTTTGTTCTGTCATGTTGAACTGGATTATGAGCAATGCTTATGGTAGCCTTATTGTCACAATACAACTTCATTGGCAAACTCATTGGTCTTCTTAGTTCTTCCAAAAGTCTCTTGAGCCACAACATTTCACAAATTCCATGTGTCATGGATCGATACTCAGCCTCAGCACTACTCCGAGCCACCACATTTTGCTTCTTACTTCTCCATGTCACTAAATTTCCCCAAACAAATGTACAATATCCAGATGTAGATCTTCTATCAATAGATGAACCAGCCCAGTACGCATCGGTATAAACCTCAACACTTCTTTGCTCATTCTTTTTTAAGAACAACCCTTTCCTAGGAAAACTGTTTTGATACCTTAGGATTCGATACACAGCTTCTTAGTGTTCTTATCGCGGAGAATGCATGAACTGACTAACTAGGCTCATAGTAAAGGAAATATCTGGTCTAGTATGTGACAAGTAAATCAACTTTCCCACCAGCCTCTGATATTGGCCCCTATCAATCAATTTTCCTTCCTTTGTAAACTGTAGATTCAGGTCAATTAGAGTTCTAGCTGGTCTACAACCACTCATTCTTGTTTCTTTTAACAGGTCAAGAACATACTTTCTTTGTGACACTATAATTCCTTTCTTCGATCGTGCAACCTCCATACTGAGAAAATATTTCAGTGCGCCTAAGTCCTTTATCTCAAATTCTGCGGCGAGACACTCCTTTAGTTTTCATATTTCAGCCATATCATCTCTTGTGAAGATGACATCATCGACATATACTATAATAACTGTAATTTTTCCTTCTAATAAATATCGAGTAAACATTGTGTGATCTGTTTGTCCTTGCACATACCCTTGCTTCTTCACAAAGTGAGTAAATTTTTCGAACAAGCCATTGGAGACTGTTTAGACCGTAAAAAGATTTTTTAAGTCTGCATGTTATTGACTTGTATTTCTCTTCAAAACCTGGTGGGGGCTCCATATAGAATACTTCCTCTAGTTTCCCATTCAAGAAAGTATTCTTCACATCCAATTATTGAAGCGACCAGTCAAGATTTACCGTAATTGTCAGCAGAACTCTAATTGAGTTTAACTTAGACACTAGAGCAAACATCTCAAGATAGTCAATGCCATATGTTTGTATGAATCCCTTAGTGTAATACCCCGCATTTTGGGATAGAACGAAACCCATCGTTTCTATGCGTAGATGATCCAAAAGCCATAAATCCTATGCAAATTTGGCATGTTGATCAATTTTGTAGTGTCGAAACCTATTTGAGCATGAATTGAGATCATAGAGGTCCCCAAACTCAAGGACGAGTTGAAAGTTTTCCTATCGTTCGAGTTTGAGTAAGCATCGAAACTTGGGTCAACTTCAATCGACCATAAATCTTTGTATATAATGACTTAGAGGGCCTACTATACATCAAATGGAAGCTCTTCAAATTAGATTTCCAACAATACCAATTTTTCAAAAATCCGATACCCGAATAAAAAGCTATAGCCATTTCGTGACTGAGACAGTAGCATCATGCGATTAGCGTACGACACACGCTTTGTCGCACACACCCAATTTCCAGGTTTTATTTTCACATTTTTAAGGAAAAAAGTGGTATTTTCCACCCCCTATTCAGCCATAACACGAGATTAAACTCCCCAGACACCAAAATAACATTACTTTCTCTCAAAATCACCAAGAACACTCCTTAGGGTTTCAACCCAAAAATCAACATATCTCAAGATTTAACTGTAGCTTTTTCTTAATTCTTCAAGAATCAGAATCTCCATTGCGAGGGATACAAGAAACACCCATCAATCGTACTTATAGCATCCCTAACACGAGAGTTCATTCAAAAACTTCTAATTTAAGGTACGCGGGGTTTATCCTAAAACTACATGGGCTTGTTGAAAACACTTAATTATGATTTAAAGATCATCAAGCATGAATTTGTTAAAGGAGTTTTGAAATTCATGATTTTATCATGCTTTATGCATGTTTAATGATATTGTTGTTTTGGCCTTTAGGCCTTATCCCCTTAAATTGATTTACACATATAAGTATATGTATGAAACTTGAAATTAAAGATTTTTTTGAGAGCACAAATAATGAAAATCCTTCTCTTGTGATAACTTTATGTTTATGATCTTATGGTGATTGATTGAAATGCATGATTTATGACTTGAAAATAGTTTAATCAAATACCATAGTATTTTGAGCATGATTTAGAGATTTAAGAGAGGGAGTTTCTTGATGTAAATATATTTTGTTAAAAGAGAAATATTTGCATGAGATTAAGAGTTTTGACATGGCCACCTTGCATTATTGAAAGTTTGACAAAAAGAGTTGCATACATGTGTTTACATGAGTTTTAGAGAAAGAGTTCTTTGAAATGATTTATTGATATGGTGGTCCCGAATTTATGTTTTGAAAACAGAGATTGTAATATGCAAATAATGGCTCAGAGATATGACTTGCAAGTCAATGGTATGACGATACCATAAGTATGTATGCCATAATAGAGTATGTTTTCAGAATATGTTTTCAGAGAATGCATGTTTTAAAGAGTTAAAAATGGGCTTAAAGAGGGTTAGGTGGTTACCTGAAGAAGGCTTGAGTTCAAGTAACTCTTAGCCTAAAACCGTGATTTACCAATCCGAGTATATTATTTTTACACTGGCGATGGCCGTGTGGCGTAGCAGAGTCAGAGACTCCAACCCTTGTAGCACACTTGGGTTGGAGGCTTCCCCGCTGAGTCAATGGCAGATTCTATATAGCCCGTGGAATTTCAGAGTTGTAGGGTATACCACCTAGCGCAGAAGTAAAATAAAGAGTGTCACAGAGTTCAGATGATTTTACAGAGTCTTTCAAAAATGCCCATGTGATTCCTTACCATATGATATGTTTATGAATTATTTTAAATTGCTCTCATATATGTTGAATATAAATTATTATTTTGGATTTGCTCTGCGTACCAGTACAATTGTATTGACCCCTACCTCCCAGGTTCGGAGGCTCAGTCTAGGGGCCCGGCTAATTAGTAGAGTATTCATAGAGAAGTGATCCGTGCAGTGGTGAGCTTTCTTTATTCCAGAAGGCCTGTTATTTCAGATTATGTTATTCTTTTGTTTTGGTCTACTGGGGGCCTTGTCCCAACTTTTCAGAAAGTTGTCTTTAGATCATGTATTAGAGATTTCGTAGACTATTCCAGATGTGGTTTAGTTGATTTCGGATTTCATTCCTTATTGTTAAACTAAATCCAAAGTATGACCACGTTTCCGTATTAGATTATGATTCTGCATTTTCTTTTATTATATGAATGTTGTACATGATTACCAGATTAGATAGAGTAGGATGTCCGAGCCTCATGGTTCGGGATGTCCGTTATGGCCAGGCCCTAGTTTGGGTCGTGAAAAACTTGGTATCAGAGCATGGTTCATGGTCCCAGAGCGTCTGCGAAATCGTGTCGGGTAGAGTCTTGTTTATGGGTGTGTAGCGCACCACACTTATAGGCAGGAGGCTACTAGACGTTTAGGAATGCTTTCTTTTCTTCATGTTCTAGTTCGTGCTATGAAGTCAGAATATTCCTCTTTCATACTTTAACTCGTGCTTTGGTATTGCCCATACGAAAGTAAAGTTATCCCAATTCTTTCCTTTCTTTGATGTGCTCAGATATGTATCATTGTTGAGGTGAATCAAGTCCAAAAGTTTAGAATTTAAATGGTATGGTCCTTTCTGATTGAGCCATTTAAGATTTTAAAATTTTGCAAGGACTTGTGAAGAGTCCGTTAGTGCCTCAGAGTGTATTGATTCTAGTGTGAACTTTGATTCTGATGAAATTATGCTTTTCAGCCTGCAGTATTAAGTGTATTCAGTTCCTTTCAAAATTTATGTTGCAGACATCATGCTTCAGAGGGAATGATGTGTAGCAGAATGTTGGAACTGTATTTCCACCCGAGTAGTAGTATAAGTTAAGTATCGGTGTCATGATCTATTGGTAGTAATGTTGGACCAAGAAGTTGGTGATGTGAAGTCACAAATTTAGAAGTTAGAGTGAGGGTGACTTTTGTGTAAGTAAATATTTTATTTGAATAACCGATGTTTAAGGATGATTTACCCCTTTATAGTGATAGACTAATATGGTAGCTAGTGGCATGTGTGGATTGTAAGGTAGTCTGTGGGGAGAGTGTTTGGCTCAGATTTTTGTTCATACAGAGTAAGATATGTATTCTTAGATCATTGATTATTATGTGTCAAATTTATATCTCTTGTAATCTTGTTATCATTGTGTTGTTGAAACTGAAAGTCTAGTAAAGCCGTGTGGGGCTCTTTCAATTCACTAGCATAGTTGCCTTGTCATTCATCTCATTTATTGTTCAAAACACAAAAATCAAAGTCTAGTAGAGCCGTGTGGGGCCTATTTCAGTTCACTAGCAACTTGTTGTTCATCTTGTTGTTCTTGTATTGGTTGGAACTGGGGTTTAGTGGCATAATGGCAAGAAAATTGGTAAGGGAAATTTATTAAGTATATGTATAGTTGAATCTTTTTGCATGAGATTGAGTTGGTAATAAAGTGATACGTCCTTGTGTGTTAGTTTAGTAGAAGGTAGAGAAGGAGTTATTTGTTAAGGTGAATTATTGTTTGCTTGAAGTATGAAAAGAGTTGTTGACGGTGTTTGTTGTGCAAGAAGAGTATAGGTTATTGATGAAGGTACTTGGTGGATGAGTGTAGTTAATTTAGGCGTCCCTGAATTGCGAGAGGGAGTTTAATTGAAACTTATAGAGTTATAGACTAAGTTTAGTTGTAAGGGGTAGATAGTAATGGTGTGGAGAAAGAGGATATGTTAATGGATTGTGAATAGGGTAGGCCACATGATTATGGTCGATTGTTGTTGTTATAGAGTTCTAGTGTACTAGTGTTTCTTGATGTTTTATTTCATATTTTTTCTTTTTCTTTCCAAGTGAGAATTGTGTGTAAGGTTGGATTGTAAACCATGTTTAGCACTAGACATTAAGTTTGAATAGTTGATGGCCATGAAGGTAGATGTGATGATTTCTTGGTTAATGATACTAGTTATAGGGAAGTGATCTAATAGGCTTAGACAACGTATGCAAGAGCTTAAGTTTATTTGATCCGTAGTAAAGTACGATGTTGTATGTATGATGTAGAACTATGCCCAAAGTGAATGGAGTTGTGGCATTTTCTAAGGCTATTGCATGTTGCGTGTGGCTAGGAGTACCGTTAAGTTGCTAGATGGAGAAAGACTAGTTAGATGGTACATGGTGTGCTAAATGGCCAAGTTAAGAAGTTATGATTAATGATGTTGAGCCTTTTTATATAATCTTGATTCTCATGGTTTAGAAATATAAGTTTGCAGGCATGATACTGGTAGACTATGACAGAAGTGGTATGGTCCGTCAAAGGTTTGGAGATATCCATGTTTAGTGTTAGGAGAATCTAAGTTGGTGAATTTTTAAGCTATTATATGATGACTTTTGGGGCTATAGAAACCTACGCGTTGAATCATAGAAGGAGGTATTAGCATTGGCCACTATACATGAAGATACCGTCTTACAGGGTAAGTTTAGTTTTATGTGTATTGTTATATCCCCGACTCTAGAGTAAAGTGATTTCAGTGTATACCAGAGTTTATATAGTGGTTCACAGACTTAGAGTAATGGCTTAAATCTAAGGGGGAGATGATAGAACGAGTAACCAAGTCAAGTTTTCAGATGCTAATAGATGTGCCAGTAAGTTGTGGAATTGGTTGTGAGAAAGAACGATGCTCAATCTATTCTTATTTCAGCAGTTTAATTACTTCAGTTATTCCAATACATACTCATGATTTATGTTTCAACTTCATGATCATAGTCCGTGTTCATGTATATGATAAGGAGTCATGTACTCTCCTAGTTCCTAATATGATGAGTTCCCAGTTTGTTCAGCAGTCAGAATCACTTTCCGTAAGTTATGAATTCCAAAAATTCAGGTCATGTAGTTCATGACTCTTGTGCACATGTGATACTCTTAACGGTCAGTGAAAAATTCAGATTTATATCAGGTACGTCCTCAGATTAGATCTCTTTAATGAGTCCATGCCGTGAGTGCTCTATTCCTGACGCCTCAGTAGGGTATCAAGTTATGCTTAGTACTCCCCTCATGTTCTGGATTCTGATATTCCAATTTTTCAGTGAACTTTTCCCTTAGGTCGAGATAGTGGTGATGAATAGTTGTCTAGATGGGAAAGAGTAAATATTTTTTGTTGGTGAAAGATGGTTGTGTGTTTATTTGTGTTAAGGTAGTAATTGTGGAGTAAGATTGAGGCCAAGTCTTTGATACATGTCAAGGTTAGTTGAAGTTTTATGTGTTATATTTGGGAAAAATTATTGTGTGCTTGTTTTATGTAAGTCCATAAGTTGAAAGAATTTTGAGGTGAAGTTTTGTGTATGGCTTGGTTAGTTGAGAATATTTTATGTGTATTATCTGAATAGTGCAGGAAAGTTGTTATGGATAGAAGTATTAGAGAATATGAGAAAGATGCTTTATAAGTGTTTGTTTAGAAGTGCATATGTGGGTATGAAGATAGGCTTGAATTTCATGTTTGTATACATACGAATAGATTCTTTGAGTGTTTGTAAATGTCTAATGCAAAGTTGAAGGTGATTGTTGGAATGGCTATAAGAATTATGAATGAGATGAGGAATTGTGAAATACAGGGTGTACTAAATTCATGATTCAGACTAGTACTACGGTATTATGTGGTGCGTCTTGTGATTTTGAGTTAAGCTTGAAGATGGTAAAGGGATTTAGTTCAGTTTAGACATTAGTAGATGGAAATATCAACGGCCATGTGAGAAAAACAAGTGGAATCAATGAGCATGGTGTTTAAGGGGAAAATATAGTTGAGAAAGTATTTTAGAAGTGCGGCTAATCTTGAAAGTAAGAAGTTGCATTACTTAAGGTTTGGTAATTCTATCCTAGTTTATGAGTTACATGTCTATATTCGTGCTATAGAGTAGTGTCAATGTTGTGGTCCCGTAGTTGGATGTCTGGTGTAAATTGTGCCCAAGATCCTTTGCTCCCTAATGCTATTAAGACTTCTTTAGAAAGAGTGTTGAAGAGATACTCCAGTCAAGTATAAGTGTCCAGTATAATTCCGTCTGTATATCCAATAATTCAGTTTGACAGTCAGGCAGACAAGTTACCATGGTTTTCCATCTTTTCACCCAGTCTAACTATCCGAAGTCCAATACGTATGACCATCCCAAAAGATAATCTATTCTATCCGTGTAAGTTGCGAACTCAGTTCAGTCCAAGCATCATGTTTCAGATTTAGTTATTTAGTCATTACTCAGTTCATAAGAGTTCTACACATAATCTCAAATTTATCCAGCTATTTTAGCTCAGACAGCGTAATACCTTTGTACGATCTAAATCTTGTTGCCTCATGATTCGTACTTACATAGGTTATCACTTCCAAATCCAATGTGTGTGATTTGAGCATAAACACTTCAGGGGGAATCCTAAACTCTCAGCATGAATCAGCTCCTGAAAACAAGTAAGGGCAAGTCAACTCAGAATTCAGTTTCATGATAGAGGTTTAAATACTTCAGATCAAATATATCCTTTCTTAGAAGACACATTATTTCTACGTTATCCCATACCTTTAAGCTTTAACGTTCATACCCATCATTCTGGGACGAATGATCCCAAGGGGGAGATAATGTAACACCCCGCATTTCAGGTTAGAACAAAAACCGTCGTTTCTATGCGTAGATGATCCAAAAGCCATAAATCCTACGCGAATTTGGCATGTTAATCAATTTTGTAGTGTGGGAACCTATTTGAGCATAAATTGAGATCATAGAGGTCCCCAAACTCAAGGACGTGTTGAAAGTTTTCCTATCGTTCGAGTTTGAGTGAGCGTTGAAACTTGGGTCAACTTCAATCGACCATAACTCTTTGTATATAATGAATTAGAGGGCCTACTATATATCAAATGAAATCTGTTCAAATTAGATTTCCAACGATATTAATTTCGCCAAAATCCGATACCCGATTGAAAAGTTATAGCCATTTTTGTGACTGAGACAGTAGCATCACGCGATTAGCATGCGACACACGCTCAGTCGCACGCACCCAATTTCCAGGTTTTATTTTTGCATTTTTAAGGATAAAAGTGGTATTTTCCACCCCCTATTCAACCATAACACGAGATTAAACTCCCCAGACACCAAAATAACATTACTTTCTCTCAAAATCACCAAGAACACTCCTTAGGGTTTCAACCCAAAAATCAACATATCTCAAGATTTAACCGTAACTTTTCCTTAATTCTTCAAGAATCAGAATTCCCATTGCGAGGGATACAAGAAGCACCCATCAATCGTACTAATAGCATCCGTAACGCGAGAGTTCATTCAAAAGATTCTAATTTAAGGTACGTGGGGTTTATCCTAAAACTACATGGGCTTGTTGTAAACACTCAATTATGATTTAAAGATCATCAAGCATGAATTTGTTAAAGGGGTTTTGAAATCTATGGTTTTATTATACTTTATGCATGTTTAATGATATTGTTGTTTTGGCCTTTAGGCCTTATCCCCTTAAATTGATTTACACATATAAGTATATGTATGAAACTTGAAATTGAAGATTTGTTTGAGAGCACAAATAATAAAAATTCCTCTCTTGTGATAACTTTATGTTTATGATCATATGGCGATTGATTGAAATGCATGATTTATGGCTTGAAAATAGCTTACTCAAATACCATAGTATTTTGAGCATGATTTAGAGATTTAAGAGAGCGAGTTTCTTGATGTAAATATATTTTGTTAAAAGAGAAAGATTTGCATGACATTAAGAGTTCTGACATGGCCACCTTGCATTATTGAAAGTTTGACAAAGAGAGTTGCATACATGTGTTTACATGAGTTTTAGAGAAAGAGTTCTTTGAAATGATTTATTGATATGGTGGTCCCGAATTTATGTTTTGAAAACAGAGATTTTAATATGCAAATAATGGCTCAGAGATGTGACTTGCAAGTCAATGGTATGACTATACCATAAGTATGTATGCCATAACAGAGTATGTTTTCAGAGAATGTATGTTTTAAAGATTTAAAAATGGGCTTAAAGAGGGTTAGGTGGTTACCTGAAGAAGGCTTGAGTTCAAGTAACTCTTAGCCTAAAACCATGATTTGCCAATCTGGGTATATTATTTTTACGTTGGCGATGGCCGTGTGGCGTAGCAGAGTCAGAGACTCCAACCCTTGCGGCACACTTGGGTTGGAGGCTTCCCCACCGAGTTAATGACGGATTCTATATAGCCCGTGGAATTTCAGAGTTGTAGGGTATACCATCTAGCGCAGAAGTAAAACAAAGAGTGTCACAGAGTTCAGATGATTTTACAGAGTCTTTCGAAAATGCCCATGTGATTTCTTACCATATGATATGTTTATGAACTGTTTTAAATTGCTCTCATATATGTTGAATATAAATTATTATTTTGGATTTTCTCTGCGTACCAGTATAATTGTATTGACCCCCTACCTCCCTGGTTCGGAGGCTCAGTCTAGGAGCCCAGCTAATCAGTAGAGTATCCAGAGAGAAGTGATCCGTGCAGTGGTGAGATTTCTTTATTCCAGAAGGCCTGTTATTTCAGATTATGTTATTCCTTTGTTTTGGTCTACTGGAGGCCTTGTCCCAGCTTTTCAGAAAGTTGTCTTTAGATCATGTAGTAGAGATTTCGCAAATTGTTCCAGATGTGGTTTAGTTGATTTCGGATTTCATTCCTTATTGTTAAATTGAATCCAAAGTATGACCATGTTTCCGTATTAGATTATAATTCCACATTTTCTTTTATTATATGAATGTTGTGCATGATTACCAGATTAGATAGAGTAGGATGTTCGGGCCTTCATGGTTCGGGATGTTCGTCACGGCCAGGCCCTAGTTTGGGTCGTGACACTTAGATACTAGGCAGGCCTTATACTTCTCTAAAGATCCATTTGATTTGAATTTAGTGGCAAACACCCATTTGCAGCCCACTAGTTTATTTTCCTTGGGTAGATCCACCAATTCCGATGTCTCATTTTTTTCAAGAGCTTGAAATTCCTCCAAAATAGCCTCCTTCCACTCGGGAACTCGTATAGCATCCTGCACAGTTTTTGGAATCTCCATACCAGAAAGTTGTGAAGTAAAGGCTGAATAACTAGGAGACAACTTTTTATAGGACACAAACATAGAAATAGGATATTTAGGAGCATTTTTAACACCTTTGCGTTTTGCAATAGGTAGCTCTAGTTCAGAGAAAGAATTAGAAATAGAATCAGTTGGAAGATTACCTTAAATTCCAGTATGGTCTTGCGGAATTGACTTTTGGCAGTGTTGAGAATCTTCGGTCTTTTTGTCTTGAGTTCAGTTCTTTCTCGAGTACACTTGTATTTCTTTTGTTTGTTATCCGTTTCCATTTTTATTTTTGTCATTTAAAGGCTCTATAGGTTCAATATCAGAGTTCTTATCATTTAAGTCATTTAGGTCCCTATCATTTCTCAAATCGCTGCCCTTTTCATCATTTGGATCACACGTATTCATATCTTCTCCTAGATCCCTCACATCAGTATTTATTGTAATATTTAGCTCCTCATTTGTCTGATGTCTATTTTCCTCAATATCCCCAAAAAACAAATCTTCTACGTGATGCTCCCCCTGAAGATGAGTAGTTAAATAGAGTTGAGACTTAAAGAAAATTAGATCCATTGTGACAATAATCCTCCTAGCATGTGGATCATAACACTTATATCCCTTTTGACTTGGAGCATATCCTACAAAAACACACTTCTTAGCCCGCGGTTCAAGTTTACTGTGATTGTAAACATGAACAAATGTTGTACACCCACAAATTTTCAGTGGCAAATCTGTAGTTAACCTAGAGTTAGGAAAACTCTCTCTAAAAATATTAAAAGGTGTTTTAAATTTGAGAGGACGGGATGGCATCCTATTAATAAGGTAAGTAACAGTCAAGAAAGCCTCTCCCCAAAGTTATTGTGGAACCTTACTAGTAAATATTAAATCCCCCGTAACCTCTAAAAGGTGCCTATTCTTTCTTTCTGCAATACCATTTTGTTGAGGTGTATCAGGACAAGAGCTTTTGTGTACTACCCCTATTTTTCTAAAAAAACTTCCTAATTGTTCATTAAAGAATTCACGACCATTGTCACTTCAAAAAATCTTGATTTTCTCATTAAACTGTGTTTTCACCATAACAAAGAAAATCTCAAACACATTTTTAACCTCAGATTTGTCCTTCAATAAAAAAATCCAACTCAGTCTAGTATGGTCGTCAATAAAAGTTACGAACCATCATTTTCCAGACATTATTGAAATTCTAGAAGTCCCCAAACATCACTATGAATTATCATAAAAGGCTTTGAAGCCTGATACTTTTGAGAAGGAAAAAAAGATCGGTGATTCTTAGCCATTTCACAGTATTCACATTGGAACATGGATGGATTTCTATTTCTAAATAAATGAGGTAACAAATATCTTAAAGAATAAAAACTTGGATGACCAAGCCTTTAGTGCCAAAGCATGACTTTATTCAAAATAGAAGTAGAGTTCAAACAAATAGGATTCAGTTGTAGAGAGTTGTTCACGTTGTCAAGAAAATAAAGACTTCCAGATTCTCTAGCATTGCCAATCGTCTTCCCCGAGACCTTTTCCTAAAATTCACATAAATCAGAGTAAAAAATAGCATGACAATTAAGAAAATGGGTTAATTTGCTGACAGAAACCATATTACAAGAGAGTTTTGGAATATGAAGAATATCATAAAGTGTGAGGGAAGGTGATAGTTTAACAGTTCCTTTTCCAGCAATTGTAGAGAAAGAACCATCATCTAACTTGACTTTATGATTCCCTGCACAAGGAGTATAAGTAGAGAAAAAATGAGAACTTCCAGTTATGTGATCAGTAGCTCCTGAATCTATGATCCAAAAATCTATTTGTTTGGAGTTGGCGCTAAGAAAAACGGATGGTATAATACCTATTTCAGTAAAGAAACAAGAAGGAGTAGAAGTATTTGGTGCATTTGGATGAAATTGTGGAGATTGCAGGAGTTTTTGTAGAATTTCCAATTGTTCCTTTTTAAATGGAGACGATTCTAGAAAATGTTGCTGCCCCCGATCAAAATAAGTTGCTTGGAGGGCCTAATCATGTTGATATTGATATCCACGATTATCAACTCCCTTCTTCTTCCAGTTTGGTGGTTTCCCATGAATCTTCCAACATGTTTCACGGGTGTGCCAGTGTTTCTTGCAATGATCACACCATGGCCTTTTTTTTGTCATCTTCATTTTTCACTGTTATAAGAGCTGAAGAGTCTATAGCAGGTTTAAGTTCAATGCTTAAACCATGTTTTAACATAACCTTTCTCCTAGTTTCCTCTCTTCTAACTTCAGAAAAGGTTTCACGAAGTGAGGGTAGAGGATTTTTTCCTAGGATTCGTGACCTGACCTCATCAAACTCCCAATTTAATCTCGCTAAAAAAGGTAAAATCTCTCATTTTCTTCCCTTTTATTTGCTCTAACACTATCCACAGAAAACTCCCATTCATCATTGTAACACTGGTCTAACTCTTGCTACAAAGATACCATTTCATTATAATAAGCAGTGACTTCTTTCTCACTCTACTTAGTTTACCATAGTTTAATTTTTAACTCAAAAATTTGAGAGGCATTTTCTACATCAGAATATGTCTCTCTAACAGCTTCCCATACATCCTTAGTAGTGGTTAAAAAAAGATAAGGCTTACCTATGACTGGCTCCATGGAATTTATTAACCAGGCAATCACGAGTGAATTCTCTGATCTCCAGGTGTTCATCTTTGGGTTTTTGACTTCTGACTTTTTCGTCTCTCCGGTCAGATGCCCCTACTTTCCATGACCATCGATTGCAAGCTTAACGAATTGTGCCTATTCCAGATAGTTCTTCCCGTTTAGTCGATGAGAAGTTAGCTAGAAGGGCATGTGAGAATCATTGCCTCCTTGAGTCATCATATTTTCTGTCGGAACTTCCTGAGAAGACATTTTGTTTTCTTTTGATGTTCCAGAAAGATATTCTCCGTGAAAGGTTGTTTTAACCATATGATATTACGGAAAAGAATCCTGTTTTGATACCATGAAAGTTTGGATACTACAAAAGTATGTCTTTATTCATTAGAGTTGTACAATATTTATAGGTGAACAAGAAGATCAAATAATCTAATCAATCCCTAATTCCTAGGAGATACATGAATTAAGGGATTCTCTCTAATCTATTTTCCTAGAATAATAATATATGATGTCTATATTTACAGCAACAGATTGCAATCATATCTGAAAATTTATGGATCTTATTGTAATCAAATCTGCCAGCTCATCAGTGGAGCAGATTATGCCTTAATTTTCCAACTCATTCGACAAGGTCATCTCCAAAGTCATATCTAATAGAATTAAGGGTGTCATTAATAGTATAGTGCGGCAGAGTCAGCCAATTATCATCCCTGATAAGCTCATTTCTGACAATATTATCATGAGTCATGAGTTGATAAAGGGGTACATAAGGAAGCACACATCCCCAAGATGTATGATTAAAGTAGACTTGCAAAAGGCTTACGATTCATTAATATGTTGCTTCACAGAGTAAATGCTAAAATGATTGGAGTTTTCTAGTAAAATGGTTTCATGGATAATGAAGTGTATGCAAACTATTAGTTACACTTTCTTGGTGAATGGGGAGATATCTTATATTATGCAAGCTAAGAGAGGGTTAAGACAAGGGAATTTCAAATTCACGTATATTTTTCACCATTTGAAAAAAAAATACCAAAATTTATAAATTAACAATATCTACAAAATCTCTCTCTCTCTCTCTCTCTCTCTCTATATATATATATATATATATATATATAAGGAAAACTAAAACAAGACAAGAAGCCAAATGTAAACATATTAAAATAGCCACATGGCATTTTTAAGACAATACTTAATAGTGTTGTAATAAAAAAATAAATTAAAAAATATTAAATATTTGAATTTGAATATAATAATATTTTTTAGAAATTATCATTAGATTGAAATTAGGAACATAATATTGAAGAATTCTAAATGAACTTTTACTAATCATAAGCTTATCCCTTTCAAATATTATTTAAAACATATTCAAATAATAAATAAAAGATAAAATACTATCCTAAACAATAATAATAATAGTAATAATAATAATAATAATAGTATTTAATAATTATTATTATTATTATTATAGTATATGATGATAATAGTAGTAGTACACATTTACCAAAAAAAGCAGCAGTATGTTGGGTTCAAAATCGAGAGGGCGTTATGCGGAAGCTACTAGTTGCAAACTATGAGACGATAAATCAGTCAACAAATAAAAAGATACTAAAAAGCATAATTATTGATATGTTTGATCAAAATGACCTACATATGAAAAACTAATATTGGAAAACATAAAATCTAATAGGAGAAAATCTCCTCCTAAACAAAACTCCTTAAATGACTACATTGTGGATGTTATTGTGTTATTGTATAAGAAGGAAGGGTCTTTTATTTATACAATTTTAAAATCTTTCCTCTTAGAACGAGGTTTTCCAAATATAAAAAAGTTTTATATTTTCCTTCGAGGAAAAGTAAAAGTAATTATGGTATTACTTTTATTTTCCTTCTAAAAAAAGTAAAACTTAAATTTGGTGAGAAAATCAGGAAAAAAACCCTAACAAATCTCTCCTTTTTTGGCTTGATTTTCTTGACAAAACTTGACTCGCCTTCTTCATATGCATAATTTTCATCTTCACATAACCTTCATTTATCACTGCTATTTTGCATGCTTAAAAATGGAGCTTTTGGGTTAAAAAATATATGAGCCCCTTTCGGGTTAAAAATATTGGAGCCCTTTGTAGGGTCAAAAGTGAGCTTTATTTTCAAATATGTAACAACAGGATTGTTGAAAATATAATTGACAAATCATCTCCACATGTATCTTTTGGACATATATCTTCATTATCATCAAATTGATTGCAAATTAGTTTGAACCGCCTTGAACTTGTCTTCAACCTCGTTTCACTAAATCATTGGACCTTTGAACCGTAGCCTCTGATACCACATGTTGGGTTCAAAATCAAGAGGCGTCATGCCGAAGATACTTAGTTGCAAACTATGAGACGATAAATCAGACAACAAAGAAAACAATACTAAAAAGCATAATTATTGATATGTTTGATCAAAACGACCTACATATGAAAAACTAATATTGAAAAACATAAAACTTACTGGGAGAAAATCTCCTCCTAAACAAAACTCTTTACACGACTACATTGTGGATGCTATTGTGTTATTGTATAAGAAGGAAAGGTCTTTTATTTATACAGTTTCAAAATCTTTCCTCTTAGAATGAGGTTTACGAAATCTGAAATTTTTTTATATTTTCCTTCGAGGAAAAGTAAAAGTATTTATGATATTACTTTTATTTTCCTTCTAAGAAAAAGTAAAACTTAAATTTGGTGAGAAAATCAGGGCATAAATCCTAACAGATCTTCCCTTTTTGGCTTGATTTTCTTAACAAAACTTGACTTGCCTTCTTCATATGAATAATCTTCATCTTCACATAACCTTCATTTATCACTGCTGTTTTGCATGCTTAAAAATGGAGCTTTTGGGTTAAAAAATATATGAGCTCTTTCGGGTTAAAAATATTGAAGCCCTTTGTAGGATTAAAAGTGAGCTTTATTTTTAAATATGTAACAACAGGATTGTTAAAAATATGAGTGATAAATTATCCCCAAATGTAGCTTTTGGACATATATCTTCATTATCATCAAATTAATTGCAAATTGGTTTGAACCGCCTTGAACTTGTCTTCAACCTCGTTTCACTAAATCATTGGACCTTTGAACCGTAGCCTCTGATAGCACTTGTTGGGTTCGAAATCAAGAGGACATCATGCGAAGCGACTACTTGCAAACTATGAGACGATAAATCAGACGACAAAGAAAACAATACTAAAAAGCATAATTATTGATATGTTTGATCAAAACGACCTACATATGAAAAACTAATATTGAAAAAGATAAAATCTACTGGGAGAAAATCTCTCCCTAAACAAAACTCTTTAAACAACTACATTGTGGATGCTATTGTGTTATTGTATAAGAAGGAAGGGTCTTCTATTTATAGAGTTCCAAAATCTTTCAGCTTAGAACGAAGTTTGCGAAATATGAAAAAGTTTTATATTTTCCTTTCAGAAAAATTAAAAGTAATTATGGTATTACTTTTATTTTCCTTCTAAGAAAAAGCAAAACTTAAATTTAGTAAGAAAATCAAGGCAAAAGCCCTAAAACAGTACACGTAGTAGCACCATTTTTTATTTAAAAAATATAATAATAATAATAACAACAACAACAACAACAAAAAAAAAACAACAACAACAGTAATAATAAAAATAAGAAGAAGAAGCCACTTGGCAATTTTAAATATTTTAATAAAAGTTTTAAATTACAAGATTAGAGATTTGCTTTTAAAAATATTAATATTCTTTTCAAGATTACCATTAACTTGAAATTAGAAACATAATATTGAAGAGTTATAAATTAGCTCTTACTATTCATAAACTTATCCCTTTCAAATATTATTTTAAAATATATTTAATTAAATGAAATATAAAATATTAAGATAAATAATAATATATGATGATAATAATAGTGGTAGCAGTAGTACACGTTTAACCAAAATAAAGTAGTAGTACACATAGTAGCAGTAGTAGTGCTTTTAATTTTAAGAAAATGTGTATTAATAATAGTAATAATAATAATAATAATTTTAAAAAGTAATAGTAATAGTAGTAACAATTTAATCAAACTCTCATTGTTGTTTAACCAATTCCATAAAATATTATTTATTTTATTAATTTTGAATTTAAATTGGGGATAAAATATCTTCTCAAAGATAAAACTTAGAAATTTCAAAAAGAAAAACTTAGTTTTTTTTTTACAAAAAAAAATAGATTTATTAATCAATAATGGATGCTACATGAGTTCTTGCTGCACAAAATGAATAAAATCATTAATATGAAAAGAGTTATTATTTTAGTCAGACCAAAAAGAATTGAAAGATAAAGAATTAAAATTCTGAATTTAAATAAAAATACCAGAAGTATATTAGAATCTTGAATATAAACTTAAGATAATCATGATATTTTCAAATCTTATCTTTCTAACAAATTTATATCACATTCAATTTTGAATTTGAATGTTAGTTTGCAAGCATATTCAACTTTGTGACCTCTTATATATATACACCTTGAGTGAGACACATATTAGCGTAAGCTTTATTCTTTTTTTTAGTTATTTATCATTTTCAAATTTAAATTTTATTTATATGAGAGAATATTTTGGGATTGTTTTATTTGCAGAGATATTGATTAGTCTTTCTTTTTACGTGTCTTAGTATTATTTTGTTGCATACAACAACAACAACAACAACAACAACAACAACAATAAACCCAGTGTATTCCCACAAGGTGGGGTCTAGGGAGGGTAAGATGTACGCAGTCCATACTGCTACCTCCGAAGAAGTAGAGAAGTGTTTCTAATAGACTCTTGGCTCAAGATAAAGAATACTAAACAAAAAAAAGAAATAACGAGTAAGAAATAATAAAATAGAAGTCAGAGAAATACGAAATACGAGAAATAAGGGCACACAAAATAAGAAAATATGAACTAAGAAATAGGGAATAGGACACCCACCTAGTAGTAACATACACTCACAAACCAAAGACACCTGTGTACACAATCCTAGGATTACTAACCCGTCTACACAATATCTCTCCTGACTGCTTACTACAACCCACACACTCACGCTAGCCTTTTACCCTTATCTGCGACCTTCACACCTTCCTATCTAGGGTTATGTCCTCGGTAAGCTGCAACTGCTCCATGTCATGTCTAATTACCTCCCTCATGTATTTCTTTGGACTACCTCTACTCCTCCTGAAGCCATCCAACGCTATCCTCTTACACCTACGAACTGGGGAATCCGCGTCCCTCCTCATTATATACCCAAACCATCTCAGCTTTCCTTCTCACATCTTATCCTCCACCGAAGCCACTCCCACCTTCTCCCGGATAATCACATTCCTAACTCTGTCCCTTCTAGTAGGCTCGCACATCCAATGTAATATCTTTATTTTTGCCACCTTCAATTTTTGGATGTAGGAGTGCTTGACTAAACAACACTCCGCTCCATATAACATGGCCGGACGGATTGCCACTCTATAGAATTTGCCTTTAAGATTAAGGGGCACCTTCTTATCACACAACACTCCCAAGGTGAGCCTCCATTTCATCCAACCTGCTCCAATACATTTAGCGACATCCTCTTCAATCTCACTATTTCCTTGAATCATAGACCCAAGATACTTGAAACTATCCCTCTTACAAATATCCTAGGATTCCAACCTCACCACCACTTCGTCCTTCTACCTCAAGTCACTAAACTTGCATTCCAAATACTCCTTCTTGGATATACTCAACCTGAACCCCTTAGACTCAAGAGTTTTCCTCCAAACCTCTAATTTGTCATTCACACCCCCCGCGTCTCATCAATCAGCACTATATCATCCGCAAATAACATACACCAAGGCACCTCGCCTTGATTACTCCGCGTCAACACGTCCATCACCAACGCAAATAGGAATACATTAAGAGTCGATCCCTGATGCAACCTTGTCTCGATCGAAAAATGCTCTGAGTCTTCTCCTGCCGTTCTCACCCTGGTCTTCCCTCCATCATACATGTCCTTAATAGCTCTGATGTATGCCATCGGTACCCCTCTCACCTTCAAGCATCTCCAAATAACCTCCCTCGAGACTTTATCATACGCCTTTTCCAGGTCGATGAACACCATTGAATGTAATTAATATATTTTGTTTATAGCAGTTTGTGCTAATTACTAATTACTAGCTCCCAATGAATTATAGGTTGAAATTGCTCAATCACTGTCAAAGCTTAGTCTTCAATTTTCTTATCTATACATCAGTGAGTCGTTAATATTCTATACAAAGTTAATGATTTATCTGAACCGTCTTTTAGTCCCACACTTAAGAAATAAAAATTAAATTTTTTATTAATTTTCAATATGCTTATATATTAATATATATTTTTTAGTCTCGGAGAATTTCTATCATGGATAAAAAAGTTATAGATAATGTCCATCATATTTCTTCATATAACTAATAAGATATGTTCTTCATGCTTAACTTAACTTTCTAATAGTTTTAGCATTACTTGTAATAAATGTTATATTTATTTTTTCCACAGATATACTTATCATGGATAATAAGTAAAAAATATTTTTCTAAAACATTTGGATATCTATATTATACAAAATAATAGAATGAATTGAAATAGGGTGATGAATATTGTGGTTGGAAAGGAGAGGACGGGGGATTGTGGTGGGTGGGGGTAGGAAATTTTTTAAAATATTTTTGATGAGTAATATAACAAACTGTATGTGGTTAATTAGTTTTTAATTGAAAGGTAAATTTTAAACTTTGGAATAAGAACTTTTGGAATTAGACATAATCATGTACTTTTAGTGTAATTGTTGTTTTGAATTAACAGATATAAAAAAAGTAAAATTTGAAATGAAAGATAAAAAAAATGTAATCACATATCTTAATTAGTTATAATTATACAAAATAATAATTATTTAATATTTTACATTTATTATTTTTTATAATCATCAACAAAATTTAATAAAAATACCAATTTCATTCTTTTCATATCAAAACATCTAAAATAATTGTAACTCTTACTCTATATTAACGATTAATTGTAATTTCACTATTAAATATTTTAATGTTTCATAACTAATCTAAAATAAGTTAATTTTTAATAATAAAAGAAACAACTCATTTATTATTTAAATTGTAACTGAGTACATCGTGAATCAAAGATGAAGGATGCGTAATCCACTCCATAGCATTAGACATAGAAGATAAAATATTTTATTTTTTCAAAAAAATTAATTTTATCTTTTCAAATGAATAAGATAGTATTATTTTTAATGATACTTTTATAGAAAAGTATTCCGCGCATCGCGCGGGTACCTATACTAGTATATTATAAAGCAGATGATGAAGCACTAGAAGAAGCCACGTAGCAAAATGCTGAGAAGCCACGTGAAAGCTTTTAGGACAAGTTTAAAAGTACTATAATAAAATCTTTATGGTTGGTTGAATTTAAGAATATAGTAAAATCATTACTATATATTTGAATTTGAAAATAATAATACTTTAAAAAAAACAAAAGATTTTTATTAGCTTAAATCTAACAACCATAGTTGAAGAGTTCTGAATAAACTCTAACTATTTCATAATAATAATAATAATAATAATAATAATAATAATAATAATAATAATAATCTCATAATAATAATAGTAGAACTCATAATATTGCGTTTAGGATGATATATTTTTAAAAAAATATTAAACAAAATATAATGATAATAATAATAATAATAGTAATAACAATATACAATAATAATTGTAGTAGTAATAGTAGAAAATACGTATTAGTAATTTTTTAATTTAGAAAAAAAATATTGCGGTTAATAGTACAACAACAACAACAACAATTACAACTATAATAGGTTATTGAAGGGAAAATCTTATTATTATTATTATTATTATTATTATAATTTTAAAATAAAAATATTTGGATGTGAAAAATAATAGGTTTTTAGATTTAAAAAATAACATATTTTCATTAGCTTAAAACTAGGAAATCATTAGTGGAGAGTAGTAAATACATAAATTTATAATTTTTAAATGCTATAAAATATATTTATGTATTAAATATAAAATAATAATTTTAAAAATTATCATTATGATCTCATTGATTTTAAATATTTATCTCAATTTAAATATATAGATAAGATAACTATGTATTACATTTGAAAAAAAGAAAGGATAAGAAAGACTACTAAACTAGATAACTATGATAGTATTTGAATTTGAATTTAAATAAAGTTTGAATTGGAATAGAATTCTAGCTTCTTAGGCTCTCTTATATATAGTCCTATATATATCATTAGCTTTATTCATGAATTCATTTACTGCATTTTTTAATTCTTCATAGTTTAAAAACTATTTTTGATTTAACATTTTTCTTTTTTATATGCAAGAAGAATATGCCATTTTTCATCTTCATATTCCCCCATTAATGTTCAAGGTACACCAATTTAATCAATCTGTTTTCCTTAAATTTGTAAAAGTCAACCTTTTGCTATTTTTGAATAATGTATATACATGCATCACATGCTTTATTGTGTACTAAACTATTTGAAAATTACAATATATGGATGTTCATAGTGCCATCACAAATAACATTTCTTATAATAATTGTGTATCGTACTTTTCATCTATTTTTATATTTTAGATTCATGAATCTTGATCATTTCAAGTTACAAAATAAACATGTTTTTGGTTCTACTAAATAATACTGTTAATTTTTTTTTCGATTTGATGAATATTATTGTTACAAAAGTACTATCATTTATATATAATATTTCCTATTTACCAAAAAGGAAAATTCAAGATTTTGTGTACCATCATTCTTATTTTTTATCACTGAATTTTTTTTAATGATTTTATGAATGTGTTCATTATGAAGAATATAATTTTCATGAAAAATATTTTTTTAAGAAAACAAATTGTTTCTTACTTATAATTTTTATTCGCGGCGCAAATAAAAAATATTTTTATAAAAGCATATATATATATATATATATATATATATATTCTAATACTAAACAATAAAAATGAATAGTGACAAAGAGATGAATATAGTCAGAGTGAATTGGAATAGGTGGGGATGGTGTAAGGGGGTGGTCTAGGTGGGTGGAGGGTAGGAGGTGGTGAATGTAGGTTTAGTTGGGGTGGGATAAGGAAAAGGATTCTTAAAAAAATATAAATTAAATAGTTTAAAATTTTTTTAGGGTTGGAAAAAAGTTTTCCAAAAACAAAAAATAAAACAATTTACCTTTTTAGAGGTGGGTGTGGGGGGGGGGGGTTCATGGTGTGGTGGGTAGTGTTAAGAAAAAAAAGTTTCTTTTTTAAAAATAAAATAAATATTTTTTATCTATTTGGGGGATCCAGGAAGGTGAGTTGGGGGTTGGGTAGGGTAAGAAAAAAAACTTAAGAGTTAAAAAAATAAAATAAAAATTATGGGGGGGGGGGTGAGGAGATGGATGATTCTGAGAGTGGTATAGGAGATTTTCATTAAATTTATTTAGAAGATATAAAAATACGTATAAATAAAATACTTAAAAATATTAATGATAAAATCAAACAATGAAAATATTATGAGCAATTAAATTTTATTTAAAAATTTATTAAAAAAATAAATTGTATGTGCTTTGTTTATTGAATCAAGAGTGGTGAAATTTAAAATTTAAAATTAGAGTTTTTGTAATTAACACAATTAAGTGTTTTGAAATGAAATTGAAAGATAAAACCTTTTTATAAAAAAGTGTAGTTAGTTGTTGAAGTTGAATTGATAGATTAAAATAAGAAAATGAAAATGTGAAATGAAGGCAAGGATTGTAATTACATGTCTTAATTTGTTAAAAATATAAAGATAAAATTCAAACAACAAAATTAATAATTATTTAATATAAAATAATTTATTATATTTAAAATTGAAGAGAGGGGCGGGAGTGGAGATAGTTAGGGTTAGATTTGGTTTTTTTTTGCTTTCTATTTTTTTTTATTTACAAATAATATGTTAATTTTTTTAAGGTAATATGATTAATATGCTGGAAAGAGATATGTCAATATAAATAATTAAAAATAATATTTTAATATTATTCGTGCATCGCACAGGTACGTAGACTCGTATATCCTTTTGAGGAAGTTAATCTTATCCCATATACATGATCTTACACGTGTCCTAATATATAATCTATAATATATAATATATTAAAAGTGTGAAGACCCTTAGAAAAGTGATTTAAACTTTTTGTCATTAATTAAAAGACCCCGTAATAGATAAAATTGTCATTACTATTTTCTTTAAAGTATTATTAAAATATTTTTCTAATATTTTTAATGTTCAAGAAAAAAAATTCCGCCTTTGATTTTGGTTATAATTGTCATTACCTTTGGTAAGAATAAAGTTTCCCAAATAAACAATGAAAGAAATAGGAGTAAGGTTGCCCAAAATTGTTGGCAACATGCTGAGTCTCCAAATTATTTGGAGTTATGTTTATATGGGGTAAAAAAATTTCTTGGTGTTATGTTTATATGAAGTAAAAAAAAAATTCTTATCATATATTTTATATTTTTTAATTAATAATTTTCTCAAAAAAATTTACCACATATTTTTTTCTTATCAATTATTTTAGAATTTAAATTTTACCATAATTTGAGTTGTAAATAAATATTGGTGTTGTATAAGATTTCGTGTCAAAGCACGACTGTATAAGATTTCGTGTCAAAGCACGACACTAATACATAAATCTTGTATTTCAATACTCATATGTTGATAATTTAATATTTTGCGATCTTCCTCTTCTATGCACGTCGGAGTAGACCTAACATAGAATGTGTTCATCATTTGAGCAAGTATTTATATAGGATGGGGATGTTGATGAGATTGACTTTTTCCTAAATTCAGGTGCCCGCTAAATATGTTTTCTATTGTCTTGCAATACTTTTTCTCCTTGGTGGTTTTGTCTTGCCTAAGCACTATAATACTTGCTAGAAGATTATGTGATTATCCTTGTCTACATACTGCAATATCTTTCCTCCTTAGTGATTAGTTTTGGTTTAAGAACGCTAAAGACGAGTTGTATAAGATGGTGGTTAGATTAATTATGTTGTATGATATGGACATGACACATTTCAGCTTATCAAAAACATGAACTAAGATAGGAGGTAATGGAGGACTCAGATTAAAATAGAAGGTTTATTAGATAGTTAAGTTAGCGTTGTCTCGCATATTCTTATTACAATTAGCATCAATAATCAAATCCTTAATAATTATGTGATATGTGATAACTATCATGCTTTTTATATCCAAGTAATTTTATAAATTTGAACTCACTAAAGTAAGATATCCGTGCGTGGCGCGTACACCTAAACTATTTAATTGATAATAACGACTATCACCATGTCGTTAATGGTTAATTACAATAAGAATTTAATTCCCTACTCTTCCAAAATTCTCCATTTTTGTCATAAATATATTATCGTATGTTGTGAATGTCTATTTTACCATATATAGTGAATGTCTATTTATGAAAAAGTTAGAAACCTCAAGGTTAGTTTTTCCTTATAAATAAGTAGGTTTTCCTTCATTGTAATTAACTCCTCAAGAATTCCTCATGAGAAATAAAGAAGTCTCCTCTCTTCTCTCTCCATTCTTCTTCTTCTTGCTTTATTTTTCATAACATGTTATCAGCACGAGATTTTGCCAAATAAGGTGAGATTATAAATCTAAAGGTAATTTCAAGGTTAGTAATTCCTTATGTTATTTGTCTTTTGCTACTAATGATATAATTATTGTTGGATTTGAGAAAAAAATAATTGATTTGGAACCACTTATGCTTTAAATTTGTTCATGAAAAATAATATTATTAAAAGATATGATGATGAATTTAAGTCTTATCTCATTAAGAGGGTAAGACATTGGGTTAAAATTTCCAATGCACCATGATGATAAGATATTGGGTTCAAGTCCCATCGAGTTATACCTAAGATGCCTTTTTATATGGATAAGATATTGAGTATGAATCTCAATACACCATATTGATGATATTCTGATGGCTAAGGCAAAATAATGGGTGTTTGGTAAAAAAATATGAAACATATCCCATTGATATGCTATATTCCATGAAGTGAATATGATAGCAATATATAATGAATCTAAAAGTTGACAACTTGCTCCATTCTTGAAGGGAATGTGGTAGCAGTGCATAATATGTCTGAAAGAAGACAACTGATTGAATCCACAAATATAAGCATGGAGGAACAATATGATAATAATCATCAAAAATAATAATACTTTCACACACTTATTATGATTACAAGATATGTTAGAGAAAAGTTCTCTGCATTATATACATACCTAGATTTTCTCTTGAATTAGCAATATTTTGAAAGAGGTTATAAGCTATCATAATTTGATAGGCTAAAGGCACGATTATATTTCATTCCTCGGAATGAGAACTTTGATTGTTATAAGTACAAATCCATTCCTTAAGGTGAAAGTGATAATATTTAGAAAAGGTTTTCAATACAAACGTGTATTTAATTGTGATGGTATCAAAACTCACCTCTAAAAGAGGCAGAATAATTTAGAGGAGTTATTCTGAGATCTACTTCCTAAGTAGTAAATCTAAAATCTATTTATATCATAGTAAATCTGAAATTTACTAAAGCAAAAGAATACAAGTCATGGTAAACTTGGAGTTTACTAGTATAAAAGTTCATAAATTGACATGAAATATTACGACATCCCGAAGATGTGCATATTGAAGATTAAATATATATTGAAGAACTAGAAGATTCTTCATGAACTTTTAATGTTGATTGTTCTCTTGATAAGTTAGTTGGACCAACTAATATTGGGATTAAATTCCTTAAATCTGAAAAGTATAATAGGTGAATATGGGCTCGTTCATCTATCATGTGATCTATTAAGATGCATCGATTTAAGATGATTACATGTGAGTTATTGTCAGCCTGTAGTTTGACATTCATAAAGTTGTTTTCTCAATATAAATTGAGTTAATGGCATAATTTTCAGATTATATAATCAAGAAAATTTATCTTGATAATGCTGGTTTAGCATTAAATGCCTTCGGTAAATAGATAAACCATTGCTTATGAGAACAACCTCATATGTTGGTCTAAAGTATGATATACTACACACAAGAACACTTGTATGCATTAGACCAATAGATTATGATTATTTCTTCTCTCTCAATTGGTTCAAGGTCATGAACTAAATTTTCATCTAAAATTTTCTTCTTTGATGTACGACATATGATCAATAGATATACCATGATGCACAAAGATGGATTCTCTGAAGTAAATTAAGAAGTATGTTAGTTTTCCTAACATGAGGGGGAGATGATAAAAAACTAAATAATATATTGTGAATTATCATCAGATTCCCATTCAAAAGATATTTCAAGTCAAATGTCAAAACCATCTCAATTGTAAGTTGCAAGTGCGTGCTTCTATTTTGCGTCCCTAAAGGATAAACTCTATGCATGCGTGAAGCGTGGTAGATCAATCAGTTCCAAATGAAATAATCCTTGAAAAGGATAAAGAGAAAATAATCATAGTAAGAAGGTAATGTGCTCTTGAAGAGTCTACGACATAACACTTTATAAAACCTTATAAGAAGTTCAGGTACCTGAAAATAATGAAGTGATGAGATCTCAAAATATTATGTCGCATAGTGAACCGATATGAAATGATATAGCATCAATAACTTTGATACAAAATTGGCGCAATATTGTGAAATATCATGAGGATTTGAATTCTACGTATATTTAAGCATACTGCATAGAAACATTTATCAAGTAACGTAAAAGGATGCATCTTAGTAAACATTAAACTTATTTGATTTGCAGTCCAGACAATTGAAGATGTCATGCATGAAATGCTGAATATTGTCACTTGATAAAATTTACATGAAAACTTATTTAAGGATTCAAAATGTTTGAAGCATATAAAAGTTTCAGGGAAATTTTTTTATAATCCTTATAATGTATTAGCTTATAGCTTGAAAATTATTGGAACTCTTGGAGAGTTTTCAAAAGCAATAGATTATTTGCTAAAATGAAAAAAATACCAATTTAGATTGGTTATGAAGTACTATATCTTAGTACACTTGGTGAACTCATGTATCTTGAAAATACCACAAAGTCTGATATAGCCCTTTCTATCAATTTGTTATCAAGGTATAGTTCTGCTCCTACTAAGAGACATCGAAATAAGATCAAACATATGAGCTTATTTTATTCTAAAGATTGTAGTCCCGGTCTTGTTAGTTATGCTGATGCTGGGTACTTATCTGACCCGTATAAAACTCGATCTCAAATAATCTATGTGTCTATATGTGGGGGTACTACCATATATTGGAGATATATAAAACAGTCTATCTTAGCCACTTCATCGAACCATGATGAAATATTAGCTATTCATGAATCAAGCCGAGAGTATGTGTGGTTGAGGTCCACGATATATCTCATTTGCAAAAAATATGGTTTAAAATATGAAAAAGTACCCATGATTTTATATGAGGATACTGTAGCATGCAAAACACAACTTAAGAGAGGACTCACGGAGATAGAACGAAGCACATTTTGCCAAAAAAATTTTATCCACACGAGTTATAAAAGAATAGTGACATTAACGTGCAATAGATTCGTTCAAGTGACAATGTGGCTGATTTATTCACCAAGTCTCCTCCAATTACAACTTTCAAGAAGATGGTGCACAAGATCGGGATGCAAAACTTTAAGGATGTTCTCATTAAGGGGAGTTAATACTCTGCACTCTTTTTTCCTTACGAGGTTTTGTCCCACTGGGTTTTCCTTGTAAGTTTTTTAGTGAGGCAGCATATATGGGTATTGTTACAGATGTATACTCTTTTTCCTTCACTAGATTTTTTTTTATCACTTGATTTTTTCTAGTAAAATTTTAACGAGGCACATTATCTATCAATTAGACATTCAATGGGGAGTGTTATAAATATCTTGTCATATATAGTGAATGTCTACTTTACCATATATAGTGAATGTCTATTTATGGAAAAGTTAGAAACTCCAAGGTTAGTTTTCCTCTATAAATAAAGAGGTTTTCCTTCATTTTAATTAACCCCTCAAGAATTCCTCATGAGAAGTAAAGAAGTCTTCTATCTTCTCTCTCCATTCTTCTTGTTCTTACTTTATATTTCATAACAATTTCTATTTTTTCCTCCTCATTATTCATGGACAACCTCCACTAATTACACCATCCATTCCATTTATCTGATAATATTTAATTAAACATAAATTTCAAAAATAATTTAGCTTTAAAAAATTTGTGGTTTAAAACAAGTTACAAATATTTATTCTCTATGTTTGCTTTTAGTTGTTGCTTATTTCTATAATTGATCACTTTATATTTCATAACAATTTCTATTTTTTCGTCCTCATTATTCATGGACAACCTACACTAATTACACTATCTATTCCATTTATCTGATAATATTTAATTAAACATAAAGTTCAAAAATAATTTATGTTTAAAAATTTTGTGGTTTAAAACAAGTTACAAATATTTACTCTCTCTGTTTGATTTTACTTGTTGCTTATTTCTATAATTAATTTTTGTTTTTACTTGTCGATTTTGACATATCAAAAAAAGATAATTATTTTTTTCATCTTATTATTTTTTAAGCATTGTGTAAAATAAATTCAACCAATACAGACGAAAATAACTATGAATTTCCTTGTTAAAGTATTAATATCCATGTTAATTCTCAATACCTAACATTAATATCAACTAATAGGGAAAAGAAGGGTAAAATAGCCATATCAATTATTATTTTCTTAATACACGTGCCAAGTCAAAATGTGATAAGTAAAAACAAACAAAAAAGTATATGATTACTCTATAATTCATTTTACTAATATTAAGGGTAAAATAAAGTAGGATTGCGGAACATGAGAGTTTCAACTCATGCACCGATTTACTAAAATAACCTATCCTCCACCACTTCCTTCTATTTAAAAGGTGAGCAACCTTTTCGAGGCATTTTGTTAAAAGTGACAAAAGAGTTTGAAAATGAGGTGCAGGTGACTCAAGTCTTAATAATTGAGTGGAGGTGACAATTACTTTATTATGGATTAAGAAAGCTGTAAAAGTTTGAAAATAGCCCACAAGTTTTTAAATTTACACTTTGATCCAAATGTTAGTTAATATAATAGAAAACGGAGGAAAAAATGCGCGTTTTTCTCTCTTCTCATCCGTTGTTGTTTTCTCTCTCTTTGCGATTTTTGTTTTCATTGTTGTTGCTGCTTTATTCATAATCTTCTGCTTCATTTTCATCATCTCTAACTTCATTATCAACATCTTCTACTTCATTATCATCTTCATCTTTTTCTTGTCGACCATTGTTGTTGTTTTTACTGCTACTGTTGCTACTTGAATGATTTTTTAGGTCAAATTTTATTTCGTAAATCACTTTAGCATTACTTCATAGGTGACTTTAGTAAGTAAAATTATGATCTTTAGTTGAATTTGTTACCTGGGTACACTTCTACTGCTGTTTCTTCAACAATAGATAGATCCTATTCATGAATCCAACATAAGAGCCATCTATTTAAGGAGATCACTTATCTATGGCGAGAGATGGGTAATCTATTATAATAGAAGACTCATATGTTGGATTCATATTTATGGTTCTATATAGTGTCTGTAACATAAATCAAACATATGGGACATCTGTTCCTACAGACGGGTTATCTGTTGCAATAGATGAGTTATCTGTTACAATATATGAGTTATCTATTGCAGTAGAAGAGTAATCTATTGCAACAGATGAGTAATCTATTTGGAAAAACACAAAACAACTCCTACCACACACCCAACAGATAACCAATATGTTTCCAAACTCTTGCTATGCTACTGGATTAAAAATTATTCCTTACGTCCAATTGTCGACATGTTTGTTGAGAAAAAGAAATAGACAGAAACATAAATATTTTATTAAATAAAAACAAAATACATTAGGTAGGCAGTTGGAATATAAATAAAAATAAAAATACACACGCTAAAAGAAAAGCATAACCTAATTATTATTATTATTATTATTATTATCATTATCATTATCATTATTATTATAGCTAGCCGACCAATCATCAACAGGCAGCAGCAGGGCCCTCCTCAGCTTGTGAATATCTCGGAGCATCCTTGCTCTCATGGTGCCCAACTCCCACTGCAGGTCATGAACTTACCTTCAAAGTTTCTCCACGGCGTCCCGCAGAAAAGCAATGTCCCAAATAGGATCAACCGTATCTAGAACACGCATGAATTCACAAAAAATATAAAAATACAAGTAAAGAAAAGAGTCCAAATATAATACAACGTATACTACAATTGGGTAGATTGACACAAAAAGAAAGAAAGAAACTTACCCGAGTCAGGGAAAAGGTATCTGATCTTTGAAGAGAAAGTGGTTGAAGATGTAATATGAAAGAGAAGACACAATAAATAAATAGAGTGTATTAGTAGAATGAACGAGTAAGGAGGGACCTATTTATAGAGGATTGAATTTTAATGAGTTAGGCAAAAAGGCGCGACTGTTCACCTCCATTTTATTAATTACATTCAAACAAACTGGTGACTTTTTAATTATTGTAAAAAGTTGTGACTTAATTAAATCAAGTTGTTGACTTTTTTATTATTGTGATAAGTCATGACTTTTCAGCTTATTATTATTAATTTGTTCTTAAATTTAAATAACCCTTTTCTCAATTAAATAATCAAAGACTTCTCAACTTTTCAATAATCGTTTCTTTTAATAATAAAATAATAACTATTTTTATTGAGTTGTGGCAACAAATTGTATATATGTTGTATCAGATAACCAATCTGTTGCAACAGATATACTATCTGTTGCAATAAATCTATAATCTGTTGCGATAAATAATCTATCTGTTGCAACAGATAATCTATCTGTTGCAACATATAATCTATATTTTTTAATAATAATAATCATCATATACTTTCATTAATCCAAATTTGGTGTCTTTTTTATTATTTATTATATAAATTAAAAAAGAGTTTTGAAAACAAAAATGGTGAAAAGTGACTACTTGTCGCCTATTTAATATTTTTATCACTTATTCAACTTATATAACCATTTTTAATGGTTATAAATTGAGTTTATCATTTATTTCCTTATTTTTCTGTGAAAATAAATAACTTAATTTAAATCAAGATGGTGAGTTTTTTATTATTGTGACAAGTCATGACTTTTCAGCTTATTATTATTAATTAGTTCTTAAATTTTAAATAACCTTTTTCTCAATTAAATAATCAAAGACTTATCACCTTTTCAATAACCATTTCTTTTAATTGAGTTGTGGCAATAAATTGTACGTCTGTTACATCAGATAACCCATCTACTGCAATAAATCGACCATCTGTTGAATGAGCTTTTTTGATTTCTTCTAACAATTGATTCATCAGTCGCAACAGATTGGGAATTTGATTCATTAGCTATTTCGAATGTGTGAGACAAAAAGTCATGCCTATTGAATATTAACATCAGTTATTAAAATTAAATAGCCATTTTTATACGGTTATAAATTATATTTATTATTTATTTCCTTATTATTTATTTACAAACTATTTTTTCATATTAAATAATCAAAAAGTCATGACTTTTCACCCTCTCAATAACAATAATCCTTTTCTATTAATAATCATCTGTTGCAACATATGATCCATCTGTCGCAATACATTAACCATCTATTGCCACAAACGCTCAATCCCTACCTCCAACCGTCGATATGTTGAGAATAAGGAATATAGACAGAAGGAAAATTAAATATTAAATAAAAATTAAAAATTCAAAGTCGACCAAACATAGATTCTAAATCCATTATATACAAATATACAATAAACAAAACATACATTAGGTTCCTCCCTTAGGTAGATCCGATATAATAAAAGAAAATACATACGCTAAAGGAAAAAACATAACCTAATTATTATTATTATTACTATTATTATTATTATTATTATTATTATTGTCAACCGATCAATCATCATCTGGTAGCAGCAGGGCCCTCCTCAGCATTGCTCTCATGTCGCCCAACTCCCATCAGAATTCATGAATCCGTCTTATAAGTTCCCGCAAGGAGTCACACAAAATCACCATATCCAAATCCAGATCAACCATATCTAGAAGTGAAGTTATGTATAATTACATCCCTTAATTACATAAAACTGATGACTTTTCAAATATATAAATTAAAAAAATAAATCTGAATACAACATTTTATCTTTACTATATTTCGGAAAGAAAAGAAAATTTCTTTAAAGTAAATCTAAAAGATGGGTAATCTATTGCAAAATATATTCTATCTGTTTGATAATTTACAACATATTGACAATCTCTTGCAAAAGATGCATATATCTCTTTTTGTAACGCCCCGAGGTGCTTACGACCCCGAAGGACCACAGCTAACCCATGACTGGTACCTGCTGTGAACACTGAATAATAATACTGAAATAATGCAAAAGTTAGGCTGAAATGCCATAAGGTTCATAATTTGAAAAATAATAAATATAGCAACTGATAATAACATCTGAAAACTAAATACTGTCTAACTGGTCTAGTCTGAAAAGCTTCTACTGAACTGTCTGAATGTGGAGTTGATGGGACAAGTCCCCAAATAACTCCGACTACTGAACATACTGAACTACTGGAAATACTAAAATAAATAACTCTGTCCTTGAAATATGAGGACTCACCACTATAGTTGCTGCTGATAGTCTGAGCTGCTAAGTATGGTTAGGAGCCCGTGCGTCTGAACCTATGATATAAGACATCATAGCGAAAAAGAAAGAGTATGCGTCAGTACTTTGAATGTATTGGTATGCTAAGTGAGGTAGGCTGATATACATAGGTTCACTTGCATGAGATGATAACTGACTGAATGAGCATCATGAAATAACTAAATAAGAATGCATGCAAAACTGTAACTATTGATCACACTGATTATGCAATACTATGCATATAACCTCTGTCTAAATTAGACTAAAACTGAAGTACTGAGTTCTGGTAACTGAATACTGATAACTGAGGTTTAGATTGATACTGAAGTAATGGATTCTGATGGCTAAGTAACTGATAACTGTTAGCCATGATTCTGTAGAACTATCTGAGTTCTTTACTGAATTCTGAGACTGAATATTGATTACTGAGTACTAAATTCTAATGGCTATATAACTGATAACTGATAGCCATTGTTCTGTTGAACTGTCTGAGTTCTTTACTGAATATTGAGAATGAAACTGTAATTGTGAGAGGTAATCATCTAACCGACATGCCTCTTTATAAATTAATTGGGGTCCAAACTGTAACCCCAGTTGGACGAGTGTCAGTACCGTGCCACGGATACAAACAAGCTGAAGAGTCACCCTCGTCTGACAGGTGCCCTGAATGAGAACAGTATTACCCTCAACTGGCAGGTAAATACCTTATCAACCCTCAACTAAGAGGTTGATATCTAAACCTACGCTGGCTACGTAGTTCTGGAATGCGAGGAATGCTTCTAAGGATCACACCTTCTACTGACAGGTGAGCCCCCATCCTTGGTTTGCTCGGTGTTGAATCCTACTCCCAACTGAATGACATTGAGCATTAAATTGAACTGGACCGAGTTTCACTAGTTCTATAACTGACTGAGTACTACTATTCGTGACATTACTGAGACTATTCTATAGCTACTGTGATCTAGGTGAACAACTAGATTTTTTGAGTATTGAATACCCCCAGGACTTAATAGCATCAATAGTAAAACATGGCATAATCTTGAAAAGCGTACTAGCTTATCACTTAGTCATGATTTATTTATTGAGACATTTTGTCAAACACTTGCATGGCATGAACTTGTACATGAATGGGAACACATGCTAATATGTCATGATTACACTATTCAATTCACATAGACATTCTAACAAACACTTGGGGAGCATGATTATTTCACATAATAATAAACATATATAAATATCATGGTTACAAATTCAACTTATACATTCAAGGATTTAACATGAGGATCACATGATTCTAGATACTTGCTAATTAATTCACTTGAAACTTGTATGAATCTTGATTTGAAAACCATACAACACTACATACATGAACACAATCCTACTCAGACATGTAAATCATGAAATCAATAAACTTATAGTTTTAAGAAGGGTTCTTGAACTCCAAGGGTGTAAGGAAACCCAAGAATGAACACCTAACATACCTTGGTTTCTGAATTCGTGAGAATTGATGGTGAACTCTTGAGGCTTAGAATTGAATTTGATGAACCTAGGGCTTGCTCTTGAGAGAATTTTGTGAAAATAATGAGTGAGTTTGCCCTTTAGGAGGCTTGATTTCGTGTTTAGTCTTAATAATATAAGGGGAAAATGACCCATTTGCCCTCACAAAAACGAATGAAATTTGTTGGACAGGGTCCCCATTGCGTCGCGACCCTTGCTTGGGTTAAGAAATCCTCGTAACGCGACCCCTGCTTGGGTCAAGCAGTCCTCACGGTGCGACCCTTAGCCTGGGTCAACTGGCCCTCGTGGCGTGGCTCTATTGCGACCCCTTGCTATTTTGGACATCCAAACTCACCCTTACGATAGTTCAAAAATTTGAAAATCGCCTGAGATGACCTAAATGTGACACTAATCATGAATCAACTTGAAAATTAACATACTAAGGTCAGAAAGGTCAAAAATAAGATCTTCCAATTGCTAAGGCTAAAATGATTTTATGTCTTGACAAACTTTCTAAGTCTGGGACCTTTTTTGACATGCTATATAGGACTGACATGACTAGGATTTTGTGGGGTTTGCTACTTTTTGATTATTTCCAACAGATAAGTCATATGTTGAAACAGATTGGTTATCTGTCATAAAAAAAATCTATAATTGTTTGATAATTTTAATAGATGTGTCATCTGGTGCAAAAGGTTAGTCATCTATTTATTCAAATTAATCCATAGATGGGCTATAAAGAATAAAGTACGTGCAGATGAATGGATCCATTTTCATGTGTGGAAGTTATGTATTACTTATAAAGTCATTGGGAAAACACACATAAAGTACAATGATTTTGTGAATACAGTTCTTAACCAATTAGGCATTGATCATTCAAACAAGATCCTGTATTGTACAGTTAAGTTTGATATGTTCAAATTGATAAGGCTGAGGGGCCCATGAAGATGGTTCTGATACCCTGTTATGAATTAATGATAGTTATTGCTCATGTTTATACGTGTCATGTTTTGAGAAGGGATCAATATTTGGAGTCATTGCAGAGATCCAATAGTGATTGGACATAACTATAAGTGTGAATTGGACTCTGAGAAGGCCTTCGAAGCCTCGTACTGCATAAAAAAAATGAAAAAGCAATAGAAATTCCCGTCCCAAATTTATATGGAAATAATTGATCGAGAAGATGATTATATGCCAGAAGAATTAGTAGGAGAATACCTGCGAGGGAAAGGGAGTTGATGAAAGACTATATCATCTGAGAGCTAATTGAAGAGGAAACATAGGGTAGCAAGGAACTTCTAGCGAATCTGGCCAATGAAACTAAATTAAAACATGAGAAATTTGAATCAAGTGCAAATATGAAATTGTATCCAGTAATGAAAATTCATCTGTTGTCTCTCTTAAAGAAAAATACTACAGTTGGACACTTTTCTAGGGAGTTTTGACTAGCTAGCGTGTTCGGAATGATCACCTACATAGAAAATAGTAGAGCACCAAGAAAGCAGCTTTGCAGTTGTCGAGGGTTGAAATGATGTACAGATTGTCAAGAAAACTTGCCCCAAGAACAACCGCAGTTAAAATAAGGAATCTAAGCGAAGGCGGCAATTTTTGAATTTTAAATTGCATCCGATGCCTTCTTGTTTGTGGTTCCGATTAGGTCCACTGGTATTAACTTGATCAAAATCACAAGCAAGATTGAAAGGCAAATTGAGTATCATTACTTCCTTAGCAATATGGATATAATTTATTGTGTTTTCTTTCCTTAGCATGCTTTCAACATATCTTGGAGAAAATCAGAGGCTTGCTGTAGTTTGTGAATATTGATAATTTTCAAGCTTGCCTTCAGTAAAGCTAATTTGGTCTTCAAGTTTGTCATTGCCATCTTTGAGGTTAGTATATAGATCTTGATCTTTTGTGAGCTCATCAATGGGGGAGGAACACTTTCTTCGAAGTTGTGGCATTATAAAAGGCCTTTAAAAGGCTTATAAAACACTTTTTTCAGAAGGCTTAAATAATACATGGAGGGTGACTATGTTTGTTTTAGGTCAATGTGTTGATACAGACTCAAGAATTGGTCCCAATAGTTTCACAGTGTTCCCAAAAGTGATTTGTTCAACTGTTGGGACCACTGCTTAAGTGTGCATCAACACGTTGACCTAAAACAGACATAGCGACTCTCCATGTATCATTTAAGCCTTCTGAAGGCCTTTTACAATGAGACAACTTCGAATAAAGTGTTCCTCCCTCATTGACAAGCTCACAAAAGACCAAGAACTCTATACTAACCTTAAAAATGGCAATGATAAACTTGAAGACCAAATCAAAAAGCTAGAGGCAAGCTTGAAAATTATCGAGATTCACATACTAGAACAAGCCTCTGATCTTCTCCAAGATATGTTGAAATCATGTTAAGGTAAGAAAATACATTAAATTATATCCATTTTCTAAGAGAGTAATGATGCTCAATCTTCCTTTCAATCTTGTTTGTGGTTTCGATCAGGTCAATAGTAATGGACCTAATCGGAACCACAAACAAGAAGGCATGTGATACAATTTAAAATTCAGAAATTTCCGTCTTCACTTATATTGCTTATTTTAATTGAAGTTGTTATTAGGGCAAGTTTTCTTGACTTACTACATATCATTTCAATCCTCGGTGCTCGCAAAGCTGCTTTCTTGGTGTTCTGCTATTTTCTATGTAGGTGATCATTTCGACCAAACTAGCTAGTCGTAGTTCCCTAGCAAAGTGCCCAACTGCATTATTTTCTTTGAGACAGGTCAATAGTAGTGGACCTAATCGGAACCACAAACAAGAAGGCATGTGATACAATTTAAAATTCAGAAATTTCCGCCTTCGCTTATATTGCTTATTTTAACTGCAGCTATTCTTAGGGCAAGTTTTCTTGACTTACTGTCTATCATTTCAATCCTCGGTGCCCGCAAAGCTGCTTTCTTGGTGTTCTGCTATTTTCTATGTAGGTGATCATTTCGACCACACTATCTAGTTGTAGTTCCCTAGCAAAGTGCCCAGCTGCACTATTTTCTTTGAGACAGACAATAGACGGATTTTCATTTTTGGATACACTTTCATATTTTCACTTGATTCAGATTTCTCATGATTTAATTCAGTTTCATCGACTAGGTTCACTACAAATTCCATCCTATCCTATGTTTTCTCTTCAATTAGTTCTCAGATGATATAATCTTCAAAAACTCCCCTTTTTCTCGCAGGTATTCTCCTACGACTCCTTCTGGCGTATAATCATCTTCTCGAACAACCCTTCCATATAAATTTGGGCCAAGGGAATTACTATTAATTTTCCATTCTTGTTTGATGTAGTGCAAGGCTTTGAAGGCCTTCTCAGAGTCCAATGCACCCTAAAGTTAGTCCAATCGCTATTGAATCTTTTTATAATGCCACCAAAACTTGATCCCTTCATAAATCTTGACACATAAACATGAGCAACAACCGTCATTAAATCTTAACAAGGTATCGGAACTATATTCATAGTCCCTCAGCCTTATCAATTGGGACCTATCAAATTAACAGTAAAATTACAGATATATTATTTGAATGATCAATGACTAATCGGTAAAAAATAGCATTCACAAAATCAGTGTGCTCTATATGTGTTTTCACGATAACATGATCAGTAATACATACCTCCCACATATGAAGTGGTTCTATCTGCAAGCAACTTATTCCTTTGAACCCATCTTTACTGTAGCATCTTGTGCTGGTCTAGAAAAAGTTGATCAACTTTTACTTCCGTATATCTACAAACAAGAGAAAAACAATTGATGTCAAACAAGAGAAGAACAAAAAGAACATTACAATTGATGTCTGCATAATTTTTAAAAAGGTAACACAAAATTGAATAAATACAACATATTTCAACATCTGTTTAACAACTTCCCCATCTGTTACAACAGATGGTCCATTTGTTGCAACATATTACCCATCTGTTGGAATAAATTCCTAAATAAATAGGTAATCTATTGAAACAAGCTACGCATCTGTTGCAACAGATGTGGAGTCTGCTGCAACAAATGCGTAATCTCTTGGAATACATCAAACCAGCCTTGCTAGTGAGTTGATTTATTACAACAGTTGCTCCATCTATTGCAATATCAACAATAGAATCAACAACACCACACCACACATTTCAACCCCACCAACAACATCAATAAAAACTTCAATAATAGCATTAACAACAAAGAAACAAACAAAATACATATAAAAAATAATACTGCCAACATGGCTTTAAAACTTAAAAGTTACTTTCTTTCAATTTTTTTTAAATAAATAGGATATGAGTAAATAACTAATTAAAATAACTTCTAAAGAAGAAGACGAGAATGAAAGAGCAATAGTGAATCATACTTGCAATGTCAAAAGCAAGGGATTAGAACAACAATTTTAGTCGAGAAGAGATATAGAATGGTTGAGATTCGAAAGGATCCTTATGAGAAAGAGGAGATAAAAGAGAAAAAAAGGAAATGATTGTGATCACCCTAAAAAGGAGGGAAAGAAAAAGAAGAGAGATAAATTACTATTCATTAAAAACTTTTAGGGGCACAAGGAGACGGGTGACATTTGAAAAGACAAGATAAGACTACTCAAGGAGGAGATTTTTGAGTTATCCAAGAAATATTTTTTACTGCCTTAGTATTTTATCTTTTTTTATTTCGGACAAAAAATTGGTTTAAAATAAAAAAAAGATTTTCAAACAGATATGTAATCTGTTGCAACAAATATCAATAGTTGTTTGAAAATTTCCAATAGCTCAGTCACCTGTTGCAACAGATGCAAATGTATAATTAATAATTAAAACAGATAGGCAATCTATTGCAACAGATCTCAATATCTGTCTGACAATTTTCAATAGCTCAGTCGTTTGCTACAACAGATTTTTTTACAATTGATTTAGCTAGAACTAGGGATAAGTTGATAGGATCAACTACAACTTCAATTGAGTCATTTAAATACCTAAATTATTATTAAGCTAATACCTAAATTAATTTAGCTAGTACTAGGGATGAGTTGATAGGGTCAACTACAACTTCAATTGAGTCTTTGCAATTACATGATGTTGTCATTGCATTCCTCCCGACCTGAGTCGTCAATCGATCACTCTGAGTTGAAACGATTCATATTAACTTATTATTAAGCTAATACCTAAATTAATTTAGCTAGAACTAGGGATGAGTTGATAGGGTCAACTATAACTTCAATTGAGTCTTTGTAATTGCATGATGTTGGCATTGCGTTCTTCCCGACTTGAGTTATCAATCGATCACTCTGAATTGAAATAATTCATATTAACTTATTATCAAACTAATACCTAAATTGATTTAGATATAACTAGGGATGAGTTGATAGGGTCAACTACAAGATCAATTGAGTCTTTGTAATTGCATGATGTTGGCATTACGTTCCTCCCAACCTAGTCGTCAATCGATCACTCTGAGTTGAAATAATTCATATTAACTTATTATTAATCTAATACCTAAATTGATTTAGATATAACTAGGGATGATTTTATAGGTCAACTACAACTTCAATTGAGTTTTTGCAATTGCTTGATGTTGGTATTGCGTTCCTCCTAACCTGAGTCGTCAATCGATCACTCTGAATTGAAATAATTCATATTAAATTATTATTAAGATAATAACTAAATTGATTTATCTAGAACTAGGGATGAGTTGATTGGGTCAACTACAACTTCAATTGAGTCTTTGCAATTATTTGATGTTGGTATTGCGTTTCTCTCGACCCAAGTCATCAATTGATCACTCTGAGTTGAAACAATTCTTATTAAATAATTATTAAGCTAATACCTAAATTGATTTAGCTAAAATTAGGGATGGGTTGATAGGTTCAACTACAACTTTACTTGAGTCTTTGCAATTGCATGATATTGGTATTGCGTTTCTCCCGACCCGAGTTGTCAATCAATCACTCTGAGTTGAAATGATTCTTATTAACTTATTATTAATCTAATACCTAAATTTATTTATTTAGATCTATGGATGAGTTCATAGGGTCAACTACAACTTCAATTGAGTCTTTGCAATTGCATGATGTTGGTATTGCGTTTCTCTCAATCGGAGTCGTCAATCGATCACTCTGAGTTGAAATATTTCTTATTAACTTATTATTAATACAATACCTAAATTAATTTATCTAGAACTAGGGATGAGTTCATAGGGTCAACTACAACTTTAATTGAGTCTTTGCAATTGCATGATGTTGGTATTACGTTCCTCCCAACCCGAGTAGTCAATCGATCACTCTGAGTTAAAATGATTCTTATCAACTTATTATTAAGCTAATTCCTAAAATTTATCAGTGTTCTACTTAATACACTTTATTATTATGGGAAGGTTAAAAATTATATCTTTTAAAATTTAAAAAAATAATTAAGATCAATTTAGACCAAATTAACAATTTCAAAACTTGTCATTCTTTTCCAAAAATACAAATCAACCCATACAAATCATTCATTTGTGGGAAAAATATTTCATCATTTCAAAACTCGAGTTCTCTCTCTTTCTTTCTCTCTCAACAATACAGACAACAACTACTTAATATTTTGCCCAACCTTTCAAAACAAATCAATGTTCTTTCTATTTCTGACCACATAGTTGTTATTTTTGACTTCATTCTCGCTTGTATTCGTTATATTTTTTGTGTCTTTATAGGTAACAGAGTTTTAGAAGAGTTCTATATTTATTCTTTATTCTAAAATTTAGGGTTTTTTTGTTAATGATGAAAAAGAACACTTTTAGTCGTATTGCCTTCGAGAATGGGTCAATAATTTTGAGTTTTGATGCTAAAAAACATAGGAAGAGCCCGAGAAAACCCTTATTTTTATCATAGTGTTTCGTTGACTGTCGTGGTATTGTTGGATGGTGTTTGTGGTGTTGTTAGTGGTGTCGGTATTGGTGGTCTTGGTGGTGGTGTCGGTAGTCTTGGTGGTGGTATTAGTGGCATTGGTGGTGGTGGTGGTGGTCTTGATGCAGGTACTGGTGGCATTGGTGGTGTTGGTGGTGGTCTTGGTAGTGGTATTGGTGGTCTTGGTGGCATTGGTGGTGGTCTTGATAGCATTGGTGGTCTTGGTGGTCCATCTGTTATAACAGGTGGAACATTTGTTGGGAGATATTAAATAGGTCTTCAAACAGATTCCCCATCTATTCCAACTGATGGTTATCCATTGGAATTTTTTTTTATAATGTGACATATAATAATTTATTGAAACTTGTCTTACCTTTTTTTTAAAATTATGTAGACATCAAATGTAATGTATTTTTTATTTTTCTGTTGTTTGTAGTTAAAAGATGTCTCCCAAAAAAAAAAACTAAAAGTGGATCAACTTCTGACCACCCAACAAAAAAGGCTAGAGTACAGATGGATTCGAAGGAACTTTCTGAATAATCTCAGTCAGGGATAAATGAAGCTGAAGAAAGTTATGTAAAAGGAGGTGAAGTGTAATGCCCTGAGTCTGTACCCCGGACGCTTCATGGTACTTATGACCCCGAAGGACCACAAGCTAACCCATGACTGATATCTGCTGTGAGCATTGAATAATAATACTCTAATAAATGCGGAAAATAGGCTGAAATGCCATAAGGTTCAAAATATATGAAATACTGATAAAGTATATTACTAAAATAATCTGTAAAACTAAATATTGTCTGAAAGTCTAGTATGAAAAGCCTCTAACTGAACTATCTGAAAGTGGAGTTGATGGGACAAGCCCCCAACTAACTCCGACTACTGAACTACTGATAAACTGAAATACTAAAATAAAAGCATTCCCTCAATAGATGAGGACTCAATACTAAAACTACTGCTAATAACTGGATCTGTCTATGCGCGGTCAGGAACCTGAGCATCCGAACCTATGATATGAGACATCATAGCGCAAAAAAAGAGTATGCGTCAGTACGTGAAATATACTGGTATGATAGATGAGGTAAGGCTGAATGCAAGGGTTCATATGCATGAACAATAACTGACTGAATGATATAGAGTAACTGAATATAAAAGTACATGGATAACTAAAATTGCTGTAAATACTGAGTATGCAATTTTGTGCATATGTGTGTATACTGTAACTGAGCTTTTACTAAATTTGAGTTCTGTGTTCTGATAACTGAAAAACTGATATCTAAGATTACTGATAACTGAGTTACTGAAACTGGATGACTGAATTTGATAGTCCTAATTCTGTAGAACTGAACTGAGTTCTATACTGAGACTGTGAAAAGTAATCATCTAACCGGCATACCCTTTTTCTGAATAGATTTGGGGTTCAACTTATAACCCCAACTGGAAGGGTGTCAGTACCGTACCATAAGTAAAGACACTGAAGAGTTACCCTCATCTGACAGGTACTCTAATGAGAACGGTGGAACCTTCAACTTGCAAGTTAAAATACCTCATCAACCCTCAACTGGTAAGTTAAAATACCTCATCAACCCTCAACTGGCAGGTTAATATCTCAACCTATGCTGGCTACGTAGTTCTGGAATACAAGGATTGCTTCTAAGGATCGCACCCTCTACTGGAAGGTGAGTCCCCATCCATGGGTTCACTCGGTGTTAAATCCTACTCCCAACTGAAAGACATTGAACTGAGTATACTGAATTTGAGTGGTACTGAGTTTACTAAGTTTACTAAGTTTTCCTGAGTTCTGTAACTGACTGAGTTCTGTAGCTGATTGAATTTTACTGTTCGTGAAATATCTGATACTATTCTGTAACTAACACTGACTCTAGGTAAACAACTAGATTGCCGGGTATTAAATACCCCCAGAACTCGATAGCATGAAAATAAAGCATAGCATAATCTTAAAAGGCATAACAATAATTACTTGTCCATAATTCATTCATAGAGATATTTTATCAAACACCTGTAGGGCATAATCTTGTACATATACTAGCATGTCATGATTGTATCATTTAATTTGCATGGACATTTTATCAAACACTTGGGGAGCACAACTTTATGCGCATAATCATAGATAACATATAAGCATTTCAACTAAAATGCCCAAACTTGCAAATTCATGGGTTCAACATGCAATTCATATAATTCCCCATAAATACTATTCTATTTTCATGAATCTTATCATAATCATGGATTGAGAACCAAATTAACATCATAGATATGCGTACAATCAATTTCAAGCATTGGAATCATGAATCTATAACTTGTAATTTAAAAAGAGGTTCTTGGACTTTATGGGTGAAAGGAACCCATGAATGAACACCTAACATACCTGAATTTGATAAGTTCTTGGAGTTCTTAGTGAGTTTCTTAAGCTTTGTTCTTGATTTCTTGTGAGCTAGGGTTTGCTAATTGAGAGAGAATGATTTCTTTCTTGCGATAAGTGAGCAATTAATGAGATATTAGGCTATTTAGGGCTTTAATCCCATTTTAGGCTGACTGGAATAAGGGAAAATGACCTAAAATCCCTTGGAATTTAAAACTCAGAATTAGCTGAAAATTCCCGATTTTCACCCTTGGCTCGATGCGGTGCTATCGCTCCATGTCACTGGAAATTAAAAAATGGAAAAATGCACAGTGGCGCAATGCGGTGGTATCGTGTTTCCATACTGGATGCGACCTGGAAGTTCACCGCGATGCGGTGACATCACGTAGCTTCACTGGAAAGAGGACAATTATGAAATTGAGCCTTGGCGTGACGCTCCATGATTGCGGAGGCTCACTGGATTTGACGATTTCCATTTGGTCATGCTCCGCGACGCACTGAAGTGCCAGTTGGCACACTGCTTTACAAAAATGGCTCTAACCCTTCGCCCGGGTATTGGATTTTGGTGAATTTTATATCGTTGGAAAGCTGACTGAATTTTCTATGCATTGGTAAGCTCTAAACTGAAAATACTGAGTATTTCAAAAAATTTATATTGGATAACTCATGGACTGAGATTTAATTTAAGCTAGAGAAATACGGGGTATTACATGGAGAAGGCTATATAGAGGCTGGTGAGGAGAAAAAAAAAAGATAAACAAGAAGAGGAAGAAGTAGAAAGTGAGAAAGAGGATATTGATAAACATGATGATCAACATGATGATGCATCACCAATGGGGTATGAATTAAGATCGAAATCCTAACATAATCCTATCAAAACTATTAGTATTTACCGGTTTCAAGTTGCAATGCCGAAAGATGACCCTGCAGAACTAACTGGTGATGTTTTACTTAAATGTTAGTTGGGGAAACCTTTTGATGAATTTAGGAATATTATGAAGAATGAAAACATAGACGAACTTTTTAAGAAGAGCTGCTTTAGACGCTTTCTTGATCTACCTGAGGACTACACTGCCCATTTCCTAATAAGAATGGTATATGGTCTTCTCAAGAGCAGGAGCAAGTACGTAGGGGATGATAAATATTCAACGGAGGGGGGCAAAAAGATGGATGAATTCTGGATCAACTACGGTGGCATGCCATTTTGTTTTGGCATGATAGAGTTTGCCATAGTGACAGGCTTGAGATGCGATCGTCCAAAAGAACCTCTCATCAAGGAAACACCCCACAAAAAGTCCAAAGCAAGCAGGACAACCAAACCACCACAATCAAATAAAGTGAAGGCATTGTCAAAGCGACCACCCAACAAAACCAACAAACGCAACAAAAATATAGATGAGTTGTTCGACATTAACGGACGTAGCTACAAAGCGGCGGATTTGATAGAAGATCTTAAGGATAAAACCATACCAAAGCATTATAGGGAGCAATTATGCTTGGTTTGGTTTGACCATTCCGTTATATTGGCAAGAGAAGTCAACAAAGTCATAATATATGATTTATTGGTGTTTGCTGAGGATTTTGACAAATTCAATAATTAACCCTGGGGATATGACAACTACAACTTGACTGTCAAATATTTACTGACAAAGCTATCTCCAAAGACGATCACAATATACGACTTTTCCTGGGCTTTCATGGTAAATTTAATCACTATTTTTTTAGTCATCCATTAATTTATATTGAATAATTATTATAACTTTTTTTTTCTTGCTTTCTTTTTACATATTTTAGGCTTGGGCATTTGAATCCATTTCTTTCCTTCGAAAGGAGGTCAAGGATTACCCGGATGAGGTTTCTTATCCAAGGATCCTTAGATAGTTGTCTACAAAGAGCAGCACAAGAATTAAGGAGGCTGATCTCTTTAACCCTCCAGATGATGTAGTGCGTCTTCTTTCAAGTAAAATAATTTGACTTAAAAAAAGATATTGAAACAGATGTGCCATTTGTTGTGATAGATGGGTCATCTATTGCAACAGATTACCCATCTATTGCAACTGGTGCAACAAATAGGTAATCTATTATGACAGACGATCCATATTTCACAACAGGTTACCCATCTGTTTCTTTGGTTCTCTAAACTCGACCAACATATTACCCATCTACTGTAAATTATGTAACAGATGGGTAATCAATGCAATATATTATTAATCTGTTACGACAAACAAATCAGTTGTTGCAATAAATAGGTCATCTATTGTATAAGTTGTCCGTGTTAATATGTAATCCAACTGACTACAAATTATTATATGATTTAAATATATTTGTTTTTTTATAGGTTGTGTATCCATGGATCCTGCCTAATGAGTAGGAGTTGGGGATGACTGCTTTTATTACTCTAGGTCTTATTAATACAATAGCAGACCCAACAGTAGAGTTAATAAAGAAGAAATTAGCTGGATCAAGAACCATAAGAAGAGCAGTTAGGCAAGGCCAGCCTAATGTTAAGGCTCTTTATAACAAACCTACTGCAATAGATTTGGGTGCTTTTTCTGGGGGTGTTACTGGTGGAGTTGCTGATGTTGGTGGCAGCTATCCTGATGTTGATGTTGCTGCCAGTCGTGATGATGAGTATGTTGATGCTCAAGAAAAAATAAAAATGTTTAAAATCACCCCTTACATAGGTCCTTCTCACCCTTACACTGGTCTCTCCCACCATTAAAGTAGTCCCTCTCACCCCTCTTCACCCTCATGTTCTCATTGCAAATACAAAAAGTTCTAGGACAGACAGGATAAACTCTTTGAAAAATTAGAGGCTATGGTTGAAGCTATCGAGGAATTAAAATCCAAGAGGGGTGTCAAACCTTTAAGAAGGTGAGGGAGCCATAAACTCCTATAGTGGCGGTTAGGAGGAATAAAAGAGAAATTAGCCAAATACTCTCTAATCTGAAACCAAAAACAATTACAAAACCTCCCTCTTAAAAAGTTGTTGAAGTTTAGGGGACACTGAAGAAGGTGGACATATACACAGCACTTGGCAATGAAGAGAAGAAGGATTTGCGAAGGACCATGAATGCCAAGAAACCCGAACAAGATTACACCATGCACAACTTTCACGACCAAGACTTCAAGAATATGACAAATATGTGTAAGTGGTACGTGGGCTAGGTAAGTTTGCTTTTCCTAACCTAGACTTTTAATCTATTCCATGAAGAGGAAGCTACGCAACAGATGACACATCTGTTGCAACAACTGGGTATTCTGGTATAATTAGTAGTGGTTCTATTACAATAGATTACCCATCTATTATAAGTTGCGTTAGCTAGGTAATTTATGAACAGATTTAGAGAATCCCTTGCAACAGATGGACCATCTGTTGCATCTTTCCACTGTGTTTTTATTCTTTATAATTACTAACCTATTTAAAAATTCTCTTCTTATATTCGTGGACCTCAACTTTTACAACTATTTCAGGGATAGGTACAATGATCTTAGAAGGATAGATGAAACTCCTAGTGGCCTGGGATTTTATTGGTTAGTTTATACGTTCTAATGGGATGAAGATATGATTAACTATATTAGAGGGAAGAGGCCATATCCATACGGCAAGAGATGGACCAAGGCAACGAGAATTCTTGCAGTCATGAACGTGGCCATCAAATATTTTTTGGCTGTTGAGATACTACTCCAGGAGGGAAAGATTAAGGTTTATGACTGCAACTTACTTGTCTTCGACGACGGTAATTTTTGTATCCACTTGTAGCCACTGTTGAAGTTGTTCCCAACTTGTTGAGGCAGAGTAAACTGATGGATCATTTGCCAACGGAAGTGTTGATGAAGAAAGCATAGGATTTTGAAGGTCAAAACAAGGACATGGACCTTCTAGAAAATAAAATCAGTGGCACGTGCGAGTCGTACGTGCTTGCACACATCGAATATTTGTTGACTGGCACAGAAATAGCCAAGTCAACGACCGCTCTGTGCGACGAGGTTGTGGCAGGCATACAAGAGGTTTGGGCTTATGGGGTACTAACTGGATGGTTGGATCCTGTGTATAAATAAGAAGATGCAGAAACATAAACACCATAACAATTTTTTATTTCAAGCCACTCCACTTTACATGTAGTGACAATTATTTTATGTTTGATGAAAGTTGAATTTTTTATAATGCAATAGATTTTCTATCTGTTGCAATAGATAGTCTATCGATTCTGACAGATTAATTATCTGTTGCAATAGGTTGGTCATCTATTGCATTATGCATATGTTTCTAAGTCTATCTGCTGCAACAAATATATAATCTATTGCAACATATAGTTTATCTGTTGCAACTGATAGTAATCTATTGGAATAAATCAAAATAGTAGGAAGGCCTGTTTGATAATTTCCAATAAATGACCTATATTTTGCAACATATGTCTAAATCTATTTGATAATTTCCAACAGATATTTCGTCTGTTGCAATAGATGAATTATCATTGCAACAGATGCATTATCTGTTGTGATATTTGAATCTAGTATTCCATTTCAATTAATAAGTTTAAATCTAAGTATTAAATAAAATTCATAGACAACATAAAATAAATCGAAGCCTTCAGAAATTACATGAAATAACGCAACAAATAAATGAAATGTAAAAAAATTATTATGGGTACAGATGATCTACTCAACAAATAAATCAAAAATTTAACCTATGGTGCCAACAATTCCTAAGGAAGGATCAAGTTATTACTTTGACAGGCTCAACCTATAAAGATCTACTCAGTATGGATAAGTTGTTCTTCATTTGGTGCTATGGAATTCAGCTTTGGTTGTCGTGGATCTTTAATGTTGCTTACGTATGATTTTTGAGTTTTTGTTTCTCCATATTTTCATAAAAGAGTAGCATATCTTTTACGGCGTAATCCGACATCAAGTTCATCATTTGGTACTTGTAATCCATCGCTCAAATACTTGGCGTAAGTGGCAACAAAAAGACCACAATCCCTGCATTTTAAAAATCAGATAACCCATATCTTGCAATTTATGTAAGCATTGTGAAATTTATGAAATGAAACTAAATCATGATACTTACAGGCTACCAATGGGTTGTTGAGAAATTCCTTCAACATATTCTACATCAAATGGATTACCCATTATATCCCATTATGCTTCAATCATCGATCAATCAGTATAAAACTTTTGGTCCAAAAAGCCACTTATATGAAGGTAAGTAGACTATATTTTGGCCAGCTTTTGTATCTCAGATGATGACCCAGAACGTCTCCTTCCAGAGATCGAGTCATAAACTCGAATGCGCCTCTCTTTTAGAACAACGACAGCTAACACCCAGTGGAATTCATCACCAAAATTAATTGGGATGTACACTTCATTGACCAAATGCCAAGGTAAGCCAACTGGAATTCTAAAACCTTTGATGATGTTGATCAAGCATTCCTCAATTCAGGAAACTTTCGATTGTTGTTGACAATACCTATTATATGCATTATTAATGTAAACTCTGTACAAATAATTGTCTGTCATGTATCTATATTGTTCTTGTGTTTGTAACTTGGCCTTCTTTCGGAGGTAGTAAGAATTGACAGCGATGTGCTGCACATATTATCAAACATTTTAGATTACGTAATAGTAAAATTATTACATAGATACAATTAAATAAAGTATTAATTAATAGTTATATGTATGACATTTAAACCTCATCATTCAGCAAGTTTGGGGTTGTGACATCAAATAGAACCAATCCTTCATTCCGAAATGAGCAACAACAAAGTCGAACATATCAAAACCAAGATCCGATTCGTTCACTTTGTAGTGTTCGTTATTTTGTTTTCTACATGATTTATATGTGTTAATGTCATATTTTTTCAACAAGAATTGTATAAATTAATATCTTTATAAATAAATTATATACCTTCTGACATAATGGTTTGACAGTCCATCAATAATCTATTCTGAATAGTCGTTGATCAATTTTATTAGTTTTTTAGGAGCCTCATCTGAGATGTTGAACCCTTCAAACGGGTAATTCTTCCATTCTCCCAAACTGACAAGCTCCACTTTTTCTTCTTCTTTGAAAACAGTTGATCGATTATCAACTGTGATATTATGTTGTTCAGCAGTAGCTTCTACTGTGACATCCACTTGGAAAGATAGAATTGTCAATGCTAATCACAGATATACAATAAATTATCTATCTGTTACAACAGAAAGATCATCTGTTGGGATAGATTTAAATAGGTAAAAAAGAGTTGTACGATAATTTTCAATAGATAACCCATCTGTTGCAACATATGACTCATTTGTTGGTACAAACTAAAATAGTACGAAGACCTATTTGATTTTCTAAAATAAAAGGACATATGTTACAATAGATAACACGTCTGATGCAACCAGTTAGACAACTGTTGCAATAGATTACGCATCTGATGCAACAAGTTAGACAACTATTGCAACAGATAACATATCTGATACAACAGGTTAGACAACTGTTGCAACAGATAACACATCTGATGCAAAAGGTTAGACAACTATTAAAATAGATGACGCATCTGATACAACAGGTTAGACAATTGTTACAACAGATAACACATCTAATGCAACAGGTTAGACAACTGTTGCAACAGATGTATCATCTGTTAAAACAAATATGTGTCTATTTATTTATTGGAACAAATGATATACATTCACCTTCTTCAGCTCATGTTTCTCTCTTGTGGCCCTTATACATTTATCAAAGATGCAAGACAAAGACAGAGGGGTTGCAATTTTACTTTTTTTTTATGCTTGATGATGCCTTAGAAATTTCTTTCCTTCTCCTCTTAGCCACCTTAATCTCTAGTGGAGTGTACGGATATGAAATCCTTTTTGATGGAATGACACCCCTCTTAGATGTCAATTCCATTACAGAAGCAGTTAATGCATTAATAGTATTAATTACTCCATCATGTTTTGCCTTGCAGTCTTGACATTTGCATGCAGAATATTTGCTAGAAGAGGAAAAATCTGTATAACCAGTATAATCATAATCATAATGGTTTGTTGTTTCAAAAACTATAAGAGGAGCATCATTAGCCCCGATAGCAGCACCACTACCACTACCACCATCAATAACAACAAATCCACCCTCCAAAATTATTATTTTTGTGATGGTTGTTACTCCAAACAATTTATTTTTATTCTGTCAATGACCTTAGGGTCCGATAAAGTTTGCACAGACCATAAAGTAATAAAAAATGGCATCTCCAACTCTCGATTGGTTGGAACCGACGACAGATGCATAATCTAACATAAATCAGTACATATATTAGAATGATGATTAGGTCATTCAAAAATATCACTAATTAAAATAAAAACTTAATTAGATTTAGACTTATTGTATCCTTTGGGGGTTGAAGAAATCAAGAAATTCTGCATTTTTATCAATTTTGGCCGACAACCATCTCAGGATTCTTGGACAGGTTACTTCTTCCTGTTAGTTCACTAGTTGTCTTAAATAAGGAATGACTTCAAACACCCAAGCCTATAAAATAATGCCAATAAATCAAAAACATTATTGAATAAAAAATGGATCATATCATAATAAAAGAAATATTTACCATGAGCCAATGGAAAGCCATATAAGTTGACTGTCTTTGGCGTTAACGGAGTCAAAAAATATTTGACAGTCATTTTGAAGCTTTCATAACCCCAAGGATAGCTGTTAAATACCTCCAGATCCTCGAAGAGCTTTATTAAACCAAGTGGTATATTGTTGTTAACGTCTCTATCCCAAAGAATATTATGTACAAACCAAACCAAGTATAATGATTGTTTGTGCTTCTTTAAAAGTCTTTTACCTTTCAACGCTTCTATCAAATTTTTGTTTTTGAAGCTTGAACCAACAAGGGACACCAGGTCATCACGATCACTCGACTTGACTTTGCCTTTTGGGGTGTGCAGGGTATTTTTTTTTAGTTAGAATTGGTATAACTTGAGAAGCAGAGGGAGGATAACATTTTAGTCCATTAACTATGACAAACTTCTTCCAACCAAAATAAACAGGCATGCCACCGTAATTTATTCGCACCTCATCCATTTTATTTTTATTTTTATATATAAACCTACGCTTGAGAAGATCATATACCATTTTCATTTAAAAATGAGCATTGTTGTCCTCCGACAAATTAAGATATTGCCTAAAGAAGCTGTCCCTGAAATAAGCATTCAAATTTTATTCTCGAAGTATTTTTCTTAAGGCATCGAAAGATTTTCCCATGGCTGATTTAACCATGAAATAACCTGTTAAATATGTAGCACCATCGCACTGCATTCTCACAGGGTAACTATCAATGCTGAAGGTTTTGACCAACTCTTCAGTGGAAGAGATATTAGCATTTGGATCATCTCTTTCAAAACATTCCTTCTCCCCATCTTCATCATCCTCTGCTCTTGATTGAGATAACACTTGTAAAGCAAGCTCATAGAGTGGTGGATACAGCCTAACTGCTTCACTTGTTCCTTTACTTGAACTTGATTTGGTTTATTTTCTTTTAGGAGTCATATTATCTAAAATTAACAGGAACATAAAATAGATTATAATTAATTAATGCATCATTAAAAAGGATAACAGTAAATCTAATATGCACAACAGTAAAATAACAATTCCAATAGATCACACATTTATTGCACTAGGTAGGTTATCTATTATAACATACAACTAACCTGTTGCAACGGATGAGTAATCTGTTCCAACAATAAAAATAGATCACTCATCTATTGAAACAGATAGCTGGTCTGTGCAACAGATCACATATTTGTTACAACATATGAGTGATCTGCTGAAACAGTTATCAACAGTCAATATTGTTTAGGTTTCTTTCAACAAAAGGTTCATCTACCGTGATAGATGAATGATCAGTTGGAAAAATCAAGTCTTGGACATGTCCTGTTAAAACAGTTAATAGAATTTTATCCAACAAAAGTTTCATCTGTTACATCAGTTTTTTAATTCGATGGTTCCTCCATGCATTAGATGGTAAATCTATTGCATCAGATTTTTAGTTCGATGATTCCTCTGTTGCATTAATCTATTGCATCATATTTTTAATCCGATGATAAATTTGTTGCATCAGATGGTTAATCTGTTGTAATAGATTTTTAATCCGATGGTTTCTCTGTTGCATCCTATGGTCTATCTGTTGCATCAGATGGTTAATCTGTTGTACCTGAAGATTAATATGTTGCATCAGAAGATTAATCTGTTGCAGAAAAAAATAGAAGCATGATTTTGTTTAATAGAACAACAGTAATATCACCATTTTTACCAAGAACAAGAACAAATCAATCTAGCAACGGGCGCAACACAAAAAAACCAACATCGTTGTTTTGTTTGTACAAAATAAACAACAAAACTCAAACTTCAAAAAACGCAACAAACAATAAAAAATCATATTTAATTTCGAAAAGAGGAGAAGAAAGACCAAAAATTAGTTTTTTCTTTAGTCCCCATTTCAAAAATTTTAAGCAGTAAATATTGAAATTGTTAATCAATACTAGAAGAGAAGTTGACTCAAGTTTCTCTTTTTCTTAATAACTAAAAAGCCCTAATTTTTTACCTGTGAAAGAAGAAAAGGGACGATGAAGAACTCAAAGCTATTATCGTCAGAGAGCAATGTTGTGACATCGATTGACAGTTGAAAGTCGAAAAGAAACTCGAAGCCCAACTATTCGTCGTCGGGAGGTTGAAGTCGTCGGGGATTGAAGGGAGAAATTTGCAAAACTGCTGGTTGGGAGAAGCTTGAGAGAAACAGTCGAGATAGAGAGATGAGAGAGACGTTTGATTTGGAGAGGAGAGGGGGTGTGTGTTGTATTTTTGAAAAGATTAAAAAGTTTTGAAAATATTAATCAAGTCCACAATTACATTAATCAAGTTTCATAATTATGTTTGACCCTTTAAGTTGGTCAATGTCACCAATCATTCATTCAAGACTTAAATGACACATTTCCTTCAATTTTCTCAACCTTTTCTCTTTAACAGACTAAAAAGGGAAAATATCACACATAAATTGAAACGATGCGAGAAAAGAGAGTGAGGTATTTTTTTGTTGAAAAAAAAAAAGGGTTGCAAGAGCCCAATTAATGATTTTTCTTTTCTTCAATTAGAAATTTGGTGACTTTGAGATAGGGGTGTGCGAAAATTGGTTCAATTGATAAATCGAATCGAAAAAAATGTTATTGACTTATCGATATCGGGTTATTGGGTTAATGGTTTTTAAACGATTTTGTAATTATTTTTATTGGACTATCAATTCGATTTTCTGATTTAAGATTTTAGTTAATGGTTAAACCGATAACCCAATAAGATTATATCGAAATAATATTTTTATTTATAATTATATAATAGTTTCTTTAAATTTAAATGCATATCTTATTGGCGTTTGCATTTTATAGTTGTTATCTTAGTGGTTATAATTTATGTATACTTTATGCATGAATATAATGTAGAACAAATAAAAATAAGAGAAAGTAAAAAAAAAATAGAAAATATTTTCTTATTGGTTAAACCAAAAATCAAACCGATAAGGACCAAAAATCGATTAATCGAAACCCAATAACGAATATCTTATTGGTTTGGTTATCGATTTAGCGTGTTTACAAATCGAAAGTCGATAAATCAAACTGATAATACACAAAATTGAACCGAACCAACTAATGCACACCCCTACTTCGAGATCCATTCGTGTGTAGCAAGATGTGTATATCCAACTACTCTTTCCGTTTGCTTTTACTTGTCATTTATTTCTAAAATTGATTTTTATTTTTATTTGTCACTTTAGACATATTAAGAAAAGATAAAAAAAAAAATTGTGTGTTTTACCTTTAATATTAATTACTTATTCTCTAAATCACTTTTCAATACCTAACACTAAACATCAATTAATAGGGGTAGCAGGGTAAAATAGTTATATCAATTATTATTTTCTTAATGGACGTGAGAAGTAAAAAACAAACGGAGTGAATAGAGTACTTCGACCATTATCTATCAACAATAAACCAAGGTGCTTGAGTAACGAAATTCCTTCCTGCTGAGTCCAAAGAGGCTGCAACAATTCATTCTATTCTACTTTTAGGTATAAAGTCTACTAGACATGGAAATCCAGGACCTCTTTTTTTTATGTTTCCACCTGTTTTCTTGTTTCTATCAAAAGAGACATCCATTATTCATTTGCCAGACAATATATTGTCTTTGAAAAGCAGGGTCTCATCATATTTCTTGCTTTGGATCAACAACCTTGTGACTAAAAAAGTTGGAAAAATTAGATAAAATATTTGTTGGATCAACATTTCTTATCCAAAATAACTCAATGGCTGCTCGACCCCTTTGTTTGGCATGCGAAGTGCATTTGGACGAAACGTATATCACAGAACGAGCGTAACGGTGATGACGACTTTGACATTGGTGGTGGAGTTTTCTTTGTTTTCTTCTCCATTACTCTACTTTCAAGACATACTCCCTCTCTTGAGGGCGACTCGATATATTGTGTGGCCTAAATCGAAACTTCAAAATGAGGCCTTAAAATATACTTTTTATATTTGAAGTTTATTTTAATAACTTTTTGAGATGCAAAATTATGAATAAATTTATTTTACAATCATTTCTTCTCAATAATTTTCATTTCAATTAATTGTATACTTAAATCATTTCATTTCTATTGAGATATATTGATCATAAGTATGATTTTAAAATTTTTAATTTAAAAAATTTCTTTCAACTGAGACAATTATTATAGGGACTATATGCAGTATAAGCATTTGAAAAATAATTTAAAATTTTTATCTTATTGAAATATTTTTTACCATTCTACTCCCTCCATCCCACTATAACTATTATTTTAATTCACTTCACGTCCATTACATAAAATAATAAATATAAGGTATAATTATTAAGTTGCCCTATTTATTAGATTTTGTTTAGAATTGCCTTATTTATTAGATTTTGTTTAGAACTGAGAAGTACTAAAAATAAATCTTCTTTGATGTTAAGGATAAAGTTAAAAATAATTGTCAACTTTAATATTAAATTCCTAATATGATATTTTCTTTGAGCTAAAATAACATTAAAATGAAATAACATTTTCTAATAAAAAAAACTCTTAATTATAAATTTATAATTGCTAAATAAATGAGGGCCCAAAAATTGGGGGCCTAAAGCTACCGCTTTAGTGGTGGCTTTAGGCTAAAGCCGGCACTGCCTCTCTTTTATATTAGTAGGCCACTATGTATTTGGCACACCCATTAAGAAATCAATAAATAGAGATATATTTTACATATCTATCCCTGTGTATCTTTTAAAATGCAATAACCAATACATGGTTAAATGTTGAAATTTGGACATATTACTTCATCCTATGCATTATATCTAGAACATTGAGTATTTATATTGAAACTAGTAATAATCATTTAATTTGGTTTTGAGACTTAAGATCATTTATGCACCATTCAGTAATTTTGAAAACTGTGGATGTAGTTAATAATCTTATTAAGGGTAAAATGAGAAATATATATATATATATATATATATATATATATATATATATATATATATATATATATATATATATATATATATATATAAATACTCTTGATTTTATAACTTGAACAGTTGATTTAAAACAAATATTTTAAAAAAAAGACCAACTAATATGAAAGAGAGAGTATTTAATTTTAGCCTGCTATTAGAAAACTGAATAAATTATTAGGATTTTAATCTATATCCACTCAAAAAATCAATAATTTGCCATTATAGATCTTTAATGTTCAACTTTTAGTCCCGGTTTGACAGTAAAAATAATAATTTTTCGGAGTTAGAATTGGAGTTGGTATTGTGTTTGATATGAATATTTGGAGTAGTTTTTAAAATTTTGTGAGAAATACTTGTTTTCATTTTTTCAAAAATAATTTTCACTAAAGTGAAATTATTCTCATGGTCAAACACTACTATTTTCACTAAAGCGAAATAATTTTTCAAAAGAAAGTAAAAAAAAAAATCTCATGGTCAAATGCCTAAATTCCTTGAAACAAACGTGAATCATTTCAAGTAAATAATATATCAAAAGACTCACAACATCGAAATGAGCTCATATCTAAAATTTAAAAATGTTTAGAGGAGATTTGAGTAAAAATTGGATCAAATGTTCATTGGGTGAACATTTCTTATCCAAAATAACTCGATTATTATTTATTACCCAAACTGGCCACGAGGCCACTTTATCTGCATGTGAAGCGAATTTAGACGAAACATATCAGAACAAGCATAATGGTGATCATGACGACTTTGACATCGACGATGGAGTCTTCGTTGTTTTGTTCACCATTTTCCACTGTTAGATGATAAAGATTGTTGTACTTCAATGTTCTTTCTTTTGAACGAAGTTAAAGGTAGCAATTCAAAGATAAGTCTGATTGTTCTTTAAGCATAACATGTTTTTAACATTTACACTTAAGGGCCCATTTGGTAGACAAGATAAGGTGGGATATTCCAAGATTAAATTTAATAAATTTATACCATCTACCAACCACGGTATAAATCTTATCCCAAACTTAATCCTGGAATGTCCGACCTTATCCCATCCAACTTGAAATTATTTTATCCCATCTCAGTGGGATAAATTAGTGCAGGAATATAATTCCAAGACTACAGTCTCAAGGTAATTTCGTCAGCTTACCAAACAGCCCCCAAGGATTTTGCCACACTATACATGCATAACACATGACAAGCAACTCTATAACAGAAGTTCTCCAAATTGGAAGTAAACTATGGCAAACACCTATCACTCCCTCCCACCGAACAAAGAACCAGTAACCCCTTCTTTCCTCTTTATTTGAGAAAATAGAAGCAATTACAAAGAAGCTAACAATTTACATAAAACACCACAGTATTAGGTTTCGTTAGACACCCTAGATCTATACATTGACAAAGAATGAATTTCCAGCTAAATTCACCTACTTGCTGCTTCCTTGAAAGTACCTATCCTATGTTACAAAGATGAGCAGGAAGAAAGCATGTACTTTACACCCTCGAGAAAAGAAGAAGGCAAGACTCATCCCAATAGGTTTTATAGTGCTTGAATAGGAGCAGTTTCACCCTTAGTAATCTCTGAGCTTTTGCTTGGTGTGCTTGCATGAAAAGCTGATTGTCTTGCCGGTTCTGCTGTTAACTTAAGGGAGAGTGGTGAAGGCTCAAAATGGCCAGAACCAGCTTCTGCTAAAGTGAGCTGGGACATTCCCACTAGTTCATCTACATTCACAGGTTCTTTGGGGACGGTTGGAATTGGCTTGAGGATCTGATGATGGGATGGTTCTGGTCCCCTATCTTCAGGCACAGGAATTGCATTTGATGGCCAGAAGGGATAAGGAACTGGAATGTAAGCTGGGAAGAATGCTGGAAATGCTGGAGGAATCTCGCTGGTTGCGGTATTTGGTTTCGTTTCTTGAACAGGTTCACTTGGAACGGTTTCCATGGATTCAAAATCTGACTTGAGAGAAAGATCCAAGGAAGGGAGTGAATCTGCAAAATCAGTTTCTATTGCTTTTGTTGCAGAAGGTGCTAACTGTTCCTTATCACTTTCTATTGCTCTAGGTGGGAGCATAAATTGTTCATCAGGAAGTGGATGGGAAGCATCAGCGGCCTGTTTAACATCATAGAAAGGAGAGCATAAAAAAGGATCAAAACAGAGATTAGATGAATGGACTTCACCAGTAGCCCAAGCAAAATCAGGAAGCTCAAGTTTCACCCTTGGCAACGGGATAACTTTTCTCATATGTCGTAAAATTTGATGGATAATAAAGTAACTAAGAGCAGACCTGCTGCAACGACATGTCAGCTCACTTGTGTGTGTATACTTGGGCAGGGGGAGGAAGGCTTAGTTTTTTAGGCCTTAACAATTGTACACAGCATGCCTATATGGTCACAATATGATATTTATCCAAAGCATAAGTTTGAGAAGAAAGACAAACCGTATCAGCAACAATGTCAAAAAGACTGGATCTTCTCTTTCTCCGAGTAGCACTACTCTGCCGGATAAAATACTTCTGGGCATGGCTAGCTACTTGGGTAGGAGTCCTTGATGTCACAAAGTTTCGTGATATACCCCGCCAATCTCCTTTGCCCAATTTTTGTAGACCGATCAAGAAAAGTCGGTGCTCTTCCTCTGTCCAAGGAACACCTATAAACACATCAGATAAATAAGATCACAACCAACCTTTCTCCATCCAGCTAGGTGATAAATTTGCCACCCAAAGTTGGAATAAGTGACAAAACTCTGTTAACAAATCATCCCAACAAACAAAAGTGAGATACAAAAAGGAAAGGGAAAACTGTTGAACATTTGCTTCTGTTACTGCTGGATTACTAGAATAGTAAATAATTCAGTTGTAGGATGACTCTTGTTTAAATATAAATTTAGATAGATAAGTTTAGCTACAATATTTAAGGTTTATGAATTTTATTCTATAAATTTTCTGCAGATTTTTTGTTTTAAATTGACTATTTAAAGGTCACTGTGCTTAATACAAATAAAGAGACAATTTCAATCATTTTTAATCTTTCTGCTGCTCCATCCTTTTTAAAAACCCAACAGTGGTATCAGATCTTCCATTGATCTTATTAAATCTGTGAGTTCATTGAAGAAGAAAAACTTCCATCCCCTAAACTATACCTATTTTCAACCCCGCACGATACAAAGTTTTTAACTCATGCTTATTTTTAACATCTTTATTTCAACCAACACTTCGAAATTTTATTTATACCTATATTAATCATGACAAGCATCAGTATCTTTTTGAATGCCCCCCAGAGTTTCATGGATTAAAACTAACAAAATTGGTCCGTGAAGTTCATGTCTTACTATGAAACCCATGATATATGGGATGTTATGCGGAGCAAAAATCCCACAGCACAACAACAACAACAACATACCCAGTATATTCCCACCAAGTTTAAAAAAGAAAAAAAATCCCACAACAATTTTTTGTAAAATCCCACAGTTGTCCAAATTAAAGCACATTAAAAAGAGCTATTATTGAGGATGATTTTTATGCACAAAATCAAAAGAAGAAAAAGAAAGAAGGAGAAGAAGGAAAAGTCATGTTACAAAAAAGTGTTAGTTCAAGTTTTCAACAACACTCAGAAGAATTGACAAGCACAAACTACTAAAGCAAAAATTGAGGAACAGAGGAAGAACGTTTTTATATTGCAGCAATTGAAGCAAAGGAGTGTCAAATATTTGATTCTGTTACTACTCATTTACAAAGAATAATAAGTCGTTTAGTTGCAGGACGAGTCTTTGTTTAAGTTTAAATTTAGTTAGATAAGTTTAGTTGAGATGTTTTAGGTTTTTGATTTTCATTCTGCAACTTTTTTTGCAGATTTTCTATTTTTAAGTTGGATATTTTATAACCCTCTATGCTTAATAAAAAATAAGAAACATTTCCAATAATTTTTAATTTTTTTGTTGTTCCACCCTTTATTTAAACCCAACAAAAACCACATTGAACAACAACATACCCAATGTCTTCCCACCGAAGTAGGGTCTAGAGAGGGTAGAGTGCACGCAGTCTGTACCTCTACCTCAGATGTGATGTAGCGAGGTTGTTTCCGATAGACCCCCGGCTCAAGACAACCAGAGTGCAGAAAAGGATGTAATAGAAGTACAAGAAACAATAGGTAGCACCAAAATAACAGATAGTATAAGAAACAATGCTACCACGGAATAATACAACAATAAATCTACCCAAAACACCAGGCATCACCAAAACAAAAAAAAGAAACTACCAGCGTACTAGTACAAACAATAAGACAAATCACTCCTACCAACTAATCAGGACACATTACTTCCTACGATCCTTCTATCCTAATCCGCGTCCTCCCCACCTTACTACCAAGGTTCATGTCCTCAATAAGCTGTAACTGCGCATAACCAGTCTAATTGTCCCTCTCCAATATTTCTCCGGTCTACCTCTACCTAGCCAGAATCAATCCTAGCTAACCACATTGAAAAAGAAAAAAAAATTCTACTCCAAGAAGCTTTTGTTTAGATGTTATGCCATGAATTCTCATGCATCTCTACATAACTCTACGGGGTCGTTTGATATGGGGATGGATAAACAAAGTCGTCCCATGGATTCGGATATACCATGGGTCTAGTTATCCCACCATATACATGGGATAACTTATCCGATCACTATAGTATCAATGGTGGGATAAAGAATACCAGGACTAACTACTACCTCCAATCAAACAAAGGATAAAAATAATCCTACATTTTATCATGGAATCTGTCCTGAGCCGGGGATCTATCGGAAATATCCTGTCTACTTCATCTGATTCATCTGAGGTAGTGGTATGGACTGCGTACACTTTACCCTCCCCAGACACCACTTGATGGAAATACACTGGGTATGTTGTTGTATTTTATCTCGGAATTATTATATCTTATCCCTCACACTAAACGTCTCCTAAGAGTTTGGGACTACTACATCATACACGGAATTTACTTGTCACGCACCAAATCACGAAGGTAGATGGCATCATTAGTTGAAAGGCAACAATGCTATGTCCAATTATAAGGGAATGTGTTGAAGAAAAATATTTGATAAATAGACTTGAAAATAATTGCAAGAGCACATATTTCTTATTTTAGAAGCCTCAGAGATAACAAATTTAAGTGTTTTGTTTATACGAAAAGACAATTGGATCAATGACTTGCTATACAACTGTATTTCTAAGGAAACAACCATGTCATTACTACAAGCACTATTTTTGGGATCACATTTCTGTGTCCACCATGCTAGTCATGTTGATCTTTTCAATTTTATCTTCTCCCTATAAAGGAGGATGGTTCCTATACCAGGAAATGTAAGAGAAACCAAAACCTCCATTTTAAGCTGCATTACCAGATCACAGACAAGTGTCAATTTGACGATCCATCAATGTAACACACATTATAGTAAGAGGATCAATATTTCGATTATGGTCAGCAACTGTAGGAAAAGCTAGCAAACTAGATAACACTATAAATCATATTGCATGCATTTGAATCAAGTGAACAAGAAAGGTGACCTTTCACACAAATGCATTAACCCCACACCACAAGAATGGGCACCTTTTTATTCATTGATGCAGTAAGCACACAAGTGAATAAGAAAGTTTCCCTCACACAAACGCAGTAAAGTACACCAGAACAAAGTTATATTAATAACTGCTTTCCAACATCAGTTCTGATTGAATCATCAACTACTGCAACATACTGAGGCTGTATGAATTTCCCACAGTATGAAGGGCTCTAGACCAAATTCACTATTTTTATCATTTCCACCCGTACCACTCCAAACTTCTTCCATCCAAAGATTATCACATTCATTAATATCTGCAGCAGGAAGCAGTAAATTTCTCATTTCCATTCATTTACAAAAATTTGAGTCATTAAGAATGAAGCACAACCATAAATGAAAGGACTAATTTAGTTAAGATTCCCTAAAAGAATTGACCAAGAGGGTGCATCCATTCTCATGGCTAACTAGGATATAATTGACGTTTTGGAGTGTGCTAAAGGAAATCAAGTCATCCAGTATATACATATACTTGATACGTTGGAGTCACCCAAGTATATTGTGAAGCATGAAATAGCGGATACGGAAAAGTGGTGTAAAGATGTGGTATTGAAAGTCCTCGAAAGGATGGAGGCAGCAAAATAAAGGTTATAGCAGATCTGCATCAGACGTCCAAAAAGGCAAGCTGGTTCGTACTCTTCTCGGCGATGTTATAAAACTTTTGATTTGATAAGATTGAAATTGATCAAGATGTTGAGATAATGACTACGACTTCGATTTTATTTTATTTTTTGGGTCATAAGTTGACAACATTTCATAAAGGCACTATTGGATATCTAGGCATACTGGTTACTCACAATTTGACAGAAACAGTATAGTCCAATCAAATGAGGAAAGGCAGCACAACTCTCAAAAATACAAAGTTGCATAGTGTGCAAAAATGAAAGCGAAATTAAAGTGAATAATATGCAAGGCGTAACCAAAGAAGGGGAACCTTGGAGCAACAATAAACTTGTCTCCGTGTCACTTAAGTTACGGGTTTGAACCGTGGAATCAACTGGTGCTGGTGCTGGCCTCAGGATAGGATGCGTACATTACACCCCTTTAGGGTGCATCCCCTTTTTGGACCTAATGTGAATGCAGCATTTTGTGCACCGGACTGCCCTTTTATTATGCAAGACGTGACCAAATCATTCCACAAGAAACACATTTTATCAAAACAAAAAAGAAATGAAGAAAAAGAAGGAGCTTTGCAGCTCTTTCACCAATCAACAACAACATATCTAGTATACTCCCACAAAGTGGGACCTGGGGAGGATAAGTGTACGCAATCCGTACCACTACAGTGAGGTAGATAGGTTGTTTCCGATAGACCCCCGGCTCAAGGCAAAAATAGTTCATAAAAGACATAATATAGGAACAATAGGTATTAACACAACAAATAATAACAGATACAAGACTACCACAAAGTAATACTCCAATCAATCTATCCAAGACACTACAAACATAGCACTATGACCACTAGCATAGATACCAAAACAACGCACTCCTACCTACCGAAATAAGGACGCACTTCTTTCTACTAGGCCTTCTACCCTAATTCGCCTCCTCCACACCTTCCTATCTAGAGTCATGTCCTAGGTAAGATGTAGTTGCTCCATGTCATGTCTAATCACCTTCCTCCAATATTTCTTCAGTCTACCTCTCCCTCGCCTGAATCCGTCCACAGCCAACCTCTCACACCTCCGCACCAGGGCATTCATGCACCGCCACATCACACGCCCGAACCATCTCATTCTCGCCTCCTGCATCTAGATATCCACCAAAACCGCTCCCACCTTATCTCGAATAACCTCACTTCTAATCCTATCTCTCTAGTAAACCCACACACGCATCGTAGCATCCTCATCTCCGCCACCGTCATCCTTTGGATGTGAGAGTTCTTGACTGAACAACACTCTGCCCCAAACAACATAACAAATCTAACCGCCACTCTGTAAAACTTGATTTTTAGTTTTAGGAGGCACCTTCTTATCACACAAGACTACGGATGCGAGCCTCCATTTCATCCGCCCTGCACCAATATGGTGAGTGACATCCTCGTAAATCTCTCCATTTTCGTGAATTATAGATCCAAAATACTTGAAATTATCCCTCTTCTGGATAGCCTGAGTATCAAGCTTCACTACCATGTCAGCCACATGAATCACCGCACTGAACTTGCACTCCAAATATTCCGTCTTGATCTTGCTCAACCTAAACCCTTTAGACTCAACGGTCTATCTCCAAACCTCCAACATATAAGAACTACATCATCCGCAAAAAACATACACGATGGCATAGTAATTGGATTACCTAGTGAGAGTATCTAGCCCACAACTTAACCTTCACAGTAAGCACACCAAAAATGGGATGCAAGTTTCCGTATATCAAATTAACTTAGAGACAATTCAACAAGCAAAAACATGCAACAAATCAACCAGCAAAACATGCAAAAAACTCATATTGACCTAACAAGAATTATCTACTTGTGCTTACGAAACTCAAAACTGTTGGGAAGACGGAATCAAAATGTTCTCTTATATGATTTAGGCAATCATCACCTATTGAATTAACTTTTGAGATTGAGTAAAGTTAGACCTAAAAACCACTTTTGTTCACACGTAAGTAGAGTCACGCATATTCATGTTCTTGGTTTATACAATGTTGGGTCCTCATATTATGTTGTCTACGCTCTAGATGTCCAATCATATTGTGCGGGGTATCAGAGTATCTCACATTAGTTGAGGGGTGGATTGTTTTCTCCTTATATGGTTTTGGACAACCCTCGCCTATTTAGCTAGCATTTGGGATTGAGTTCCCATGGTCTTTCCTAGTTTTTTTCTAAGAATGTATCAATGTATCAAATTATTGAATTATTAGGCACAAAAGAAACAACAAAACAAGTCTTGGACACAAACAACAATATAACAAGTAAGATACACATTAAAATAAAGTCAACAGAAATACATAACAGAAGATGCAGGACAAAACCATTAAAAACCATTAAGGCAAGAAAGAAAACAAAAGGAAAACATACTAAAACAAAAGGAAAACATACTAAAACAAATTTTTAAGATAAGAAATTACCAACTAAGTGTCGGCAAACCGAACCATCAACCTATCACCTCCCTCCCCCTTCCCCAAGAAAACGAGAAAGCAAACACTTAAAGATAGTCTTATTTTTTTCTGGAATAACAAACAAATTAGGAGGGAGTAGAGAAGGGGAAGGGGTATATCAATCAATTTACCCAAACAAGTTGGCTTCGTTATATGAGTATTCAATCTTATGTAGTATTCAAGGAATTCATCATAGTCACATATCATGCACAACATAGACCTAATCATCCTGCCTATCCAACTCAATCACCGTATGATAAGTCAAATGCAAAGAGGGCAAAAACGTAAAATTGCAAATCAATTAAGCCTCAATCACAAACTTGTTAGAACAAGTATTCCATTCTGCTCTATTCAGGCATACAACTAATTTTGAAAAAAGATTAATTTTCAAGTTTCCTCATAATCAGACTAATTTAACTGTTGCGGCTAAGGAATCCACGCTATATTTCCCAAATGAACAGAACGCAAAGCAGTAATTAAGCCTTAAAATCATTTTTTTTTGACACATTCATTCAAATATTCAGTAATCTTGGGCATCCAACGGTGTGGCCTAGTGGTCAATGAACTTGTTAAGAGCTATGAGGTCTTAGGCTCAAATCCCAACAGTGACAAAAACTACTACTGTAGGTAATTTCTTCTTGGTACCTCTTGCTGTGGAATTACTCGAGGTGTGCAAAAACTGGTCTGGACATGGCGGTCATGAAAAAAAAAAGGAAAGTTGAAAAAGAAAACGGCAATCGAACCTTTTTTCCTTTCAATTCTGCGATTAGCAGAACAAGAAGCATGAACAGGATCATCAGAGAGATAACCATCAGTCAAATGAACAGCTTCACGAAGAACATCTGAAGAAGGAGAACCAGGATGATTAGGCGAAGCAGCTGCGGAAGAAGAAGAATGATAGTGAAGGGAAGATAGATTCCCCATGCTAGCACTTTTCTTCATTATCGATCCATCTGTAAGCCTCACACCAAACAGCCGCACACCTCCGCCACCGATGGCAGAGCCACCACCGATACCGCTGGTGGCACCGCCGCCGCCGCCGCCTCTGGTGGGGCAAGTTCGGGAATTGTGCCCATTGTTGTTGCAATGGGAACACCGCCGAGTCATGTGGATTGACTCGGCGAATTATGGATAAGATTTTGTTTTGATTATGATTTTGGAATTCTTTTTTTTTTTTTTTTTTTTTCTGTTGGTGTTTGAAGGGGGAAGGTTTAAAATGGTGGATAAGAATATGCGAATAAATGAGGAGGAGGCGGAGGGAGATAAAAGAGGTAAAGACTAAAGTTTGTGGATGGGAGTGTAGAATAAGAGAAGAGAGAGGGAACAAAAACCGGAGGCCTTCCGCAAGTCTCCGTATAAATGATACATGGCTTAATTAAATTAAATGATTAAAATTTAATTTATTTTAAATTAAATTTTTAACTATAATTTATATATATATAAAAGTAAGATTAAAAGCAAACAAGAAGCCATGTGGCAAGATATTAAAAAGCCACGTGACAATTTTAGGATATAACTTAATAATGTTGTAATAATAATCTATTAAAAAATTTAAAATATTTGAATTTGAAAATATATTATTTTTTATTTGAAAAAAAGATTTCATTAGTTTTAAAATAGAAATTCATGATTAAAGAATTTTTGAATAAAATTTTACCCTTTCATGTTTATCTCTTTAAAAATTCAAATAAATATTATAAAACTATCTAAATATAATTTATGTAAATATTAAATAAAAGTTAAAAGTATAATAATAATATTAAAAATATGAATTTGAACATAAAAGAGGGAAAAAAAGAGTCCTAACTAAGCTCTAAAAATTAATTGATGAATCTTTTCAACCCAAAAGATAGACGTAAAAAGAGGCATGAGTAACTTTCAGGAAGTTATAAAAAAAAATTAAAAAATTTTTATTAAAAAATATTAAAAATTTAAATTTAAAAATAAAGGAGAAAAAAAGAGTCCTAACTAAACATTAAAAATTAATTGATGATTTTTTTCAACCCATACATAAAAAGAGGCGTGAGCAACTTTCTGAAGTTATAAAAAACTTTTTTTAAAAATTTGAATTTGAAAATATTTTAACTAGATAACAATTTTAAATTTTACTGACTATAACTAACTCTATAACTTTAGAGTTTTAATTTTATCTAAACTCTTAGTGCTTATCATGAATTAATTTGAATTTGCATTTTGAATAATGTTATCTCAACTCTTTTATCATTATCTCTGTAATTCTAAAACTACAATAATACTATAAATATATAAATATATATATGATATATTTCAATATGATCATCAGGAAAAAAAATAATATTCAATATTATTGATTTCTCACGATACAAGTGTTTTTTATTCTTTATATCATTGTTATGATGGTGATTCGATGATATATTTAACTTGTGAAACATTAACAGCCTGGAGCTTTGGTATTTTATTGTGGTGATCCTTATGGTTGGCTGGTTAAAGAATCCTGAACTTGCAGTAGATGTTATATCAACCAGGTAGTAAACATTTGAATTTTAATAGAATTTGATTAGTTTTTACTAGGATCGCCTTTTTGTTATTCTTACTCTTTTCTTATTTCCATCACAGCTTGGTGTTACAACTTTGGGTACTGATGATCATTCTAGGATTCAATGATACAATCAGGTTTACGAAAATTCCAGTTTTGTGCCATTTATTTTACTTCAAGTATTCCTCTTTAACACTTCGAATTTCTTGTCATGTTGTAGTGTTCGCGTATCCAATGAACTGGGAGCTGGTTGTCCAAAAGCTGCAAAATTCTCAGTAGTGGTTGCTGTAAATACATCAACTCTAATCGGAGTTGTATTTGCAGTTGTTGTAATTGCTACCAAGACCAGTACCCGAGATTATTTTCTGATAAACCGGAAGTCATACATGAGACATCCAAGTTGGCGTATTTCATGGATGTTACCATCCTCCTAATGAGAATCCAACTGATACTTCATGGTAATCAAAGTCTTTTGAAAAGTTGTATTTTGTCTTAGTGCTAAGTTATTTAAACCAATATTTGAGTGTTTCTTGTGCAAGTGCAGGGGTAACAGTTGGAGCTGGATGGCAATATTCAGTTGCGATTATAAACATCGTTTGCTACTATAGAGTTGGCCTTCCATTGGGTGCCTGCCTTGGTTACATTTCCAATATTAGTGTTAAGGGAATTTGGACTGAAATGCTCTGTGGATACCTTGCTTCAAAAAATAGTTTTGACGTTCAAAATGTGGAAAGCTAATTGGCGAAAAGAGGTTAGAGTATTCACAAGTTTACAAATCTGAAATTTGATCTATTACTTAGGCATTTTTGTCCCGGAATATGACATAGTATAAGGTAATTCGCTTAGAGTTTAACTTCTATATACTAATAGCATAAGTCAGTGCTAGAAGTTCTTTATACAGTGAATGTATACTTCATCTGGTGCAGGCAATTCATGCTGAAGAGCGGATCAGGACATATGACGACCAATCTTCTCTTGATGAAATTGAGCAATTTGGTTCACGTACTACCTCACCTCTGCCAGTGTTAACATGATTGAAGAGCAAATGGGAATAAACAAACAAATGCCCGTAAGTAGAGCATACAAGAACTGGATAAGTATAGTTTAGTAAAATCAGTTCCTAGGCATCATAGGATATATTTGTACACATTTAATTGTTTCATCTTATTGTTTTTGGTAATAAATTGATTAGTAAAATCAGTTCCTAAATAAACTCTTAGTATCTTATTGTATACCTAAAACCTAGATAAGTATAGTTTAGTAAAATCAGTTCCTAAATAAACTCTTACCATTTCAAAAATTTATTTCTTTTATATACTATAAAATATATTTGTATACATTTAATTTAATAATAATAATAATAATAATAATAATAATAATAAATAGTAGTACTTAATAAAAGTGTTAACCAAAAAAAAGTGTATAGTAATAGCAATACTAAGGTGATAATAATAATAATAATAATAATAATAATTATTATTATTATTATTATTATCTCATTGATTTTATAATTATTTATAATTGAAAAATAAATGATTGAAAGTAAATTTAAAATGTCTCTAATTAGCTTTACCGATGTGAATCGATTTGAGGTCAAATTTCCTTATTTTTAGGCATTTTGAAAGGAAAATTTGTTCATTTAGTGGATAATTCAAGAAAGAAATAAGGATGACTACCTTATTGTTGTAAGTGATTTTAATTACTATAACTTATCTATTTATTTGAAGCATAAAAATTCAAATGGTAAAATAATTAAAAGTATCTAATGATTTTAATTACTGTAACTTATCTATTTATTTGAAGCATAGAAATTCAAATGGTAAAATAATTAAAAGTATCTAATGATAAATTTATTAAAAATGTCTTAAAATTAGTTTTTTTCTAAAAAATTTTGTCATTGGCTTAAAATTAGGAATCTAACATTGAAGAGTTTTAAATAAACTCATAAAATTCATAAACTTTCTCTTTCAATGTTTTAAAAAGTATTCAAATATTAAATAAACGATAATAATATCAATAATCATAATAATAAGAATAATTATAACAAATAATAGTAGTAGCGGTACACATAGTAGTACCTTTAATTTTATTTTTTTAGAAAAAAAATTAGTGTTGTTTTTGTTGTTGTTGATGATGATAAATTAATAAATAGAGTAGTGATAATGATAAATAATAATATCTATTTTGTAATTATTTATACATCTATATTATTTATCTGTATGGGTTTTCCAAACTTCACCCTTACTTGCAAAAATTTTAAATTATAAATAAATCTAACATATATATTCACTTGTAATTCATTTATGTATCTAAATTGTTGTTAAATTTTATCAAAGAAATATTTTATTTTTAACAAACAAATAAATGTGAAAATGAAAAGTAGATTAACAAAAAAAATGTAAAAAAAGGTAAAATAGTGGAGATGGGAAATTGTGACGAATTAGTCCTTTTTAAATTTTTATTATTTACTTTTAAAAATATATAATCTATCTTATTGATTTGAAATATATTTCAACTCTTATTTATAGATAATAAGATAATTATGCATTGTATTTAAAAAAAGTATGAGATAAGATAATGAAGAATATAAACTTATATTCTTCTAACAAATTGATATGATGTTTGGTTTTGAATTTGAATTCAAATGAAATTTGAATAGGAATGAGACTCTGGCTTCTTAATATCTCTTATATATAAAGCACATTGTGAAGCATTTTACTGCATTCTTCATTTATTTTTAGAACTTTAATTTAATATTTTTATTTTTTTATATGCTGGAAAAACATGACATTCATCTTCATCTTTTCCTTTTAACTTTCAGAATTGATGACAGTATCTATTGTCGTGATTCGACTTAATGGGTAATATTATCTATCTAATGATTTTAATGATGACATAAAAATTCTGAAAGTTACAGTCTTTTTCCCCCACTCTAATTTAACACATCTCTTCAATATCATCCCTTTCTATTGCTTTTATTTTATTAAAGTTCATGACAATTTTTTTACCTGATGAATATGCTTATTGGGTTTATGACTTTTTTGTCTAATTATTTGGTTCAAAGCAAGTTAAGCAACATATATTTATGTAAATATAAGTGATAATAAATAATATCAGAATTATATAACTCGAGGGGAGACGAGGGAAGGGGTATATATTTTCTTTTTAGAAAAAAATTTGAAGGGGGTAGGGGTGGGGGTGGAGAAGGAGGTGGGGGTAGAGGCGGAGCTAGGTAGGTTGGGGGAAGGGGGAGAAAAATAATTATTTTATTTTGCATTGTATTGAGAAATAGTATGATAGTTGTAGTTTTTTCATATGATAATATGATTTAACATGTTCAAACGATATATTTTACTATGAAACAATTAAAAATAATATTTTAATATTATCCGTGTATCACGCGGGTATGTATACTAGTTAATATAATATATCAATTAAAAATAAGATGTTTTATCTCTATCATTTTCTCAATATTCCCTTCCTATTATTTCTCTCAACTTTTTTTTATTCCCTTCAAATTTATCAATTATAAATTTGACAACATCTAAAATTATGGATGCAGATAAACTATTTCATATTTTTACCATGAAAATTAATTTTCACAAAAAATCAACAGAAAGAATACAAAGACGAGAAAAAACAGAGAACAAGATTATCTTTATTTTTGCTGGATTGAGGCAGAATATCCCCCAAGTTCTTTTTCATCCACTTTTGATTCTTCAACAATGAAATTCCTCTTGTCTGTATATTTGTGATGGTAATTCTTCTTGTCTGTATATTTCATCCAAATAACTGTTCTCAAGCAAATGAAATTGATTTATTAGATGATTCAGGAATATGTCCTAAGTCTTCTTTTAATTATGTCGCTCGTCAAGCTAGGGGAAAATCTGTTTTGGATTTTACACAGAGAGATCACAAGAACTATCTTCGCGATAAAAGAAAAGAAAGTCTACGATATGGAGTGGCTCATAGCTTGGTAAATTATTTTGAAGAAAGAGTGATAAAAGATCCATCTTTTTAATTTTCTTTGCAATTAGATGATGATGATTTGATAACAAATGTGTTATGGGCCGATGCTAAAATGATAAGGAATTTTTAAATTTATAGAGAAGTTGTATCATTTGACACAACATATAGAACAAATAAGGAGTAACGTTCATTGACGTTGTTTGTAGGATTAAATAATCATAGGGAAATGGCTGTATTTGGTGATGCCCTTTTATATGAAGAAACAGTCGGAGAATTTGAATGGCTTTTTAATGTAATTTTTAGAGCTATGTCTTCAGATAAGCCACAAATATTTATCACAGATCAAGATCCTGCAATTAATTTAGCAGTCTCCTTAGTGATGCCCCAAACATATCACCGTCTGTGTATATGGCACTTGGGATAGAATGCACGTAAACACCTTGGTCATATCCTTAAAGCTCATAAATTATTTCGAAGTGATTTTCGCAAGTTGTTTTTTGATTACGAGTATGAAGCAGATTTTCTAAATGTATGGGAAGAAATGCTTGAAAAGTATGACCTTAAAAATAGTAGTTGGTTGAAAAACGCCTTTGCTATAAGGGAAAAATGGTCCATGACATACGGTAGAGATATATTTTCAGCCGGTATGTGAAGTACACAATTGAGTGAAAGTTTCAACGGATCACTTAGAGCCTACTTAAAATCTGATTTAGATATTGTACAATTTTTAAGCATTTTGAAAGAGCTGTTGATGATAAGCGTGCTAATGAAATCAAATTAACTTTTGACATGACTCAACGAATGTCTGTTTTAAAGGTTAAACTTCCTTTATTAATTCATGCGAGAGATATATATATTGCGACTATATTAATTTGTTTGAGAAGCAGTGGGAATAATCATTACTTGTTTCAATAAACGGCTTACGTGATGAAGGAGATTGCTATAAATACAATGTTAGAACGCATGAAAGTGGTAGGGAGCATGCAGTAGTTGTGAATCAATCAACAAAAATAGTATCTTGTAGTTGCAAATTATTTGAATTTTCAGGTATATTATGTGGTCATGCTCTAAAGATTCTGGACACTTTAAATGTGAAGGATAAAATTTCTGACTACTATATAGTGAAAAGGTGGACAAAAGATGCTACTAACTTGATGAAAATAGAGATTAAAGATTTCATAGAAGAAGGTGATCCAAAAGCCGAGGTTAGAACAAGGTACAAACATTTGTGCAAAACCTTTATCCAAATTGCGAGTGAAGTTTCAGAATTCATAGAAGGATATGATTGGCTGGGAAGTATGCCAATGAGATAATTTAGAAGTTGAAGGAAATAAAAAAAAGAAATGAGTCTCATGAAAATTCATCAGTTCCAAGTAAAGTTACACATGATGATACAATATTTGTTGATAGTGAAAACATTACAAAGGTGACAGGGTTAAAAAAGAAGCAACCAACTCGTCGCTTGAATAGTCATCCAAAGAGCTTTCTGGAAAAGGCTAGAAATAAGAATAAAATATAATTATCTCCATAAAAAATAATCCAACGTGATGCAAGTCACATTACAGGTCTTTAAGAATTATGTCCACCATTTTCAGATTTTACGTCGACTACGGTATGTCATGTTAATTATATTGAAAGCATTACTGTGTTTTTTTTAAAATGTGTTATCTTTACTTTCTTATTTTTCTGAGGCTTAGTCCGATGTATGGTGCTTCTGGAAAGGTAAGAAATTTTACACTATCATTTTTACGTGGTGATTTGAGTGTTTGGGCAATAGTCATATTTGTAGGACAAGATTTTATTCTTCTGAAGAGTTTCAGTGCAATATTTGAAATAAACTCTGCTTAGCTCTTTCTTTCTCTTTTGGTGTTATTGCTTTCGGTGTTATATTCTCTTTTTAGACATGCATTATCTATGACATTATACTAAAAGAACTGTTATGTACATAAATTGACTGATTGAATACCTGCATAGCTTCTTTTATGGTAGCCCTTGCTCCAGATGACACTAGCTGAGTACAAACAAACATAGCTAGATTTATTGGTGCTGTCACTTGAGAAATAGAAGTTCATACTTTTAGTTTTACAAATATGACTAGAACAAGAACTAACAAATTAAAAATTATGATGAGCAAGTTTTGTTATAAGATGAAATATTTTCCAGTATAGTCTTCATGACATTAGATGTCTTCTGCAGCAAACTGTACCATAGTTAATGGGAATATTTAAGTATATTTCAACTGATTTGTATTGTAATATAACTGGAGATAAATGCATGTTAAGGTGTTCAAAGGGCTTGGTTTTAACTTGTCTGTGAGAAGATACAATCAGGATTCATATGGTACACTAGTATTGCTGTTTTATGTGTCATCGGAATAGGCATTAAAACATTATTAGATGGAAAATGCAAATATCCAGTTAATAGGGATAGAGTGAAAAAGAGAAATTATTTTATAAAAATAATGTTTTGCCAAAGCTAGCTTTCGTTCTTTAGTTCTTGTAATGGCTAAGCACTTTTTCCTGATGAATCTAATAGCATTAGTAAGTTTCTTCTGTGTTGTATTAGCTTTTGAGACAAGTCCAATGCAAGATTTCTGTGTGGCGGATTCTTCTAGTCCAGGTATTGCAAATCAGTAAATAGTGATAAGAATCTCAATTTCCTCTTATACACTTTCTCCATTCCAATTAATGTGACGTAGAGTTTAAGAAAGAAACTAAACATTGAAACATAGGTATCAAGATGAGAAGAGAATAAACAATGACCATATGTAACACTAAATAATCTCCATAAAATATTTAGTTTGTCTCTATAAGTTGCTGAAAATCAAACTATCCAATGATCCACATTTAGTTTTCCCGTTACCTTTTATTCTTTGTGTGGTATTATGTCAAAGCTTATTTTTCTCTTTTCATGATAGGTATTGGGAGAAGGAAATTTTTTTCCATGGCAGTCTTCGAAATTCTCTCAACTATCATTTCATAGAAGTCTATCTCAACTCCTAAGAGTTAGTATAAATTTTATAAATCATACTTCACATATAAATTATTTTTGTTGCACTATTGATTGACTTGATACTATTTTATTTATTATGTGTAGGATATTTCATCTCATGATTCAAACAAGTACTTGAATCGTCAATATCATGAATAGCAACAAGTACTCTATGTATATAGTCATTCTCTTAAGTGGATAGCAAGATGTTGTTCTTTTTAAGTATAATTACTTTGTATTTTCAGTTAGAATTACTAGTAGGGACGGACATTCCGTTTGATTTTGTCAAAGTTCTATTCGATTGTGAAACAACAAATCAAACTAATTCAATTTGATTTTTTTTAACTTCACTTCAATTTGATTTTGTGTTTCTAAATCAATTTTTTCGTGCAAGTGAGAAACAAGACAAACGAAATATGAAGGTTGCAAACTTAGCATATTATATATATGGCTATTAAATTAATAAAAGTTTGGTTATTCGATGCACCGAATAGTCATGACCCTTAAATCGAAGAACGATTGTTCGGCTCCTCTCCATTTTCTCGAATGATTAATAAAGTTGAAATCAAATTGAAGAATCATGAGCAAAAGAATTGGAGGACCGAAAAATATTTTCTCGAAGTCATTCCATATCTCCCTTTTTATTGCCGTGATCTGGAAATAATATATGTTTTGAGATGACATTAAAAATAGAGTTGTTATACTAATTACTAAAGTTGTTATTTTAGCTACTAAATATTCATTTATGTATTAGGCGTTGCCAAATTTATAATTGATATTTTGGAGGGAATAAGAGAAAGTTGAGAGAAATATTAGGAAGGGAATATTGAGAAAATGATAGGGATAAAGTAGCTTATTTTTAATTGATATATTGTATTAACCATAGTTAGAGGTTTAGTTTAGAATAAATTAAATCTTAGCCTTTTAATTTAATTAGGCCATGTGTCATTCATCAAGATAGGGACTTAGGAAAAATGGAGAGGACCTGGTTTCTTCCATGTGTGTGTTTTTTATTCTCATATTTTTCTTTTTCTTTTTTGGGCTTTGTGAGTTGGGTAACTCGAATGAAGCATTGGTGACATTGACCAACGTAAAGGGTCAAACTTAATTAAGTTATTGTGGACTTGATTAATATTTTTAAAACATTCTAATCTTTTAAAAATACAAATCAACTCACCCCCCTCTCCAAATGAACTGTCTCTCTCCTCTCTCTCTCGACAATTTCTCTCAACTCTCTCCCAACCAACAGTTTTACAAAATTTCTCCCTTCAATCTTCGATGATTTCAACCTCCGATAATAAAAGTTGGGCGAGTTCCTTTCCGACTTTCAACCATCAATCGACGTGACAACAATGTTCTTCGGCGACAACAACTTTGAGTTCTTCGTCGTTCCATGTCTTCTTTCACGGGTAAAAAATTATGTGTTTTTAGTTATGAAGAAAAAGAGGAACTCAAGCCAACTTCTCTTCTAGTATTAGTTAATAATTTCAATATTTGTTGCTTAAATTTGAAATGAGGCTGGAAGAAAACCCTAATTTATGGCAGTTTTTCTCTACTCTTTTCAGAGTGAAATATAATATTTTGTTATTATTGTAGTTCTTATTGTCGAACTGTTGATTCCATTTGTTGGTGTCTGTTAATTTTTTTGAAGTTTAATTTTTGTTGTTTGTGTTTGTACAAATGCAAAACAACAATGTTGGTGATTTTTGGTCATTGTTGATGTTCTTAGTGTGTGTGTTGTGTTGGTGTTGCTGGGTTGATTTGTTATTTTTGTTGGTAAAAATGGTCCATTTGATATTAAACGATGATATTTTTGTTGTTCTATTGAACAAAATCCTGGTACTACTTTTTTCTGCAACAGATGAACTATCTGATACAACAGATGAACATCTAATGCAACAGATAAATAATCTAACAGATCATTCATCTGTTGCGACAGACGACTCTTCTGTTGGAAGAAATCTAAATAATATTGACAGTTGATAACAGTTCTAATAAATAACTCATTTTGCAATATATGAGTGATCTATTTTTATTATTTCCAACAGATTACTCATCCGTTGCAATAGGTTGGTGATATATTACAACAGATAACCTACCTTGTAAGACCCCGTAAAAGTTCTAGTTCAATTCAGTCCCATATAGCTTGTAATAAGGGGTCCCAGACTTAGAAAAATTCAGCTAAGTGTTAAGACTTAGAATCATTTTCAGCCTTTATAAATAGACGATCTTATTTTCGATCCTTATGACCTTAGAATGTCGATTTTTAAGTTGATTCAAGATCAAAGATGTCAATAGGTCATCTTGGGTGAGTTTCAAAATTTTTGAACATCGTTTGAGTGACGTTTGGATGACCAAAACAGCAAGCTAACACGATCTTGACGCGTCGTATTAGCTATTGCATCGACAACATCGACGCGGTGCATCGGCAATCGCGTTGACACCATCAATGCGGCGCGACGCTTGCCGCATCACTAGGCATATTTTTCTTATTTAATTATGACTTTCCAAGGGCAATTAGGTCCTTTTTCCCTCACCCAATTCAGGCAAAACACAAAATTAAGCTTCCAAAAGGGCAAAATACATTCATTCTTCACAAAACCTCTCAAGAACAAAACCCTAGGTTCATCAAATTCAAGTCTAAGTCTTAAGAATTCACCAGTAGTTCCCACAAATTCAACAATTAAGGTATGTTAGGTGTTTATCCTTGGGTCTTCTTCCACCCTTGGAGTTCAAGAACCCTTTACAAAACTTGAATTATGATTTCCATGTTATGAATTAAATTATGCTCATGTTTATGTTGTTGTATAGGTTTTAAGTTAAAATCTTTTATGAGTTCCATGAAATTAAGTTAGCATGTGTGTTGAATTATGAATCTCTCATGTTAAAACCCTTGAATTTCCAAGTTGCATGTTATAGTTATGATGCCCTATGTGGTTAGTTTTCATGTATAGCAATCATGCTCCCCAAGTGTTTGATAAAATGTGCATATGAGTAAATTATGCATGGTAACCTATTGTTGTGTTGCTAGAGTTGTGATATTACCTTATCAATTATGCTATCGAGTCCTGGGGGTATTTATTACCCAAAATCTAGTTGTTTATTTAGTTGTAGCAGTTATAGAATAGTCCCAGTAAAGGTCAAGAACCATAGTACCCAGTCAGTTAACAAAACTCAGTGAACTCAGTCCAGTTCAGTCAGTCAACACGATCAGGGTCAGTTAAGTCAAGCTTAGTACAGTCTATTGATCAGTGTCTTTCAGTTGGGAGTAGGATTCAGCACTTAGTGAACTAAGGGATGGGGGTATTCCTGCCAGTTAGGGTTTGACCCTTAGTAGCAATCCATGAGTTACAGAACTACATAGCTAGCGTAGGGTAAGTCGTCCTCTTGCCAGACTAAGGTTGACGCAACCATGAAATATGGTTGATGAAATCATGTATATATTTTATGAGTGTTCCTGCCAAATTAGGGTTGACACAATATTGTTAGTATCCCATGGTAAGGTGATAACACCCTTCCAACTGGGGTCACAGGTTGGACCCCAAATCAGTCTACATCGAGGTATGTCGGTTAGATGAACACTTCCATAGTTACAGTTTTAGTCTCAGTATTTAGTAAAGAACTCATTCAGTTTTACAGAACCATGGCTATAAGTTATTAGTTACTCATCCATCAGAATTCAGTATTCAATTTCATTATAATCTCAGATACACGATGTATACCTATATACGCAGTATTGCATGTTCAGTATGTTCAGTAGTTAATAGTTTTGCATGTACTCTCATCTAGTTACTTCATGATGTTCATTTAATTAGTTATCATCTCATGCATATGAACCTATGTATATTAGCCTTACCTCATATAGCCTACCAGTACATTCCATGTACTGATCGCATACTTTCTTTTACGGCATGATGTATCATATCATAGGTTTGGAAGCTTAGGTTCCTGACCATACTTAGCAGCTCAGGCTATCAACAACAGTTATAGTGGTGAGTTCTCATATTTTGAGGACAGAGTTTATCTATTTCAGCATTTCAGTAGTTCAGTAGTTATTTCAGTCGAAGTTAGTTGGGGGTTTGTCCCATCAACTCCATATTCAGACAGTTAGAGGCTCTCAAACTAGCATAGTCAGTTATTTAGTTTTCAGATGCTATTATCAGTTATACTCAGTTATTATTTCAATATTTTAAGAACCTTATGGTATTTTTAGATTTCTTCTGCATGTATATTCCAGTATTATATTCAGTGCTCACAGCAGGTACCAGTCACAGATTAGCTTATGGTCCTTCAGGGTCGTAAGCAATGTGTGATGCCCAAGGTATAGTCTTGGGGAATTACAAACTTGGTATTAAATCCTAAGGTTCTAAAGAGTACTAGGGAGTCTAAAAGCCGCGTCAAGTAGAGTCTTGTGCATGAGTGTAAAGCACACCACACTTATGGACAAGAGGTTATGAGGCATTTTTAGGAAAAGTTCCCTTCTTTCAGTGTTCATATCATGTGAGTGAGCATGATCTCAAGTTAAACTCTCTGTGTAATCCAACTTTTTCTTCTATTTATAGAACATGCCTCCTAGAAAGACCAACAAAAAAGAATTGGGCACTAGCCAACACCTCCTTCCGTTCAGAAAGATCCCCTGAATGAGCATATTTCTCTCGCATAATTCAGAGAAGCTTTCACCACTCTAGCCCATTCTGTGGCAGCTCAAAATGTTCGACTAGCTGTTGTTCAGGCCAACCCAGTAGCCAATACTGTTGCAGCTAGAATTCAGGACTTCTCCCGAATGAACCCTTCTTTATTTTCAGGGTCTAAGTCTGAAGAGGACCCATAGGAATTCCTTGACATGGTGCAAAAGGTAACACATATTATGAGGGGTAATCGCTAGTGAGAGTACTGAGTTATCTGCCTATCAGTTGCAAGATGTGGCTCATACATGGTTTAAGCAGTGGAAGGTAGATAGGGGCACAGATGCAGGGCCTATAGAATGGGAGGAGTTTGCTACTGCCTTTTTAGATAGGTTTTTTCTGTTGGAGTTAAGGGAGGCTAAGGTGTTAGAGTTCGTCAATCTCAAGCAGGGCAACATGAGTGTAAAAGGTATTCCCTCAAGTTTACTCTGTTGGCTAGGTATGGTCCTCATGTGGTAGATGATAGCAGGTCTAAGATGAGAAAGTTCATGTCAGGTGTGTCTAATAGTATGGTCAAGGAGTGTAGGACCGCAATGCTGATTAAGGAGATAGATTTGGCTAGGTTGATAGTCCATGCTCAACAGATTGAAGAATAAAAGACTAAGGAGAAAGGGAGGGAGAACAAGAGGGCTAGAATAGGTAGCTTTAGTTTTGCTTAGCCTAAGTCAGAGGGTGGTATCCGTCCTCAATTTCACCTAAAATCTTCAGTCCCAGCTTCGTCCTCAGTCAGTTCTCTGGTGCCTAAATTCAGAAATAATAATCAGGATAGGGCGCCAGGCTCTAAATCTAAGGGTAGTGTGAACAGTGCTCGAACAAATCTTCTTTGTAAAAAATGTGCCAAAAATCATTAGGGTATCTGCAGGGCTGGCAGCGATGTGTGTTTCAGGTGTGGTAAGCCAAGTTATAGAATCAGAGAGTTTCCTCAGGTGGGTTCACAGAGTCAGCATAACCTTCCCTCAGTTCAGTTAGGTTGCCCATCTCAGTAGGGTTCCACTTTCAGTGCCACTAGTGGGAAGAATCCAAATAGGCTCTATGTACTCCAGTACCAATAGGATCAGGAAAGTTCTCCTGATATGGTCACTGGTACGTTACAAGTTTACCATTTACATGTTTATGCTTTGTTAGATCCTGAAGATTATTTGTCTTTCATAACTCCTTATATAGCTGTTAACTTTGGAGTCAGTTCCAAAATCCTAACAGAGCCTTCCTCAGTCTCTACCTCAGTAGGTAAGTCTATCATACCTAGCGGGTATACAGGAACTATCTGGTTATGGTATCTCAGAAAGTTACTTTAACAGACTTAGTAGAGTTAAAGATGACAAATTTTGACGTCATTCTCGGCATGGATTGACTTTATTCATGCTATGCCTTAGTTGATTGTAGTAATAGATTTGTCTATTTTCAGTTCTTGAATGAACCTATCCTAGAATGGAGGGGTAGTACCACAACACTTAAAGGTCAACTTGTTTCATACCTTAGAGCAAGAAAAATGATATCCAAGGGGTGTGTCTTTCATTTGGTGCGAGTCAAAGACTTTAGTTCCGAGACTCCTAATATTGAGTTAGTTCCAATCGCAAGTTAATTTCTACATTTTTTCCCTATAGATCTCCCCGAAGTTTCTCTCAAAAGGGAAATTGACTTCGGAATAGACCTTCTTCCTGATACTCAGCCCATATTTATTCCGCCATACAGAATGGTTCCAACTAAACTTAAAGAGTTGAAAGAACAGTTGAAGGGCCTATTATACAAAGGGTTTATCATGCCCAGTGTATCCCCTTGGGGTGCACCAGTTTTATTCGTGCAAAAAAAAGATGGTTCTTTTAGAATGTGTATAGATTGCCGTCAGTTGAACAAAGTCACAGTCAAGAATAAGTATCCACTTCCTAAAATTGATGACTTATTTGACAAACTTCAGGGTGACAGTTACTTTTCTAAGATAGACCTCAGATCTGACTATCATTAGCTCAAAGTCAGAGAATGTGACATTCTGAAAACAACTTTCAGAACCCGGTATGGTCACTTCGAGTTTCTAGTCATGTCATTTGGTCTTACCAATGCCCCAGCAGCTTTCATGGACTTGATGAACCGAGTGTTCAAGCAGTACTTGGACATATTCATCATAGTCTTTATCAATTACATTATTGTCTACTCCCGCAGTGAAAATAACCATGCAGACCATCTCAGAATAGTATTACAGACTCTCAGAGCCTATCAATTGTTCGCCAAATTTAGTAAATACGAATTTTGGCTAAGTTCAGTAGCCTTTCATGGTCATATTATTTCCGGTGATGGCATTAGAGTTGATTCTGAAAATACCAAAGCAGTGAGGAACTGGACCAACCCATCTCTCCATCAGATATCAAGAGTTTCTTGGGTTTGGTTGGCTATTACCGATGGTTTGTTAAAGGATTTTTGTCTATTCCATCCCCATGTCCAGATTGACTCAAAAGAAAGTTAAATTTCAGTGGTCGGATTTTGTGAGAAGAATTTTCAGGAGTTGAAGACTCGACTCACTACAGCCCCAGTTTTGATTTTACCCAACGGTTTAGATAGATTTGTTGTATATTGTGATACTTCCAAAGTTGGCTTGGGGTGTGTTTTGATGCAGAGGGGTAAGGTTGTTGCCTATGCCTCTAGACAACTTAAGCCCCATGAAAAGAATTGTCCCACTCATGATCTTGAATTAGAAGCTGTTGTATTTGCCTTAAAGATTTGGAGACACTATTTGTATGGGGTGCATGGTTATGTATTCACAGACCACAAAAGACTGCAGTATATGTTTTCATAGAAAGGCCTAAACTTGCGTCAGAGGAGGTAGTTAGAGTTGTTGAAAGACTATGACATGAGTGTTCTGTATCATTCGAGCAAGGACAATGTAGTGGCAGGTGCCCTCAGTAGGTTGTCCATGGGTAGTGTTGCTCACGTTGAGGATGGTAAGAAGAAGTTAGTTCAGTAAGTTCATCAACTTGCTAGACTAGGTGTCCGTTTGGTCGATTCGTCTGAGGAAAGTGTTTGGGTGCAGAATAGCTTGGAGTCTTCTTTAGTTTCCGAGGTGAAAGAAAAGCAGGACAGAGATCCTAGCTTAGTTAAATTGAAAAAGTCAGTCAGAGACCATAAAGTAGAGGATTTCTCCCAAGGGAAAGATGGTGTGTTGCGTTGCCAGGGTAGGCTATGATGGTATGTTGCGTTGCTAGGGTATGCTATGTGTGCCATGTATGGATGGTGTGAGACAACAAATTTTTGCTGAAGCACATGGTGCACACTACTCTATTCATCCATGGGCCATAAAAATATATCGTGATCTGCGGGAAATCTATTGGTGAAGTGGGATAAAAAGGTATATTGCAGAGTTTGTAGCTAAGTGCTCAATGTGTTAGTAGGTTAATATTGAACATTAGAAGCCTAGTGGGTCTATACAGGAGTTTAGTATTCCCACTTAGAAGTGGGAGGAAGTGAACATGGATTTCATGACAGGTTTGCCTAGTACTCGTCGTCAGCATAATTCGATTTGGGTGATTATGGACAGAAATGCCAAATCAGCCCATTTCTTGCCAGTTCATACTTTTTATTCAGCTGAGGACTATGACAAGCTCAAAATTAGAGGGTTGTTTAGGTTACACGATGTCCCGTTGTCCATCATTTCAGATAGAGGTACGCAGTTCACCTCTTACTTTTGGAAACCCTTCCAAAAGGGTCTTGTTACCCAAGTCCACCTCAGTACTTCCTTTCATCCTCAGACAGATGGTCAAGCAGAAAGGACCATTCAGACTTTAGAAGATATATTGAGAGCGTGTGTCGTTGACTTTAAGGGCAGTCGGGATGACCACTTACTTTTGATTGAGTTTGCGTATAATAACAATTATCATTCCAGTATTCAAATGGATTTATTTGAGGCTCTTTATGGGAGAAGATATAGATCTCCCATTGGTTTGCTTGAGGTATGTGAGTCTACGATAGTGGGGCCTGACTTGGTGTTTGATACCTTAGAGAAAGTACAGTTGATCAGGGAGAGTCTTAAGACATCCTAGAGCCGATATAAATCTTATGCAGATGTTAGAAGGAAAGATCTTGAATTCGAGATTAGTGATTATATGTATTTGAAAATCTCTCTCATGAAGGGGGTAAAGAGATTTGGTAAGAAGGGGAAACTTAGTCCCCGATATATTGGTCCTTATAGGATTCTAAGTCGTTTTGGTAAGGTAGCTTATGATCTTGAGTTACCTGCAGACTTAGCATCAGTGCACCCAATGTTTCACGCCTCCTTGTTAAAGAAGTGCATTGGTGATCCAGCAGCTATAGTCCCTATAGAGAGTGTAGATGTTCAGAACAGTCTCTCTTATGAGAAAGTCCCAGTTGAAATCCTTGATCGTCAAATTCACAAACTAAGAAACAAAGAAGTTCTTTTGGTCAAAGTTCTTTGGTAGAATCAGTCCATCGAGGGAGCTACTTGGGAAGCAGAGGTAGTCATGCGAACCAAATACCCTCACCTCTTCTCCGCAAACTCAGCCTCAGCCTAAGGTAACATTCTTTCTTAGATTTACTATATTCCATACTAGTTACAACTGCATAGTATTCTCATATCATTCATGCATTCATGAAACAGTTCTGTCATGTGTCATGTATCCAGAATTCAGTCATGCTTCAGTTATGTATGTCAGTGTAAGTACATTTTCTCTATTCCTCTAAGTTCAGTCAGTCTCATTCGAGGACGAATGTTCCCAAGGGGGAGATATTGTAAAACCCCATAAAATTTCTAGTTCAATTCAGTCCTATATAACTTGTAATAAGGGGTCCCAGACTTAGAAAAATTCAGCTAAGTGTTAAGACTTAGAATCATTTTTAGCCTTCATAATTGGATGATCTTATTTTCAATCCTTACGACCTTAGAATGTTGATTTTTAAGTTGATTCTTGATCAAGAATATCAATAGGTCATCTTGGGTGAGTCTTGGAAATTTCAGACATCGTTTGAGTCATGTTTGGATGACCAAAACAGCAAACCAATGCAATCTCAATGCGTCGCATTGTCTATCACATCGACAACATCGACGTTCCACGTCGGCAATCGCATCGACACCATTGACGCAGTGCATCTCCTGCCGCATTATTGGGCATATTTTGCTCATTTAATTACAACTTTCCAAGGGCAATTAGGTCCTTTTTCTCTCTTTCAATTCAGTCAAAACACAAAATTAAGCTTCCAAATTGGCAAAATACATCCATTCTTCACCAAACCTCTCAAGAACAAAACCCTAAGTTCATCAAATTCAAGTCTAAGTCTCAAGAATTCACCAACAATTCCTACAAATTCAATAATCAAGGTATGTTAGGTGTTCATCCTTGGGTCTCCTTCCACCCTTGGAGTTCAAGAACCCTTTTCAAAACTTGAATTATGATTTCTATGTTATGAATTGAATTATGCTCATGTTTGTATGGGTTTCAAGTTAAGATCTTTTATGAGTTCCATGAAATTAAGTTATCATGTGTGTTGAATTATGAATCTCTCATGTCAAAACCTTTGAATTTGCAAGTTGCATGTTGTAGTTATGATGCCCTATGTGGTTAGTTTTCATGTATAGCAATCATGCTCCCCAAGTGTTTGATAAAATGTTCATATGAGTAAATTATTCATGGTAACCTATACTTGTGTTGCTAAAGTTGTGATATTAGTTTATCAATTATGCTATCGAGTCCTGGGGGTATTTATTACCCGAAATCTAGCTTTTTACTTAGTTGTAGTAGTTATAGAATAGTCCCAGTAACGGTCAAGAACCATAGTACTCAGTCAGTTAACATAACTCAGTCCAGTTCAGTTAGTCAACACGATCAGGGTCAGTTCAGTCAAGCTTAGTACAGTCTAGTGATCAGTGTCTTTCAGTTGGGAGTAGGATTCAATACCGAGTGAACTTAGGGATGAGGGCATTCCTACCAGTTAGGGTTTGAAATTTAGTAGCAATCCCTGAGTTACAGAACTATGTAGCCAGCGTAAGGTAAGTCGTCCTCCTGCCAGACTAGGGTTGACGCAATCATATATATATATATATTTCATGAGTCTTCCTGCCAGATTAGGATTGATAAAGCATTGTTTGTATCCCATGGCAAGGTTCTAACACCCTTCCAACTGGGATCACATGTTGGACCCCAAATCAGTCTATATCAGAGTATGTCGGTTAGATGAAAACTTCCACAGTTACATTTTCAGTCTCAGTATTCAGTAAAGAACTCAGTCAATTCTACAGAACCATGGCTATCAGTTATCAGTTACTCAGCCATCAAAATTCAGTACTCAGTTTTAGTATAATCTCAAATACATAGTGTATACCTTTATGCGCAGTATTGCATGTTCAGTATGTTCAGTAGTTACAGTTTTGCATGTACTCTTATCCAGTTACTTTATGATATTCATTTAATTAGTTATCATCTCATGCATATGAACCCATGTATATCAGCCTTACCTCACTTAGAATACTAGTACATTCTACATACTAATCGCATACTTTTTTTGCGCTATGATATCTCATATCATAGGTTCGACGTTCAGGTTCCTGACCGTACTTAGCAGCTCAGGCTATCAGCAACAGTTATAGTTGTGAGTCCTCATATTTCGAGGACAGAGTTTATCTATTTCAATATTTCAGCAGTTCAGTAGTTATTTTAGTTGGAGTTATAGTTCAGTAGTTATTTTAGTTGGAGTTAGTTGGGGGTTTGTCCCATCAACTCCATATTCAGACAATTAGAGGATCTCAGACTAGCATAGTCAGTTATTTTGTTTTCAGATGCTATTATCAATTATACTCAGTTATTATTTCAGTATTTTGAGAACCTTATGGCATTTTCAGATTTCTTCTGCATATATATTCCAGTATTATATTCAGTGCTCACAGCAGGTACCAGTCATGGGTTAGCTTATGGTCCTTCAGGGTCGTAAGCATCGTGTGACGCCCAGGGTGCAATCTCAGGGCATTACATACCTGGTGCAACAGATATGTGATTTGTTGGAACTGTTATTATGCTATTATACATGTTAGATTTACTGTTATCCCTTTTTAATGATGCATTAATCAATTATAATCTATTTTATGTTCTTGTTAATTTTAGATAATATGGCTCCCAAAAGGAAAGAAACCGAATCAAGTCTAAGTAAAGGAACAAGTGAAGCAGTTAGACTACATCCACCATTCCATGAGCTTGTTTTACAAGCTTATCTCAATCAGAAGAAGAAGATAATGAACATGGGGAGGAGGAATGTTTCACAAGAGATGATCCAAATGCTAATATCCCATCCACCGAAGAGTTGGTCAAAACCTTCAGCATTGATAGTTATCCTGTGAGAATGTAGTGCGATGGTGATACCAATTTAATTGGTGATTTTGTGGTTAAGTATGTCATGGGAAAATCTTTCAATGCTTTTAGAAAAATACTTCAAAAATAAAAATTGGATGTTTATTTCAGGGACAACTGCTTTGGGAAATATCTTGATTTATCGGAGGACAACAATACTCGTTTCCAAATGAAAATGGTCTACGATATTCTCAAGCGTAGGTTTATGTATAAAAACAAATATAAGATGGATGAGGTGTGAATAAATTACTGTGGCATGCCTGTTTGTTTTGGTTGGAAAGAGTTTTCCATAGTTACTGGATTAAAATATTATCCCCCTTCTCCTTCTCAAGTTGTACCTATTCTAACCCAAAAAAACACCCCACACACCCAAAAAGGAAAAGGCAATTCCAGTGATCGTGATGATCTTATGTCTTGTTAGTCCGGACTTCAAAAACAAAAATTTGATAGAAGCATTGAAAGGTATAAGAATTTCAAAGAAGCACAAGCAATCATTGTGTTTGGTTTGGTTTGTACATAATATTCTTTGGGCGAGAGACGTTAACAATAACATACCACTTGGTTTAATAAAGCTCTCCGAGGATCTTGAGGCATTTAACATCTATCCTTGGGGTTATGAAAGCATCAAAATAAATGTCAAATATTTATTGACTCCATTAACGCCAAAGACAGTCAACTTATATGGATTTCCATGGGCTTTCATGGTAAATATTTATTTTATTATGATAAGATTTATATTTTTATTCAATAATTCTTTTGATTTATTGGCGTTATTTCATAGGCTTGGGCATTTGAAGTCATTCTTTATTTGAAACTACAAGTGAACTACCAGGAAGAAGCTTCATGTCTAAGAATCCTGAGATGGTTGTCAGCCAAAACTGATAAAAATGCAAAATTTCTTGATCTCTTCAACCCTCCGAAGGAAGTAGTAAGTCTATTTCTAATTAAGTTTTTGTTTTAATTAATGATATTTTTAAATGATTTCACCATCATTCTAATATATGTACTGATTTAATTTAGATTGTTCATCCTTGGCTTGTTCCGACCAATCGAGAGTTGAAGATGTCAATTTTTCATACTTTACGGTCAGTGCAAACTTTATCAAACCCTAAGATCATTGATCGAATAAAAAAGGAATTATTTGGAGAAATAGCCATCAAAAGAAAAATAATTTTGGAACAACGAAATACCAACATCATGCAATTGCAATGACTCAATTAAAATTGTAGTTGATCCTATGAACTCATCCCTAATTCTAGCTTAATAAATTTAATATTATCTTAATAATAAGTTAATATAAATTGTTTCAACTCAGATTGATTGATTGACGACTCAGGTTTGGAGGAACTCAATACCAACATCATGCAATTGCAACGACTCAATTGAAATTATAGTTGACCCTATAAACTCATCCCTAGTTCAAGATTAATGAATTTAATATTAACTTAATAAGTTAATATCAATTGTTTCAACTCAGATTAATCGATTGACGACTCAGGTCGGGAGGAACGTAATACCAATATCATACAATTGCAATGACTCGATTGAAATTATAGTTAACCCTATGAAATCATCCCTAGTTCTAGCTTGATGAATTTAATATTAGATTAATAATAAGTTAATATGAATCATTTCAACTCAGATTGATCGATTGACAACTCAGGTCGGGAGTAACGCAATACCAATATCATGCAATTACAACGACTCAATTGAAATTATAATTGACCCTGTGAACTTATCCATGTTTTAGCTTTATGAATTTAATATTACCTTAATAATAAGTTAATATGAATTATTTCAACTCAGATTGATCGATCGACGACTCAGGATGGGAGAAACGCAATACCAACATCAAACAATTGCAATGACTCAATTGAAATTGTATTTGACCCTATGAAATAATCCCTAGTTATAGCTTGATGAATTTAATATTAGCTTAATAATAAGTTTATATCAATCATTTCAACTTAGATTGATCGATTGACGACTCAGGTCGGGAGAAACGTAATACCAATATTATGCAATTGCAATAACTCAATTTAAATTATAGTTGACCCTATGAGATCATCCTTAGTTATATCTTGGTGAATTTAATATTAGCTTAATACAAGTTAATAAGAATCATTTCAACTTAGATTGATCGATTGACGGCTCGGGTCGGAAGGAACGCAATACCAATATCATCAATTGCAAAGACTCAATTAAAATTGAAGTTGACCGTATGAACTCATCCCTAGTTATAGCTTGATGAATTTAATATTAGCTTAATAATAAGTTAATATTTGTCGTTTCAACTCAGATTGATCGATTGACGACTCAGGTCTGGAGGAACGTAGTACCAATATCATGCAATTGCAATGACTCAATTGAAATTGTAGTTGAAGCTATGAACTCATCCATATTTATAGCTTTATGAATTTAATATTATCTTAATAATAAGTTAATATGAATCATTTCAACTCAGATTGATCGATTGACGATTCAAGTCGGGAGGAACGCAATACCAACATCATGCAATTACAATGACTCAATTGAAATTGTAGTTTACCCTATGAACTCATCCCTAGTTCTTTATTGATGAATTTAATATTAGCTTAATAATAAGTCAATATGAATCATTTCAACTCAGATTGATCGATTGACGACTCAGGTCGGGAGGAACACAATACCAATATCATGCAATTGCAATGACTCAATTGAAATTGTAATTGATCCTATGAACTTATCCCTAGTTCTAGCTTGATGAATTTAATATTATCTTAATAATAAGTTAATATGAATCATTTCAACTCAGATTGATCGATTGACGATTCAAGTCGGGAGGAACGCAATACCAACATCATGCAATTACAATGACTCAATTGAAATTGTAGTTTACCCTATGAACTCATCCCTAGTTCTTTATTGATGAATTTAATATGAGCTTAATAATAAGTTAATATGAATCATTTCAACTCAGATTGATCGATTGACGACTCAGGTCGGGAGGAACGAAATACCAACATCATGCAATTGCAATGACTCAATTAAAATTGTAGTTGACCCTGTGAACTCATCCCCAGTTCTAGCTTGATGAATTTAATATTACCTTAATAATAAGTTAATATTAATCCTTTCAAATCAGGTTAATCGATTGACGACTCAAGTCGGGAGGAACGCAATACCAATATCATGCAATTGCAATGACTCAATTGAAGTTGTAGATGACCCTATGAACTAATCCCTAGTTCTAGCTTGATGAATTTAATATTAGCTAAAAATTAAGTTAATATGAATCATTTCAACTCAAATTGATCGATTGACAACTCAGTTCGGGAGAAACGCAATACCAACATCACACAATTACAACGACTCAATTGAAATTGTAGTTGACACTGTGAACTCATCCATGTTCTAGATTGATGAATTTAATATTACCTTAATAATAAGTTATTATGAATTATTTCAACTCAGATTGATCGATTGACGACTTAGGTCGGGAGTAACGCAATACCAGCATCATGCAATTACAACGACTTAATTAAAATTGTAGTTGACCCTGTGAACTCGTCCATGTTCTAGATTGATGAATTTAATATTACCTTAATAATAAGTTAATATGAATTATTTCAACTCATACTGATCGATAGACGACTTAGGTCGGGAGAAACGCAATACCAACATCAAGCAATTGCAATGACTCAATTGAAATTGTATTTGACCCTATGAACTCATCCCTAGTTCTACCTTGATGAATTTAATATTAGCTTAATGATAAGTTAATATGAATTTTTTCAACTTAGATTGATCGATTGACGACTCAGGTCGGGAGAAACATAATACCAACATTATGCAATTGCAACGACTCAATTTAAATTATAGTTGACCTTATGTGCTCATCCTTAGTTATAGCTTGGTGAATTTAATATTATTTTAATACAAGTTAATAAGAATCATTTCAACTTAGATTGATCGATTGACAACTCGGGTCGGAAGGAACGCAATACCAATATCATCAATTGCAACGACTCAATTAAAATTGTAGTTGATCCTATGAACTCATCCCTAGTTATAGCTTGATGAATTTCATATTATCTTAATAATAAGTTAATATGAGTCATTTCAATTAAGATTGATCGATTGATGACTCAGGTCTGGAGGAACGCAGTACCAATATCATTCAATTGCAATGACTCAATTGAAATTGTAGTTGAACCTATGAACTCATACATAGTTATAGCTTGATGAATTTAATATTATCTTAATAATAAGTTAATATGAATCATTTCAACTCAGATTGATCGATTGACGACTCAGGTCGGGAGTAATGCAATACCAATATCATGTAATTGGAATGACTCAATTAAAATTGTAGTTGACCCTATGAACTCATTCCTATTTATATATTGATGAATTTAATGTTAGCTTAATAATAAGTCAATATGAATCGTTCCAACTCAGATTGATCGTTTGACTACTCAGGTCGGGAGGAACACAATACCAATATCATGCAATTGCAACGACTCAATTGAAATTGTAGTTGATCCTATGAACTTATCCCTAGTTCCATCTTGATGAATTTAATATTAGCTTAATAATAAGTTAATATGAATCATTTCAACTCAGATTGATCGATTGACGATTCAAGTCGGGAGGAACACAATACCAATATCATGCAATTACAATGACTCAATTGAAATTGTAGTTTACCCTATAATCTCATCCCTAGTTCTATATTTATGAATTTAATATGATCTTATTAATAAGTTAAAATGAATTATTTCAACTCAGATTGATCGATTGACGACTCAGGTCGGGAGGAACGCAATACCAACATCATGCAATTGCAATGACTCAATTGAAATTGTAGTTCACCCTATGAACTCATCCCTAGTTCTAGCTTGATGAATTTAATATTATCTTAATAATAAGTTAATATTAATCCATTCAACTCAGGTTGATCGATTGACGACTCAAGTTGGGAGGAACTTAATACCTATATCATGCAATTGCAATGACTCAATTGAAGTTGTAGTTAACCCTAGGAACTCATCCCTAGTTCTAGATTGATGAATTTATTATTAGCTTAATAATAAGTTAATATGAATCATTTCAACTCAAATTGATCGATTGACAACTCAGTTCGGGAGAAACGCAATACCAACATCACGCAATTGCAACGACTCAATTGAAATTATAGTTGATACTATGAACTCATCCCTAGTTATAGCTAAATCAATTGCAAAGAAATCTATTGCCACAAATTACTTATTTGTTGTAAATTATCAAATATTCATCTGCATCTGTTGCAACAGATGACTGAGTTATTGGAAATTTTCAAACAAATATTGATATCTGTTGCAATAAATTACCTATCTATTGTAAATTATCAAATAGACATTTGCATCTGATGCGACAAATGACTAAATTGTTGGAAATTTTCAAACAGATATTGTTATCTGTTGCAACAAATGACGTATCTGTTTAAAGATCTCATTTTTATTTTAAAGTAATTTTCCGTTTGAAATAAAAAAGATAAAATACTAAGACGGTAAAATATATTTCTTGGATAACTCAAAAATCTCTTCCTTGAGTTGTTATATCTTGTCTTTTCAATGTCACTCATCTCCTCGTACCCCTCAAAGTTATTAATGAATATTTAAACCCATCTCTAGAAATATCTCTCCTTCAGTCATAAATTAATTCAACTCTTTTTTTCTCTCTCCTCTTTAGGGTTATCACAACTGTCTCCTTTTTTTCTCTCCTCTTTCTCTTGAGGATCCTTTCGGATCTCAACTGATCTATATCTTTTCTCGACTAAAATTGTTGTTTTGATCCCCTTGCTTTTGATATTGCGAGTATTGTTTACTATTTCTCTTTCCTTCTCGTCTTCTTATTTGCATGTTATTTAAATTAGTTATTTACATCTATTTTTTTATTTAATTATTCATTATCCATATCCTATTTATTGAAAAAATTGAAGGAAAGGTGACTTTTAAGTCTTGAATGGACGAACCGTTGTTTTTATTAAAATATGCAAAAAAATAATCTGTTAGGAAAACTTTAAAGCCTTGTTGGCATTATCATATTTTAAAATATATTTTATTTGTTTCTTTGTTGTTGATGCAGTTATTGATATTGTTGGTGGGGTTGGTGTTGTTGATACATGTGGTGTTAGTGTTGTTGATTGTGTAGGAACAAATGGTGTTGTTTCTTTATTGTTGAAGTTGTTGATGTTGGTGTTGATGGTATTGCAACAGATTCCCTAACTATTGCAACTGATGGATTAGCTGTTGGAATAAATCCAATAGTTATTGCAACAGATGCCATATCTGTTACAACAGATGAAACAATTGTTGGGACAAATCAAACCACTAGCAAGGCCGGTTTGATTTACTCCAACAGATTCACCATCTGTTGCAATAAATTCCCCATCTATTATAATAGATACATAGCCTGTTATAACAGATTGCCCATCTGTTGAACAAATGGGGAATCTGTTAAATAGATGGGGAATTTGTTGCAATAAATAGCGAATCTATTGCTACAGATGGGGAATCTCTTGCAACAGATGGGTCAGCTATTGAACAGATATTGAAATGTGTTGTATTTATTCAATTTTGTGTTACTTTTTTTAAAAAAATTATGCAGACTTCAATTGTAATGTTCTTTCTTGTTTGACATCAATTGTTTTTTCTCTTATTTGTAGATATAAGGAAGTGAAAGTTGATTAATTTTTGCTCGACCAACACAAAAGGCTACAATAAAGATGGGTTCGAAGGAATAAGCTGCTTGCAGATGGAACCACTTCATATGTGAAAGGTATGTATTACTGATCATGTTATCGTGAAAACACACATAGAGTACACTGATTTTACGAATGCTATTTTTTACCGATTAGGCATTGATCATTCAAACAAGATATCTGCAATTTTATAGTTAAGTTTGATAGGTCCGAAGTGATAAGGCTGAGGGATCATGAATATGGTTCTGATACCTTGTTACGATTTAATGAAGGTTGTTGGTAATATTTATGTGTGAAGTTTTGTGAAGGGATCAAGTTTTGGTGGCATTGTAAAAAAGATGCAATAGTGATAGGACTAATTTTAAGGGTTCAATGGACTTTTAAAAGGCCTCCGAAGCGTCACACTGATGCAACCAAGAACAAAAATCAATATAATTATTACCCTAACCCAAATTTATATGATTAGGTTGCTTAGGGTGATGATTATATACCAGAAGGTACGGTAGGAGAATACCTGTGAGGGAAAAGGGGAGTTGATGAATATTATATCATTTGAGACCTAATTGAAATTGAAACATAGGGTAGCAAGCAAGGAGCGTGTAGTGAATCTGGATGATGAAATTGACTTAAAGCATGAGAAATCTGAATCAAGTGCAAATATAAAAGTGTATCCAAAAATGAAATCCGCCAGTCGTCTCTCTCAAAGAAAAATAGTACAGCTGGCCAATTTGCTAAGGAACTGCGACTAGTTAGCATGGTCGTAATGATCACCTACAGATAAAATAATAAAACACAAAGAAAGAAACTTTGTAGGCACCGAGGGTTGAAATGATGTACAGTAAATCAAGAAAACTTACGCCAAGAACTTCTGAAGTTAAAATAAGGAATCAAGCCAAGGCAATAATTTCTGAATTTAAAATTGCATCCCACGCCTTCTTGTTTGTGGTTTCGATCAGGTCAGTTGCAGTAAAAAGAAAAAGGCTTGACCTGCTATTGACCTGATCGAAACTATAAACAAGAAGGCATGGGATGCAATTTAAAATACAAAAATTATCGCTTTGGCTTGCTTTCTTATTTTAACTTCAGTTGTTCTTGGCACAAGTTTTCTTGACTTACTGTGCATCATTTCACCCCAGTGCCCACAAAGCTGCTTTCTTGGTGTTTTTTTATTTTCTCTATAGGTGATCATTTCAACCATACTAACTAGTCACAGTTCCCTAGAAAAGTGGACAACTGCACTATTTTTCTTTGAGAGAGACGACAAATGGATTTTCATTACTGGATACACTTTTATATTTGCACTTGATTCAGATTTCTTATGTTTTAATTCATTTTCATCGGCCAGATTCACTAGAAGTTCCTTGCTTACTACCTTATGTTTCCTTTTTAATTAGTTCCCAAATGATATGGTCTTTCATCAACTCCTCTTTACCTCGCAGGTATTCTTCTACGACTTCTTCTGGCGTGTAATCATCTTCTCGGACTACCCATCCATATAAATTTGGGCCAGGGGAATTTCTATTGGTTTTCCGTTCTTATTTTTTGCAGTGGGAGGTTTCGCTAGGAGTCCAATGCAACCTTAAAGTTAGTCCAATCGCTATTGCATCTCTGCAATGACACCAGATATTGATCCATTCTCAAAACTTGACACGTATAAACATGAGTAACAACTGTCATTAATTCATAATAGGGTATCGACACCATCTTTATGGCCCCTCAGACTTATCAATTCAAACCTATCAAACTTAACTGTACAATGCCGGATCTTGTTTGAATGATCAATGCCTAATCGATTAAAAGCTGCATTCACAAACTCATTGTACTTTATGTGTGTTGTCCTGATGACCTTATCAGTAATACATAACTCCCACACATGAATGTGGATCATCCATCTACACATACCTTATTCTTCCTAGCCCATCTATGGCTTAATTTGAATAAATAGATTACTAACCTGTTGCAACAGATGACATATCTGTTAAAATTATCAAACAATTATAGACATAGGTTACAAAAGACGATCAATCTGTTGCAACATATGACATATCTGTTGGAAATAATCAAACAAATATATACATTTTTTGCAACAGATTGTCAATATGTTGTAAATTATCAAACATATAGAATATATTTTGCAACAGGTTACCCATCCGTTAGATTTATTTTAAAGCAATTTTCCTTTCTTTCCGATATACAAAAAATATAAAATATTGTATTTAGATCCATTTTTTTAATTTACGTATTTGAAAAGTCACCTGTTTTATTTAATTAAGAGATGTAATTATACATAACTCCACTTTTAGATATGGCTGATTCGGATTTGGACAAGGTGATTTTTCTCGACTCCTTGCGGGAACTTAAAAGGCAGATTCATGAACTTCGATAGGAGTTGGGCGCCATAAGAGTAAGGCTGAGGAGGGCCTTGTTGCTGTCGGATGACGATTGGCCAGTTGACAACAACAACAACAGCAACAACAGCAACAACAACAACAACAACAACAATAATAATAATAATAATAATAATTAGGTTATGTTTTTTCTTTTAGCTTATGTATTTTCTTTTGTTATATCGGATCTACCTAAGGGAGGAACCTAATGCATGCTTTATTATTTATTGTATATAATGAATTCAAAAATCTATGTTTGGTCAACTTTTGATTTTTAATTCTCATTTAATATTTAATTTTTATTTTGCCTATTCCTTATTCTCAATATGTCGATGGTTGGAGGCAGGGATTGAGCGTTTGTGGCAAAGGATGGACCATATGTTGCAACAGTTGGTTAATCTGTTGCGACGGATGGATCATATTTTGTAACAGACGGTTATTAATAAAAAAGGGTTATTGTTATTGAGAAGGTGAAAAGTCATGACTTTTCGATTATTTAATATGAAAAATGATTTGTAAATAAATAATAAAAAAATAAATGATAAACACAATTTATAACCGTAAAAAAATAGTTTTTTAATTTTAATAAATAATGTTAATATTAAATAGGCAACAAGTCGTGACTTTTCACCATTTTTATTTTTAAATCTATTTTTGTAATTTATTTATCATATAATAAAAAAGTCACCACTTTGGATTAATTAAGGTATATGATGATTGTTAAAAAAGAGGTGAACAATCATGACATTTTATCTAACACATTCAAAGTAGCTGATGAATCAAATTACCTATCTGTTGCGACTGATGAATCAGCTGTTAGAAGAAATAAAAAAAGCTACTTCAACAGATGGTCCATCTAACAGATGTCTCATCTGTTGCACACATAGACCATATGTTGCAACATAGTGCAACATATGGACATCTTTTGCAACAGGTCAATGAAAATAATTGTTATTAAAAGAAACGATTATTGAAAAGGTGAGAAGTCTTCGATTATTTAATTGAGAAAAAATATTATTTAATTTTAAGAACTAATTAATATTAAGAAGCTGAAAAATCATGACTTGTCACAATAATCAAAAAGTCACCAGCTTGATTTAATCAAGTCATTTCTTTTCACAGAAAACAAAAAGTCATAAATGATAAACACAATTTATAACCGTAAAAATAATTATTTAATTTGAATAATTGATGTTAATATTAAATGGGTGACAAGTAGTGACTTTTCACCATTTTTGTTTTAAATTTATTTTTTTAATTTATATAATAAAAAAGTTACCAATTTAGATTAACGAAAGTATATGATGATTATTAAAAGACGGTCCCCCAAGAGATGGTCCATCTGTTGCATTAGCTGTAGACATCTGACGCAATAGATAATCAGTCTATTGCAACAGATAGATTATATGTTGGACAAATGGTCCATTTATTACAGCAGATGATATATCTGTTGCCACAGATGGGTTATCTGATGCAACAAATATATAATCTGTTGCCACAACTCAATCAATGGTTATTATTAAAATAAAGTTATTGAAAAGGTGAAAAGTCTTCGATTATTTAATTGAGAAAAAAGTTATTTAAATTTAAGAATTAATTTAGTTATTCATTTTACTACTCTCTATTTATTTCTTGCATCTTGTCTTTCATATTACATCTTCAACCACTTTCTCTTCAAAGACCAGATACCTTTTCCCTGACTCTGGTAAGTTTTTTTCTTTCTTTTTGTGTAAATCTACCCAATTGGTAGTAGACATTGTATTATATTTGTACTTTTTTCTTTACTTGTGTTTTTATATTTTTTGTCAATTTATGCGTGTTCTAGATATGGTTGATCCTGTCTAGGACATTGCTGCAACACCGTGCGGAAATTTTAGAGGCAGGTTAATGACCTGCAGTGGGAGTTGGGTGTTGTGAGAGAAAGGATGCTCCGAGAGATTCGCAGGTTGAGAAGGGCCCTGCTGCTGCTAGTTTACGCTTGGCCTGCTGGCAATAATAATAATGATGATGATGATAATAATAATTAGGTTATATTTCTTTTAGCGTATGCATTTTTTTTTATTTATATCCTATCTACTTACCTAATGTACTTTGTTTTTGTTTAATGAAAAGTTTATGTTTCTGTCTGTTTCTTCTTCTCAAAAAACATGTCGACGATTGGACGTAAGGAACAATTTTGAATTCAGTAGAAATAGCAAGAGTTTTGAGTTCTTTCAATAGATGGACCATCTGTTAAAACATATTAGTTATCTTTTAGTTTTTGGTAAGAGTTGTTTTGTGTTGTTCCAAACAGATTACTCCTCTATTGCAATAGATTACTCCTTTGTTGCAACAGATAACTCATCTATTGCAACAGATAACTAGTCTGTTGCAATAGATAACTCATATGATGTAATAGATAACTCATATATTACAATAGATAACTAGTCTGTTGCAATAGATAACTCGTCTGATGCAATAGATAACTAGTCTGTTGCAACAGATAACTCGTCTGTTACAACATATAACCCTTATGTTCGATTCATATTATAGGCACTATAGAACCATAAACATGAATCCAACATATGAGTCTTTCGTTATAATAAAAGACTCATCTGTCGCAACAGATGAGTGATCTGTTTAAATAGATGGGTCTTTATAGGATTCGTGAACGAGTTCTATCCATTGTTGAAAAAATAGCAGTAACAGTTTACCCAGATGACAAATTTAACTAAAAATCATAATTGTACTTACCAAAGTCACCTATGAAGTAATGCCAAAGTGATGTACGGAACAAAATTTGACCTAGAAAATGGTCAAGTAGCAGCAGTATCGGTAAAAACAACAACAATGATCGACAAGAAGAAGATGAGGATGTTAATGAAGTAGAAGATGATGATAATGAAGCAGAAGATGACGAATAAAGCAACAACAACAATGAACAACAAAAATCGCGAAGAGAGAAAAGAATAACGAATGAGAAGAGAGAGAAACACACCTTTTTTCCTCGGTTTTCTGTTATATTAGTTTAATATTTGGATCAAAGTGTAAATTTAGAAACTCATGGGCTATTTTCAAACTTTCCCAACTTTCTTAATCCACAATAAAGTAATTGTCACATCCACTCAATTATTAAAACTTGAGTCACCTACACCTCATTTTCAAACTCTTTTGTCACTTTTAACTAAATGCTTCGGGTAACTTGGCTAGATAACCACTTTTAAACTCAATTAGTTATTTAGCCACAAGTTTTAAAGTATCACATAAATAGAGTGTGTTTGGTATGAAGGAAAATATTTTTTAAAAAATATTTTTTAATTTTCTCACGTTTAATTGGCTTGTAAAATGTTTTTTAAATTAATTTATTTTCCTTAAATATAAGAAAAATGACTTCCCTTCAAAAAGTAAGGAAAACATTTTTCAAAAACTCTCTTTCAACCTCATTCTCAAGTTGAAATGTTCATACAATTCCTAAAATCACCCACCCTTATCCCAACACTTAATCCTACCCTGACACCCAATCTCCTACCATTCCCACCCCAACCACCCAAATACAAAAAACATATTTAGATTTTTTAAAAAATATTTCAAATATTTTTCTTACCCCATCCTCTATCCCGACCACCACCCCTACTAGTCCCCTCCAAAAAAATACTTAATTTTTTAAAAATAAATTCAAAGTTTTTTCTTACCCTATCCCCTACCCAGTCCCTACCCATACCAACCCCCCTTCTCTAAAAAAAATAATTTTTTAAAAAATTTCAATTAATTTTCTTACCCCACCCCTCCTCCTCCTAGTCGTCGCCCCTACCCTCCACCCAGCCACCCCCCAAAAAATATTAATTTTTTTCAAAAAAAAAAACTCAAAATTTTTTCCTTACCCCACCCATACCACCTATTTTGACCCTCCCCCCTACACACATACACACCAGACCCCTCCTAAAAAAAGATTTAATTTTAAAATTTATTTTTTAAAAAATATTTAAATTTTTTTTCTTACCTACCCTTCTTATCCTATTCGTTCTCATTATTTTTTATTAAATATATAAATAATTTTAGAAAATATTTTTCTATTTGCATAACAAATACAAGAATATAAATAAGAAACAACTTATTTTTCTAGAAAATATTTTTCTCCTCCATTTTGAATACACCCTAAAAAGTATTTTTCGGAGTCAAATTATTTTTATAAAAAATATTTTCTACTCTTTAGCTAAACACTAAATGTATTTTCTGAAAAATATTTTTTCATTCACCAACCAAACACTAGAAAATATTTTCCACTCACCAACCAAACATAAGAAAATAAGTAAGAACGCCCATACTCACTATTCTGACATTACTCTTACCCCCATCCTATTCTTATTTTTTTTAATTCCAAAGTTTATAATTACACAAAAAATCTCCTTCCCAATCATCAACCATTTAATATCCTACATTTAATATTAATTTAAAATAAATAAAAAGAAAAAGCAAAAAATATCGATAAAAAAATGTCTGCAAGAAGCTTCACTGCCAAAAGTCATTTTTTTCCCAAGAGAAAACCCAATCACTCTCGATATTTTGGTGAAATTCCAATGTTTCGTTGCCAAATCTGGTGTTTGAAAGTCATTTTCATCCCAACTTTCAATATTTCTCGCAATAGAGCTCGTTTCACCCCAAAATTTTGTGTTCAGTATTTTTTGCAAAAGCTTCATCTTTTCTAATTTCTTCACCAAAAGGTAAATCCTACAGCTTCTAAACTAGTCCAGTTATACTTGAGGATCCATTATTGCAGCTGAGGTCGATTTTGGTAAGCCATTGCTTAGTCCTTATTTTTGAACTATCACCGACCCATTGAGAGTTAATAGACCTAGAAATCAACAGTGTTTTCAGAATGTCTCTAGTTGAAATGGTTGTAGTTGGTGGTGATCTCATGGGTGAGTAGGGTGAGACTTCAAAATGTTGGAATTGAAAGTCTTAGTCCAAGCAATCTGTATCTATTTTTCTACATCGCAATAGTTCGTCCGATGATATGATTAATAGAGTAATTGAATACAGAGAATTATCTTGTGATCGCATGGACATTATAATTAATTATTTAATGAATAAAAGGTAAAAATTACATCCCGCATTCATAAAGAATGACAAACAAGTGGCAATGTATGTTTTGGCCATTTTTGCATCGAAGGGTTGGAAAACATTATTTTAAACTTTTTAAACTATTTTAAAATCTTAAAGAAAAGTTCACAACAATTTAAGAAATTACAGAGCCGCCACTTGATTTTTTGAGAAAAGATCAAGAAAAACTAAAAATATTTCTTAAAAGATTCAAAACAGAAAAGTCTTTTTAAGTTTAGAAATTCCAAGTGGTTCCTATTAATACTCTTGGAAGGTTGTTAAGGCACCAAGAGTATCCACTAACTTACGGTTATTCGGACTATTTGAAAATAACTTATTTTGACTAACTTTAAAAAGGGAAATTGTTTTTTTAAAAGAAAACGATTAAGGAAACCGTCCAGCTAGTGTTTTTAAGAGGGTGGTAACCATTCTTAGTTTAGCTAGAAGTATTCATCCCTATTTCCATCTTCAGCTAGTGTGCTAGTACCAAAGTTTAGAAGTAATAGTCGGGATAGGGTGCCAGGCTCCAAAATCTAGGGTAGCGTGAGCAGTGGTTGTACCCATCCACTTTGCGGAGAATGTGGGAGAAATCACCTAGGTGTGTGTGGAGCTGGCAGTGATGTATATTTTGGATGTGGTCATCCAAACCACAAGATGCAGTAGTGTAGAGTAATAGCTCAGAGGAGAAAGTATTTGCGCCAATAAATTCAGTCCAACAATCCTCCAGTTCCATCTGGACGCCCGACTCAGCAGGGCGCCACTTCCAGTGCCACCAATGGTCAACTTCAGAACATACTTTATGAACTCCAGGATCGGCATGACCAGGAAAGTTCTCCTAATGTAGTTACAGGTAAGTTAAAGGCCTTTCATATTCTTGTGTATGTTTTACTAGACCCTGGAGTTTCACTTTCATATATCTCGACTTCAGCGTCAAACCCAAAATATTAACAAAGTCCTTCTCAGTATCTACCTCAGTATATAAATCTATCATATCCAGGCGGGTATACTGAAATTACCTGGTTACAGTATCCCAGCAAACTACTTTAGTAGATTTCACAAATAGAGTCATTCAGTTTAAGTTTCTCGTTGAACTAGTCATTGAATGAAGGGGTAGTACCTCAGTTCTTAGGAGTCAGACGTGTTTCTAGATTCATTCTTAGAATCCTATGATAGCATATAATCTTGAATTAGAAGTATGAAACCAGGAGTTTGGCAACAGTAGCAGAGTTAGGATAGTGTTATCTAAATTCGAGCAGATTATTTCATGGGGGCTAGTTGTATGAAAGGTGAATTAGTAAGCTTGAAGCAGTGTATGCAAGAATTTAGGTTTGTTGATTCAAAACATATATTGTGGATGTGATATTTGTAGGCTAAGATGAAAGTATTATGGTTAGTAAAGATTTGGAGATATCCGTATTATGTGTTAGAATCTATGTTTGAATTTTTGAAGGTTGAGCTAATAGTTGAAAATTCTAAGTCAATTTTAAGTTGTTACATGATGATTGTTGGGTATATAGAGGGCTAAGAATTGTATCTCAGAAGAAAGAACCAACAACAAGTTTATCATTATCGGGTATAGTCATTCAAGGTGAGGTTACCAGTTATGCGTAGTATTATACCCCAGATTCTACAGAAAAGTGGTGGATGTTCAGTTTAGAGATGTTGATTAAGTAGTTCCCAGACTTAGAATAATGTCTTTAAGCTAAAGGGGAGATGATAGAACAAGTAACCAAGTCAGGCTCTCAGATTCTAGTAGTAATGCTAGTGTATTGTAGAACATCAGTAGGGAAGGAAGATGCCCATCCCATTCTTATGCAATAAGTTTTATTCAGTACTAACAGTAGGTACCAAATCATGGGTTAGCTTGTGGTCATTCGGGATACTAAGCACCGTGTGGTTACCAGGGTGTATTTCTGGGTTGTTACAAACTTGGTATCAAAGCCTAAGGTTTCAAAGTGTCCTAGGGAGTCTAAAAACTGCATTGATTATATTTTAGTGCATGGGTGTGAAGCACGCCACATTTATGGACAAGAGGCTACAAGATATTTTAGGAAAAGTTTCCCTTCTTTCAGTATTCATTTCATGCGAAAGAGCATGATCTCTATTTAATCTCTCTTTCTAATTCATCCTCTATTCTGTTACTGACCATGCCTCCTAGAAAGAATAACAGAAGAAGGAATGGGAATCAGCCCGCGCCTCCGCCCATTCAGGATGATCCCCTGAATAAGCATGTTTCTCATGAAGAGTTTAGAGATGCCTTCACTACCTTATCTCACTTAGTAGCATCTCAAAACAAATAGCTAGCTGCTATCCCATCTATTCCAGTGGACAATACCACCACAACTAGGACTAGAGACTTCACCCGGAAGAATCCTCCTTTATTTTTTAGTATCCAAGTTCAATGAGGATCCTGTAACGCCCCAAAATTGGGTCCCGAGATGTCACATGGTGGTTAGGGGCATAAGTGACCCTAAGCTAACCCTTCTACTGGCATAACTCATAAGTAACTAAATAAAATTATCAAGTCTACATGAGATCAGCGAAAACATAGAACTTATCTGAACTTGATCAATACAATTATGAACGTTACAAGGTTACAACTTTACTTTTACAAATGAAACTGAAACTGAATACATCAAATTCTACTGACTGTCTATGAAGACTCTACTGGTACTGACTTCAGATAGATGGGTCATGACTCCCAACTACCTAATATCAATACGACTAAAGTAAGAAAATACGATACTCCTCGAACTGTATAACTAACTCAAGCCCTCGAATCAAAATAACTCATCACCTGCTGACTGGAAGCTGCAAACTGACTGAATGTGGTATCTGTGCTATAACTTGTACCTACATTATAAGGCACTGTAGAATATAGAAATATATGGAGGCCAGTACTTTAAACAATGTACTGAGTATGTGGGGGTGCAGTGAAACATTATAAATAATATCATAAATGATTACTAAAATCATGCATGCTGACGATAACGACTTTCTTTGCTTGAATTAATTGAAATATATTCCTTGAAACTCATAATTAGTAATACAAGCATTATATATCTCATAAATCATTATACTCAACTCAAACTCTTTAAATCATGATTTAGAGTGACTCGGTAACTCATGAAACTTGAACTCTTATAGACTTGGGAGTTTCTTATAACCGATATGACTACACCATGTGAGCCGCATGGAGTCCAACGTTTTGCCCTCCTAAGGAGAGAACCCCATATTGACGGGGGTGTTGTACTCTTACCAGGGAGTACAAACTCAATCTCATTATCACAACCCCATAGTCGACCTCTGGCCCACAATTATCAACATCAATCCTATGGTGGTACATAGTTTTGGGGAAATACCACATTTCTCGCTCGGTGCTAAATACTCCTCCCAGACTCAGCTCAGAACGCGTTAGGAAGTCCACCTTAATTAATATAAACTCATAGATCTATTATAAAGACCAAAACATAATTATATATCTCATCTGTAAATCATAAACATCTTGTGGATTCCTACCTCGACTCAACTCAACACAATCTTTCTCAACATCAAGTACATTTGCTTTTTGAATCATTTTCAAATATCAATATCTTCAAGGAAACATCATAGGACTCATTCTTGACTCTCAAGCTCAAATATCAATATATATATATATATATATATATATATATATATATTCAATAATAAAACTTCTCGTAGAAAAGCTTAAATCATGACTCTTATCTCAAATCATTCGGAAATCATCAACTCATTATAACAATATTCAACTCATGGTATAAGTTCTCAATTTAAGGAATAAAATGATGAAATAGTCATGTGTATCAATCTTAATTTACTCAAATATCATAAATCGTTAATAAAGTAATTTGGGTGTAAACCCACTTTGCAAAGTCATGGATTTCAATAGAAGAAATTAAATCTTTGGGCACAAGAACGAAAGAAGTGTTCTTGTTCAAACCCCACATACCTTGAATTATAAATTTGAGAATAAGAGACTTGATTGGAACTTCTTTCTCGCACTTTTAGGCTAAGATTCTTGATGCCTTTTACTAGGAAAGCTTGATTCTTGAACCACTTGGAGAAATCTATGGGAGATTCTTGAATTTCTTAGAAGAAGATTGGAGTTTTTTGGGTCTTGGAAGAAAACCCTAGCTTCTAGAGAATTCTTTGAGAGATTGGAGAGAAATAAGAGAAAATGATCTTCCCTTTATTACTTGGATATATTTATAATACCAAAATGGGCGTAAAATACCAAAATGCCCTTTTGAAAAAGCTGAAATTCGCTAATCGAGGCCTGTGACGGTCGACCTGACGGTCCGTCAGAGGGACTGACGGTCCACCAAGTCGTCCGTCACTCGAGCAACAAAACTGGGATGTTCTGCCTCAGAGTGACGGTCTAAGTGATGGTCCATCAGGAATCTGACGGTCCACCAGATCGTCCGTCACTCGGGGGCCAAAAATAGAACATTTTGCATCGACCTGACGGACCCCTTGACGGTCCGTCAACTATTTGACGGTCCACCACTTTGGCTGTCACACGATGACCAAAAAGAGGGGTCATTACCTTGGATTTATGGGACACTTAACGGTCCACCAAGGACTTGGCGGTACGTCAGGTCCACCGTTAGGCCTGGGCGATTCCGATATTATTTAGTAAGACGGCCATAACTCCCCCGTCCGATGTCGTATTTCGATGAAATTTATATCGATGGAAAGGTTATTCAATGCTCTACATGACAAAAAGTAGAAATTAGAGAAATTATATACAGTTCTATCATCATTCACTTTGGAAGTCATTTCCATATACTCAGAAGATGGATTTAGACTCAAGGAATAATCGAGGTATTATAATATCTCCTCCTTGGAAACATTCGTCCTCGAATGTTGCTAGTTTTGCCAAGAACACAGATATAACAAAAGATGCATAGCTGAAACATCTTGCTAATATGAATTTATATCTTTCTAAGCTTTGGAGTACTTTGCTGAATGTATAACTCGTGGTGAGAATAGCTATACCATTGGATCCGAGACTAGAAAATAATAGAATAAAGGACAACTATAATTCTCAACTAAGTCTGAGCTGGTTTGCCTTTTGCTTATAATAAAGAGCGGGCTCATGCTGAGAGTTTAGGATTCACTTGATGTGATCAGGGTGCAGTCGTACTTATAGACTGCGAAGTGATAATTTATGCAAGCGTAGGTCACAAGGAGCAAGGCTAAAATTCTACAATGGGTATTACATTGTCTAGGTTAGAATACTTGGAAAAAAAATAAAGACCGTTCAATGAATACCTACAGACTAAATCATAATTAGATATCTGGATCTGAAACTGATGCCTGATACATATACTGAACTGATTTCGTAGCTTTTGGGTGCGAGAAACCACTTACCGGATTGACCGTAATTATGAAACTTCGAGCGGTAAGATCAGATTAGTTTTGAAAAATGGAAGACCATAGAACCTATCTGCTAAATTTTAAAAGCTGGGTTGCCGACTATGCAAACGGAATCGTACTAGATACTCATACTTAAGTGGAGGATTCCTTCAACCCCCTTCCAAGGAATTCTAATGGTATAAAGGAGCAAGGAACTTCGGGCAAGATCTAAACAAGACATCTGAATCAGAGATCATAGAACTTCCATAATCCCCTAGCTTGGAACATAAACCTGTAAATCATAAGTCGGGATAAAAGTACTAGGCCTCAAGTGATGCGACTTCTTACTCTCAAACTTAACCATACTTCTCGAACGCTCTCTCAACTATACTATACCCTTCCGATACTATACTTAATCGATACGACTTATAATCCTCACATGGCACTGATGCTTCCATCTACTCATATCTCCTCAAACCAAACCCTCTCATCATTTTCATGCCTAACCTAGAACCACCAAATTCGCCACATGACACTATTCTGAATCATTGACTTCCACATATTTACATTTTTACAACTTCTCACTTCAAGAGTAATTCTTATTACCTTTTTGACAACTCCAATCCATCTAATACTAGTCATTTACTAAGGTGCAATGTATCCATCCACACGTACACAAACTCGACCTCCGAGCCTATCTTCATAACCACATATGCATTTCTAATCAAACACTTATAAAGTATAAAGCCTCTTCTTCATGTCCTATACACCCCTTATCAAGAACAACTTTCATGCTCTCACCTTAGACAAGTACACCCGACATACTCCTAACTAGTCAAGTCCCACACAAACGCTTCACTTTAATTTTCCCCTCAGACTCATGGAATTACACAAAACGAACATACAACAATATTTCCAATCATAAGACATTAAACTTCAACTAACCATGGCATGTATCAAAGACTTAGCATCAATCTTACTTCACCCTACTGCCTAGCCACAGTAAGCATGCCACTCTCTGATGTTGATAAGGAAATATCTTCTCTCTCCCGTCTAAATAACTATTCACCACTACTGTCTTGATTTAGGAAAGACAACTAAAAGATTAGAGCATGAGGATTTGACACATGAATAGATACTACGAATAACTTGACACTCAACTGAGTCTTGAAGAATAGAGGATCTAACATCATAAACTTATCAAAGAAATATAGCTCGAGGACATGCACGATATAAATATGAATTTTTGTTGATCATTAGAAGCATTACTTGAGTACTTGAACTGAACATACCACAAGACTTGAGTACATGAGTCATGATCCGTATGACCTAAATCTGGAACTCGCAATTTACGGAATGTAATTCCAACTGCTAAAGATCTAAAACTCCGCATTTTGGGAACTAAGAGAGGGCACAATTCTTTATGGTATGCATGAGTTATGAATATGGAACTGAAGTGTAAAGCATGATTATTTATTGGAAAAAAATTTGAAAAGTTCTGAAATAAGAATGGGTCGAGCATCATTCTTTGCCACTGGTACCTTACAACATACTGGCACATCTCCTAAAAATCTGGGAGCTTAACTTGATTACTCATCCTATGATCTCCCCCTTAGACTTAAGCCATCACTCTGAATAGGTGAACCACCATATACACACTAATCTAAATTGAAATCATTTTACTCTAGAGTTCGGGATATAATCAATACACAAGAACAATAGAATTTAATTAGAGTGACTACATCTGAAATTATACAACCACTTCCTTACATCATCGTCTGAATTACATCCTATCCCCCTATACCTCTAGTAGTCATCATATGATACCCACACGCTCACTAACTTCAGACCTACACGATCATCCCTATAGTCGGAGTATACACCACCTAACACTCAACCCTTATTCCTATTAACTCAATTTTTTGAAATTTCAAATCTTAGATTCTAACACTCAACTTGAATGCTTCTCAACCTTTGACGGATCATACTACTAATGTTATAACCTACTAATATCACGCTTGTAGACTTATATTTCCAAACAAGGAGAATCAAACTCACACAAAAAAGGCTCAACAGTTTCAATCTAAACCCCTTAACTCCACCATCAAGAATATCGTTCATTACCTGACTAGTCTTTTCTACACCTAGTAGATCCACAACGCCACTATCTACACCACGTGCAATGATCCTAAAAAATAGTACAACCCCATAGCATTTTGGGTAAACTTCCTTATCATGGATACAATATCAAACTTAATTACAAGCCGATTAGACTCAAGCTCTTGTATACACTGTTCAAACCTATTAGATCACTTCTCTATAACTAGCACCATTAACTAAGAAATCATCACATCCACCTTCATGGCTATCAATCATCCAAGCTTAATGCCTAGCGCTCAACATAACTTACAACTCCACCTCACACATAAAATTTTCACTTGCAAACTATAAAATAGAATATCCATAAACACTAGCCTACTTAAACCTCATAACATAATTGGTCATAATCATATGGCCTATCTTATTTACAACCCATCAACATATCCTTCTTCTACTCATCATTACTATATATCCTTCGTACCTAGCTTAACTTAGTTCATAGTTCTGTAAGCCTCAACTTAACTTCCTCTTGCAATCCCAAGATCACCCTAGTTAACAAAACTCATTCACTAAGTATCTTCGTCTATAACCTATACTCGTCTAATGCAACACACCGTCAATAACACTTTTCGTACTTCAGCAAACTACTATTTTCCTTAACCAATAACTTCTTCTATTCCTTCCACAAGCTAATGTACAAGGACATATCGCTTCATCACTAACTCGATCACACGTAAAAAGGCTCGTCTATACATACTTTTAATAAATCACACTTACCACCCTTCTTGCCACCACACCTCTAAACCTAGTTCCAATCAGCACGAGGAAATAAGATACATAAAGAGTCGCTAGTGAATCAAAATAGGCCTCACCTGGCTTCACTAGTCTTTGATTTTTGAATTTTGAAAAAGAATTTGAGGTGAATAACAAAACAATTATGCTAGTGAAACGAAAGAGCCCCACACGGATTCACTAGACTTTCAGTTTCAACAATATAATGATGATAAAATTTTGAAAGGTAGAAACTTGGCATACAATATTTGATGATTTAGGAATACACATCTCACTCTGTCTTAACTGAATGACTCGTAAGGGTGAGGACATAACATTAAGCTTGGAGAACTTATAACACGCTGGGAGGCTTCGCTCAAGCCGTTTTGTAAAACTTCTGAAACTCCACACTAGTAAGTCTGAAAGCATTATCAGAGGGAGAAAATTGGAATTCGCTGATCATGTTACCCTAGGAACAGTAAATAGATAAAGAAGTATAGACTATCAATATGGATTCTAAGGAGGAAATCTGGAAGCGTAACTGACTTGGGCTTATTGCACGATTTATAAGCAAAGCATGATAAGGCACTAATAGGATACTTTCTTGCTCATTTACAACTTCATAACTATCTGTGGGGACTGTTTAAGAAAGTACTATCTGCAAAGAATTGAGTTTGACTGTATCTAATACCTTGAATATAAGGCGGGGATGCCTCGAATAGGGTAAGATAAGAATTTGTATAAGTTTCTTAACGAACCTTTCTATAGCACGATCTAAGACATGAAAGAATGGAGACCTTTCCTAAATGCCTTGTAGCCTCTCAAAGAAAAGTATAGAGGTCTCCGTACCGTTCCGTGAGACTCTACTAGACACGGATTCATAGACACCCTAGGATACTTGAACTTTGTGCTTTGATACCAAGTTTGTAATGCCCCAAAATTGGGTCCCGAGATATCACACGGTGCTTAGGGGCATAAGTGACCCTAACCTAGCCCTTCTACTGGTATAACTCATAAGCAATTGAATAAAATGCTCAAGTCTACATGAGATCAGTGAAAACATAGAACTTATCTGAACTTGATCAATATAATTATGAACGCTACAAGGTTACAACTCTACTTTTACAAATGAAACTGAAACTGAATACATCAACTTCTACTGACTGTCTATGAAGCCTCTACTGGTACTGACTTCAGATAGATGGGTCATGACTCCCAACTACCCAATCTCAATACGACTAAAGTAAGAAAATATGATACTCCTCGAACTATATAACTGACTCAATCCCTCAAATCAAAAGGACTCATCACTTGCTGACTGGAAGCTGCAAACTGACTGAATATGGTATCTGCGCTATAACTTGTACCTACATTATAAGGCACTGTAGCATATAGAAATATATGGGGTTTAGTACTTTAAAGAATGTACTGAGTATGTGGGGGTGCAGTGAAACATTATAAATAATATCATAAATGATTACTAAAATCATGCATGCTGACGATAACAACTTTCTTTGCTTGAATTAATTGAAATATATTCCTTGAAACTCATAATTAGTGATGCAAGCATTATATATTTCATAAATCATTATACTCAACTCAAACTCTTTAAATCATGATTTAGAGTGACTCGGTAACTCATGAAACTTGAACTCTTATAGACTTGGGAGTTTCTTATAACCGACATGACTACACCATGTGAGCCGCATGGAGTCTAACATTTTACCCTCCTAAGGAGAGAACCCTACATTGGCGGGGGTGTTGTACTCTTTCCAGGGAGTACAACCTTAATATCATTATCACAATCCCATACTCGGACTTTGGCCCAAAATTATCAATATCAATCCTATGGTGGCACGTAGTTTCGGGGAAATACTATATTTTCTGCTCGATGCTAAATACTCTTCCTAGACTCAGCTCAGAACGCGTTAGGAAGTCCACCTTAATCAATATCAATTCATGGGTCTATTATAAAGATCCAAACATAATTATATATCTCATCTGTAAATCATAAACATCTTGTGGATTCCTACCTCGACTCAACTCAACACAATCTTTCTCAACATCAAGTACATTTGCTTTGTGAATCATTTTCAAATATCAAAAGTTTCAAGGAAACATCATAGGACTCATTCTTAACTCTCAAGCTCAAATATCAATATATATATATATATATTCAATAATAAAACTTCTCGTAGAAAAGCTTAAATCATGACTCTTATCTCAAATCATTCGAAAATCATCAACTCATAATAACAATATTCAACTCATGGTATAAGTTCTCAATTTAAGGAATAAAATGATGAAATAGTCATGTGTATCAATCTTGATTTGCTCAAATATCATAAATTGTTAATAAAGTAATTTGGGTGTAAACCCACTTTGTAAAATCATGGATTTCAATAGTAGAAATTAAATCTTTGGGCACAAGAACGAAAGAAGTGTTCTTGTTCAAACCCCACATACCTTGAATTATAAATTTGAGAATAAGAGACTTGATTGGAACTTCTTTCTCGCACTTTTAGGCTAAGATTCTTGATGACTTTGACTAGGAAATCTTGATTCTTGAACCACTTGGAGAAATCTATGGGAGATTCTTGAATTTCTTGGTAGAAGATTGGATTTTTTTGGATCTTGGAAGAAAACCCTAGCTTCTAGAGAATTCTTGGAGAGATTGGAGAGAAATAAGAGAAAATGATCTTCCTTTTATTACTTGGATATATTTATAATACCAAAATGGGCGGAAAATACCAAAATTCCCTTTGGAAAAAGCTGAAATTCGCTGATCGGGGCCTGTGACGGTCGACCTGACAGTCCGTTAGAGGGACTGACGGTCCACCAAGTCGTCCATCACTCGAGCACTAAAACTGGGATGTTTTGCCTTAGAGTGACGGTCGAAGTGATGGTCCACCAGGAATCTGACGGTCCACCAGATCGTCCGTCACTCGGGGGCTAAAAATGACATATTTTGCCTCGACCTGACGGGCCTCTTAACGGTCCGTCAACTATTTGACGGTCCACCACTTTGGCTGTCACACGATGACCAAAAAGAGGGGTCAGTTCCTTGGCTTGACGGGACACTTAACGGTCCACCAAGGACTTGGCTATCCATCAGGTCCACCGTCAGGCCTGTGCTATTCCGATATTATTTAGTAAAACGACCATAACTCCCCCGTCTGATGTTGGATTTCGATGAAATTGGTATTGATGGAAATATTATTCAACGATCTACATGAAAAAAAGTAGAAATTAGAGAAATTATATACGGTTCTATTGTCATTCACTTTGGAAGTTATTTCCATATACTTAGAAGACGGATTTAGACTCAAAGAACAATCGGGGTATTACAGATCCACAGGAGTTCCTCGATATGGTTCAGAAGGTAACATATATTATGGGTGTGACTTCTAGTGAGAGAGAAAAATTGGCTTCTTACCAGTTGCAGGATGTAGCTCACATTTGGTAAAAATAGTGGAAGAGAGATAGGGGCACAAATACAGGGCCTATAGAATAGGAGGAGTTTTCTATAACCTTTTTAGATAGATTCATTCCTTTGGACTTAAGGGAATCTAATGTTATGGAGTTCATTAATTTGAAGCAGGGAAGTATGAGTTTGATGGAGCATTCGCTTAAATTTACTTATCTAGCTAGGTATGCTCCTCATGTGGTAGCTGATAACAGGTCTAGGATGACCAAGTTTGTGTCTGTTGTATCTGATAGTGTGGTCAAAGAGTGTAGGACCACAATATTGATTAAGGAAATGGATTTGTCTAGACTTATGGTCCATGCTTAGCAGATCGAGAAAGAGAAGGTTTAAGAAAAAAAAGAGTAAGAGGGCTAGGATAGGTAGTTTCAATTTTGCTCAGTCAAAGGGTGGTAACCGTTCTCAGTTTAGCAAGAAGTGTTCATCCCCAGTTCTGTCTTCAACTAGTGTGCTAGTACTAAAGTTCAGGAGTGATAGTCAGGATGGGGCGACAGGCTCTAAAACCCAGGATAGTGTGAGTAGTGGCCGTACCCATCTACTTTGCAAAAAATATGGTAGAAATCACCTAGGTGTGTGTAGAGCTAGCAGTGATGTATGTTTTGGATGTGGTAAGCCAGGCCATAGGATTCAGGAGTGTAGAGTAATGGCTCATAGGGGAAATGATTTATGCCAATAGAGTCAGTCTAACCGTCCTCCAGATCTATTCGGATGCTCGACTTAGCAGGGCACCATTTCCAGTGCCACCAGTGGTCAACGTTAGAACAGACTTCATGCACTCCAGTCCCGACATGATTGGAAAAGTTCTCCTGATGCAGTTACGGGTACATTACAAGACTTTCATATTCTTGTATATGTTTTACTAGACCCCGGAGCTTCACTTTCTCTTATAACCCCCTATATAGCTGTCGACTTCAGCGTCAGACCCAAAATATTAGTAAAGCCCTTCTTATTGTCTACCTCAATGGGTAAATCTATCATAGTCAGGAGGGTATACAAATTTTGCTTAGTTATAGTATCCCATCAAACCACTTCAGCTGATTTCAGAAATAGAGTCGTTCAGTTCACTTTCCTGATGAACCAGTTATTGAATGAAGGGGTAGTACCTTAGTTCTTAGGAGTTAGACGTGTTTCCAGATCCCTTCTTAGATGCATATGATAGCATATTATCTAGAATTAGAAGTATAAAACCAGGAGTCTGCCAACAGTAGCAGAATTGGGATAGTGTTATCTAAATTCGAGCAGATTATATTTCATGGGGCTAGTTGTATATAAGGTGAATTAGTAAGCTTAAAGAAGTTTATGCAAGAATTTAGGTTTATTGATTCGAAACATATGTTGCGGATGTGATATTTGTAGGCTATGATAAAAGTGGTATGGTTAGTAAAGATTTGGGGATATTCGTGTTATGTGTTAGAATCTAAGTTTGAATCTTTGAAGGTTGAGCTGATAGAAAGAGGAGTTGAAAATTCTAGGTTAGTTAATTTTAAGTTGTTACAAGATGATTGTTGGGGCTATAAGGGCCAATTGTATCTTAGAATAAAGAACCAACAATAAATTTTACATTATCGGGCATAGTCATTCAGGGTGAGGTTACCAGTTATGCGTAGTATTATACTCCAGATTCTACAGAAAAATGGTGGCAGTTCAGTTTAGAGATGTTGATTAAGTGGTTCTCAGACTTAGAGTGATATCTTTAAGCTAAAGGGGAGATGAAAGAACAAGTAACCAAGTATGGCTCTCGCATTCTAGTAGTAATGCTAGTGTATTATAGCATCAGTAGGGAAGGAAGATGTCCGACCCATTCTTATATCAATGTAAGGTTTTTTAGTCATCATGATATCTGTTCAAGCCTTACATGTCAGTCCTATGATCATGGCTCGTATTCGTGCACTTTATAGAAAATCATGAACGCTTCAAGTTCCTAGTATAAGGAGTTTCAATTCATCTAATAGTCCGAATCATATTCCATGAATTTATGAACTCCAAACTTAGGTCATGCAGCTCATGACTCACGTATTCATATTTTATGGTATGCTCAGTTCCCATGAATCTTGCTACACTTCTAATGATCGGCGAAATTCAGATTATGTCATTTATATCCTCATATTTAATTTATTTGATGAATTTATGTCTTTGATACTTTATTCCTCAGGCCTTAGTTTCTGACTCTAGATATTTAGTCATGATTCATTCCGTAAGTGTCCCATGCATTATCTTAGTCTTTCCTTAGTATTTAAGCCAAGTTAGTATCATTTGGGGGATGAACTATCCCAAGGGGGGAGATGTCGTAATACCCCTAAGTTTTCATGTTGTAAATCTCTTATCTTTTCTTTATGAAACCAGATCCGACTGGAGGTAATGGTTACTTATAAGTTGACTCTCTCATTTCTATCTCAGCTTTATAACCATTCTCATGTCATTGCATGTATTCATGAAATCAATTTCGTCATGTGTCATATTTCAGACTCAGTCATGTAATCATATTACCAATCATGCATATTCAGTATATGCTCTAAGTTACCTTAGTACAGTACTCTCAGTCTAACCAGTCTCATTCAAGGATGAATGTTCTCAAGGGGGAGATAATGTAACACCCCATATTTTTGGGCTAGAATTTAAATCATTTTTCCTATGTGTAAAGACTTAAACCCAATTATTCTATGTATATATGTGATATTATCAGATATATGATGTGGGAATATCATTGTATATTGATCGAGTTCATAATACCCTCCTAAATCAAAGATGAGTAGGGAACTTTCCTATCGATAGAGTTTTGACAAATGCTCCAGCTAGGGTCAAATTTAAAGGAGTTTATCTCCTAGCATATGTCGATTCAGGTTTCATACTACATACTAAAAAAATACCTTTGAATTTTGTTTCCAACGCATTTGGTTTCACTTTAATACGATATTAGAGTGGAAAGTTATACTCATTTTACCTCAGCACGTCTGTCTGTCATCAAGGCGATGACTTGAGGTGATAAGCCGTCAATTAAATAATGACTTATCAGCCAAGTCACCAGCCTTAACTAGAATTTTATCAACTTTAGCTAAAAAGTGACGACTTGAAGTGATAAGTCATAAACTAAGTGACGACTTATCAACCAAGTCGTCACCCATAACCATCTCGGCTACAAAAGTGACGACTTGAGTTGATAAGCAATCTACTAGTTGATAAGTTATCAACTCAAGTCATCAACTAAAAAATTGAGCAATTCTTATTCAGCTTCTTAGGGGTATATTGGTCTTTTTCCTCACCTCAAACCCTACCCCCCACGACATAAATCACCAAATAAATGTACTTAGCCATTATCAATCAGTTTTAAAAGCCATTAACCCTCTTTATTTTCAAGAACTTTAAGACTCCATTACATTCTCTTCAAGATAATCAGGAATTTAAGTTTCTCAATCCAAGAACGGTCAATAAAAGTTAATTCTCTTTCAAGATTAAAGCTTTAAGGTATGTGTGATGTTCATTCATGGGTCCTTTTCACCCATGGAGTCCAAGAATCCATTTTCAGGTTTAAAATTATGATCTTTACATGTTATTACGAATTATATCCATGAACTTTCATGAATTTTGATTTTTATATCATATTTACAAATTATTTTCGTTGGAATTAGTCCTTGACACATTTGAAGGATGATATTCACATGTTAAATCCTTAACCCATGATTTTTATATTGCAATTATGTTATTGTCACATGATTTAACTATTCCAATGCTTTAACTCATGACCCTCGTGTATTTTATGAAATGCCTAAATCATTGGGTTTTGAAAAATGACTACTTATTACATGTTTACAATGAAATTACATGTTTACAATGAATTACCTCCATAAAACTCTTATGAATTTCAATTATGTATTACGTTTCCAAGAGTTTTGATAGAAAGATCCCTTACACGTTTGAAAGTTGAAGTATGTTTATCTATATCTTGGTAATTTGATTTCAAGTTATGATTTCAATTGTTTTCACGGGGAATGCATTATAGTAGTTTTAAATATTGTGGTTTCCATATCATGTTCATGCGAATTCAAAATAAAACCCTCAGTTTATGATTTGGTCATGTGATCGTGCTATCTTATCATATTTAAAAGCACCCCATGTTAAAGTCTTGGTCCCATGTGTTTTATGAAATGCTTAAGTAAATAATTGTGAATAATGATTTCCTTTCATAGTTTCAAAGCTTTCATGTGTCTCCGTTGTTATTGTTATCGAGTCCTGGGGGTTAAAAATCCCTAAAATTTACTTGTTTACCTTGTTTTTAATACCTACAGAATGATTTCAGAATACACCATGAGCATTCTCTTTCAGTCAGTTATTTGATCAGTTGTTAGTTCAGTTAAACTTAGTTCAGTCTAGTAATCAATGTCAGTTTAGTTGGGAGTAGAATTCAACACCGAGCGAACCTAGGGATGGGGGCTCACCCGTCAGCTAGGACTGGGTCCTTATAAACAATCCCTAAGTTCCAAAACTATGTAGCCAACGTAGGTTATAAGATGTTACCCATTAATTTAGGACTGACACTTTTAGGGATCACCCGTTAGTTTAGGATTGATCTCAAGGGTCACCAGCCAGATTAGGACTAACTCCACAACCATTGTTAGTACCCGTGGCACGGTACTAGCACCCTTCCAACTGGGGTCACAGGTTGGACCTTGATTAGCTCAGTCTGGGGCATGTCAGTTAGATGATACCTCCCATAGTTTTAATTTTAGTATTCAGTTTAGTTTTGCTTGACCATAGCTTACAATTTATCAGTATTTAGTTATCAGATTTCAGTATTTCAATTTACAGGATATTTTTAAAATCATGTTATATGCTTGGTCATGCATTCTCAGATTTTACAACATTCATGCATTCATACCAGTTATTCAGTTATCTCATGATGTTCATTCAGTATTTACTTTACTTCATGTATATAAACCATGCATTCAGCCTAACATCATAACTCGTACCAGTACATTCAAAGTACTGATCACATATATTTTCTTTGTGCTATGATGTCTTATATCATAGGTTCGGATGCTCAGTTTCCTGACCGTACTTAGATAAATTAGATTATCAGCAGCAGCAGTGGTGAGTCCTCATATTTTAAGGACATAATTTCTTTATTTTCAGTATTTCTATTCAATCAGAGTTATTTGGGGGGGTTTATCCCATTAGCTCCACAGTTAGTCAGTTTTGGAAGCTTTTAGACATACAGACAGTTAGTTAATTTATCAGTTATTTTAAATAGTCTTTTCAGTATGTCATTAGGCATTCAGATTCATGATTCCGTATGTTAAAACTTTACTACATTTTTGTAAAATTTTTGCACATGTCTTATGCTATCTGTTTTATTCAGTGCTCACAGCAGGTACCAGATCATGAGTTAGCTTGTGGTCTTTCGGGACCGTAAGCAACGTGTGGCGACCAGGGTGTATTTCTGGGTCATTACAGTCTAACTAGTAATTCTTCCCAATATCTTATCAAGAAGTGGTTGGTATTACAAAATAGTTAACCTTTTAGTACTTAGTGGAATCCTAAGTACTTAAAAGGTAAAGAACCCTTCAAAACCCCCAAAATCTCTAAAATTTTATCTTGGTTAGCTTGTGACACAACTTCAAAATAAATAAAGCTCTTAATGGGATTAGTTATTAGTCCTAATCCTGTCGAAAATTATTTAAAGTAGTTGAGCATATGAGCTACAAATGTGGATCCTCTCCATAAAACGATAAAAGGTCATCTAGAATCCCAATTGAACTATTTTTACCTATCACACCTTGGATGATAGTTGAAATTTTTAACATGCCTAGTGACTTCAACAGCCTGCTAAAGTACTCCATGACAATCACAAACAAATAAGGAGATAGAGGATCACCATGTCTTAATCCTTTTTTAGCTTGAAAAGGTTTTATGGGAGTAACATTAAGCATGATGGAATAAGATATAGTTATCACACATGCTATAATCCACTCAATAAACCTACTAAAAATAGAAGGTTGTGTAAAACTTGCTCTAAAAACACCAATTCAACAGACTCATAAGCCTTCTGCATATCCACCTTAAGTATACATTAAGGTGATATATTTATCTTTCTATAACCTTTAACAAAATCATGGACCAATATTGTGTTATCAGATATCATCCTTCCTGGAACAAAAGTTGCCTGGCTGGGATTCATTATCATATCCATAATACTCTACATTCTATTGGTAAGGATTTTGGAAATAATTTCAAACAAAATTGTACAATAAGATATGGGTCTAAATTCCTTAACTGTAGTAGGGTTTTTGACTTTAGGTATAAGAGTGACAATACCACAGTTGATGTTTTTACTCATAATACATGTCTCAAAGAACTGGCGTACTGTTGCTATTATTGCATCCCCCATAATTGTCCATGATTTCTTATAAAATACAATATTTAAACCACCAGATCTCGAAGGATTTGTATCATTAATATTTTTAAGGGCCTACACCACTTCTTCCTTACTTACTAGTGTAATGAGCTCTATTTATTGCTGCCTATTCAGTAGGTATCCATCTTTCATAAATCTAGGATCTATTGCTAGTAATAAAGCTGAAGCAGTCCCCAACAATTCATTATAGAAATTAAGGATCTCCTCTTTAATACCCTCTATATTCTGCACCAGTTTTAGATTAGCATTCTACAGCCTGATGATCTGTTGTACTTATCTACTTGTCATAGGGGTACAAAACTATCTTGTGTTTGAATCCCAGACCTTGAGCCATTATACTCTTGCTTTTTTGCTTCAAGATGGACTCCTCAATTAAATTTCATTTCTCTAGTTGTTGTCTAGTATGTTGTTCATCCTTTAAAAGGTTTTCTGAGATATTACCATCATCCATTAAAGTATGAACTTCTTGTAAAGAATATCTTCCAGCTATGATCCATCTTTCAATGTTAGAGTATTCCTGAATGCTTAGTTCCTTTACCTCAGTCTTCACATTCTTTAACCTTTCCCAAATCAGATTCTTTCCTTGCCTATGAGTAGGTGTTGTCCGTCCCCGTTGTACTCTATGTAAGAACACTTTATAATAAACAAATTGATTGAAAAATGGGATAATACCCATGAAAATACCTGAAGTTTGATCGGATTACCAGTTGAGCATACTGAACTTTGCGGGGGTCCTATTACCCCTCTAGACTTTTTTTTTCTGTATTTTAATGGCATATATCTGCCACTTGGCACACTGCGTGTGATTCACTAGTTTTTACAAAGTTATACCATGAAATAGTTTCATTAAAAGTCAAACTATGTAATAAAAGCATTCTCATAGTCATTTTAACAAACACATTGGGGGCATATAGTTTCCAAAACCAAAACCTAGTACCAATTAACCATTCCCATGCAACCAAAGGTTCAAGCACCATTATAATTATGAAAACCATAAGTAAAAGACATTGGAAAACCATAACCAACCATTATAACCAAAACCACCAACATGTAATTCAAAACCCTAAACCATACCACAATTATGTCACAAAAACCATACAATAAATCATACCTTTAGTTGAACTAACAATGAGGGAAGGGTAACATGCCTTAGATTATGAATAAGACTGAGAGAAACTACCCTTTGCAAGCCCCAAATTTATCCTATTGATGAAATCCTAGCCTTCCTCAACCCAAAGGCCTTGAGAGAATTTGAGAGAGTGTTCTAAGTGCTTAAGATTAGAATAATATGGTAAATAATATCCTAATAGTGTTATAGGTCATGGGGCCTTAAGAGGTTAAGAGGGGAAATATCCAGATTACCCCCAACTTAAACTGCATAAAATTCCTACAAGAAGGTACAACCACCCTTCCCCAAACTGTACCTTAGGGTACGAGCCATACCCTAATCTCGCACCCTAGGCCTCCGCTTAGACCCCAACACTATCCTAAATACGATAACCATGGTAAAACCGTACCGATCCATACGACCAGTACCCTAGAATCGTACCTTAGGCAAAATAGAATCCTCTAGGTTAAACATAAGGCAACATACGATTGACAACAAACTACTTGTACCCTAAGTTATGACTAGTATGACCCAACCATACCTTGAATAGAAACCAACCAAACCACACTGATTACCATATGACCAAGACCAACCAAATCATACCGCATCATACGAGAAGTACCCTAAGTTGTATGGTGTCCAGAAGCCAATATCGAGAAATTTTCTAAGGGTCAAAACCCAGGGTGTTTCAATTCTCCCCCACTTGGATCATTCATCCCCGAATAATGGACAAGGCAGTAGAAGCACGATTTATACCTCAACACATCAATTTCAACCTTTAACTAAGTTAGAAAACAAAGATGCAAGGGATCAATCTTTCCTTTAACAAAGTTTGAAAACGAAAGTATGATCAAGAACACATACCTTTAGCACAAACTCCTGTAGTAGAAAACAGGAACAGATTCTTTGACTTCATGTCCTCTTATGCTTCCCAAGTAGCCTCTTCCACCTTGTGGTACCTCCATAGAACTTTTACCGAGGCTATATCCTTGGTACGCAACCGATGAACCTAATGATCCAAGATCCCAACCAGGATCTCCTCATAAGATAAGGAATCTAAGATACCAAATCCTTCCAAAGGAATAACCGATGAAGGATCACCAACACATATCCTCAACATAGAGACATGGATTACCAGATGAATGGAGTTTAAACTAGAAGGAAACTCTAAGTCATATGCAACGTTACCGACCCTTCTCAAAATTACATAAGGACCAACATACCAGGAACAAAGCTTCCCCTTCTTCCCAAACCGCATTACTCCCTTCATGGGGGACACCTTTAGGAACACCCTATCCCCAACCTCAAATTCCAAGTCTATTTGCCTTAATCTACATAGGACTTTTGAAAACTTTGGGCAGCATTAAGCCTATCTCGAATCACCTTTACCTTCTCCATAGCTTGATAAACCAAGTCCTGACCAAACATATCCGCCTTATCAAGATCCAACCACCCAATAGGAGATCAATACCTCCTACCATACAATGCCTCAAAAGGGTCCATCCCTATACTAGAATGGTAACTATTATTGTTAGAAAACTGTACAAGAGGTAGATGCTCAACCCAGCTACCACCATAGTCAATCACACATGCATAAAGCATATCCCCTAGCATCTAAATAGTCCTCTCTACTTTCCCATCTATCTGCAGGTGGAAAATAGTACTCAAACTAACTTTAGTCCCTAACCCTTTCTGAAACGACCACCAGAAGTAAGACGAAAGCTGCGTACCATGATTAGAGATGATAGAAACCGGTACCCCATGCAACTTTACAATCTCATGAAGATACAACCTCGCTTAATCCTCGGACAAAAAGTTAGTCCTTACTAGTAAAAAGTGAGCCGACTTAGTCATCCTATCCATGATGACCCAAATCGAATCAAATTGATTTCAAGACCCAGAAAGACCGGTAATGAAATCCATGTTAATCACTTCCCATTTCTATTCAGGAAGCTCAATTTTTTGATAAACCCTCTGGGCCTCTTGTGCTCAACTTTTACTTGTTGACATACAATGCACTTGGCCACAAAATCAGCCACATCCCTCTTCATACCATTCCACCAATATATCTCCTAGTGGTCATGATACATATTTGTCAAACCTGGATGAACAACATAGTGTGATTTTTACACCCTGGACAATATACTTTCTCGCAAACCATTGACATCAGGAACATACAACCTCACTTGGTATCGCAAGGTACCATCACCATAAATCACGAAGGCCATCACCTTCTTCCTACTAATATCACCTTTGATCCTTAAATTGACATGACTTAATATTTGCTTCTCCTAGATCTCAGCACCAAGAGATAACTGCGCTACCTTCTGAACGAAGACACCACCATCCTCAAAGTCCAATAGATGAACTCCTAGGTTAGCCAAGCAGTGACTATTCTTCACCAACTCTGACTTCTCCTTATCCACATGAGCTAGACTCCCCTAGGATAACCTGTCAAGAGCATCAACAACCACATTAGCTTTACCTAGGTGGTAATGAAGACATATGTCATAGTCCTTGAGGAGATCAATCCATCTTCTCTACCTGAGGTTAAGTTCTTTCTAAGTAAACACATACTGTAGGCTTTTATGGTCTGAGAAGATATCCACATGCACCTCATACAAATAGTGCCACCATATTTTCAATGCAAACACCACGGCTAACAGATCTAAATCATGAGTAGAATAATTCCTCTCATGCACCTTCAACTTCCTAGAAGCATAGGCTATCACCTTTCCATGCTGCATTAGAACACAACCAATCCCCTGTAACACCACATGGAGGTGACTGGCATGATCCACCTTACTCTTAGAATGCACCAGGATGTCATCTATAAACACAATGACAAATAGATCCAAAAATTAATGGAAGACCTTATTCATCAAATCCATGAATACTGCCGTGGCATTGGTCAAACCAAATGACATGACCAGAAACTCAAAGTTCCTATACTGAGTACGAAAAGCATTCTTAGGGATATCCACCTCCCTAATCTTAAGTTGACAATACCTAGACCGAAGATCAATCTTAGAGAAAAATTTAGAACCTTGCAACTGATCAAACAAGTCATCTATCCTTGGAAAAGGATACTTGTTCTTAACCATTACCTTATTCAATTGCCAATAGTCAATACAGAGATATGTCCTAACCTGATTTTTGTGTTATGATGTCACCTACCTTATCCGACCAGTAGGTAAGCCAAATCGTAGCCCGAAGCTATAAGTAGTGGGCTAATTTTGTGGAAATAGACATAAATGCCTGAATCATGTAAGTAAAAGCTTACAATAATAAATTACAGAATAAGAATAATAAGAAAGATAAATAAGATAATAATAACATCCCACGCCTCAGTAGCATCGGTACAAGAGCCATTAAACCCAAAAAGTATGAGTACCATCATTATAAAATATAAATTAGTCTTGAATATAGAGAAATTAATAAAAAATAGAAGAAGGAGAAAAGGTCAACTCCAGTTTTGAGAGTTCACCCTATCTCTAAAATCTAATCAGCTCGATCGAGGCATCAACAATAACTACTGGTACTCAAATATGCACCAAAAAGGTACAAAAGTGTAGTATGGGTACTAAAGCCATGGGTACTTAGTAGACATCATCGGCCAATATATCTAAATCACAATATTAGTATAATAAATGTATGAGATAAATAAACTAAGTCAAGGTATGAGGGAAAACCTGGAATAACGTTCCAAATACTATAACTAAATAATGGGAACAATAATAGCATGAAGAAATCATAATTAATACTACACAATTAGCCCCCATAAGACAATAAGTGCAAGAAAGTAAATAACCCATGCAGGCCCTCTTAAGCCTAGAGGGTGTAGTAAATTAAAGAAAGTAATAACCAAAATTATACTGAATAGCCATATCTCAAAATGATAACCATAAATCCTTCCATAATGACATAACCGAACTCGAACCGGTTACATAAGAATCAATAATAACCTCTTAACTCCAGACTTGAACCAAAAATCATACCATCATTTAACGGACTTGAACCAAAACTCATATCATCATTTGTCAGACTTATCGAAACTCAATATCATAAATCGCCGGACTGAAATCGGAACTAATATCATCACCCAAGTATCAATATAGAATAAAGCATCACATATCTAACATCATCAAGCTCTAGAATCTACGTCTAGAATACGTAACCCGCCTATAGACTCTACAAGTAGATAATAGTAGTCTTGGACTAAGGTGGGACAGATGGGCCCACTTCTAATACCCAAAATTCATTCTAAGGAAAATTCTATCCCGGACTAGGCTAAGTTATCTAAGTTCACTTATAGATATTAATTAATCCATAGTTTAGTCCTAAGATAACAATTCTACTTACAGAGTGAGTAACTAATTTAATTATGCCTAATATATGGTTCTTTAATTGGTTAAGAGATCCCAATCATACTAAATATACTTCCAAGGCCTAATTTTCAACCCATATCTAGCACATTATCATAAATATACTACAATTTAGCCCAATCTATAATAGAGGTAAACATAGCCTACCTGAACACCAAAAAAAGCCTGGTGAAATCTGGTTAAATCAATAATTTTCCCTTTTGAGAAGCTTTCGAACGATGCCAAACTATCAAAATGACAATATACTCATCAGTACGAGAACAACTGTAGCCATATTATATTTTTATATTTCACATCAAAAATTATGTAAAAATCCCATATGGGGCCTCTCGTAGAATCACACTTTTAAAACCTTAAACACGTTCCTCTATGCCCCAAGAATATTTACCCTAAAAAATGGTTAAATTTTGAGCTCAAATGGTGTTAAAATCAACCCAACAATAATCTCAGAATTTTGGAAAATAATTGAGAAATTAACCATCAATTTAATAAAAACTTACCAAGAATTCAGAGAAGAAACGAGTAATCCAATCTCACAAATACTCCAAAATATCCTAATAAACATTTCCTAAATTTCTCACAAGGCTCCAAGGCCTTGAACTTGTGCAAAAATAGGGACAAAATAAGGCAAAAGGGCATTTAATGCCACCCAAGTACCGCTTAAGCGGACACTAGACTGCTTAAGCGGTACCCAACCATGACTGGACAAATCACCTAATAGTCGTTTACCCGGCCATGACTGCATACATAGTCACTTAAGTGGCCCACCAGTTGACAGGCTGGTAGCTTATGTGACCGGCTGGCTGCTTAAGCGGCCTCTGCTTATGCGATACAAGTGACGCTTAATGGGATGCCCCAATTGGGGACATGGAAAAATCTAAGTCTCCACTGACCCCTCAGAATTCATTTGGAACCCTGTAAACACAAACAAACTATGCTACCCTATCAAATTCAATGTTTTAAACCCAAAAATGCAGTAAAAATTTTCATTTGAGGTTATTTTGACAAAAAATAGGCCCCACACCCAAAGGCCATTTTAATCAATTATTGGTCAATAGCCCGAAATGAGTCCAGAAGCCTCGAGACTCAAATCAAAGGTCCTTCTATACTAAAATCAATGTTTTGGAGCTGTTAGAACTGTCAAAATTGGTATATGAGGTTATTTGACTGAAGTTTTTATCCAGTAGCCAATCTCACTAGCGAAGACTTCAAAATAGGGAATTAACTCTTAAAACTAAACGAACTACCCAATAACTGAACTGTCAGCTCCAGCAAGTCATAAATGACCTGGGGCAGCTATAGGAAAGCTCTGAATAGAAAAATAAGTGGAAATTTAAAAAATAACCTATAGGGTCATTGTAATATCAACTAATAAAAGAACTTTTATCTGCGAATGTAAAAGGGTTAGGATGTACATGAAGGCTCAAACAGTTAAGGATACTGGGCCCGCATTTGCTCTTACTCTCCTAAGTAGCCTCCTCTACTGGATGCTGTCTCTATTGAACCATAACTACTAGAATCTCTCTAGAGCGCAACCGCCTGGTATCCCTGGCTAATATGAACACAGGTTCCTACATAAAGGTCAACCGTTCATCTAACTGAACTAAGTCCCACCAAAGAACATGAAACTCATCGAGAATGTACCATCGTGCGTAGAAATATGGAAAATTAGCTGAACAATAGCAAAATTTAGGGGGTAAGGCTAACTCATAACCCAAATACCATTGGAACCACAGGAGGTGCAAGACAATTCACTAACGAATTCTATGGTGATACACTCCCACTTCCACTTGGGAATGGGCAATCTATGAATTAAGTGACCAAGCCTCTGATGCTCAACTTTCATCTATTAAAACATAGGCAACGAGCTACAAAGTCATCCATATCTCTCTTTATGCCACTCCACTAATAATGCTACCTCAAATTCTTATACATCCTTATGGTACCAGGGTAAATAGAATATCTAGATCTATAAGCCTTACACAATATCAATTGAATCAAGTCATGAACCCTCAAAACATAAATGCGACCATCCAATCTTAAAAAATACTTAGAATCTATGGTAGAAATCTTAGACTCACCACTCAACACCTGATCATGGATGACACATAGACTTATATCCTCAAATTGGCAACTGTAAATTTGGTAGAATAATGTAGACCTTACCTCAACACTAGAAAGAATTCTCCCAGGGTTAGAAATATCAAGTTGTACCTTAGGTTGGCTATGGACTAGATGTCCCACACCAACGACCTCCGAGAAACTAAAATACAATCCAAACTTCCTATACTCACCGCCTTCTGGTTCAAGGCATCCGTTACCATATTTTCCTTGCCTGGATGATATATAATAGATATGTTATAATACTTAAGCAACTCCACCATCTATGCTACGTAAGTTCTCTTTGGGTCATAAGATACCAAAGACTATAATGATCGATGTAGATCTCACAATGCATTCCATAAAGATAATGCTTCCAAATCCTTAGCACAAAAACTACCACTACCAACTCCAAATCATGAGTGAGGTAGTTGCACTCGTGCACCTTCAGCTTCTTCGATGCATAAGTAATAATTTAACCCTACACATCAACACACAACCCAAACCAACATAAAAAATATCATAATATATTATGAATCCTCCACCCTAAATAAGAAAATCCAATATATGAACTAAAGAAAAAAATCCTTTGAGCTTCTAAAATCTTGACTAAGACTCCTTGGACCACTAGAAAGGAACTTCCTTTTGGGATAATCTGGTAATCGATGTTGCAATTGTAGCAAAACCCTCAATGAACATACTATAGTAATCGGCCAAACTAATAAAGCTATGAACCTTAAATAAAGATCAAGGCCTGGAGGCCCAATCATGAATAGCCTCAATCATCACTGGATCAATCATACCCCATCCTTAAAACACCATACATCCTAGGAATATCACCGATCGGTGCCAAAACTCACACAAATAGAATTTGGCACAAAAAGTGTCACGAACCAATTTCTCAGGTCATGATGGTGCCTACTATAACCCACTAGTAGGCAAGCCACTTTTGTAGTCCGAAATTGCTAGTAACGGACTACAAAAAGAATAAAGGGAGGAATGCATAATAGATGTAATAAAAGACTAACATATATAAGATAATCCTAAAACTTAATGAATTGGTATAAGAGCTTCGAATATAAAGAAGGATAAAAAGAAGGTACTAATTGAATATACAGATACAACCATCACTAAATACAACATAGAGACTAGTCTAGCATATAAGAGAGAAGAGGTAATTCTCCAAATATTAGGAGCTCACTCTATGTCTCTGAAACATGGATGCTCCGCACAACACAGACAACACTGACGATTACCCGTTCTATGATTTGTAGGCTATAAACGTGTAGTATGAGTACCAAACATGTGGTACTTAGTAGACAACTACCGACTGAGCTCCAAAGATAATGCAGATATATACAATATATAAACAGAAGTAGAGTCTAAACCCCAATATCCAAAAACCACTTAATAAAGCTAGTGAGATAGAATGGGTAAAATATCCTACACATATCCAAGAAACTAACATAAAAGGCTAAGGAATTATTAAGGATGAACTATCCTATTCCATCTATACTCAGAAATCTAAACACTATACCTTATATCACTGGCCAATATATGAATAAAAGGCAAAAGAAGGATATATAACCGTATACAAAGCCAAAGAATGAATATACAATCTAAATAAATAAAGGAAGAAAGGGATATACAGTAATACCATAGCTATATATAAATAGGTGTGTATATATATATATATTTGTATAAATGAGTTCAATTCAAGGTACAACTTAAGTCATCAAACTAGCATCTTAAGACCTCATAATCTTAGCAGGAACTAGTTCTAGTATACTTAGGGTTTCTAATCCATACATCTAATTATGATTTAGTCATGCATAATAATATAATCTTATGATGAAAGAGCCAAAATCATACCTCAAATCTCAATAACGGATCGTTAACAAAGGTTCCAAAAACTGTCATAACAATGATCATAACAATAATAATAACTATAGCAATGACAACGTGAGTAACCAACTAGTCCAGATAAATAATGCCTAAATGAGCCTTTCATGAACCCCCACCACCCTAAATTAGAAGGTTCAATAAACATATAACACACCATAAGAAATACTCATCACCCATACCTATGCATATCCCTATAAGGCTGATAAATATAGGCACATATTTGTGATAGGAAATGCAAATTCTAAGATATAATCTGTAACACCATAACCAATCTAAATATCATAAGAAGTAGTCAAACTTGAACTGGTAAATATACAAATATGTGCATCATCATAATCATCCTCCAGCCTTTATAGGAATATAAACATATCATCATAATCATCATAATCATCCTCCATCCTTGTCGAGTATATAAGGATATCATCATAATCATCCTCCGGCCTTGCTGGGTATATAAGCATATCATCATAATCATCCTCCGGCCTTGCCATGTATAAATATATAACACTGTAATCATAATCATCGTTTAGACTCAATCCGAGTAATTATACATATATGAATAATAAATGAACAAACTTTGAACCTTGGCTAAAAGAGTGTACATCCATAAATTTATTGCCCAAGGTAAACTTTAGGACTAAATCATCATAAAGGTATAGAAAGGGTTGGAATATCTCATGACTAAAGTGAATAATAATATAAAATCATAGACCATAATATGCCTTGGTCTAATCTTTAAAACATCATTTTCAATCTCATTGCACATAGATTATCCATTAAGATGTATGATTCCCATTACAAAGAAATCTATTTTTTTGGTGAAAAGTAGGCTTTAATCCCCCTTTAGGAAAAATAGTTGTAAAATCATATTTTAGTGGGAATCATACCATTTACCATATTTAGTTATCATGAATGTACCAAATCTACGCATGCCATCACAGGTATTCAAACAATGTAATTATAAACATTAATATGTCTACAAACTAAAGCCACGTCCTTGTAAACCATTTTCCAAAATCAAACAAATATCATAAACACGACCTTGAGACCAATAATGTGTCTAGAATAACTACAACATCATAATCATGGCCTTAAGCCCACATACATATTCAGAACCCATATCAATGATCATATCCGTCAGCCATCTCATATCTACAATCCATAACATATCTATGAGGCGTATCATATATATTGTCCATATATCATAACTATGAGAAATATCATATCTATAAGGCATCTCATATCTATAGTCCATATATCATAACTATGAGACATATCATATTTATAAGGCATCTCATATTTATAGACCATATATCATAACTATGAGGTATATTGTATCCATAAGGAATCTTATATCTATAGGCCATATATCATAACTATGAGGCATATAGTATCCATAAAAAATCTCATATCTATAGGCTATATGTCATAACTATGAAGCATATCATATCCATAAGGCATCTCATATCTATTTGCCATATATCATAACTATGAGGAATATCATATCCATAAGGCATCTCATATCTATAGCCTATATATCATAACTAAGAGGGATATGATATCTATAAAGAATCTCATATCTATAGTCCATATATCATAACTATGTCTATTCCTATATTACTAAGCATGTCGATAGACCATATCATAAATCAAATTTGAAAGCCATATCATAGATGCAAGCCATTAATCATAATCCGGGGAAGACCATCATCATTTAACAAGTTATGAAGTAACCTTATCCTAAAGTCTCAATAGTCTCAACTATGTCTAACATGCATAAATAAGTCCACAAGGGCTAACACAAGTCTTGGCCTGAGGTGGGTGGGTGAAACTCAATTCTAATCCTTGAATTTCATATTTAGTCAATTTTTACCCCAGACTAGGCTAAGGTGTCTATATTGACTTCTAGATGGTACACAAGCCACAATTAGCCCAAAGATAGGAATTCAACCTAAAACATGAGCAATTAAGTCAACTCCATCTAAATTATGGTTTTAAGGTAGCTACATAGTCCAAACAAGGCTAATCATACTAATCATGCTTCCAAAATCCACCCCACATCTCAAATTTAGAATAATACCATAATCATACCACATATCCCATATCTAACAAAAAATAAGTCAATAGGTTCATAGGAGTATAGTAAGTATTTCACCTTACGGATCAATTCACCCATCTAATCCTGAAATATCAATAATCAAGAATAAGTCACAATGTTCTACCCATAATTAATCTTAATATTCACATTCACATACAATATATAAAACACATCATCTTGTGAAGATGAGTAGATAGAAGCCGACCTCAAAGACAAATCACAAAGCCTTGAATCATCCACAAAACATCCATCTTTACTCCATGATCTTGAAATATCGCCACACTATCAAATTCATAATCTATGTATCATTAGGAGTCAAATGAAACCCATATTTCCATATAGCAGGTTGGGTTAAATTTTGGGTCAAGAACAGGCCCGTAGGGCTCATAAACGAAATCCAAAATTAAACCCATCATGAGGTTCCTCAAAGGTTAAAGGAGTTTTGATCAAAAGTCAAGCACAAATGGAACACAAATCGGGTCTCAAATCAACCCTTAAAGTTTAAGAATTCAAAGCCCTAATTTCTAAGAATTTATCAAGAGATCAAAGGAATCTTACCATGGATTCGAAGAGAAATCATAGGATAATTTATGACCAAGCTCCCTAAATTATCTACAATCTTCAATCCCAAGATATCTCAACTTTTAGGGTTTAGTTATCTTGGAAATTGATGATAAAATGGGAAAAACAGGCTGGAAAAAGGGTATTTATACCTGATGACGGGTGTATTTATGCATTCTCGAGTCACATTCTAGCCTTTTTAGCCTTATTTTGAGGATGATCCTATACTATATTGGTAAATAATGTTATATATGTGTAAAAATATTTTAAATCATGTGTTCATAAGGTTCTAAGTTAATTCCAAACAAGTTTGTACTTAAAAGTTTAATTTAGAGTTCAATCTAGAAAACTAGCGTTACTAGCTTGAGTTAGGTGTTTTGTTTAGTTGATTACAGTGGATTCTATTGTGTTTAAGGTGTTCAAAATGGTTTTCATGGGTGATTATGAGTGTAATAACTTGTTGGGAGTGAGAAAAGTTTAATTTGAATTAGTGTACAACTGGAACAATAAGTGAAAGATCAATACGAACTAGCTTAGTTTAGCCCTTGTTTTGATTCTTTGTTATGGACTTAGTGTTGTGTTTTTCTCTTAATTCGTGTGGTATGATGATTTAAGATGCTTTTGGATATGAATATGATGATATTTTGATGTGAAAAAGACTTGTAAATCTTGGTAAAGATGCCACAAGAAAAAGGATGAAAGGAGGAAGAACCAACACTTAACCAAAATTTGAAGGACAAATTTCAGTAGCATCATGCGTTTAGCATGCGTTGCATGATCTAGTCCTTTGTAATATAGGGTGTGACGCATGATCCATTCCATAGGAATAGAGGGTGTGACTCACGCTCCACTTCACACCTAGGCGTTTCAAGTTAATTTGACTCCTACATGGACTTGGCTTACCTTTAACCTATATATACATGTTGTATCACGTTTTTACACATCTTTGGACATATTTTGGAGATCAAGGGGCTGATACAACTTTATAATTAGGTTTTTATTAATTTTAATTAGTTAATACATATTTTTAGTCGTTAATTACAACTATGTGATTGCAATTATGACTATGCATGGCTAAACACCCTCTTTCTGGGGTTGAAGCCAAGAACATGATTATTATTGCTATGGATTAAGTTTGTTTTCTTTTATTATCAATATTGGTTGTTTATTTATTTTTATTATAACTATTTTAATGATTTTCAACCCTTAGAATACATCCATTGTCAACCTTGTAAACTCAAGAGAGAGAATAGGGCAATAGAACATGGGAATAAGCAGAGTATGGTTCTTGATTCTCTATAAAATAAGAAACTTGAATTAGTATCTATGACAGGGATATACTTACATACCTTACTTGATTTGTATGTAGGATGATATTTTTTAAGAACTTGAGTGAATTTTTACATCCCTGCTCAATGATGTAGGTGTAGGGTTCAACTTAGGTAATATATTGGAGGTTGGGAAACCATAATCGCGCAATTAACCTTACGAATCAACAACCAAGATAATAAAGTGAACGAATGAAATCCAAAAGCATATTATGATTTTTCAGAGCACTTTAACCCTGGGTTTTCTCTTATTGATTGTCTCAAGACCTTTACTTTTCGCATTGTTTAGTTTTAATTTACAATTTCTAAACTCTTTATTTGGTTATTCTCGCATCAATTGAATCTAAAGGGTGAACTGAAATCAAATCATTGCTAAATCTAGTCTCTATGCGATTGATAACTCGGCTTTCTTGAAGGCCACTATATTACTTGGTAGACCGCGTACACTTGCGTGTGCGCTGTCAAGTTTTTGGCACCACTGCCGAGGACTTGTATTTTGGTAATTGTTTATTTTAGTCTTACTTTTAGATTTATTTGGTGTTTCTACGCCTGTTCTTGGTTTTATTATTGCAGGAAATAGGTTTTTAGGTTGATAAGCAGGTAAGGGATCGTGATTTGGTAGAACCAAGCTTCAAACTCAAGAAAGACTTTCACCAACATAGGAGAGAAACAATCCTTCTCCCTGGAATTCCTCAAATCTAATAAGACCAAGAGAATATTGCTCCAATGGCTGAAGAACAAACAGCCCGAAGGACAGTTAGGGAAGTGTCAGTCCCACTTCCAACAAACTTGACTTCCCCAATTCAAAAATCACCAACTGGGGGAAATTTGAGTTGAAACATAATATGGTGCAACTTCTTATCAGTAGTGGACAATTTGCAGTGCTGTCATACGAGGATCCATAAGTCCACTTGCATACTTTCATTGAGCTTACTAATACATTCACTCCTATTGAGGTGACTACAGATTATGTGAGGCTGACATTATTTCCTCATTCACTTTTGGGGGAAGGTTATAGGTGGTTGAATATGGAGCCAACCAATTCAATTACTTCATGGGATGACTTAGCCAGAAAGTTCCTCATCAGATTCTTTCCATCAGGCAAGACTGTGGACTTCATAGTGAGATAGTGAACTACAAATAAAAGCCTGATAAAAACCTCTATCATGCTTGGGAATGCTTCAAGTCTCTTCTTTGGGAGTATCTATACCCTCAACAGTCCAATGAGCTACTTGCTCATACTTTTGTAGAAGATGTTGATCATAATACAAAGATTTTTCTAGATTCATCCGCAGGTGGTCAAACGCTGAAATTGACTTATGATGAGTTGTACACATTATTGAATCGCATAGCACAAGGAAATCTAGAGTGTCATTCAAATTCTAGAAGTGCCACGAAAAGAATTGCGGGCGTATTAGAGGTGGACCAATTCACAGCCTTATCAGCACAAGTATCTGCCTTACAAAATTTGATCAACACTCATTTCAGCGGCATGAAGTTGGGAGCCGCACAACCCACAACCACAGTTAATGTTATCCAATAAGATGTAAGTTGGTGTGAAGTATGCGGAAATAGTGGTCATCCGGCTACCATGTGTGCTTCAAATCCACAATATGTGATGTATGTAGGCAATGCTCAAAGGCTTAATTATGGTAATACCTACAACATGAAGTGGAAAACTCAGCCACCAAATCAGTCATGGAATGCTCCACAACCACAGGCCCAATTGAATCAGTCAATGAGCAACATGGAAGAAATGTTAAAACAAATCTTAGTTGGTCAAGCATAATTGGTTGTGGATCTGAAAAGTCAAAAGGTAGATTTACAGAATCAACAAGAGGCCATAAGAAGTTTAGATTTGCAAGTGGACCAATTATCATTGGTACTGAATACAAGGACACAAAGTGGGTTGCCAGCAGATACAGAAAATCCAGAACAGGTTATAGAAATCAGCTTGAAGAGTGGTAAGGAGCTTCAAGGAGGACCTTCAAAGGCAACAAAGGAGGTTAATGCTGATATGGTGACCAAAAAGGTTCCCATAAAAGTTGCTAAAAATTTAAGGATGTTTGAGTACTTGAGACCAAAAGTTGCTGAACCAGAAGTGCAGAAGACACTGCCACTGCCCTTTCCTCAAAGGAAAATAAAAGTAAATTAGGATGCCCTATTCAAAAAGTTCATTGATACATTCAAAGAGCTTTATATTAACTTACCTTTGCTAGATATTTTGTAGAGTATTCCTAAGTATGCAAAGTACTTGAGAGATATGGTGGCTAATTAGGTAAAACTACAGGACGTGGGATCTATAACACTTACTGAAGAGTGTAGTTCTATAATGACACAAAAAATATCTAAGAAATTAAAAAATCAAGGGAATTCGCTATCCTCATTCAAATTGGGAGTAAAGAGGTCCATGCACTGAGTGACTTAGGGGCAAGCATAAATTTGATTCCCCTATCATTGTTTAAAATATTAGGCTTGGGATAACTGAAACCTACCACCGTGGTGTTGCAGCTGGAAGATGGGACATTTATACATCTAGATGGAATAATTGAGGGTGTCCTCATAAAGGTTGGTAAGTTCATTATACCTGCTGACTTTATTGTTCTTGATTTTGAGGTAGATGAACAGGTACCAATTATATTGGGGCGTCCATTCTTAGCAACTAGAGGGGCCTTGATTGATGCTAGAGAAGGAAAAATCAAAATAAAGGTAGATTATGAAGAGGTGGTATTTGATGTTTACAAAACACCCATCATGAAATCCCAAATTAAAGATTTGTGTGTGATCAATTTAATTGAAGGGGAAAAGTGTGGGGTGGTGAATCCACCAAAGACCTCTTCAGAGTACCTGATTTAGCGGGCTAATTTAAATCCACTATTTCCAAACATGATGAAGGTTGAATTTGAAAAAGATGTCGACTTTTAGAGTGCAAACTCAAAAGGTCTGAAACAAATGAAAAAATGGCTCCTAAAAGGGAGTAAAAGGGTGAAGGAATATGACGGAGTTGAGTTTGGTCGTGCCGCGACACTAAATCAGGTGCTGCTTGGGAGGCAACCCAAGTTAATTAGGTATGTTTTCATTTCAGCTTTTAGTTTTTGTTTCATGTTGTTTTTGTTTTTGGTTGAGTCATAGGTTAATGTGAAGTCTGAGTACCAAAAACTTGAGCATGAAGCATGACAAAGATTGAATGTGGGGTCCCGTGGATCCCATGAATACAAAAAATGCTGCTAGCTAGGCTTAGAGGCCTTAGGGAGTATTTCTATCTCTTACCTTTAAAATTCACTTTGGGGACAAAGTAGATTTTTAAGTGTGGGGCAGGAAAATTCCCAATTTTTGGCTTAATTTAAAATTTTTTAGGATAGGAATAAGTGAGATATTTGAGTTGGTACTAGTTTTGATTGCATGGTGCAAGTGTTTTGTTTGGTAAAAGCATGTTTATTGTGTGAATTACTATTTTTGAGACTCTTAGGCTCATGTTTGTGACTCTTGTACTAGTTGGCTTAATTTTGAATTTGTCCTATTATTTGGTTGGGAGTCTATGATGATCCTATTGAGTTAAGCATGTGCCATGTGTGATGTGATATTTTTGTATATTCCTTGTTGCATGTGATGTCTAGAACTTGCCCGGTGTGTGTGTAAAGCAAAATAAAGAATGTGGGTTTAGAAGATGATATAGGAATTTCCTGGATAACTTTGTTTTATACCTTCTATTTGTCCTACCCTTGTGCATTATCCTAGTTATCCCCCATTAAGCCATTAGCTTTTTCTTTGGCAACCTCATAAGTAGCCTAACCCCTTCTTTGATAGACCATATTTTTATCCAAAGACTCCTAAGTGCTTTAATGAAAAATTGAATTAGTAAGGAGTTTGAGAAATTGAAGGAGAAAAAGGTGAAATTGATGCCCCAAGGTAATTGTTATTGGTGTTTATAATTGATTTGTGGTGGATGGATGTAATATAATTTTTGCTAAAAATATTTCCATAACTGTGAAAAAGAAAAAAAAATTAATTCTTGTGGTAGTAAACTATGCGTCCACCAAGTGTTTGTGAAAATGCTTAAAAGAGATGGGGCGAAAACAAAAGATATGGGAATACAAAAATGGTGTAATTTGGTTGTTGGAGAGTGATTTTAAATGTATAATTGTAATATCCCAAATTTTCTTTAAGTCAAATCTAGTCTCCAGAAGAGTTAGTGATGACTTCGTAAATGATTAATGTATAAATCAGATAGAATTTCCCCAATTTCGACTTTTTATCATGTGGGAAATTGAATTACATTTCAAATGATACCAATTTCGTCCAAATCCGATATCGAAGTAAAAAGTTATGGACGTTTTACAGAGAACTATCGAAACTGCCAAGAAGCGACGGTCAGGCCAATGGACCATCGAGCCAGCGACGGACCGTCGCCCAAGCCATCGCGACTAAGGCAGTGACCCCGACTTCTGGTCAAGTCGACGGCCAGGACCGACTGACCATCAGTTAGCGATAGAACATTGCTACTAAGGCAGTGAGTCCCTATTCTGGACCAGGTGCTACGGTCAGAGCGACGGACCATCGAGCCAGCAATGGACCATCACACGAGCCATCGCAGATCCCGTTCAGTGAATTCTAAGCCATTTTTAAAAGGGTATTTGGGTCTTATCCATCCGTTTTAACCTCTAAGTATATCAGATAAAGGCTTATAAGTTCATTATCCATCTATAACATTGAATTAGAGTTCTCTCAAAGATAATCCCCAAGAACAAGATCCAAACCCTTCTTCAAGAAACTAAGAGATTTCAAGTTCTTCAAGTTCAAGAACTTCAAGAAAATCACAATCAAGGTATGTCATGTGTTGATTTATGGGTTCCTTTAACCCATGAAGCTCAAGACTCTCTTTTCAAAATCCAAGATTTGTGTATTTATGAATGTTCATGATTTAAATTGAATTGAAATTCATGTTTATGATGTTGTGGGGTTTTGATTCATGTTTGAAATTACATATTCCATCGATTGAACCTAGGATGTGGTGATTTTCATAATAATCATGATAAATCCTAAAATTTACGTGTTGATTGATGTATCCATGATTATTAGATGTGTTGATGATTGTATAACCAAAACATGCTCCTAATGTGTTCGATTTAATGCCTATGTGAAGGAAAAGTGCCATACTAGTATGATAATATAAAATTCCCATTTATGTACAAGTTTATGCATGTCCAGTGTTGTAATGCCCTGAATCTGGTACTCGGAATATTACATAGTCCTCATGGCCCCGAAGAACCACAAACTAAACCATGAATGATATCTGTACCTATATACTACATAATATACTATATGATTGCAGAAACATGAACTGAAAGTCCATAAGGTTCAAGATTGTAACATAACTGATAAAGATATAACATCTGAATGGGGTATGAAATACCCAAAAAAAACTGACATAACATCATAGTCTGAACATGATAGTCTGGAAAGCCTCTAACTGACTGAACTGTCTGAATGAGGAGTTAATGGGACATGTCCCCAACTAACTCCAACTAATAAATTACTTAATAAGATAATAAATAAATGATCATGTTGCCGAGAGATGAGGACTCGCTGCTAACTCTGACTGCTGAGTCTGGAATGCTACTGATGCTCTGTAGCTCGTACTTCTGAACCTATGGTATAAGACACCATAGCGCAAATGCGTCAGCACTTTAAATGTACTGGTACACATGTGAGATAGGATGAATGCATGTGGTTCATATGCATAAACAATACTAGCTAACTAACTAATATTAATGTGAGAATACATTCATGAATACATAGTAACTATATCTGAGATCGTGATAACATGAATTTACTGATAACTAACATGAATGATAACTGAGTTCTGATGGCTGATATAACTGATAACATGAGTGACTATATCTGGCAGTCCTGAATTTAATGGAACTAGTTGAGTTCCGTACTATTTTGAGTTGATTGTATCTGACAGTCCTGAATTTTGTAGAACTATCTGAGTTCTAATACTGAGACTGATTGACTATATCTGATAGTGCTGATTCTGTAACTGAAACTGTGGGAAGTATTTATCTAACCAACATGCCCCAAATAACACATTATAGCTGAGTTAGGGTCTAATCTATAACCTAAATTAGAAGGGTGTCAATATCGCGCCACCGATAAGGACAAGCTGCGAGTGACCCTTATCTGACAGTGTCCCCAAAAGAGAACGGTAGGGCCCTTATCTGACAGTTCTTATCTACCTCATCAACCCTCATCTGATAGTGTTGATGTCTCAACCTATGTTGGCTACATAGGTCTGGAATGCAAAGATGACTTCTAATAATTACACCCTCATCTGACAGTATGTGTTCCCATCCTTGGGTTCACTCGGTGTTAATTCATACTACTATCTGAATAGACACTGATCATCGATTACTGAATTGAACTGGACTGAATTAACTGAGTTCTGTTGACTGACGGAATAGTATTGAGATTACTGTATTACTGAGATTTCCTGAGTCACATAACTAGCTGAGTTCTGTGGATCATGGCTTGACTAAGGATATTGTGAAAACATGACACGGACTCTAGGCACACAACTATATTTTTTGGGTACAAGTACCCTCAGGACCCGATAGAAGGAAACTGACAAGGTATGACATTCTTGAATACATGACTAACATCAACAATCCATAATACAATTATTGAAGATATTTCATGGGCATTTAATTATCATAGCTTGGTACGTGAATAAGATAGTATGTATACATAGCATAATTTCAAATGGATAACTCATGAGCAATCTGACAAACAATTTCAATACATAAGAATATCATGGAAGTCATTTTGGATCACAATTAAGCTATAATGCATAATTTCTATCCTCCTTGGCATTTTATCAAGCACCTTGCATGAACCTTTAGGGCATAGGCCTAATCATCAAATTGACACATTATAAATAATTCAATTTATGGATTTCACTCACTTACTAATGTAGTTTCATGAAAAACACATACATATTACAACTTGGGAATCATATAACAAGATAAATATGGTTACAACCAACCCACAACATAAATATCATAATTTATAATTTAAAATAGGTTTCTTGAGCTTTATGGATGAAAGGAATCCATAAATCAACACAAAGCATACCTTAGTTCTTGATTTAGTGAAGATTGACGGAGAGACTTTCTTGAAATTGAATCCCCAATTGAGACCCTAACTTGTTCTTGAGAGAAAGTTCAGAGAAACTAGTATATTTTGGGTTCCAAATAGCTAAATCTCATGTTAAAGGACTTAAATAGGGGTGGGAAATTGACCCTTTTAATCCTGGATGCATCTTTTAATCTCAGTGAAATTTTCTCTAATTGGACCCCTGGCGTGACGGGGCGCTATCGCGCCGTGTCACTGAAATTTGACAACTAGGAAATTGAGGGATGGCGAGATGCGGAGCCATCGCGTTTCCACTTCATTTGCAACATGGAAGTTTGACGCGATGCGCCACTATCACAGACCCCTACTAGAATTTGACAATTGCCATTTTCTCCTGTGGCGCACCGCGCCACTTACTAATATGGCGCTGTTTTACGACGGGAACTTAAAATAGTCATAACTTCTTACCCGGTTATTAGATTTAGGAAAATTTTATATCGATGGAAAGCCTATTGAATTTTCCACATGAAAAAAGTGAAAATCTTGAAAATTCATCATGGAATAGACATCATTAAATTTAGAAGCTAATACTTAACATTTTTGAGACAAAATTAGTTAGGAAACTTTGGGGTATTACAAGTGTTTGTTGAAATTTCTTAGTCAATGAATTATTGATATATGTGTAGCCATTGTGGTGCTTTAGAACTTGTACTTAATGAAACCTCCAACTTATTGTTTTATGGATTGTGATGTTGGTCGTGTATTCTAGATAGTCATGCTTTGTCCGTTTCGTTCTATCGAGTCCTGGGGGTACTTGTACCCAAAAATTTAGCTGTGTGCCTAGAATCAGTGTCATGTTTTCAAGATACTCTCAGTCAAGCCATGATCCATAGAATTCAGTCAGTCTCATGACTCAGGAAAACTTAGTAATCTCAGAAGTTTTCCACCAGTCAACAGAACTTAGTTAACTCAGTCCAGTCAGTTCAGTTAATCATGTTCAGTATCTATTCAGATGGGAGTAGAAATTAGCACCGAACAAACTCAAGGATGGGAACTCACCTTTTATATGAGGGTGTGATTCTTAGTAGCAATCCTGACATTCAAAAACTACATAGCCAACATAGGTTGAGACATCATAGCTCGTTATATTAGGGTAGATGAGGTGGCTTAACCTGTTATATGAGGGTTCCCACCATTCTCACTAGAGTTACCTGTTATATGAGGGCTACTCACAGATTATCCTTACCAGTGGTGCGGTATTGACACCCTTCCACATGGGGTTACAGATTAGACCCCAACTCAGCTATATTGTATTATTTGGGGCATATCGGTTAGATGACTACTTCCCATAGTTTTAATTACAGATCAGGACTGTCAGATAAAATCATTCAAATCATTCAGTCTCAGTAAAAGAACTCAGATAGTTCTTTAGATTTTAGGACAGTCAGATACAATCAACTCAGAATAGTACTGAACTCAGCTAGTTCCATCAGAACCAAGACTGTCAGATATAGTCGCTCAATATCAGTTATTTCAGTTATTTAACTATCAGTATCTCATGTTATCAGTACTCAGACTGAGTAATCATGTTATCACAAACTCAGTTACAGTTAGTATGTATTCATGCATGCATTCTCACGTTCATGTTATCCAGTCAGTTAGTATAGTTCATGCATATGAACCCTTTGCATTCAGACTACCTCACATGAATACCAGTACATACAATCGTACTGACGCATTTATACTATGGTGTTTTATACCATTGGTTTAGAAGCATGAACTCCAGAGCATCAGTAGCATTCCAGTCTCAGCAGTCAGAGCTAGCAGTGAGTCCTCAATCTTAGGTTAGCTTGTGGTCCTTTGGGGTCATAAGCATTGTGTAGTATTTCGGGTGCTAGATTTGGGGCGTTAAAAATCTTGTATCAGAGCCTAAGGTTCAACAGAGTCCTAGGAAGTCTGAAAGCCACATCTAGTAGATTCTTGTACATGGGTGTGTTGTGCGCTATATTTATGTGCAGGAGGCTATAAGATGTTTAGGAATAGTTTCCCATTTTTTAGTATTCATGTCGTGCCAGTGAGCATAATCTCAGGTTAATCTCTCAGTTTAATCCTTTTCTCTTCTGTTTACAGAACATGCCTCCTAAGAAGGGAACTGGGAATCAGTCAGCCCCCCATACCGAAGAACCTTTCGGCAAATATGTCTCTCATGTAGAGTTTAGAGATGTATTCACTACTCTTTCTCAGTCAGTTGCTGCTTAGAATAAACGGCCAGTTGTCATTTTGGCCAACCCAGTGGCTAATTCAGCTGCAGCCAGGATTTGGGACTTTACCCGAATGAATCCTCTATCCTTTATCGGGTCTAAGTCTGATGAGGACCCTCAGGAATTCCTTGACCAGGTTTATAAGGTTACGGATATCATAGGGGTTACTTTTAGTGAGAGTAAGAATCTAGATGCATATCAGTTGCAAGATGTTGCTCACACTTGGTACAAACAGGGGAAGTCATAGAGGGCTGTAAATGCAGGGCCTATTGAGTGGGAGGAGTTTGCTACAACCTTCTTAGATAGATTCTTTCCCCTAAAGCTGAGAGAAGCTAAAGTGTTAGACTTTATCAACCTCAGGCAAGACAACATGACGGTGAAAGAGTATTCTCTTAAGTTTACTCAATTAGCCAGATATGCTCCTTATGTGGTTTCAGATAGTAGGGCTAAGATGAGTAAGTTTGTCTCTGGGGTGAACGATAGAGTGGTCAATGTGTGCAGGTCCGCGATGTTGAATAGTGACATGAACATAAATAAGATTATGAATCATGCTCAGTAGATAGAGGAGCAAAAGATTAAGATGAGGGAGAAGTAGAATAAGAGAACAAGGACAGGTAGTTTTAACTTTGCTCAGCCCAAATCATAAGGAGGAAACCATTCTCATTTTTATGCTAAGTCAGCATTTCCATCTCCTTCTTCAGCTAGTGCTCCATCTCCTAGATTCAGATACTGTAATAGAGATAGGGCGCCAGGCTCTAAGTATTAGGGCAGTGTTAGCAATACTTTAACTAATCCACTTTTTCAGACTTATGGCAACCACCATCAGAGAATTTGCAGAGATGGCAGTGGTATTTGTTTTAGATGTGGCAAGCCAGGTCACCGAGTCAGAGACTGTCCTCATCCAGGTCCTCAGAGTCAGCAGAATCGTTCCTCAGCCCAGTTCGATCGCCCAAACCAGCAGGGTGCCACCTCCAGTGCTACTAGTAGACAACGCCCAAATTGGCTTTATGCTCTCCAGTCTCAGCAAGATCAGGAAAATTCTCCTGATATGGTTACTGGTATATTACAGATCTTGCACGTACATGTTTATGCTTTGCTAGATCCAGGAGATTCTTTGTCTTTTGTAACTCCCTATATAGCAGGCGATTTTGGAACCAGTCCTGAAATTCTAGTAGAGCCCTTTTCAGTCTTTACCCAGTGGGTAAAACCATCATAGCCCAACAGCTATACAGGAACTGCCCAGTTATGATATTTCAGAAAGTCACTTCAGCAGACTTAATCAAATTAGAGATGACTGATTTTGATGTCATTCTCGGCATGGATTGGATTTTTTCCTACTATGACACAGTCGACTGCAGAAATAGTACAGTACAGTTCCAGTTTCTAAATGAACCTATTCTAGATTGGAGGGGTAGTACTTCAGCTTTCAGAGGTCAACTTGTTTCCTACCTTTGGGCACAAAAAATGATATTTAAAGGATGTGTCTATCATTTTGTTTGAGTTAAGGACACTAGTTCTGAGACTCCCAGTCTTGATTCAGTCCTAGTCATGAATGAATATCTAGATGTCTTTCTCGGAGATCTTCCAGGAATTCCTCCCGAAAGGGAAATAAACTTTGGCATTGATCTTCTTCCCGATACTCAGCCTATATCTATTCTTCCAAACATAATGGAACCAGAAGAACTCAGAGGATTAAAAGAGTAGTTGAAGGATCATTTAGATAAGGGATTCATCAGACCTAGAGTGTCCCCGTGAGGCGCACCAGTCTTATTCATGTGAAAGAAAAATGGTTCTCTCAGAATGTGCATTGATTACCGTTAGCTCAATAAAGTCACCGTCAAGAATAAGTGTCCACTTCCCAAAATCGATGACTTATTTGACCAATTTCAGGGTGCCAATTATTTCTCTAAGATAGACCTCAGATCAGGTTATCATCAGCTCAGAGTCAAAGAATGTGATATTCCAAAAATAGCTTTCCGTACTCAGTATGGTCACTTTGAATTCTTAGTTATGTCCTTTGGTCTTACCAATACCCCAACCACTTTTATAGACTTGATGAACCGTGTGTTCAAGCAGTACTTGGATATGTTCATCATAGTCTTCATAGATGACATCCTTGTTTATTCTCGCAGTGAGCGTGATCTTGTAGACCATCTCAGAATAGTATTGCAGACTCTTAGAAATCATTAGTTGTTTGCCTAGTTCAGTAAGTGTGAGTTTTGGCTAAGATCAGTAGCATTCCTTGGCCATATCATTTCTGGTGATGGCATTAGAGTAGATCCTCAAAAGACTGAAGCGATAAGAAATTGGCCCAAAGCTGTCTCTCCATCAGACATCAGGAGTTTTTTGGGTTTGGCTAGCTATTACAGATGGTTTTTTGAGGGATTTTTATCTATTGCATCCCCTATGTCCAGACAGACTCAGAAGAAAGTCAAGTTTCAATGGTCAGATCCTTGCGAGAAGAGTTTTTAGGAGTTGAAGACTCAACTCACCTCAGCTCCAGTCTTAGCTCTTCCAGATGGTCCAGATGGGTTCGTAGTGTATTGTGATACATCCATAATAGGTTTGGGTTGTGTTCTCATACAGCATGGTAAGGTCATAGCCTACGCCTCCAGATAGCTTAAACCCTTTGAGAAGTATTATCCTACTCATGATCTTAAGTTAGCAGTTGTAGTCTTTTCCTTAAAGATTTGGAGGCATTATCTATATGGAGTTCATGTAGATATATTCACAGATCATAAGATCCTTCAATATGTCTTTTTTTAGAAAGATCTCAATTTTTATTAGAGAAGGTGGTTAGAGCTCTTGAAAAAATACGACATGAGTGTCCTTTATCATCCGAGAAAGGCCAACGTTGTGGCCGACGCTCTTAGTAGATTGTTTATGGGTAGTATTGCTCATGTTGAGGATAGTAAGAAGAAGTTAGCTCAGGAAATCCATCAGCTTGCCAGACTAGGCGTTCGCTTAGTCAATTCAGAGGAGGGTGACATATGGGTTCAGAGTAGTTCAAAATCATCTCTAGTTTCCGAGGTGAAAGAAAAGAAAGATAAAAATCCCATCCTTTTAAATTTAAAAGAGTCAGTCAAGGATTAGAAAGTAGAGGTTTTTTCCCAATGAGGAGATGGTGTATTGCGTTGTCAGGGTCATCTGTGTGTTCCAAGTGTAGATGACTTAAGACAGAAAATTCTTGCCGAAGCATATGGTGTGTGCTACTCTATTTATCCAAGGGACAAAAAGGTGTACCGTGACCTGTGGGAAATCTATTGGTGAAGTGGGATGAAGAGAGATGTTGTAGAGTTTATAGCTAAGTGCTCTACATGTCAGTAGGTTAAGATAGAGTATCAGAAGCCTAATGGGTCCATACAGGAGTTCAGTATTCCTACTTGGAAGTGGGAAGAAGTAAATATGGACTTCGTGATGGGTTTGCCTCGTACCCATTATCAGCATGATTTAGTTTGGGTCATTGTAGACAGGATGACCAAATTAGTTCATTTCCCTCCAGTCTATATCTCTCATTCAGTTGAGGATTATGCCAAACTCTACATCAGAGAGTTGGTCAGGTTACACGGAGTTTTGTTACCCATTATCTCAGGCAGAGGTACCCAGTTCACCTCTTATTTCTGGAAAGCTTTCCAAAAGGGTCTTGGTACCCAAGTTCATCTCAGTACAACCTTTCATCCTCATGTAGGTGGTCAAGTAGAAAGGATCATTCGAACTTTAGATGATATGCTAAGGGCGTGTGTAATCGATTTCAAGGGTAGTTGGGATGACCACTTGCCTTTGATTGAGTTTGCATATAATAATAGCTATCATTCCAGTATTCGGATAGCTCCATTTGAAGTTCTCTATGGTAGAAGATACAAATCTCCAATTAATTGGTTAAAAGTTAGTGAGGCCTCATTCATAGGTACTGACTTAGTATTCGATTCCTTAGAAAAAGTCCAGTTGATTAGAGAAAGACTCCGGGCTGCTCAGAGCCAACAAAAGCTTATGCAGATGTGCGCAGAAAGGATCTCGAGTTCAAGATCAGTGATTATGTCTATATAAAGATATCTCCCATGAAGGGAGTGAAGAGGTTTGACAAGAAGGGAAATCTCAGTCCCCGATATGTTGGTCCCTTAAAAATTCTCAGTCGTTTAGGCAAGGTAGCTTATGAGCTTGAATTACCTTCAGATCTAGCCTCAGTCTATCCAGTCTTCCATGTCTCTTTGATAAATAAGTTCATAGATGACCCAGCAGTCGTAGTCCCTATTCAGAGGATAGATGTTTAGAACAACCTCTCTTATGAAGAGATTTCAGTCGAAATCCTAGACTATTAGACTTGTAGACTGAGGAACAAAGAAGTCCCTCTAGTCAAAGTTCTTTGGCGGAATCAGTCCATTGAGGGAGCTACTTGGGAAACAGAAGCATACATACGGACCAAGTATCCTCACCTCTTCTTCGGTAACTCATATCTAGCTCAAGTTAACAGTTCTCCTTAAGCTTATTCAGTTTCATGTTCAGAATTTAGTTACAAACTTGGTGTACAATTTATGCTCAGAATTGCATTATAAAATTGGTATTAAATACCATTGCATATTCAGTCATTCATTCATGTATTAGTTCAGTCAAGTAATAATGCATCAAATATACATTCTTATTGTGAGAAACTTAGTTCCTCAGAACACTCAGTCATGCATTCAGAAATCAGTTACTCATGCATCAGATATGCATGTTCAGTATGATATATATTCATTTTATCAATCATGTTAGTCATGGTGTCATGTTTTAGTCATTCATGTTTAGGATGGGCTTCAATCTGCCATTTCTCCCCTCTCATTCAGTCTCATTTGAGGATGAATGTTTCCAAGGGGGAGATATTGTAATATCCCAAACTTCTTCAAGTCAAATCTAGTCTACAGAAGAGTTAGTGATGACTTCCTAAATTATTAATGTTTAAATCAAATAGAATTTCCCCAATTTTGACTTTTTATGATATGGGAAATTGAATTATCTTTCCAAAGACATCAATTTCGAAGAAATCCGGTATCAGAGTAAAAAGTTATGGACATTTTAAAGAGAACTATCGGAACTTCCCAGAAGCGACGGTCAGGCCAACAGACCGTTGAGCCAGCGACGGACCGTCGCCCAAGCCATTGCGACTAAGGCAGTGACCCTGATTTCTGGTCAAGTGCGACGGCCAGGACAGACAGACCTTCGAGTTAGCAATGACCGTCGCCCAAGCCATCTCTACTAAGGCAGTGAGTCCCTATTCTAGCCCAGGTACGACGATCAAAGTGACGGACTATCGCAGATCCTATTTAGAGAATTCTAAGCCATTTTTAAAAGGGTATTTGGGTCTTATCCACCCGTTTTAACTTCTAATTATATCAGATCAAAGCTCATAAGTTCATTATCCATCTACAACATTGAATTAGGATTTTCTCTCAAATATAATCCCCAAGAACCAGATCCAAACCCTTCTTCAAGAAACTAAGAAATTTCAAGTTCTTCAAGTCCAAGAACTTCAAGAAACTCACAATCAAGGTATGGAATATGTTGATTCATGGGTTCCTTTCACCCATAAAGCTCAAGAATCTCTTTTCAAAATCCAAGATTTATATATTTATGAATGTTCATGATTTAAATTGAATTGAAATTCATGTTCATGATGTTGTGGGGTTTTGGTTCATGTTTGAAATTACATATTCCAATGATTGAACCTATGATGTGGTGATTTTCATAATAATGATGGTAAACCCTTAAATTTACACATTGATTGATATATCCATGATTATTAGATGTGTTGATGAATGTATAACCAAAGCATGCTCCCCATGTGTTTGATTAAATGCCTATGTGAAGGAAAAGTGCCATACTAGTATGATAATATGAAATCCCCATTTATGTACAAGTTTATGCATATCCAGTGTTTGATGAAATTTCTTAGTCAATGAATTATGGATATATGTGTAGCCATTATGGTGGTTTAGAACTTGTACTTCATGAAATCTCCAACTTATTGTATTATGGATTGTGATGTTGGTTGTGTATTCTAGAAAGTCATGCTTTGTCAGTTTCCTTCTATCGAGTCCTGGGGGTACTTGTACCCAAAAATTTAGTTGTGTTCCTAGAATCAGTGTCATGTTTTCAAGATACTCTCAGTCAAGCCATGATCCATAGAATTCTGTCAGTCTCATGGCTCAGATAAACTCAGTAATCTCCGTAGTATTCCGTCAGTCAACGGAACTCAGTTACCTCATTCCAGTCAGTTTAGCTAATCATGTTCAGTGTCTATTCAGATGAGAGTAGAAATTAGCACCGAGCGAACCCAAGGATGGGAACCCACCTATTATATGAGGGTGTGATTCTTAGAAGCAACCCTTGCTTTCCAGAACTACGTAGCCAACATAGGTTGAGACATCATAGCCTATTATATAAGGGTAGATAAGGTGGATTAACCTATTATATGAGGGCTCTCACCATTCTCACTAGATTTACCTGTTATATGAGGGTTACTCATAGATTGTCCTTACCAGTGGTACGGTATTGACACCCTTCCAATTGGGGTTATAGGTTGGATCCTAACTCAGATATATTGCATTATTTGGGGCATGTTGGTTAGATGACTACTTCCTATAGTTTCAATTACAGATCAGGACTATCAGATACTGTCATTCAGTCTCAGTAAAAGAACTCAGATAGTTCTTTAGATTTTAGGACTGTCAGATACAGTCAACTCAGAACAATACGGAACTCATCTAGTTCTATCAGAACCTAGACTATCAGATACGGTCGCTCAGTATCAGTTATTTCAGTTTTACAGATATCAGTATCTCATGTTATCAGTACTCAGACTCAGTAATCATGTTATCATGAACTCAGTTACAGTTATTATGTATTCATTCATGCATTCTCATATTCATGTTATCCAGTCAGTTAGTATAGTTCATGCATGTGAACCCTTTGCATTCATCCTACCACACATGCATACCAGTACATTCAATCGTACTAATGCATTTACGCTTTGGTGTTTTATACCATAGGTTCAGAAGTATGATCTCCAAAGTATTAGTAGTATTCCTGTCTCAGCAGTCAGAGTTAGTAGTGAGTACTCATCCTTCGAGGACATAACCATTACTTTATTATATCATTAATTAATTTATTTTAGTAGTTGGAGTAAGTTGGGGACATATCCCATCAACTCCTTATTCAGATAGTTTAGTCAGTTAGAGGCTTTTCAGACTAGCATGTTCAGACAGTTATTTCAGTTGTTTTGGTATTGATATACCATATTTTTAGATGTTATGTTTTATCAGATCTTTGAACCTTATGGCCTTTCAGCCATTATTTCTGCATTTATACAGTATATTATGTATTGTACAGGTACATATATCAGTCATGGGTTAGCTTATGATCATTTGGAGTCATGAGCATCGTGTAGAATTCTGGGTGCCAGATTCGGGGTGTTACAATAATGTAGTGTATTAAAGTGCTTAGAGAGGTCAGCCACTATTCCCAAATAGTTCCTACCCGTCCCTTAGCCTACATTAGAACCCGAAAAAGTCCTAATTGATCCTAAGCTTTACATTCTAATATTAGTGGAGAATTACACTAAGGGCAAGCTTATGGTTCATTATGGGTAATTTGTGAATTATTTGTGAGAGTGAGCATAATTTGATTCTTGTACCTATCAAGTTATGAATTACTTAATTGTGAGTAATTATGGGTAACTTTCTTGTTGTAAGGAGCTTATGTTTGATGAATGTGGGTGACTTGTATGATGTCCTTGATTGAGAAATATGCATGAGTTTCCAACTTGGTGAGTCAGTTCTTGAGACTAGGATGTTTTGGAGTAGTGTTCATGAGCTTTCAATTGTGTAAATAACATGCTTAGAGTAGTAACTTTTATTCTATGTAGTCATTGTAGTGCTAGCTTGAGTGTCTTGCATTTAGTAGATGTGTAGAGTCTCCTTAGTTGATGAAGATTATAGTTAAGAGTTGTTTGAGGACAAACAAGGTTTTATACCCATTACAAGAGCTTGGGTGTCGCAATAGCGACCCAACTATTGCCATCACGATACTTTGGACTGCACAAATGAGCCCATGTCACATCCAAAATCATCACTATCATGATACTTTGGGATGCACAAAGGAGTTTCTATCACAATACTTTGGGTTGCACAAAGGAGTTGCTATTGCGGCCAAAATCATTGTTATCGCGATACTTTGGGCTGCATAAATGAGTCTCTACACGGCCAAAATCATTGCTACATGATACTTTGGGCTTCACAAAGGACTCACTATTATGGCCAAAATCATCACTATCCCGATGCACCAAATACAATAGTAGACTTGGAATTTTTCCAAGTCTCCACCAAGCCCTCGGGATTCATTTGAAATATCATATATACAAATAAACTATTTAACCCTATCAAATTTGACGTTCTGAACTCAATGACACAGTTGAAATTTCCATCTGAGGTTATTTCAACAAAAAGTGGGTCCCACACCCAGCTTCTATTTTCTTAACTTTCTGACCAATAGCTTAAAATGAGTCCATGCACTTTGAAACCCGAACCAAGAGTCTACCCAACCTAAAATCAATGTCTCCTAGCTTATGGTACTGTCAGAAATCTCATCTGAGGTCACCTACTAAGAGTTTTTGTCAGAGACCAAAACTTAAAAACAACAAAAGCTCTAAAATTAGGAAATGAGCCTGAAAATCCAAATGAAATGTTCGATCACTGAACTGACTGTTTTGGCAAGTCATATAAGACCTATAGCCGTTGTATGGAGGCTCAAAATATTAAAAATGCATACAAATTAAGGACATGACCTAGAGGGTCATTACAAAAAGACTATGATCTCTCAAAGTCTGGAGCATAATCCTCAAATGCTGCATATTCTCCTCTCTACTCCTCGAATACATAAGGATATCATCAATGAACACAATAATGAAGGAATCCAAATAAGGCATGAACAAGTAGTTTATCAAATCTATAAATGTTTTTTGCGCATTGGTCAACCCAAAAGACATGACCAGGATCTCATAATCACCGTAACAAGTCTTGAAGGTTGTCTTTAGGATTCCTCAACTCGAATCCTCCACTGATGTTAACTAGACCTTAAGTCAATCTTAGAGAATACTGTTGCTCCTTGAAGCTATTCAAATAAATCATCAGTGTGATGCATAGGATACCTATTCTTCACCGTTACCTTATTAAGTTTTCTATAGTCAATACACATATGTAAGGAACCATCCCCCTTCTTTATGAACAAGATAGCAGAACCCTTGAAGCTTGTCAAATAAATCATCAATGTGAGGCATATGATACCTATTCTTCACCGTCACCTTATTTAGATGCCTGTAGTCAATACACATATTCAAGAAACCATCCCTCTTCTTCATAAACAATATAGGAGCGTCCCAAGAAAACACTCTCAGTCTAATGAAACCCATACCCAGAAGATCTTGAAGCAGAGAATTTAACTCTTTAAGCTTGATAAGAGCCATATGGTAAAGTGCAATAGAAATAGGTTGGGTGCCCAACTCATGATCAATACCAAGATCAATATCACGCTCAAGAGGAAGACCAAGAAGATCAGAAAGAAAAACATTAGGAAACTCATGGACTATAGGAAAAAAGTCAAGCAAGGGACTCTCCATACTAACATCACGAATATAAGAAAGATAAGACACACAACCCCTAGATATAAGTCTTCTAGCCCAAACATAAGAAATAATCACGGTCGGCTCATGGCTAATAGATCCTTAACCCATAATCGGGGCTATTTCGAGCATGGATAAGGTAACGGTCTTGTCAAAATAATCCACATAATAGAGGGATAACCAATTCATGACCAGAATCACATTAAAATCCACCATATCTAGCATAATAAGATCATCCTAAGTAGAAAAACTCTCGAACAGTCACAACACAAGATCTATAAACCTAATCCACTACTAAAGAATCATCCATGGGAGTAGATAGATACAACAACACAGATAGAGAATCCCAAGATAACCCTAACCATAAGGCATAATAAGCAGATACATAGGAATAAGTGGATTCCGAATCAAAGAAGGCAAAAGCAGGATGATGACGCACTAAAATAGTTCCTAATAAGAACATCTAAATACTTTGCCTTGGGTCTAGTAGGTACATCATATAATTGACAACAACCACAACCAAGCTGGGCTTCTGACCAATCTCCCATCTTACCTGTTTGAGGATATCCATGAGATCTTTGAGAACCTACCCGATGACTATGGATACCACCTCTAGTTGGGGGAGGTACATCCCTAATCGATGGAACATTCTGAGCTGCAAGAACCATCGCTGCACTGCTAGGGAACTCTCTAGAGAAATGGACAAAGGCCCCACAACCATAACACGACCTAAGCACTATACTAAAACCATAAGATCCAAATGACCTAGAAAAGCACCATGACCAAAATACAATGAACATGAACCTATCAAAGGCTGACCACTACTTTGTCTAAGATGATCACTGTAAATAGAATAACCTCCATCAATAATCTAAAGTGCGGCATGAACGAGTATACTAGAATGACCCAGATGTTGGTAAGGCTGACGAGGAGGATATCTACCTTGAGAACCACTGCCTCTGAACCTTGAGCCACTATAAATTTTATTGAAAATGCCATGATACTATGGACTCTTATCGCTTCCCCCTTGGGACTCACAATGCATATCCTTCATAATTTGAGCATGATAAAAAACCTTAGCAAAATCTCTAATCGAAGCAACACAACTCTACCTATCTATTCAGAGAAAAAGTCTCAGTCCTTAAAAAAAACACCAAACTTGCTCATACTTAATCGGTAAGATATAAGTACCACTCCTAGCAAACTCATGATATTGAGACTCATACTCTACAACAGTCATCAATTACTACTCCATTCTCAAGAACTAATCCCTCAAACGATCTCTAAGATTGTGAGGCATATACTTCTCCAAAAGACCTTAGAGAACTGAGTCCATGTCAATGAAAGAGATCTAGCTCGTCTAGAATAAAAATAATCTCTCCACCAGTGTCAAGCCACCATTACCAACTGGAAATTAGTGTAATCTATTACATTAGTCTTAACTAGGCCCAATTTATAGATCCTATCCTGGCAAGACACTGAGAACTCATAAGCATCATCGCTTGATACACCTAAAAACCTAGAAAGGGTCAATTACAAGAATCTACCCAGCATCTTCTACTCCTAGACATATATAGAAGGTTGGGAAACTATAGGTGGAGAAATTACTGGTTCAGCAGCCACCTATGTTGGAAGGACCTTAACTCTGGGACCCACAACTATATGATGCACTCTTACCTCAGTAGCACTCCTGATCCACAGACTATGCACCATCATAAGGTGCACCACCAAATAATATTAAGAGATGAACCAAATCATACTTGAGCAACAAAAAAAATTAAACTATGGTGGAGCCTAGGCTGGTCCCGGACATACCACTAATTGGAGTGAAGGAATCTCTAGTGCAGGTTCGAGAATATGGTCTCATAAAGGCCCTCTATCCTAATCTCTAACTAGGGATGTATCTCTTAGTTGTCCTCGACCCCTAGGTCATCCATAAAGTATGATAGGATCCCTAGTAGTGGACTAGGGATCCTGGTCTCATGAAGACATAACACGCTTCCTAGCCATATTTAAAAAGAGTGAAACTAAAGGAATCTTTAGAAATTTACTTAAATCTTAGCTTGAAATAAGTGAAACAAGTGAAGATCTCTAAAGAAGTACCTATAGCCCCTCAGAGATAAGAAACAAATGTCTTCATCATGATCCACAGGACTCTAAATGACACTTGCTCTTACACAAACAATAGAAGTAAACCTAGCCTTGATACCATATTTTCATGACCTGATTTATGAGTCATGATGGAACCTACCTTATCCCACCTTTAGGTTAGTGAACTCCCATACTACACCTCGTTATGAGGATAACGCAATGGGTGACAAAATATAGTAATACAAATAGGTTGGGGTCAAACCTATAGGGAATATATGGAACTATCTCACAAACTTGCTGAAATAACCCAATAGTACAAAAAGTAAATGGGGGATTTTGCTGTGAACAATTTGAAGTAACAAAACTCAAATGCTTTTGGTTGTAAATAATCTGAAATAAACACTAGGACTGTGTTCCCCTAGCTTTCTAACTCATTAGGTTTATCATGCTCCATAGAGCCATCCTAATATCTTGCATATAGTATCTGATAAGTAATGTATCACTAACCCTCTTGTGAATGCCTTAGGGAATTTCACTCTTTACCTTTTGAGTTTCAAAGTATTTCCCTACTAACCCTTATGTTAGATCCTAAATTAACTATTACCTTTTGAGTCTTTAATTAATTAAATAAAGATAATTAGCTTAAGTAGATGAGGTTGATTAGATTCTATTGATAATTAACTCTAAACTGCTATTGTGATCTTCTTTTCCTACTTTCTACCTGTCTTTGAAGTAAGTAGTGAATATATCCAAGATCTTAACATTTGCAACCGCTTAGAAATCTATTAAACTAAGGATGATCACAATATATGCAAGAATATTAGTTGGGAACAACATTGCAATTCCCCTAACTTGTTATTAAGCTAGGGTTCGCACAACCCTAGCAAAATTATTTAGCCGCTCATCATTTGAAACAATCAATGGAATTAATAATTGAATGCATTAAATCAATCTCACAATAATTTAAGATGAAAAACCAAAGTCCTAGATTAATAATTGAACCAAAAATAAGAACACAAGAATTCCAAGATCAAAATTGATTCTCAAAATAAAAAATATATATTTGTGAATGATAAAAGTACGTACTCTAACAAAAAATGTCAAAAGGGTGTTTATAGAATACATGGAAACCCTACAAAACAAATCCTAAACCAAAAAAAGAAAAATTGGAGTTGGTGGACACCTGTGGGGCCACTTACGGGCCGTAAGTGGTCCCAAGTAGGTGCCAGACTTATAAACATCTTCAGGATCCTCTGAAACTTTAACCTTCTGGACTTCTCACTGGCACCTATGGACCGTATGTGGCACCTGCGGGTCGTAGATACCATTGTAGGTAGCAGACTCCAGTTATTTAGCCTCTGAATATCTGTGTCTCAATCCTCTGATACTTATTCTGGCATCTACTCCACCTAGGTAAAACCTATGGGTCGTAATACCCACGTAGGTGTGCAAACCTTTAATTTTCACTTTCTTTCTCTAGTTTAGCTCCTAGAATCTGGGTTCCTTCAAAACACAGCACAAAACACATTATGTCTAACAAAGCAACCTATGTAGCTACATATTTTTATAGTTTTAAGCATCAAAAGTTCTATGAAATAATAGCACATCAGTACCCTTAACTTAGAACTTTTGCACTTCCTCAGGCAATACAACACAATTAAACAACACACCAATGCTTAACTAGGAGATTCCTAAGTCATTTATGGCAGTCAATCATCATATTTAAGCTAAAAAACATTACCCCCCTCAAATTTTAACACTTCAAAACCAACTGTATGTATCAATGCAACACGATAATGTAACACGAGGAAATCATGATATGACATTACATTAGCAACAAATAATCATGCATATGTACAAATTACACTGCCCAATCAAGTAAGCACCTAGCAACACAACCTATGCGCCCTCACATCAAAGAAGTCCAAATAACTCATATAAAATCATGCATGTCAATGTAAGGGATAATATCAAGAGACACACTCACAAAGAATTTCCAATAATATGCATCAAATACCATAGGCTTGCCCTTATTTTCTATACCTTTATTTTCAGATAGTCGGGTTAGGATCACTATAGGTCTTTACCCAGCTTGTAATGTAGGCTTGGGGTCTAGTATGGTACTAATAACGCTCAACTTACACATCAATTTATTTCAAGGCGGTCATCGTTAATATATTTACCCAACTTTGGAGTCGGGGTCGAATCCATAGGGAATAATGTGAGTGGCGATTAAACTAGTTTGAAACTAAAGCTACAATTTAAATTCAAACAACTAGCACAAAAATATAAAATGGGGGTTTTCAATGATCAAACAGACGTTAAAGTTGTAACTTGCTTCAGAACTCAAAGTAAAAAATTCAATAGTTTAAATCAATGATAAAGAATAAACTAGGGTTGCGATCACTATGTTTACTAATCCCCATTAAATAATAGTTGTGGCATCGGGTTCTCATGACTTGCGGGAAACACCAAATTATCAGTTTTGATAGTCCATCTAAGTGTTTCTAAACCTACCTAGATATTTAACTCCCTAATTCTCTCGAACTTAAGAAGTCATTCTATTCATACTGATTTTATCTCAAGTTGATAAATCTTGTTACAACATTAACCATTAGATGAGAACTTAACCTTCCCAAATCCTCTTTGATAATTCACTTCTTACTCGGGTTGATTTCTTATCTCAAGCAAATCAACAGTAAGCAAAGACTATTGTTTGCAACCAACAAAAAATAATTAATACAAAAGAATTATCAAGATGTTTCCACAATCATTCAAAGCCTAACCAACTATTAAATCAATAAAGGAATCATCATAGATCCCACAACCTTAGTTGTGGGTTTTAGTTCCACATGGAATATAAAAAGATAACAACTCAGTCAAAGAATTGAAAATTAACATCAAAGTTAAGAGCCAAAACTACAGAGAAAAAAGAAAAAAGAAAAAAGAAAAAAGAAAAAAGAAAAAAGAAAAAAGAAAAAAGAAAAAAGAAAAAAGAAAAAAGAAAAAAGAAAAAAGAAAGAAGAAAGAAGAAAGAAGAAAGAAGAAAGAAGAAAGAAGAAAGAAGAAAGAAGAAAGAAGAAAGAAGAAAGAAGAAAGAAGAAAGAAGAAAGAAGAAAGAAGAAAGAAGAAAGAAGAAAGAAGAAAGAAGAAAGAAGAAAGAAGAAAGAAGAAAGAAGAAAAAAGAAAAAAGAAAAAAGAAAAAAGAAAAAAGAAAAAAGAAAAAAGAAAAAAGAAAAAAGAAAGAATAAAAAAATCCCACCCAGCCTGAATAAGCAATAAAAAATGAAAAGGAGAAATAAAAGAAAAGTTGGTTGAGAAGTGGATCTCAAAATCTAATTGTAGTGTCAAGGAGGGTCAGTCACTAAAGTGCAAAATGTGACATACCTTCCCCAAAGCCTACGTTATAAGCCGAATAAAGTCCAATAGTGATCCTAGTACTACTGTCTAAAAAACTAAGGTAAAGAAAATAAGAGAAAGCCTATTGATTGGAGATTCTTTTGGGAGTGTGATTGTCTCGTTATCGTCGTTGCATTAGCATACATACTTATACTATAAGAGTGGGACTTTGTAGTTATGATGGAACATGGGTTGTGTTGATAGTTGCTTATCCATTCGAGTAGTATAATTTTCACATATGCTTGATTGTTTGTTACTAATATGATGCCATAGCTTGATTACTTTGTATTTCATTGTTGGGTTACATATATCCACACAACTGATTTTTGAAAAGTTAAAAATAGGAGGGGGTGAAATTTTTTTAGCCAAAATTGAGTTGACTTCCGTAGGTACCTTAGTTTTCTCTTAGTTAAGCATCATCATGTAGTTTTTGTTATGTTTGTGTTACCTGAGGACTTACAAACATTCTTAGTTGAAGGTGTTGATGTGTCATGGTTTCATGGAACTTTTGTTGCTTAAAATAAAAAATATGCAAGTACTAAGGTCCATTTTGGTAGATAAGATGTGTGTTTGTGTCTATTTGTAGGAAACTAGGTTTTGGGACATAAAATAAGAAAAAGAGTTAAAGGCTGTAAAAAACCCACCTACGAGACCACCTACGTCACGTAGGTACAACTTATGACCACCATAAGTTTCCTCATAGGTCTCAGAGATAGAAATTTTAGAGATGCTAAAAGTTAAGTTTTTGTTTGACACTGATGAAGGTTCACTTATGATCCGTTAGTACCACTTACGTTGCTGTAAGATACAACGCAGATACCAAAGGTTGAAGATCAAAGGCTTTAAAGTTTGAAGATTTTTTCTAACTCCCATGATAAGGTCACTTATGCATCATAAGTACCACTTGCGGTAAGTCCCTTCATAGGTAGTGATCTTGAAGCATGAAATATTCTAAAACTTTTGTCACTTATGAACACACCTGCGGGGCTCGTAAGTACCACTAACGTCCCACAAGTGGGTTTGTAAGTGGCCACTGACCCAGTTTTCCCTTTTTATTTTGGTTAGGATTTTAAGGGTTTTAATGTAAACTATCAGTACCCTTTTTATGTTTTTGTATTAGTTTACACACTCTTTACATTCATAAACATATATTGATTTCAAGATTTGAATTTTAATCTAGGAATCCTCTATTCTTTATTATTTGGTTGATTATTAAGTTTAGAATTTTGTTTTTATTATCAATTATTGTGAGATTGATTCTATACTTTCTTGTATGAATTCCATGGATCATTATGAAACTATGCAACTAAATGACCTAATAGGTTTGTGGGAACTCTTTCTAAATAACGAGAAGAGGAAGTGTAAAATTCTTCTAAATCAGTGTTTATGCATGTATTATGATCTTCTTCAACTAATATACTTTCTAACTACTGCAGAAGTTAAGAACATGTTGCATTCGAGATCATTTTTACAAAAGAGGTCAAGAATAATAAAAGAAGATTATGATAGTAATTCGATGCTACCAACCCTCGTCTAATCAACATGACACCCAATAAGAGATAGTAAACTAGGATCAAAGACATGGGTTAGTAAGGCGACACTTTGAGACTCACAAGGTGAATAGTAAAATTTACCAAGGTGTTCACAAGATGGTTGGTGATACCTTTCTTGTCAGATTCTGCATGCAGTGCATTGAGATAGTCGGATTCAGCATGATAAGTCTGTGGAATTAGGAAGCCAGGGGGAACATAGTCTTAGTATTCATCTCAAATTGATTTCAACTAAAGTGATCAAGACTTATTGCTACTTTACTATTTTCGCAGCAAAACCACCCATTTACTTTTCTTGTATTTTTCGGCTACTTCAATAGATTCATGACAGTTATTTGACCTATTCCATATAGGTTTGATCCCAATCTCATTTGGTTTACTATATTTGACATCGACCCAAAATACACTTCTTGGAGGTTTAGTTTTGGGCGGTATCAATCTTGAATTGGGATTCACTACTTTTGGAACCTCTTTTTCCTTCCCCTTTTCTTTCCTTAGACTTATGCCTATCAACTTGAGTATTTTTAGCTGTCTTCTCATCCACCACCATGTCTTCAAATTCAATGACTTTGCCTTCATCTCTGACCACTGATTCTAACTTATCATTAATAATCACTTCCATTGGTGGATTTAGGGTTATCTTGCTACTTCTAGTAGTAATAGCAAAGAAATAACCATCAATCTTTGAATTTTGAATGATGTTTCTTTGTAGAGAACCTTGTTGATTGATTTAATTCCACAAAAATCTAACCAAATTATTGCTTGAGATAGTTTATGGTGGTAGCATGTGATTCAACTTTTGTTTCCTCCCTAAAATATCTTTCTTAATCTCCTTAAGGTAGTCTTATATTTTTTTCTACCCCATTCACAACCTTCACAAGCATGTCTTCCATACTCTAATTGGTCAAACTAGTCTCACAACAACCAGGTGGAACATAAAGGATAACCTTATCCTTGTTTTCATATTTTCTCCTCCATTCACTATCTTAATCCCTAATACTATATCTATAATGAGACTTGTTGTAATTATTGTCTCTATAGTAGTTTCTACCTTGATTCCCTTGCTTAGAGTTTCAATTATCTTAGTTAGATTATTTTCCTTTGGCATGGAAACCCACTGCTTTGTCTATCTAGATATTTTTTTCTCTTCTTCAGAATTTAAATCTTCATACTTAGGGGGATTAACCTATGTTCCAACTGCATTCACCTTTTCAGATCCTATTGTAGTAAATTATTTTGTAGGTAACCCAATATTAGTCTTTAATAATGCAACCTCTTAGGTTACTATCTTATTTAATGCTATCGACTCTGTGGATTCTTAGATTTCATAAGTATCTATGGTTTGTCCATGTCTCAATTATGCCACACTGGATTTTTTGTGGTTTAATATAGGATCTCTAAATATTATTTCTTATGCAGACATATGAATGCCTCACTTGTGATAGCGTCTTATACAATTTTGGTGATTGATAACACAACTCCTGAAACACCCTGGGATTTAACCCTTAGAAAATTTCTCTGTTTTTGGATTCTAGACATTATACAACTTGGGGTACTAGCTGAATGATGTGATACAATTTGGTGGGTCATGATCATATGGTAACCATTATAGGTTTATTGGTTTTGGTCCAAGATACAGTTGGAACATACAAGTCATACATTAGGGTAAGGTGTCAATCGTATGTTGCCCTAAGTTCAGTCTAGGTGATTCTATTATGCCTAAGGTATGGTTTCCTGGTACTATTCATATGGTTGTGTACGTTTTGGCTTGGAAATTCATGTTGGACAGTGTTGGGGTCCGTACGAGTTAAGGGTACCACTCATACCCTAGGGTACCGTTGGGGTGTGCTAGTCATACCATCCGGTGGAAATTTTAAGCAGTTTAAGTTAGGGTAATCTAGACATTTACACTCTTAACCTCTTAAGGCCCCACGATTTATAACACTCTTGATACATCATTTAATCTATTTTCAATCACTCAAACACTATTAAAACACTCTTAAATTCTCTTAAGGCTCTTGGGTCAAAGAAGGATAGGGTTTGATCAATGTGATAAATTTGGGGATTACAAGGGTGATTTCTCTCCACCATCTTTATGATTTAAGGAATGTACTCCTCTCTCATTATTAGTTATAACTAAAGTCATGTTTTATGAATTGTTTTCACGGCATAATTATTGTATGGATTTAGGTTTTCAAATACATGTTGGGATTTTTGGTTACAATAGTTGGTTATGGTTTTCCCATATATTTTTCGTATGGTTTTTATATTATTATGGTAGTTTAAATATTTGGTTGCAAGGAAATGGTTAATTGGTCCTTGATTTGGGATTTGGAAACACTATGCCCCCAATTTGTTTAATAAAAAGTCTATGAAAATGTTTTTAGCTAAATTGTTGGACTTTTGTTGAACTATGTATTGTATAGCTTGGTAATGGAACCCTAAATGGTATAAATTGTTTAAATGGTTTATAATTTTTAAATAGTAAGGTATTAGTGGTTATGGTTGGTCTAGTTGAAAGCCTTGTGGGGTACAAGGGAATCCCCCAAGCAAACTTAGTAACAAACATCTTATGGGGTACATGGGAATCTCCCAAGTTAACTTAATAATATAATCTATGGGTACATGGGAATCCCTTCTTCTTAAAAGGGATGTCTAAGGACATTGCTTGCAAGCTATAGTCGGTATGATGATACCACTACTTATAGCCTTGGTTAATAATAAATTGAATGGTGGTTTAGTTGTATGGTAATGGTTTTAATTAGGCAATAATGGTAGGGGTTTAATAGCTAATAGTGAAGGTTGAGTCCAATGGATAGAAAGTGGAAACTCATGGTTGCCGATATGAGGATTGGTCATGGAAACCATATATGATACTTACGGGGTACATGAAATGTCCCTATGTATAATTTTACCTATACATCATGGAGAGCGAAGGGTATTCAGGAATCCCTAATCCTATGGTATCTCCAGTTCATATGGATACACGTATCGAGGCCCGTTCAGGGGGTTACACTGGACCCATATAGCTCATATGTGTTTCTAGTACGATTAAGCTATACATACCCATGTTAATGGTTTTAAAGGAATGCTAAACCCAGTTCCCTTTCCCAGCATGGTTATATTATGTATGTATGATTATGAATGCATAAAGTTGTTTACTTGTTTTTAAAGATTGGCATTATTTTTTCCTTATTATAAGTGAATGCTAGCATTTACCCACTAACCCATATTCAGGTGGTTGTATCCCCATGAAATGCAGGAACCAACCATTCTACTCCTCCAGCTTAGTGATCAGATTTGGGATCAGCTTGGTTGGATTAAAGTATTGAGTTTCCATATTTTGGAAGGATTCATTTCATGTCATGGATGTTTTTTCTTATTTTGATCAACTTATAGACTATGGTTTTGGCTATGGTTGGGGGCATGTCCCAACCGAATATTGTTTTACTTTTGGTTAGAGGCTTTATAGGACTATTATGACTTGGTACGAGAGATGTAGATAGTGGTTTCAGTATTGGCTTTGGTATTGGTATTATGGAAGATACCATTTGACTATATTTATGATTTTTCCATCCTATTATGTTATGAACTCATACTTGGTTATTATTTTGGTTTTGGTATGGTTATTGGTTAGGTATTGGATGGTTGGACTTACTTGGGTTGGTTATGGTTATGGACCTATCCCAGAGTGTGGCATTGTGTAAAATGCTATCTTGTTATATGTTGGGAATTCATCTGACTTAGGGTACATGTTTGGAGGTTAGGTTGTGTAACGAGGGTGGTCCCCAATCCTATTTTAACTTGGGATGCCTATTATGACAATGTCCCAATTTGGGTCGTGTCAAGATGGTATCAGAGCTTTAGGTTCATGGTCAATTGGGAGTTCACAAAGACGTGTCTAGTAGAGTCTCTTTTAAGAGGGTGTAGTGTGCCATACTCATGAGAGAGAGGCTACAAGCCATTTTGTAATGTTTCTCTTTCTTTGTGTTCTATCTTCAAGCTTGGAGTCTAAATCCCAAAATCTTCTCTAATTCCTATTCGTTGGTCTTTTAGATCATGCCTCAACGATCTGAGGTGCATGAAAACTCCTCTGTACCAATTGGGGAAAATGATGAAGGGACACACTCTACTCATAGGATCCATACTCGTTCTAGGGGTCCAATCCCTAATTGTAATAGAATTCTACTCGTTCCTTCTAGTCCTCCTCAGTGTAAAGAAGGAAGAGTTCTATCAGTCGATCCATGTGATTGCTCAATTGGTAGCTTCACTGGATGAGCGTGGTGTATCTGGTATTGCATCTTTTGAGGCCATAAGGGTTGGCCATTTTATGAGGTTGAGTCCTCTAACTTTTATTGGTGTTAGGGTAGAGGAGGATTCTCAAGGTTTTCTCCATGAGATACAAATGATCGTCAGGGTCATGCAGGCCACGAATATGGAAGTGGTGAATTTTGCTGCCTATCAGCTAAAGGATATGACGTACCAATGGTACAAGGAATGAGATCTAGAAAGAAGTAAGGTTGATGAGTCATCTCTGTAAGAGACTTTCTCTATTGCTTTTCTGGATCACTTCTTTTCTTAAGAGTTAAGGGAAGTGAAAGCAGAGGAATTTGTTAATTTAAAATAGGGAAAGGTATCGGTCAAGGAGTATGCCTTGAAATTTCAGCAATTGTCTAGGTATGTTCCAAAAATAGTATTGGATATGAGGGCTAGGATGAGAAAGTTCACCTTAGGACTATCTCATGAGTTGATCCTTGAAAGAAAGACCGCATTGCTAATCAAGGACATGAATATTTCTAGGTTGGTTATTTATATGCAACAGGTGGAGGAGAAAAAGAAAAAGTAAGCAGAGATATATGAAAGGCAGGGTAAGAGGTTTTAATTCCCTGAGCAGGGTAGTGGTCAACTACAAAGTGGTTGGGATGGTGGTAAGTGGCCAAAGAAGAAGTGGGGGAGTTCTGGTTCTTTTTCCATAGCTAGTGCTCCTTACCCAAAATAGTTAGGTGACAGGCGTCAGTAAGGTGGCGATAACTTTAAGGCACAGGGTGCCCAATCTCAGACTAGTGAGGTATAATTAGCTTCATCATGTCCTCCTTATTGCTTTTGTGGTTGGTTGCACCAAGGTTTTAGTGATAAGGGGAGGGAAAGGTGCTTTAAATATGGTCAGCCAGGCCATATACTTAGAAATTGTCTAGTTAGTAAGGTTGCTTCATGAGCGAAAAAGGTTCTGATTGCCTCTTTATCTGCTCTTACACCCAGGGGTGCTGCTTCTCCATCTGTTTCTACTTTTGGTACTGATACAGGCCAAATTAGTTTATATGTTCTTGTATACCGGTAGGATTCTGAGGCATCGCATGATGTCATGAATGGTATGTTACAACTCTTTTCTGGTGACGTGTATTATGTACTTTATTGGGACTCCACTCTCTCTTATGTGACCCCATTTATGGCTGTGTATTTTGGTTATGATCCCGAGGTTATTTTTTATCCTTGTTTTGTTTCTACTCCTATAGTTAACTTTGTGGTTGCTAAAAGAGTCTATAGGGTGTGTGTTATATCTTTTGGTAGTAAGGGGACTTTTGGTGGATTTATTCGAATTAGATATGGTGGATTTTGATGTTATTCTAGGGATGGATTGGTTACACCCGTGCTACGCATCCTTAGATTATTAGAACTGTAAGGTTATCTGTAAGCTCCTTGGTGAACCGGTTATTCAATGAGAGGGGGGTTCCCTAGATCCTAAGAGGAAGTTTAAATCATATCTTAGAGCTCGAAGGTTACTCTCTAAAGGATGTCTCTATAATTTTGTCTGGGTTAAAGACTCTAACTCAGAAGGTGATTCTTTGCATTTAATTCCAATGGTGAATAAGTTTACTAAGGTCTTTCCAAATAATCATCATGGTGTTCCTTCGGATAGGAATATTGAGTCTAGGATTGATTTGGCTCCAAACACTCGTCCAATATCTATTCCTCCTTATAGAATAGCTCCGGCTGAGTTAAAGGAACTCAAGAAGCAACTTAAGCATCTTTTGGATAAGGGTTTCATCCCCCCTAGTGTGTATCCATGGGGTGCACTAGTGTTATTCGTGTGTAAAAAGGATGGTTCCCTTCGGATGTGTATTGACTATCGACAGTTGAATAAGGTGATGGTTAAGAACATGTATCCTCTTACTAGAATAGATGACTTATTTGATCAGTTGCAAGGTGCCAAATTCTTTTCAAAGATAGGTCTTCGGTATGGGTATCATTAGCTTAAGATTAGGGAGGTAGATATCTCTAAGAAGACATTCCTTACCTGATATGGGCACTTTGAGTTCTTGGTTATGTTATTTGGTTTGACTAATGACCCAACAACATTTACAGATTTGATGAATAGGGCATTCCATCAGTTTCTGGATCTTTTTGTCATTATGTTCATTGATGACATTTTGGTGTACTCTAAGAGTGAGGTGGATCATTCCAAACACCTCTGTATGGTATTGCAGACCTTGAAAAAGTAGCAGTTGTATGCCAAATTCTCAAAATGTGAATTCTTGTTGAATGATGTCACTTTTTTGGGTCATATTATTTCTAGTGAGGGGATCATGATGGATCCACAAAAGGTGGCGGTAGTTAAGAAGTGGCCTATACCCATGACTCCAACTAATATTTGGATCTTTTTGGCTTTGGCTGGGTACTATAGGAGGTTTGTGGGGAGTTTTTTTATGGTAGCTTCCCTGTTGACTAAGTTGACATAGAAAAAGATAAAGTTCTCTTGGTCGGATGCTTATGAGGGTAGTTTTGAGAAGCTGAAGGATAAGCTAATTTTGGGTTTAGTTTAGACGTTGTCTGAAGGCAATGAGGGGTGATGGTACCTTCTAGTTTGAGTGCCATTAATTTGGTATTCCATGTCTCTATGTTGAGAAAGTGTTTAGGTGATCCTTCATCGGTTATTTCTTTGGAATGATTGGGTATCTTGGATTCTCTGTCTTATGAAGTGATCCCAGTTGAGATCTTGGATTGACAGGTTCATTGGTTACAAACCAAGGATGTAGCTGCAGTTAAGGTTCTATAGTGGAACCATAATGTGGAAAAATCTACTTATGAAGCGGAAGAGGACATGAATTCCTAGTATCCATATTTTTTTTCTACTTTGGATATTCGTGTGGAAGATATGTGTTCTTAATCACATCTTTGTTTTCAAACTATGTTAAAAGAAGGTTGATTTACTTGCATATTTGATTTCTAACTTAGTTAAAGGTTGGAACGGTTATGTTGGGGTGTAATTCATGCTTGTACTACCTTGTTCATCATTTGGGGATGAATGATCCTAGTGGGGGAGACTAAAACACCCTGGGTTTTGACACTTAGAAAATTTCTCCATTTGGCTTCTGGACATCATACGACTTAGGGTACTATTCGTATGGTGTGGTATAGTTTGGTGGGTCATGTTCATATGGTAACTACTATAGGTTGGTCGATTTCTGTCTAAAGTATGGTTGGAATATACAAGTTGTATATTAGGGTATGAATGGTAAGGTGTCAATCGTATGTTGCCCTAAGTTTAGTCTAGGTGATTCTATTCTGCCTAGGGTATGGTTTCATGGTACTAGTAGTATGGTTGGGTATGGTTTGGTTTGGAAGGTCATTTGTTGGATAGTGTTGGGGTCCAAGGGGAGGCCTATGGTACGAGTTAAGGGTACCACTCATACCCTAGGGTACGGTTGGGGTGGGATGGTCGTACCATCCTGCGGGAATTTTAAGTAGTTTAAGTTGGGGTAATCTGGACATTTCCCTTCTTAACCTCTAAAGGTCCCACAACTTATAACAGTCTTGGGACATCATTTAACCTTTTTGCAGTCATTCAAATTCTCTTAAAACACTCTCAAATTCTGTCAAGGCTCTTGCGTCAAGGAAGGCTAGGGTTTCATCAATAGGATTAATTTAGGTCTTACAAGGGTGATTTCTCTCTGCCATCTTTGTAATCTAATGCATGTACTACTCCCTCATTGTTAGTTCCAACTAAAGACATGTTTTTTGAATTGTTTTCATGGCATAATTGTTGTATGGATTTGCGTTTTCAAATACATGGTGGGGTTTTTGATTACAATAATTGGTTATGGTTTCCTATGTCCTTTACTTATGGTTTTCATTTTATTATGGTGGCTTAAACATTTGGTTACATGGGAATGGTTAACTGGTACTTAGTTTTGTCTTTGGAAACATTATGCCCCAACTTTTTTGATTAAATGCCTATGAAATGTTTTTGGTTAAATTGTTGGACTTTTATTGAACAATGCATGGTATAACTTGGTAATGGAAACCTAAATGGGTTGGAATGGTTAAATGGTAAGGTCTTGGTGGTTATAGTTGGTCTAGTTGAAAGCCTTGTAGGGTACAAGGGAATCCCCCAAGCAAACTTAATAAAACAAACATCTTGTGGGATACATGGAATTCCCCCAAGTCAACTTAATAATGTAATCTATGGGTACATGGGAATCCCTTCTTCTTAAAAAAAATGGCTAAGGACATTCCATGCAAGCTATAGTCCGTATGATGATTCCATTACGTATAGCCTTGGTTAATAGTAAATGGAATGGTGGTTTGGCCGTGTGGTAATGGTATTTATTGGGAAATAATGGCATAGTGTGATAGCTAACCATCAAAGTGTGACTCCAATGGACGAAAACTGGAAACTCATATTTGTCGACATGAGGATTGGTCACGGTGACCATATATGATACTTACGGGGAACACAGTAATCCTTTAGGTACACTTGTACATATGTATCATGAAGAGCGAAGGGTACTAGAGAATCCCCTACGCTTATGGTATCTCCGGTTCATGTGGCTACACGCATCGAGGCCCGTTCAAGGGGTTACACTAGACCCATATAGCCCATAGGTGGTTTTAGGAAGGTTAAGCTACATATATCTAGGTTAATGGTTTTAAAGGCATGCTAAACCTGGTTCTCTTTCCTAGCATAGTTATATATATATGTATGGTTATGAATGTATATGGTTTGTTTACTTGGTTTTAAAGGTTTGAATTATTTTATCCTTATCCCGAGTTCATGATAACGTTCACTCTCTAACCCATTTTCGGGCAGTTATATCCCCATGTGAGGCAGGACCAACCATTCTACTGCTCTTACTCAGTGAACTAATTTAGGATCAGCTCGGATGGATTAAAATTATGAGCTTCTATATTTTGAAAGGCTCTATTTCATGTCATAGATGTCTTTACTTATTTTGTTCATCTTACAGACTATAGTTTTGGCTATGGTTGGGGGCATGTCCCAATATGATATTGTTTTACTTTCGGTTAGAGTCATTATGGGACTACTATTGATTGGTATGGGCGGTGTTGATAGTGTATCAGCCTTGGCATTGGTATTGGTATTATGTCTAATACAGTTTGACTATATTTATGATTTTCCATCCTATTATGTTATGGACTCATACTTGGTTATTATTTTGGTTTTGGTGCGATTAGTGGTTGGGTATTTGATGGTTGGACTTGGTTGGGTTGGTCATGATTATGGTCCTATCCCAGAGTCTGGTATTGTGTAAAATGCTATCTTGTTATATGTTCAGAATTCATCCTACTCAGGGTATGTGTTTGGAGGTTAGGTTGGGTAATGGGGGTGGTCCATGGTTGGACTTGGGATGCCCATTACGGCAAGGCCCCGATTCTGATAGTGGTAGTTCCCTATAAGATCTCAAGAAATTCGACCATACATCTTGTGATTTGGAACATTCTGCAACTTCTTATTGAACCTTAACCAAGTCTCATAAAGTTCCTTCGAATGAAGCTGCTTGAAATTATAAATCTCATCCTTTAACTACAACATTCTTGAAGGTGGAAAAAAGTTTGTCCACTAATTTAATCCTCAACTCATTCTAAATAGTAATAGAACCATGTGGTAATTCAGGCAACCATACTTGACTCACTCCAGAAAGATTGTAGGAAGTTTGAATCCCTATAAAGTTAATATCATGCAAATTCGCATCATCACTAGGTAGGCTCGAAAGTACCCCCTTGAAGTTAATCAAGTGGTTCATGGAATTAGTAATGTCAATCTTAGTACTTGGAGGCAATTCTGGTGGAATGATAACACCAGTCTCAATTTTCTCTAAATAAGACAAGTCCTCTTCCAGATCTTCGTAGTTAGGGACATACTATTGTGGCAGCTACTGCACCTATCCAAAATTCCCAAAAAAAATTAAAACTCGAGGTCAAAACTGAAATAACCAATACGGGGCCCATGGGCTATCATCTGAACACTTATCAACTATAATCTAACCAAAGTCTAGAAGACCTAATAGGCAACAATGGAGTAGGCTCAACCTGCTTATGAATGAAATCCGAACTGAAACAAGTACAATACGAAGGCTACACGACAGCTCTACAACACTGAGCAAAATCTCAATACCAAGGCTGAACTGCTCAGTCTCAAATATCTAAATCAAAATTAAAAAAGGGTAGGCATTAATGCACCAAATCTATCATACTTCTAATCGCCATTCCAAGGAGTCAAAATCCAAAATTGGGCCAATAAGGCTATATCAATGTCAACTATCTCAAATCGACTCTAGTATCCAGATCTGACATATCCGAGATAAATCATCCCAATCCATAATCGAGACATATCTAGAGAGTAAAATCACGACAAGGATAACCATTGACTGATAACACAAGCAACAAACTCTATATCAGCTGGAAGGAACGAAACATAGCCGCAAAATAGAAGTAATGCCAAAGGAAAAATCACTGGCTGAAAATGCGTCTAACCCACTCCATATCCACTGGAGGCATGAACTATTCAAATATACTCAAAACTTCTCAATGCTGAAAACTTCACCAGTGAATGCAAAAACGTTAACAACTCAGAGAAATGATACTTAAGCTGGGAACTAACCAATGAAATACTCCATCTAGGCAAACAAATAGCCACATGCTCATATCACGGAGAATCACTCCACCAAGCCTCACTAGGCTGAAAAATGCTGAAATGAGGATTTCCTAAATCCACCCAAGATCAACATCATCGAAGAAGAAATACCAATATCAAAACCAAGGTCAGAGTCGAGACCACCACTAGAGTACCAAAAACTTGAGATAAAGAGTTTCTAATTTGCCAACTTAAGAAGCAATCACTGGAAAGGCCACCTTCCTATAACTTTCCAACTTCACTAGACAAAACCATATCACAATGACAAAGAAGTATTCAATTTCCATACTAACAACAAGGAAATCCATCATGAGGGAACGAACCCAACATACCTATGAGATAAATCCATGACATCTTAATATCAAATATCAAAATCGATATAGAATGAAGAAATAACAATAACAATATCAATATCAACATACTGAATAGGTAGTACAAAAATGAATATCAATATCATGTACTACTCAATGGCCACAATAGGGCTAATATGCCAAGATAAATGGGACTCAAACCCAAAACTACACCCATAGGGGAAAAACATCAATGTAGATTTACTCTATCCACTACTAAAAGAAATAAACCACGGAGTAGTAACATAATCATGAATTCAATAATAAGGCACATAATGACCGATATAAATTCATCAAGGCATATAATCATCAATGGGTAGGAAAACCCCTGTACATAGAATACGAGATAAATATAGGAAATAAAAGCACACCAATTATGGTAACATCCATAGTCACATGCTTGGAGGGCATAGGGAAAATAAATCTAAATAGGTCCAACTCGGACCGACCAACTGAATCATCAACTTAGGCGCCAAGAGAACCATCTCAAACTGACGATTCCATAACATCATGTGCTGGTCTAAAGAAGCTGATTGTTTGGAATCTCATGTCAGAGACACTTCTTGGACTAGTAGTCGGTCTCTCCATAGCCGTAGCAATTCCTGAAGCATCAATATAGAGAGAACATAATCTGTGCCCAAATGGCTAGCCAACTGATGCTGAGAGAAATTTGCAAAATTATGTCCAAACTTCTGAAATCACAGCCTTTCTTAGGAACTCTAAGCTGGCAGGGACTATAGGCTAACTCTAGCTGATCACCTATCTCATACTAGGGGAATTCTCTAAACCAGTGTCTTATCACAACATAAACAAACCAAGATCTTAGAACACTTTGAGATACTGCCACTCATAATATCGAATGGTCTCCATGGATTGAATAACCTTACCATACTCCAAAATTTTGATATGGACTCTTTTCAATTCTTTTTTAGCTACAGCTGAGGATCTTCTATATCCTTCTTTGACCCTCTAGTCCAATGTTGTGCTAAAATTCAAGAAACACATGTTAGAGTCTTGACTGTATCTGTTGACAATATCGCACCATCCTTCAGGGATATAATAGAGTCAAAGAATATGTTCAAGGTTCATAGGAATGCAAACACACGATAAGAAGTCATGAAATGAATTTCCTAAAATGTCACTGTAGCCTCCCGAAGATAGGTTATGGACGTCTCCGTACTGATCCACAAGACTCTACTAACACTTTGCTCTTGCACTAATACAACAATGAAACCTAGGCTCTGATACTAATTTATCATGACCCAACTTCTCTGGCCATGATGGCGCCTACTATAACTGACCAATAGGCAAGCAACCCATAGTCTGAAATGACTAGTAATGGACTACTTAATAATATAAGAAAAAAATGCAGAATATATGAAATAAAGATCAATATATAGATGAATCCCAAAACCTAGTGGTATCAGTACAAGAGCTTCTAATATAAAAAGAGTACAAAAGTGAAATATCAAGAGAATATGATGGTAGAACTTATCTCTAAATACAACATAAAGACTAGTCTAATACATAAGAGAGAGAGATAAATAATGCTCCAAACATCAAAAACTCACTCTAAGTCTCTGAACCAGGGTTTCTCTACATGATGCACACATCAATGGTGGGAAATTATACTCTGATCTGCAGGATACAGAAGTGTTGTATGAGTACCAAATGAATGGTACTCAGTAGGCTACTACCAATTGAGCTCCAAATATAAAACAAATATATACAATATATAAATAGAATGGAAACTACACCAAAGAGTCTAGAAATCATGTGACAAGTCAACGAGAAAATAAGGAACAACTATCTTGTTCATGTCTAAAAGTCTAACATAATAAAACTAAGAAAGTATCAGGGTGAACTATCCTATTCTAGCAATATTCAATATACGTCTATGCCATACTGTATATCCCATGTCAATATACGAATAAAGAGTGAAATAAATATATATATATATATTGTAATATACAAGGAAAAGAAATGACTATACAACATGAACAATGAAAGAAGGGATATATGGTAGTATCATAGCTTCATATAGCTATATATATATATAGGTACATATACATATAAATACGAGGTCATCTCAAAGCATAACCTATATCATCATATTCTTATTTTGAGACCTCATTATAATAGAATCATGATTTAAATACTATCATACTCGAGGTTTCTAATCCGAATGGCTAGACATGAAATAATCGTGCATAATAATCTAATCATAAGATAGGAGAGGACGAGGACATACCTCAAATCTTGATACCAGATCAAAGACCAATTTTTCATAAGCTAGCCATAATAATGATCATAGTAATGGTAACAACAATATCAATAACAACGTGAATAACCGGCTACTTCGGACAACCAAATACCTAGCTGAGCCTATACGTACCTCCACTGCCCCAGGATCAGAAGGTCTAATCAACATACAACAACACAAGATATATTCTTCACCCATATCTATGCAACCATCCCATACCAGCTGATACATATATATGCATATTGGTGATAGGCGATACGCATGCAGGAATAAATGAAAAGTACATAATCAATATCACAACTCATAATACCTATCCTCATCAGGGATATCATTATCGTAATCAACCTCCACCCTTTCCGGGTATTAACACATCATCAATAGTATCCTCCAGCCTTGCTGGGTATCAACATATCATCAATATATCCTTCGGCCTTGTCGGGTATCAACATATCATCAATATATCCTCTAGCCTTATCGGGTATCAACATCAGCATAATAGCATCCTCCGGCTCTGTCGAGTATCAATATCATCAAGATAGTATCCTACGATCTTGCTGGGTATCAATATATCATCAATATATCCTTCGGCCTTATCGGGTTTCAATATATCCTCTAGCCTTGTGGGTATCAACATCATCACAATAGTATTCTCTGACTTTGCTGGGTATCAATATCATCACAATAGTATCCTCCAGCCTTCCCGCATATCAATATCATCATAATAGTATCCTCTGGCTTTGTCGGATATCAATATCATCATAATAGTCATTGCCAAATAACATGAACTAAAATACTCATAAACATAATCATATTACCATAGAATATCTATCTAGTCAATACTTCCCAACTACTCGCTATTAGCTATTCAACACTTATTATTATAAAATCACTAGTTCGCTAGTCATCACATAACCTCTAGTTATTAGTCTAAACATTATCCTTCATATAATCCTTATTCACGGGATAAAAACTAAACACTATTTATTTAATAACCAATATCTAACATCTTGTCAAGTTCATCACTAGACCAAAACTTCCATTTATCCACCATTCATTATTATCAATCATCACTAGTTACCATATCTCAACTAAGCAAGGTTCATTAACGAGTACCATAGATTTCTAGCCATCAAGTACTATAGCCACCTAAAAGACATCTAGCTACCACTTAGCCTAATCCTTAGTTAGGAAGAACAATCATAAGATCGTATTTCAACTAGAATCACATCAATTACCGATATAATAATCATGAATGTACTAAATCTATGCATGCCATCACCAATATTCAATTAGTGGAATAGTAATCATTATATCGCATATTTCTCTATCCCATACCGGAGAGATGTGTATACAAATATATACATATTCATATTCATAAACTCTAATCACATCATTTATAATGATAAATACTTCTCGGCTATTGAATCAATATCATAATATGGCCCTTGGCCCATTAATTTATCCGAAATAATCACAACATCATAATCATGGCCTTAGGCCCATACACATGTCTGGGACTCATATCAAAAATCATATTTATAAGCCGTAGCATATCATATTTATAAGCCGTAGCATACCTCTAATCATCTCACATATAAGAGGCATCTTACATATAAAAGTCATAATATCAATAAGCATGTAGTCATCTATCACACAAGAGGCATCTCACATCTAGGAGGCATAAAATATATAGACATATAATTATCTCTCACACAAGAGGCATCTCACATCTAGGAGGTATAACATATATAGGCATGTAATCGTCTATAGGATATCTTAAATTAATAGGTCATATACATCATGACTACGAGAAATATCACTTCTTTAGGAAAATTTTCATATCTAGGAGGAACATCATCTCTTTAAGTCCAACAATCATGACTAAAGGAAATATCAACTCTATAGGCCAATCATCAAGTCTAAGAGGAAATAGCATCTCTATAAGCCAATCATTAAGTATAAGAGGAAATAACATCTCTATAGGTCAATTATCAAGTCTAAGAGAAAATAGCATCTCTATAGGCCACATAATATATCTAGGAGGAATATTATCTCTAAATGCCCAATATAACTTCCACAAGGAGTATCATAACCATAACTCAAAAGCCATAATATGGGAACATCAATACAAGTTACCAAGTTATGAAGTGACCTTATTCTAAGGTTTACTATCCTCATCTATGTCTAACATCCGCACTAAGTCCACAAGACTTAACACAAGCTTAGGCCTAAGTGGGCCGAACGATCCCACTTCTAATCCACAATTTAAATAATTAGACATACTATGCTCCAAGCTAGGCTATGGTATCTAGTTCATCTTCTAGATGTCAAGTAAACCATATTCAAGCCTAAGATAGAAACTTTGACTAGAAACAAGGGTACTCAAGTCAACTCTACCCAACTTATGGTTTCAAGACTACCACACTAGCCCAATAAGGCTAAATATACAAATCATGCTTTAAAAGCTAAAACTATATTCCAAACATAGTATTATATCATATCCATGCTATAACTAATCTAAACTAAAGAGGAAAGGAAATAGGATACAAAAGGGTTATAAACATGCCATCTTACAGGTCTAAAACCCTCATCAAATCCCAAAACATCAATATATCAAGTCCAAGTTATCCTACTCATAATCAATCCTAACATCCATATTCACATACAATATATATCACAAATCATCTATGAAGAAAAGTAGACAAAAGCCTACCTCAATGGAAAATCTAAACACCTAGCTTCATGCACCACATGCTCATCTTCACTTTACAATCCTCGAAATTCCATCAAACTATCAAAACTATAATCTACTCATCAATACTAGTCTAATAATACCCATATTGCTCTATTGTGGTTCGGGTCCAAAAATAATACCAAAACCCAAGTAGGTCCCACATACAGAAAATGAGTTTTTGAGACCAACCCAATGTTCACACATGAATAAGGAATCATAACCCTCAAAGAATGGTTGAAAACTAAGCATACTTTGGGCTAAAATCAAACCCTAAGCTAAATTGGGGTTTTAGGTAAAAACTAAGAAAGTCAAGCATGAATTCAAGAAATCCTTACCTCAATCTTGAAGATAATCATGATGCAAGATGATAATTAAGCTCCCAAGTCATCTCCATGACCAATTTTGAGTTATTACACTTATTTTAGGGTTTCTAGGTCTAAATGGTGAAGGGGAAATGCCCCAAATGAATCTTGGGGCCTTTATATAGACCTTACAGGTACTCAGATATCACAATCGCGGTTCTACGGGCTATGATCACACTACTCACAGTCCTATAAGACGCGATCATGCTGCTCACAATTGCACACTCTCGGTTGCACCAGATGATTGCAAACTCAAAAATAAGATTTTGACCCTCAAAACTCATTCGAAATCCAAAGAACATAATCCAATAGTGAATTTTGAGTGTAAACCACATTTCAAACCTATTGGAATCATCAAAAATTTCATCAAATATTGTTTAGGATAAAATTAGGTTCCACACCTATAGGTTCATCACTTTACATAAAATTAACTCAATAGCCCAAAATAAGTTCGGGAGTCTTAGGACCTAAACCAGGGGGTCTCCCTATCGTAAAATCAACATTTCGGATGCAATTGAAAAGTCAAATTTTCAATCTATGGTTATTTCAACCAAATATGAGTCCCACACCCATTCTTTCCAATTATAAACTTTTTGACCAATAGGTCAAAATGAGCTCAAGTGCATTGAGACCCAAACCAAAGGTCTACATAGACTGCATTAGACCCAAACCAAAGGTTTACATAGACTAAAATCAATATTTTGGATTTGCTGGCGCAGTTAGAATTTGCATCCGAGATTATTTCACTAAAGTTTTTGTCCGGTGGCCATTTGAAACTAGAGAAGACTTCAAAATAGGGAATTAACTCTAAAAACCATACGCATTTCCCAGCAACCAAACTGTCGGTCATAACAAGTCATGACTTGGGGAAGCTATGGAGAAGCTCAAATGGTGAAGATAAACATTAATATGAAAAATGACCTGAAGGGTCATTATATTTTGTGTCTTGTCGTAATTGTGATTCAGGGGTATAACACCAATATACTGCAATTGCAAAGGTTGAGTCATGATCTCGGGACCCAAATACATGGGACAGGTTTAAATAGGTTATTTTAGCCCAATTTAGCTCATTCTTCACCCATTTTCTTAAGATCTAAATCCCTAAGTGGAGAGATAGATTAATATTGAGGCTTATGGGTAATCTAGGATCTTGGTTAACATCTATTTTTGTAATTTCCCTTTGATTTGTGGTAATATTTCACCATTTTATGGTAGAATTTGCCATTTCTTCTTCTAAAATCCCAAAACATTGTAGGCTTGATTTTAACCCCAAATTAGCTCAAAATTCACCCATTTTAGGGTAATAATTCCTTTAGCATATGAGAAAGTTAGGTTAAATTCAGAAATATGATTTCTGTGAATGGGACCCACATGGGATTTTGGATGATTTTTTGAACCAAAGCATTATATTGCAATATGGGTATCATTATTCTTCTATTGAAGAGTAAAATGTCATTTTGATAGCTTAGCATCTATCAAAAACTTCTTGGAAGGTAAACGTGATGATTTAGCATATCTTTGATCTTTTTCTGATGTCATGGTAGTTTAGGTTTTACACCTTGTTAGATTGAGCTAATTCATAGTATGTTTATGATATTTTGTTAGATTTGGAATGGGTTTCGGTGTTGGTATGATGAATTGTAATTCTTGAGTTAGTTGGACCATTTTAGGCTATTTAGAAATCATAATTTAGGCATAATTCACCTAGTTTCTTATATTTAAGGTGAATTTTCTATCTTAGGGATAATTGATGCTTGTTTAACATTTAAAAGTGTATTTAGATACCTTAAACCTAGTTCTGATAGAATTTTCCAAAAATATAACTTCGAGGATTAGGAGTGGGACTTTGACCTACCTTAGGCTAAGATTCATTTTAGTTTATGTAAACCTGTATATGCTTGTTAGACTCTTAGAAATGATTATTGGGGTAATATTAAGAAACCTCAACACATAATGGCAAAGTTGGTTGATATTAGGGTTGATTCCTATTGATCAGGCTATTTGTTATGCCATTGATGACATCAATATATACATATTAACCAGTTCAAGTCTTGATATTGATGATATATCGGTTTAAGTCTAGATATTGATGATTTTTTTACCTGCTCAAGTTTGGATATTGATGATATAATTACCAGTTCATGCCCGCCTATTGATTAAATTTATTGGTTCAAATCTGGTATTTGATTATATATAACAGTCTGAGTCCTAATATACTTATTATGCTATAGTGGTATTGGGGTGTGAGATTGATAGTCTAAACTAGTCAAAAATAAGGAAATGATTATATTATGGTATGATATAAATGGATTTTAGTGAAATAATGACTAGTTTATAAGTGATACTTAGTTGATAAAGGATGATTTATTTATACATGAGGATTAGTTATCACATGATGATTAGTTGATGAGTGTTGTTTAATCCACAAATGATTAATATGGACAATCAATTCTTATAGTGTTTTCATGACTTGGATGAATTCCATTTTGATTATGAGAGTTGGTAAATGATGGTGGTGGGATATGCTATCTTGTTTGTACCTTCTAGGCTTATGGGGGCTTGTGATGGGTTATTTACTTTTCTGCAATAATCTTGTATAGGCGCCAATTTTGTAGTTATGATTATTGTTGTTGATGCTTTATGTTATGATATACAATTATCCTGATTTATTAACTTTTTTATGCATAGCGATGTTATAGATATTTTAAGTTTATTTTCTTACCTTGGCTTAGTTATGTTATCTTGCATTTTATCAGTCTTATATCATAAATTAGTTCTATTGTCTGATGATGCCTACTAAGTATCCATTGTTTTAGTACTTAAACTATAATTTTGTACCTTTTTGTTGTAGATCTAAGAAATAGTTGCTGTCATTGATTTGTGTTCGTTCGATGTTGATATCCGGAGATAGGATAGGTTTTTTGAGTCTAAAAGCCAATTCCTTCTATCTTTCTATATTTTGTCTTTTGTCTTGAGACATATGTATTGACCATTCTAGATAATTGGGTTGTATTTCTATTTCTAGATGCGTTTGTACTAGCTCTACCAGGTCGTGGGATGGTATTTATGTTGACTATATTTATCTATTTCAAATACTATTCTTACAGTGTGTTGTGTTGTTGATTTTTTCCTATGTTCGGCATTTTCCACTGAGTTAACTATTTAACTCTGGCTTACAATTCAACTTTCCTACTGGAGGGATAGAGTAGGTGCCATCATGAATTATAAATTGAGTCATGACAACTTGGTATCAAAACCTAGGCTACACTGGTACTGTTGGTACAAAAGAAAGTTTCTAAGTAGAGTCCTGCTAATCAAAATAATGACATCCATTTCCTATCTTTGGGAGGATATGGGACATTCTTAGGAGTTCTTTACTTCTTTCACTAATATCATGCTAAGAGTCTGAGTTGGTTTATCAAATGTTCCTTTGATTTTGCTCTTTTACAGATAGCTAGGACACGTGCCACCGCTACATGAGATAAGGGTCTCGAGACCAAGCCTAAGGATCCTATTTTTGTTCATAGATAAACCAGAGGTCGTGGTCTTCCACGAGATATGTCCCCAACTAGGGCCCATGGTAGGCGTCCTCAACCAAACCCTATTCTCGCTACCGAGCTAGAGATTTTTTATCCCATCCAACAATAGGACAGGGAATATTCCAGGCTCTACCAGGTTTTATTCCTTCTTCAGTGCTCAGAGTTTTCTTAGTTCACTTTTAGGGGATAGTTGATGGTGCACTGTTTGATGGTGCACTATCTACAAATCAGAGTGGTACTAGGGTGAGGGACCTACCTATAACTGCAGCTCCTAGAATTGACATCCCTTCTGAACCAGTAGTTTCTTAGCCAGTGGTTGCCCAACCTACTTTGTTTTTTCAAGAGTAGAAGATATTACCATATTTCAGTTGAATTTGGCTGCTCAATATAAGTAGAGAGGTTATATGGATTTCAGCCCAACCAAATCTTCTCCCTTATCATGGACTCAGTTCTATAAGATATTCTTGGAGAAGTACATGCCTCGCAATCTTAGGGATCATTTGAGAGACCAGTTCTCTAGGTTGGGGCAGGGATCCATGATAGTTGTAGAGTATGAGGCTCCTTTCTACTAGTTGGCAAGGAATGCAACTTTTATTCTGGATACTGAGTCTGAGAGAGTCTGTTGCTTTGTTCAAGGATTGAAACTTCTTGTTTGCATGTATATTCAAAGTTTGGTTGTTTTGGATAGGTATTTTTTTGCTGAGGTTTTGGATTACGCTCAGGTAATGGAGGAGATGCATCGTGAGGCCCAAGGGGCCAATAATAAGAGGCCTAGATATCAACGCAGTTTCAGTAGGAGTAATAGTACTTCCTGATTTAGAGGTAGTAGTTCTCATAGAGGGTATTCTCTATATCTATCCTATCAGCCTCAAAGTCGTCCCAGTCAACTAATTTAGGTAGCTTTTCATATAACTGAAAGAGGTTAGTCTGGTAATAGTAATCTCCCTAGTTATGTTGGTTGTTAATTTTCAAGGAGTTCATCTTTCAGTTATTCCAGTTTTTGTGGTTATTTTGGGATGGTTAGATTTGTTATTTCTGGTTCAGCTCAGGGAGCATGTTATCATTGTGGATCTTTTGACCATTATTCTCATGAGTGCCCTAGTAGTGAGGTGATTGTTTCTTTAGATCAGATTGTTTACCCTAATAGACCAATTCATCCCTCAACTATAGATGGTTCTAAGGGTCATAGATGTGGTTTCCAAGGTTATGGAGGAGGTTCTCAGGCCGGTAGGAAAGAAGGTCAATCAGGGGCCCAGCTAGGTGGCACGTGTGGTCAGCTGTATGCACTACCTGCTAGACCCAAGGTTGAGCCTTCAAATGCTATTATTATAGGTACAATTTTGGTGTGTTGCCATTTTTCCCTTAATTTATTTGATCTAGGATCTGCTTATTCTTATGTTTCTTCTTATTTTGCGCCACAACTAGAGTTATCTTGGGTTTTATTATTCGTGCCCTTGCATGTATCTACTCATATGGGTCATTCTTTATTAGTGGATCAAGTTTTCAGATCATGTGTTGTGACTATTAGAGATGTTGATACTCATGTTGATTTATTATTCTGGATATGTTGGATTTTGTTATTATTCTGGATATGTTTGATTTTGATGTGATTTTGAGCATGGACTGGTTATCCTACTATCATGTGGTCATGGATTTTTTTGCCAAGAATATTACCTTAACCATGCTCGGTATACCTCCAGATATGTGGTAAAAAGTAGTTAGTTGCAAGCTGATGGGGATTATGTGTGAGTTTTTGAGTCAACTAAGTATGAATTTTGGCTTAAGTTAGTGACATTCCTTGGGCATGTGGTGTCTAAGTATTGTATTATGGTAGACCCAACTAAGATTGAGGTGATTCGTGATTAGGCTATGCCTACATCTCCAACTAAGGTTTGTAGATTTATTGGTTTTGCTGGTTATTATACATTATTCATCGAGGGTTTTGCTACTATTTCAGCACCTATGACTAGATTGACTCGAAATGAGGTTCCTTTTTGATGGTTCAAGGAGTGTTTCATGCTTTAGGAATCCCAATGATTTCTTTACTTTAGCTCCTATTCTAGCTTTTCCTGTTGAAAGTGAGGGATTCACTGTGTATTTTGATGCTTGTAGCATTGCTCTAGGTTGTGTTTCGATGCATCAGTGTTGTGTTATTACTTATTCTTTTAGACAGTTTAAGGGGCACGAGTGCAAATACCCCACTCGTGATTTAGAGTTGGCGGCAGTAGTTTTCACGCTTAAAATTTAGAGATATTGTCTCTATGGTGTACATTCTAAGATTTTCACCGATCATTGTAGTCTTCAACATCTTATGACCCAGTGAGAGCTTAATGCTAGACAACATAAATGGATGATGTTGCTTAAGAGTTATAGTATTTTCATCTTGTATCATCCGGGCAAATGCCTTGACTCGGAAAGCAGTGAGTATGGGTAGCTTTGCTTATATTTTAGTTTCTCAGAGGCCGTTGGCACAGGATATTCAGTCCTTAGCCAACTTGATGGTTTGCCTTTAAATTTCATACCCTAGGAGGATTCTTGCTAGTGTTGAGGTGAGGTCCTCGCTTTTTGAGTATATTTAGGATCATCAATTTGAGGATAGTAAGCTTTGCTTCCTTTATGATCAGGTGTTAGGTGGTGAGTCTGAGAGGAACACTATAGATTATGAGGGTGTTTTGAGATTAGATGGTCGCATTTATGTTCCAAAGATTGATAAATTGATTTAGTTGATTATGCATGAGGCTCAAATCTCTAGATATTCTATTGATCCAGGCATAGCCAAAATGTATAGAGATTTGAGACAACATTATTGGTGGAGTGGCTTGAAGAGAGATATGGTGGACTTTGTGGATCGTTTTCTATGTTGTCAGCAGGTAAAGTCTGAGCATCAACGTCCAGGTGGTTTGATTCAGAGATTTCCCATTCTCGAGTTGAAATAGAAGCGGATTACCATGAATTTTATTATTGGTTTATCTCGTACTTCCCATGGTTCCGATGGTATTTTGGGCTTCATGGATCAATTGACCAAGTTAGCGTATTTCTTTCCTTTTTGAATGTCCTTCAATGCTGAGAGGTTAGCTTGCATCTTTATGCATGACATATTCCATTTGCATGGTGTGACCATATCTATTATTTCAGGTCGAGGTTCCGTGTTTACTTCTAGATTTTGGAGAACTTTTCAGGAGGAGTTGGGTACTTAGGTGGAGCTTAGTACAATCTTCCATCTATAGGACAATGGACAGTCTGAGAAGACTATTAGATTCTTGAGTATATGCTTCAAGCTCGTATTATAGATTTTGGAGGCCAGTGGGAGGAGCACTTAGCTTTGGCAGAGTTTGCTTATAACAATAGTTACTTTTTGCTACTTCCACTCCCAAGAAATATTTCAACTGCCCCAAGTCATTGGTATGAAACTTGGCATGTAAGAAGTTTTTGAGAGAAGAAATTCCTACATATATAATCATCTCCTGTAATAACTATATCGTCAATATAAACTACTAGAAGAATAATATAAAATTTCTCGTTGAAGACTGAATGATTATATTTGCTCTTATTGAATCCAAATTCCTGAACTACATTGCTAAATTTCCAAAACCAAGCCAAAGGACTCTCTTTTAGGCCATATAAAGATTTTTTCAAATAACAAACTTTCCCATACTCCCCCAGAGCAACAAACACTGGTGGTTGCTCCATATACACCTATTTAATAAGATCATCATGAAGGAATTCATTCTTGATATCTAAGTGATGTAAGGGCCGATGTTGAAAAATAGCCAGTAAATATACAGAAAAAGGTAATCTTGGCTATCGAGAACAAAGTATCTAAATAATCCATCCCATAAGTATGAGTATGAACTTTAGCCATAAGTTTTGCCTTAAGTCTTGCAAAAGAGCCATCAAGGTTAACTTTGACTCTAAAAATGAACTTGCATCCTATCACCTTTTTTCCTTTAGGTAAATCTACCAAATACTAAGTATGATTCTTATATAAAGCATGTATCTCCTCAAAAATGGCATTATGCAATCCAGGATGATTCAAGGGTTCCTTCACTATTTTTGGTATAGATATAAAATCTATAGGGGAAACCAAGAAACTAGATGCATGAGATAAACGGTCATAAGAAAAAATTTAGCTATGAAATATGTAGATTTGCACTGACGTGTACCTTTTTGAAGAGTAATAAGAAGGTCAAGATTCTTTTGAGGATCAAGTGGAAGAGGATGAAATGATAAAGGACATGAATCATCTATCTCACACCTTCATGAGGAAACTTGAACTTAGGTGGTTATGCTAGCATAGATGGAGCAAGTGCTAAAGTCTTAATAGAAGAACTAGGAGATAGAGTAACAACTTTATCTGATTGATCTGGCAAAGCAGGAGTAACCCGATATACTAATCACTCATAATCAACTTGATGACTTATAGAAATGGGAGGTGAATAAAATAATGGTGTAGTCTCTAAAAGGACTGCATTAGTTGACACCAAATATTTACCCAGTTCAATAGAATTACATTGATACCCTTCTAAAGACCAGAATAGCCCAAGAAAACACACCTCAAAGCCTTGGGGTCCTACTTAGTAACAAATGGCCAAATATCTCGAACATAACATGTTCTTTAAAACACCCTGGCTCCACCTAAAATAGTGACTTGTTTAGAAAGAGAACATTGTAAGGGGATTCACAGCAAGCACATTAGATGCCTTGCGATTAATCAAAATTAGGTTGTAGAGACTTTATCCACCCAAAATTGTTTCGGGACCTTCATTTATGTAACACCTCGAGAGTACACCCTAGGCGTCACCCGGTGCTTATAGTCTTGAGGGACCACAAGCTAACCCATGAGCTGGTACCTGCTGCGAGCATTAAATAATATAATCATAAATTCGGAAGAATAACTGATAAGACATAAGGTTTTAATATCTGAAATCATAAAAATAGAAAACAACAGTCTGAATCTGATAAACTACTGATAAACTGAATAACTAACTGACATGTCAACTGAAGTTTGAGTACTGAATAACTAACTATAATGTATAAAAGCCTCTAGACTAACTGACTGTGAGTTGATGGGACAATCCCCAACAAACTCCACTAACTATAGAACTAAAGACATAAAGTAAAATAATCTGTCCTCAAAATATAAGGACTCACTGCTTCTACTGTGAGAGTATGAGAAGTCTACGCACGATCCAAGAACTGAATGTCAGAACCTATGATATAATACATCATAGCACAAAATAAAGTTATGCGATCAGTACTTTGAATGTACTGGTATGCTAAATGAGGTAGACTGACATCCATGGATTCATGAACAATAATAATAACTATCTGAATATACATGTAAAACATGGAGTACTAAATAGAGAGCATGAAATTTGTAGATACTGAAAATATGTGAAATCTGTAAATACTGTGTATACATGATAGTTTGTAGATACGGGGGATTCATGACCAAGCATATAACATGAACTGAATGAAAATCTGTAAACTGAAATACTAAAATAACTGATATCTATATGCCTTGGTCAAACAATACTAAGACTGAACTACTGGTCTGATTATTGGACTGAGACTGTGGGAGCTATCATCTAACCGATATGACCTAATCTGAGCTAATCGTTGTCCAAACTGTAACCCCAATTGGAAGGGTTTTAATACCGTGCCACGGGTACTAACACGGGCTATGTGGATCTACTAGACTGGTATACTGTGTTGTCTCAAAGGACTAAGGGTGTCAAGCCTAATCTGATGGTTGGCCCCTGGGAGATAGTCAAGCCTTGATTGATGGGTGACTTCTCATATCCTACGTTGGCTATGTAGTTCTAGAGTTTAAGGACTGCTAATAGTGACTTTGCCTATTGTAATACCCCAAACTTTCTTTAAGTCAAATCTAGTCTCTAGAAGAGTTATTGATGACTTCCTAAATGATTAATATTTAAATCAGATAGAATTTCCCCAATTTTGAATTTTTATTGTGTGGGAAATTAAATTAGCTTTCCAACGATACTAATTTCATCCAAATACGGTATCGGAGTAAGAATTTATGGATGTTTTACAGAGAACTATCAGAACTGCCTAGAAATGACGGACCGTCGAGCCAGCGACGGACCGTCACCCAAGACATCACGACTAAGGTAGTAACCCCGACTTCTCATCAAGTGTGATGGAAAGGATAGACAGACTATTGAGATAGCTATGGACCATTGCCCAAGCCATCACTACTAAGGCAGCGAGTCCCTATTCTGGCTTAGGTGCGACGGTCAGAGCGACGGACCATCGCACGAGCCATCGTAGATCCCGTTCAGCGAATTCTAAGACATTTTTAAAAGGGTATTTGGGTCTTTTCTACCCATTTTAACTCCAAGTATATTAGACCAAGGTTCATAAGTTCATTATCCATCTACAACATCAAATTAGGGTTTTCTCTCAAAGATAATCCCCAGGAACAAGATCCAAACCCTTCTTCAAGAAACTAAGAGATTCCAAGTTCTTCAAGTCCAAGAAATTCAAGGAACTCACAACCTAGGTATGTAATGTGTTGATTCATGGGTCCCTTTCACCCATGAAGCTCAAGAATCTCTTTTCAAAATCTAAGATTTATGTATTTATGAATGTTCATGATTTAAATTGAATTGAAATTCATGTTCATGATGTTGTGGGGTTTTGATTCATGTTTGAAATTACATATTCCAATGATTGACTCTAGGATATGGTGATTTGCATAATAATCATGATAAAACCTTAAATTTACACGTTGATTGATGTATCCATGATTAGTAGATGTGTTGATGATTGTATAACCAAAGCAGTCTCCCCATGTGTTCGATTAAATGCCTATGTGAAGGAAAAGTGCCATACTAGTATGATAATATGAAATCCCCATATATGTACAAGTTTATGAATGTCTAGTGTTTGATGAAATGTCTTAGTCAATGAATTATGGATATATGTGTAGCCATTGTGGTGCTTTAGAAATTGTACTTCATGAAATCTCCAACTTATTATATTATGGATTGTTGATGTTGTCGTGTATTCAAGAAAGTCATGCTTTGTCAGTTTCTTCCCATTGAGTCCTGGGGGTACTTGTACCCAAAAATTAGTTATGTGCCTAGAACCAGTGTCATGTTTTAAAGATACTCTCAGTCAAGCCATGATCCATAGAATTCAGCCAGTCTCCTGACTCAGGAAAACTCAGTAATCTCAGTAGTATTCTGTCATTCAACGGAACCCAGTTAACTTAGTATAGTGAATTCAGTTAATCATGTTCAGTGTCTATTAAGATAGGAGTAGAAATTAGCACCGAGCGAACCCAAGAATGGGAACCCACCTATTATATGAGGGTGTGATTCTTAGAAGCAATCCTTGTGTTCCAGGACTCGTAGCCAATGTAGGTTGAGACATCATAGCCTGTTATATGAGGGTAGATAAGGTGTCTTAACCTGTTATATGAGGGTTACCACCATTCGCACTAGATTTACCTATTATATGAGGGTTACTCACAGATTGTCCCTACCAGTGATGCGGTATTGACACCCTTCCAATTTAGGGTTACAGATTGGACCCCAACTCAGATATATTGCATTATTTGGGGCATATCGGTTAGATAACTACTTCCCACAGTTTCAGTTATAGATCAGGACTATCAGATACAATCATTCAGTCTTAGTAAAAGAACTCAGATAGATGTTCTTCAGATTTTAGGACTATAAGATACAGTCAAATCAGAACAATAAGAAACTCAGCTAGTTCCATTAGAACCTAGACTGTCATATACACTCGCTCAGTAGCAGTTATTTTAGTTATACAACTATCAGTATCTCATGTTATCAGTACTCAAGACTCAGTAATCATGTTATCACAAACTTAGTTACAGTTACTATATATTCATGCATATATTCTCACGTTTATGTTATCCAGTCAGTTAGTGTAGTTCATGCATGTGAACCCTTTACATTTAGCCTACCTCATATGCATATATGTACATTTAAACGTACTGATGCATTTGCGCTATGGTGTCTTATACCATAGGTTTAGAAGCACGAGCTCCAGAGCGTCAGTAGCATTCTAGTCTCAGCAGTTAGAGTTAGCAGTAAATCCTCATCCTTCGAGGATATGACATGACCATTACTTTATTATCTCATTAATTAATTTATTTCAATAATTGGAGTTAGTTGGGGATATGTCCTATCAACTCCTTATTCAGACAGTTTAGAGGCTTTCAGACTAATATGTTCAGACAGTTATTTCAGTTATTTTGGTATTGATATACCATATCTTTAGATGTTATGTTTTATCAGATCTTTGAACCTTATGGCATTTCATCCTTAATTTCCGCATTTATACAGTATATTATGCAGTGTACAGGTATAGATAATAGTCATGGGTTAGCTTATGGTCCTTCTGGGTCATGAGCATCGTGTGGCATTCTGGGTACTAGACTCGGGGTGTTACACCTATATAAAGGGGAAACCACCATCCCTACACTCGCTCGGTGCTAAATCCTACTCCCAATTGAATGACACTGAGTTACTGACTATTTCTGAGTTTAACTGAATGATCTAGTAATGCTCATGATGTATTCTAACGTTATTTTGAAAATACTGAGATTAGACTAAGTAAACAACTATGATTTTTGGATATTTGATACCCCCATGACTCAAAAGCAAAAATAGTAGCACAATATCAAACTTAGAGGACTTAGCATGAAAACACTTATCAACTACTCATTCTTGTAGGCATTTTATCAAACACTTATAGTTCATAGTTTAATCAAATCATAGGAATGTTATAGAACTTGTAGTAATAGCATGGATTCAACATGAATAGCACTAAATCATGATTTGATTCAATGAATGATAACATTAAAGCATAGGGAATTGAATGACAACAATAATTTCATTTATACATGGTGTAAAATCATAGTTCATGAAGATTTATAGGTGAAAGAAAAATTTAAAATCAAAATAAATTAAAAAGATCATAATTTTGCAAGTTAAAATGGATACTTGGACTCCATGGGTGAAAGGAACCCATGTATGAATATTTAATATACCTGATTTAATGGACTTGAGAGGATTGATGGAGATTTCTTGAGATTTGGCCTTGAATTTAAGAACTAGGGTTTTTGTTCTTGTGAAAAGGATATTCAATTTTTAAGAGGAATTGAATAAAGATGATTATTTAGTTCACTAATGGGTTAAATCTCATATTTTAGGCTGACTAGGGACATGGGAAAAGACCCAAATACCCTTAAAGGAATTTAAAAACTTGGAAATCCAGATTTTTGGCTCCGACGTGATGTAGTGCTATCGCGTTGGGCCACTAAAAATTGACAACTTGGACCTGGAAGTTTGGCGCGATGCGGTGAAATCATGGTAAGCCTTTGAAATGCCATTTCGGCCACCTCTGTGATGCGTCATTATCACGGAGGCTCACTGGAAAGGGAAAATTATGAGATGGGACGTCACCGCGATGCAGTGGAATCACAGAGTCTCATTGGAATTTGAAAATTATGATTTTACACTTCCCCGAGACACGCCAGAGCCTAAATCACGGATATTTTACGACTGAAACTTAAAATCACCATAACTTTTTATTCGGCTATCGGATTAAGGAAATTGTTATATCAATGGAAAGCTAGTTCAATTTTCCACAACTTGGTGGGCTCTTAACTGAGAAATAATGAGTATTTCAGAAATTGTATGTATGGATACTCATGTACTGAGATTTAATTTGTGCTAGGGAAATACGGGGTAGTACAAACCCAAATACCCCAACCTCAACTAATCCAAATTCCTTCACTCCAATCACCCCTTAACTAAAAACAACCCATCCAAATAGACAAGGAAGAAAGGGAATCACAACATACGGAGTTTGGAGCAATCGATGAAGTTGACTTGTTGGTAGAGGTAATAAGAGGTAGACCAATGGATCAAAAAGTTTATCGAGGTCGAGGAGGAATTTTATTTTGGCCCCTAATGGTAGAAGAAACTTGGGAAACCAGCCCCATGGTTATGATCAATGGAACCAATAATGTAATATGGATTGGGATGGAGGTATCAATTCAATCAAGGTTCATCTTCCAACATTCAAAGGTGCAAGTGATCCCAAATCTTTTCTCTTATGGTAGTCCTCTTGTAAAAGTATCTTCCAAGTTAATGATATTATCAAAGATAAGCAGAGTTGCTACGCCATATCCCACTTTGAATGGTATGCCAATACATGATGGGATTATGTCAAAAGGTTTGGAAATACGTTGAATGATGGACAACCACCCCCATGGGATATATTAAAGGGACTTATAAAATAACGGTATGTGTTGGATAGGTATACATATGAGCTACTTTCCAAGTTATACAACTTAAGGCAAGGAAGCAAAAGTGTCTTGGCCAATTATGATGAATTCCAATAATTGATCTTGAAGGTAGATCATCGTAAGATTGAGAACCATGAAATCATTCGCTGCAAGGTTTGGTTGAACAAAGAAATCTCCTCATTTATCTATTAATAAGTTCAAAACCATAAAAGAAATCTTCCAAGAAACCTTGGAAGTTGAGAGGGATATCAAAGAAAGGGAAACTTACAAACCAAAGAGTACTCATCTACCAACACTTGGAGCAAGAATAAAGAGGTAGCTTAATAGTCATCAAGATAGAAAAAGGAAAAGGACTACAAGTCCAATGACAAGAAACCCATAAAGAAGATCAGTCCAAAGTACCTGCCAAGGAAGGAAAGTAACAAATATCATACTCCCAATCCTAATGGTTTTAAATGTTTTAAATGTCAAGGATGGGGACATAAGGAAAATGAATATGCCAACTGGAGAAATGTTATCCTTAGGGAAGATAAATTATATTACCTTAGAGAAGAGGTAATATTGGAAGATGAAACTGATAAAAATGATTAAGATGGAAAGGGCTAAAAAAAGATGAGCACACGGAGGAGGATAAGAGTAAGGTAATATATGATCCTAGTCAAGGGAGAATCTATTCCATAATAATTGTCTTGTCAAGAACAATGTGTGCTTTTTTATCATTGATAGTGGCAGTTGTGCTAATGTGGCTAGTGTTACCTTGGTTGGTTTCTTAAAGTTGACCATAACCAAGCATGCCACCTCATACAAGCTTTAATAGTTAAATTATTGTGGTGAGTTGAAGGTTTCTAGGCAAGTGATGATTTTGTTCAAAGTCTGAAATTATCATGATGAGGTGCATTGTGATGTGATACCCATGCAAGGTTGCCATCTCTTACTCTGGAGGCCATGGAAATATGATCATTAAACTAAGCATGACGGGTGGGCTAATAGGTATTCATTAGAGTTGAATGGTTTAAAATTCACTCTCCATACACTTTCACCATCTTAAGTGAATGAGGGTCACCAAAAATTGAGAGAATTGAAAGAGAATATGAAGAAACAAAGTAAGGATAAGGACCAAACTGAGGAGAGGGGTGAAGAATAAGAGACGTAGAGGTTAAAAGGGAAGAGTCCCAGGTGATATTGGATAGGAACAAAGATCTTTTCAAGAAGGATAATAACAAAATAGCCATGCTTATCCTAGCCCATGTTTTTCATGCTAACCACTCTACTTCTCCTATCCCCCATTCTATTTAAATTATTTTGTAGGATTATGAACATATGTTCCCAAAGGAGATTTCATAAGAATTACCCCCACTTTAGGGAATTGAGGATCAAATTGATTTAGTGTTGGGTTCTTAATTACCCAACAAATGTCCTATTCAAGTAATCCTATGGACACAAAATAACTCCAAAGGAAAGTTTAGGAACTCTTAAACTAGGGATACATCAAAGAGAGCATGAGTCCATTTACGGTCCCAATGTTGCTAGTTCCAAAGAAAGTTGGGACATGGTGCATATATTCTTATTGCCGACCATTAATAAAATAACGGTAAGGGATTGCCACCCAACTCCCTATTTAGATGATATGCTTTATGAGTTGAATGATTCTTGTGTGTTTTCTAAGATAGATCTTAGAAGTGGGGTACCATAAAATCTTTATGCAACTGGGTGATAAGTGGAAGACTGCATTCAAGACCATGTTTTTTCTATGAATAGTTCATCATGCCTTTTAGCCTCACCAATGCTCCTAGTACCTTTATGCGGTTGATAAACTATGTGATAAAACCGTTTATATGGAAATTTGTTTTGGTATGCTTTGATGATGTTCTAGTTTATAGAAAATCCCTGAAAAACATGCATTATATTTGCAAAATGTGTTTGAAGTGCTTAGAAAAGAAAAGTTGTATGCTAATCTTAAAAAATGTTCTTTCGGTGTGAATGAATTTGTGTTGTTGGGTTTCCTTATGAGCTCAAGAGGATTTGAGGTGGATGAATCTAAGATAGACACCATCAAGTATTGGCCAACTCCAAAATCCATTGGTGAAGTATGAAGTTTCCATGGGCTGGTTAGCTTTTATAGGTGATTTGTCAAAGGATTTAGTACAATCACTGCTCCCTTGACAAAGTTGATCCATAAGAATAAACCTTTTAAATAGGGTGATGATAAAGATAATGCATTTAAAGATTTTAAGACTATTCTTAGCTCCATCCCCTTCTTGTAATTATCCAATTTTGATAAGATATTTGAAATTTAATGTGATATGCAAGTAAGATAGGAATAGGTGATGTCTTAATGTAATATCATAAACTTATTGCCTATTTTAGTCAAAATATCAAGTACACAACTCTAAATTATTTCACTTATGATCTAGAGTTATATGTCTTGGTTAGAGCATTGGGTAATTGGTAACATTACTAGTGGCCTAAGGAGTTTGTGATTAGAACCGATCATGAATCATTAAAACATCTCTAGGACTAAGATATACTCAATAAAATAAATGCTAAGTGGATTTCTTTCCTAGAGACTTTTCCTTATGTAATTCAATTCAAAAAGGGAAAGAAAATGTTGTAAACGTTGTCTAGTCTAGGAAGCATGTGCAAATATCTAGATTATCTTCTAAATTAATGGGATTTGAGAGTCTAAAGACAATATATCTCGAGGAACCTATATTTTCTCAAATTTACAAAGATTATGAGACATGAGGTAGAGAAAGATGGAAGAGGGGCAATGCTTCGATGCCCTTTTCCATGTTTAATGATTTCTTGTTCAAATAAAGAAGGTTGTGGTATGATGGGTTACTTTGGACTTAATAGGACCCTTGGAATCCTAGAGGAACAATTCTATTAGCCCAAGATGTATCACGATGTTTGTAGAATTTATGACCAATGCATGGATTGTAGAAGTATGAAATCCCGTCTTCTCCCTCAAGGATTATACACCCATCTAACTACTCTCAAATTCTTATGTCTTGACATCTCTATGGTTTTTATTTTGGGTGTGCCTAGGGCGAGGAGGAGTAGATATTGCATTTTTGTTGTGGTTGATAGGTTCTAAGAAATGGCCTATTTCATTCCATGTCATAAAATTGATGATGATTCTAATATGGCTTCTTTGTTTATTGGGAATGTTGTTAAAATACATGGAATTCCTTGGACCATTATTAGTGATAGCGATTCTAAGTTCCTTAGTCACTTTTAGAAGTCATTGTGGGGTAGTTTTGGCAACAAATTGCTTTTCTCAACGTCTTCCCACCCACAAATGGAAGGGAAAATAGAGGTGGTAAATAGAACCTTAAGTTCTATGTTGCACACCTTAGTTAAAGAAAAAACAGCCTCTTGGGAGGACCACCCACCTCTAGTCGAATTTGCTTATAATTGTGTTATCCATTCAACTATTGGTATGAATCCCTTCCAATGTGTTTATGGTTTTAACCCGTTACCCTTTTAGATCTCACTCTATTGCCTAGTGATATTTTAATAAACATATATGGAAATTAGAGAGTGAAATCCATGAAGAAGATGCATGAAAAGGTGAGGATTCACCTTGAAAAGAAGAATCAAGAGGTGGCTAAAAGAGTAAACAAGGGAAGAAAGCGACTTATGATTGAACCAGGTGATTAGATGTTGGTGCACCTCTAGAAATATAGTCTTCCAACCCAAAGAAAGCCTAATTGATGCCTCGAGGTGAGGGTCCATTTCAAGTGATTGAAAGGATAAAAAATAATTCCTCCAAGATAGACCTTCCTCTGGAATATCAAGTGCACAATGCCTTTAATGTGTGCAAGTGTAACGCCCCGAAAATGGGTCCTGAGATGTCACACGGTGTATAGGGCCACAAGTGATCCTAAGCTAACCCATGAACTAGCATACTATTAAGCAAATGATTAAATATGTATAAAATGATTGAGTTTACTATGCAGAAACATAATAATGATGGAATCTGTGAAAAATACAATACTGATACAATTGTACATTCTGATAAAGTCTAAAAAGAAGGACTGAAATTACATGATTGACTCTAACTGACGTCTATGAAACCTCTACTATACAGACTATAGATAGCTAGGATGTGACTCCAACAACCACTAATCAATACATGTGAGTAAGAAAGTACAATACATAAATAACATCTAACTAAAGTCCCCAAAGTAGGAGGACTCATCATCTGCTTGCTAGAATCTGCGACTGATTGATTCTGACTGCACATACAATAACTTGTACCTACATTATGAGACAATGTAGCACATAGACTGTAATACCCCGAATCTGGTACCTGGAACACTACACTATACTTATGACCCCGAAGGACCATAAGCTAACCCATGACTGATATCTGTACCTATATACTGCATAATATACCATAAAATGCAAAAAAATGAACTGAATGCCATAAGGTTCAAAACTGAATGACCATCTGATAAATAATGTCTAAAAATGGTATAACAATACCAAAGAAAATCCGAAACAACTGTCTAACATGCTATAGTCTGAAAGACTCTAAACTGTCTGAATAAGGATTAGATGGGATATGTCCCCAACTAACTCCGACTACTAAAATAAACTAAAAACTAAATTAGTAATGAAATCATCATGTCCTCGAAGGATGAGGACTCACTGCTAACTTAGTCGCTGAACTGGGATGCTAGTGATTCTCTGGAGTTCGTGCTTCAAAACCTATGGTATAAGACACCATAGCACAAATACGTCAGTACTTTTAATATAATGGTATGCATGTGAGGTAGGCTGAATGCAATAGGTTCATATGCATGAACAATACTAACTGACTGACTAACATTAACATGAGAATACATGCATGCATACATAACTGTAACTAAGATCGTGCTAGGACTGAATATAGAGTTATGACTACAGAGTTTTACTAATAACATGGAATTACATATATCTAAGGGACTGATATTATGTTACTGATACATGAATAACTGTATCTGACAGTTCTGATTATGAAAAAGTGGTTTGGTTGAGTGTATTTGATATTCCTAAAGATGAATACTGATGACTTAAGTTTTGATAACTGATACAACTGATAACATGAATGGATATATCTGACAGCCCTGAATCTGATGGAGCTATCTGAGTTCCGTTCTATATCTGAGTTGACTGTATCTGACAGTCCTGAAATCTGAAGAACTATCTGAGTTCTTTTACTGAAGCTGAGACTGAGACTGAAACTGTAACTGTGGGAGGTGATCATCTAACTGACATAATATATGTAGACACCATTATACAACAATTACATATCATGATTCAACATATAATTTCTTCATCCTAGAGTTTAATCATAGGTTCACATGAATATACATCTATAAAAATCAATTCCACATAACATTAATCACCAATCATGGATTTGAATTCAGTTGATCATTCTCAACATAAAAAAAATAAACCCAACATGAAGTTCATCAAGAAAATCTAAAATCTTGACTTTAGCAAAAAGGTTCTTGGGCTTCATGGACGAAAGGAGTCCATGAATGAACACTATGCATACTTTAGTTCGTGATATCGTGAAGATTGACGGTGAAACCTTCTTGAATTTGAATCCCCAATAGAAACCCTAGCTTGTTCTTGAGAGAAACTAGTATATTTTGGGTGAAGAATGGCTAAATCACGTGGTATTGGGTTTAAATAGGGGTGGGAAATTGAACCTTTTAAACCTTGGACGCATCTTGTAATTTCAGTAAAATTTTACCAAACTGGTCCCCTGGCGCGACGTGGCGCTATCGCACCGTGTCACTGGAATTTGATAATTGGGAAAATGAGGGATGGTGCGACGCGGAGCCATCGCGTTTCCCCTTCCTTCCTGACCTGAACCTTGGCGCGACACGGTGGAAATTATGCTGAGACACTGGAAAAGGACAATTACCATTTTAGCTTGTGGCGCATCACGCCACTGACCAATATGGCACTGTTTTACGATGGGAACTTGAAATAGGCATAATTTCATACCCGGTTATCAGATTTAAGTGAATCTTATATCGATGGAAATCTTATTGAATTTTACACATGAAAAAAAGTAAAAATCTTAAAAATTACTCATAGAAAAAAAATCATCATTCAATTTAGAAGCTAATACTAGGCATTTTTGTGACAAAATTAGCTGGGAAACTTTGGGGTATTACAATATCTCCCCTTTGGGAATATTCATTCTCGAATGAGACTGAGAGTGAGGGTAATAACATACACTGACGTACATACTGAACATGATCTCATGACTGACATGACTAACGGTTGAATATAACATACTGAACATGCATATCTGATGCATGACTAATAAGCTAAATTCATACATATTTGATGCATGACTAATAATTGACTTATGAGTACATGACTGAATATTCTGATGAACTGAATTTCTCCCAATGAGAATGCATGTCTAATGCATATTTACATGCTTGAACTGATATATGAATGCATGGCATAATATGCAAGGGTACTTAGTACCAAGTTTGTGATGAACACTGAACATGAAACTGAGTAAGACTAAGGAGAAATGTTATCTTAACCAAAAATGCTAATGAACCCGAGATCATCTTACTAAACATGCATGAGCGGAAATATAAGAACCTAATTGAGTCTGGTCTGATACGTGACATACGAACTAAACATCATGAACTGAACTGAACCTCTAATTACCTAGTCCACAACTGAGGTTGGGACTTTAAGGGTCAACTTATGAGTACTCTCTACTCTAAACTAGATTCTTTATGCAAAGAGAACTTAGTTTAAGGCATGAGAGCATTGAGGAATTATGGGGTATATCCCCCTTGGGACACTAGGTCCCTCGAAGAATACTAGCTTTGCGGAGATATTGAAAACTGAAGTGATGCACAAGACAACTAAAAGCTGAGTCTCAACTGATTAGCTGATATTTGAAATTAAGGCATGATACATAAACTGAGCTAAGATTGCATCTACATGATTGATTCATCTTAGAATGGTTTCATTCATGAGATTTTTGATAATGCGAATAGATGGAAAGATGGAAAACCAAATTGTACAAACTTGTCTGACTTACTGCTAGACTGAAATACTAGCTATTTAAACTAATTCCCTACTGACTGGTTCATTTGATCTGCTGACTTATTAATGGTTAGGTACTGGGCATATAATATTGAACGACAGTCTTAATAACTGGGCTAAGAATATGGAGTTTTTATGAATATGAGAAAGGGACTAACTGAGTAATGTGAGATAGCTAAGTGTGAATTTCCAAAATACTGAATTATCTGAGAATGCAAGGCCAGGAAGATAACATGGTTTGAAAATATTCTATAGATTGAATTACTAAAATACTACTAACTGAGTGACTGGTAGCTGTAGCATTGGTCAAGCAAGTCTGGGATTGAACTGAGTTTCTGATCTGATTACTGAACTGAAGTTGGTATTATAACTAAAACTATAACTGAGAAGCTTATTGGAAATGAATGTTGGGTTCTGATAATTAAGGTTTAGACTGATATTGAAGTACTGAGACTGGATACTGATAACTACTTGGGGAAATATTGGCATAGGCAAGGATCCAATGCTCAAACAAAGACTATATCAACATTAACAATCGACTAAGGCCTGAGAAACGGAATACCAACATTATGGATTTATCAAGAGATTTAAACTGGAGGTATACATGACGTAATCTGAACTTGACTGATCACTAAGAATAGAGCATGAGTCATGTGGACTAAACATATGGTAAAATATGACATGAGTGCCTGATTCATGAGCTGCATGACCTGAGTCTGAAATTTCTGTGTTCATGGAACATGATTCGTAATACTAAGCAAACTGAAACTCCTGAATCTGAAGAAACATGAACATGCAAATAAGGAATCTGTAACTTACCAGTGACTGCATCAGGAGGACTTTCCTGATCCTGTCGGGACTAAAGTGCATTGAGGCTATCTGGGCGTTGCCCACTGATAGCACTGGAATTGGCACCCTGCTGATTTGGGCAACCGAATTATTCTGAGGAGCGGAGATGACTCTGATAATTTGACTGGGGGAAATCTCTGACCTTGTGACATAACTCACCATATCCAAAACACACACCACTGCTGGCTCTACATACACCCTTATGATGCTTACCATACTCTTCGCAAAATAGATAAGTAAGAATCCTTCCCTCACTACTCTGTGCCTTGGAGCCTGATGCCCCATTCTTACAGTCATTTCTGAACTTTGATACTGAGGCACTAGCTGAAGAGAGAAATGAGGCTGAATATTTCTGACCCAACTAAGAACGGTTACCACCTTGTGACCCATACTGTGCAAAACTATAACTACCTGTTCTGGCTCTCATACTTTATCTCTCCTTCTTCTTAAGCTTCTTTTCTTTAATTTGTTGAGCATAGACCATAATCCTAGATATGTCCATGTCACCAATCAATATCGCAGTCCTGCACTTCTTAACTACTCTACCTGATACCCCTGACACAAACTTACTCTTTCTAGATCTACTATCTCTTACTACATGGAGAGAATACATGGATAACTGAATGAACTTAAGGGAGTATTCATTTACGCTCATTGTACCTTTTCTGAGATTGATGAACTCTAACACTTTAGCCTTCTTCTGCTCTATGGGAAAAAACCTATCTAATAAAGTTGTAGTGAACTCTTCCCACTCTATGGGCTCTATATTTGTACCCCTATCTAACTTCCACTATTTATACCATGTATGGGATACATCTTGTAGCTGATAGGTGGCTAACTCTACGCTCTCATTGGAAGTCACTCCCATGATGTTTGTGACTTTCTAAACTTGATCGAGGAACTCTTATGGATTCTCTTCAAACTTGGAACCGGTGAATAAAGGAGGATTCATTTGGGTAGTCCTGAATTCTGGCTGCAGTAATATTGGCCACTAGGTTGGCTGGAACAACAACTGGCCGTTCATTCTGAACTGTGACTGAACTGGCTAGAGTAGTGAATACAGTCCTGAATTCTGCATGGGAGACATTCTCGTCCATGGGATCTGCCTGGACTGGCTGAGGTGCTGACTGACTTCCATTTCCTCTTTCATTAGCCTTTTTGGGAGGCATGATCTGTAAACTAAAGGAAGAAGAAAATTATATTAAGAGTTTAAATGGAGCTCATGCTCACTGGCACGACATAAATACTGAAAGAAGGGAACTGTTCCTAAAACATCTCATAGCCTCCTGTACATAAGTGTGGTGTACAACACACCCATGTACAAGACTCTACTAGATGTGGCTTTCAGACTTCCTAAGACACTATTGAACCTTAGGCTCTGATACCAAGTTTGTAACTCCTCAAATCTGGTACCCAGAATGCTACACGGTACTTATGAGCCCGAAGGATCACAAGCTAATACATGGCTGATATCTGTACCTATATACTGCATAATATACCATAAAATATGAAAACATGAACTGAATGGCAATAAGGTTCAAAACTAAATGAACAACTGATAAACAATGTCTAAAAATGGTATAACAATACAAAAGCAAATCTGAAATAACTGTCTAACACACTATAGTCTGAAAGCGTCTAAACTGTCTGAATAAGGAGTTGATGGGATATGTCCCCAACTAACTTCGACTACTGAAATAAACTGAAAACTGAATTAGTAATGAAATCATCATATCCTCGAAGCATGAGGACTCACTGCTAACTCTGATCGCTAAACTAGGATGCTACTGGTTCTCTGGAGCTCGTGCTTCTAAACCTATAGTATAGGAAACCATAGCGCAAATGCATCATTACTTTGAATATACTGGTATGCAAGTGAGGTAGGCTGAATACAATAGGTTCATATGCATGAACAATACTAACTGATTGACTAACATGAACGTGAGAATACATACATGCATACGTAATTGTAACTGAGATTATGCTAGGACTGAATACTGAGTTTTATTAATAACATGGAATTACTGATAGTTGAGGGACTGATACTATGTTACTGATACATGAATAACTGTGTCTGATAGTTTTAATTATGAAGAACTGATCTGGTTGACTGTATATGACAGTCCTGAAGATGAATACTAATGACATGAGTTTTGATAACTGATATAAATGATCACGTGAATGAATGTATCTGAAAGTCCTGAATATGATAGAGCTATCTGAGTTCTGTTCTATATTTGTGTTGACTGTAGCTGACAGTCTTGAAATCTGAAGAACTATCTGAGTTCTTTTACTAAGGCTACGACTGAGACTGAAACTGTAACTGTGGGAAGTGATCATCTAACTGACATACCCCAGAACTGAACTGGAGGGGTCCAACCTGTAACTCCAGCTGGAAGGGTATTAGTAACGCACCACTGGTAAAGACTTGCTGTGAGTATACTTTCTCTGACAGGGAGCTCTTCCATCAACCCCTCCTGATAGGTAACCCAAATGAGACGTATATATGATCCTAAACGCGTAGGGTGCATCTCAACCTACGCTGGCTACATAGTTCTGGAACTTAGGGATTGCTTCTAGGGATCTCAGTCCTATTTAGTGGTGAGTCCCCATCCCTAGGCTCGGTCGGTGCTAAATCCTACTCCCATTTGAAAGACACTGAACTGAAATGATACTAGGGGTATTATTTAGTGGAGCTAAACTAAACTGAATTTACTAAGTTTCGTTGACTGACGAAATGTACTTAGTTTTGAGGACTGACTGATAATCCTGAAGTTACTGAGATTGACTGGGAATATTGAGGTTATTGAAATTACTAAGTACCAAGATCACCGAGATTACTGAACTACTAAGATTACTGAGATTTCTGGGTTTTCCTGAGTCACATGACTGACTGAGTTCTATGGATCATAACTTGACTGAGAGTATCTTGAAAACATGACATGGCTCTAGGAACATAGCTAAATTATCGGGTATAAGTACCCCCAAGACACGATGAAAAGAAATTGACATAGCATGACTTACATGAACACATGAATAACAACACAATTCATAATTCATATATTGAAACACTTCATCAAATATGCGATAGGCATAATATATGTATACACCATTATACAACAATTACACATCATAATTAAACATTTAATTTAATCAGCCTAGAGTTTAATCATAGGTTCACATGAATATACATCTATACAAATAAATTCCACATAACATTAATCACCAATCATGAATTTGAATTCAGTTGATCATTCTCAACATAAACAAAATAAACCCAACATGAAGTTCATAAAGAAAATCTAAAATCTTTACTTTAGAAAAGAGATTCTTGGGCTTCATGGATGAAAAGAGTCCATTAATGAATACTATGCATACCTTAGTTCATGATTTCGTGAAGATTGACAGTGAAACCTTCTTGAATTTGAATCCCCAATAGAAATCCTAGTTTGTTCTTGAGAGAAACTTGAGAGAAACTAGTGTATTTTGGGTGAAGAATGGCTAAATCACATGTTATTGGGTTTAAATAGGGGTAGGAAATTGACCCTTTTAACCCTTGGACGTGTCTTGTAATTTTAGTAAAATTTTCCCAAACTGGACCCCTGGCGCGACGTGGTGCTATCACGCCGTGTCACTGGAATTTGATAATTAGGAAATTGAGGGATGGCGTGACGCGGAGCCATAGTGTTGCCCCTTCTTTCCTGACCTAGAACTTTGGAGCGACATGGGGGAAATTCCGCTAAGACATTGGAAGAGGATAATTGCCAGTTTAGCTTGTGGCGCAGGGCGCCACTGATCAATATGGCACTGTTTTACGATAGGAACTCAAAATAGGTGTAACTTCTTACCCGGTTATTGGATATAAGCGAATCTTATATCGATTGAAAGCTTATTGAATTTACCACATGACAAAAAGTGAAAATCTTGAAAATTCCTCATAGAAAAAAATCATCATTCAATTTAGAAGATAATACTAGGCATTCTTGGGACAAAATTATCTAGGAAATTTCAGGGTATTACATAAAAATGTATATGTGGATCAGTACATTAAGGATGTACTGAGTATATGCGGGTTAATGCATAGGTAAAACATCATCTCATCATCATCACCATTTATATAATAATGCATGCCAAATGTAAATGACTTACATAAGCTTGAGTAACTGAGAAACTGAAATCTGAAATCATGAGTAGTAAACATATTGAATAACTAGTGTTTTGTCTGTAAATCATGCTATCTAAGTATAGAAAGGACTCACTCTTATATCTAAAATCTGAAAGCTGAAGTCTGCAGCTAATACCTTTCTGTAAAATATAATCTGAATAATTTGTGAGCCTTTACACTTAGTTTTCTAAAATCTTTTCTGTTACTATTACTTTGTTCTGAAATCTGTAGTCTGTAGGGAAAATACTTTATCTGAAGGAAATTCTTTCAAAGCTTTTCATTACTAGTAGGGAAATACTCAAAAACTGTTTATTTACTTTTACTAGCAGGGAGGTTCTTCTACCGACATAAGCCATGTGAGATAACATGGAGTCCAGCGTCTCATTCACCTATGGGGAGAACCTCACGATGGGGAGAGGTGTCATACTCTTGCCAAGGAGTTTAACCTGAGCTAAGTAATCATATTTGTAACTATCACCCATATTGGAATAGGAATAATCTGATAATCTATACCTACGTTGGCTACATAGTTCTATGGAAGATAGGGCACGCTAATCCCACTCTTCCCGCTCGGTGCTAAATACAACTTCCTTTAATCTGTATGCTCGTTCTATTGGAAATCCACTTTAAAATCTAGAGTAATGATTCATTACGAAACCAATTATGCTTTTATCCAAGTCATTCTGTAAGTAAAGCTGGTCTGAATTCTGTAATCTATAATAAATCTGTAAAGTAATTTACAAAACTTATCTGTGGATTAAAAGATCAAAACTTTATTGAAAATCTGTAAATAATCTGATCATAGGATGCTTAAAGCATTATCATTCTTGAAATATCAACATATAAACTTGGGCTTTATAACCCATTGATCAAATTCATGTCAAAACATCATAATAATCACGCTTGATAATGAAAACAATGATAATTCATCTCAAAATCTGGAAATTTCTGCAATAGGCATGAAAATATAGAAATAGACATGCAATTCAACTTCATAAACACTTGAAATCTCATAATCTTGCAAATATAACTAATGGGTATGAACCCTAATTCAAATATCATGTAATTTGATATAAAATCATGTAAATTAATGATTGAAAAATAATTTTGGGCACAAGGATGAAATAAAATCCTTGTTCATAAATCCCACATACCTTGTTGATGAATTTGAATGTAAAAACTTGATTCTTGACTCTTTAATGGTGTTCTTGAAGCTTCTTCTTGAAGTTATTGAACCCGGAAGCTTGGATTATTAACTTTCTTGGAGAAGATTTGGTGGAGTTCTTGGTGTTTTGAAGGGGGCTAGGGTTTTCTTGGAGAGAAAAAGATGAAAAATAATGTGTATAATGCTTTTGGGGGCTGAAATTAAGTGTTATGGGCGGATTTAGGTGAGGGAAAGTGACCAAAGTTCCCCTAGACCCTTTAGAAATCCAATTGTTGCGTGAAATAGTTTCTTAACGCGCTAGCCGACGCTTCGCATTGATATCGTGTCGGCTTACTGCCTCACACGGAAAATGCCATAACTTTTTGCTCGGGTATCAAATTTAGGCAAAATTGGTATCATTGGAAAGATAATTTAATTTTCTACAATTTTATGTGTCATGAGATGTAAAATTATACATATATAAAAAGTTATAAAATTTTAAAATAGACCCTTGTAGAAGCGAATATCAAACTTTGGACGAATCAAAGACCCTAAGCTCAACTTTGTTCTAAGTGATTCTTATGAGAATTTTTAATCTATAAAGCACATCAAACATTAGGATAAATATCATGAAACTTATATTTACATGGAAACCATTTGAATTAGAGATTACATGTGTAGAAACGAAAGTTAGGATTCTACCCAAAAATGCGGGATGTTACAACGAGGTCTCACTCTTTGAAATGATAAAAGAAGTTCACCCCTTCAATTTTAGTTCAAATTATTCTCAATATGGAGAGGATGATCCAATCTAGATTAGATCTAAGATATTTACTAAAAGTAAAGTGCAGGTTCTCCAAAGGATTCAGGGATTATTCATAAAGTAGGAGGTACTTGCAAAAGCCTTCCTACCATCAAGAGTATGTCATGTGTTGATAAATGCACTAACATTGGGTCAAAGATCAATGAAGGATCCACGGGAATGCCAAACAGTGCTAGAAAACCCCTTAGAAAGGACATGCTCCCAAAGTGCTTTGGATCCACCTTTTATCCGCTCTAGCATTTCAAGAGTGGGACAAAACAACCCTTAGTGGGTGTCTTCTGAAATTGGGTCACTTTTGGTCCCTAAATGTGTTGTAATTAGCCTAAACTCTAAATACTTTGGAGCTAGCTTATTTCCTTAGTTTTTGCTTGCTTATTGATGGATGGTTATCCTTTGAGTGAGAGTGTTGGTAAACTATTATTAAGATTTGGATTAGAAACGTTGGTTTATAGGGCATTCATCTCCCTCTTGGTCACTGTAAGAATTAGGTGTTTGAATTAGATTTTAGTTTAGAGTATTAGAGTTTGACATACTCTTTTGTTCTTAATACCTCTTTTTATTATGTCTAATTATCTATCTTATCGATTATCTTTCCTTTTTTGTATCATCTTTAGTTTATATAGTTTGATCCCTATCAAATAGTACATAGTCCCCAAAGATCATAATGAATTAGTTCAAAAGCTGACTCAACTCATTTATTAACCCTTGGACATAACGATATGTGATGGTGTTTTGTGAATTGTCATGAGTCACATTCAAGTGCTGAAATATTTTGAAATTGAGGAAATCGATTCTTTAACAGAGTTAGAGAAGGGTGTCTCAATCGACAATATGCTTCAAATAGAGACATGACATTGGAGCATGCAATAGATGAAGATTCCACATTCATTGAGGATGTAGAGATCTTCAGATAAATAACTTTTACCAATAACCTAATTCATCTTAAGATCACAAACACAAAATGATCTGGACATAATAAGATATAGCAATGAAATTCCAAGGTAAGTTTACTAACAAAAATCAAATTAAATTTCAGCTTTGGAAGACTCAAAACAGATGACAGGGTAATAGAAGAGATTGGTTTAACAGTCCTAAATCCAACACTGTAACAAATTGATCCATAAACTATGGTAACTTGAGAGGGTACGTTGTGTTATTGAAAGCTAGAAAAACATATGGGTTACCTATCATGTGATTTGAGGCACCTAAATCAATGACCTATTTATTGGAAGAGGTTATAAGACACACTTTATCTAGCTTAGCAAAAACTATAACAATAGTGGATTTCTCCAAAGAGTTTTTGATACTAAGATAACATAGCAAACAACTCTACTGAAACCAAAAATATGATAACAGAAGCAACAACTTTAGGACTTTAATTTCTCTTATTAAAATCATCCATTCTCAAATAGACTAACAGATTGGAGAAACCAACAAAAATACACTAAATAGAAGTACCCAAACAGATCTCCAAAAGCTCACCAAATAATAAAATTTGCTTACCCAGTCAATAAGATAATTCTTTACTAAGAATAAATAGTCAATAATCCATAGAATCACAGATAAAAAATCAATCAAGAAGATGGAGATTCAGTAGTAATCAAACATCAAATAAATAAATAATAGATCAAGTGATTTTATCCTAAGGAAATAAAGTTGCTAGAACTTGGAGTTTTTTGAAATATTTGAAACTAGGTTTGTTGAACACCTGAACACCAAATTCTATTAGGAAATATTGAGATAGTGTTTGAACTTTAAACCTGATCTCATTTCAGAAGCAACATATGCCCTCATGCTGCCTGCATAAAAATTATTGATAACAGTATGCCGACACATGAGTGTCATACATTTCCCCGTTAATCACCAAATTTTGGGGTTGTTTAGGTAAAAATGAGATGGTTCTTCCAAGGATGACAAAGTTATTAAAATCCTAATTCAAAATGCTTTGATACCATATAAAATATAGAGACAATGAAATAGACTTGCTTCATATATTATTTCAAGAATAAGAGTTATTTATATCTGTACAAGTAAATCTATCTAAGCTAACAAAATTAGAAAATCCCTGAATATCTATATCCATGATTGTGAAGATCCCCAAGTATCTCTATCTTATTTGGGATATGTATACAATATCATAATGTGTCTATGCACATTTTTTAGCACACCAAAAATACCAAGCCAAAGTGGATTCCCCCGTGTAAGCCTTAGACATCAATCATAATTATATCTACCTTGTCACAATGCGAGACTGCACCCTAGTCATAACAAAGTGCATAGAGTCACAAGTGATCCAAACTAACCCATGGCCTGGCATGATACTAATAGTATAGTGTAAAAATACATAACACCATGCAGAAGCTAAAACCTAAATATCATTAGAATAATAAAAATGAAATATCAATGTTTGAATCAAAATTCAAAATACTTGACATAGCATAACTGGACATAGACTATCTTCCTGAAAGCCTCTACTAAGATGAGTTGTTGGGACAAGCCCCCAAATAACCCCAATAAGCTATGACTAAAATAAAACTAAAGAGAAATATTGATAAATGGTCCTTAAAGGATAAAGACTTATAAAAATATTATAGCTAATGTAATGTTGCCGTACTAGACTTGAGTGGACTATTGAACTTGAAAACCTATATTATAAGAAAATATAACACAAAGAAAAGTATAGGGTCATTACTTTGAATATACTGATCATGTGAGATATGTGTGATTCAACATAAGTTGAATATGTTGAATGTAACCTGGTAAATAGAACATGAAATTAAGATATACAAGCTGATAAAATGACCAATTAACAAACATGTAGTGGTATAATAGGAGAAAAAATTAAATACAAGGTCATGCAAATATTTGATTCTCAATTGTGGACTATGGGAGCTACCATTAACGGACATACCCTAATTTGATCTAAATTAGGTCCAACTTTTAATCCTAACTTGAAGGGTGATTTACCTTAACATTGATATGAACACTGAATGATGTGGATCCACTAAACTTAAACTGATGTCTGAAAGGACTAAGTTGTCAAACCTTGTCTGACGAATGACCCTTTAGAACCTATGGTGGAATCATAGTTTTGAGACTTAGGGACTTCTGCTAAAGGTCTTAGCCTAAATAATGGGTGAGCCTCCATCCCTACATCCGGTTAGTGCCAAGTATTACTACCAACTGAATATAACAAATAACCAGATAGTTCATTTAGAATCAATAGTTGAAAAGCTCATAAAACTGACATCTAAGACTCAAATAGTTGAAACTCATCAAAGAAAAACATTCTACATCATGTAACAATGGAGGAATGAGTAATAATTACATATGTATGAAATCACAGGTCATCGGATATTTAAAATTGTAATACCCCAACATTTAAAGTTATAGACCCACCTCGAGATATGCAACTGGATTTTTTTTGAAGCTACCAATCTTAATTTAATTCGATATCATGGTATAAAATTGTTCTAGGTTTATTGAAAAGCCATCAAATTGCCAGTGATAACAACTCTGGAAATAACCCATTAACAGATGTAACGAGTCATCATCACACCAGTAGGGGTTCCCCAGATGTTATCCAAGTGGCATTGAGTAAAGCCCATGACTCTTTATCAGACAAAATGAGTCATTGTGTAGACCCATTATCACACCAAAAAGAAATCTTGAAAATAAAGTATCATCCCTTGACTACTCCTAACAACCCATGATTAGACCTAACGAGCTATTAGTAGAGGAGTCATTGTCACAACAGAGAGATCTTATAACTAAGGACCTCAGGTCACGACCCAGACGAAGACTCATACCCATTTGTAATGAGTCGCTGCCCGAGTCATGATAACTGGAACCAGAAATTCCTGCACTATTTTAAAAAGGGTTTTTTGGTAATTTCCCATATTTTTATTCCAAAACCCACATTGTTTGGGAAATCTAACATCAGTTATTGAGGGATTAACTTACCCTAACTCCTCAAAAACTCCAATATCACTATGCTTAGCTAGAAAGAAGAGTTTTTCATCTTATCCAAAGCAAGCTAGGGTTCCTCATCTTCAAGCACATGCTCCAAGGGAATCACTAAGGAATTCACTTCTAGGTATGTGGGATTTTATCAATGGATTCCTTCCATCCATTGAGTCCTAAAAATACCTTAAATTCTCAAGCATAGTTTCCCCTAAAGTCAGATTCCAGGTTAAATATGAGTTTTCTTTAAACTATTTAGTTTATTTTTAAATAAAACTATCAATTTATGTTTTCCCAATCGAAATAGAATCTTCCATGTTTAAAACCAATAATTCTCTTATCATGACATATTGTTGAGTTTATGGGTTTAATGGTGAATTTTCTCTTAATATCAGTTAATGTCATCATGTGTAGAGATGGTGGGTTATGAACACCCAGTACCTAGGAATTCAGTTACACATATCAGTTTAATTGTTATTGAGTACTTTAGATTTATACATGCATGATTATGTACAGAATACCATGACTTGAGCATATAAATTATCAGTTCACGTATTCATTTATACTTTAGTGTCATTAAGTTGGGAGTAGTACTTAATACCGAGAGAGTACAGGAAAGATGGGTCACCAGTTAGTTAGGCTTGAGACTATTAGTAGTAGTACCTAAGTTTTTAAAATACGGTGCCACCGTAGGTTAATGAGGTCACTTATTAGTTTAGGCTTGACAACCTCGTCCTTTAATACATAAGTTTAGTGGATCATCGCTAGCTAGTATTGGCACCCTTAGCAATGTACTAGCACCTCTCTAACTAGGGTTATAAGTTGAACCCCAATTTTGCTTTGATTGGAGTATTTCAGTTGTAGTTAGCTCTCATAGTTCTCAATTTATAATTCAGTTCATGTTTTATTTCAGATTTTGCATAACCTTGCATTCAGATATACAACTTTATTCAGTATATGTTATTATGCTTGGTCTTTCATTCAGATTATTATATTTACATGCATCCATGTTTAGTTTATTCTAGTAAGTTTCCTGTCTCGCATACTCAACAAAAAAAAGTATATTGTCTCGTAATATAGGTTCATATGATCAGTACCCAAATCACTCCTATCTCATTCTCATGTCGCTAAGCAGACTTTGTGGTGATTCCTTATTATTCGAGGACTATTTATCAGTCATTTACTATCCTTTTAGTCTATTTTACTTCAGTCAGTTAGAATTAGTTAGGCGATTGTACCATCAACTTTTTTTGAGTAGAGGCTTTCAGAAAAATGTTTATATTTTTAATATGGTTTAAATCAGTCACACTTATTTCCGACTTTGGGTGATGTTTTGTGTTTCATTATGACTATTTCATTAGTTGTTTTTTTATTTTCTTTTTAGTTCAACTTCTATCCAAAATATTATTGTCATTCAATATTCGTAGTGTTTGCCAAGCCATGGGTTATCTGAGGGTCACTTTTTAGAATAGGATTTATGCCCTTCAAACTCGATAAGATAATAAGGGTTCTCTTGATGTGGTTACTAGTACATTACAAATTTTCATATTCATGTGTATGCATTGTTAGATCCCGAAGACACACTTTTCTATGTGACTCCATATATAGCAGTAGATTTTGGTATCAGCACCAAATTTTTTTCTGAGCCCTTCTTAGTTTCTACCTTAATAGATGATTCAGTCAGAGCCAAACGGGTATATAGAAATTGCAAAGCCACAATATCCCAGAGGGTTACCTCAGTCGACCTTATAGAGTTAGAAATAACTAATTTTTATGTTATTCTTTGCATGAATTTGCTTCACTCTTTCTAAGCCTCAATTGATTTTAGAGATAGAGTAGTTTGAGTTTCCTAATGAGCCAGTCTTATAAAGAAAGGGTAGTACCTCAATGCCTATAAGATGATTTATCTCTTTCCTTAAGGTAAGAAAAATAATTTTCAAGGGGTGCATCTATCAACTTATTCAAGTCAAGGACTCAAGGTCTGAAATTTTGAGTCCTTAGTTGGTTCCTATAGTGAACGAGTTGCAAAAAGTATTTCCTAAAGATCCTCCTGGAGTTTCTGTCTTAAGAGAATTTACTTTGAAATATATCTCCTTCTAAATAAACATCCAAGTTCAATTCTACCCTACATAATGGCTCAAACAGAGCTTAACGATTTGACAGAGCAATTGAAAGACCTCTTAGGAATAATTTTTATTAGTCCAAGCATCTGTTTATGGGGTGCTCTAGTTTTATTTGTTCACAAGAAAGATGGTTCTCGTAGAATATGTATTGACTACCATCAGTTGAAAAAGTTATAATAAAGAATAAGTATCTCATCCCCATGATTAGGGACTTGTTCGACCAACTTCAAGGTGTCAACTTTTTCTCTAAGATAGACCTCAAATGTGGATATCATCAACTTAGAATAAAAAATAGTGACATTTCAAAGATAGTCTTTAGAATTTGATATGGTCACTTTGAATTTGTAGTTATGTCTTTTGGATTAACAAATGCTCCTACAACCTTTATAGACTTGATGAACAAGGTGTTCAACTAGTATTTGGACATATTTTTCATAGTTTATATAGATAACATCCTTATCTACTCTCATCATGAGGGTGATCATCCAGATCATTACAGGATTATTTTGTAGACTCTTAAAGATTACAATTATTTGCTAAGTTCAACAAGTGTGAATTCTAGTTGAAATAAGTAATATTCCTCTGTCATATTATTTCTAGCTAAGGCATTAGAGTTAATTCTCAAAAGACCAAAGTAGTAAGGAACTGGCCTAGACCCGTCTCTCCACTAGATAAAAGGAGTTTGTTGGGTTTAGCCAGCTACTACAGTCAGTTTGTGGAAGGATTTTACTCTATTTCTTCTCCCGTGTCCAGACTGACTCAAGAGAAAGTCAAGTTTTAGTGGTCTTATTCTTGTGAGAACAATTTTTAAGAGTTGAAAACTCAACTAATTTCTACCCCAATTTTGACTCTACTAGAGGGTTTAAATGGTTTTGTTATATATTGTGATTCTTCTAGAGTGGGTCTTGAGTGTTTGTTGATTTAGTGGGTAAAGGTTATAACATATGCCTTTAGACAACTCAAACCTCATATGAAGAACTACCTGACTCATGATCTCGAGTTGGTAGCAGTTGTCTTTGCCTTAAAGATTTAGAGGCATTATCTTTATGGGGTTCATGTTGATGTGTTAATTGGTCACAAGTGTCTTCAGTATGTTTTCAGTCAGAAGGAAGGTAGTTGTAGTTGTTGAAAGACAATGATATGAGTATCTGTATCACTCTGGTTAGACAAATATTGTGGCTGATGCCATTAGCAGATTGTCTATGCAAAATATTTTCCACGTTGATGACAAAAAAAGGAATTAGCTCGTGAGGTCCATCTACTTGCTAGGTTGGGTGTCCATTTGGTTGATTTGACCAAAGGTAGTGTATGGGTTCAGAATCGATCATAATCTTTATTAGTTGCTAAAGTGAAGGAAAAACAAGATAGTGATCCGATATTACTTAGGTTGAAAGAGAAAATTCAGAATAAAGAGGTTAAGGTTTTCTCCCAATAAGGAGATGGTATTCTTTGTTGTCAAGGAAGATTATGAATTTTGAATATGGGTGATTTAAGGTAACAGATTTTAGCAGAAGCTAATGGTTCGTGATATTCTATTCATCAAAGAGCTACTAAGATGTACTACAATTTTTGGGAAGTCTATTGGTTGAATGATATGAAGAAGGATGTCTATGAATTCATGGATAAGTGTCCAAATTGCCAACATGTTAAGGTTAAGAACCAAAGGCCTAATGATACACTTTAGGAATTTAGTATCCCCACTTGGAAGTGGAAAATGGAAAATATAGACAGTATCCCCACTTGGAAGTAGGATATGGGGAATATGGACTATGTTACAGGACTGTCTCATACTTGTCATCAGTATAATTCTATTTGAGTCATTATGGATCAAATGACTATGTCAGCTCATTTCTTGTCAGTTGACACTTCAGATTCAGCCGAAGATTATACTAGACTCTATCTGAGAGAGTTGGTAAAATTGCATGGGGTCCCTTTTTCCATTATTTTAGATAGAGGTACCTAGTTTACCAGTTAATTTTAGAAGGATTTACAGAAGAGTCTTGGTACCCAGGTTTATCTCAGCACAACTTTTCACTCATAGGCAGATGGTCAGGTAGAAAGGATCATTTAGACCTTAGAAGATATGTTAGGATCGTGTATGATTGATTTCAAAGGTGGTTGGGATGATCACTTACCTTTGGTTGAGTTTGGTTACAATAACAACTCCAATATTTAGATGGCCCAATTTTAGACGCTATATGGTAGGAGGCATAGATCTATTTTTGGTTGTTTGAGATTGGTGAATTTGGATTGATATGGCTAGATTTAGTATATCAGGCAATGCTGAAGGTTTAACTAATTAGAGAGAGGCTAAAAATGGCCCAAAGCATCAAAAATCCTATACAGATGTGAGGAAAAGAGAGCTTGAGTTTGATGTTGGTGATTTTTTCTAATTAAAGATTTTACCCATGAAAGGGGTGAAGAGATTTAGTAAGAAATAGAAGCTTAGTCCCCTCCATCTTGGTCCTTATAAGATTTTGAGTTAGTGTGGGAAGTTAACTTATGAGTTGGAGTTGCCTGCAGATTTAGCATTAGTGCACCCAGTTTTTCATATCTCCTTGTTAAGGAAATGCATTGGATACCCAACATCAGTAATACCTGTAGAAAGGATTGGCGTAGAAAATAACCTCTATTATAAAGAATTCATAGTTGAGATCCTTCATTGTCAAATTCGTAGGATGATAAATAAGGTTGCCTTAGTAAAGGTTCTGTGGAGAAATCACTCATTTTAGGGAGCTACATGGGAAGCAGAAGAAGATATGATCACCAAGTACCCCAATCTTTTATCTTAGAATCCAGTTCTAGCTTGAGGTAATAGCTTCCCTTAATTAATTAATTCTTTCATTTCTATCTTAGAACTTCCATTTATTTTCATGTCATAGAATGCATTCATGAGTTTAGTTCAGTCCATGCATCAGTCATAAGTTCAGATATTAACTCATGGTTTTGGTCACAAGTGTTCAGTGCAAGATTTTAGTTCTTACTACTTCAGCCTAGCCAGTTTCATTTGGGGATGAATGATACCAAGGGGGAGATTTTGTAATACCCAAATATTTCTAGATTTAGACTCACCTTGAGGTAGGCTATTGGATTAGTGTTCCAATTCCGCCGGTCTCGCTTTAATCCAATATCGTGGTAAAAAGTTGTGCTAGGTTTACTAAAAAGTTGTCAAATTGCTAGTGATAACAACTCTGAGAATGACTTGTTACCAGAAGTAATGAGTCATTTTAAGGGAGTCGTTGTCACACCATAAGGGGCTCTCCAGATGTTAGCCTAGTGGCAATATGTCCAACCCATGACTCGTTATCATGCATAATAAGTCGTTGAGTAGACCCCTTATCATAAGATAAAAAAATCTAGAAAATTGAGTCTTAGACCATGACTACTTCTACTAACCTGATAAGACCTAACGAGTCATTAGGAGGGGAGCCATTGTCATAACTTAGAGGGCTCAGAACTCTAGACCTCAAGTCACGACTTAGACCATGACTCATGACCAGTCATAATGAGTCGTTGCCTGAGTCGTGATGACTGGAACCAAACATTAATGCATGATTTTAAGAATGGCTTTTTGTATTTTCCCATCCTTTCAATCCCAAACCTACATTATTTGGGTACTCCAACATCAGTTATTGAGGGATTAACTTATCCTAACATCTCATAAACTCCAAAAGCGTTACACTTAACCAAAAAGAAGTTATTTTCTTCTTTTCCAAAGCAAGTGTAGTACCCTAAAATTATTGTAGCCCAATTCATCCTGGAGTACGTGTACAAGAGGCTTAGAACATTAAAATTTGGCTAAGTGTTGGGGAGTTAATTTCATTTTTGGCCTCTTAACTTCATTGAATTTTTAAAGTAACCTTCCTGACCCCGAGACATAAGTTTTTGAGTTGATTCATGTTCAAGGGTATGAGTAGAATATCTTGGGTAAGTTTTAAATTTTTTTGGATGAGGTTTGGACCACATTTGGATTTCCAAAATAGCAGCTCACCGCGATTGTGGTGCGTCGCTATGGCTATAACGGTGGTCAGTTCACCGCGTTGCGGTGAAATTCAAAATGAAAATTGTCAGTATCTAGCAAGTCACCATGTTAAGGTGGAATCACGATGACATCCTTGGTGCGTCGCGATAAAGGTTAATTTCAGGTTCCAGTTATGAATTTCAATTTCCAATGGGTAGTATCGTCTTTTTTCCCTCACCTTAACACGAGATTTAGGTCCAAAAACAACATTATTGCCTCATTCTTCATAATTTATTCAAAATTCAAACCATTCTCTCTCAATAACAAGCCCCAGCCCCTTCAAGATTCAAGCTCAATCTTTAACAAAATTACGAAGAACTTCCGCAATCCTTCAATTAAGGTATGTTAGATGTTCATCCAGGTGCCCTTTTACCCATGGAGTTCAAGAATCCAATTTCAAATTCAAGGTTATCATTTTCTATAAGTTATTATGATTTTAACCATGAATCCCCATGAATTTTGATTCTATACCATGTTTACATGTAATCTTCATTGTTATTAATCCCCACATGTTTGAATGGTGTTGATCGCTGAGTTAAATCTTAATTGGTGATTTTAGTAGAAAAATCATTCTATTACTACAAGTCTTAAGACCTTTCCCATGTTTAGCTTAAACCATGAATTTAAAGTGTTTGATAAAATGCATACAAGAATGAGGTTTGAATGAATGCTTACATATCATGCCCTTAAAGTTTTAGTATGATCTTACTATTATTGCTATCGGGTATTGTCGGTTATGAAACCCATAATTTAGCTGTTTTACTTAGTTGTCAGTAGTTATAGAAGGGTCCTAATTGTATCATGAGCAGTAGTATTCGGTCAGTTATCATGGTTAGTGCAAGTTTAGTCAAGCTTAGCCTAGTTTAGTAATTACCGTTAGTTCAGTTGGGAATAGGATTCAACATCAAGAGAACCAAGGGATGGGGGCATTCCTATAATCTTAGGGTATGACCCTTAGTTGCAGTCCCTGAGTTACAGAACTATATATCCAGTGTAGGTTAATATGTCTTCCTGCCAGTCTAGGGTTGACATACATATATACATCTCATGAGTCTTTTTGCCAGATTAGGGTTTACCCAACCATTGTTAGTACCCCATGGCATAGTACTAATACCCTTTCAACTGGGGTTATAGGTTAGACCCCAAATCAGTTAATATTAGGGCTTGCTGGTTAGATGATTGCTCCCACAGTTTTAGTTCCACTATTTAGTTTAAAATTCAGTTCAATCTTTCTTGACCATAGCATACAGTTTATCAGTTATCATATTTTAGTATTTTAGTTTACAAACTATTTTAGAACTTGTCTTATGCTTGGTCATCCATTCTCAGTCTTTACAGTTTTCATGCATTCTTACCAAGTACTTCATGTTATACATTCAGTCAGTTATTACTCATGCACATGAACCCATGCATATCAGCCTAACCTCATTTAGCATACCAGTATATTTAAAGTATTAACCACACACTCGTTTCTTGCGCTATGATATTTCATATCATAGGTTCAGATACTAAGGTTCTCGATCACACCTAGATATCCCAGCGTACCCGCAACAGTAGCAGTAGTAAGTCCTCATGTTCTGAGGACCGTTATGTTTACTTTAGTTTTTTCAGTTTTAGTAGTCATTCAGAGTTAGTTGCGGTCTTGTCCCATCAACTCCATAGTCAGTTAGTAGAAGCTTTAAGACACTTTTAGTTAGTTATTCATCTATCAGTTGATATTGACAGTCTTACAGTATGATTTTCAAATAGTGTTTCAGTATTTTGATTCAGTATTGTTTTTTCCATTTAAATATCTTATGGCATTTTTCGTTAAATTCTTCACATGTTCCTTGTTATTTTATTCAGTGCTCGCAGAAGGTACCAGCATGGGTTGGCTTGTGGTCACTTGTGACCATAAGCACCATGTGGCGCCCAAGGTTTTTTCTTGGGGCATTACAAACTTGGTATTATAGCCTAAGGGTTAAAAGTGTCCTAGGGAGTCTGAAAGACACGTTGCATAGAGTCTTGTTCATGGGTGTGAAGCGCACCATATTTATGGTCAAGAGGCTACAAGATATTTTAGGAAGAGTTTCTCCTCTTTCAGTATTCATATCGTACGAATGAGCATGAGATCAAGTTATACTCTATGCCTAATTCAAATCTTCTTTCCATTTGCAGAATATGCCTCCTAGGAATACTAACGGGAGAAGAAATAGAAACCAACCAGCATATCCGCCCGTTTAAGGGGATCCCCTGAATAAATATGTTTCCTATGTAAAGTTCAGAGCTGCCTCCACTACTCTAGCTCATTCTGTAGTATTTCAAAATATTTAGACAACTATTGATCAGGATAACCCAGTGGACAATACTATGAAACCAGGATTGGAGACTTCACCCGAATGAATCTTCCTTAATTTTTGGGATCTAAGTCCAAAGAGGATCCATAGGAAATTCTTGACAAGGTGAAGAAGGTAACATACATTATGGGGGTAAATTTTAGTGAGAGTGATGAACTAGCTGCTTTCCAGTTGTAGGATGTAGCACACACATGGTTTAAATAGTGAAAAGGGATAAAGGCACAGATGCAGGGCCTATAGAATGAGAGGAGTTTGCTACTGTCTTCTTAGATAGATTCTTCTAATTGGATCTGAGGGAGGCTAAGGTGTTAGAGTTTATTAACCTGTAATAGGGAAACAAGAGTGTGAAAGAGTATTCCCTCAAGTTTACTTAGCTATCCAGGTATGCTCCTCATGTAGTAGCTGATAACGGGTTGAGGATGGGCAAGTTCATGTCTGGAGTATCTGATAGTGTGGTCAAGAAGTGTAGGATCATAATGTTGATCAAGTAGATAGACCTGTCTATGTTGATGGTCCATTCTTATTAGATAGATAAGGAAAATATTAAAGAGAGAGAGAGAGGGAGAATAAAAGGGCTAGAACAAGCACCTTTAATTTTACCCAGCCGAAATCAGAAGGTGGGAATCATTCTCAGTTCCACCAAAATTCTTCAGTCCCATCTCCATCTTTGACTAATGCATTTTTTCGAAAATTCAGAAATGACAACAAGGATAAGGCGCCAGGCTCTAAGTCTTAGGGTATTGTGAACATTGCTCGAACAAATCCTCTTTGCAAGAAATATGGTAGGAACCATTAGGGTTTTTGTAGAGCTGGCAGCGATGCATGTTTTGGGTGTGACAAGCCAGGTCAGAGAATTAGAGAATGTCCATAGGTTGGTTCACAGAGTCAGCACTATCGCCCCCTAGCTCAGTCTGGTCGCCCGTCTCTATATTGCACCGCTTCTAGTGCCATCAGTGGGTAGAACCCAAATAGGCTCTATTCATTTTTGACCCGATAGGATCAGGAAAGTTCTCCTGATATGGTTACTGGTATGTTGCAAGTCTTTTATTTGCATATTTATCACTTACTAGATCCAACAGATTCTCTTTTTTTGGTAACCCTTTACTTAGCTATTAAATTCAGAGTTAGTCCCAAAACCTTAACAGAATCCTTCTCACTGTCTACCCTAGTAGGCATCTATATTATATCTAGGAAGGTATACAGGGACTGTCAGATCATAATATCCCAAAATGTCACTTCAATTGATCTTGTAGAGTTAGAGATGACTGATTTTGATGACATTCTCAGCATGGATTAGCTCCAGTCATGCTATTCTTCAATTGATTGTATAAACAGAGTTGTTCATTTTCAGTTTTTGAATGAACCAGTCTTTGAATGGAATGGTAGTACTTTAACATTTAGTGGTCAACTTGTTTCGTACCTTATAGCGAGAAATATGATAACCAAAGGGTGTGTCTACCATTTTGTACGAGTTAAAGACTCTAGTTTAGAGACTCCAAATATCGAGTCATTTTCAGTAGTAAGGGAATTTCCAGATGTGTTCCCGGAAGATCTTCCTGGAGTTTCTCCCAAAAGGGAGATTGACTTCAGAATAAACCTATTTCCAGATACCTAGTCTATCTTTATTCTACCATACAGAATGGATCTATTAGAACTATAAGAGTTGAAAGAACAATTAAGAGACCTCCAAGATAATGGGATTCATTAGTCCCAGTGTTTCTTCTTGGGGCGCTCCAATTTTTTTCGTGTGTAAAAAGGATGGTTCTATCAAAATGCGAATCGATTACCGTCAGTTGAACAAAGTCACTATCAATAATAAGTACCCACTCCCTAGAATCGATGACTTATTTGACCAACTCTAGGGTGCCAGTTACTTCTCTAATATAGACCTCAGATCCGACTATCATTAGCTCAGAGTCAGAGAATGTGGCATTCAGAAAACAACTTTTAGAACTTGGTATGGTCACTTTAAGTTTCTAGTAATGTTTTTTGGTCTTACCAATGCCCCAACATCTTTCTTGTACTTGATGAACCGAGTGTTCAAGCATTACATGGACATGTTCATTATAGTCTTCATCGATGATATCCTTAGCTATTCCCGTAATAAAAACGATTATGCAGACCATCTCAGAATTGTATTGCAGACTCTTAGAGCCCATCAATTGTTCGCTAAAATCAGTAAGTATGAGTTTTGTCTAATGCTAGTAGATTTTCTTGGAAATATTTTTTCTGGTGATGGCATTAGAGTTGACCCACAAAATACCAAAGCTATGAGAAATTGGCCCAAACCCATTTCTCTGTCAGATATCAGGAGTTTCTTGGGTTTTGCTGGCTATTATAGATAGTTTGTTGAAGTGTTTTCGTCTATTACATCCCCCATGTCCATATTGACTCAGAAGAAATTCAAGTTTTAGTGGTCAGGTTCTTTTGAGAAGATTTTTCAAGAGTTGAAAACTCGACTCACCTCAGCTCTAGTTTTTGACCTTGTCAGATGGTTCAGATGGGTTTGTTTTTTATTGTGATGCTTCCAGAGTTTGTTTGAGTTGTGTTTTGATGTAGAGAGGTAAGTTCATAGCTTATTCCTCTAGACAACTTAAACCTCATGAAAAGAATTTTCCCATTCAGGATCTTGAGTTAGCAGCTGTTGTTTTTTCCCTAAAAAATTAGAGGCATTATTTGTATGCGGTACATATTGATGCGTTCATGAATCACAAGGGTTTGCAGTATGTGTTTTCACAAAGAGAGTTGAATCTTCATCAGATAAGGTGGTTAGAATTATTGAAAGATTATGATATGAGCATTCTATATCATTTAGGCCAGGCCAATATAGTGAAATATGCCCTTAGTAGATTATCCATAGATAGTATGGCTCATCATGTTCAGGGTGCTAATAATGAGTTGGTTCAGGAGGTTCATCAGTTAGCTAGATTAGGTGTTCGTTTGGTTGACTCAGCTGAGGGTAGTGTATGGGTCTAGAATAGTTTAGAATCTTCTTTGGTTGCTGAAGTAAAAGAAAACCAAGAAAGGGATCCCAGTCTAGTTAAGTTAAAGGAGTCCATCGGAGATCAAAAAGTAGAGGTTTTCTCCCAAGGGGGAGATGGTGTATTGCGTTGCCAGGGTAAACTATGTTTGCCTTGTGTAGATGAACTGAGGCAGCGGATTCATACAGAAGTGCATGGTGCACATTAATATGTTCATCTTGGGGCCACTAAGATGCACTGCAACTTGTGGGAAATCTATTGGTGGAGTGGGATGAAGAGGGTTGTTGCAAGGTTTGTAGCTAAGAGATTTAATTGTCAGCAGGTCAATGTTGAGAACCAAAAGCCTAGTGGTTCTATGGAGGAGTTCAGTATTCCCACTTAGAAGTGGGAAGAGGTAAACATGGATTTCGTACTAGGGTTGCCTCGTTCACATTGCAAACATGATTTGATTTGGGTAATTGTAGACAAAATGACCAAATCGGCCCATTTTTTGTCAGTCCATACCTCTAATTTAGCTTAGGATTATGCCAAGCTCTATATTAAAGAGTTGGTTAGGTTGCATGGAGTCCCATTGTCCATCATTTTAGATAAGGGTACTCAACTTAGCTTTCACTTTTGAAGAGCTTTTCAGAAGGGTCTTGGTACCCAAGTTTGCCTCAGTACAACCTTTTACCCTCAGATAGATGGTCAGGCAGAGAGGACCATTTAGACCTTAGAGGACATATTGAGAGCTTGTATTATCGACTTTAATGGCAATTGGGATGATCACTTTCCCTTGATTGAGCTTTCATACAATAACAATTATCATTCCAGTATTCACATGGCTCGATTTGAAGCTCTCTAAGTGAGAAGATATAGGTCTCCCATTGGTTGGTTTGAGGTTGGTAAGACCGTGTTGAGAAAGTTTAATTGATTAGAGAGCAGCTTAAGACAACCCAAAGTTGTCAAAAATCCTATGCAAATGTGAGGAGAAGAGATCTGGAGTTTGAGGTTGGAGATTTGGTATATTTGAAGATCTCTCCCAGTAAGGGAGTGAACAGGTTTGGCAAAAAGGGGAAGCTCAGTCCCCAATATGGTGGTCCTTACTAAATTTTGAGCCACTTTGGAAAGGTATCCTATGAGCTTGAGTTGCCTGCAGACTTAGCATCAGTGCACCCAGTATTCCATATCTCCTTGTTGAAGAAGTGTATTGGTGATCCAAAAGTAATTGTTCCTTTAGAAAGCGTAGATGTTCAGAACGGCATTTCTTACGAAGAACTCCCGATTGAAAACTTAGATAGCCAAATTCACAGACTAAGGAACAAAAAAGTTCCCTTGGTCAAAGTTCTTTGGAGGAATCAGTCCGTTGAGGGAGCTACTTGGGAAACAGAAGCAGACATGTGTACCAAGTACCCGCACGTCTTCTCCGTAAACTTAGACTCAGCTCAAGGTAATGTTTGTTCTTAGATTATCTCTTTTCCATTCTTAGTCTAGCCACGTGTTCATTTTTATGTCATTGCATGCATTCATGAATCAGTTCAGTGAGTCACCATGTTTCAGACTCAGTCATGTAATCATCTCTTTAGTTATGCATATTCAACATATAACCTCAGTACCTCAACATTTCTCAGCCTAATCAGTCTTATTCGAGGATGAATGTTCCCAAGGGGGAGATATTTTAATATCCCAAAATTATCTTAGCCCAATTCAGCCCGTAGTACGTGTACAAGAGGCTTAGAACCTGAAAATTTGGCTATGTGTTTGGGACTTAGTTTTATTTTTGGCCTCTTAACTTTGTTGATTTTTTAAAGTGACCATCCTTACCCCGAGACATAAGTTTTTTTAGTTGATTCATGTTCAAGAGTGTGATTAGTATGTCTCAGGTTAGTTTAAGATTTTTTGGACAAGGTTTGGACCACGTTTGGATTTCCAAAACAACAGCTCACCGCGATTGTGGTGCGTCATGGTGGCTATAGCGGTGGTCACTTCACCATGTCATGGTGAAGTTCAAAATGACAATTGTCAGATTCAAGAAAGTCACCACAATTGCACCACATCGCAGTAGAATTGTGATGACATCCATGGCGCGTTAAGGTAAAGATTAATTTCGAGTTCCAATTATGAATTTTAATTTCCCATGGGTAGTCTCATCTTTTCCCCTTCACTTTAACATGGTATTTAGGTCCCAAAACAGCATTATTGCCTCATTCTTCACAATTCACTCAAAATTCAAACCATTCTCTCAATAACAAGCCCTAGCCACTTCAAGATTCAAGCTCAATGTTTAGGAAAATCACCAAGAACTTCCGCAATCCTTCAATAAAGGTATGTTAGATATTCATCCATGGGCCCTTTTTACTCATGGATTTCAAGAATCCAATTTCAAATTCAAGGTTATGATTTTCTACAAGTTATTATGATTTTAACCATGAATCCTTATGAATTTTAATTCTATACCATGATTACATGTAATCGTCATTGTTATTAATCCCCACACGTTTGAATGGTGTTTTTTGCTGAGTTAAACCTTAATTGGTGATTTTAGTAGTGAAATCATGTTATACTACAAGTCTTATGACTATTCCCATGTTTAACTTAAACCTTGAATTGAAAGTGTTTGATGAAATACATACAAGAATAAGTTTTGAGTGAATGTTTACATATCATGCCCTTAAAGTTTTACCATGATCTTGATATTATTACTATCAAGTCCTAGGGTTTATGATACCCATAATTTAGTTATTTTACTTAGTCATCATTAGTTATAGAAGTGTCCCAGCCATATCATGAGTAGTAGTATTCAGTAAGTTAGCATGGTCAGTGCGAGTTCAGTCAAGCTTAGCCCAATTTAGAGATCAACATCAGTTCAATTGAGAGTAGGATTCAGCAATGATAGAACCCAGGGATGGGGGCATTCCTACAGCTTAGGGTGTGATCCTTAGTAGCAGTCCCTGAGTTACAGAACTAAGTAGCCAGCGTAGGTTAATATGTCTTCCTACCAGTCTAAAGTTGACATACATATATACTTCTCATAAGTCTTCATACTATATTAGGGTTGACCTAGCCATTGTTAGTAATCTGTAGCACGGTACTAACACCCTTCCAACTGGGTTATAGGTTGTACCCCAAATCAGTCTATATTGGGGCATGTCGATTAGATGATAACCCTCACAGTTTTAATTCCAGTATTTAGTTATGTCTTGCTTGACCATCGCATAAAGTTTATCAATTATCAGATTTCAATATTTTCGTTTACAGACTATTTCAGCTATTATCTTATGCTTGGTCATGCATTCTCAGTCTTTACAGTTTTCATGCATTCCTACCAAGTACTTCATGTTATACATTCAGTCAGCCATTACTCAATCAGATGACCCCATGCATATCAGCCTAACCTCATTTAGCATATCAGTACATTCAAAGTATTGATCGCATACTCGTTTCTTGTGCTATGAGGTTTCATATCATTAGTTTGGATGCTCAGGTTTCCGACCGCACCTAGATATCCCAACGTACCTGGAACAACAGCAGTGGTAAGTCCTCATATTCCGAGGACCATTATGTTTACTTCAGTATGTTAAATTTTAGCAGTCATTCAGAGTTAGTTTAAGACTTGTCCCATTAACTCCACAGTCAGTTAGTAAAGGCTTTCAGTCACTTTTAGTAAGTTATTCAGTTATTGGTCAATATTGACAGCCTTATAGTTTTATTTTGAAATAGTGTTTTAGTATTTTGATTCATTATTGTTTTTCATATTTAAAAACCTTATGGCATTTCAGTTAGATTCTACACATGTTCCTTGTTATTTTATTCAGTTCTCGCAGTAAGTACCATCATGGGTTAGTTTGAGGTCACTTGTAACTATAAGCACTATGTGGCGCCCATGGTGTATTCTCGGGGCATTACAACAAGCTAGGGTTGATAAAGTTCAAGCATAAGTTCCAAGGGATTCTTCAAGGAATTCACTTCTATGTATGTGGGATTTCATCAATGTGTTCCTTCCATCCATTGAGTCTAAAAATGCCTCAAATTCTCAATAATATTTTCCCCTAAAGTTGGGTTCCACATCAAATATGAGTTTTCTTTCAACTCTTTAGTTTATTTTAAAATAAAACCATGAATATGTGTTTTCCCAATAAAAATAGCATCTTCAATGCTCAAAACTAGAAATTCACTTATCATGACATGTAGTTGAGTTTATGGGTTTAAATTGTGAATTTTCTCTTAGTATCAGCTAATGTCATCATGGGTAGAGCTGGTGGGTTATGTACACCCAATACATAGGAATTAAGTTATTAAGTACTTCAGATTTATACATGCATTGTTATGTACAGAAAACCATGACTTGAGCATATCAGTTATTAGTGCACGTATAAATTTATACTGCAGTGTCATTTAGTTGGAAATAGTACTTAGTACCGAGTGAATGTAGAAATGATAGATAACCCATAAGTTAGGCTTGAGATAGTTAGTAGAAATCCCTAAGTTTTAGAACTACGGTGCCACCATAGATTTTAAGGGGTCACCCGTTAGTTTAAGATTGACACCCTCGTCCTTCGAGATATCAGTTCAGTGGAACCACGCTAGTCAGTGTTGGTACCCTTGGAAAGGTAGTAGCACACTTCCAATTAGGTTACAGGTTGTACCATGGTTTTGCTCATATTGGGGTATATCGGTTGTAGTTATCTCTCAAAGTCCTCAATATATGATACATTCATGTTTTAATTTCAGATGACCTTGTATTCAAATATACATCTTTATCAAGTGCATGTTATTATGCTTGGTCTTGCATTCTAATTATCATTTTTACATGCATCCTTGTTCAATTTATTCCAGTTAGTTTCCCATTCTGCATACTCAGTACATTTAATGTACTGATCGCATACTTCTCTGTACTATATTATCTCATGATATATGTTCAGATGCTAAGTACATGGATTGCTACTAGCTCATTCCTGTGCTGCTCAGCATCATTTGTGGTGAGTCCTCATCATTCGAAGAGTAGTTATCAATCAATTACTTTCCTTTTGGTCTATTTTACTTCAGTTAGTTGGAGTTAGTTGGGGGATTGTCCCATCAGCTCTTTATGAGTAGAGGCTTTTAGAAAAATATTTATATTTTCAGTATGGTTTTAGTATGGAACACTTATTTTCAACTTTGGTTGATGTTCTGTATTTCATTATGACCATATCATTAGTTGTTGTCTTTCTTTTTAGATCAACATCCATCCAAAATGTTATTATCTTTCAGTATTCATAGTATTTACTATACCATGGGTTATCTTGGGGTCACTTGTTACTCTAAGTATAGTGGTATGACTAGTGGGTAGTATCGAGTAGTGACAAAAACCCACCATCTCAGAAGACTGCAAATACTAATGGCAATTTTATGAAGTAAATGTGATAAGGGATTTCATAAATTAAATCCCAAAATCAAGAATTTATCTATATAATGAGATTTCGTAGTCATGAGTACGTAAATATGCTCAAATTTATAGGGAAACATATATTCATGGTTTAGTCATATCAAGATACAAAATGCTAAAGGAATTCACGCTTTTCATGGAAACTCTAAGCTTAAAAGGTGAATTAAACTTGAGAAATTGAGTAAATTTTAGGAATAAATGTGTTAAAGGGAACCCATTGATAAAATTCAACATATACATAGATGGAAACATTGGTGAATTCCTTTAAATTTAGAGCTTGAAGAAGGTGAGCACTAGTTATTGCTTTGAGGAAGAAATTGTCTCTTTCTTATTTTCTCTCTAAGTGTTGATTGTTTTTATGAGTAATAAGGGACTTAGGGTAATACTAAACTTAAAAACCATCCATTTAATAACTAAAAAAATGTATTGTAGAAGTTTTAATAGTGGAAAAAGCCTGTAATGTCACTTGTAAAGAATAAATAAATAAAAAATGAAGAGTGTGTATGAACCATCACACGATTGTAAGACTCACCTATAATTGTGGGTGGTGATTATGGTTGGGTGTATGAATTGAGTCTCAATCTATTTACATCATCATACAATCCTTGGTATGACTTATGGGAACCATCTACCATTGCACATTGGTTCGTAGTTTGGAGGTCCAAGCCAAATCAACTTTAGGAGCTAAGATCGTGCCCATGATTGTGGATTCTAACAAATATCTATGTAACTTTTCATATTTGAAGGTATACTTGTCAACTTTCAGGTGTTTAGTGCTATTTCATGTAGAATAATGGATTATATGGTCATACAATCTAACCACGATTATAGTTTCATTCGTACTATCTTACTACTTGATAGTGCTTTACAAAAAAGGCCATAAATCAATGACACGAAATCATATTAATGCAAAATAGAATGTGTTAGAAATAAGGCTCAAAGGCATTTCATTTTGTGGGTCTTGAGCTCAAAAACAATTCCAAATCTAGGATTTATACTTGTTTGAAGTTGACTATAAAAAGACCATAAATCAATAGAAATGTTTCAACTTGGCTTTGAGCTAGGAGTTACTTGTGACATTAATATATGTATAAATCACTTCTCATACTACCAACCATGAACATTGATTTTACATTTACTTAAAGCATGGTTCTAATCTTAGCTTAGATTTTTGGGGTGAAATATACCCAATCAAGCTACCCTTAACTTAAAACGAACATCAATTCCAAAAATCTAGATATATCCAATCATAATATATAAAATGAAGAATAATATACAAAACACTAAAATAAGGCACGATCAATAGTAACCAGACACTAAAGAACATAGAAATATGATAGATTGTTGAAATTTATACATAAGGCAATTCACATTTTAAAATGTTTTTCCAATAAGACAGTGAGGTTTGTAAGAAAGATGAAGATTCTAAAATTATTCACATCAATAGGATATTTATGTGTAGTTTCTTGAAGATATCAAGAAACTTCTTGAAACATTCATCATCCTTATGCTTGTGCAATATCTATTTAAAGGTGGTGGGGGACTCTCAATTACAAGCTTAAGCTTCTTAATAACCTCTATTCTAATTTTTTATTCCCACTCTTGCTCTGATCCTGGGACTTGGTGTTGAGGATGATGTGGGAGTAGGTCTTTGTAGAATGTAAGGTGGGATCTTTCCAAGCAACCATTAGTATCTTCCCAGGCTGCGCTTCTGGTAAAAACTCACTTTTCTCTTGAATTTTCTTTTTTAGGAGAATCTACATTTAAATACCTTCTTCTTTATAATATATTTTTTCATCGTATATTTCAAATTATGTTGTACGGTGGATAACTATCCCATCTTCCATTACAATTCATGAATAAATTTCTACATATTATATACAACTTATAAATGTTGTCCTGTGTACTTATCTGCCTTATCCTCTAAGGAGTTGACTATTTACTGATTTTGAGGTTGCTAGAAGTTATTTTGCTTCTTTAGGTTTTTATGGATATGCCCCAAGATAAGTTCAAGCAATTTTTATAGTTCTGGATCTAGCCTTCCCCTGATATCTACTGTCGTAATTTGGTTGCCTAACATAATAAATAGATTTGGAATAGTGAATGATGTCTGAGGTATTGTGAGTAATAGTATTCTCATATTAATAGTGGATCCTTTATGAATGTTATTGGACTCTATGTTGAGACTATGTAAAATCTCAAAGGGTTACAAAATATTGCAGTTGTTGATGCTCACAAGATCACAAACAATTGTTAGTATGAATTGTGTGTTATACTTGTATGGTGCTAGATTAGGTGTAGTCCATCATGTTCAAAGCGGTTGATTTTGATTACTAATATAGGTCAAGGGTCACCCATCATGTTCTACAACTTTGACTACTATGATATAGCTCTTCTTTAAAAGTAAACATATATCAAGTTTGAATTTTTTGTGATCAAGATCACCCTCTATGTCAATATTTTCATATCATATTAGGATTTGGTTTGATCTTTCAAAGCATAATCATTCGCTCATGGTATCCTAATATATCTATATATCCATTTGACTGGATCCTCATATAACTAGTAAGAGGCATGCTAACAAATTTAGCTCTCTCCACGTTTACTTTTACTTACTTGAAATAGACATGTCTTTTTTCTTGCATGTTCACAATCTATTTGTTTTAAAATAAGTCTTGTTAATCATCTGAAGGTGTTTTCTCTTTTTGGTTTTGTTAGTTTCATCTATGAAATATTTTCTTAAGTGTAAAAATATATTAATGACATATTCTACACTACAAAGGTAGGGGTAAGGTTTGTGTACATCCACCTTCCCTATACCCTACTGAATTTGTTGTATTGTTATGTTATGGCAATAAACTATAAGTTGGCAGGCAATGGATAGACTAAGAAGTCCTAGACCTCAATCCTTTGCCTACTAAACATCACAAGTTTCTAGGGATTGATTATTTAGTAGTTTTCCCATAAGTTTTAGAATGGAAATTTTCTTTAATTATTAGATGTTGAAGATTTTGTTTTAATTCATATTATAGACTCATTTGTTGGCTATTTTAAATTCTCTATATTTTATGTGCATCAGTGATTAAAATTTTCATTCTGCAATTAGTCCTTAGTAGCCATATGATAGCATATTGTCTCATTTAATTAAATTAGGAGTTGAATTGGGATGCAACTCTATGATTCCTATATGTTTTTTGTTTATCTTTCCCTCAGATGCAACTTAGATCTGTCATTTTCCTTAAACAATTGTAGATTTTGGCAATAAACTATTGTAGTTTTGTTAGTATTGCATATGAAAAATGAAAAAATTTTGTTTAGATATTAATCCTCATAATAGTCATAAATCTTTTGTTGCTCATGCATGTGTCTATCTGTATATAATAGTCATAATCTTTTGTGGTGCATTAGAAATCTAGAAAATTAGGTATCCAAGAAGCCAGAAGAAAATTTGAAGCATTGATGGAACTTTATAGGAAGTACTTAAATTCACATCCCAAGACTTTATAGAATCAACATAATAAAGTCACTATATTAGCAAAATATGAAACTACTCACCAAGTCTAATTTTACTAATTAAAAATAGTGCAAATAATGTAAGATGTAAAAAGAGTTATAACCCACCAAACTCTTACTCATATGTGGTGGACTTTAAGTAAAAAAAATAAGATACCACTACAAGAAAAACTTTAAAGACTTTATCTATGAAATAATCTATTTCATACAGTAAGCTTAGCACAAAGATGGAGAATTACATTGATAAAGAATATACTTTCTTCATTTAGAAAAGCGGACCAAGATACACCTAACAAGTTCTTGCATCCAACCATCATGCCACTAGTGAAGTTGTAGCTTCCTTTGTGCTTTCTCACATATAAATTGCAAATGACTCAAACCCATTCTCAAGCATGCCCACTAATAGACCAAAGAAATATAATGCATTTTGTAGATCCACGTGTAACGAGCTAAAAAGAAAAACCCTGTCCACCTATATTATGAAAATCCAACAAATAAACTCTACCAATAGTATAATAGCTAGAACATATCTCTTTTCAAATCTAAGTGAACAACATATTATTGATGAGGCATTTCAAACTTAAGAGCTTTAATATGCCTGAGTATATATGCCCTCTCCAAATACAACGACGAAAAACATTATCTGCCTTGGAAATAATTGCACACTACTGATACTGTTCTTTGTCCTTACATAATAGAGCCTCCAAGTTAAGCTTCAAAACAAGCTTAGGATCTAAGTCATTGCACATCATGATTTTCATCAACCTGTATGTCATGTACAAAAATTAAATGAGGTAATAAAGATATGAGTTCCCTACGTCCCATTATTCTTTAAGCTTTGGATAATGCATATGGGCCTATTTTAACATAAAGTCACATACATCATCCTCTGAAGCAATTTCAAGATTATTACTGGACAGTACCTCAATTTCCAAAAGAGGCAAACTCAATACCTCTTCTAGAATCTTTGCCCATTGTTTCATTAGCTTTGTACAACCTGTGTTTTAGGCTGCAACCAAAACAGTGCCAATATCAATTGTAGATTTATTTGCTAAATTAACATATGGAGTTGTACTTCTAAATTAGAGAAACACTTAATATTGGCACTGGTTTTGTGGAAGACAAAACACAAGGTTGAACAAAGATAATGAATTGAATTTATCTGTTTCTAGAATTGAGGTTGTTCTCTCAAGTGATATTCTTCAAATTGCTTCAGAGAATGGTTTGTATAACTTTTCATTGAAATGGGCTTGTTGCATTACCCTAAGTTTGAGGAACGATGTGATGTATGGACCTCACATCTTTGTTACCTCATTCAATTTCTATGCATAACATACAGACTGAGGAAAATCATGATGTGGAGTGACTTGGATACTAAGCTTGGCTTAAAGCTTATGCTGGGGGCTCTATTTTATGAGGCCAAAGAACCATATTGGTAGCGTGCAATTGCTGAAAATATGGAGAATATTTTTAACCATCATTATGTAGATAGGGCATGTAAATGCAAATCTGTAAATGCTCTCATGTTCAAAATGCCTCTTCATTAATATATTGTGTATCCTGATTTGAAAAGAGATGAGTGAGCTAGCCTCTATCCTACTAGTAAAGTTTATTTGTAGACTTTTCATAAGTTGGATAGACATAGGTTTTTCTTGACATATCATTGGGACATAGATCAACAAAATGTGGTCCATTTCATTAGGTTATTTATGGCCTTACTAGAGAAGGGTTTACAATTATTTGTCATCGATTGTGAGTTTGCAACTCATATCAATCTAGTCTAGGAATATGTGAGAAATCATAAGTAAAGATACACCTTTATTTCTTCTGTTACCAAATCCTAACCAATGTTACTGTGAATCAACCTTCCTTATGCCACCATGCACTGCCCAGAAGATCATTACCTCTAGTAAGATCTGAACACACTCTGGTGCGTGAACCTATTCAATTAAGTTTTTAGGTGACTTTATTGTTCAAGATGTATTCATTTCTTGATTGCACGATGACCCATATATTTTTTACTAACTTTTAGAAATTTTTGAGTTATAGTTTTTCGCTGATAGATCGACTTTCTGATGATGTTGAGTACTTTTTTGACCACTTTTTCAATTTGTTTCTTTTCAACTGAGAGAACCCAGATATCTCGAGTAGTCCTTACAAATTTTCGTGCACATATCTTTACTAAGTTCCCCACTAGTTCTCTTATTTATTGCATTTGTTACATTTTGCGAATCATTGGTCACCCATGTGAATCAACCCAGCCCCAAAAGTCTCATTTCATTTCCTGAAAAGAAGATAATTGAATATAAAATTAATTAAAAAAATTAGGAAAAAATTACAGAATAACTGGTGAACCGTATAATAGGTTTTATTAATCTTCTCCTTCTTTAGGGAAAACACATAGAAAATAGTAGCCGTAAAATGGAGGAAAAAGAGAAAATAAATTTTCATCTTTCCACATTAACATAAATAACCAAAATCCACTTACCTTGTGATCTATATTCTGTTTCCAAGAGAGAAGAAGTCAATTCATGGAAATTATTTTTTGATAGTGAAATCAACAAAATTTATTGCTAGTTTAAGGTATACAATCCATTACTTTTTATCCAATTTACTAACATCCGTATCTGAGTTGTGGTTAATTGTCCTATTCTACATATTTTTTCTTGAGTTTAACAAATTGATTATATGTTTCTGAATTTTTTTTGAAAATAAAGTTAGTGTGAAAAGATCTTAAAGCATTGGATATGAACTCACCTGTAAGAAGGAAAAGATCATCGAATATAGACTAGGTACTTTGAATCCGACATTAATCAAACACACAACCTTCTAATTTGAAATCAGACGTGCTACCATTGTTCCATATATCCAGTTGTAGATCTGTAAATTTCTTTCTATTTTTCCTTTTTTAAGAAAAAGAAAATAAAACAGATCCGTAATTTTTTTTCAGACCATTTTTCTTTTTTCCTTTCCTATCATCCACTGAAACTTTTATGGAGAAAAGAGAAAAGAGAAAAATAGATCTAAAATTTTTCTTCCAATTCTCCATAATTCAATTATAATTTTTTTTGAGAGAGATAATGAAAAGAGCAATTTTTTTATGGAGAGAAACATGATACTTTGTTATTATCTATTGGGAAGAGGAAGGAGTACACTACTAGTATGTTATTTTCTGAAAAAAAGGAGAAATAGTACTTTAAAAATTGCGCAGTACTTGTACTACTCCATTTATTTACTGAAATAACAAATGGTTCATTCTGTTCTCTACTAAGTTCTAGCACTTTCATTCGTTAATAAACGACAATATGCTCATTTAATAAATGGCAATAAGTGATGTGTATATTTTTATATGGAAAAATGAAATAATTTTTATGGATAAAATATCTTCATATTTTTATTTTCCAGATTAGGTACAATAGTTTCTTGGGAAATGAAAATATTTTTGTTTTAGACCACTTTTTGAGAAATTATCATAGTTTAAATATGAGTATAAATTGATCTTGATATTATTCTTGTCTCTTTATTCCCTTAAGGATCTTTAATATATTTGTCTAAATGATATTATGACATACCTCATTTCATTAAATAGTTCTAAAAAAATTTGATTCCCTGTTCCCATTGTAGATATGATTGAAATGAGACACGCTCAAATTGCTCCAAGTGGGAGTTTCTCTAAAAGGTGAGTAAGAGAGAATTCTAGAAAAGTGCATCGCAAGAGGACTAAATCATTAATGATTATGACTCCAAACCTGAAGTGTTGAAGAATGTGATGTATCGTGTTTTCACGACACTTTCAACATTTCAAAATAAGAAAAATATGCTAAGTCAATGGTACATTTATCGGGATATGATGATTTTATGTTAGTTTTGTTGAAAAATAGTTTTAGAAATGAGCAAAGGAAAAAGAATGAAAAATTATACAAGTGTTGAAAATCTGTGGTTGGCTGTGACTCAATAGTTCACTATACGTGTCGTAGCCTAAATAGTTATAATATCAGTGATTTGGGTCTTTGAAAGATCAAGTTGGGAGTTGGCTAAGAGATCATACTACTACCCATAGGGTCAAGAGATGATTCATCAGGTAGATCATCCTGAGAAAACTCGCAAAAGGTCTTGAAGATTTAAAATTCTTTCTAGTGGCAGTGGCTGCTCCCTAGGCATAAACTCTTCCTAAGTAGATGTGACCAAAGATCTGAATTTTATAGAAATCTATGCTATGACATCAGGTCATCCAATGAGTTATTGGGTGAAATATGAGTTGTCACTAATTCCACCTAAAGACTAGGCAATAAAAGCCAGAGACCCACAACGAGCCTGAGAAAGATCAAAGATAGACCCTATGACCCCTCGCTAAATCTGTTGTCACTGTCGATCTTGGCATCCTATTTTGTTTTTAACAGGATTATTTGATGTTTATAAATAAACTTAATAGGTCTTATGTTTTAGTTAAACACTATTACTACATTTGAGACATATAGTTGTTCTTATAAGTTGTAAACATCAATTTTTAGGGTTTTGATTCGTAATTGAGAGTCATGGTTTTTCATCTTATTCTTCGTATAGCATGATTATGATTTATTTTTAGAATTATTATTTTGGTATTATAATCATGAGTAGATAAACCACAATTGGTGTTGTGGGAACCATGAATAATGAACTGATTCCCAAAGGGTGTTTTGCAAAATGTGTTATTGTACCCTTTAACTTTATCTTACTCTGGACTAAGGGAGGGATAATAGATGCAAAATGATAATAAGGAATAGAGAATTGAAGTTTTAAACCTAAATTAGTAGGATAAGTTGATAATTCTAAAAAGCTAATTAGGGATCTAATATAAGGGTTACTAGTGGAAAACTCTAGACACGGGAAAGTGTACCTGATGATAGTTATCTTAACAAGTGAAAAATTAGGTTAGGTGAACATAACCTATCGATTCTATATACCAAGAACGGGGAGAGATTACTAGTATGAAGAACCTACAGAGTTATGAAGTTATGGGGAACACAGTCCTAGCGTCTCTATTATATTGATCACAAAGTTGAGAAAACTAAAAAATGATAATTGTTCAATGATACGATTCTAAATCCCATACAATTAGTTGAAGTTGTTCACTAATTGATTAGATAAGCACATTGATAAATATTTCAACCTATTCTTCATAGGATTAACCCCAACCTAGCTGGATTTGATATTTGGTGCATCGACCACTTTATACTTCTTTTTGGAGGTATAATTTAGGCCATATAACACTTTGGCTATGTTATTGGTGAATACAACTATAGATTTTATTATGTTTATCTTACTATTGGTTTTTGTTTCATGATTTTACCTTTTATGTTGTTTCTAGGGTTCACACCGGTGTATGTCTCTCACTCGGAGTCAAGGCTATCCATTGATACTACTTGATCCTGATATTGAAAAGACTCTAAGAGCTTGAAAAAGAATGGTTAAAAAAGAGCTCATAATAAGTGGGTTCTAAATCAAGGAGTGCATAACTAAGTACTTTAGGATACTCTAAATAGAGAACTAACAACATGATTGCTTAAGAAAAAGCAACAAGAATCTGCCAAATTAGCAACACTAAATGAGTAGGCTAGAAGAGTAGAGAAAAATTGTTAGGCTATGTTTAGGAACAAGAAACACAAAGATGGATAAGGGGACAAGAACATCCCTAATAGTATGATCCTCAATTTGGTGATACAGATAATAATGCTAGCAAGGACTGTGTTTTTTCTACAAAAATGACACTTTGGAGCCATTGACCATTGAATTAATCTTGCCTCATTCCAATGAAGATCATCTTGGTGAAATTATTGAAGTGTTGACTCCAATTGTGCCTAGTGTTAATTATGGCTTGTGTCAAATTACACAGGCATTTGTTGCTATTAATGAATCTGGAGTGTACCAGCCCATCAGTCACTAGTATTAGTTCATAATTAAGTTTGCTAAAATTAGGTTAAACTATAATTTTAGCATGTCTAATTTTTTCTCAAGTTGCATACTCATGCATTAGTTGAGCCTTTTGTGTTAGATACCTAGAGACAGCTAAGCATACTCCATCCTATATATAAACTTTTGCATATTTACTTCCATTATACAATGCATATCAATGACTTAGATCGATAGGATGTGCTTAATACTTGAGGTATTGTTGAGAAAACTATTTTACCTAGACCATATTCAATGGAGTTGACTTTGATCGCTTATAGGGATTGGTTTTTCCCTGATAAACCTCTCCTTGTGAAACTTGTTAGATGGTAAGTTAGTATTTGATGCCTTAGCCTCTATACTATGTAACTAATGTCCTAAAGTAATTATAATTGTTTTTCATTTATTGTGTTCCTTTAGAATTGTGATAGCTTAGGATCATGCATCTAAACATGGTGTACGTGTTAAAAGTTACTACTCTGTAATACACAATTCACACACAAGGCTGAGAAGCAGAGCTTCATGTGATAGAAATAAAAGTAGCTTCATTGATAAGAAAAAATTAGTTATAATGAGACAAATAGGCTAAGTATTTATAGACACACATGATCTTCTAGGCGCTTCTAAAACTACCTCTAAAATCTTGTGCAACTAACTAACTAAACTAATCGACTTTCTTGACCTAACTAACAAATGGAAGTATGAACACTATATCAATGATACAGTTAAAATGTGAAAATATTAACTTACACGCCCCTCAAGAAAGATGGTGCAAGATATTAAGCACACCAAGCTTGCATAAAATATGAAAATGTTGATCTTGAGTAAAGATCTTGGTAAGAATCTCTGCAACTTGATGATTTGTGGAACATACATAGTCTACACAATCTCTTCCCTTATTTTGTCTCTTATAAAGTGCCAATCATTCACAATATGTTTTGTCCTTTCATGAAAAATAGGGTTACATACTAGTTGAATAGCATACTTACTATCACTGTAATATAGTAACAGGCTTGTTGATAGGCACATTCAGTTCTGTAATAGACTCATCAACCATGTGATTTTTGCTAAGGTTGAAGGCATGCTTCTATATTCTGTTTCAACTGAGCTTCTGGATACTGTGTATTTTTTAGACTTCCAGGATGCCAAAGAATCACTAAAATGCACCACATAGCTTGTAATAGATCTTCTTGTATTTGGACATGCAGCCTAGTCTGAATCACGCCAGCAAACAAGGTTTGCAGTAGGTTAAGCCTTAAGCTAAACACCTTAGCCTACAGTTCTTTTTAAGTGTCTTATCACCTGTTAGTAGCTTCCAAATAAGACCTTTTAAGGTGTTGCATAAATTGACTAAAAGTCTGCATAATGTAGCTAATATCTGGTCTGTTTAACGTTGCATACATTAAATTCCCAATCAGTCTTTTATAGGAAGTAATGTCTTTAAGAACAACATCACCGGTGACACTTACTACCTTATAAAACTCAACTGAGGTCAGCCTGGCATTGGTCTCTAGAGGATTATGAGATGGTTTAGCACCAATCATTCTTGTATCTTAAATAAGGTCCAAAATATATTTTTACTAGTTCAATATGACCCCATTTGCAGAGCTCAACACTTCAATTCCCAGAAAGTACTTAAGTTCCCCTTGAACCTTGAGTTTGAATTATTGATGTAGAATCACTTTATTTATCATATCAGCACTGTCACCGGTAATAAGAAGATCATCCACATATATAAAGAGCACAACCATTCCTTTTTTTTTTCAAACCAAATAGAGAATAGTTATATGTACTATAAGTAAAGCCTACATGAAGCAAGGCTGCAGTAAGCTTGATGTTCTACTGTCTTGAAGCTTATTTAAGTCTATCTAAGGACTTGATTAGTATGTGATAATGCTTAACTTACACCATCATTTCTATGCAAGGTGGTTGTTGTCAATATATACCCAACAAGAGTCGGGGTCGAATCCACTAGGATTGCAAGACTAAAACAAAACAAAAAAGTAACTATGTGTTAACTATGTTTTAACCCGTAATGCAAGACTAAAAAAAACATAAAAGTAAATTGGGGTGTGTGTGGTTGAATGTTGAATTTTGTTGAACACAATTACAAAATTAGACTAATAAGAGATTGATACAATAATTAAATTTATCAAATTAAGAGAGATCTTGAGGTTATGTTCTCCAAATTAGTGTTCATGCATGGGCTATAAAGAGCTAGTCAAAGTTTGGATAAGGGTTTTGGGTAGGCTAGATTTAGGGTTTTAGTATTAATATTTCAATAAAACATTAAATTTCACTCATGGATTCTTTCTAAAACCTCATGAGTGTGACAAGATTACCAATCCATAAGCTCAACTTCACATCGTTATTTCTAAAATGACGCTTATGAACCTAGCCAATCCACTTAACACCCTTATTTATAAGATGGTGTTGATAAACAACCTATTTTAAGGTATTGTTTGCAATCACACTTCACCCACATACCTCTTTCAAGGATGATATGGGATCCAAGGCAATTGCGATTTTCATCTATAATTCTCAATTCAACTATAGAGTAAGAGTAAAACCCATAACCATTAACCAATTATTTTGGACAAACAATTAACACCCACATATAATTCACTACTTAATCAAACATAACCTTATGATATAAGATTAGTTACTCATGAAATTAAAGAGAGGAATTATACCCAAATTTGCATGAAATTGATCCATCAAAATCAAAATAAGAGTAATCCTAAACTTCAATCACAATTTACAACTAAAAATCTCTTGGAATAAAAGTTAACAAATTGTTCTTCACTCAAATATAAATTGTTCTTCTCTCTCTAAAATTGAAAATTGGATGATAGATGATCAATTATGAAAGGGTTTTGCCATTTTGTGATTTGGGATCTAGCTCTGTGAATTCTATTTCTGCCCCTTGTAACTTTCCCGCTCTACTGTGATCACCATCTCTTAATTGCGTTCACAACTCCTGTGATTGTGGTAGTCAAATTGTGATCACCAAAGTTTGATCTGACTTCAGACCATGATCCCGACTGTCGGAGTGAGATTGTAGTAACTAAGGGTCGTCTGATCTTTAGTTATTGCTCATTTTTCCCACTTTCCTTCTCTTCTAGCTTAATCTCAATTCATTTTTATCATATTTCCTATAAGATCACAAACATTGGACACTAATGCATTTAAATGGGGAACTATTCTAATGTATACGCTAAGTCATTGTAGTGTGATCGAATTTGGATGCAAATAAGGGAAATATTTTCCACTCATCAACACCCTTAACTTAAAATTGTTCTTGTCCTCAAGAATCACTGCTACATACTCAATGAGGCTACCCCGCTTATAATCCCACTATTACAACTAAATGATAACCATGATTCCAAACTTTATGAGCACTAATAATTAGAAACAAAGAATTGGAAGAACTATTCGTGCCACACCCATCAAAATCTATCAAATTTTTCGAAGACACCAGGGACTTTTAAGAATAATAAAGCAACAACTATTAACTCTCCAGAAGTGACTCTCTATCAATAGTGATTTAACTACACTACTTTGTCTTATTTTCAATTTATGAAAACTTTACCAACCTTTACTAGTTTACAGGCCTCCTCACGGAATAAAAAGTTCCAACATACCAAAATTTCTATCATTCAACAATGGACAAATGTGCAAGAACTCACTCTCACAAAGAATTTCTCAATACACACGTGTCATGCCATATGCTTGCCCTTATTTTCAATGGCTACTATCTTAAAAACACTTGGTTTAAGAACTCGAAGGGCTTTTTCAAGATTTTAATGTAGGTTCGAGGAAGGTTTGGATAAAAATTTGGGATACAAGTGACTACATCATCCTTGAACTCCACATAAAACACTATTAAATCAAACTTTGGGTCATAGGCCACTTCACTCATTCCTAACTTACACATGTGCCTTCCTTTACGACATTGGTTCACCCATTTTTTGATTTATTCTTATTTCTTTCCTTTGGGTAATCTCATGATTTTTCCTTCTTTAGTTGGTCCCTTTCTTTTTCTCATTCATTTTTCTTCAGTACTTAGCTTTTAGGCACTCACTTACAATACCGTGTCCCAACATCACCTCTTCCAAGATTTACCACCCCCAAATTAGTCTTTAGACTTAAGTTGCATTTTAATGTGCAAGGAGGGTAAGGTTCAAAAGAGGGATTAAGTTCAAATAGTTCTAGTCTTGTAATGCGGTGGCCAAAGAAAGGTCCAAAGTCTAAAAAGGGAAGACTAGGGATTCCATTCTAGCATAGGTAGGCTATTTAGGCTAAAGTTGTATTCCATGATTACAAAGAAGTCCTAAGATCATTTCTCCAACTATGTGTAATTAAGATTAGCTATGAAATATCAACGGGGTATGTTCTAGATGACACGAGTAAGCATGAGAATTAATAAACTAAGCTCATCTCACATGGCATGCAGACTTTTCTAGGAGGATCAATTGCATCTCCTATTTGAGGCAAGAGGAGTTAACTACCACACACTACCTACTAAAGAATTTGGAATCACAAAAAGAGGTAAAGTGTTGTAACAAAATCGTTCACGTCCATGCCCTTGATTTTTATAAGAATTTTTAGACGGAAAGGAAGAGGGGATCTTTCTTCATATTTCACCACGTAAGACTATCTATTATTGGCACCAAATCAAGCCGTTATATCATATTTGGTCTTTCACAAGGCCAAATCATTTGGCTACTCAGACTTCGCCAAAGTAATAATTACAATCCCAAATCTATAATGCCACAATTACTTAGACTTCTCCTGCATTTAAAGAAAAAAACCCAAACATAATAAAATTCCTTTAATAATGTCGTCACTCAATCCATCATAGGGAAAGTCTCATCCAATAATACATCAAAAGAGAAATAAGAAGCTAAAAAAATAAAATAATTAATTCAAAAAATCTCCATGCTCAGTGTGAACTAAATTCAAGTATTGCAAACCAAAATTTAAATATTTTAAACCAATGCGCGCATACACAAGGGCCGCACCCCCAACTTAAGGACTTGAAGTGTCCTTTTTATATAACACAAAATCATAAGAAGGGTTAAAGGGGCTCCCTAAAACCGCATCGAGGACCAATATGAAAGCTGCATATAATATTGCAATCATGACATAATTAGTGCAATCACGATATCGCGATCATGATCCTTGGATTGCGATTGCATTACCTAAGGCATTATGCTCCCCTATTTTTCCCTTTTTTTCTGCATGACTGTCACGCTTCTAAACTCAATTTTCCCCTATTTTTGGCTTCCACTCTGTCCAAAACCCCTGCAAAGCATCAAAATTAGGTGAATCAATAAAAAATAAATGGGTAAACATGAAAAAAATTGGTTGCCTCCCATTAAGCGCCTAATTTAATGTAGCGGCACGATGCTCCTTTTTTATCATCATTGAGGATCTTTGAAGCAAATCAACTCAATCTTGGACGCTCCTAGTCCACCCACATGATAGTGTTTTAATATTTTCTCATTCAGCATAAATTTTTTTATTCAGAGTCCTCCAACTCAATTGCACTGCAAGGATACACCTTAGATACCACAAAAGGACCCGACCACTTTGATATCAACTTACCCATAAAGCAATTTAATCTTAAATTGTAAAGAAGAACCTCATCGTCCACATGGGAATCCTATTTTAGGATTCTGGCATCATGCCACCTCTTTATTTTCTCCTTGTATAAAATAGACCTTTCATAAGCCTTGAGTCGGAAATCTTCCAACTCATTAACTTGAGTGACCCTTGATCCATTTATTTAGAAATATCCTCCCTATTCATGTTCAATTTCTTTAAATCCCACAACGATTATGATCTAGTTCAATGGGCAAGTGACACTCCTTTCAATACACTAATTGGTAGGGGGACATACCAATTGCAATTTTGTAGGCCGTTCTATAGGCCCAAAGTGCATCGTCGAGTTGCCATGCCTAATTGGTTCGTCCCACATTCATGGTTTTCTCAAGGATGGATTTGATTTCTCGATTTGACACCTCTACTTGGATTTTTGTTTAGGGGTGGTATGGGGTAGCAACCTTGTAATTCCTCCATATTTTTCAAGAAGAGCACTGGAAACCCAATTGCAAAAATAAGAGCCTCCATCGCTTATAATGGCTCGCGGAATTTCAAACATTGTAAAGATGTACTTCTTCAAAAAGTAAGTAATATCTTTTCTTTTGTTTTTTTGGGAGAGACATGGACTCTACCTATTTTTAGATAGTCCACCATCACTAAGACGTATTTGTTACCAATGAAGATAAAAAATGGGTCATGAAATCAATGTCCCCACATGTCAAAAAGTTTGACATTGAGGTTGGGTTTAAGGGGAATCTCATGCCTTCTTAAAATGCCACCTTGCCATTGAAATTGATTACATGCTTTGAGTTTTGAAATGGCATCTATATGAATGATAGTACAATAATAACCACATTGAAGAATTTATTCGGCGGTTCGAACCCCCCCCCATGGTGACCACCAAAAGGAGAGAGTGACACGCTTCAAGGATATTTTTCATTTCCACTTCCATAACACAATGACAAATCATACCATAAACGCATTCCCGAAATAAAAAGGGCTCATCCCAAAAATACTTCCTTACATCGAATAAAAATAGCTTTCTTTGATGATAACTATGATCCTTACGAAGTACACCACTTATAATATAATTAGCATAATCCGCATACCAAGGTCGAATATTTTCAGAGATTGACATGAGTAGTTCATCGAGAAAGGTTTCATCGATCTCAATCTCACCTCTCCTGGTTATTTTTAGGTGGGAAAGGTGGCCGACCACTTGGTTTTCACATCCCTTTCGATCCTTCACCTTAAAATCAATCTCATACAAGAGCAAGATCCACCAAATCAAGAGAGGTTTAGCCTCTTTTTTTGCCATGAGGTATTTAAGGGCAGTGTTGTTTGCATGCACGTCAACTTTTGTGCCCAACAAGTATTCTCTAAATTTTTTAAAAACATAGACCACCGCAAGAAACTCTTCCTCTGTAATCGTATAGCTACGTTGGGCATCATTCAATGATTTTCTTGCATAGTAGATTAGATTGAAAAACTTCTCTCTCTATTGTCCTAGCACTGCACCTAGAGAAATACCACTTGTATCACATATTAGTTCAAAGGGTGAGGACTAATCTAGGGCAACAATAATAGGAGACACAATAAAAAGTTCTTTAAGATGATTAAATGACTTTAAACACTCATCATCAAACTCAAATTTTGCCTCTTTTTTAAGGAGTTTGCACAAGGTATGTGCAATCTTTGATAAATCATTGATAAATCATCTATAGAAACGTGCATGACCAAGGAATCTTCTTACACCCTTCATGGAGGAAGGAGAAGGAAACTTAGCAATTGCCTCGACTTTTTCTTGATCCACTTGGATACCATCCTCTGAGATTGTATGACCAAGCACAATTCCCTCCTAAACCATAAAGTGGAACTTTTTCCCAATTCAAGACTAAATTGGTTTCCACACACCTTTCAAGAACTTTGCTTAAGTGAGCACGACAGGACTCAAATGACTCCACTACTACGGAGAAGTTATCCATGAATACCTCTATCGAATCCCCCACCTTATCTATAAAAATAGATAACATGCATTATTGGAACATTATCGGAGCATTGCATAACCCAAAAGGCATGCATCTGAAAGAGAATGTACCATAGGGACAAGTGAAAGTTGTCTTTTCTTGGTCTTTTAAGGCAATGCAAATTATATAGTACCCTAAATTACCATTAAGAAGGAAATACCACTCCTACCAAGCTAGCCTATCTAGTATTTGATCCATAAAAGGGATAGAGAAATGGTACTGCTCAGTCCGTGAGTTTAATTGGTGGTAGTCCATACAATCCCTCCACCTCATAAACAGACAAATGGGCACAAGGTCATTATACTCATTAGGTAACACCGTTATACCACCCTTTTTTGGAGACATTGCACCAGGCTCAACCACGTGCTATTCGAAATAGTGTAATAACACCTGTATAAAGCAATTTTATGATTTCCTTCTTTACCACTTGTTGAATTCCTGGGTTAAATCTCTTTTAATGTTCCATTCTTAGGACATGATCGACTTCTAGCTTTATTTGGTTGGAACAAATTTCTTGATCTGTGCCAATAATATTCGTTATAGTCCATCCTATATTGCGAATGTACCTCTTGATGATAGATTTAAAGTCTTAAACTTAGAAATTCTCAAGATCACCCGCGACAATAATTAGAAATGTATAATTATCACCTTAGAAAACATACTAGAGGTGGGAAGGAAATGGTTTAAACTCAAGTTGGGGAGTTGAATAATGGATGGCTTGGCAGGCAGACTTTTACAATTCTTCAAGTATAGATATAACTTTCATGGATTCTTGGTGTAAGATCCACGACCCATCCATAAAGCGACCACCTAATCATACCCTTTAATTTCTTCACTCTCAAAGTTCCACAATACATCCATTAAGAGGTCATTAATATAATCCACATCAATTGTGTTCATCATTTCATCTTCAATGACATCAATCAGTGAGATCACTTGCAAGTCCATAGTTTGCTTCAAGGACATGCATACATCAAAGGTGACTTCTTTATTACTTACAAAAATTTTATCTGTCCACACTCCACATCGACTAATGCTATTTCAGTAGATAGAAATAGTCTACCAAGAATGATAGAAACTTTATGATCAATCGCACAATCAAATATAACAAAGTTGTCCAGAAATATAAACTGGTCAACTCTCACCAACACATCATACAAAAAGTCAATGGGTTTCTTGATTAAGCGATTGACCATCAATAACCTCATGGTGGTAGGTTTAGGAGTACCAAAACCAAACTTGCAAAACATGACAAATGGTACCAAGTTAATGCTTTCCCCAAGATCACACAATGCCTTCAAAAATTTAAACATCCCAATGATACAATGGATTTTGAATACCCCCAAATTTTCTTTCTTCAATGCCATTGTGCTTGACATGATAACACTACAATTATGAGTTATCTCTATGGTTTTTCAATCCACACCTCACTTTTTAGGTACCAACTCTTTCATGTATTTTTCATATCCTGACATATCATGCAAAGCCTCTATCAATGGAATGTTGATGGATAAATTGCTAAAATTTTTAAGAAACCTCTTAAATTTGGTATTTTCATCTTCCTTCTTGATCCTTTTTAGGAATGGGAGAGGAATTTTAATAGGTGGAAATTGGACAATTTGAGTTTCATTCACTTTCAGATCGTTAGTAGGTTGTTCTCTCTCACTCTTTCCTTCCACTACCTTTGGTTTCTCAGCAATCGCTTCATTGGGCTTAGGAGCCTCTTCAGTTGGTTTGTCCAAACTCTTTCTTTTCACATTAGCTTGCCTATCACTTACCTTATAATCGGATTTTTCATCAAGATCAACAACCTTCTGAACAAGAGATCCACCACTCATAGTGATAATGGTCTCGATGTGAGCATTATATTTTGGATTGGCCACTATATTACTAGGTTGTCCCCCTCTTTGTCTAGCTTTAAGTTGCACCGATATTAGTTCCACTTATGCCTCTAATTGATTGATGGATATTGAATGTGATTCCACTATTTGGTGTAATTGGGAGAAATCATTCCTCATTTTCCTTACCATGTTGTTAGTCCCTTCAACAACCCACAAAATTTAAGTCACAACATCTTAATTTTTGTACCTTTCTTGATAGTTCGGACCTTGATTCCCACCTTTTCTTTGATAGGTAAGGCGGGAATCCTCTACATGATTTGATAAAGACCTTACGTCTTCACCAAGTTCTCCATTTACTCATTTTTATACATCCTTGTACTTTTTGAAGCTATGGCATTAACCACTTCAATACGAGTCTCCATCACATGTTGAGTAAGAATATTGAGTTGGGTTATTAGCTTGTCCATATTTGCATGTCTCTCTTCATCCCTTGTTCTTTGTTCTTGAACCACAAAAGTTACAGAGGGATCCCCTACGACCATAGCCATATCTCCTGTGTATCATCCTCTAGATAACTTCGTCAATTGATTTAACAATTCTGATGCAACCTCATAAGACAACATGACAAGAGATCCTCCGAATGCACTATCAACAATGGATTTATTCAATAAGTCTAATGCTTGGTAAATTATTTGGAGGAGCATTTTCTCTGACACTTCATGGTTCGGGCATTACATTATTTTATCCTTGAACCTTTGCCACACTTCATATAATGGTTCACTGCTAAATTAAAAAAAGTTTGTTATTTCATCCCTTAGTTGTAGTATTCTATAATAAGGGAAATACTGATCCAAGAAAGTCTCCACAAGTTCAACCCAAGATGTAATAGACCCGTAGGGTATAGATCTCAACCAAAAAATTGCTTTACCCATTAAGGAAAATGGAAAAAGTCGCATTCGGATGGACTCTTCAGAGAATTTTGCAATGTCAAATGGGGAGCACATGTCAATGAAGTATTTTAAATGTAAATTTGAATCGTCATACAATTGAACCCCAAATAGACCTTTCATTTGGAGTAGATAGAGCATCCTACTAGTGACATAAAATTCTCCATTCCCTTCCATCGGTGGAATGCGGATGGCACTAGTATTTCCCGCGTCATCAAGACAATTCATATCTCCTATATGCCCATGGAAAAAAGAAGTTAATTCTCCCTTGTTGGCTCATGGTGTTGTGAATGCTATTAAAATTACCTAATCAAATGAAAAAAACAACAAATAGTGTAAACTAAAGTACTACGACTAACCCGAGATAACTAACAACACCACAATAGTGAAAACTAAATTTAAATCCCCGACAGCGGTGCCATTTTATTTGATAACTCTCAACTTACACCATCATTTTGATGTAATACAGTCATTGTTAATATATACCCAATAAGAGATGGGGTCAAATCCATGAGGAGTGGATGCTAATTTTCAACACCTATGTATGTTGAGAGTTAACTATGTGTTAACCTGCAATGCAAGAATAAAAGAAAGCATGAAAGTAAATAGGGGGTTTGAATGTAAAATTGTGATTTGGGATCCAGATCCGCGAAATTCCATTTCTTCCCCTTGTAACTTTACTTCTCTACCGCAATAGCCATCTTTTGACTGCGTTCGTGACTCCTATGATCGCTGAAGTTTAATTTGACTTCAGAACGTGATCGCGACCCTTGAAGTGCGATCGCTGAACCCGAGGGTCGTCTAATCTTCAACTTTTGGTCCTCTTGCCTCCTTTCCTTATTTTCCATCTTGATATCAATTTATCTTCACTATATTTCTTGCAAGATCACAAATTTTTTACATTAATTCATTTAAATGGGGAACTAGTATCATTTATACACAAAATTATTATGGTGTTCAACAATTAAGATACAAATGAGTGATTTGCCACTCATTAGTATGCTAACTTTATTCTGCCCATTTTTTTTAAAACCATCTGGAATTTCAATTTAGACCTTTTTATCTAGATCGCCTTATATAAAGGCATTGTAGATATCCATTTGGTACATACACCACCCTTTAGAAACTTTCAAGGCAATGACACACCTAACAATAATCATCTTTGCTACAGGAAAAAATGTATCATGATAGTCTATCCCTTCTTTTTTACTATAAGCCTTGGTTATTAGTCTTACTTTAAACCTCTCCACCTCTCAATTAGCTTTCTATTAAATCTTGTACACCAATTTTGATCATATGACATTCTTATCTTGAGGCATATCAACCACCTCTTAAGCATGATTATATTCAAGCGATTTGATCTCTTGATACATAGCTTCAATTCACCTTTCTTCCTTAATAGCTTGACTGTAAGTTTGAGGTTCAACTTATGCTGAAAGGTTGGATACAAAATATTGATAACTTGGAGTGGTGTCAACATATGATATGTAATTTGTTAAGGGATATCTAGTCCCTTTCTTCTTCCCCGGTGAGGTGCAATCCATAAATGACCTCCTTTGGTTATTAGTTGTAGGTTATAATGATGTGGATGCATCTATATCTGATGAATTAGAAGGCATATCAACTGGTGTACTTGCTCTAATATGTGACTGAGGTATATCCTTATCTGGTAGATAAACATCCTGATATTGAGAATTTTATATCTCAGGATAATCTTTATAAATATCAGTGTTTCAATGATCAGTGGTACCATTACCAAGCTTAAGAAAATCTCTAGGTGATTTTGAAATTGATGTTTCAGCAAAAGGAAACACATATTCTTAAAAAACATCTCTAGTAACAAACAACTTGTGAGTGATCAAATCCATCACCAAATAACTCTTGAGTAGAAGAATACCCCATCAATACTATAGATTTTGCTCTTTATGAAAACTTGTCAGCTTATGGTACTTTTGAGGCATAATATTTAAAACCATTAACTATTAAATGTGTTAAGGATGGTACCTTGGCAAACAAAATTTCATAAACTCTTATTGTCAAATAGATATAGAAAGTAATCTATTAATAAGATAAACTACATCTTTGAAAATTCCTCAGCAAAATTTGATAGGAATTTGTTCTTGAAATTTGATAGCTCTAAAAACATTCAATATTCGTCTGAGCTTTCTCTCAACTACAACATTCTGCTATAATGTATAAGGACAACTACCCTGATGTAGTATGCCTAAGGATTGAAATAACTCTCTATATTAAGAGTTAAGGAATTATGTTCCATTATCTTATCTAAGAACCTTTATCTTAGCATCAAATTTATTATGAATCATTCTTAAGAAGTTCTGATAGCCAAAATGCTTCCTCATTTCATCTCCAACAAATGAAGACAATATACCTGTTATAATAATCTAAAATAGTAAGGAAATAATGATTCTTATCAAAAGTTGGGATGTTATAGGGTCACCAAAGATCCATATGCACAACTTCAAAACATTTTTTATCTCTAGAGTTACTGGTAGAGAACACTAGTCTATTTTGTTTAGCTAATGGACAAACACGACACTTATTTAAGGAATCTAAGTCTTTAGTATCTTTCAACATAATAAGTGGCTTCATAGCTTAAGGAGAAGCATCCCCAAGTCTCCTATGCTATATATTACAATCTTGTACATTTACTTTTACAACCAGTTTTTGATGAGTGTCATCTCTATGCATTTCATCCATTCCACAGACATTTTTAAGGATGTATAATCCTGGTCTTTCCTTACCAATTCCGTTCACCTTCCTATTATGAAGGTCCTAAAAAACTCAGAAATTAGGATAAAATGAAACAAAACATGAGAGTTGTTTAGTCATCTTTGATACCAAGAGCAAATTAAGCTAAAATTTTTGCACAAATAATACATCCTTTACAACTTCATATTTAAGAACCCGTGCTTCTCCAACATGTGATATATTTTCTTTAGCTCCAATAGAAAGATGTAGTTTATCCTAGTTTAGGTTAGCTATATTATGATAGTTAGAGAAATACCTCTATATGCTATGACATGATGTGTGGCACAAGAATCAAATATCCATTCATGTGGAACGACATAAGATAACAAGCAAGTAGCTATACCTGACATGTTATATTTCTTGAAATCCTGCTTATCTTCATTCAACAATGCCACAGTTTTCTTATATTCTTCATATGTGAGACCTTTCCCCTTAGCTAGAACAACTCTATTAATATCTTTGTTACCATGATTGTTGGATGGAATCACTTGATTTGCATCATCACCTGACTGATTTCCAGTGAAACTGTGGGTTGAAAACTAATTATTAGCTTTACCAGGAAACTGTTGTCAACCAAATTTTCCATGAGACTGATTATTATGAAAAGGTTGATGTGATCCCCTTGAGTTACCATTGTAACCTTATTTCTTCCTATGCTTTTAATAAATAGGATATCTTATCAATTTATAAAAAATGAATTTTACTAAAATAAGAAACAAAACCATTGAAGAATATAGCTCACAAAATAGAGAATAAAACTCTTTGTAGCTCACAAAACGGAGATCTTAACTTTGAAATAATGGAGATTCAAACATAGTTGGCTTGCTTCTCTAGAGATCCATATTTGATCTCTCTGATACCATGTTTAAACGTACTGCTGGAAAACATATTTCAAAGACAAGGCAGAGAAGCAGAGCTTCATGTGATGGAAAGGAAAAGTACCTTTATTGATAAACAAAAATTGGTTACAGTGAGACAACTAGGCTGAGTATTTATAGACTCACATGAGTCTCACATGAACTTTCAGAAGCTTCTAAAACTACCTCTAACTACTTCTACAACTAACTAAATAAGCTAATTGACATTCTTGACTTAACTAACAAATGGAAATATGAACAGTAAATCAATGAAACGGTAAAAATTGTTTCAATGTAATTGCGAAACTAGCATTGTAATGTACATTCTAATAGTAAGCCTTCTAATTGAAGACGATACTTATGCTGTGGATAGACTTGAAATCTGGTCAGTGATCAAAAGTTGGGTACAACATCATACCAGTTTGTATTACAAAACTGTTGACGTAGTTCTAATAGACACTGAACTCCAAGTGTGGTGGAAGGAAATTCGTGAGGTAGGGCATGGTGACAAGAGTGGTGAGACTTGGTGGCCTAAGATGCAAACACATGAAGAACTAATTCACTCATTTACTACCATTTTTATGGATTTCCTCATCTCTTCATGCATCGATTAACTTTGGGCAGTACCATATTGTAGGCTTTGCAACAAATCATCCTGGCATGAGCTTAAAGCTAATTCCTAACCCTAGAAAGATCTGAAGATGAATCACGTAAACGGATATTTAAGGAAAATTACTCTCCTATTCCAAACTCTAATTAGTATAACTATCCTTGAGGTTTTGTCAATACACTCAGTCACTTAAATTTTCTTGACCAATGGGAGGCCGCTAAATGGACCAATGACAATGTAGTCACTAAAAGCTTTTGAAAAATATGGGAAGCAGTTGGCTCAAGTTGAGGAAGAAATTACTATGATAAACAATGACAAAAAGAAAAAGAATAGGACTACGCTAGTGAAGATGACTTACACATTGATTTATCATACAAACCTACCAAGACTTGTTACAACCAAAGGAATTCCAAATAGGATTTCTATCTAAAGTTACTTCTTCTGACGTTCTAAACTTGGTGTGATAATTTAGTAATTACGATAGGTCTGTTATCTAATTCTGTGCTATCAAGATTTTTCTTTGCATTTGTGTTATACCAGCTTTGGCTCTGGTAATATTTTTATAATATAAGATATGGTCCCTTTTATAGTTATTTTTTATGCTTCTTGGAGTATTTAAGAACTTGAATGTTGCACCATCTACCTCTTAATTTAATTTATCTGTTTCAGAATAAGAGTGTCAGTAATTGTTTTGTTTAATTTAGGTGAATAAGTTTTGACTCGACACCCTTTTTTTATAATTTTTTGTGTTGTATCAAAAAGACATCTTTCAAAAGTGAATTGCCTTCAAAATAAATATCAACAGTCTATTGTTGTGGTTGGCGTATATGTGGATGTTATTGTTCGTGATATCTTTGATGTTTTTCATCTATAGTTCACATAGTGTGTTATAGTTGGATTTCTGTAGAGTTTTGTAGTTGCTGTGTTTGGTTTAGTGTGCGCTTAATTAGCTCTTAATGTATCACATAAGCTTCTCTTTCTGAAGTGAATATTTGTGTTTCCATTAGTATGTTTCTTAAAGTTAAATCTACTAGAGGTATATTGCTTTTTCTTTAAAATAGCTAAGAACTGTTAATACTCCTTTTTTGGAGGATTAAAAATGAGGAGGATGGTCGAGATCACATATGTCGTATTGACGAAAATTATCATGTGTGAAAGAATCGTCCGGCTATGGGTTCCTGGAGTACACCAAATAGAGAATGTTTTGGGGTGTGCATTCTCAACTTAACAGATAGTTACATTTTTGTTATAATTGATGCACCTATTTGTTTTATTTTAAAGTTCAATATAAGGAGACTATTTCGGGCCTTTTCTTTTCTAGCTTCTAAATGGTTCAAGCCAATTAGGTTTGATTCGACATGTATAATATTTTACTTTTTATGAATACTTTGCACACAACTATTAATAAGTCTAGCCTTTTAAAGTTACTTTACAAAAGAAATAAACTTGAACCATTTCTAAAAAATAGAAAATAAACTTGAACCTAGGGGACGATGTATTCAAATTAATTTGTGAAGGCTTTTATTTAGGCTTGAATGTTGCAACTTAATTTTTGGACTTAAAGCTAGTAAAGGAAGGAAATATTGCACATGAGATTTATATATTGAAAACAATTCATACTCGGATTGATGTAAAACCTTGGCCAACACTCTTGTAGGATTTCAAGTCAATTTCACCAAAAATACCAAGCCAAAGTATATCACCCTTGGATTCTAATGTAAGCGTATACTTTGATCCTGATTGTTGTTACCCATTAAAGCTACCCTTAACTTAAAAACTAACATCAATTGCGAACTCTAGAGAGATCCATGTTAGTATTGCTGAATGTTCTCTAAAGTTGAGAGTTTTGTCACTAAATAGCAAGAACTCTCCTTGTACATCTCTAAATATTTGCTATATCTCCCCTAATATTTGTCATTCCTAGCTGTTACATCTCTAAGAATATCTCCTATATCTAAGTATTTGAATCTATTTACACAAATTTTTACAGAGATTACACATTTATAACTGAAATTCGTCCTGATATTCCTAACTAAAATTTGTCCAAAGAGCTGGATAAATATAATTTGTTTATTATCCTACCACCCCCTTAAATTAATTCCAGTGAATCAAGAAGCATCAATTTTCACACTAGAAACTAATGGTGTCTCCTTGCCATGCATTTTGTGAATGCGTCAGCTATTAGTAGATCATTGGATATGTGTGGAAGAGTAATGACTCTCCTATTCACAAATTTTTTGATATAATAATAGTCCACTTCAATGTGTTTGGTACTTTCATGATAAAATGCATTGGTAGCAATCTAAATAGCAATTGAGTTTTCAGTGTGGAGAGGAGTGGGATTAGATTGAGGAAATCTAATTTTTATAAATAAACCACGAAGCCTAACAATCTCAGAGCAAGAAGTAGACTTTGCTCAATATTAAATTTTTGTTCACGATTTTGAAACACAATTTTGCTTCTTGCTCCTTTAAGATATCGAGCAATCTCCAAGAAATATGCACAACATGATAGAGCAACGAGTATCGAGACATCCAACCCAATCACAATAACTAAATTTATTAATTTGAATGGGAGAACCACTTGAAAAGAATATTCCACAAGTAAATGTGCCCAAGGGATATCGAATGATGTGATGGACAACCACCAAATATAGATGTGGGAGCCTACATGAATTGACTCAATTGTTGAACTACAATACAGATGTCAGTCCGAGTAATATTAAGATAATTTAGTCTCTGAATTAATTGTCAATACAAAGTTGGATCATGAAGAGGATCTCCTTCCGCACAATGATATTTTACATTTAATTCCAATTGAGTATTTACAAAGGAAGATTATTGAAGACCAGCCAAAGTAATCAAATCCCGAGTATATTTTTGTTGGTTTAAGAACACACTAAAAGAATCATAATGAACTTCCAACCCCTAAAAGTATGTAAGAGTATCAATATCTTTCATATGAAAAGAATCCTTAAGATGCTGTCGGAGGGTGGTGATTAGTGAAGAGTTAGTTCCTATGATAATAATATCATCTACATACACCAAAAGAAGAACAAAATCTGCAAAGATTTTTTAAAGAAATAAAAATGAGTCATATTTGCTCTGCTCAAAGGAGAATTGAAGGAAAGTAGACCAAAACTTGGCAAATCGATCTCCGAGAGCTTATTTTAATCCATATCAAGACTGCTACCATGTAACGACCCGAGATTGCCTCGTAGATGTCACATGGTGCGGTACCGAGGGACTACAAGCTAACCCATGAGCTAGTACCTGCTATGAGCACTGAATAACATAATCATAAATGTAGAAGATTAATCAAAATGCCATAAGGTTTTAATAATGAAACGATAACTGAATTATGAATCTGGCATAATACTGAAATCTGAATAATCTGAATAGCTAACTGTAGTGTTTGAAAAACCTCTAAACTGAATACTGTGAGTTGATGGGACAGGCCCCCAAATAACTTTACTAACTACTGAGATAAAGACATAAAGTAGTATAATCTGTCCTCAGATGATGAGGACTCACCACTGCTATTGTACTGCTGATGATCTAAGGGATTAAGTGAGATTTAGGAACTGAGCATCAATACCTATGATATGATACATCATAGTGCAAAGTAAAAGGTATGCGATTAGTACTTTGAATGTACTGGTATGCTAAATGAGGTAGGCTGATATGCATAGTTTCATGAACAGAACTAATAATTAACTGCATATGCATGTAAAGCAAGGAGTACTGAATAAAGAGCATGGACTCTGTAGATTCTTAAAATGCATGAAAGTCTGTAACTACTGAGGATGCATGACTGAGCATATAATATGAACTGAGTAAAAATCTATAAACTGAAATACTGAAATGACTGAAATCTATATGCTTTGGTCAAACAACACTAAGTCTGAATAACTAATTTGAGACTATAATTGAGACTATTTTTGAGACTGTGGGAGGTATTATCTAACTGATATTCCCCAATTTAAGCTAATCGGGGTTCAACCTGTAACCCCAGTTAGAAGGGTGTTAATACCATGCCATGGGTACTAAGGATGGCTGTGTGGATCCACTAAACTGATATAATGTCCAAAGGACTAAGGGTGTCAAGCCTAAACTGACGGGTGACCTGTGCGAGATAGTCAAGCCTAACCTGACGGGTGACTTCTTATACCCTACACTAGCTACGTAGTTCTGGAGTATAAGGACTGCTACTAATGACTCTTCCTATCTGATGGGGAAACCATCATCTCTACACTCTCTCGGTACTAAATCCTACTCCCAATTAAAAGATACTAAAATACTAGACTGTTCTTATTTTAACTGACTGATATTTGACTATTCTGAAGTGCTCATAGTATATTCGGAAGACTGTTCTGTAATGTACTGAGACTAGACTAAATAAACATCTATGGATTTCTGGTATTCATACCCCCAAGACTCAAAATAATTATAGTAAAATTATACTAAAACTTGGAGATCAAAACATGAAGGCTCTTTATAAATAAATCACTCTTGTAGGCATTTTATCAAACACTTGTAATCCATGGTTTAAAAAAATCATAGGAATATCATGGAACTTGAAAAAATAGCATGAATTCAACATAATAGATCTAAATCATGATTTAATTCAATAAATAATAATAATAAAACATGGAGGATTGAATAATAACTATAATTTCATGGTAACATGGTATAAAATCATAGTTCATGGAGATTCATGGGTGAAATCACAATTTAAAACACAATAACTTGAAAAGATTATAACTTGGTGATTAAAATGGGTTACTTGGGCTCCATGGACGAAATGAATCCATGGATGAACATCTAAAATACTTTAATTGATAGATTTCTTGAAGTTCTTGGTGAATTCTTAAGGATTGACCTTGAATTTGAAAGCTAGGGTTCTTGATTAGGAGAGAATCATCTTTGATTTGGGGGAAAAGTTATTAAAATAATGAAATAATGGGTTAATTAGGGTGAATTTCGTGTTAAAGGATGACTGGGGTAAGGGAAAAAGACTGTAATGCCCTCAGATTTAAAACTAGGAATTACTAAAAATTTCCTGATTTTGTGAGCTGGCGCGACGCGGTGCTATCATGTCGTATCAATGGAATTGGACAACTGGGAACTGAGGGCTTGGCGCAATGTGGAGGAATCGCAGTGCCATTTTGATTCTGAAATTCACCCTTGGTACGACGCGCCATTATCGCGATAGAACACTGGAAAAGGATAATTTGGATTATGGCTGATGGCGTGACGTGGTGGTTTCACGGAGCTTCACTAGAAATTGACAATCATCATTTATGCTGGCTCTGCGATTTAGCAAGCGAAACTTAAAATAGCTGTAACTTCTTACCTGGTTATCGGATTTGGGCAAATTTTATATCGTTGGAAAGCTAATTCAATTTCCAATGCAATGATAGTCCTTAAACTTGAAAATAATGAGTGTTTTGAAAATTTTATATATGAATAATCATGTATTGGGACTTAGATTATGCTAGGGAAATACGGGGTGTTATAATATCTACCCCTTGCGATCATTCATCCTCGAATAAGATTGGCTAAGCTGAGGGAAAATTGATGGAGTGAGCTTACACACTGAACATTCATATCTATCGCATGAAATGCATGACTAAGCTGACTAATAAATGCATAACTGACATGAACATGATGTGCAACATAAACTGAGCATGATAGAGAAAAATCTTAAGAAGATTTGGTACCTTATACTGAATTTGGATTCGCGGAGAAAAGATGAGGGTACTTGGCCCACATATCTGCCTCTGCTTCCCAAGTGGCTCCCTCAATAGACTGATTCTGCCAAATAACTTTGACTAGTGGAACTTTTTTGTTCCTTAGTCTACGAACTTGATGATCAAGAATTTCAATTGGAACTTTCTCAAAGGAAAGACTATTCTGAATATCTGCACTTTCTCAAAGGAAAGACTATTCTGAATATTCTAAATGGATCGACATATTGGGGATTGAGTTTCCCTTTCTTCCCGAACCTCTTCACTTCTTTTGTGGGAGAGATTTCAAGTTTACGAAATTACCAAACTCAACCGAGATCCTTTCTCCTCACATCAGCATATAATTTTTGTTGGCTCTGGCAGCCCTTAGTCTTTCTCTGATCAACTTAACCTTTTCTAACGCATCAAACACCAAGTCAGGCCCTACTACCACGGCCTCACCTACTTCAAACCAACCAATAAGATATCTATATATCCTACCTTAGAGATCTTCATAAGGAGCCATATGGATACTGGAATGATAACTGTTATTGTATGCGAATTCAACCAAAGGCAAATGGTCATCCCATCGACCCTTGAAAGCAACAACGCATGCTCTTAGCATATCTTTTAGAGTCTGAATGGTCCTTTCTGCTTAACCATCTGTTTGAGGGTGGAAGACTATACAAGATGGACTTTGATACCATGACCCTTTTGGAATGCTTTCTAGAAATAAGAGGTAAACTAGGTACTTCTATATGAGATGATAGATAAGGGAACACCATCCAACCTGACCAACTCTCTGAGATAGAGTTTGACATAGTCCTCAGCTGAATAAGAGGTATGGACTGGCAAGAAATGAGCTGATTTGGTCATCATGTCTACGATAACCCAGATAGAATCATGATGATAATGGGTACGAGGCAAACCTATTATAAAATCCAAGTTCACTTCCTCTTACTTCCAAGTAGGACTACTGAACTCCTACACGAACCCACTAGGTTTCTGGTGCTCAATCTTAACTTGCTGGCATGTAGAGCACTTAGCTACAAACTCTGCAATATCTCTCTACATCCCACTCCACCAATAGATCTCTCGTATATTGCGGTACATCTTAGTGGCCCCTATTTGAATAGAGTAACGCGCACCATGCGCTTCTGTAAGAATTCATTGCCTCAAAACTTCTAAACCAGGCACACATAATCTACCCTGACAACGTAAAACACCATCTCCCTATTGGGAGAAAACCTCCACTTTCTGGTCTCTAACTGATTCTTTTAACTTAACTAGACTGGGATCTCTATCCTCCTTTTCCTTTACCTCAGAAACCAGGGATGATTCTGAACTACTCTATAACCATACACTACCTTCTGCTGTATCGAATAAGAGAACACCTAGTCGAGCAAGATGATGAATTTCTTGAACTAACTTCTTCTTACCATCCCTAATAAGAGCAACACTACCCATAGACAATCTATTAAGAGCATCAGCCACTAAATTGGACTTGCCAGGATGATACAGAACACTCATGTCATAATCCTTCAATAACTCTAACCAGCTTCTCTAACGCAAATTCAAATCTTTCTGAGAAAACACATACTGAAGGATTTTGTGATCTGTGAACATATCTACATGCACCCTATACAAGTAATGCCTCCAAATCTTTAAGGAAAACACTACAGCTGCTAACTTAAGATCATTAGTAGGGTAATTCTTCTTATGGGGTTTAAGTTGTCTGGAGGCATGGATTATGAACTTACCCCTCTACATGAGGACACAACCCAAACCTACTCTGGATGCATCATAGTACACAATAAAACCTTCTGAACCATCTGGTAGAGTCAAGACTGTGGATGAGGTGAGTTGAGTCTTCAACTCCTGAAAACTCTTCTCACAGGAATATGACCACTAAAACTTAACTTTCTTCTAAGTCAATCTGGACATGGGGGATACAATAGAATAAAACCCTTCAACAAACCAATGGTAATAGCCAGCTAAACCCAAGAAACTCCTAATATTTGATAGAGAGATGGGTCTAGTCCAGTTTCTCACCACCTCGGTCTTTTGAGGATCGACTCTGATGCCATCACTAAAAATAATATGGCCAATAAAATCTACTAATCTTAGCCAGAATTCACACTTACTGAATTTAGCGAAAAACTGGTGAGCTCTAAGAGTCTGAAGCACTACTCTGAGGTGGTCTGCATGCTCATTTTCACTACGGGAGTAAACAAGAATGTCATCAATGAAGACTATGACAAAAATCTCCAAGTACTACTTGAACACTCTGTTCATCAAGTCCATGAAGGTTGCTGGGGCATTGGTAATACCAAAGGATACGACTAAAAATTTGAAGTGACCATACTGGGTTCGAAAAGCTATTTTCAAAATGTCACATTCTCTGACCTTGAGCTGATGGTATCCTGATCTGAGGTCTATCTTTGAAAAATAGTTGGCACCCTAAAGTTAATCAAACAAGTCATTGATTCTAGGAAGTGGATATTTATTCTTGACTGTGACTTTGTTCAACTTACAGTAGTCTATGCACATTCTAAGAGAACCATCTTTCTTATGCACGAATAGAACAGGTGCGGCCCACGGTGAGATGCTAGTTCTAATGAATCCCTTATCTAGGAGATCCTTTAAATTTTTTTTTAACTCCTTGAGTTCTGCTGGAGCCATTCTATATGGAAGAATAGATATAGGCTGAGTATTTTAGAGAAGGTTTATTTCAAAGTCGATTTCCCATTTGGGAGGAACTCCAGGCAGATTTTCAGGAAATACATCTGAGAATTCATTTACTACAGGAACTGAATCAAGAGTTGGAGTTTTTGAGTTAAAGTCTTTGACTCATACAAGATGGTAACTACACCCCTTCGATATTATCTTCCTCACATATAGTTAAGAAATCAACTGACCCTTAAGATCTATATTACTACCCCTCCATTCAAGGACTGGTTCATTTGGAAACTAAAAATGAACTATTCTATTTCTACAATCAACTAAGGCATAACATGAGTGGAGCCAATCCATGTCGAGAATTATGTCAAAATCTATCATCTCTAACTCCCCGAGATCAACTGAGGTAACTTTCTGAGATATTATGATCGGACAGTTCTTGTATACCTATCTGGCTACAATGGAAATACCTACCGGAGTAGACACTGAAAAGGGATCTTCTAGAGTTTCGAGACTGACAATGAAGTTGACGGCTATATATAGAGTTACAAAAGAAAGAGAAGCTCCAGGGTCTAGTAAAGCATAAACATATAAGTGAAAGACCTGCAACATAATAGTAACTAGGTCAGGAGAATTTTCCTGATCTTGGTGGGACTGAAGAGCATATAATCCATTCGGATGCTGAACACTGGTAGCACTAGAAGCGGCATCCTGCTGAGTCGCGCGACCGAATAGAACTGACGACTGATGGGACTGGTCCTGTTGACGCACATCCCTACCTTTCTAAGAAACTACCTAACACTCCTGAATTTGATATCCTGGCTTGCCACACCTGAAGCATACATCACTACTCTCTCTAAACTTACCCTAATGGTGTCTACCACACTTATGACATGAAAGATTAGTACGAGTACTGCTAACACTGACCTGGGACTTAGAGATTGGTAAACTATCCCTATTGTTGTTTAGGTACTGGGGCACTAGGTACTGGGGCACTAGGTAAAGAGGATGTTAAGGATGAAGACCTCTGATGAAACTGAGGACGGTTACCACCTTATGGCTTTGGCTGACTGAAATTAAAACTACCCATCCTAGCTCTCTTGTTTTCTCTGCTCCTTAATTTGTTGAGCATAGACCATCAGCCTAGACAAGTTCATGATTTGAGGGACTAAGTGTTATCCGGGAACTAAGCGTCATCACCTATGAATGTACTGGCATGCTAAATGAGGTAGGATGATATGCATAGTTTCATGAACAGAATTAATAATTAACTAGATATGCATGCAAATCATGGAGTACTGAATAAAAAGCTTGGAATCTACAGATACTGAAAATGCATGAAAGTCTATAACTACTGAGGATGCATGACCGAGCATATAAAATAAATTAAGTAAAAATCTGTAAAGTGAAAATACTATAATGACTGAAATTTGTATGATTTGGTCAAACAACACTAAATCTGAATAACTGAACTGAGACTGTAACTGAGACTATATTTGAGACTGTGGGAAGTATCATCTAACCGACATTCCACAATTTGAGCTAATCGGGGTCCAACCTGTAACCCCAGTTGGAAGAGTGTTAATACCGTGCCACGGGTACTAACAATGGCTGTGTGGATCCACTAAACTGATCTAATGTCCAAAGTACTAAGGGTGTCAAGCCTGAACTGATGGGTGACCCCTACGAGATAGTCAAGCCTAATCTTACGAGTGACTTCTTATACCCTACGCTGGCTAGATATTTCTGGAGTATAGAGACTGATACTAATGACTATGCCTATTTGATGGGAAAGCCTCCATACCTACACTCGCTCGGTGGTAAATCCTACTCCCAAATGAAAGACACTGAAATACTTGACTGTTCTGAGTTTAATTGACTGATATTTGACAATTTTGAAGTGCTCATAGTATATTCTGAAGACTATTCTATAATGTACTGAGACTAGACTAAATTAACAACTATGGATTTCAGGTGTTCAATATCCCTAGGACTCAAAACAGTTATATTAAAATGATACTAAAACTTGGAGATCAAAACATGAAGGCTCTTAGTAAATAAATCACTCTTGTTGGCATTTTATCAAACACTTGTGGTTCATGGTTTAAAACAATCATAGGAATGTCATGGAACTTGTAAAAATAGCATGAATTAAACATAATAGATTTAAATCATGGTTTAATTCAATAAATAATAATATTAAAACACGGAGGAATGGAAAATAACAATAATTTCATGGTAACATGGTATAATATCATAGTTTATGGAGATTCATGGGTGAAATCACAATTTAAAACATAATAACATGAAAAGATTATAACTTGGTGATTAAAATGGGTTACTTGGGATCCATGGATGAAAGGAATCCATGGATGAACATCTAACATACCTTAATTGATGGATTCCTTGAAGTTGTTGTTGAATTCTTGGGGATTGGCCTTGAATTTGAAAGCTAGGGTTCTTGATTGGGAGAGAATCATCTTTGATTTGGGGGGAAAGTTATTAAAATAATGAAATAATGGGTTAATTAGGGTGAATTTCATGTTAAAGGCTGACTGGGGTGAGGGGAAAAAGATTGTAATGCCCTCAGATTTAAAACTAGGAATTACTGAAAATTTCCCGATTTTGTGAGTTGGCGCGACGTGGTGCTATCACGCCGTATCAATGGAATTGGACAACTGGGAACTGAGGAATCACAGTGCCCTTTTGATTCTGAAATTCACCCTTGACGCGACGCGCCATTATCATGACAGGACACTGGAAAAGGACAGTTGGGATTTTAGTTGACGACACGATGTGGTGGTTTCGTGGAGCTTCACTGGAAATTGACAATCATCATTTATGCTGGCTCTGCGATGCGCTAAGGGTTAAAATGATGGTGTTTAATGACTGAAACTTAAAATCGCCATAACTTCTTAGCCGGTTATCGGAGTTGGGCGAATTTTATATCATTGGAAAGCTAATTCAATTTCTTGTGCAATGGCAAGCTATAAACTGGGAAATAATGAGTGTTTTGAAAATTTTATGTATGAATACTCATGTATTAGGACTTAGATTATGTTAAGAAAATATGGGGTGTTACATACCACTTACATATATATGTTGTAGGTGATGAGAACAAACCGGGTGGGTTTTTCATATAAATATTTTTTTGAGATCACCATTGATAAAATTATTTTTGACATTCATTTGATGAAGAGGTTATTTTTGTGATGTAGTAATGGCAATAATAGTTCGCACCATAGTAATATTTTCTATCGATGCAAAATTCTCCTCATAGTCCAAACCATACTCCTGTTTGTTGCCACAAATCACTAGTGAAGCTTTGTACTAATCAAGAGTTCCATTAGAATGAAACTTGATTGAATAAACCCATTTACATCCAACTTGACGAACAGTTGAAGGACAGGGAACAATGTCCCATGTGTTATTTTCTTTAAGAGACAAAAGTTCTACCTTCTTTGCTTTCTACCAATATTTAAGCTTGGAAGCTTGTAACTTGATAAATTAACTATGGTCCATAAAGTATAATAAAAACCATATCTCTTAGGAGTACAAGACACTCTGGTAGATCACCGAGGATTGTCAGGAGGAGTAGACTCTGAAGAATTTCATATTCTGGTTCTGGAGCATCTCAAGTGGCAGATCTATTTTGGGATAAGGTAAAGTTTGACAATGTCATTCATACACAAATCTAGGTTTGAACCACTTCGAAGAAAATTACAAATCCTCAAAAAGTAGGAAGAAGAGGAGAAACAAAAGATGGTTCAACATGAGTAGAAAAGAAAGGCCGATTTTCAAAGAACACAACATTTCTAGAAATATAAAATTTGTTAGAACTTGGATCATAGAAAATAAAACCTTTCTGCAAAGTACTATAACCCATGAAAGCATATTTAGTAAACTGAATAGAAATTTTATTGTGTTGAGAAAGAGGTAGGTGTACAAAACAAACATAACCAAATGTATGAAAACTATGGTACTTAGGATACTTGTAATAAAGACGAAAATACAGAGACTCAAGATTTAAAACTTTAGATGGAAGTCTACTAATAAAATAGACAGTAGTAGACAAAGATTCTACCTAGTATTAAGATGGAATAGATGACTCTATCAATAAAGTATGAGTGACATCTAATAGATGATAATTTTTATGCTCAACAATCCCATTTTATTGTGGCGTATATGGGAAAAAGCATTGTGAGATGATTCCTTTCTCAAGTAAGAAAATATTAACTTCATGAGACATATATTCTCCAACAGGATCAAATCTTAATATGTTGATATAGTTGGAAAATTGATTCTTTATGTAATCCAAAAATTTCTTGAACATGGAAAACACTTCAGCTTTGGATCGAAGAAAATATACCCATTTAAATAGAGTATAATCATCTATGAATGTCACACAATACTTGAAATGAGAGTGTGAAAAAAATTGGCAAAATACCCCAACATCACTATTAATGATATCAAAACACTTCGTAGCATGACTATAAAATTAGGAAAATGTGAGTTTTACTTTTTCCTAATTACAAGGAGAACAATCAAAGGAAGAAACTGTCACTACCCAAAAATACAAAGGTCATGATGGCACTTCTCATTATGATCCTTGACAAGTAAGCCTACCATACTGATACACAAAAGGCAGAAGACAAAAATACCCCTAAGGTAAGGCTTTTATAACGAAGCTGAACCACATAGAGATGATAAAAATGAAAAGAATAAAATCAACACATGTAGACATAACTCCCAAAACCTATCGTCAATAGTATAAGAACGTATCTAGTGCAACTTGAATCCAAATGAAATACATAAGATATCCAAATATATGAGAAACTCTATCTCAATAATGAAAGTAAATCACAATCTATAAAAAAAGGTAGTAGAATTCATCCGAACACCTGAAAGTTAACCACTACCTTGAAAGCACCAAATGTCGCTTGAATCAACTAAGCTGGAGCACACTCAAACTAGGATTTGCACCGAAAGGGAACAGTAGGCGTGAGTACGGTCCACTTTTAGTTAGTAAATATCATAGGCAGACCGAGAAATGTTGAAAATAAAGTATAAAAATACATGCTAAGGGAACGCCACCTACAATCAAAAAATGTCCCAAAATAGTAGCCCACACCGTTTGCACTAACAGTTTTACAATATTCACACATAATATAACTACACACTAGATAGGGATACAAATAAACACAATGTCACATACAAGTAGAATTAAAGAGGAACATGTATAATCAAGATCATCTAGTACTAATAAGGAAATACGGAACAATTAGACATTAACAAGTCAAGATATAGAACAAATAGATAGATAACAAGTCAATATGTCCATACAAGAATAACATAAACATAGTAAAACAAGTGCAATTTATATGATGATGATCATGATGATGATGATGATGTTGCACAAGACTATCTCACAGTCTCAGTATACACCTACAAAGATAAAGCTTCCCAATCTAGGACCCATGGAGGGTTCGTCAACCCGTATACTACCCGTATACACATACAAAGCAAAAGTTTCTCGATGTAGGACCCATGGGGGTTTCATAAATCCTTATACAACCATATTCAAGACTCTCCTCCACATATCCTTTGGAGGGCTCTATAAAATTTAATGCTTCCAATATTTCCAAAGCATATACATAACATGAGACACCAATCAAGTGAGACCAACAACAACAACAAGAATATACAAAACATACAACAAACAAGTGATATGATGCGTATGATGCCATGAGGATGTAAAGTTCACAATCATTCCCAATGAGTACTTCCACAAATAACCACTTGAGTTATTTACACAACCAACCACAAGGATACATTTCCACAATCACGTAGGCCAATACCCACTCATTGTTTCCAACCATCCAAAAATTTCCACATATTTTAGATGTCAATAAGTATGACTATTTCACAATACACCAATGGTACCACATTGGGTTTCCAACAACAAAATAAAATTATTCACATGTATTCAAGGGTATCAATATCACATAGGACCCCCACATGGTCACACATATCATATAATATCTTAATTTTAATAATTGCGTCACATATAGGCCCCTATACAGGCACAACACATAGATAGACATTTTTCATTATTATTTCCTACCCTTAACATGCATTTAGTACCATTATTTACTATCCATCCCAGTCTGAAAGTGTTAAGACATAACCTACCTCGACGGATGAAACTAGTCCGCAAAACCTCAACCACAAAAACCTATTTCCCGCGAACGATCCCAAAATTAACTAAAACCAAGAAATATAGAATCTACGCGTTAAAATAAAGCTAATGATACTCATATTGACTACTTTTGATTTGGGGTCAAAATAGACTCCCAAAATATTTTTTTTAAAAAAGGGAAAAATTGTAATGTTACTTCAAAAACATGTTCACCATAGTTTTAGGAATCTAAAGATGAAAACCTATGTCAAATCGAGTAAAAAATAAGATTCAGATCGAAGAAAAACTATTTTTGAGCTTTATTGGGTAAAAATATTTGAAATCCGTATTAAAATCAAGAATCGAAGTTGTTTGAAGATTAAATTAATGAAAAACAAGTAATTATAATATTAAAATATTTTTAAAGTAGAAAGGAGTGAAATAGGGGTTTAAAATCAAGCCTTAAATTTTTTGTGTTTTGAGAAATTAATCAAGAAATTAGAGTATAAAAGGATGAAATCTCATTTTAAATCCGTAATAGAATCAAGAAATAGATGTTAATCTAATTTCCCAAACTGCCACAAGCTTCAAATTTAAGATCTCATGCTATTTTAGGATTTAACTCCCAAGAGAAAAGGTGGAAGAATGAGCAAAATAGGCCAAAAGGGCTATTTTATAGTGCAGATTTCTCTGCACCAGATTTTATAGTGTAGATTTCTTTGCACCAGATTTTTCTAAGTCGAAATGGACTTCGACAGGGTACCCCTAAATTTAGAGAAAACATAATTTTCACAGAGTTGACCCCCAAAATTTGAAATTATAATTTTCAAAACTAAGGGTCGAAATGAGATTTAAATGCAGTAATATCACACCAAATCAATTACCACCCTAAATTAATATTCTGAATCTACTGGCGCAGTCCATTGATCCATCCATCGCACATATCAAAAGATATTCACATAAGTCCAAAGTAAGGCTCTCGAAGCCATAAAAAATTACTATCGCACAAAAGGCACTAAAATACATTGAGAATTGTGTCAATTAACCCCGCAACCCAAAAATACATAATGCAACTATATGGAGAGGGTAAAATAGTCAAATCATATAAAATCACAAATTTCACATATTTCATCAAATTTTCAAGTTGTTACATCATCCACCACTAAAAATCTATTTCATCCTCAAACTAAGGCAAAGAAATATCTTAATCAATGAAAAGCTAAAGATAGGAACTACGCATATCAGACTCGACCTCCCAAGTAGACTCACCTATAGGATGATGTCTGTAATACCCTGGCGCTTCTAAGCTAGAAATCAGACCTTCATTCCTAATAGTGTAAACTCTACCCCCATGATTCAAACTTGAATCCATGTTTCATGATCATTAAACTAGTGTAAAGAAAGATTATGAGGTGGGAAAGATATTCATAAGTGTCACTTAGAGCAAAGTGAGCAGATTATGAGGTAGAAAAGATGTTCGTAAGTGTAGCTTAGAGCAAAGTGAGCTAAGAGCCTTTGATTAGACCAATTTTTAGTGTTTAATTTCATAAGGGTCATCTTTGAACGATTATAACTTTATGTATATGTGGAATTTGGCAGATTAAGACCCACCAAATTGCATATAATCAATTATCTTTCCAACTATACTAATTTTATCTTAATCCAATACCCGAGTGAAAAGTTATGTCATTTTTTGTGTGAGGCAGTAAAGGGTCACGATAGCCCCGCGCCACGATGGTTGTTCAACCCGACTAGGGGTCACATCGCGAGGGATGCTTAACCAAACTAGTGGTCACTCTGCGGGGGCTTTTCCCCTATATTTTTAACTTCTTAAGGTCCATGGATTACTTTGGTCATTTCCCCTCAACCCCAAACATCCAAAGCACGAATTATAACACCAAAAATGGAATTATTTTCCCATATTCCTCAAATCAACTCACGTAAAAACCCTCCTCCATTCCCAAGAAAAAAATCCAAGCATTATCATTCAAGAACCTTCAAGAAAAGTTAAATCTCTTTCAAGATCAAAGCCTTAAGGTATGTTAGATGTTCATCCACCGGTCTTTTTCACCCATGGAGTCCAAGAATCCAATTTCAAATTCAAGGTTATGATTTTTACAAGCTATTGTGATTTTAACCATGAATCCCCATGATTTTTTATTCTATACCATGTTTGCATGTAATTTTTATTGTTATTAAACCCTGCATATTTGAATGGTATTATTCACTGAGTTAAACCTTCATTGGTGATTTTTGTAGTGAAATCACAGTATTACTACAAGTCTTAAAACTATTCTCATGCTTAGCTTAAAACATGAATTGCAAGTGTTCGTTTAAATTCCTACATGAATGAGTTTTGAATAAATTCTTACATATCATGTCCTTACATGTTTTAGTATGATCTTGCTATTATTCCTATTGAGTCCCGAGGGTTTGAATACCCAAAATTTAGATACTTACATAGTTTTTAATATCTGCAGAATAATTTTAGAATAGTTACGAGCCTTGTCATTTTAGTCAGTTACCATAAGAAGTAAACATAGTTCAGTCCAGTATCTAGTGTCATTCAATTGGAAGTAGGAGTAGCACCGAGCAAACCCAGGGTTGGGGGCTCACCTGGTAGTAGAGGGTGTGACCCTTAGTAGCAATCCATGCATTCCATAACTACGTAGCCAACGTAGGTTTAGACGTTAACCTACCAGTTGAGGGTTGACTCCTATCTCATAAGGGTACCTGCCAGTTGAGGGTAACCCTTAGTCCATTAGGACAACACTTTAGTGGATCCATGCAGCCAGTGTTAGTACCCATGGCATGGTACTAACACCTGTCCAACTGGGGCCATATGTTGGCTCCCAATTAGCTAATATTAGGTCATTTCAATTAGATAATAACTCCCATAATTTCAGTCCAGTATTCAGTTCAAAGTTTAGTTATAAGGATTTGTTTGACCATAGAATACATTTATTAGTTGTTCAGTATTAATATTTTAGTATTTTAGTTTATAGACTACCCAATATCTTGTCATATGCTTGGTCATGCATTCTCAGATTTTGCAGATTCCTCATATAGTACACATCAGTTATCTCATGATTTTTATTTAGTCAGTTATTATTCATGCTTTTGAGCTATGAATATTAGCCTAACCTCATATTGTATACCAGTATATTCAAAGTACTGATCGCATAATCATTTATTTCTCTATGATGTCTCATATCAAAGGTATGGACGCTCAGGTTCCCGACCGTACCTAGATATCCCAGTGCACCAGCAGTAGCAGTAGCAGTAGTGAGTTCTTATATTTCAAGGACCATTTATATTTATTTCAATTCAGTTCAGTAGTCAGTCGGAGTTAGTTGGGGACTTGTCCCATCAACTCCACAGTTAGTCAATTTAGAGGCTTTCGGGCTAGTACAAATAAATAGTCAGTTTTCAGTCGTTATTATTAGTTGTTTTATCAGTATTGACAGTATGTTTTTGACATTTTAAAACTATGATTCATTATTGATTTTTAGTTTTTAAAACCTTATGGTATTTTTTAGCTAACTTGCGCATATGTCTTCGTTATTTTATTTAGTGCTCACAGCATATACCAGCTCCTGGGTTAGCTTGTGGTCCTTTGAGGCGGTAAGAATCGTGTGGCATCCAGGTGGTACTATTAAGGAGTTAAAAACTTAGTATTGGATCCTTCAGAGCTTAAGTTTTTAAAGTTTCCTAGGGAGTCTGAAAGCCGCATTGAGTAGAGTCTTGTGCATAGGTGTGAAGATCGCCACACTTATGGACAAGAGGCTACAAGATGTTTTAGGAAAAGTTTCCCTTCTTTCAGTATTCATGTCATACGAATGAGCATGAACTCAAGTTAAATTCTCTGTCTAATTCAATATTTCTTCAATTATAGAACATGCCTCCCAGAAAGACTAATAAAAGGAGAAATAAAAATCAGTCCGCACTTCCGCCTGTTCAGGAAGATCCCCTGAATGAGCATATATCTCATGCCATATTTAGATCTACATTCACTACTCTAGATCACTCTGTAGTATCTTAGAATAATCAGTAGGCTACTATCCCAGGCAATCAAGTGGTTAATTCAGCTACAACTAGGATTTGGGACTTCACCTGAATGAATCCTTCTTTATTTTTGGGATCCAAGTCAGAGAGGATCCTCAAGATTTGCTTTACATAGTTCAAAATGTAACTGACATTATGGGTGTGACGTCTACTGAGAGTGCAAAATTGGGTGCTTACCAAATACAGGATGTACCTCACACCTAGTTTAAGTAGTGGAAGGGAGATAAAGGAATAAATGCAGGGCCTATTGAATAAAAGGAGTTTACTATAACGTTTTTAGATAGTTTCTATCCTTTGGAGTTGAGGGAATCTAAGGTGCTGGAGTTTATTAACTTGAAGCTGGGAAATATGAGTATGATAGAGTATTCACTTAAGTTTACTTAGCTGGAAAGGTATGCTCCTCATGTGGTGGCTGATAACAAATCTAGGATGAGTAAGTTTTTTTCTAGTGTATCTTATAGTGTGGTAAAGGAGTGTAAGACTCCAATGTTGATTAAGGATATGGACTTGTCTAGTCTTATGGTCCATGCCTAGTAGAATAAGGAGGAGAGAGTTATGGAGAAAGAACGAGAGAACAAGAGGGCTAGGACATATAGTTTCAACTTTGCTCAACTGAGGTCATGGTAACCGTCCCTAATTCTATCAGAAATTTTCATCTCTGGCTCCATGTTCATCTAGTTCTCTTGTACCAAAATTCAAAAATGAAAATTGGGATAGGGAGCCAAGCTCTAAGTCCCAAGGCTATGTAAACAATGGTCACAAAAATCCTCTTTGCTAGAAATATGGTAAAAACCATTAGGGTTTTAGTAGAGATGATAGTGACATATGTTTTGGTATGGTGAGCTAGGCCATCGAGCTAGGGATTATCTAAATTATGGTCAGCAGGGTTAGTCCAGTCGTTCCCCAGTTCCATCCGGTCGCCCGACTCAGCAGGGTGCCGCTTTCAGTGCCACCAGTGGTCAGTGCCTAAACAGATTGTATCACTTCAGTCCTAATAGGATCAACAAAATTCTCCTGATATGGTTACTGGTACATTGTGGGTATTTTACTTACATATTTATGCTTTGTTAAATCCCAGATCTTCTCTTTTTTTTTGTAACCCCTTACATAGCTGTTGATTTCAGTGTTAGTCCTGAGAATTTAGCATAACCCTTTTCAGTGTCTGCCCCAATAGGTGTCTTAATTATAGCCAGGTAGGTATACAGGAACCGTTCGGTCATAATATCCCAGAAATTTACCTCAGTTGATCTTCTGGAGTTAGAGATAAAAGATTTTGACATCATTCTCAGCATAGATTAGCTCCACTTATGCTATGCTTCAGGTGATTATAGAAATATAGTTGTTCATTTTTCAGTTTTGGAATGAACCAGACCTTGAATGGTAAGGTGGTACTATAATGCTTAGGGGTCAACATGTTTTGTTCCTTAAAGTGAGGAAAATGATATCCAAGGGGTGCATTTACCATCTTGTTCGGGTTAAGGACTTTAGTTCTACGATGCCCAGTCTTGAGTCATTTCAATGGTAAGGGAGTTCCCAGATGTGTTCCCTGAAGATATTCCCGGAGATCCTCCCGAAAGGGAAATTGACTTTAGAATAGACCTTCTTTCAGATGCTCAACCTATCTCTATTTTGCCATAAAAATAGTTCCAGCTGAACTTAAACAGTTGAAAGAATATTTAAAAAACCTCTTACATAAGGGATTCATTAGGCACAGTGTTTTCCCATGGGACGCTCCTGTCCTTTTCGTGGTTAAGAAAGAAGGTTCCCTTAGAATGTGTATCAATTACCATCAGTTGAACAAAGTTACCATCAAGAATAAATATCCACTCCCCAGAATTGATGACTTGTTCGACCAACTTTAGGATGACAATTATTTCTTTAAGATAGACCTCATATTCGGCTATCATCAGCTCAGAGTCAGAGATTGTGATATTCTAAAAATACCTTTCAGAACTTGGTATGGTCATTTTGAATTCCTAGTCATGTCTTTTGGACGAACGAATGCCCCACTAGTTTTCATGTACTTGATGAAATGAGTTTTCATATGTACTTGGACCTGTTTGTCATAGTCTTTATCGATGATATCCTTGTCTACTCCCGCAATGAAACTGATCATGCAGACCACCTCAGAATTGTATTGCAGACTCTTAGAGCTCATCAGTTGTTCGCCAATTTTAGTAAGTGTGAGTTTTGACTAAGATCAATAGCTTTCCTTGGCAATATTATTTTAGGTAATGGAATTAGAGTTAACCCTCAAAATACTGAAGCTGTGAGAAACTTGCCCTGACCTATCTCTCTATTAGATATCAATAGTTTCTTAGGTTTGGCTAGATATTACCGATGGTTTGTTGAAAGGTTTTATTTTATTACATCCCCTATGTCCATATTGACTAAGAATAATGTCAAGTTTCAGTGGTTAGATTCTTGCGAGAAGAGTTTTCAGGAGTTTAAGACTCGACTTACCTCCGCCCCAGTTTTAGCCTTGCCTGATGGTTAAGAGAATTTTGTCTTGTACTGTGATGCTTCCAGAGTTGGTTTGGGTTGTGTTTTGATGCAGAAGGGTATGGTCATAGTCTATGCTTCCAGAATGCTTAAGCCCCATGAAAAGAATTATCCTATCCATAATCTTGAACTAGAAGCCATTGTGTTTGCCTTAATAATTTGGAGACACTATTTATATGGGGTGTATGTTGATGTGTTCACGGATTACAAAATCTTGCAGTATGTTTTTCCGTAGAAGGATTTGAATCTGCATCGGAGGAGATGGTTAGAATTGTTGAAATATTATGACATGAGTGTTCTATACCACCCGGGCAAGGCTAATTTAGTTGCAGATGCCCTTAGTAAACTGTTTATGGGTAGCATTACTCGTAGAGGATTATAATAAAGAGCTAGTTTGGGAAGTTTATCAACTTTCCAGATTAGGTGTTTGTTTTGTTGATTCAACTGAGGGTAATGTTTGGGTGTAGAATAGTTCAGAATCTTCTTTGGTTGCTGAAGTGAAAGAAAACAAAGATAGGGAACCCGGTCTAGTTAAGTTGATAGAGTCAGTCAGAGATCAGAAAGTGAAGGTTTTCTCCCAAGGGGGAGATGGTGTGTTGCATTCCTAGGGTAGACTGTGTATGCCATGTGTAGATGAGTTGAAACTGCAAATTCTTGTAGAAGCACATGGTGCACATTATTCTATTCATCCAGGGGCCACGAAGATATACCACGATCTACTAGAAATCTATTGGTGGAGTGGTATGAAGAGGGATATTACAACGATTGTAGCAAGGTTCTTTAATTTTCTGCAGGTTAAGGTCGAGCACCAAAACCCTTATGGAACCATGTAGGAGTTCAATATTCCCACTTAGAAGTGGGAAGAGGTAAACATGGACTTTGTGATGGGTTTGCCTCGTTCTCATCGTCTGCATGATTCAATTTGGGTCATTGTGGACAGGATGATCAAATCAGCCCATTTCATGTCAGTTCATACTTCATATTCAGCTAAGGACTATGCTAAGCTCTACCTTAGAGAGCTTGTTAGGTTTCATGGAGTCACATTGTCCATTATTTCTGATAGAGGTACTCAGTTTACCTCTCACTTTTGGAAAGCCTTTCAGAAGGATCTCGGTACCCAAGTCCATGTCAGTACAACCTTTCACCCTCAGACAGATGGTCAGGTAGAAAGGACCATTCAGACCATAAAAGACATATTGAGAGCATGTGTTATCGATTTTAAGGGTATTTGGGATGATCACTTGCCTTTGATTGAGTTCTCTTATAATAACAGCTATCATTCCAGTATTTAGAGGGCTCCGTTTTAGGATCTATATGGGAGGATATGTAGATCTCCATGTGATTGGCTTGAGGTAGGTGAGACTGCTTTGGTAGGGCCTAATTGGGTATTTTATGCATTGGAGAAAGTTCAATTGATCAGAGAAAAGCTTAAGATATCCCAAAGCCAACAGAAATCTTATGCTGATGTAAGGAGAAGGGATCTTGAGTTCGAGATTGGAGATTTTATATATTTGAAGATCTCTCCCATGAAGTGAGTGAAAAGGTTTGGTAATAAGAGGAAGCACAGTCCTCGATATGTCCCTTCCAGAATCTTAAGCCTCTTTGGAAAGCTAGCTTACGAGCACGAGTTGCCTATAAATTTGGCTTCAGTGCACCTAGTATTACGTATCTCTTTGTTGAAGGAGTGTATTGGTGACCCAGCTGTAGTTGTTCCTTTATAAAGTATAGATGTTCAGAACATCCTTTCTTATGAAGAAATTCCACACAAGATCCTTGATCATTAGATTCATAAACTAAAGAACAAAGAAGTTCCCTTGGTCAAAGTTCTTTGGTGGAATCAGTCCGTTGAGGGCGCCACTTGGGAAGCGGAAGTAGATATGCAATCCAAGTAGCCTCATCTTTTCTCTGCAAGTTCAGACTCAGTTTAACGTAACAATTTTCCTTAGATTACCTTTTTTCCATTCTTAGTTCTAGATTTATATAGTCAGTTTCATGATAATTCATGCATTCACAGATAAGTTTAGTCATGTAGTCAGCTTTTCAGTCATGCGAGTTTAGTACATAATCTTATTCCCTCAGTATTCTCAGTTTAGTAAGTCTCATTCGAGGGAGATATTGTAATACCCCATACGCTTCTAAGCTAGAAATCAGACCATCTTTCCTATGAGTGTAAACTCTAGCCCCATGATTCATACATGAATCCTTGTTTCATGATCATTAAACTAGTGTGAAGACATATTATGAGGTGGGAAAGATGTTCATAAGTGTCACTTAGAGAAAATGAGCTAAGAGACTTTGATTTGTCCAATTTTTGGTGTTCGATTTCACAAGGGTCATCTTTGAACGTGTATAACTTTATGTATATGGAGAATTTGGCAGATTAAGACAACCAAATTGTAGATAATCGAATTATCTTTCCAACGATACAAATTTAGCCTTAATCTGATACTTGAGTGAAAAGTTATATAATTTTTCATGTGAGGTAGTAAGGGTTCACGATAGCCCTGCGCCGCGATGGCTATTCTACCGAACGAGGGGTTGCGTCACGAGGGATACTTAACCCAACTAGGGGTTGCGCCACTAGGGATATTCCTCCATAGTTTTAGCTTCTTAAGGGTTAAGGGTTACTTTGGTCCTTTCCCCTCAACCCCAAACGTCCAAAGCACGAATTATAACACCCAAAAGCGCATTATTTGCCCATCTTCCTGAAATCAACTCAAGTAAGAACCCGCCTCCAATCCTAAGAACAAAAGTCCAAGCAATACCATTCAAGAACCTTCAAGAAAATTTAATTCTCTTTCAAGATCAAAGCTTAAGGTATGTTAGATGTTCATCCCTGGGCCCTTTTCACCCATGGAGTCCAAGAATCCTATTTCAAATTCAAAGTTATGATTTCTACAAGCTATTGTGATTTTAACCATGAATCTCCATGAATTTTGATTCTATACCATATTTGCATGTAATGTTGTTATTAAACCCCACAAGTTTGAATGGTGTTGTTCGCTGAGTTAAACCTTAATTGGTTATTTTAATAGTGAAATCATGCTATTACTACAAGTCTTAAAACTATTCCCATTCTTAGCTTAAAACATGAATTGCAAGTGTTTGATGAAATACCTACATGAATGAGTTTTGAATAAATGCTTACTTATCATGTCCTTAAGGTTTTAGTATGATCTTGCTATTATTGCTATCGAGTCCTGGGGGTTTGAAAACCCGAAATTTAGCTGCTTACCTAGTTTTCAATATATGCAGAATGATTTCAGAATAGTTATGAGCCCTATCACTTCAGTCAATTACCATAAGTAATAAACATAGTTCAGTCCAGTATCTAGTGTCATTCAGTTAGGATTAGGATTTAGCACCGAGGGAACCCAAGGATGGGGGTTCACCTTCTAGTAGAGGGTGTGACCCTTAGTAGCAATCCCTGTATTCCATAACTATGTAGCCGGTATAGGTTGAGATGTTAACCTGTCAGTTGAGGGTTGACACCTATCTCATAAGGATAGCTGCCAGTTGAGGGTAACCCTTAATCCTTGGGGATAAAACTTTAGTGGATCCACGCAGCCAGTGTTAGTACTCGTGGAACAGTAGTGACACCTTCCCAACTGGGATCACAAGTTGGACTGCTATTATCTCATATTGGGGCATGTCGGTTAGATGATAGCTCCCACAGTCTCGGTCCAGTATTAAGTTCAGAGTTCAGTTTTTAGGCTTTGCTTGACCACGACATACAATTTTTAGTTGCTCAGTATCAGTATTTAAGTATTTCAATTTATAGACTACCCCCGCATCATGCCATATGCTTGATCATACATTCTCAGATTTTACAGCTTCCTTGCATACTACACTTCAGTTATCTCATGCTTTTTATTCAGCCAGTTATTATTCATGCTTATGAGCCATGCATATCAGCCTAACCTCATTTAGCATGCCAGTATATTCAAAGTACTGACTGCATACTCATTTCTTGTACTTTGATGTCTCATATCATAGGTTTGGACGCTTAAGTTCCCGACCGCACCTAGATTTCCCAGCGCACCAGTAGCAGCAGCAGTGATGAGTCCTCATAATTCGATGGTCGTTTATGTTTATTTTAGTTCAGTTTAGTAGTCAGTGGGAGTTAGTTGGGGACTTGTCCCATCAACTCCACAGTCAGTCAATTTAGAATCTTTTAGACTAGTACAGACAGATAGTTAATTTTCAATCGTTATTATCAGTTGTTTTATCAGTATTGACAGTATGTTTTAGACGTTTTAAAACTATGATTCATTCTTTATTTTTAGTTGTTAAAACCTTATGGCATTTTTTATCTAAGTTCTTCATATGTCTTCTTTATTTTATTCAGTGCTCACAGTAGGTACCAGCTCATGGGTTATCTTCTGGTCCTTCGAGGCTATAAGCACCGTCTGGTGTCCAGGGTGTACTCTCAGGGTGTTACAATGTTGCCACTAAACCTAAACCATATCGATAACTCTAGAGCGCAACCTTCTAACATCCCCAACCAAAATAAAGATCAGCTACTCAACAAAGGACAACTGCAAATCTAACTGAACTAACTCCCAATGAATGACATAGGACACATCAGGAATATGACAGTGAAGAATAGAAACATGAAAAAATTAGTGAACAACTGACAAATCTAGGGGCAAAGACAACTCACAAGCCACATCACCGACAGGTCAAAGAATCTCGAATGGACAAATATACCTGGAGCTAACCTTGCCCCTCTTCCCAAACCTCATCACACCCTACATGGTTAAAACTTGAAGAAAAATATGATCACCAATACCAAATCTCAAGGCACGAATCCTAAGATATCTATAGCACTTCTGCCTAGTTTGAGCCACTCTAAGTTTATCCAGAATGATCTGAACTCTGCCCAAAGACTCACAAAGAAAGTTCGTACCTCGAAGTCTCGCCTCTAAAACATCAAACGAACCCAATTGCGAGTGACAATGCCTACCATATAATAAATCAAAAAGAGCATTGTATATACTGAAATGGTAGCTATTATTATAAGCAACCTTAGATAAAGCCAAAGACTGATCCCACTAGCCAACAATATCCATCACACAAGTACAGAGCATATCCTTCAAAACTTGAATAGTCCGCTCTGACAGTCAGCCAGTCTGGGGTGAAAAATCATGTAAAGATCAGCCCGAGTAACCAACTCATCCTAAAAAGTTTTCCAAAAATGATATGTGAACACAGGACCTCGATCTGAAATAATGGACACTGGCACACCATGCAGATGCACAATTTCATGAATGCAGATACGGGACGACCTCTCTGCACTGAAAGAGACCTGGACCAAAATAAAATGAGCCGGCTTGGTTAATCAATCCATGATGACCCAAACACTGTCAAAACCACGAGATGTACGAGGCAACCTAGTCATAAAGTCCATGGTGATCCATTCCCACTTCCACTAAAGAATGGGTAACCTCTGAAGAAAACCACCAGGCCTCATATGCTCTGCCTTCACTTGCTAACAACATAGGCAACAATCCACAAAATCAACTACACCTCATCTTATACCACCCCACCAGTAGTGTTGTCTCAAATCATGATACATCATAGTCACACTTAGATGGATGGAATACCTAGAACAAATGGCCTCCTCCAAGATCAATGTGATCCACTCATCCACTCTCACCAAACAAACTATTCCCTCGATCCTAAAACTTCATCCGAATTAAGTGAGGCTTTCTTGGCCTCACAACTCAACACCTTAAGCATCACATAACCCGGTGAAACCCACGCCCTCTTTAGGCAAAGTAAGTATAGGCGCTGAAGTCAACAAAGCCTTGAGCTTTTGAAACCTTGCCTCATAAGCCTCAGATCACTAAAAGGAAAACTTTTTCTAGGTTAACTTAGTCAAAGAAGTTGCAATAGAAGAGACACCCTTAATAAAATACTGATAATAACCTGTCAAGTCAACAAAACTTTAAATATCGATGGGCGAAGTAAGTCTAGCCCAATCACAAGAAACTTGGATGGATTAACCATAATGCCCTCCTTAGTCACCATAAGACCCAATAAAGAAATGAACTCCAACAAAAATACACACTTGAAGAACTTAGCATACAACTTCTCATCCCTCAATATCTGAAGCACAATCTACAACTGCTTCTCATAATCAGCCTCACTCTTGGAATAAACCAAGATATCATCTTTAAATAGAATTACAAAGGAGTCAGGTTACGGTCAAAACACCTAGTTCATAACTCCAAGAATACAAGAGTGGTATTGGTCAACCCAAAAGACATGACCAAGAATTCATAATCACCATATCGAGTCTGAAAAGCCATTTTTAGAATATTCGAGGCTCTAATCATAAACTGGTGATAACCGAACCTCAAATCAATCATCGAAAATACCATAACACCCTAAATCTCTATTAAATCATCAATGCAAGAAAGAGGATACTTATCCTTAACTATCACCTTGTTCAACTGTAGATAATTAATACACATCTATAAGGACCTATTCTTCTACTTCCTAAACCAGATAGGTGTAACCCAAGGCAATACACTAGATCAAATAAATCCCTTATCCTACAACTCATGCAATTGATCCTTTAATTCTTTCTACTCGGCTGGGGCCATCCTATAAGGAGTAATAGAAATAGTCTTAGTGCCCGACTCAACATCAATAGCAAAATCAATATCATGATCTGGTGGCATACTAGGCAAATCTATAAGAAACACATCTATTAACTCAAGAACAACACGAATAAAATACAAAGAAGGAGGTAAACAAATGCTAGTATCATAAATATGAGCCAAATAAGCTAAACATCCCTTCTCAATAAATCTATGAGCCTGAATATAAGAGATAACACTCTTAGGACTCAAATAAAGTGCACCCTTCCAAGCTATCCTCGTCATACAAGGAGAATCTAAAGTAACGGTCTTGGTAAAATAATCTAGGAAAACACGACAAGGATCCAACCAATCTATACCTAAAAAATATCAAAATCCACCATATCTAACATAAGAAGATCTACCAACGTCTCACTCCCAACAAAAGTCAAAACACAAGATTGGTACACCCAATTCACCACTAAAGAATCACCAACTTGGGTAGATACACAAATATGCATGGAAAAATACTCACTAATAGAATCAAAACCGAAAGCAAAATATATATACACATAGGAAAAGTCGATCGGGGATCAATTAACACAAATGCAGATCTGAAATAAATAGGGACGATACCTATGATCACATCATCTGAAGCCTCTGCCTCGAGTCTAGCTTGTATAGCATAGAACTATCCAGACCACTAACTAGCTGAATAGCCCTAGGACCTCTACCATAGAATTCACTACCATTGCCTCTCGCACCTCTTGTAAAACCCCTACCCCTCACAACTCAAATAGGAATAGCTATAAACACACGATGGGGATAGTCCTTGTCCAGATAGCCAAACTTAACACAAACAAAGTAACCTCTAAACTAGTCTTAGCGGCACAATCTCTTGGTACCTCCTTGAGATTCTCGAGAAGTAGATCCATGCATACTCGGCTGACCTTCTATACTCTGAAATAATGGCCCGAACACTACCATCTGTGTTGTTGCTTGTTGAATATAAGGAGGCATAACAATTACAATTAGCTAAGAACCTACCTGGAGAGGTAACATATATGAAGGCTGAACTCCTAATTTCAGAACTACATACTCATAAACTGGTGTTGAAGGAGGCATAGTACTCGAGTTCAGAGGAGTACTCAAAATAGAAGTAGGTGCAACTGCAGGATCTATACTCATGATAGAGAAACACCATAACCAGACTTTCACAGGAGGACGTACAATACTTAAAGCTAGGGAAGTACCAAACAAACTCAAAAGAGCATCCTCAAAATAGGTCAACAGATGAACCATAAGTCCCTCCAAGACCGAGGTAAAAGAACACTGAGGAACTAGAGTGGAACCCATTCTTCCAACCTGCTCAACATGAGGCTCAGGGGAGAATCCCTAGAACTCTTCCTAGATGGGAATGAACCACGAGTACGTCTCCTCCTTTGAGTTCGTCCATGAGTTGAGGCTCTTCCTGTTGATTGAACTATCTCAATAGAAGTAGGATCTATATCTCTACGCTCGCAGGACCTAGTCAACCCCATCTGTACAGAAAGAGTGAAACACAACTCAAAACAATGGTCTGAAAGAACTTTGCATAGTAAGGATTAAAATGAGGGAAGTTTCTTAAAGACATCCTATAGACATCCTTAAAATACAAGGGTCATTATGGCACTTTTCGTGGAAAACCTTGACAAGTAAGCTTATCACCCATACTGATACACAAAAGAGAGGAGACAGAAATAACCTTTACGGTAAGGCTTGTAGAATAAAGTCAAGCCATATAGTGATGATAAACATGAAAAGAATAAAATCAAGACATACAACCATGAATCCCAAAACTTGGTGTCAACAATATATGAACATATCTTGTACAACTTGAATCCAAATAAAATACATAAGATATCTAAATACAAGACAAACTCTATATTAATAATAAATGTAAAGACATAGTTTATAAGAAAGGTAGCAGAATACATTCGGACGTGTAAACATCTAGCACTACTATGAAAGAACCAAATGACGCCCGAATCAACTAAGATGGAGCGCACTCAAACTAGGACCTACACTAAAAGAGCACAGTAGGCGTGAGTACGATCCACTTAAACTTAGTAGGTATCATAAGCCTACAAATAAAAGTAGAAACTAAAGAATACAAAATACCTACTACGGTCACATCACTAATAATAAAAAAATACCCCACAATGGTAGCCCACACCGCTTGCACTAAAAGTTCTACAATATTCACACATAATACAACAGACTAGATAGTGATATAAATATACACAATATGACATCTAAGTAGAACAAAAGAGGAACATATATACTTAAGATCATCATGTACAAACAAAGAAAGATAGAACAATTGACATTAACAAGTCAAGATATAGAACAAATAGATAGATGACAAGTCAAAATGGCCATACAAGCACAACATAAACATAGTAAAGCAAGCATAATGTAGATGATGCTGATGATGCACGAGACCATCACATAATCTTCGTATACAACTAAAGAGCTAAAGTTTCTTGATGTAGGACCCATGGAGGGTTTGTCAACCTGTATACCACCACCTATACACCTACAGAGCTAAAGATTCCTAATATAGGACCCATGGGGGTTCGTTAACCTGTATACAACCAATATCCATGTCTCTCCTTAACATAGCCTTCCAACAAGTCTATAAAATCTTATGTTTCTAATATTTCCAAAGAATATACATAACATGAGACACTAATCAAGTAAGACCAACAACAAGAACAAGTATATATGAAACATACAACAAATAAGTAAAATTATGTGGATGATGCCATGAGATGTAAAGTTCACAATCACTTGCAATGAGTATTTCCACAAGCAACCACTTTATGTATTCGCGCAACCAACTATAATGATATATTTTCACAATAATGTGGGCCAATATCTACTCATTGTTTCCAACCATCCATAAATTTCCACATGTTTCATATGCTAACAAGTATGAATATATCACAATACACCAATGTTACCATGTTAGGCATTACAATATCATAATATAATTATTCACATGTATTCAAGGCTATCAATATCACATAGGACCCCACACAATCACACATAGCACATAATATCTCAATTTCAAAAATTATATCACATATTGACCCCCTCACATGAACAACACATAAACATTAATTTTTCAAGATTAGTTCCTACCCATAACATGTATTTTGTACCATCATTTACTATCCAACCCAGTATGAAAGAGTTAAGCCATGGCCTACCTCAAAGGCTTAAACAACTTCACAATACTTCAACCATAAAGCCCTATTTCTCATGAACGATCCTAAAATAAACTAAAATAAAGAAATATAGAATCGATGCATCAAAACAAAGCTAATGATACTCATATTGACTACTTTTGGTTTGAGATCAAACTAGACCACCAAAATGGGTTTTTGAAAAAAAAGGGCAAAATCATAATGTTACTACAAAAATATGTTGCCCATATTTTTAACAATCTATAGTTGAAAACTCATGTCAAATTTAGTAAAAAATGAGGTTCAAATCAAAGAAAAATCTTTTTTGAACTTTACCAGGTAAAATCTTTGAAATTCATGTTAGAATCAAGAATCAAAGTTGTTTGGAGGTTAAATTGACAAAAAGCTAGTACTTATAAGGTTAAAACATTCTTCAAGTGAAAAAAGTGAAATTAGAGTTTACAATCAAACCCTAAGATTATTGGGTTTTGAGAAATTAATCAAGGAATGCATTAGAGTAGAAAAGGATGAAATATCACTTAAAATCTGTAATAGAATCAAGAAATAGATGTTAAAATAGCTTCTCAAGCTCCCAAAAGCTTCACTTTTAAGCTCTCACACTATTTTAGGGTTTAACTCTCAAGAGAAAAAGTGGAAGCTATTTTATAGTGCAGCTTTTCTGCACCAGATTTTTCTAAGTTCAAATAGACTTCGACGGGGTTACCAAAATTCTTTTGGAGTCCAATATACGCAAAGAAACTATTCATCCCCACTAAATTCAATACTTTGAACTCAATGGCGATATAGAAGTTTCAAAAAGACATTGTTTTTGCAAAGTTGACCCCCGAAATTTAAAATTGCAATTTTTCAAATCGAGGATCGAAATGAGATTTAAAAGATATAAAATTACACTAAATATTTTACCATCGTAAAATTAATGTTTCGGATCTTCTATCATAGTCTGTTATGCCATCTGTCACACAGATCAAAAGATATTCATATAAGTTCAAAATAAGGCTCCTAAAGCCACCAAAAATGATAATATCGCACAAAAGGCACCAAAATGCATTGGAAACCATGCCAATCACCTCCACACTCCAAAAATACCACAATGCAATTATGGAGAGGGGTAAAATAGTCAAATTTTACAAACTAAAAAATTTCACATATTTCATCAAATTTTCAGGTTCTTACAAAAACTAACAATTAATTTTTATTTCCTAATAAGCCAGGATTTGATAAATGAGATAACACATACAAAATTAGGATTTCCTCTACACTTATTCCAAACTCAGTCTTACTAGTTGTAGGACTACAAGCATAAGTTAGACCATAAGAAATGGAAAAATTTATACGAAATAGTCTTCAAACTTTAGGACCTTTCAAGATTATCGTCTTTGACACTGATCATGCACAAGGAAACCATTACAAGAAAAATTGACATCACAATTTTCATCTATTAATTGACCAATCAAAATAAGACTAGTGGAGAGCTTTGGTGATACAAAAACATTCTTAAAAGCTTGAATAATATCCCCAACCATGGTAATGGGTAAATTACTACCATTGGCAACTTGAATTTGTGAGAGATCGTGCGAATTAAGAATATTTTTGTAGATCACTAGCTAAGTTGGTCATATGATTAGGAGCACCAGAATCAACAAGCCAAAAATTAGATATAATATTGTTACCTTGTATCCCTAAAGCTGAAAAAGTTGACACAATCATTTGCTGTGCCATTTTAGGAGTCAGAATTTGTTTAGCTGGAGGAGTAGAAAAATTGTTTTTACTTCTTTTTGAAGATGAGTTATCAAAACTGGAACAATTTATCTCAGCTTTAAAGGCATTGATCATACGATTTTGATAAAGTGTGGGATTATTATTGATTATATGTTTATTTTGTTTATATTAATTACAAGACTTTATAGAATAATATCTTGCAAAATTATCATATTATTTTCAACTATAGCATTGAATTTTTCTCATATCCCTACTTTTTCCTTTTGCTTGAGCATCAAATGTATCAGTTTGAAGGTTTTATTACTCAAAAGCATTTTGTGCGAAAAGACGTTGCTCTTCATGAAGCAATTCCTTAAAATAGATATCCAAGGAAGGAGACAAGTTGTGATTCATCAAGTTAGAGTAAATACTCTCAAATTCAGATTGAAATTTCATCAAAATTCGGTCTCTTTAACTTTTCTCATGAAACAATAGAGGCAGATTCAACAGGTAGTTTAGCATAAACTGTATTAATAAATTCAACTCATATGTTCTAAAATCCTAGAAAATAATCAGGAACGGAGAGACCTCCTTTAGAGTAATTTGAAATTTTATGCTCTAGTTGAAAGTGCCTTGTGCTATGGTCTTTGTTGTAAACCTTTTATAAGTGATCCCACATGGCCTTAGATGTCTTGTATGTCCTAAGATTAAGAATAATAAGAGGGTCAATTGACCCTAGAATCTATGTCATCACCCACGCATTATGAACCTTCCATTCACCAAGCTTTGTAGGATTGGTAGGAGCAATATCATTTCCATCTATATGTCCCAATAATTCTTTCCCAGTGATAAATAGATAAAATGAAAATTTCTAAGAAGAGTATTTTTTCCCAGTGAAATGAAAGGACTCAAATCCCAAGATACTTATGGATGACTATTGGTTAACATTAAGTAGTAGGCATAACCAAGACTAAGATTCCATGATGCTTAAGATTGACTAATTGTATGAAGACCAAACATTTTCCAAAAAAATTCTGACAGATTCAAGGCTCAAAAAAATCAAAGTACAGAAAAGATGGCTCTAATACCATGTTAAATTTTTGTTGAATGCTCTCTCAAGTTGAGAGTTCTATCTTTAAATAGAAAGAATTCTCCTTGTACATCTCTAAAGATCTACTATATACCCTACTATCTGCCATTCCTAGTTGTTAAATATCTAAGAATATCTTCAATATCTAAGTATTAAAATCTATTTACATAAATATTTATAGAGATTACATAAATATAACTGAAATCTGTCCAAATATTCCTAATTAAATATTGTCCAGATAGCTGGATAGATATGACATATCTATTATCCTAAAAATCCAACCATTATACACAAAATAAAGAATAATAGAAAAAACACCAAAAGAAACCATGAGAAATAACAATTAGACACCAAAGAACATAGGACTATGATAGATTATTGATATTTATAAATGAGACAATTCACCTTTTAAAATGTTTTTCTAATAAGACGGAGAAATGTTTAAAAGAATGTAGATTCTGAACTTATTCACATCAATGGGAAATTTATGTGTAGTTGCTTGAAGTTATCAAGGAACTTCTTAAAGTGTGCATCATTCCTATGCTTTTGCAATCTTATTGAAAGGTGTTTAGGGACTCTTAATCATAAGTGTAAGATACTTAATGACCTCTATTTCAATTTTGTCTTTCCCGCTCTAGCTTAGGTGCTAGTCTTTGGTGTTGGTTACTGTGTTGGAGTTGTTGTGAGAATAGGTCTTTTTGGAAAGGTAGGTGGAGTCTTACGTTATTTCTAAGAAAGAATCTATCTCTTCCCAGGCTCTACATTTAGCAACCATGCACTTTTCTTTGTATTTTCTTTTTAGGAGGAGCTATATCCAAATACCTTCCACTTCACAGTATAATTGTCATCACATATTTCAAATTGTGTTGTGCGGTGGATAACGGTCCCATCTATCAGATAATACATGAATAAATTTCTATATCTCATTCACATGTTATGAATGTTGGCCGATGCACTTATCTATCTTATCCTCTAAGCAATTGACTATTTGCTGATCTTGAGGCCGTTAGTTATTTCGTTGATGCAGATTTTTATGGTTACCACCCTAAGAGAAGTTTGGGTGATTTCTGTAGTTCAGTCTATATGTCTTACCCTGATATCTACTATCATGATTTGGCTTCCTAACATAATAAATAGATTTGTGGTAGTGAATGATGTTTTGGGTATTATGAGTAATAGTATCCTCGTATTAATAATGGATCCTTTCTGTATATAGTTGGATTTATATATTTAGATTCTGTACAATCTCAAATGTTACAAAATAGTGTAGTTGCTGACACACACAGGTCGTACGAGCTACTTGTCAGTATGAATTATGTGTCGTATGGTGCAAGATTACGTCTAGTCCATCTTGTGCAAAGTGGGAGATGTTGGATACTAATTTGTGTCACAGGTCATCCATCAAGTTCTTTAATTTTGACTACCATGATATAACTCTCCTTGAAAATAAAACAAGAATCTTGTTTGAATATTCTATTATTGATATCACCAGCTATGTCTGCATTTTCATATCATATTAGGATTTGGTTTGATCCTTTAATGCATAAGTATTCACCAATGGTATCCTAAGATATCTAAATATCCACTTGACTGGTTCCTCATATAACTAGCAAGAGATGTTCTAATATATTTAGCTCTCTCCATGCATACTTTTAATTACCTGAAATAGCAATAACTTTTTTCCTGCTTGTTCTTAATCGATTTGTGTAAAAAGAGTCTTGTTAATCACCAAAGGTGTTTTCTCTGCTGGGTTATTTTAAGTTTCATCCATGAAATTTCTTCCCACGTGTAAAATTACATTATTGATATTTTTACCTTCCAAAGGTAGGGGTAAGGTCTGCGTACACCCCACACTCTCTGGATCCTACTAGGTTTGTTGTATTCTTATGTTATGGTAATTAATTGCAAGTCAGAAGGTAATGGATAACCTAAGAAGTCCTACCCCTCAATCCTTTGCCTTCTAGACATCACAAGTTTCTAGGGATTGATCAGTTAGTAGTTTTCACACATGTTTTGGAAGATAAGAAAGAATGGAAGTTTTTTTGAAAAAATTCATACTATAGACTAATGTGTTGGCTATTTTTTCTTCTCTATTTTTTATGTGCACAAGTGATTAAGATATTTATTCCCCATTTAGTCCTGGTAGAAATTTTCTAGAGTAATTTTATTATTTGATTAAATTGAGGAGTTGAAGTAGGATACAACTCTATGATTTCTAGAAGTTGTTTGTTTAGCTTTCCCTGAGATCCAACTTATATCTGTCATGTGCCATAAACAATTACAGTTTTGTTAGTCCTGGAAAGAACAAATGAAAAAATTCCATGTTTAGACATTAATACTAGTAATAGTCATAAATCATTTACTATTCATACATGTGTCATCTATATATAATAGTTAATCTTTTGTGGTGCATTAGAAATCTAGCAGGTTCGATATCCACAAGCCAAAATAAAATTTTGAGCTTTGATGGAACTTTATAGAAAGTACTTCAATACACATCCCAAAAATTTATAGAATCAACATGAGAAAGTATCAATATGGTCAAAATATGAAACTTCTCAACAAGTCTGCTTATACCAATTTACAACTTGGCAAATAAGGCAATAAGCAAAAAAACATTATAACTCACCAAACTTTTGCTCATATGTGGTGAACTTTAAGTAAAAAAATAGGATACCACTACATGGTAATCCTTAAATACTACGTTTGCCAAACACTCTATGTCTGACAGCAAGCTCAGTGTAATGGTAGAGAATTCCATTAGTGAAGAATATGCTATCTCCATTCAGAAATGCAGACCAAGATACATAAAAAACATTCCTGCAACAAACCATCCTACTACTTGTGAAGGTGTAGAATCCCATGGGCTTGATTACATATTATTCATCGGGACAGATACGAGCTGCAAACTCATCATTAACTTGTAAGACCCAGCAAAATTCTAAGCTTGATTCAGTCCTGTAAAAGCTAATAAGGGGTCCCAGACTTAGAAAAATTCATCCAAGTGTTCCTACTTAGAGTCATTTTAGATTTCGTAAGTTGGAGATCATTTTTCACGACTCTTATGACCTTTAAATATCAACTTTTAGGTTAATTCATGATTAGGAATGTTAGTAGGTGTTCTCGGAAAAGTTTTGTATTTTTCAAACTTTGTTTGAGGCACGTTTTAAAGTCCAAACCAATGTATCAACGCGATCTCGATGCGCCACATCGCCCATCGCATCGATGAATATTTTTTCTCCACCTCCCAGTGCAAATTCCAGTGAACCGATGTGGACTCAATGCGACATGTTGGCTATCGTGTCGATGCCAACGACGCGTCGGTCTATGCATTGTTAAATCAGTTTTCAGTCATTAAAAATCCCCATCCTCAGGTGTAATTGGGTCTTTTCCCACCTTATGTCCGCCCTCAAAACACGAGATTAAGCCTTTCAGAGGACAAATCCATTCATCTTTCTCAAAATTTCTCAAGAAGCAAACCCCAGGAACTCTAATTCAAGATTCAGCCTTCTAGAACACTCCATCATTCTTCGCAAATTTAAATACAATGGTATGAGAAATGTTCATCCAAGGGTTTTCTTCCACCCTTGGAGTTTGAAAACCCTTTTTGAAATACAAGTTAATGGATTTAATGAATTTCATGATTTAATTTGAATGTGTTCATGACTATCATGTTAATGGAGTTCTTAGTCCATGATTAGTTGCAAGATTCATGTCATATTATTTATTATGTATGTAGTATTATGTGAATTCATGTTAAAACCATCTAGTTGTGAATTTGATATTTGAAATTGTGATGCTCTCATGTTGTTTAGCATTATGTGCCTATACTATGCCCTTCAAGTGTTTGATGAATTGTACATGTGAGGTGACTAGTGAATTTATATCATGTTAGCATGCATACCCCTTCATGTCATTTAAGTGTTTGTTAAAATGCCCGAATGAATGAATGGTGACCAAGTAATTAGTTATCATGTTACAAGATTTTACTATGTCTTGTAATTTTTTGCTATCGAGTCCTGGGTGAATCTAATACCCAACAATTTAGTTGTATACCTAGAGCCAGTGTCAGTTACAGAATAGTATTATTCATATCACGATCAGTGGTTCAGTAATCAGTTCAAAACTCAGTTAGTAATTAGTTTAGAACCCAGTGAACTCAGTTTAGTTCAGTCAGTTAATAGAGTTAGTGATGATTTAGTCAGTGTATATTTAGTTGGGAGTAGGATTCAGCATCGAGTGAACTCAAGGATGGGGACTCACCTGTAAACAGAGAGTGTGATCCTTAGAAGCAGTCCTAGAGTTCCAGAACTACGCAACCAGCGTAGGTTGAGACATCAACCTACCAGTTGAGGGTTGATGAGGTGTTTTAACCTGCTAATTGAGGGTACCACCGTTCTCATTCAGAGCACCTTCCATACGAGGGTGACTCAGCTTATCTTTACCCATGGCATAGTAATGACCCCCTTCTAGACGTGGTTACAGGTTGGATCCCAATCAATTCAGAGAGGGGCATGTCAGTTAGATGATTACCTCCCACAGTCACAGTTTCATTCGTCAAAATAAAACTCTGGTCAGTTCTATAGAAATCAAGACTGTCAGACACAACCACTTAGTTCAGTACAGAACTCAAAATAGTTCCACAGAATCAGGATTGTTAGATACACTCACTCAGTTAATAGTAATACAGTATTAGTAAACTTAGATATCAGTAAATCAATAATTCAAAACTCAGTATCAAGTGTTATCATGATCTCAGATACAATTTATATATTTATGCACGTACTCTCATTCAGTTATACTTATTTTATTCAGTTAGTATTATTCATGCATATGAAACCATGCATCTCAGCCTACCTCACTTGGCATACCAGTACATTCAAAGTACTGACGTATACCTTTATTTTGTGCTATGATGTCTTATATCTTAGGTTAAGACACATGGACTCCGGATCATACTAAGTAGTTTGATCCACCAGCAGCAAACTAGTGGTGAGTCCTCATTGTTCGAGGATAGATTTATTATTCCAGTATTTCAGTACTCAGTTTATTTCAGTAGTCAGAGTTAGTTGGGGACTTGTCCCATCAACTCCTTATTCAGATAGTAGAAGCTTTTTAGACTAGACTATTTATAGACAGATGTTTAGTTTTGGTATTAATGTACCGTACTCAGTATTTTTTTTATATTTGAACCTTATGAAAGATTTTTGCCTAATTTCTGCAAAATTACAGTATCATTATTCAGTTATTGCAGCAGGTACCAGTCATGGGTTAGCTTGTGGTCCCTCGAGATTATAAGCATCGTGTAGCATCCAGGATACAGACTCGAGGCATTACAAACTTGGTATCAGAGCCTAAGGTTCAACACATTCCTAGGAAGTCTGAAAGTAGCATCTCGTTGAGTTTTGTGCATTGATGTGTAGTGCGCCACACTTATGGACAGGAGATGATTAGATGTTTTAGAATAAGTTTCCCTTCTTTCATTAATCATATCGTGCGGGTGAGCACAAACTCAAGTTAAACTCTCTGTCTAATATAAGTTTCTCATCTATTTATAGAATATGAATCTAAAGAGGACTAAGGAGAGAGGAATAGGAGACAAGCCAGCACCTCAACCCGTCTATCCAGATCTCCTAGATGAATATGTCTCCCATTCTGAATTCAGAGAAGTTTTCACCACCCTAGCTCATTCTGTGGAAGCCCATAATGAATACCTAGCTACAGTTCCAGCCGACCCAGTGGCTAATACTGCTGCAACTAGGATTTAGGACTTCACCTGAATGAACCCTCCATCTTTTACTGGGCCTAAGTAAGATGAGTACCCTAAGGAATTTCTTGATCTGGTGCAGAAAGTTACAAATACTATGGGGGTGACTATTAATGAGAGTGCTGAGTTGATTGCATATCAGTTGCAGGATGTGACTCACTCATGGTTTAAATATTGGAAAGCAGAAAGGGGCGCAGATGCAGGGCCCACAGAGTGGGAAGGGTTTTCCACTGCTTTTCTGGATAGGTTCTTCCCACTGGAGTTGAGGGAAGCGAATGTTTTAGAATTTATTAATCTAAAGTAGGGAATCATGACACTGAAAGAGTATTATCTCAAGTTTACTCAATTAGATAGATACGATCCTCATGTGATGACATATAGCAGATCCAGGATAAGTAAGTTTGTGTCTGGGGTTTTTAACAGTGTGGTCAAGGAGTGTAGAACAACAATGCTGATTAAGGAGATGGACATATCCAAGATCATGGACCATGATCAGTAGATAGAGGAGGATAAGAATAGGGAGAAGGAAAGGGATAAGGAGAACAAGAGAGCGAGAAGAGATAATTTTAACTTCGCTCAGCCTAAGTTAGAGGGTGGGAATCATTCTCAATTCCACAAGAAATCCTTAGTTTCATCTCTATCATCATCCAATGCTCTAGTGCTAAAATTTAAAGATGGCATCAGAGATAGGGAACTAGGCCCTAAGCCTCAAGGTAGTGTCAACAACACTTGAACCAATCCCCTTTGCTAGAAATATAGCAGAAACCACCAGGGTATATGTAGGGCTAGCAGTGATGTGTTTTTCAGGTGTGGCAAGCCAGGTCACAGAGTCAAATATTATCCCTAGTCAGATTCCCAGGGTCAGCATAACCATCCCTCAGCTACATCCGATCACCCGAATCAGTAGGGTGCCACTTCCAGTGCTACTAGTAAGCAACACCCAAACAGACTCTATGCCCTTCAGTCCCGACAGGATCAGAAAAGGTTTCCTAATGTGGTTACTAGTACGTTAAAAGATTATCATTTACATGTTTATGCTTTTCTAGATCCAGGAGCTTATTTATGCTTTGTAACTCTATTTATAGCTGTCGACTTCGAAGTCAGTCCTGAATTCTAGTAGAGCCTTTCTCAGTCTCTACCCCAGTGGGTAAATCATTATAGCCTGACGGGTATACTGGAACTGTCCAATTTTGATGTCATTCTTGGCATGTATTGGCTTCATTCATGATATGCCTCAGTTGACTACAGAAATAGAATTTTCCTGTTTCAGTTTCCGAATAAGCCCATCCAAGAGTGGAGGGGTAGTACTTCAGCACTTAGGGGTCAGCTTGTTTCCTACCTTAGGGAAAGTAAAATGATATCTAAGAAATATGTCTACCATCTCGTTTGAGTCTCATACTCTAGTTTAGAAACCCCTAATCTTCAATCAGAGTTAGTAGCATGTGAATTCCCAGATGTATTTCCCAAAGATCTTTCTAAAGTTCCTCCCGAAAGGGAAGTTGACATCGGAATAGACCTTCTTCCAGATACTCATCCTATCTCTATTTTTCCATACAGAATGGCTTAAGTAGAACTCAAAAAAATTAAGAAAACAGTTGAAAGATCTCCTAGATAAGGGATTTATCAAACCTAATGTGTCCCCGTGGGGTGAACCAGTTTTATTTGTGTGTAAGAAAGACAGTTCTCTGAGAATATGTATATACTACCATCAACTAAATAAAGTCACGATCAAGAACAAGTATCCACTACCCAGAATCGATGACTTGTTTGATCAACTTCAGGGTGCAAGTTAATTTTGTAAGATAGACCTCAGATCAAGCTATCACCATCTCAGATTCAGAGAATGTGACATTTCAAAAATAGCTTTCAGAACTCGGTATGGTCACTTTGAATTCTTAGTCATGTCATTTGGTCTTTATAATTCCCTAGCAGCTTTCATGGACTTGATGAATCGTGTGTTTAAGCAGTACTTGGACATGTTCATCATAGTCTTCATAGATGACATCCTTGTCTACTCTCGTAGTGAGCATGATTATTTAGACTATCTCAGATTAGTATTATAGACTCTCAAAAACCATCAGTTATTCGCCAAATTCAGTAAGTGTGAAGTTTGGCTATGGTCAGTATCCTTTCTCAGCTATATAGTTTCTGTTGATGGCCTTAGAGCTAATCCCCAAAAGACTGAAATAGTGAGAAACTAGCCCAAACCTATCTTTCCATCAAATATCTAGAGTTTCTTGGGTTTGGCTGGCTATTACCGATGAGTTTTTGAGGGTTTTTTGTCTAGTGAATCCCCTATGTCCAGATTGACTCAATATAAGGTCAAATTTTAGTGGTCAGATTCTTGTGAGAAGAGTTTTCAAGAGTTGAAGACTCGACTCACTACAACCTCAGTTTTGACTCTACCAGATGGTTCAGATGGATTTATGGTATATTGTGATACTTCTAGGGTTGGTTTGGGATGTGTTTTGATGCAGACAGGTAAGGTCATAGCCTAAATCTCTAGACAACTCAAGCCCCGTGAAAAGAACTATCCAAATCATAATCTTGAGTTAGAAGTAGTAGTATTTACCTTAAAGATTTGGAGGCACTATTTGTATGGAGTACATGTTGATGTGTTCACTGACCATAAGAACCTGCATTATGTATTCTTTTAGAAAGACCTAAACCTCCATCAGAGAAGGTGGTTGGAGTTGTTGAAAGACTATGACATGAGTGTTCTGTATTATTTAGGCAAGGCCAATGTAGCGGCTGATGCTCTTTGTAGGATGACTATGGGTAGTTTTTCTCATATAAAAAATGGTAAGAAGAAGTTAGCTCAGGAAGTTCATCAGTTTTCCCGACTAGGTGTTCACTTAGTTGATTTAGCAGAAGGTAGTGTATGGGTGCAGAATAATTTAGAATCATCCCTGGTTTCCGAAGTGAAGGAAAAGAAGGATAGGGATCCCAACCTATTTAAGTTGAAAGAATCAGTCAGAGATCAGAAGATAGAGGTTTTCTCCCAAGAGGAGATGATATATTGCATTGTCAAGGTCAGCTATGTGTTTTAGGTATAGATGACCTGAGACAACGTATTCTTGTAGAAGCGCATAGTGCGTGTTACTATATTCATCCAGGGGCCACTAAGATGTACCATTATTTTTGGGAGATCTACTGGTGGAGTGGAATGAAGAGAGACATTATAGAGTTTATAGACAAGTGCTCTGGTGATTATATGTATTTGAAGATCTCTTTTATGAAAGAGGTGAAGAGGTTTGGCAAGAATGGGAAACTCAATCCCCGATACGTCGGTCCTTACCAAATTCTTAGACATTTCAGAAAGATATCTTACGAGCTTGAGTTTCCTTCAGATTTAGCTTCAGTCCATCCAGTGTTCCATGTCTCCTTGCTAAAGAAATTCATAGGTGACCCAGTAGTTGTAGTCCCTGTAGGGGGTATAGACGTTCAGGATAGCCTCTCTTATGAGGTGATTCCATTCAAAATCCTTGACTATCAAATTTGCAGACTGAGGAACAAAAAAATCTCTCTAGCCAATGTTCTTTGGTGGAAAAAGTCAGTTGAGGGATCTACTTAGGGAGCAGAGGTAGATATGCGAACCAAGTATCCTTACCTCTTTGCCGCAAACTCAGACTCAACCCAAGGTAACAGTTTTTCCTTGAACATACTCTGTTCCATGCTTAAATTTTCCTTTATAGACTTGGTACCAGCTACCATTGCATATTCAGTTGTGTCTTCATGCATCAACTATGCATGTTTAGCATGAGAAACTCCGCTTATTAACAATCCCAGTCCTGTATTCATGAATCATATTCAGTGATGTACACATGCATCGGATATGCATGTTCAGTATGAAATTTTAGTTTATCAGTAATTTTAGTCATGAAATTATGCTTCAATTGTACATGTCTCATATCTAAATTTAGTATATCAGTATTCTCAGCTTAGTCAGTCTCATTCGAGGATGAATATTACCAAGGGGGATATATTGTAAGCCCTTGAAAAATCCTAAGCTTGATTCAGTCCTGTAAAAGCTAGTAAGGGGTCCCAGACATAGAAAAATTCAGAGTGTTCCTACTTAGAGTCATTTTAGCCTTTATAAGTTGGTGATCCTTTTTCATGACCCATATGACATTTCAATATCGATTTTTAGGTTAATTCATGATCAAGAATGTGAGTAGGTGTTCTCGGACAAGTTTTGGATTTTTTGAACTTTGTTTGAGGCACGTTTTGAAGTCGAAACCAGTGGATCAATGCGATCTCAATGCGCCGGATCGCCCATCGCATCGATGAATATTTTTCCTACAGATGTCAGTGCAAATTCTAGTAAACCATTGTGGCCTTGATGTGGCGCATTGGCTATTGCATCGAAGCCAATGATGCGACACATCAGTCTGCGCGTCACTAAATCAATTTTTAGTCATTAAAAAGCTGCATCCTCAGGGGTAATTGGGTCTTTTCCCACCTTATGTAAGCCCCCAAAACATGAGATTAAGCCTCTTTAGAGGAAAAATCCATTCATCTTTCTCAAAATTTCTCAAGAAGCAAACCCTAGGACCTCTAATTCAAGATTCAGCCTTCAAGAACACTCCTTCATTCTTCGCAAATTTGAATACCAAGGTATGTGAAGAGTTCATCCAAGAGTTTTCTTCCAACCTTGGAGTTCGAGAAACCTTTTTGAAATACAAGTTAATGGATTTAATGAATTTCATGATTTGATTTGAATATGTTCATGACTATCATGTTAATGGAGTTCTTAATCCATGATTAGTTGCAAGATTTATGTCATATTATTTATTATGTATGTAGTATCATGGGAATTCATGTTAAAACTATTAAGTTGTGAATTTGATATTTGAAATTATGATGCTCTCATGTTGTTTAGCATTATGTGCCTATACCATGCCCTCCAAGTGTTTGATAAATTGTACATGTGAAGTGAATAGTGAATTTATATCATGTTAGCATGCATATCCCTTCATGTTATTCAAGTGTTTGTTAAAATGCCCCAATGAATGAATGGTAACCAAGTAATTAGTTATCATGTTTCAAGATTTTGATATGTTTTGTAATTTTATGATATTGAGTCCTGGGGGTATCTAATACCTGACAATTTAGTTGTATACCTAGATCCAATTTTAGTTACAGAATAGTATCAGTCATATCACGATCAGTGGTTCAGTAATCAGTTTAGAACTTAGTTAGTAATGATTTCCAAACCCAGTGAACTTAGTTTAGTTTAGTCAATTAAAAAAGTTATTGACGATTCAGTCAGCCTAGAACAGTTTAGAAATCAGTCTAGTATCTATTCAGTTGGGAGTAGGATTCAACACCGAGTGAACCGAAGGATGGGGACTCACCTATCAGCAGAGAGCGTGATCTTTAGAAGCAGTCCTTCCATTCCAGAACTACGTAGCCACGTAGGTTGACGCATCAACCTGCCAATTGAGGGTTAATGAGGTGTTTTTACTTTCCAGTTGAGGGTACCACTGTTCTCATTCAGAGCACCTGCTAGACTAGGGTGACTCAGCTTGTCTTTACCCGTGTCATGGCACTGAAACCCTTTTAGCTGGGGTTACAGGTTGGACCCCAATCAGTTTAGAGAGAGGCATATCGGTTAGATGATTACCTCCTACAGTCTTAATTTCAGTCTTCAGAGTAGAACTCAGGTCAGTTCTACAAAAATCAAGACTGTCAGACATAATCACTCAGTTCAGTACGAAACTCAGAATAGTTCCACAGAATTAGGACTGTTAGTTAGAGTCACCCAGTTAATAGTAATACAGCATCAGTAAATGTAGATATCAGTAAATCAGTAACTCAGAACTCAGTATTCAGTGTTATCATGATCTTAGATACAGTTTATGTATTCATGTACGTACTCCCATTCAATTATACTCTTGTTATTTAGTCATTATTGTTCATGCATATGAACCCATGTATCTCATCCTACCTCACTTAGCATACTAGTATATTTAAAGTACTGACACATACCTTTATTTTGCGCTATGATGTCTTATATCATAGGTTCAGACGTACGGGTTCCTGATCATATTTAGTAGTCTGATCCACCAGAAGAAGACTAATGGTGAGTCCTCATTGGTTGAGGATAGATTTATTATTCCAGTATTTTAGTACTCAGTTTATTTCCGTAGTCGGAGTTAGTTGGGGACTTGTCCCATCAACTCCTTATTCAAATAGTAGAGGCTTTTCAGACTAGAGTATTTATAGACAAATGTTTAGTTTTGGTATTGATGTAACATACTCAGTATTTATTTCTGATTTGAACCTTATGGCTGATTTTCACCTAATTTCTGCATAATTAAAGTATTATTATTCAGTTATTGCAGCAGGTACAAGTCATGGGTTAGCTTGTGAACCCTCGGGATTATTAGTACCATGTAGTGTCCGGGGTACAGACTCAGGACGTTGCACAACTGCAAATGAATCTAACCCCTTCTCTTGCATGCCCACTAATATCCCAGAGCAATGGACTTCAATTTGTTAATTCATGCTGCAATGAGCTAACAAGAAAAACCATATCCATCTAAATTATAGAAATTCTACAAATAAAGTCTACTAGTAGGACAGAGGCTAGACCACTCATCTCTTTTTGAATCTTGGAAAACAACATACTATTGATGAGGCGGTTCAAAGTCAAGAGCTTTAACATGCCTGAGTTTTTATGACCTCTCCACTTAATAGTGGTGAAAAGCATTCTCCGTCATGGCATAATTGAATGATGCTGATACAATTCTTTGGCCTTATTAAATAGAGCCTCCAAGTTAATCTTTCAAGAAAGATTAGGATTTAAGTCATTGCATACTAGCCCATTTCAGCAAAATGTCACATACACCCTCTTAAACAATTTGAAGATTATTATTGGACAGAACAATCTCCATTCTATAAGAGAAAAACTTAATACCACTTCTATAAGACTTTCCCATGATTTTATTAGTTGTGTTCAACCTTGTGTATTAGCTACCTTCCGTGCACATATCAAGTCTAAATCTATTTTCTAAGTTAACAAATGGAGTTGTACTTAGCATATCCTGTTGTACTTGATATTGTCATCAGTCTGGTGGTAGCCAAAACATAAGGGTGTACAGAGATAATAAAACTAAGGTCTAAGATTGTAGAAGAGTTATTGAGTTTTCCTCTTTTAGGAATTGGGTTTGTTCTATCCTGTGAAAATCTTTAGATTGTTATAGAGGCTGATGTCTATGACTCTATGTTAAAATAGGCTCATACGTACCTAAATCTTTCAGAATAAAGGGAAGTATATAACTCACATCTTTGTTACTTTATTCAATAACTATGCACGCCAAGGAAAATCATGACATTCAATGACTTGGATCCTAATCTTGCTTCAAATCTTATATTAGACAATCTATTTTATAAGGAATAAGAACCGTATCGGCAACGTGCAATTATTAGTAAAGTGGAAAATGCTTTTCTCTATTATTATGTGGAGAGGGCATATTAAATTATCCCTGTTAGAGCTCTTGAGTTTGCAATGCATTATTAGTAGTATATTATTTACCTTGATTTGAAAAAAGACTAGATAGCTAGACTATGTAATTTTGGAAGAATTTATTTGCAGACTATTCATAATTTGGGTGGACATGGGTTTTTCTTATTAGCTTATTATGACATGGATCAACAAAATGTAGTCCATTACTTTAGGTTATTTGTAGGCGTGCAAGAGACATGATAGAGTTATTTGCAGTTACTTATGAGTTTGTTGCTCATATAAATCCAGATGAGGAATATGCGACAGAGCACAAGGGTAGAATCACCTTCAGAGCCACTGTACCGAATCTTAACCAGCGCTGTTGTGAATTGACCTCCCACATGCGACTATGCACTTCCCAGGATATCATTACCTCCAATTAGATCTGACAATGCCATGGTCCATAAGCCTATTAACGCTAGTTTTTTGGTGACTTTTCTATTCAATATATACTCGCTTGATTGCAGGACGACCCATATATTTTATACCAACTTCTGACAATTTTCTAGAGAAAATTTTCCACTAATAAATTAACTATTTTTAACGATGTTTACTACTTTTATGACTAGTTTTTCAATTTATTCCATCTCAATTGAGGTCGTCTATACATCCATAGAGTAGTCATTATCATTTTTTGGAAAAATCTTCACCAAGTACCTCATTGGTTCTTGTGTGTTATATTTTGCAGGTCATGGGTCACCCATGTGAATCGATCAGATGAAACGTGACCCGTTTGACAACACTCAACTTACATATCAATTTAGTGCAAAGCGGTCGTCGTTAATATATTTACCCAACTTTGGATCCAGGGTCGAATCCACGAGGAACAATGTGAGTGGCGATTAAACTAATTTGAAACTATAGCTATAAGTTAAATTCAAATAAATGATATGAAAAGATAAAATGGAGTTTTTTTAATGATTGAACAAAAGTTATTAGCACTTCAATTCGCCTTAGAACTCAAAGCTTAAACTGCAATAGTTTAAATCAATGATATAGAGAAACTAGAGTTGTGATCACTATAATTAGTAATCCTCCATTGAATAATAGTTGTAGTAATGGATTGTCAAGACTTGTAGGAAACTCCAAATTATCAGTTTCAATAGTCCATCAAAGTGTTTCTCAACCTAACTAAATGTTGAACTCCCTAATTCTCTCGAACTTAGGAAAACATTCTATTCATACTGATTTTATTTTGAGTTGATTAATCTTGTTACAACATTAATCATTAGATGGGAACTTCACCTTCCCAAATCTTCATTGATAATTCACTACCTTTAGATTATTTCTTAGTTCGATCAAATCAACATAAGGCTAGATCTATTTTTTGCAACCAACAAAAAATAATTAATACAAAAGAATTATCAAGATGTTCCCACAATCACTCAAACCCTAACCAACTATTAAGACAATATAGGAGTAATCATAGATCCCACAACCCTAGTTATGGATTTTAGTTCCATATGATAGAGAAAGCGATAACAATAACTGAATTCATAATTCAAAGTGATTAAACTTACAAAAGATGTAGTTAGAAATTGATTCTCTTCCCAAATTAAAGAAGAATATCCCATAACTAAATCAAAGAATTGAAAATTGAAATCCAAGTTTAGAGAACAAAGAGAAGTAAAGTAATCTTTGGAATAAGTTCAAGATGTTCCGCCCTCTCAATGAAACCTTAAAAGCTGCTAGTTATATCCGTAACTTAAGAAAAATTTGAAATTAAAAATTCAGATTTTTCTCCTTAGCTGATGACATGCTTGATGGCTTATCAGAGATCTGATAGCTTATCAGTCCATGTCGTCAGACTAGATTCCAAATTTTTGCCTTCTGTTTCTAAGTGACGGTATTCTTGACGGCTTATCAGACACCTGACGGCTTATCAAGGGATGTTGTCAGCTCTTCCTCCAAGTTTAATGATTTTTGTCTTAGGCTGACAACAACTCCTGATGGATTATCTGGGCTTTGATGACATATCAGACAATGTCGTCACTTCTTCACTTCAAATCTCATGTACTTCCTTAGGCTGATAGCATTCTCGATGGCTTATCAAAATTGTGACAACTTATCAGAGATGTCGTCACAATTCTGCTCCAACATCCTCACACTGTCTATAGCTGACGATGACTCTGATAACTTATCACAAATTTGATGACTTATCATACAAGTCGTCAACTACACTTTCATGGCCACTTGTTCCAAATTCACCTCTTTTGCTCTTATTGTCTTTGGTTTTCTTACATCTTGACTTTCCTGCATTATCAAAGAGAAAGCAATCAAAAACGACAAAAGTTGCTTAAGACTTTACAATTATTTCTAGTTTAAAGACTCAAATTTGTTATCATTAGCTGACACATCAACACCCTCAACTTAAATATAACTAAGAGGATACAAAGCACATTCGGCGGCAGTCAATCTTCCATTTTAGCTCAAAACATATTACCATCTCCAAGGTAAATCATCTCAAACTAAACTGTGTATATTACTGAAAAGCAACAATGCAACACAAAGGAATCAAGCTATGACACCAACTTAGCAACAACAACCATGCATATACCAATATCACACTACCCAAATAAGTTAGAAACTAGAAACATAACCAGTGTGCCCTTACAACAAAGAAGTCCCTCCTCACTCATATGTGAACCCAAGCATGTCAATACGGGGACGGTCAAGAGACACTCACTCTCAGAAAGAAGTTCCAGTCAATGTATGCCAAATACCATAAGCTTGCCCTTATTTTCATTACTGAAGCTTTTAGACAGTTAAGTTAGGATCACTATAGGACTTTTCTTTAGCTTGTAATGTAGGCTTGGGGCTGGTATGATACACAAGGATATTTAAAGTAACTAAGCCTACTTGGAACTACACTATTTTTGGGGTCTCACTTCTCAACCTTTACCTTATTTCTCCCTTTCTTGATTAAAGCAAATTCAAGATGGGTGTAGTTTTTATTCATTCATTTTCTCTTTCTCACAACTTTTCTTTTTTTATATTCTTTTTCTACCACACCCAACCTTGCATATTTTTTCTAATACCCTTATTCATACTCACTTTACATCATGCACCCCTATGATAGCCACCCTCAACTTAGGCTATTTGCCTAAGTCAAAGTGCATAATATCCAAGGAGGACCAGGGCCAAAACAAGTTCATTGTGATACAACTGGGAAGGTGATAGGTATAATAAAAAGAATAGGCATTCAGGCTCAAAATCAGGATCAAGGGATATTATTCACACATGGAAGGTCATTTAGGCAAAAAGTGGACTAATATCAACAACGGCATATGATTATTTCCTAACTGCTATCCTACAGCCAAGGCAAGACCAACTGGGCAAGTTATGAATTTAACTCACAACGGGAACTAGGTAGTATCTCAGACACACATGGCACAAAGGTACATCACAAGCTACTACCCATTCAGTTTGTGCAATTGTTTAACAATGGTTATCATGTCACTATTACTAATGCCATAATAAGATGCATAATGATCACACATAAATGCATATCACACAGTTATAAAACAAACCATTGGAGAGGTGTTCAAAAATAAAATAAAAACATGTTAACTCCCTAAGGTACTTTTATTTCTCTTAGTAAACTACAACATTTTACAAAAAATCACAATATGCCTAAACATGCTAGATCTACTAGGAATATGACTCCGGGGAAAAGAGGAACGACAACAAAAACCCCAAGAGGACATCAACACCCACAAGTAGCCCCACCCCCAACTTAAAATCATGCAATGTCCCCAATTCATCAAATCAAAACAAGAGAGTTAGAAATATATACCTGTAGCACTATGGGTGAGAAGATTTGATGTTAATCACATAATATGAATACAAACAACAAAATACCTTGGGGTGCCTCCCAAGCAACGCCTGATTTAATGTCGCGGCACGACTAGGTTATCTTGACTACTCAAAATTCATCAAGATACCTTAAAAGTTCTTCATCCTTTTCCCTCCACTTAGATGATTTGAATCATCGGCCTATCTTTCAATCTTTACATCTTTTAGGTGCGTTGGGAAAATGTGAGGGCATGATAAGGAAAGTTCTATCATGCCACTTTGAAGACTTGAACCACTTGCCCAATTTTGCATTGAACTTTCGTGTGGGATCATTTGGAAATGGTGAGAATCATTAAAAGCAACTAAATGGAAATCGATCTTTAAGCTTCTTGGCCTTCTAGATTGGGGTTGTATTATACCCTTTCGGCAAGACAAACTCCAAAATGTAGGAATTTTACTCCTTATTTCCAAAATTCATCATTTGCTTGGGTGATTCGACTTTCATCACATCCACCAAGCATAATGTTAAAAATTGATTCGAGTGAGGTTTTATTACTAATTTTGGAAATGCATCCTTCTCGACGTCTTCACCCCAAATTAGGCTAGAGTCTTTTTAAGACATTGGCTTGGTTTCTTCTTTTGCCTCTAGCACCATTTCCTCAATCTTGGTATCATCTCTCATGATTAGTTTGGTTGGTTGGGTAATCACCGAGGGTTGCTCATCATCAAGATCAATATCAATATATGGTTCTTTCTCCTCATCTTAATACTCTTCCATTATTTTAAATGATTCCACAGACAAGATATCATCTAAACATAATGTAGAAGAATGCTTTGAATGATTGACGTCTATATCAATCTCCTCATAAATGATTGGCTTCATGCCTTGACGTATATCACATATGATATCATACATTTCATTCTGGAGATCCAACATTAGTTGAAACATAACATCAATGCCACTCTTTTCGCTGCTTCGTTCTTGCTTTTCTTGACCATAAGACCTATCAAACTTATAAGAAAAACTAGAATTTTGGTTAGCGCAATAGGGGGAAGGGGATTTTGGGAAATCACTCCAATGTCCATCTTGACCACCATGTAAATAAAAACCATACTCCTAGTAGGATGGAGATGGTACAACATCTTTCTTCGAGGAGCATATCTACAATCTTACCAAAAGTGAGGTTCATCATAATATGGACATGAATCATCAAGATAAGATTTCCAACCACCAAGCTCATGTTTATTCCACGATGTCATAGTAATATGTAAACTAAAATAAAAATCTACCTAACACAAGAAATAAAAGAAAATTAAAAACAAATATTTACAAGTTTGAATTCAAGAAAGTAGGCTAAAATTCCAAACCAACTCAATACGCTAAATTGTTCACCGGCAACGGTGCCATTTTTAATAATGCTCAACTTACACGTCAATTTAGTGCAGCGTAGTCGTCGTCAATATATTTACCCAACTTTGGAGTCGGGGTCGAATCCACGAGGAATAATGTGAGTGGCGATTAAACTAATTTGAAACTATAGCTATAAGTTAAAATCAAACAAATTATACGAAAAGATAAAATAGGGTTTTTTTAATGATTGAAAAAAAGTTATTAAAACTTTAATTCTGCTTAGAACTCAAAGCTTAAACTTCAATATTTCAAATCAATGATATAGAGAAACTAAAGCTGTGATCACTATGATTAGTAATCCTCCATTGAATAATAGTTGTAGTACTGTATTTTCATGACTTGTGGGAAACACCAAATTATCAGTTTCGACTGTCCATCTAAGTATTTCTCAACCTACCTAGATGTTGAACTCCCTAATACTCTCAAACTTAGGAAAAAATTCTATTCATACTGATTTTATTTTGAGTTGATTAATCTTGTTACAACATTAATCATTAAATGGGAACTTAGCCTTCCCAAATCCTCATTGATAATTCACTACCTTTAGTTTATTTCTCAGTTTGATCAAATCAACATAAGGAGAGATCTATTGTTTGCAACCAACAAAAAATAATTAATACAAAAGAATTATCAAGATGTTCCCACAATCACTTGAACCCTAACCAACTATTAAGACAATACAGGAGTAATCATAGATTCCACAACCCTAGTTGTGAGTTTTAGTTCCACATGAAAGAGAAAGAGATAACAATAACTGAATACATAATTAAAAGTGATTAACTTACAAAAGATGTAGTCAGAAATTGATTATCTTGCCAAATTCAAGAAGAATATCCCACAACTAAATCAAAGAATTGAAAATTGAATTCCAAGGTTAGAGACGAAAGATAAGTAAAGTAGTCTTTAGAATAAGTTCAAGATGTTTCGCCCACTCAATGAAATCCTAAAAGCTGCTATTTATATCCGTAACTTAAGAAAAATTTAAAATTCAGATTTTTCTCCTTATCTGATGACATATCTGATGGCTTATTAGAGATCTGATAGCTTATCAGATCATGTCGTCAGATATGATTCCAAATTTTTGCCTTCTACTTCTGAGTGACGGCATTTTGACAGCTTATCAGACATCTGACGGCTTATCAGGGGATGTCGTTAGCTCCTCCTCCAAGTTTGATAATTTCTGCCTTAGGTTGACGGCAACTACTGATGGCTTATCAGGTCTTTGATGAAATATTAGATAATGTCGTCACTTCTTCACTTCAAATCTCATGCATTGCCTTAGGCTGACGGCATTCTCGATGGCTTATCAAAATTGTGATGACTTATCATAAATGTCGTCACACATCTGCTCCAACTTTCTCACACTGTCTATAGCTGACGATAACTCTGATAACTTATAAAAAATTTGATGACTTATCAGACAAGTTTTCAACTACACTTTCATAACAACTTGTCCTAAATTTACCTCTTTTGCTCTTATTGTCTTTGGTGTTCTTGCATCTTGACTTTCCTGCATTATCAAAGAGAAAGCAATCAAAAACAACAAAAGTTGCTTAAGACTTTAAAATTAGTTCTAGTTAAAATCCTCAAATGTGTTAGCATTAGCTCACACATCACCATTTCATTTCCTAAAAAGAAGATAATTGAAGATAAAATTTATTCAAAAATGTTTTCAGAAAAGTTATAGAGTAACTAGTGAACCGCTTTCAAAATATCTTTTATTAATCTTCTTCTTTAGAGAAAACACAAAAAATATAGTAACTGAAAAATGGAGGGAAAATATTAAAAAGATTTTCATCTTTCCATATTAACATAAAGAACAAAAATGCATTTACTTTAAGATCTATGTTCCATTTCTAAGAGAGACTATGTCAACTTGTGGCAATTCTTTTTTGGTAGCTAAATACACAACTTCCACTACGAGTTTCCTGAGTTTGAGAGACTTACTATATGTTTTCAAAATTATATTTTGAAATAAAGTATGTGTGAAAAACTCTTGAAGCATTGAATATGGACTCACTTGTTAGAAGAAAAAGATGACCAGATATAGACTAGGTATTTTGGATCCAACGTGAGTCAAACACATAACCTTATAATCTAGAATCAGGCGAGGTACCATTGCACCAAAGATCCGGCTATAGATATACAAATTTCATTCTATTTCTCTTTTTTTTACAAAGTGAAAAAAATAAAATGGATCCGTGATTCTTTTCTCGAACCAATGTTGGTTTTTCCCTTTTTGATCTTTCATTGACTATTTATGAAGAAGAAGAGAAAGGAAAAAAATAGATGTAAATTTTTTCTTCTGATTCTCCGTAATTCAATTTTAATTTTTTATGAGAGAGAATGGAGAGAGCAATATTTTTGTATGGAGAGAAACAGGATATTTGTGATTATCTAATGGGAAGAGGAAGGAGAACTATACTAGTATATAATTTTTTTGAAAATTGAGAAACAATAAGTTTAAAACCATGTAGTACTTGTACTACTCCATTTATTTATTGAAATAAGAAATGGTTCATTCTATTTTCCACTAAGTACTACTTCCATTCATTTATCAAAAGGAAATAAGTGCAGTATACTATTCTTTTATGGGGAATTAGAATTTTTTTTTTATATATATATATATATATATATATTTATATACATATATATACATATATATATATATATAAATATATATATATATGTACATATATATATACATACATATATAAATATATTTAACTGGATAGATTATTTTTCTGTGGAAATAAAATTATTTTCATTTTAGACCAATTTTTGTGTCAGATAATAGTTCAAATATGTGTAAATTGATCTTGATATTATTCTTGTCTCCTTAGTCCCTTAAGTTTCTTTCACATATTTGTCTTCTACACGATATTGTCACATACCTTGTTGCATTAAATAGTTATTTCTATTTTTGGATCCTGGCTCCCATTTAAGATATAGCTGAACAGGGACATGCTCAAATTTCCCCAAGTGAGAGTGTTTCTAAAAGATAACCAAAAGAAAATTGTAGAAAAGTGTATTACAAGTGGCCTAAATTCTAAATGAATAATAATTTGAGCCTGAATTCATAAGTAATGTGATATGACTTGGTTTTACTGCACATTCAATACTTAAAACAAGGAAAATATTCTAAATCAAAGGATGGATTATATGGATATGATGTTTTTATGTTAGTATTGTAGGAAAATTGGGTTCAGAATTGATCAATGGAAAAAGAATGAAAATTTGTACAAGTGCCATAACTATGAGGCCGGATATGACTCACTGCGTCATGATATGAGTCATAGCCATAATCATCGTGATAACAGTGATTTGGTCTTTGAGAGTTCAAGTTGGAATCGGGTGACCCTTTGGTTCAAATGATGATTTAATGGATGACTCATCGTGAGCACACTTGTAAAAATTCCTAAAGATGTAAAATTGATACCAGTGGCAATAACCGCTACCTACGACTAATTACTAGAGGCTACAAGTTGTTGAAATGACTCATCTTGAGAAGATGAGACCAAATATCTAAAGTTGATAAAAATACACCTAGTGGTATAAGGTTGCCCAACAAGTTGTTTGATGACAGATGAGTCGCTACCAGTACCCTTAAAATACCAGGCAATGGAATCCCAATGACACACAATGATTCAAAGGTAGACCCCACGAACCATGTCCAAACTCATTGCCATTATTGATCTTGTAAACTTATAATGTTTTTGACAGGATTCTTTAATGTCATTAAATAATCTAAATGAGTATTATGTTGTAGTTTAAATTCTATCACTATTTTTGTAACATGTAGTTGTTCTTACAAGTCGTAAACATCAATTTTTAGGGTTTTGATTCATAATTGTGATTTATGTTTGTGCATCTTATTCTTTGTATGCCATAATTATGCTTTTTCTAGAACTTTTTTTGTATTCTTATGATTGTGAGTAGTTAAACCGCAACTGGAGTGGTGGGAACCTTGATGGATTAACAAAGTAGTGTCCGTAGTACGAAGTAATTCTCAATGGGTGTTTGTGTGTGTATTCTTATTCTCATTGATTTAATTGCATTATGATGGTGTACAATGTTAGAACTCATCTTATCTTTACTGGATTAAAGAAGGGGTAACTGATAGGAAATGGGAATAAATAATAGAGACTTAGAGTTATAAACCATCCATTAATAGCTTGAGTTGGAAATTTAAGAAAGGTAACCCGGGATTTATGATAGCGTTATTAGCACAAACTCTGGAGATGATAAAACTTACTTGAGTATAGTCATCTGAACAAGTGCAAAAAGCCATTTAGGTGAACATAATCTATCAATTCTATATGTCAAGTACCAAAAGAGAGCACTAGTATAAAGAACCTATAGAGTTATTGTAATGATGCCTCAGGTCAATTTCTAAATTTCTCCTTATTTTTCCCATTAGAGGTTTCCTTTTTCTTCACCAAGTCATTTGTGACTTTCTAGGTTTGACAGTTCAGTTACCGTACAGTTCATCTGGATTTTAGAGCCAATTCTGTATTTTAAAGTCTTCATTGGTTCAAAATACCCACTGGGTGAAAACTTATGCCAAATGATATTGTATGCTAAATCTAACGATCCCAATAGCTCTGAAATATTGATTTTAGGATAGGTGGACCTATGTTATGGGTCCCGAGGCACCTGAGCTCATTTCATCCTATTAGTTGGAAGTTAACAACATGGCAAGTTAGGTGTGGGATCCACTTTTCATTGAAATAACTTAGGATGTGAACTTTGACTTTGCCATTGAGTGTGAAGCATCAAATTTGATAGGTTATCATAGTTTATTTACAAACACAGGATTCTGGATGAATCCTGAGGGATTGGTAGAGACTTAAAAATTTCTAAGTCTCAGCTGGTGTTGGTGCACCGATGATCATAGGCCAGTGATCGCGATAGAAATTTGGCAAATGCCAAGGATTATCATGAGCACGACATTCTAAGTCGCAAAAGTGTAACCCCTAGCAGAAAGTCAGGTACTGCGATCATGGTAATAATGTCGCATATGAGACTTCTGTCCCATTTGTCCAGGTAATGTGGTTACAATTGAAAGATTGCAAATTCAATACCCGTGTACCTGGGATAGGTATATATACCCTATTCAGCCCCTATTTTCCTATTTCTCATCCATTCTCAAGAGACTTAATCCCTAAGGATTTGACTAGATTGGGAATAGCAATTGTGGCTGATTTGTATACTTGGGTAAGGATTAATTAAATGATTTTCCTTCAAATTTGTGGTAAGATTCCTTTATTTCATGGTTGATTTCCTATTTCTTCTCTAAAATACCTAAACCTTGGTGAATTGGTTTTAACACCAATATATCTCATATTTCACCCATTTTTAGGGTAATTACTCCTTGAGAACATAGTGATATTTAGTTAGTTTCAAAATACAATTTTCATAAATGGGACCCGCATAGGATTTTTGCATAATTTTGGACCTGAAGCACAATGGGTAAGTATGGGTATCATAGTTCTCATTATAATGAGTAAATTATGATTTTGATAGCGTGGCACCTTGCAGAAGCTTCACAAAAGGGAAAGTCAATCATTTAGAAAATTCTTTGAGCTTTCTTCGGCGTCCTGGTAGGCTAGGTTTTCCCTCTACATAGATTCATCTATGTCATAGTATTTATTTAACATTTGTGATGGTATTTAGGTGTTGATGATTGAAATTGCAATACTTGGGTTAGTTGGAACTTTTAGGCTATCAAAAAATTATAATTTAGGTGTATTTAGCTTAGTTCCTTAGGTCCTTAGTAGAATTTCTATCTGTGGGCTAATTAATTGTCACAACCCGAGACTACCCATAGTCGTAACACGGTGCTTGGAACCCAAAGTGATCCCAAGCTAACCCATGAACTAGAATACTATTTGAGCAACTGATTTAAAATTCATATACAAGCTAAATTTGCTGAGCAGAAGCATAATCATAAGGAAATCGGAATAAGTATAATACCGATAAAGTTCACAACATGATAAAATTGAAGAAAGACTAGAATTACATATCATGACTATGAATGACTATCTATGAAGACTCTGTTATACTGACTATAAATAGTTGGGACATGCCTCAAAGTACCACTCATCAATACATATGGATAATAAAAATACAACACAAGAACCGCAATGAACTATAATCCCCAAAATAGGAGGATTTATCACTTGTTGGATGAAAGCAGGAAATTGTTTGATCCGTGTGTGGACTACATCTAGTACCAACATTATGAAGGAATGTATCCACATACGCATATATATGTTCAGTACTTTGGAATGTACCAAGTATATGGGGATATGCCCTAAATCATGAATATATGTAAACATGATTTAAAACATATGACATAAGTTATTTGCTGAAGCATACATTTAAAACCTATCTATACATGAAAATTATAAGTCATACTGATATTTATGAATCATGAGCTGGAAAAAAAAATTGTAAGCTGGGACGTGGTAGAAACATAAATACTATATGTAAATCTCATGTAAAGATAAACATTCTGTGAAACTGAACTAAGGATCATGCATGGATACTAAGCATAAAACCATGAACATGTAAGATGACTGCAAGACTAAGTAAAGCACGTACTAATGTGATTTGAATAACTAAAGAAGTGACATCTGGTTAATAATTAATAATTTGATTACTTGGTCAAGCACCTAAACCAGTATAGACAGAGTACTGACAAAAATTGTTGGATCTATCATGTAACCGGCATAAACCATGTGATATATCATGGAGTCCAATGTATAACCCATTTTGAGGAGGGTTGTTCAATCCTTGACATCATAGTAATACCTGAAATGAATTGGGATGATCACTAAATTGAGCCCATATTAGGTAAGGGGAAACACTCTCTGGCGAAGCCCTGATGTGCTGGCTTCTTGACAACACATTTAAGGCTTTAACTTGAAATAATTATAAGTTATTAAGTAACTTATATTGTTTTTGATCATATTTTATTTGATTGTGTAGAAAAAGTCAAGATGTTGGAAAACCAAAGAAAAAAGAACATAAAGTCCTTTTTGGAGAATAGAGATAACAAGTCATCAACTAACTTATAAGTTATCAGTTTAGCCGTCAACTAGAAGCAGTGTGTTGAAGATTTAAGTGACGACTTGGTTGAAAATTCATCAACTAAATGATAATCAATTAAGCATGTCTTCAAGCAAAACATAATCTATGTGCTGAAGGAATTAGCTGATGACATGGTTGACAAGCTGTCAACCAAGTGACAAGCCGTTAAGTTTGTCGTCAACCAAATACAGTTTCCAGTTGTTGAAGAATTAAGTTGATGACTTGGATGACAAGTCGTCAACTAAGTAATATGCTGTCAAAGTCATCGTCAAGAAAAAATAGAACCCGTGTGCTGAAGGAATTAGTTGACGACTTGGTTTACAAGCTGTCAACCAAGTGACAAGCCGTCAAAGTCGTCTTCACCCATATACATATTATAGCTGCTGGAGAATTTAATTAACAACTTGTGGGACAATTCGTCAACAAGTTGACAAGACATCAAAGTCATCGTCATCCACATGCAGAGTGTAGCTGCTGAAGACTCAAGTTGATGACTTGTTCGATAAGCTGATAGCCTTGTCATCAACTTTTGTTTGAAAATTTTGGGTTTTCAAATTTTGAATTTTGAAATCTATGGAAATTAATAGCATTTTTTAGGTTTTCATTGGCATCTTGAACTTTACTCAGAAAAACACTAGTTTACATTTATGGCTTGAAGTTTTGAACTCAGTTTTTAGTTTTTGATTTAGATTTTGGGAAATTCGGGTGAAACTTGAAGGAGAACAATATTTTTTTCATCCTTTGTGAGTATGATCATTTTGAATTATGGATTCATTTTCTTGTATTTCTTTTAATTTCAGGTGGAACTAAACCCCACAACTAGAGTTGTGGGAACTATTGTTGAATTAATAGTTGGGTTTGATTCAAATGGCTGTGGGATTCATTTTGATAATTTTATTGTGTTATTTGTTTTCTATTAGTTGTAAACAATAGAACTTGACCCTTTTTGGTTTGCTTAAAGTGAGAAATCAATTAGGGGTAGGAAATTGTCATCAAGGATTTGGAAAGATAAACTGTCCATCTAATGATTAATGTAGTAACAAGATTAATCAACTCGAGAAAAAATCAATAAAAATAGAAGGTTTTCCTAATTTTGAATGAATTAGGAAGCTTAACATATAAGTAGGTTGAAAAACACTTAGATTAATTATTGGTACTGATAATTTAGTGTTTCCTACACGTCATGAGAATTGAATACCATAACTATGATTCACTTAAGTTACAAATCATAATGATCACAACTCTAGTTCAACTACATCATTGATTTGAAATATTGCAAAATTAACTTTGAGTTCTAAAATCAAATTGAAACATTAATGATTGATTGCTTGATAAAACCTCTACTTAAATGAAACTATTACCTATTAGTTGATGAAATCACAAATCATCTTAATTAACACCATATTTCCTGTGGGATTCGACCCTAAACTAGTTGGGTTATATATTTGACGACGACCGCTTAAACTGCTATAAGATATTTGTAATTTGGGCGTATCAAATTTTATTGCCGTTGTTGGGGAATACGGTTGTCAATTAAGTATATGTGTGTTAATTGACTCTTGGTCAAGTTTCCTAGTTTTACTTTTATTTATTGTTTTTTTGACATTTGTAGGCTATCTATAATGCATGTCACAAACCCAAAGGTTAGGAGGGTCATTATCTCCTTTCAACTCAAAACCTCAAAGAATTGTGAGCATAGCTGAACAACAAGAGGCCACAAAACTAGCCACTTTAGCAAATAATAAAGTTAACAAACAAAATGCTGGATTACCACTGCATGTACCCAATGTAGATGATGAGTATTTAGGTGATGATAAGTTGGCTGATCCTGTGAATAGGCGACGTGCTGAAAATATTGTACCAATAAATCAGAATCAACAAGAAAGAGGTAGAATACACCAACAGCCTGCGGTGCAAGTTGATCTAGATGATGATAATGACGCTGATCCAACTGCTCAACTTGAAGGGACTATTTGGTGGATTACCTGGTGATGATGCGAATCTACATTTGGTGCATTTCATTAATATTTGTAATTCATTTGATAATCCCAGAGTGGGGTAGAATGCCATTCATCTAAGATTATTTCTACTATCTCTATCTAGAGAGGCAACTCTATTGCTGAATGAGCTAGCACATAATTCTATAACAAACTGGAGGTAACTAAAAAGATTTTTCCTAGAAAGTTCTTTTCTCCTTCTAAGCTGTTATAGGTGAGGGATTAGATCAACAACTTTAGGAAACTACCTAATGAGGCCCTTGATGAATCATGGATAAGGTTAAAAAGAAGATGACGTAGTGTCCAAACCACAAGCTAACAGATAAGCATCTGATAAAGATGTTCTATAGGGGTTTGAATTCAATGACAAAGCCAATTGTTGATAATGCTGCAGAAAGAGCTTTCATGGATCTCACTTTTACTGAGGCTGTAGAAATGTTAGAGAAAATGGCTAGGACAAGTAGAGCTTGGCATACTAGGTATTTTGAGGTAGAAAGCAATACTTATTTTGGTATGATTTTGGTGGAGTAACGCTAGAGAGAAGAAAAACAAGATCAACATATGGCTTACATAAAGACACATATGGATTTGCTCACAACAAATATAGAGAAGGTTAAAGATGTGGGGTCACGTAGTAGATTCTGAGGTGGAAGCTAATTATTTGAATAACCAAGGGAGTTTCTGAGCTGGTGGCCATGAAAATAAAGGTCGGACTTATCATCATAACGATGGTTATAGAGATCATGACCAAGGAAGCTAGAAGAACAATAATGATAGGAGTGGATTATATATACCTCCTAGGTGTCATGAAAATATTGCAAGTAATTTTAGGAAGATGTCAATGAAGGATATGATGGCCAAATTATTTAAAAGAGTGGAGTCAACAGATGTTTGAGTCAGGGAAATTAAAGGCAACTTGTCAACGTTGAGTCAGTTAGTTGACTAAAATTCCACATTTATTAAGAAGCTACAACAACATAGGAATCAATTACTATCAATATTTAATCAAAGAAAAAGTAGGACTCTACCAAGTGACATAGTCCAAAATTTGAGAAATGACATCTCATGTATGGCTATTACCACTAGGAGTGGTAAGATATAAACTGGTCCATGTTTGGGAGCACCTTCTTATCTTGATTATGTAGAGATGGAAGAGGAAGGACATGGTGAATATCTTATAGGGTCTGAGAAGCTAAAAATTTTAGAAAAGAAGAGTGTAGAATTGACCCAATCATCTAAGTCGAAATAGGCTAGTGATATGGAGCATAGAAAACAAAAGAAGGTGGAAGCTAACTCAATAAGAATTCCAAAGCCACCACCATAATTTCTACATAGATTGAATAAGAAAGTAGATGAGGGTAAGTTTAACAAATTTATGGCTATGCTGAAATAATTGTCAGTGAATGTGCCTATAGTTGAGGAATTAGAGAAAATGCCTGGATATGCTAAATTTATGAAGGAAATTATGACGAAGAAAACAACAGTCAGCTACAAGCTTGTGGACAACCTTCATCATTGTAGCTCCATTGCTACTAGACCATTAGTATAGAAGAAAGCTGATTCGGGAGCATTCACTTTCCCGTGTACAATTGGATTGTTTAGATTTACTAAAACGCTTTGTGATCTTGGAGAAAGAATAAAACTTATACCATTAGCAGTTTTCAAAAAATTGGGTTTAGGAACTCCTAAGCCAACTACTATATGACTACTGATTAAAGACCGATCGGTGAAAAAACTAGTGGAATTCTATATGATGTACTTGTGAAAGTGGATGATTTTATATTTCCTTCTAACGTCATAATTCTTGATTGGAAAGTGGACTTTGAAGTACAAATAATTTTGGGTGGGCCATTTTTATTAACTGGGAAAGTTCTAGTTGATCTGGAGCTGAATGAGATAAAATTTAGACTCACTGATGAAGAAGTTAGTTTTAATGTTTGTCAATATATGAAGAAACCAAAGGAAATAAGTGTAATCTTAGTTATTGATGTTACTGATGAATATGAACTAACTGTGCAAATTGAGGAAATTTTTGTTGTGGAAACCTTAGCTGCAGCCGTGATGAATTTTAACAGTGAAGGAAATGATGGGTACAATGAGATTTTATGTGCATTGAATGGGATGGGGTCATACTCATATGCCCCTAAGAAGATGGATTTAGACTTAAAAATTCATCATGGGTCTATTAATTACATGGAACATTGAGTGAATGAAAGGTTGAGGGAGATATCTGTACCCGATCTTGCTATATTCGAGGTGGCATTAAAGAGAGCTAGGGATAATATTACATCTTTTCAAAGCCATCAAACTTTAACATTTTTAGTCCCAGTTTAAGTGAAATCTAAAGAAGAAGATGAAGTATTGTACGATATCACTGGGAAACCAATTAACCCAAAAGGAAATAACAAGAGAAAAAGAAGTGAGAGTGATGAGAAGAAAAGAATTGAGAATAAAAAGAAGAATAAAGAGATAAAAGAGTTGACAAAAGCTATGAAAAAGTTGAAGGAAGCAACTGAATTAATAGAAGAGGCGTTGAGGGCTAGAACTGTGGAAGCCTCTACAAATGGACCACCCGGAGAATTGGATATTGTGGAGACTATCGGGGAGTACTTTACTCCACCAACCACTATTGGTAGTGCATCAGTGGAACCTGGTTCTATCATGGATATTCCTGCTGCGGCTGATGCAGCCGCATACTCAGAGTCACATAACACAAGTGCCTAGGAAGTTGCAGGTATGTCCTCACCCATGTTCTTTAATTTCATCAATAATGCATTGAGGACAATGTATGATTTTCATTGTGGGGGTAGAGTTATTTTCAACCTCAAGGATTTACTGCCTCTGTTCGATGCCCTTGTACACTATCTAGGGAACCGTCATGTGTTTGGAGTTTATGTTTTATTTTTAGTTTATGTGTTATGCATGCAAGAAAGGTAGATTTGACTAAGTAGCAACTGATGTGTTAAATGTTCTGAAAGTCAAAAAAATTATGGACCCACCAAAAATTTTTGTTTTGTGAGATTAATGCAAAGTGGCACATCGGAAAACCATTTTTGTCTATATATGTATACAAATATGGAAATCCCTACTTCATCTTAAGTATTGATTGAATCGTTGGTGATGACATTACAATTCTATGCCATGAGAGTGTGAGGTCTTTTAAATATTTTCTTATTGTGTGTGTACATCTAAAACTTGCCCAAGTGATTCTGTTAGGTTTCAAGTAGTCATCTGAGAAATAAACACAGGACAGTTTTGATAGGTAGTCCACTTAGTTAAAATAAATAATCCAAAAACGTGTTAGTAGATAACATTAGAGCCATTAGATCTGTCTTTGTTTCACAACCTGACCGCCTTTTAATAATTTCACAGTTAAGCCCTTATTTTAGCCCAGTCCTCCCTTTGGAAATTATACACATTAACTTAGGCAAATCTCCTAAGTTGAGGGTGGCTATGGTAAAGGAGATACTGATTGGATGGTATGAAAAATGTTGTAAAGGTTAGTATTAGCATTAATAAAAAAAATACAAAAAAAAAACAAAAAAGAATAATTAAAAAATAAATAGTTGAACCAAAAATAAAGTGGTGCTTGTTGGGAGTGCTAAGAGTGGAACCAACTCATAAAATTTGATTGTAGGAAGCAAGCAAATGAATAAACATGTGAACAACTAAGTGGTGTAAATAGAATAAGGAAGGCTAAGTTACTAATCCTAAATTGATCTTTCCAGCACTTAAGCTTTCAATACAAGCCAAGAAAGCCCTGTAATAATCTTAGTTTGACTACTATATGACCCAAACAGAATGGTAAAAGCAATCTTATTGCATAGTAGGTGCACATTTGAAGATTCTTTATGAGGGTGAGGAATTTGATGTCTAGTTCCTAAAAACAAAAGGTAATATTTGGACTAAGGAACTTATTTGTTCTATGTGAGGGCATGAGAATTGTACTTATGATTGCTGACCATTTTATTAAATACTGTGAGTTTGGGTAGTGCTTTGTCTGTTTGAACTTTAAGGATAAGCACGGAATGTTGTTGTCATTGGCAGGAAAATATCACATTCTTCTTAATGGGTTCAAATTAAAAAATAGAAGTTCTACTATATCCATTGATACTCTAATTATGCACATAGTACTATCTTATATATTTTCTTGAGGACAAACAAGTGTTTTAAGTTGAGGGGGTAGACGTGCTAGCTTCTTGACATCACATTTAAGGCTTTTAACTTGTAATAATTGTAAGTTCTTAATTAACTTATGTTGTTTTTTATCGTATTTTATTTGATTGTGCAGGAAAAGTCAAGATGTTGGAAAACCAAAGAAAAAAGAACAAAAATTCATTTTTGGTTAATAGAGATAACAAGTCATCAACTAACTTATAAGTTATCAGTTTAGCCGTCAACTGGAAGCATACTTCTTGGATACAATTTGTTATATATATATATCTAAGCCACTAATAAAATCACAAAAACATGAGGCTTGATTTTTGGATCCTTTATAGGTCAAGCTATGGGTCATCATAACAACTCATAATATCTAGATACAAGTCGTATGCTGGACTCATAACCACTGGGTTGAATTCTTGGATTACATACTGTGGTGATACAAAATCCTTCAATACGACTCATAGCCACTCATTATGAGTTGTAGTAAGTAGTCGTTGTCATTGGACTTAGGTAGAGGCATTCACTAGAGTGTCTATGACTCACTCGTGACAACTTATCACGAGTAGTCAAGAATCATTACCTTGAGTCATATCCATGGCAGATTATCAAGCCCTTCAGGCTAATCTTCCATTACTTTTTGCCATGACCTCCAATTAAGACGAGGCTTGAAGTATTAGAAAACTAACTTTGTGGCCTATATTTTAAGATATCTATATTTTTAAAAACTCGAGGTATTATATTAATACTTGCTTAACATATAAAAGGGGATTTAGATACCTTAGTTCAGTCCTGGGTAGAGTTACCTTTTAATTGATCTCAGGGATTAGAGATGGGTCCCTTTTAACCTGCCTTAGGCAAAGACTTAAACTAGTTTTTGTAGACCATTATATGCTCATTTTGTAAATTTGAATTGTGTAATAAGAGAATTGATGAGACTAGTTATGTGGCAGTCATGATGATTTGATATTAGGAGTTTATGCTAATTATGATAAAAATCGATAGCGATGATATTGATGATATGCGTATCTATTTGAGTCCGGCTATTGACTATGATATTGATGACATATATTGGTTCTAATTTGGCTATCTATATTGATATTAATAATATTTATACGGGTTTAAGTCTGGCAATTGATTATGGTATTTAGGATATGAATACTTGTATAAGTACGGTAAGGTAAGATATTAATAGTGTGATTGGTGTGTTCATAATGTTAGCGTGAAGGTTGGTAGACGGTGATTGAATGGTTATATATTATCCTTGATAGTACCCTATAGGCTTATAGGGGCCTGCATTAGGTTATTTACTTATCCGCACTTATTATCTTATAGGGGACAATCTTGTAATTATAATTGTATGTTCTTGTGTTATTGTTTTGACTTATTTATTTAATTATATGCAGTGATGTTTGAGTTTTGCTCAAATTTTCCCTTTTCTTAACTTAGTCATGTTATCTTGTATCTTATTGTATCTATATCATGGTTTAGCTAAGTTAGACTACCATACTTACTGAGTACCCATGATTTTTTACTCATACTACAGTTGTGTACCTTATTGGTGCCGATCTGAGTACTAGTTACCACTTTTGATTTGAGGATTATGCTGTGGTAGATTTAATAGATAAGGCAAGATCTTGGAGTTGGATTTACCTCATTTCCTCCTATTTATCCGTGTCTAGTCATTTGTTTTGAGATAAATTATATTGATTATTCAAGAGCTTATGGTGTGTTATAGTAGCTATTGTACTGACTCTACCAGGTCCTGGGATGATTTTCTATGCTATGGCTACCTTTCAGACTATTCTATTGCCTTGATTATTTATGAATTGTATTATCTATTTTGCCTTTTAGGGAGTATTTACCAGTAAGTTAGGACATTACAAATAACTCTTGGCTATGGTTCCTCTTTCCTATTAGTGGGATTTAGTAGGCTCCATCATGACTCTTAATTTGGGTTGTGACAAATTGGTATTAAAGCCTAGGTTTCACCAGTATTGTTGGTACAAGATCAAGTGTTTTGTAAAGTCCTGCGGATCAAAATGAAGATGTTCGTTTCTTATCTTTGGGAGGCTATAGGAAATTCTTAGTAGTTTTTTCTTTCTATTACTTATTTCTTGGTAAGTGTCTGAGTTGATTTCTAAGGAACTCTTTTTGTTTCACTCTTTCATAGATATCTAGGGAACGAGATATCGCTACATGAGATAAGGGTCTGATATCCAGCCTAAGGAACCTATCACTGGCCGTGTATAACCAAAGTTCATGGACAACCATGAGATGTGTCCCTAGCAAGGGGACATGATAGAGGGTCTTTACCATACCTTATTTCCACTTTTAAGCTAGATATTATTCATCCCCAGTAAGAGGTGGGCCAGGGATAGAGCCAGGCTCTATCAAGATTCATTTCTTTATTAGTGCTCAATGATGGTTTAGTTTAGCTTTTAGGGTTGGTTAGCGGTGCATTATTTGATCATGCACATTTTATAAATTATAGTGGTGCTAGGGTGGGGACACAACCTATAGTTACGACTTCTAAAGTTGATATCCCTTCTATGCTGGTAGTTACATAGCTGATAGTCTTTTAACCAATAGTTTCCCAACTTGCTATATCTGTTGAGGAGTATAAAAAGTTAGGTAGATTTTGGAGATTGGCTTTGCCTAGGTTTTCTAATGCTCTGGGCGAGGATTCATATGAATTTTTGATTGTATATGATGATAGGCTCTGTAATTTGGGACTAGTTAAGACTCATCATATGGATTAAACTACCATTCAGTTAGACTTGGAAGCTCAATATTGGTTGAGGGTTCATCTTGATTCTAGGCTAGTTGGATCCTCTCCTTTGACATGCCTTTAGTTCTCTCAGACCTTTTTGGAGATATACATGCCTCACAGTCTTGGGGATCATTTGAGGGATTAACTATCATAGTTGGAGAAAGTCTCCATAACTTTTATAAAGTATGAGGCTCATTTCCATGAGTTGGCTAGGCATGCTACACCTATTTTGACTATTGACTATGAGAGTGTTTAATGCTTTATTCGAGGATTGAGACTTTCTCTTTGAATGTATACTCAGTGTTTGGTTTCTGAAGGTAGGTCTTTTGCTGAGGTATTTTATCATGCTCAAGTGATAGGGGAGATGTATCACGAGGCCCAAGGGGCAGCATTAAGAGACCTCGGTATCAAGGTAGTCTCAGTGAGAGCCATAATACCTCCTAGTTTAGAGGTAGTAGTTCTCAGGGTAGATACCCTCTGAATAACCCATATAACCTTAAAATTAACCTAGTAGACCTGTTCAGGCAGCGCTTCAGATTACTGATGAAGGTTAGTCTTGTGATTGTGATTGCCCTAGTCAGGGTAATGGTCATTCATCGAAAGGCTCATATTTTGGTTATTCTAGTCGTGGTGGTTCTTTTGGTTCCATCAGATCTTTTGGTTCTGGTTCAGCTCATGTGACATGCTATGATTATAGAGATTTTGGCCATTACTCACGAGAGTTCCCTAGTCGTGGGGCAATTGTTATTGCAGCTTAGAGTGTTTCCTCTATTAGAGTAGGTCATACCTCAATTACAGGTTCTATGCATAGTTATAAGGGTGGTGCCCAAGGTTTTCGTAGAGGTTCTCGAGAAGGTAGGGTAGGTGATCAATCAGGATCCCAGCTAGGTGGTAGGCGTGGTCAGTTGTATATAGTACCTTTTAGGCCTGAGGTTGAGTCTTCAGATGCTATTATCATATGTATAATTCTGGTGCAATGTTAATCGTTCTTTTCTTTATTTGATTCAATTTATACTTACTATGTTGTGTCTACTTAATATGACCCACAATTAGAGTTATCATGGAATTCATTATCTATGTCATTACACAATCTACTTCCATGGGTAATTCTTTAGTAGTGGATTGGGTCTTCAAATCATGTGTTGTGGCTATTAGATATATTGATACTCATGTTGATCTCATTATATTTAATATGGTAGATTTTGATATGATTTTGTGCATTGACGGGTTATACCCCTATCATATGATCACAGACTATTTTACAAAGATCGTTACCTTAACCATGCTCGACATACCCTCCAATCGTATGGTGGGGAGTTATTAGCCATAAGCCAAAGGGGATTATTTCCTATATGTGTTTTAAGAGACTTTTTTGGAGGGTTTGTGAGTCTTATCTCATGTGTATTCATGATGATAGTATGGAGAGTCTGTTGCTTTACTCTGTTACTCTAGTTTATGAGTTTCTTGATGTTTTCCCTACCTATCTTCCTAGTATACCTCCTGCCCGTAAGATTGAGTTTTTTATTGATCTTTATCCTGGCACCCAACCTATTTCTATGGCACCTTACCATATGGCTCCTACCGAGCATAAGGACCTAAATTCTTAGCTTCAGGATCTTCTTGGTATGGGTTTTATTAGATAGGGTACGTCCCCTAAGGGATCTACTGTATTGTTTGTGAAGAAGAAAGATTGCTCCATGCATTTTTATATTTATTATATACATCTTAATAAGGGGAGAATGAAAAACCATTTCCCCATGCCCCGCAATGATGATTTATTTGAAAATCTTAAGGATGCAGCGGTGTTTTCTAAGATTGATTTGAGGTCTGGTTACGATAAATTAAGGATTCAGGTTGAGGATATCCTGAAGAAACCTTTAGGACCCTTTATGGTCATAATAAGCTCCTAGTGATGTCCTTTGGGTTGACTAACACCCCACCAACAATCATGGATTCAATGAACCGAGTATTCAGATCTTATTTGCACTCCTTCGTGATAGTGTACATCTATGACATCCTTATGTATTCAAGGAGTAGAGAGGGGCATGCACAATATTTGAGGATTGTGCTCCAGACTTTGAGAAATCATGTACTTTTTGCCAAGTTCTCCAAGTGTGAGTCTTGGCTTGAGTTGGTGACATTCTTTGGGCATATGGTGTCTAAGCATGGGATTATGCTAGAACCAACGACGATTGAGGTTATTTTTGAATAGGCCAAGACTACATCTCTAACTGAGGTTTGTAGCTTTATTGGCTTGGCCGATTATTATAGATGGTTTATTGAGGATTTCACTACTATTTTAGCACTGATGACTAGATTGACTCAAGAGGAGGTTTATTTCAAATGGTTTGAGGATTGTGAGTTGAGATTTGGTAATCTCAAGGAGCTCCTTACTTTGGATCCTATTTTGGATCTTACTATTAAGAGTGAGGGATTCACTGTATATTGTGATTCTTCTAGAATTCATTTGGGTCATGTATTGATGCAGGAAGGTCGTGTTATCATTTATGCCTTAAGGTATCTTAAGGTGCACGAGTGCAACTACCCCACTCATGATTTAGAGTTGGTGGCGGTAGTTTTCACGCTAATGATTTGGAGGAATTATCTTTATGATGTGTATTATGAGACTTTCACAGATCATCAGAGTGTTCAACATCTTATGACCCAGAGGGAGTTTAATTCTAGGAAGCATAGATGAATAAAGTTGCTTAAGTATTATGATATATCTATTTTATATCATCCGCACAAGGAGAATGTGATAGCAGACACCTTGATTCGGAAGGCAGGGAGTATGGGTTGCTTAGCTTATATTTTAATTTCTTAGAGTTCGTTGGCATGACATATTTAGACCTTAGCCAACTTAATGGTGTGACTTGACATTTCAGACCCTAGGAGGATTCTTGTTAGTGTTGAGGCTAGGTCCTCGCTATTTGAGAAGATTTGGGGTCGTCAGTTGAGTATAATAGACTTTGCATCCTCCGTGGTAGGTATTGAGTGGTGAGTCTAAGAGGGATACCATAGTTTTTTAGGGTGCCTTAAGATTTAATGGCCGCATTTTTGTTCAAAAGATTGATGACTTAATTCAGTTGCTTTTGCACTAGGCTCACAACTCTAGGTATTCCCTAAATTTGAATATTGCTAAGATGTATACAGACTTGAGATAATATATTTGGTAGGGTGGCATAAAGAAATATGTCGCATACTTTATAGATAATTGCCTATATTGATAGTAGGTGAAGTCCAAGCATCAATAACCTGGTGGATTGATCATATGTTTCCCATTCTTGAGTAGAAATAGGAGCGGATCACCATGGACTTTGTTAGTGGTTTGACTTGCACTTCTCATGGTTCTAATGGTATTAGGGTCATTATGGATCGGTTGACCAAGTTGGCATATTTCATTGTCATTCAAATGTCCTTCAGTGCCAAGATGTTAGCCCGCATCTATGTGCATGAGATAGTCTATTTTCTTAGGAAGCCCATATCTATCCTTTGGGATCAAGGTTCCATGTTCACTTTTAGCTTTTGGAGAGATTTCCAGGAGGATTTGGGTACTCAAGTAGATCTTAGTACAACCTTTCATCCGTAGATAGTTAGCCAATCTAAGCATACTATTTAGGTTCTCGAGGATATGCTCTTAGACTGTGTTATGGATTTTGGAGTTCAGTGGGAAAAACACTTAGCATTGGCAGAGTTTGCATATAATAATAGTGATCATTCGAGTATTGAGATGGAGCCTTTTTAGGATTTATATGGTAAGTGATGTCGTTTCCTAATGGAATGGCTTGAGACTTTCGAGGATAGACCCCGTGGTATTGATTTTCTCCAGGAGTCATTGGATCGAGTCATGGAGATTTAGGATAGGTTGAGGGCAACTCGGAGTAGGTAGAAGTCTTATGCAGACCATACACTTCGTTTCTTGAGATTTGTAGTTAGTGATCAATTATTCCTCCATGTGTCTCCCCATGAAGGGTGTGATGAGATTCTGAAGAAAAGGCAAGCTCAACCCAAATATATTAGACCCTTCGAGATTCTTTATACAGTCGGTGAGGTGGCTTATGAGTTATCCTTATCCCCTAATTTTTATGTTTTCCAAACTTTTTTCCATTTTTCCATATTGCGGTGATACATTCCTGATCCATCCTATGTGATTAAATGGGATTAAGTCTAGTTGGATGAGCAATTGACCTTTGTACAGGAGCCTATGTTTATTTAGGCAATTACATTCTAGGGAGATTCTTGTAAAGTTTTAGTGGAGGCAGCAGCTAGTGGAGAAGGCTACTTGGGAGGTAGATAGCGAGATGCAGACCCAGTATCCTCACCTGTTCAAGACATCAGGTACATCCTAATCCTTTAATTTTTCTAATAAAAGTCATTTTTGTAATGGATATTGTAATGAACCCTCAAGTCATTTTTTGTATTTCCAGTTATTTTCGCTGTTAGAGTCCGATAGCTTTCCCAAGACATTTATGACTGGATGGGGCTGACAGTTTGATTACCAGGAAGTTCATTTTGGAATTAGAGCCAATTACTTAATTTTGAAGTTTTTGATTGTTCAAAATAGCTACCAGGTGAAAACATCAGTCAAACGATCTCATTTTCTAAATTTGACCATTCTAACATCTTTGGAATGTTGATTTTAGGATAGATGGACCCTTAATTAGAGTTACGAGGAATCTAGGCTCATTTCGAGCTATTGGTTTGAAGTTAAGAAAATGGTCAGTTAGGTGTGGGACCCATTTTTTGTTGAAATAACCTCAGATGGGATTTTTACTTTGCCATTGAGTCTAGAACGTCAAATTTAATATGGTAACATAGTTTGTATGTGTACACGGGATTTAGGATGAATCCAGAGGAGTTGCCAGAGACTTGAAAATTTCAAAGTATTAGCTAGTCCTGGCACTCCACTAATCGCGGGGCAGTGATCGCGACAACATTTTGGTAGATGCCAAGGACTATCATGAGCACGAAATTCCCTCATACAACCTATTTTATTCCATTTCTCAACCATTCTCAAGATATTTAAACCCTAAGGATTGGAATGGCTTGGGAATAATAATTGAGGATGATTTGTGAGCTTGGGTAAGGATTCATTACGCGATTTTCCTTCAAATTTATAGTAAGATTCATTCATTTTCATGGTTGATTTCCCTTTTTTCTCTAAAATAGCTAAATCTTGGTGCCTTGGTTTTAGCTCCAACATTGCTTGAATTCTACCCATCTTTGAGGGTAATTACTCCTTGAGCACACGGGAACATTGAGTTAGTTTTAGAAATGTGATTTTTGTATATAGGTCCCTACCTACTCAAGCGGCAATCAATACCTATTCAGTGATTTCGAATATCACTTACGACATTTTGAAATCAGGGTTTGGGGGTTTAAGCTATATATTCATTGATATTGAGGAAGTAGAGGAAGATTAAATCTGTTCCATCAACTTGACTACATGGAACTATCAATGACGCGTTCAAAGGAATCCTTTCTATCCTGTGAGCTCGAACCGGAAGTTCAAGCCCTGCTCTTTCCCAGTCTCCCTTTATACACTGCCTACTTTCTTCTCCTGATCCTCCTTCCGATACGGATCCAACTCTCTATTTTTATGAACCAGTTTAACTCTCCATCTATAGTCTCTCTTGGATTTTTACATAATTTTGACCCAAAGCACAATAGTGCAATATGGATATCATAGTTCTTGTTCTAATGAGTAGGTTTTGATTATGATAGCGTGGTGCCTTTCATAAACTTCTCGAAAAGAAAAGTAGATGATTTAGTGAATTCTTTGAGCTTTCTTCGGTATCTAGGTAGGATAGGTTTTCTTTGTTCAAATATTGAACTATGAGATATGTCATACTATGTTTATGATACTATGTTAAGATTTGGTATGGGTTTAAGGTGTTGGTGATGGAACTTGCAATACTTGGGTTAGTTGGACCTTTTTGGCCTTCTGAAAACCATAATTTAGGTGTATTTAGCTTAGGTTCTTAGGACCTTTGTAGAATTACTATATGAGGGCTAATTAAGACTTTTTTAACATCTAAAAGGGGATTTATATACCTTAGTCTAATCTGGGGTAGAGTTTCCTTATAACGAATTTTGGAGATTAGAAGTGGGTCCCTTTTGACCTGCCTTAGGCAAAGACTTGAACTAGTTTTGGTAAGCCATTATACGCTCATTTTGTAAATTTGAAATTATTATTAAGACACTTGATGAGACTATAGACATAATAGTGTGATGATTTGATATTGTGAGTTGATGCTAATTATGGTAAAACTCGATAGCTAACATATTGATGATATACGTACCGGTTCGAGTTTAGAGATTGTCTAAGATATTGATAATATATATAGGTTCAAGTTGATCTATAGATTATGATATTGATTATATATATATACCAATTTGATTTTAGCTACTAACTATGGTATTGAGGATATGAATACCAGTTCAAGTCCAGCAAGTGGAGGTGTTCATAGTATGTCATGAGATGGGTGGGTTTATAGTGATAGCATGAAGGTTGGTAGATTATGATTTCATGATTATATATTATCCTTTATTGTGCCCTCCAAGATTATAGTGTCCTTCCTTAGGTTATTAACTTCTCCGTACTTATAGGCTTATGGGGCCAATCTTGTTGTTATAATTGCATTTTCCTTGTGTTATTGTTTTGGATTATTTATTTGATTGTGTGCAGTGATATTAAAGTTGTTCTCAGGTTTTCCCTTCTCTTGACTTAGTCATGTTATCTTGTATTTTATCGTATTTGCATCATGATTTAGCCCAGTCGACTGATGATTCCACTGAGTACCCTTGGTTTTAGAACTCAGACACATTTCTGTACCATTTTGGTGTAAATACATCTACTAGTTGACGTTGTTGATTCAAAGATTGTGTTGTGGTGGATTTCAGAGATAGGGTGAGCTCTTTGAGTAGGAGTTTTCCCATTTCTTTCTATTTATCTATGTCTAGTCTTTTGTTTAGAGACAGATTATATTGACTATTCTAGACTTATGGTTTGTTGTAGTAGCTCTTTTACTGACTCTACTAGGTCATGGGAGGGTTTTCTATGTTATGGCTACCTTTTAGACTATCTTATTATCTTGCTTATTTATGAATTGTATTGTCTATTTCACCCTTTTAGGGAATTTTCTACCAAGTTACCCCATTGCAAATAGCTTTGGGCTACGCTTCCATTTACCTAATATGGAATTTAGTAGGTACCATCATGACTCATAAGTTGGGTCATGACAGTCATAAAGTTATGGGGAACCTAGTTCTATAGTCTTTCTTATTTTGGTCACAAACATGATGAAATAAATAATTGATATTTCTTCAATGGTACAATTATGATAGATTAGGCATGCATATTGATAGATAATCTGACCTATTCCTCATGGTATTGACCCTAACCTAGTTGGATTATTTATTTGGTACAACAACCTCTTTACACTTTTTTTTTGAGGTGTAATTTGGGAAACATTAAGTTTTGGCAATGTTGTCGGTGAATATTGGTACGTAATGGATAGATAGTATTTGTCTGATAGTTGATCTTTATTTCCTGATATTCTTCTTCTACTATTTCTAGGGTGCACACTGGTGTATGCCTTACACTCGGAGTTAAGATAGTTTCCAAATTCCACTTAATCCTAAAATTGGAAGGACTCTAAGAGATAGAAGAAGAATGGTTAAAAAAGAGTTTATTAAGAGAGTTCTAAATCAAAAAGAGCATAACTAAGGACATAAGGAAACTATGGAATAGATGACTAATAGAATTACAACTGAAGGAAATGCAAGACAAGAAGCTGTTACGCATGCAAAACTAGAGCAAGCTAGACATGTAAAGGCAAATCATTTGGCTAGGATTCAGGAGCATGTAAGGCAAAGAGGGCTAAGAGGCCAAAAGAATCCCCAATGTTATGATCCTCAATTTGAAGATAGAAATGATGATGCATTTTTAGATAATATAGGGGAAACTACGCTATTGTTTCACCGCCATTTCTAGTAGGAGCTAAGTTTTACATAAATAATTCTATGATGAAGTTATTGAATTTGAAAGTAGGGGGCATCAGCCTTGATATTACTGATGCAAAATTCCATCCTATGAACTTTATAGTGATTTGTAATATTTACAATCTACCTAAGTGAGATAATATGTGATCAAACTGCAATTTTAATTTTTCTCCGACGAGAGAAGCTACATTATAGTTGACAGAGTTGCCACAAGGATCAAACACTAATTTGTAGGAATTGAAGACTCATTTTTAGAGAGGTTTTTCCCAGTATCTATAATATTGCAACTGAAAATTGATATTAATAACTTCAGGAAATTGCATCTGGAGGTGTTGTGTGAGAGCAGTTGAGGTTTAAGAAGAAGCTGAAAAATATCCCAAATTACAAAATATTGAGTTATACTTTGCTTGAGATCTTCTATAGCGGTTTAATTGCTAACAACAAGGTTGTAGCAAATACCCTAATAGGTGGTGTTTTTATGAGTTCAACTTGGGGGCAGGCTTTAGAGATTCATGATCTGTTCAGTAAAACTAATAGGGGTTGGCATACTTGAGATTCAAACGTGTTTGTAGGAACTTATAAGATAGGAGAATCCAAAGAATAATGATCGATAGATTATTCAGCTGCTCATGAGATAGCAAAGTTGAGGACTAAATTTAGCATACTCTCAAAACAGGATGCAACAACTCCAATTGTTCACAAGTTAAAGAACTTGTTAACTATGACATGATTCTTACGCAGAGGCAAAGTATCTAGACAATCAGGTGTTGTGTTTTCAAGCCAAGGGCCAAGGGTCTAATTAAGACAATTGGAATTCTAGGCAAGGAAATCAAGGTCAGAACTACTATAAGGATAATAACTACAATTATTCTTGGTATAGAAATAGAAGTAGAAGAAGAGATTGTGATTGAAAAATAAAGAATGACTATAAAGATAGAAGTGGCCTCTATATTCCACCTGGGATCCGTGATGCTGATTTGAGTGATTCTAAGATGAAAGACATTTTTGTAAAAGTATTGAAAGTAATAGAGAAGGTTGATGATTTCCTGTAAGGATATTACAACATACATTTTTTGGATGAGTCAAAAAGTTGAATCGCATGCTACCACCATCAAGAAGCTTGAGCAACAGTTTGGTCAGAATTCAGTCGTAGTGAATTAGTGTCAAAATGGTTAAACTTACAAGAAATATCATTTTAAATAAGAAAATGATAATCATTGCATAGTGATTTCTACTAAGAGTGACAAGATGACGGTCGATCCATCTATACCCATGTTTCTAGAATGATATTAAGATGGTGATTATCGTTGATGAGAAAGTAGTTGAATTTTAGAATCAAATTAATGATGAGAAAAACATCTAAAATGCCACCTTCAGTAGCTGAAAAGTAGTATAATAGCAGAAAAAGAAAGGAAAATTAGGTCCCACAAGTGTTGACTCTCATTCCATGACCTCCTCCCATGTTTCCAAAAAACATGACGAAGAGGTATGAAAAAAGGTACTATCATAAATTTATGTCCATGATGAAAGATTTGTTAGTGAACATTCCATTAGTTGAGGTACTTAAAAAAATGTCAGATTATGTAAGGTTTATGAAAGATATGGTCACTAAAAATAGGACTCTAAGTTTTAAGCATGTTGATAATATTCATCATTGTAGTGAAATTGCTTTTCGATCTCTAGTAGAGAAGAGGGAAGATCTTGGAGTGTTCACGATTTCATGTACAATTGGGTCTCTTTTGCCCAAACATTGTGCGACTTGGGTGCTACCATTAATCTGAAGTTTCTAGAAGTATTTAGACAATTAGGTTTGGGGTCACTCAAACCAACTTCTATGAGAATTCTTATGGTGGATGGCACTATGAAGAATCTTGTAGAGATTTTATGTGATGTTTTGGTGAGGGTTCAGTCCTTATTTTTGTTCTTTATTTTGTCATCCTTGAAGGTGAGTTTGATTTTAAGGTTTCAATTATCTTATGGAGACTTTTCCTTGACACTGGAAGAGCATTGGATGATATGGAAAATGGGTAGTTGATGTTTCAAATGAATCATGAGAAAGTAACATTCAATTCCTGTATTTTATTTGAAGCAAAAAAGAAAATGGCATCCAAAGGAAAGTAAATGATAAATTATAGTGTTGTTCTCCAAAAAATGACACCTTTCTGAACATGTTATGTTCAAGAGTGTGGAAAAGAAGGATCTACAAGTATTGACTCTCACTCCACAACCTCCTCCCATGTTTCCATAAAACATGAAGAAGAGAGCTGGAGAAGAGATGTGCCACAAGTTTATCCCAATATTGAATGCTTTGTTAGTAAGCATCACACTAGTTGAGGAACTTGAGAAAATGTTGAGTTATGTAAAGTTTATGAAGAATATGGTGACTAAATACTGGACTGTGAATTTTGAACCTGTTGATAATTTGGACCATTGTAGTACAATAACTTTCCAATCTCTAGTTGAGAAGAAGGATGATCCTGGAGTATTCACGATTCCATGTACAATTGGGTCTCTTAATTTTGCTAAAACATTGTGTGACTTGGGTGATAGCATTAATGTCATAATGATAGAAGTATATAGAAAGTAGGGGTTAGGGAACCCAAACCAACTTCATTGAGCACTTTTATAGTGGATCTCACTATGAAGAAACTTGTAGGGGTTTTATGTGATATGTTTGTTAGGCTTGAGTCCCTTCATTTTTTATGGTTTATATTATCATCCTTGACTATGAGATTGATTTTGAAACTCCAATTTTCTTAGAAAAACCCATCCTTGTGACTAGAAGAGCATTGTATGTTATGGAAAATGGGCAATTGAAGTTTTGGTTGAGTCGTGAAAAAGTAACATTCAAATCCAATACATTATTAGAAGTAAAATGGCATCTAAAGTCAACCTATTGAAAATAGCAGTTGTCATGACCCGAATCAGGGCCTAGCTATGATGGGTATCTCAAGTCCACCGAGAACTGAAGACCACCCCCTTGGCCCTATCCAACAAGAACACAACACAACTAGCAGCAGATGAATTCTGAACATATAACAAGATAGTTAAATAAATAGCTCAGAAAGAAATTTTAGAACTTTATCATCCATCCCAATCCACTATAATCCTAAAAGCCTCTAATAACCAAGAACAACCTAACTCAGGATATGCCCCCGACCATAGCCAAAATGAGTCCAAGAGGAATAGTCTAAAACAAGAATGAAACAAGACCATGAAATAAGAGTCATCCGGAGAATGAAAGATCACCACTTCAAAGCTGACTCACGAGCTATCCAGGAATCATCTATAACTACATAGAGAAATACAAAGTGTCTCTTTTCACTGTATCGCATGGAGATATAGCTCTAGAGACAGTTCACGGGGTGAGACTAGCATGTAACTCAAGATATGGATAAAATAATGGGAATTCAAAATCTATTCCAAACATAATGTACTTGTTCATACACATATATACATACATATATCTATATAAGATGCTAGAATTAAAACTTGGATTATCTTGAGTTTTAAAACCATTTGCCTGGACTGTTTATCTCTAACCTTCCTAAGGGTATCCACGGGCTATATGGGTTCAACTAAGGGTCCCATTGCATGTTAGCCGCTCGAACTAGGAATATCCAAGAATGAGCCAAGGAATTCCTCAACCCCAGCCAATCCAAAATATATATAAGTTAAAACTATGCACATGGGCATGAACACCCCTATGTCGATAAATGTGGTTTCCTGTATCGGTCCCTTCGAGACTCCACCTTCCATGACGAGCTGCACAACCCAATTTAATCACAATTAAAATGAGTTTCACATAACTTATCCATTTAATCAAGGAAGTATCTGTTATGGCATCAACCACAAGTATCGTCATAGCATTATTCTTGCAAGCTTATAATTATGGAATACCAACTCTATCAACTTGTGTGAATGCCACAACCCTGTTTGTTCATTAAATCAAGTTGGGGGAATTCTACGACTGCCTTTGTTCATTAAATCAAGAGTAATATAAAAACATGGTCAATGAGGCCTTCAAAACCCTTTTTATCCATTTAACCATTTATGCAATGCAATAGTTTAGGAAAGTAAGCCAAATCATACGATTAACCAGATTTCAAATCCAATTATGCAAGTAGGTTGAGGTAACACAATTTCCAAACCAAATTCAAAACCAAAATCATCAAATTGGGGGAATACCTTGACCCTCATCTCATACATCATACCTATGCACCGCAACAAGTTTCAAAATACATAGGTAAAACATGAACCCTTGCATTAATACCATGGGAATGCAAATCAACTAAAATACTTCAAAAACCATCAACCCAAATAAAAATCCATATTCAAATACATATTAATATCCACTTAAACAAATGATTTAAGTAAAAAAAATTTAATGGGGGAGGTATATGAAAAAAAGTATCACAATTATGGAGAGAAATCACCACTTAGAAGCTCTAAAGATCAACCTTGAGAAACCCTAGCTTCTTCTTGACTTAGGGATTTAAGAGAGCTTAAGAGTGTGTTTGCTTATATTTTTTGATGATAATGAGGTCCCAAAAGGGTTTTAAGGTCATGGGTCACAATATGGGAAAAATGGAAATGTCCAAAGTACCCTTAATAAAGCATTGAAAAATTATCGCCAGTGACAATGGTCACCTTATGACTCGTGAGGACACGCTACGAATTGTCATGATGACTCATAGTCTAGGCACAACCATGGGGCCTCCTTAATGGGTTGACTACAGAAATCACCCTAAGACTAGTATAGAGTCATTGCGACTGGTGATATCCCAATCGTAGCCACAATATAAAACCTTAGCTATTACACTGGTTTGGTTACCGATGGAATATATACGACTTGTATAGAATCTTCAAGACTTGTTATTTGGGAGTTGTGGTTAGGAAAAAAAACATGGAAAACCTCACTAGCCGCCTTATGACTCGAGCCCTACGCCTTTTAAAGAGACCTTAAGACTTATTGGGTGAGTTATAGCTTGGGCAGTAAGCTCAAATCTAGAAATTTTCAGTGGCCTAAATTATGGGGTGTTACATTACCCCCTCCCCTCTTCCCCCTCCCCGAATCCTCTATCCACAAATGTGGAGTTAAAGCATACGTTAGCATAATCATTGAACAGATACACAACCACAATTCCTTTAACAAAGTAAAAAAGCAAAGATGTTAAGGAAAACAAATGCCTTAAGCACAATTGTCTAATCTTGGGAGCAAGAATGGATATTTGAACTTCATGACCACTTCAGCCTCCCAAGTATATTCTTCAACCTTTTGGTTCCCCCATAGAACCTTCACTGAAGCCATATCTTTAATACTCAAACGAAGGACTTGCCTATCCAAATCTCAACTGGGACTTCTTCATAAGACAAGAAATCCAAAATACCAACACTCTCAATAGGCACAACCAAAGAAGGATCACCTACGCACTTCTTTAACATCAAAACATGAAAAACCGAATGAATGAAACCAAAATTTAATGGAAAATCCACCTTATAAGAAACATTCCCTACTCTTTTGAAAATCAAGTATGGACCAACATAACAGGGGATGAGCTTCCCCTTCTTCCAAAACTTCATCACTCCCTTCATAGGAGAAACCTTCAAGAACACCCAATCGCTAACCTCAAACTCTAACTCTCTTCACCTCATATCTGTGTAGGACCTCTAGAGACTTTGAGATGTCCTAAATCGATCACACAGGACCTTACCATATCTTTCAAAGTTTGAATAGTCCTCTCTATGTGTCCATCTATTTGAAGGTGGAATGCGGTGCTAATGTTCACTCGTGTGCCAAAGCCTTGCTGAAATGAATGCTAAAAGCAAGAAGAAAACTATGCACCTCGATCCAAAATAATGGAAAGTGGAGCACCCTACAATTTGAGGATCTACAGAATAAACAACTTTGCATAATCCTCTCAAGTGTAAGTAGTCCTCATAGAAAAGAAGTTAGCAGACTTAGTCATCATATCTATGATAACCCAAATTGAATCATAAAGATTTTGAGATCGCAAAAGACTAGTAATAAAATATATGTTGATCACCTCACACTTCCACATAAGTAACTCAACCTTTTGAAACATGTCGTTGGACCTTAAGTGCTCCACCTTTATTTGTTGACACACCATACACTAAGCTAAAATGATAGCCACATCCCTCTTTGTGTTGTTCCACTAATAAATTTCTTTTAGGTTATGATACATCTTTGTCAAACCAGTATAAACTGTATACCTAGACTCATGAGCCTCAATCAAAATGCTTTCTTGTAGCCCATCAACATAAGGTTCACACAATCTATATTGGTACCTGAAGATACCATCTCTACCAATATCAACTGCCATGACCTTCTGTTGACCTATATCATTCTTAATCTACATCAAGATGGGGTTCAAAACCCATTTATTCTTTACCTCTGCACCAAGAGATAACTTTACCACCTTTTGTACAATAACACCTCCATCCTTAGAATCAAAAATATGAACTCCAAGATTATCCAATCGGTGAATTTCCTTCACCCATCCCCTCTTCTCCTCATCTACATGAGAAAACATACCCATGGACAACCTACTATGAGCATCAGCAACCACATTAGACTTAATTGGATGGTAATGAAAACTCATTTCATAGTCCTTAAGTAACTCAATAAATTTCCTTTGCCTGATATTCCACTCCTTAATGATGAACATAGACTACAATCTTTTATGATCTGAATAGATATCAACATGACCCCTATACAAGAAATGACACCAAATCTTCAAAGTAGAAAAATAGTCACCAACTCTAAATCATGAGTCGAATAATTCCTTTCATGAATTTTCAACTGCGTCGAAGCATAGGCTACAACCTTACCATGCTGCATTAAGACACAATCAAGTCCCATATGCAACTAATCACAGTAAACAACAAACCTATTAGTTACCTCGGGAAGGGTTAAAATTGGAGCACAAGTCAACTTATTCTTTAGCTTCTTAAAACTACCCTCGTAAGCATCAAACACAGAAACTTTACCTTTTTCTGATTCAATTTAGTTAACACCAAAAGAAGAAAAACTTTCCACAAATCTCTTGTAATACCTGGCCAAACCCAAGATGATCCAAATATTAGTTGGATTCCTGGGTCTAGGCCACTTCTTAACCACCTTAACTTTCTGTGGATCTACCATGATCCCCTAACTGGACAAAAAATGTCCTAGAAACGTCACAACATTAAACCTAAAATCATACTTCAAAAACTTAGCATACAATTATTGATCCTTAAGAGTCTGCAACACTACTTGAAGGTGATTGGCATGGTCCTCCTCACTCTTATAATATACCAAGATGTCATCAATCAACATAATCATGAACAAATCCAAGAATTTTTTGAATACCCTATTCATTATGTCCATAAATATAATATTACTCAATCCAAATGACATCACCAGAAGCTCGTAATGACCATTTTAGGTATGAAAAGCAATCATAGGGATATCCACCTTCCTAATCTTTAATTGATGATATCCTCACAAAGATCAATCATAGAAAAAAATCTAGCACCTAAAGTTGGTCAAAGAGATCATCTATCCTAGGAAGAGGATACTTATTCCTCACCTTCACCTTATTTAGTTATCGATAATCTATACACATCCGAAGGTAACCATCCTTCTTATGCATGGGAGCACCCCACAGAGACATACAAGGGAAGATAAAACCCTTATTAAGAAGATCATTTAACTGATCCTTAAGTTCTTTCAATTCAACTAGAGCCATTCTATAAGGAGGAATAACGATAGGATGAGTATGCGATAGAAGATCGACCCCAAAGTCTATTTTCTTATCAGATTGAATACTGGGAAGTTCATTGGGAAATATTTTAGGAAATTTATTAAAAAAAAGGATAAATTGTAGAGAGGGAACCTCAGAATTAGAATCTTTAGCCCAAACTAGATGGTAAATACACCCCTTAGAAATTAATTTTCAGTCTTTAACATACGTAATGAAACTTCCCTTAGGAACTAAAGAACTTCCCTCCCATTTTATTACTAGTTTATTTGGGAATTGGAAATTGACTTTACTGGTTCGGTAGTCTATAGAAGCATAACACAAATAGAGCCAATCAATTGATAAGATCATATTAAAATCTACCATATTTTATTCAATCAGATCCACCAATTTCTTCCTATCACCAATAGATACCACACAACCCCTATAGACCCTTTAGCTATGATAGAATCACCCATTGAGGTAGACACAGATAAGGGATAAAAAATTCTCTCAAGACCAAAACCAACAGGAATAGCCACATAATGGGTCACATAAGAAAGGGTATACACTGGTTTAAGAAGACAGTATATATCATAAGAGAAAATATGTAATGTACTAGTGACAATATCAAGAGATGCCTCTAATTCCTGATGGGTGGCAAGGGCATAATGAAAATTTTGACTAGTGTCGGTACTAGAAGTAGTACACATTGGTGCAGGATATGAAGAAATAGAAATTGAAACCATATTAGTCCACCAGCAACATTTGCTAACAAACAGTGTTTTTGAAAATGACCAGGTTTGACACATTTGAAACACAGATTCCTCCCCTCATCATAATAACCATGGTGCATCTCCTCGAAGAATATACAAGATGGATATAGTGGATCTGACTAAGCTTTACTCCCCTGGGTATGGGTACCCTAGGTCTTAAGCCTACAATCAGCTAAAAAATGATGATCACCAGGAGACATGGGATAAACAACACTAGCCATAGAATAAGATCCCAAATTTCCCTAATCCTTCTTCTTGCCCCACTATCTACCATCTATACTACAACTTTGTTGGCCTCTACACTACTCTGAATATTTGAATTTCTTCTTTAGTCTCTTTTCTATTTATGTTTGTTTATTTTTTTAATCTTTCACCTGTTGCTTATACACCACCAATGTAATAAACCTTCAGGTTATTTTCCATATTTACACTTATTTCTACCATTTGAGCTTTTACATATCTACCTCTAGTCTTTTATGACTTGCTGGGATAGACGATTCATTTACCGGGAAGTTCATTTGGGTTTTAGAACCAATTCTATATTTAGAAATCCTTATTGGTTCCAAATGGCCACTAGGTGAAAACTTCAGTGAAATAATCTCAAATGCAAATTCCAACTATGCCAATAGATATGAGATATCAATTTTATGCTAGGTAGACCTTTGGTTCAGGTCCCAAAGTACCAGATCTTATTTTAACCTATCGTTCGAAAATTTAAAAATTTGAAAGTCTAGGCATAGGACCTAAAGTCGGTCAAAATGACCTCAGATTGAAATCCAAGTTCTCTAACACTTCCAAAACATCAAATTTATTGTGGTTTTAGATTTTGGATGCATCCCGAGGTATTGGCCAAAGCTTGGAATCAAATTCCAAGTTCAGCTGTCATCTAGTGCAGCAGAGGAACCGTGATCGTGGAGGGATACTAACAATTGCGATGAACATGATGTCGCAATCATGACTAGTATGGGTGCGTAATCACCCTATCTAAGTTCCTGGGAAGGGTCATTTAAATACCCATTTTGGCTGAGAATTTGCCATTTCTCCATTGTCTTTAGACCCATAAACCCTAATAAAGTGTGTAGTCCTTAAATTGAGTGTTGGTTGTTGATTGGGATCTCGGATAACTTTTGTTATCGTGATTAACATTGAATCTATGGTATGAGTCATTCATTTTAGTGTTGAATTCTTGATTGGTTAACCCAAAATCCCAATTGGCTTGAGGGCATGATTTTAGCGCAAACAAGCTTGATATTTATTTTATTATTGAGTGTTATAACTCCCTAATGGTGTTTGAACAATGGGTTGGTCTCAGAAAAGCATTTTTCGTATGTGGGATCCATTTAGGGTTTTGGTGCCTTTTTGGACCCGAAGCACAATAGTGTAATATGGGTATCATTAAACTTGTATTGATGAGTAGATTATGGATTTTATAGTGTGATGGAATTTCTAGGATTGTGAAGTGAAATCAAGCATGTGGTGCATGAAGTGAGGTTTTGCAGTGTAGCATTGAGGTAGGATTCTATCTACTTTTCTTCATTTGATATGTGATATGTATTGCATGTCAATATGAATGTTAGGCTTGATTATAAATAGGATAAATTATCATTGATTATTGATGTTTGGGGATTAGATTAGGGTTTTGGACCCATAAGATGGTATGTTTATAACCTTTTAGAATCCTATTGCCTCCTCCCTAGTTTAGACTAATTAATAGCATGGACTTGATATATTGCTACGTTTGGGATGTGTTTTAAGCATTGGAAACATAATTGATATATTTAATCTTATTGGGTTAGTGTGGTGGTCTTGAAATCATAAATTAGGTAGAGTTGACTTGATGGCCCTTGTTTTGAGTTAAAGTTCCTATCTTAGGCTTGATTAGGGATTACTTGACATCTAGAAGTTAGACTAGATACCTTATCCTAGTTTGGGGCATAATGTGACTAATCATGGAGATTAAGGATTAAAAGTGGGATGGTCCAACCCACTTAGGCCAAGACTTGTATTATTCTTATAGAGATAGTTCGGATCTTAGGCGTAGTTGAGGTTAGTAAACCTTAGTATAATGTTACCTCATGGCTTATTGAATGATAATATGTTTTCCCTGGATAATGATATTTTGTCCCTAGAGATGCTATTTCCTCTTATCCTTTGTATTTAGCTTATAGAAATGCTATTTTCTCTTAGATATGATGTTGGGCCTATAGAGATTCTATTTCCTCTTAGATATGATATTGCGCCTATAGAGATGCTATCTCCCTTAGTTATGATTATTGGACCTATAGAGATGATATTTCTTTTAGATATGACAATTGGTCGAGGAAGGTGATATTTCTTATATTCAGGATGTATGACCTATTGATATGAGATATCTTATAGAGGATTATATGCCTATTGATATTATGCCACCTAGATGTGACTTGCCTCCTATTTGAGAGATGGTTACATGCTTATTGATATTAGGCCACCTATATGAAAGATGACTATACGTCTATTGATATTATCCCTCCTAGATATGAGATGCCTCCTATGTGAGAGATGGCTACATATTTATTAATATTTTGCCTCCTATATGAAAGATGATTATATGCTTATTGATATTATGCCTCCTAGATATGAGATGCCTCCTATATGATAGATGATTACATTCTTATTGATATTTTGCCTACTAAGTGAAAGATGATTACATGCTTATTGATATTAGGCCGCCTATATGCGAGATGCCTCTTATATGTGAGATGATTATATATATTCTACGACTTATAAATATAACTATCGATATGAATTTTAGAGATATATATGGGCTAAAGGCCGTGATTATGTTGTTGTGATTATTTTGGACATACTATTGGGCCAATGGCCGTGTTATGATATTGGTTGGATATCCGAGAAGTGTTTATCCTTACAAAGATGTGGTTATAGTTTATGAATACATATATATGTTTATATACATATCTCTCCAGTATGGGATGAAAAAAGAGGCGCTATGTTGCTTACGACTTTATTAATCTGATACTGGTGATAACATACATAGATTTGGTACATTTATGATTATTATATCGGTAATTGATGTGATTATAGCTAAAAATGATCTTATGACTGTTCTACTAAATTATGGGTTAAGCTATGTTGTATCTAGGAATCTAATGTATTAGTTAACGAATCTTGTGTTGCTAAACTATGGGAGCTAGTGATGGTTGATACGTGGTTAATAATGATGTCGGGTTTAGCATAGGTGAAAATTAGTGATATTGATGACTAAGTTTATGTTGTCAATTAGTTGTTTAATGAGAATTTGTGTATTAATGAGGCTAGATAACAAGTGATGTTAGTGATAAGAGATGACAAGATTATAATGATAGATTGTTGGTAAATGATGGTTAGTTAATGAATGGTGTTAGTTAATAAACGATGCTTAGATGATTCATGGTAGTGTGCTGACTAATAATGATTAACGGATATACGATGATTAGTTCAAAATATTAAAGAGGGGGTAAATGGCGATTCTGGTCTAGTGAAGAACCTTGATGTTAGATGTTGGTGATTTAATAAATAATGATTAGTTGCTATCCCATTACTAAGGATTATGTAAAGGATAACGTTTAGACTAATAATTAGAGGTCATGTGATGACAAGCGAATTAGTGGGTTATACTAATAAGCATGATTAGCTAATAACGGATAGTTGGGAAGTATTGAAAAGATTGATATTTTATAATGATAAGTTAGTGGTTATGACTATACTAATAGGCTTGTATATTTACCCTCTCTTATCCACGGCTTAAGTTCGTGAACTTGTTATATATTTATATATATATATTGATATTATGATGACATATTGATGCCCGACAAGGTTAGAGGACATTTTTATGATGATATTAATACCCGTAAGGTCGGAGGAAACTGTCATGACATATTGATGCCTGACAAGGCCGGAGGATATTATGATGATAATATTGATACCTGGCAAGGTCGTACGACATAGTATTATGATATATTGAATCCCGACAGGGCTGCAGGTTGTTTATGATGATGACAGTATGATGAGTTGTGATATTGATTGTGTACTTTGCACCCATTCTTTAAAGAACATTGTCTATCACTAGTATGCACCTATGTCTATCAGCCGGTATGGGACGGTTGCATAGATATGGGTGAAGAATATGGCTTATGTTGTTGTATGTTGATTGAACCTTTCGAGCCTGGGGCGGTGGGGGTAAGTATAGGCTCGTCTAGGTATTTAGTTTCCCAGAGTTGTTGGTTATTCACGCTATTATTGATATTGTTATTATCATTGTTATGATCATTGTTATGGATAACTTATGATAGATTGACCATTGATCTGGTATGTTTTCAGCCTTTTCTATCTTATGATTGCACTATTATGCACAATTATTTCATGTCTAGCCATGTGGATTAGAAACCCTGAGTATGATAGTATTAAGTCCTACTAGTATTATAAGAAGGTATTAGAATAAGGATATGATGATCTAGATTATTCTTTGAGATGACCTCATTTTTATGCGTATATATATAGCTATTTGAAGTTATGGCACTACCCTATATCCCTTCCTTCATATGTTTATATTGTGTAGTCGTTTCTTGACCTTATATATTGATATATATCTTTCTTTCACTCTTCATTTGTATATTGGCCTGGGATATACAATATAGTATTGATGTCCGATGAATGTGGTTGGAATAGGATAGTTTACCCTGATACTTCCTTAGTATTTTTTATGTTACACTCTTGGACTTGAACCCTATAGTTTCCCCTTATTATTCTTATTGACTTGTTATATGAGTTCTAGACTCTTGGGTGTAGTTTCCATTCTGTTTATATGTTGTGTATATATGCTTTATCTTTGGAGCTCAGTTGACAGTTGCCTACTGAGTACCATTCGTTTGGTACTCATACTACATTTCTGCAACTTGCAGATCATAGTACTACGGGTTATCGTCGTTGATGTGTGCATCGTGTAGAGAAGCCATGGAATGGAGACTTAGAGTGAGCTCTTGACGCTTAGAGTATTACTTAGCTCTCTTTTATGTATTAGAGAAATCTCTATATTGTATACCAAGATAAATTGTTCACATGATCTGAAAAAGGCCTTGTCATATTGGGCATCTCAAGCTCAATAGGAATAAGAGATCTCCCCGCTACCCAAACCAAAACACTAACATATACCCAATGTCGGATGAACTCTGAACTTATAACAAGTTAGAGCATTATGCAACCCAAAGACTTTGGGATAGGTCAATGACCATGACCAACTCGACAAGTCAAACCATCCCAAAACAATCTAGAAATCAAATCATAATAACGAAATCCATTTTCATGCCACAATATACCCAAGTCCACATTTTGTCCATTCAAAGCCTCTAAATGAGAATCCAAGAAATATCCGGTCGGGACATGCCCCCGACCATAGCAAAAATCAATATCCAAGTCTAAACTAACAAAGTCATAAAAGAAACTCAAACAAGAGATGAAGCCTTTTGAAGGATGAAAGCTCACCACTTCAAGTCACCACAAGTTAATCCTGATTCCAATCACTGAATAATAGGTATAGAATGACCAACACCTACATTGTGTGGGGATACTACATCAAAGATAGTTAGCGGCTGGAACGCTAGCATGTAACTCAAGGATAAAGTTAAAATAATGCCAATAGTTCAAACAAAATAACCAATTCAATACACACACATATATAAACATATATATATATATATAATACCATGCTGGGATAGGGAACAGGATTAGTATGAACTATGAAATCATTAACCTGAGATATGTTGCGCCGTCATTCTAAATTCACCCATGGGCTATATAGGGTTCAGCTCCACCTACTGAAAGGGCCCAGCGCGTGTTAGCCGTAAGAGCTAGAGAGAATATGAGATGACTAGTACATCTCTCAAAATATAAGTATGACATCATACACACGGTCACCAAGACCAAACCTCACATCGGCATATAAGATTTTCCAGTTTTGGTCCCCTCCGTGACCTCCACTTTCCACTGCTTAGCTAACACATCCCACTTTAACGCCTAATTTAAAATTATTCATGCACAACCAACCATTTACGAAGGAGTATTATTTATTAGAAATTAACCGTTGGTATCGTCATACAAAAATTAGAGATTGCAAGTCTATCCAATTATGCCATACCAAAGAAATTATACCAAACTGACTCCAAAGTTTCCAATTAAACCAAACTATGGCCGCCAAGAACTTTTCAATTGAAACATTGAACCATGGAAACTAAGTTCTTACAATTTAACCATTTAAAACCATTACATAACCAAAAAGGACTTTATAAAACCATTTACAAACCATTCATACTCATTAAGCTATTTCCTTAGTTCAAACATCATTAACACGTGACTAGTAATTTCCTTTAGACATTTACACAAACACATTGAGGGAATACCTTTTACTAGACCAAAACCAAAGTAAGACCATCAAGTTTAGGGTAACCCATGACCCATTTATTAAACCACCATCAACAAGCACCCACATGTGCAAACCATCACCAAAAACATATGAAAACATACCTTAAATCAAGAGTAAACAATACTCAACATTATGCATCAAAACCCTTAACATTGGTTTTTAAAACAATTATTTAAGAATCAAAATCATTGTTTAAAACACATGATATTTTTGAAATAACACTGAGGGAAGAGTTACATGCCTTATACACGAAGATTCATGGAAGAAACTTGGCCCCTTTAGCCTCTAGATGGCCTCCTTGATGAACCCTAGCCCTAATCTTGTTGGAGCAGTTTAGAGAGTGATTTTGGTTAGTTTCTAATATTTTTAGGTGAAGAATGAAAGGCCACATAATTTTATAAGTCGTGGGTCATAAGGATTTTGGGGTGGTAAATGTCTAAAATTTCCCCAGCTTTAAAGGTAAAAAAATACGCAGGAGGGTATGACTTACCCCCCAATTGTACGCTAGGGTACGAATGGTACCCTTGACTCATACTCTAGACCTACCCTTTGACCCTATACTGATCAACATATGACCACTCAAGACCAAGTTGTATCTTAACTTATGAGTAGTATCCTTAGAGTCGTACCTTGGTCAGAATCATCTAGACCATGCTCAAGGCATCATACGACTTGGAAACATACCACTCATACACTATCATATGATTGGTATGATTCCTAGTTGTACCTAGGGATAAAACCAACCTGAACACACTGTCCAAGATAGGAGAGAGGGAGTACTAACCGTACCCAAACATAAAAATAGTACCCTCTAGTCATATGTTGTCCAGAATATCCAACTTAGGTAGTTTTCTAACGGTTCATCGCCAAGGTGTTTCAATTCTCCCCCACTTGGATCATTCGTCCTTGAATGATGGGTAAAGTAAAGAATATGCACGAGTTAACATATAATCACACATAAACTAACCTTTAAATAAGTTAGAAAACAAAGACATACAACAAAGACAAAAAGATCAACTCATACCTCAAACACGAGCCTCTAGAACGGGGAACAAATGTGGATACTTGGATTTCAAGTCCTCTTCTTCTTCCCAAGTAGCTTCCTTAACCTTACGGTTCCTCCAAAGAACCTTTATCAAAGTGACATCCTTCATCCACAACCGACGGAATTGATGATCCAAGATCTCAATCGAGACTACTTCTTAAGATAATGAGATACCCGATACTTCCAAAGGAACGACTAACAATGGATCACCCACATACTTCCTCAACATAGAGACATGGAAAACCAGATGAATGAAGCTCAAACTAGGAGGCAGCTCTATTTCATAAGCAACATTGCCAACCATCTTCAAAATTAAGTACGTGCCAACATACTGAGGACTAAACTTTCCCTTCTTACCAAACCACATTAGTCCCTTCATGGGATATACCTTCAAGAACACCCAACCGCTAATGTTGAACTCCAACTCCCTACACCTCACATCCGCATAGGAGTTTTTGAAACACTCAGCAGCTTTCAATCTATAATGAATCACCTTCAGCTTCTCCAAGGCTTGGTGAACAAAATTAGGGCCAAACAACTTACCCTCACCTATTTTATACCATCCAATAGAAGAACAACACCTCCTACCATACAATGCTTCAAAGGGAGCTATGCTAATGCTAGAGTGGTAGCTATTACTATAAGAAAATTCAATCAAATTCAAATGGTCATACCAACTACCAGTATAGTCAATCACGCAAGCACGAATAACTTCCAACGTCTGAATAGTCATATTTGCTTGCCCATCTGACTGCAGGTGGAAAGAGGTACTAAACCACACCTTAGTTCCCAAATCTCTTTGAAATGACTTTTGAAAATGAGATGAAAATGGAGTACCATGATCCAAGATGATAGAAATCAGAGCACCATGCAACTTTACAATCTTCACAAGATATAGTTTAGCATAATCCTCAGTTGAATAACTATTCCTCACCGGTAAGGAATGAGAGGACTTGGTATTCCTATCCACAATGACCCAAATCAAATCACATTTATTCTGAGATCGGGGAAGACCGATAACGAAATCCATGTTAATCACTTCCCAGTTCCATTCGGGCAACTCTATCTTTTGTTGCAAACCCCTGGGTCTAATGAACTCAACCTTCACTTGTTGACACTCCATACACTTAGCCACGTAGCTAGCCTCATCTCGTTTCATATTATTCCACCAATATAACTCCTTAAGATCATGGTACATCTTCATAGAACTAGGATTTATATCATAACAAAATCCATGAGCTTTATCCAAAATCCTTTCACTCAAACCATTGATGTCGGGAACATATAGCCTACCTTAGTACCTCAAGATACCATCTCTGACAATCACGAAATCATTAACCTTTTGCTTACCCATCTTCCCATTAATATTCGTCAAATCAGGATGCAACATTTGTTTTTTCTTTATCTCAATGACAAGAGACAACTGTGATACCGAATACATGAACACACTACCATTTTCAGAGTTTGTGAGATAAACTTCAAGACTAGCCAAACTATGAATGTCCTTCACCAACTCCCATTTATCCTCATCAATAATAGTTAGACACCCTATGGATAACCTGCTAAGAGCATCAATGACTATGTTAGCTTTACCTGGATGGTAATGGAGACAAATATCGTAGTTTTCATCAACTCAAGCCATCTCCTTTGCCTTTGATTCAAATCCTTTTGAGTAAACACATATTTTTTTTATTTTATGATTAGAAAATATATTAACATAAACCCCATAAAGATAATGACACCAAATCTTCAACGTAAATACCACAACTAATAGCTCAAAATCATGAATAGGGTAGTTCTTCTCATGAACTTTCAACTTCCTAGAAGCATAGGCCACCACCCTACCATGTTGCATTAACATACAATAAAGCCCAATACGGGAAGCATCACAATACACTATGAAACCATCATTACCCTCGGGCAAGGTCAAAACTAGAGACGAAGTCAATTTATCCTCAATTTCTCAAAACTACCCGCACACGCATCCGACCATAAGAACTTGACCTTCTTCTATGCCAACTTATTCAATAGGGAAGCTATAGTCAAGTAACTTTCTAACAACCTTCTATAGTAACCGGATAAACCCAAGAAGCTCCGAATATCTATTGGAGTCTCAAGTCTAGCCCACTTTTGAACCACCACAACCTTTTATGGATCCACTATGATCCATTCACTAAAGATAACAAGACATAGGAAAGTCATATCCTTCAACCAAAACTCATACTTAGAAATCTTGGCATACAAACGATGATCCTTCAAGGTTTGTATCACCACACAAAGGAAAATGATAAGAGCCACCTCACTCTTAGAATAGATCAAGATGCCATCAATAAAAACAATGATGAACATATCCAGAAACAGATAAAAACCTATTCATCAAAATCATGAATGTCGCAAGGGTATTTGCCATCCCAAAAGACATATCTAGGAACTGATAGTGACCATACCGGGTCCTAAAAGCTATCTTAAGGATATCCACCTCCCTAATCTTAAGTTGATGATAACCTGACCTAAGATCAATCTTAGAGAAATACTTCACACCTTGAAGATGATCAAATAAATAATTGATCCAAGGAAGAGGATACTTCTTATTCAATTGACGATAATCAATGCACATTCAAAGGGAACCATCCTTATTATGCACGAACAACACCGAAGCAACCCAAGGAGACACACTAGGATGAATGAAACCTTTATCTAAGAGATCTTTCAATTGCTCATTAAGCTCCTTCAACTCATTACAGCCATTCTATAATGAGGGATAGAGAGGACGAGTGTCCGAAACAAGATCATTCCTAAAATTAATTTCTCAATAAAGAGAACTACCAGGAAGATCATCATGGAACACCTCAGGAAAATCATATACCACCAGAATAGATTTTAGAGAAGGACCTTTTGAGTTAAAATCTTTAACCCTGGCAAAATAATACAAATGCCTCTTAGAAATCAGCGTTTGTGCTATAAGATAAGAGACAAACCTCCCTTTAGGCACTAAAGAACCCCCTTCCCATACAATGACCAGCGCATTAATGAATTTAAACATGACCCTACGGGTTCAACAATCTAAGAAAAGACAGCACAAATGCAACTAATCCATCCCCAATATGAGATCAAAGTCAACCATATCCAACTCTATCAAATCCATTAGAGTTTCTTTACAACCAAAAGCTACCACACACCCCATATAGACTCTTTTAATTACCACAGAGTCTTTTATTAGGGTAGAAATAGAAAAAGGATCAGAAATAAACTCAGGACTAAAACCAAAATATACAGCCACAAATGGAGTCATATAAGAAAGAGTGGACCCTTGGACAAGTAAACAATACACATCATAGGAGAATAGTATCAACATACCCATAACAACATTAGGAGATGCCCTGAATCCCAGTGAGATACAAGGGCATATAACTGATTCTGGTACCTGAAGCAGAAGCAGATGCAGAAGCAGCACTCTTTGGTGTAGGAGCAGATGAATAGCCAACAGGAACTTTGTAGTTCCTAGAAGATAATCTAACATGAAAGTCATACATTATATAACCAAGCTGACCATAATAAAAACATCTGTCCTCCTCTTCCTGACAGAATCCATAGTGCGTCCGCTTATAAAATCTATAAGGAGGGCGGGATTGAGCCTACTGAGCCCCACTAGCTTATGATTGGGCACCCTATGCTCAGAACCCACCATCAAACTAAGATAGATGATCACTCGATGACTTCAGGTAATAAGCACTAGTTGAGAAGAAATAACTAGAACTCTCTCACTTCCTTATTTTCTATTTACCACCATTCCTACCACTTTTCTCAAAAGGACTAAATTTTTTCCCTTGCCTCTTATTAAAATACGCCTACTTCCTTTTTTTTTCTTCCATATGTTACATGTATACTACAAACCTAGAGATATCTATGTCCTTGATCAACAAAGCAGCCTTGCTCTCAAGGATCAACTTACGGGGAAGTCTTGATGCAAACTTACGCATTCTAGCCCTCATGTTGGAAACTATCTCTGGAGCATACCAAGATAGTTGGTGAAACTTCAAGGCATACTCCTTAACTAACATCTTTCTTGATGTAGATTAACAAACTCCTCCATATTTTCTTCCCTTAACTCTTGATGAAAGAAACAGACCAGAAATGCATCAGAGAAATCCTCCCACAAAGATGACTCGTCACTATCAATCCTTGCTTGATACCATTCTTTGTACCATTGGTAAACAACATCCATCAACTTATAGGATGTAAACTCCACCCCTTCCACAATCGTGGCATGCATAACCCTGATATTTTTTTCTATCTTATCCAAAAAAACTTAAGAATCTTCTTGCACTTAAACCCCATTAAAGGTCGGAGGACTCAAACTCATGAACTGGCCAACCCTTGTATCCTTAGAAGATGGAGTAATAGAAACACCACACTCAGCCTGGGAAGCTACCAACTGAGCAATCATATGAATCGACAAACAAAACTCAACATTCATCACGTTAGACCGAGGAGCCAGAGGAGGACTAGAGAGAACTAGTAGAACTCCAATACCATCTAGAATAGTACCCCTAGACTGGGTATGAATCCTATAAGTAGAGTGTGTCCCATCTACATCATCCCTAGTCAAGTAAAAAGAGGTTTCTTGAGCTTCAGATCGTTGAGGATAAATGATCTAACAAGAGAAAATAGAAATCAAAAGAATCCAAGACCTTAGACCCTATAGCTCGAAATATGATAACAAGTAGTTGAAATATTCCTAAATGTCTTGTAGCCTCTCTCTCTTATGAGTATGGTGTGCTATAATCCATAAAAGAGACTCTACTTGACACGAATTTATGGATACCCAACTGACCATTAACCTAGGCTCTGTTATAAACTTGACACAACCCAAACAAGCGCCTTGTCGTATTAGAAATCTCTAGCCCCACAAGGACAAGATATCGCGTTGCTACCCAAACCAAACCACTAATATAAACCCAATGTCAGATGAACTCAAAACTTATAACAAGTTAGAGCATTATACAACCCAAAGACTTTGGGATAGGTCCATGACCATGACCAACCCGAATAAGTCAAGCCATCCCAAAACAATCTAGAAATCAAATCAAAATAACTAAATCAATTTCCATGTCATAACATACACAAGTCCACAGTTTGTCCATACAAATCCTCTAAAAAGGAATCAAAGTAATATCCAATCGGGACATGCCCCCAACCATAGCCAAAATCAATATCCAGGTCCAAACTAATAAAGATATAAAAGAAACTCCAATAATAAATGGAGCCTTTTGAAGGATGAAAGCTCACCACTTCAAGTCACCACAAGTTTATCCTGAGTCCAATCACTGAGTAGGAGGTTTAGTATGACCAACACCTGCATCGCATGGGGATACAACATCAAAGATGATGAGCGGTTAGAATGCTAGCATGTAACTCAAGGATAAGGATAAAATAATTTAAACAGTTCAAACCAAAACAACCAATGCATACAACTGATACCATACATATATATATACATATACCATGTTGGGATAGGGAATGACATTAGTTCAAACTTTGAAATCATTAACCTGTGATATATAACGCCTCTATTATAAATTCACCCATGGGATATATGGGTTCAAATCTACCTGTTGAAAGGCCCCCAGTGCATATTAGAATCACGAGCCGAAGAGAATATAAGATGACTAGTACATCTCCCAAAATATAAGTGTGACATTATGCATACAGTTGTCAAGACCAAACCTCATATCAACAAACATGAGTTTTTAGTTTTTGTCCCCACGGGACCTCCACCTTCCACGGCTTCGCTAACACATCCCGCTTTAAAGCCCAATTTAAAACCATTCAAACATAACCAACCATTTACAAAGGAGTATTATTTATTAGGAATTAACCGTTGGTATCGTCATACCAAAATTAGAGCTTGAAATTCTATCCAATTATGCCATCCATACTAAAGACATTATTCCAAAGTGACTCCAACGTTTCTAATTAAACCAAATTATGACCACCAAGGCCTTTTCAATTGAAACCAAGAACCATGGATGGCAATACCTTACCATTTAACTATTTAAAACCATTACATGACCAACGAGGCCTTTACAAAATAATTTACAAACCATTCATACCCATTAGGCCATTACCTTAGTTCAAAACACCATTAACATGTGACTAGTAATTTTTTTTAGACATTTTCACAAAACCAAAGTAAAACCATGAAGTTTAGGGCTACCCATAACTCAATTGTTTAACCACCATCAACAAGTACCCATATGTGCAAACCATCACCAAAAACATGTGAAAATATAAATTAAATAAAGAGTAAATAATACTCGACAATATTCATCAAAACCCTTAACATTGGTTTTCTAAACCACCATTTAAGAATCAAAATAAATTTTTAAAACACATGATATTTTTGAAATAACAATGAGGTAAGAGTTATATACCTTATACATTAAGATTCACGAAAGAAACTTGACCCTTTTAGTCTCTAGATGGCCTCCTTGATAAACTCTAGCCTGAATCTTGTTGGAGAAGTTTAGAGAGTGAATTTGGTAAGTTTTTTTTTATCTTATTAGATGAAGAATAAAAGGAAAAATAATGTAATAAGTCGTGGGTCTCAGGGGTTTTGGGTAGGGAAATGTCTAAAATGTCCCCAACTTAATAGCTGAAAAACACATGCAGTAGGGTATAACTAACCCCCCGAACCGTACCTTAGGGTATGAGTAGTACCCTTAACTCATACCCTAGACCTCCCCTTAGACCTTATACTTATCAACATATGACCACTCAAGACCATGTCGTATCTTAACTTATGAGTAGTATCCTTAGAGTCATACCTTGGTTAGAATCATCTAGACCATGCTCAAGGCATCATACGACTTGGCAACATACCACTTGTACACTATCATATGATTGGTATGATGCATAGTCGTACCTAGGAAAGTAACGAACCCAAAAACACTGTCTAACATATGAGAGAGGGATTACTAACCGTACCCAATCATATGACTAGTAACCTAAAGTGTAAGTTGTCTAGAATAATCAACTTAGGCAATTTTCTAAGGGTTCAAAGCCAAGGTGTTTCAGTTGTATCAGTATAGCTCTGTTGCTATTTCCCTTTTGTACTCTTGTGATATTAGAATATCTTGTACTGATACCATTAGGTTTTGTAATTTATTGATATATTGATCTTTATCTTATTTATTCTTTCTTCTCTTTCTTAAATTGTTGAGTAGTCCGTTACTAGCCGCTCAAGACTACTAGTTGGCTTGCCTACTGATGGGTTATGGTAGGTGCCATCAGGATCTGAGAAATTAGGTCATGAAAACCATCTTAGACATATCAATGTCATTATTAAACATCACTACCTTACACTCTAGTACCAGGTCCTGAATCAAACCTAAAGCAAACTTCCTTATTCTTGATCTCATATTGGACATAATCTCTGGGGCATAATGAGATAGTTGGTGAAACTTTAAGGATATTCTTTCACACTAATCCTACCTTTTCTCTAGTTTACAAACTCTTTGTCTTTATCCTCTCTTAACTCACGAGGAAAGAAATGATCAAGGAAAGTGCTAAAAAACTCCTCACACATAGCCTGCTCAGCATCATCACCCCTCGACTTCTCCAACTCCTTTTACCATTAGTATACTACATCCTTCAACTGATATGCGACAAACTCCACACCTTCTAGATCAGTAGTATCATCACGTAGAATATATTTCCAGTTCATCAACAAACTATCAAGAATCTTCCTCAACCTTAGGGCTTGTAAAGGTCAGAGGATTTAGCCTCATAAACTGGCCAACTCTAGTGACCTAGAATATAGAGCAACAGAATCAACTTGATTAGGCTAACAAGACTTAAAAGTCACCAACTAAGTCAGCAGATAAATAGATTAATAAAATTTGGCATTAGAAATGTCTCCTTGGGTCGGTAGGGCATGAACATTATCAACTCGAGAATCCTGAAGAGAACTTATAAGAATTGGTGGAACTCCACAAAGGACAGTACAATCAGGAGTAGGGGCCCTCGACCACATCTTTACTCCATAAGTAGGACGAGTTCCATCCACATTGTCCTTAGATATGAAAGAGGAGTTTCCTCCAGCATCGGATATGTTGGAAGGCATGATCGTAAATACAAATAAATGAAATACGAGGAGTTTTCAAGACCTTAGACTCTATATCCTGAAAATAGATCACAAGAAAGTAAAAACATTCCTATATGTCTCATAGCCAATCCCTTATAAGTGTGGCACGCTATACACTCATAAAAGAGATTCTACTTTATATGGCTTTATGGACACCCAATGACCATGAACTTAACGCTCTGGTACCAAGCTTGTCATAACCAAAACTACGGATTGGACATGACGGGTATCTCATATTTGTCGTGGACTGAAGACCACCCCCTTTATCCTATCCAACAAGAACACAATACAACTAATAGTGGATTAATTTTTAAAATATAACAAGATAGTTAAGAGACTAGGTTAAATTGGAATTTATGAACTTTAACATCCATCCCATTCCACAGTAAACCATAAATCCTCTAATAACCAAGAATAAACTAAGTCGGGACATACCCCCGACCATAGCCAAAATGAGTCTAAAAGGAGTAGTCCAAAACATGAATGAAACAAAACCATGAAATGAGGGTCTTCCAAAGAATGAAAACTCATCATTTCAAAGATAACTCATGAGATATTTAGGAATCGTATATCACTGCACAGGGAAAGCAGAAGTTTCTTCGTTTCCTACATCATGTGGGAATACAGTGTTCGAAGACGATTAGCATGGTGAGCACTAGCATGTAACTCAGGATAATCCATGTTAGTATTTTCTACACCCCTTGACTTAAACAAGTTGTCACAGCCATGGTTAAATATTTCACCAAACCTCCATGCTCTATGAACAAGTAATGAACATATAAACTACATTACTACATAAGTTGCAATAAGCATCACCAGCCCCTAACCCCATCTTATTGATAACGCTCAAACTACAGCTCTCGTAAGAGTGTAAGCGGTCGTTGTCAAATATAGAACCCAACTGGGTTGGGTGTCGAATCCCACATGGAATACTTGGTCACTAAGTATGCAACGATTAGTAGACTGTTGATCGAAAATTCTATGAAAAAGGGGGGATTTAATTGTAGCGTGAATTAAGAGTATCAAAGTAACAAAGAAAAACGGAATGTTTAGTAGGTTTTAATCAATGAGAATTGTAAGTTAGGGTTATGTCCACCTTATGAGTTTTACGTATCTATTGGCTATGAGTTATGTGGAATTCAGACATGCATGCGCTTATAGAGATTCGTATTCTATGGTAAATCCTAGTGTCTTTCGACCATCAAGGATTATATCACTTTAACTCTTTCGAGCTTAAAGCGTATACTAATGGTACGAATTCTCCAAGAGGTTAATCCAGTTACGGCACTAACTTTTAAACAGGGGTTGGTAGCCCTATTTCCTTGTCATTCTCTCTTTTCTAGACATGTAACTTTTCTTTCGAACAAGTTAATGCTATAATGGCGTATTCTATATGTTTGCAACCATAATAATTCAATTAAGATGAAGAGAGTAATGATATAAGCAGCATACGTATCAAGAATTCACAAACTCATAGCAATAGATAGTATATCATAAGGCTTCCATAACCCTAACAGAGAAGTTTAGCTACTCATGAGTGCAACGGAAATCACAACAGATATAATCATCATACCACAACCTAGAATAATCTTGGCGATGGAGGTGATATGGCGTCAAAAGCTCTCAAACGTTTTGCCCTAGCCGTTCTTCTCAAGAGAGACGAGTTCTCTGTGTTAGACTTACAGAATATTGTAACGTGAATAGTCCTAAAATATCGAATGAATAAGACTTGAATTAATGAATGAGTGAATAATAAAAAGCTTACTGAAAAATTCGGCAAATAGGGTTTTTATAACATCCTTGTCCTAGTCCTACTGAAATAGGGTTTTTATCCTTGTCCTAGTCCTACTGGGTTACTGCATACTTGTCCTAATCCTACTAAGTTACTGTTGATCCCCCAAGTCTTTAGAAATGCTATTTTTGCCCGGGACAAGTTCTCCATGCATCACTTTTAGTCCACAAGCTTCCAGAAGCTGCCTTCCTTCTTACGTGAAGTTTCCTTTGGCGTCCAACAGTCCATAAAATGCTGAAATCTTCATCATTTATTCCTGAAAACTTGCTAATCACGTTGGTTAGCTCACTTACAGGAAAAAGGACTAAAAGTGTAGGAATTATATATTTTGTCCTCAAAACTTAGCTAAAATATGGGTACATTAAGGTTCTTTAGGCGTGTAAATACGCCTAACATCAACACCCCACACTTAAAGCTTTGTTCGTCCTCGAACAAATTATTACGTCCATGCAATCATCTAACTAGAAATCACAGCAGTAACACAAAATATTCATCAAGGCAGGCACAACAATTATTAACAAAGAGTAGTTTTCTAATCACTTCTAGAAACAATTCAACCTCCAACATAGACTCGTGATGATGGTTAATTCGTATTCAAAAGTTAAGGCACAAAGAATCATACAAGACTACCCAAAACTCATCAACCATGTGTGTCTCACAATATATCACCCATAATTACTCATAAGTATTTCATTTTTCAAAACATGGGTATAAGATTATCCTTGATCTCACTCTCACAAAGAATTCATATGTTGCAACTGATGACCATAGGCTTTCCCTTAGTGTAATGCTCTACTAATATCAGAATGTTAAGCTTAGGATCAAATAGGTCTTTTACAGGTTGTAATGTTGGCTAAGGGACGGGTAGAACTATTTTGGCCAAAAATAGTGACTATGTTCCTAAGAGCTTTAATACATCACATGATGCCATTAACACTCTCTTTTAATCAACCCTGCTACCTTTCTTTTATTTACCACCCCTTTTCACTTATTTTGCTATTCAAACATAACTATCTTTTTGTTTTTCTATTTCTTTTTTTTTTTTTCTCTTTTTTTTTATAACACACCTCTATGATAGCCACTTTTTTTTCATAACAAATTCAAGTACCATTACACTCTAAGGCATCACTCTCACCCAATTTCCTCTTATTTTGTCACATGATTTTACAATTTAAAGAGCTTAGGAATTTGGATCAAATTATGGTCTTGAAAAAAATGGATTAGGCTACATATGAGGCTATCAAAGAAAATAGCTAATAGTCTCAAAGGGGGTTAACTAAGATAATGTCCACGGGTAGGTAAAAAGAAGGTAAACAATTACAGGCTGCCAAAGAAATGCGTAAATCATCTCCTAAACTCACACTCTTTATTTCGCTTTACACACATACCAGGCAAGTTCTAGCATCAGTCACAACACAGAATATACTATAACCTCACACTTACAAGGCACATGGTCAACTTTATTGGGAGCAGTATAGACTCTTGACCTAACATATGAAGAAATTAAACCACACAAAAGTAAGTCGCATTTGGAGCCTAAATGTCTCAATATTAATGGTTTTAGCACAAATTCTTGTTATAATACCATGTCGCCTATCAGAACAATTGCATGCAAAGTGTAAAAAAAAATCTAAAATTTAACTACTAACAACTAAATACAACTAAAAAAAATAAACATAAATAAATGCAAATGCAGATAAAGAAGTATAGCATACAAATACCAGCACCCCACACTTAGACGGAACACACTGCCCTCAGTGGAAATAAGTAAGGAAAACCTGATTAGTCGGACTCCTTCTCTATGTCTGGGGTCAAACCCCCTGCGTCGGAATCATCATCAGAGTCGTCATTACCAGAGTTGTCCTTCACATCTTCATTCGAGGTATTTGCAGAGAGGAGGATTCATCTGGCTCTTTTCTTCCCCTTTTCTGGACTTTCTGTGAGGTAAATGCTTTTTCTTTTTCGGGTCGACTTTTTGGTGCCATTGTACCTGAGATTAAAATAATAGTAATGTTAGCTTCATCTCGGTAGATACAATCGACAAGCCAACAGTAGTGGCACTACCCCACACTTAATTTGTTGGCACAAACTTAATTAAGTAAAAGATGTCGATTACTCAGATTTCATCGCCCTACATTTAGGTGTTATGTTCCAACAATATATTCAGCGCAGTCATACTTTTCTTGGCATCTTCACTATCCTTTTCAATTCTTTTTCATGTATTCTTAACAATGTTTTCATGTTTGGACTAATGCATCTCTTTGAACAAAACTACTACATAGATATCGTATCAATTTATGGCTTAGAAATAATCACAACATCTCATGTTTGTAGTTAACCATGATTTTCATCTCGATGGACAAGTCATTCAAACATACAAGCTTTCGAGTTACAAGATTATGTAATCATCTTAACCATGTCGATTCCGCAAAAGTATGACAGTGTATCAAAATCAAATTCAGGTTGGAACCAAGTCTAGAACATCCTTACGTATTCTTTCACTCACTTAGTTGTATCACAACAAATCAACCATATTCAAATCACCAACACTACTTCAAGATTTAACAATTTATTATAGGCGTAGTATTGTAGTACTTTACGGAATATAAAAGAAGAGCAAAGAAGTACTTACTTGGTTGATGGCCTCGGAAGATGTTCTTGCAAAGTTAAAAGAGCAAAAAGAAAATTTTTGAGAGATTTTGGAGAGGTAGGCGGCGCTTAGGTTGAGTTTGCAATGAAATTTTGTTCTAAGACTAAGGTTCTATTTATAAGACAAGCTTGGGTCGGGTTTTGACCCATTTGGAATCGGATTAGGAGACCAAAAAGTGAGCATAGGTGGCGCCTAATGCTTTGCCTATACTTGGCATACGCGGCGCCTTTTCCAAAGCCTAGTTGAGCATAGGCGGCGCCTATGCTATGGCATTGTTAGGCATAGGCGGCGCCTATGCCATGGCATTCTAGATTCAGAGACAAAAGGCTTTTGCATAGGCGGCGCCTATGCTATGGGATTGTTAGGCATAGGCGGCGCCTATGCCATGGCATTCTAGATTCAGAGACAAAAGGCTTTTGCATAGGCGGCGCCTATGCTATGGCATTGTTAGGCATAGGCCATAGCATAGTTTCCTTGTTCGTTGCCTAGATTTTCATAGGCAATGCCTAACTCATAGCCTTTTTCTTCTTCATTCCCAACTTACCACCTTCAACATGCAATACTTCCAAATCAAAATTTGAAATCAATCTCCTCTTTTACACCTCTTGCACCTACACTTATTCAAAACAACAAAAACGATTACAACGATGGGTTGCCTCCCACCAAGCACCTTAGTTTTGGTCGTGGCTCGACAAACTCCTAGGAAAACAAAAACAACAAAAAATATTAAAAACGATGGTTTGCCTCCCACCAAGCGCTTGATTTATTTTCGCGGCACGACATAGTTATCTCGATTACTTAGACTTCATTGAGATATTTGGTGCATCGTTTTCTGAATGGATTCAGACGACGTTGATGCTTAATTGTGGGCATGCAATCTTCTTCGAGATGCATCTTGTTCATACATATCCCAGGTGGGATACTAATTATATCATCAATAGACCAACCAATGGCTCTCTTGTACCTCTTCAGAGCAGAGATAAGAGCCTCTACGTGCTGTTCACCTAAATCAGCCGCAACACTCACCGAAAGTGTATTTCCACTTCCCAAAAATGCATACCTTAGGTGACTGGGGAGCTCTTTGGATTCTAGCACTGGAGGCTCTTCAATGGAAGTCTTCGCTGTAGGTGACGGTCGATTCTTAAGATCAAGGTCCAGCTTCTTAGGAGCATGAGAATAGGACCTTATTCCTATTAGAGCACAAATGGTTTCTTCATATTCTTCAACCTCCTCACGCTCAAAATTCAACAGTACAACAGATAATGGCTCAACAGTAAGCTGTTTCTCTACAGATAATTCTTTCTCATCCTCATAGTAAACATCAGCTACAGAGAACACATCCATATCTCTAGGCTGCTTCATCGATTTACATACATCAAAATGGACCACTTCGTTATTCAGCCGAAATAAAAGCTCATTAGCTCTTAAATCAATCAGCATACTTCCAGTTGCGAGGAAAGGACGCCCCAAGATTATGGGAACTTCAGAATCCACCTCGCAATCCAAAATAACAAAGTCTGCAGGAAATATGAAGGTGGAAACCTTCACCAACACATCATATAAGATACCAACAGGCCATTTTACTGACCTATCTGCCATCACGAGCCGCATATTGGTTGGTGTAGGATCGCCCAACCCCAACTTTCTGTAAACGGATAACGGCATCAAATTGATGCTAGCCCCCAGATCGCACAACGCCTTAGCAAAATCCAACGATCCAATCGTGCAAGGAATAGTGAAAGAACCAGGATCTGCCTTCTTCTGTACTAAAGATCTTGTAGCGATTGCACTATAATGATGAACATTATCCGCCAGCTCATAACTTGCCGCCCGCTTCTTTGTCAACAGGTCCTTCATGAATTTAGCATACCCAGGCATCTATTCCAGCGCCTACAACAATAGAACATTAATAGTCAGCTGTTTCAACATGGTCATGAATTTACTAAACCTGGTGTCCTCAGCTTTCTTCTTCAGTCTCTGCGAAAAAGATGGTGGTGGAAGAGGAATCATTTTCTCCACCACTTCCTCTTTATCTTGCTTCCAATTATCAACCTTTTCAAGAGTGTCATCAGTCTTCTGCTTCAGTCTCTGAGGAAAAGGTGGTGGTGGAAGAGGAATCATTTTCTCCACTATTTTCTTTTTATCTTGCTTCCGATTATCACTCTTTTCAGGTTGCAGACGTCTAGGGGTAATGTCAGGAATACTATCTTCAACTTCTACGGCATTTTCACATTTGCATCAATAACATTATCTGTTATATCATCAACCACCTGCTTGCCTTTGGATGGATTTTCCAATGCTTTACCACTCCTGGTAGTAATATCCATGCATGATCCATCATTCCTTGGATTTTGCACAGTGTCGTTAGGTAAGGTGCCAGCCTTTCTTTGATTTAATGTCGCTGATAGTTGACTCAATTGTTGCTCCAGCTGTTTTATCGCGGTAGAATATGAATCAACCAATTAATTTATTGATGACAAATCATTCTTTACCTCAGTAACGCCTATATTGGTTGCCTCCACCCCTTTCAACATCTTAGCCATCATATCATCCATGGACATCTTTCCAGAGCCAGACGCCACAGCCTCACGATTTCCAGGAGAAACATACAAACCACTCCTGTCAGTCTTATTCTTCCAACCACCTTGATCGCGGTCCTTGTATCCAGATTTATCATAATAGTTCCGACCTTGGTTTCCTTGGGCATTGCCTCGGAAACCCCCCTGATTATTCAAGTAGTTCGCTTCTTCCTCAAAGTCGGATTCATCTCTTCCCTGTGATACAACGGCCTTAACCTTTTCGGTCTTCCCTGATAATAAGTGCTTAGTAAGAAGATCCATCTGCGTTTTCATGTGAGCCATATCTTGGTCATGTTTCTCTTGTCTACGCCTCTGCTCTACAGTCCAGCCAATAGATACGGTAGAGCTTGCTACCTCAGAATCCCTGGTATGCCAAGCTCTACTCTGCTTTGTCATACGATCTAGCATATCACTTGCCTCAAGAAAAGTAAGGTCCATAAATGACCCACCTACAGCATTATCAACCACTGGCTTTGTCACCGAGTTCAAAGCCCTATATAATATTTCCATCAAGTGGATATTCGTTATCTGATGGTTTGGGCACCGCATAAGCTTCTTCTTGAACCTCTCCCATGTTTCGTGGAGAGCTTCAGTTGGAAGCTATCGAAAATTGTTGATCTCATCCCGTAATTGGGCTTTCTTGGATGGCGGAAAGAATCTTTCTAGGAAAGCGTCTTTCAGTTGCCTCCAATTAGTAATAGAATCAGGAGTTAGCCCGTTCAACCATAGAGTTGCCTCCCCATACAGAGACAATGGAAATAAGCACAGCCGAATTGCATTCTGCCCAACTCCTAGATTGTCAAACGACTTGCATGTTGAAATAAAGTTGATCAGATGCATATTCGGATCATCTCCTGCGAGTCCACCAAATAACCCCTTGAGCTGCAATAACTGAATCATGGTTCTAGTGATATTGAACTTAGCTCTGGGTGCCAAGGGCGGAGGAATAATAGCCCCTGTGGCACCAGCTCCGTCAAGATCGTCATCATCATCATCAAAAGGAATCTGCATAGCTCGGCGTTCAGGTCTAAATCTAGCTTGACGATCTCTTCTGTTAGCAGGTGTTGCCACCTCAGCATCACGCCTAGGGTTTAGTAACTCGTCATCACCTAGGTCCTCATCGTCAGGATTTGTTGCTTTCCCAGGGTTATCAATATTCTGTTGATACACTTGAGCGGTGGCCAAAGAAGCTAATCTAGCCTGCTCCTATTGAGAAGCCCTTCTTTCAATGTCACGTTTTGCCTCTATCCTGCCAATAAGTTGTGGTTCAGGGTTTATGGGTAATAATGGTTGTCCCGAACTTCGAGTATGGGGCATGCACTGAACAAAACCTGCAGAAAACAAAAACAACAACTAAAAGTAAAATATGAGAATCATTGACCAAAGGGTCTAGTAATTATCACAAACTTAGTTGACAACCGTATTCCCCGGCAACGGCGCCAAAATTTGATAACGCTCAAACCACAGCTCTCGTAAGAGTGTAAGCGGTTGTTGTCAAATATAGAACCCAACTGGGTTGGGTGTCGAATCCCACAGGGAATACATGGTCACTAAGTATGCAACGATTAGTAGACTGTTGATCGAAAATTCTACCAAAAAGGGGGGATTTAATTGTAGCGTGAATTAAGAGTATCAAAGTAACAAAGAAAAATGGAATATTTAGTAGGTTTTAATCAATGAGAATTGTAAGTTAGGGTTATGTCCACCTTATGAGTTTTACGTATCTATTGGCTATGAGTTATGTGGAATTCAGACATGCATGCACTTATAGAGATTCGTATTCTATGGTAAATCCTAGTGGCTAATGGTACGAATTCTCCAAGAGGTTAATCCAGTTACGGTACTAACTTTTAAACAGGGGTTGGTAGCCCTATTTCCTTGTCATTCTCTCTTTTCCAGAAATGTAACTTTTCTTTCGAACAAGTTAATGCTATACTGGCGTATTCTATATGTTTGCAACCACAAGAATTCAATTAAGATGAAGAGAGTAATGATATAAGAAGCATACGTATCAAGAATTCACAAACTCATAGCAATAGATAGTATATCATAAGGCTTCCATAACCCTAACATAGAAGTTTAGCTACTCATGAGTGCAACGGAAATCACAACAGATATAATCATCATACCACAACCTAGAATAATCTTGGCGATGGAGGTGATATGGCGTCAAAAGCTCTCAAACGTTTTGCCCTAGCCGTTCTTCACAAGAGAGACGAGTTCTCTATGTTAGACTTACAGAATATTGTAACGTGAATAGTCCTAAAATATCGAATGAATAAGACTTGAATTAATGAATGAGTGAATAATAAAAAGCTTGCTGAAAAATTCAGCAAATAGGGTTTTTATAACATCCTTGTCCTAGTCCTACTGAAATAGGATTTTTATCCTTGTCCTAGTCCTACTGGGTTACTGCATACTTGTCCTAATCCTACTAAGTTACTGCTGATACCCCAAGTCTTTAGAAATTCTGTTTTTTCCCGAGACAAGTTCTCCATGCATCACTTTCAGTCCACAATCTTCCAGAAGCTGCCTTCCTTCTTACGTGAAGTTTCCTTTGGCGTCCAACAGTCCATAAAATGCTGAAATCTTCATCATTTATTCCTGAAAACTTGCTAATCACGTTGGTTAGCTCACTTACAGGAAAAAGGACTAAAAGTGTAGGAATTATATATTTTTTTCTCAAAACTTAGCTAAAATATGGGTACATTAAGGTGCTTTAGGCGTGTAAATACGCCTAACATCACTTATGCACTTTATCCCTTGTCAATAGCCTTCCCAAGGCTGCATGCTAGATAATAAGGCTATTCTTAGGCATTGATACTCTATTCCATATCATACCAGCTACCATAATCTTAGGCATATTTTCTATTAGTTTTAGATACTCCAGTGCTATAGAATACCTTCCACTTCTAGTTGAAAAATAAATGCTCATTGAAGTACCATTATAGCATCCTTATCTTCAGCTTGTGTAGTAATCTTTAGTGCCAACTATAATAAAGATAATGAATTTGTCAAACCAAAAAGTAAATAAATTAGACTTAAAAGAAACAAGTAATATAGTACAAAAAGGAATAGTTTCAGTTTGCAAGTTTATAAGGACAAGTCAATAGGACTATTTTTCCTTTTTGGTAATTATTTTACAATAATATACTAAATATTTGACTTCCCCAACAATTAAATATAGTAGATGCTAGAAATAAATGAGCATGAAATTGATACTGGTTAGATCCATCTTAGTATACAATCGAAATCAGCTGTGTTTGATTTGAGGTAATGGACAGAGGTTGTTCTAATTACTTTTAATGGATAGGACAAACATTTCCCTTTCTATAAATGCTATTTTTAATGATATCTTCTAGGTATGTGCTTGGCTATTTGGATAACTTAGTTTCCTTAAAATAAATAAGTATATGTACAAGTTTATCTAAATTTAGTTGATTACAATAGCTTGTACCTCTGGAGTTATGACAATATAGAGAAGATTTGCATAAAGGAAAAGAAAAGATAGTTAACTATCAACTGGTTGATACAATCCCTCCATCCCAATTTTATGTAATATGTTACTTGGACTTACAGTACTGAACCGACTTTATATTTTATTTTCTAAACTTACAGTTAAGACTAGAACAATCATGAATCGAGAAGGGTGTTCAAGAAATCACTAAAAAGTTAAGATCTTCATTTCATTGGGATTACTAGCAGATTTAAGAAACAAATGATTACTAGAACACAAGAAGAAAAAGAAAAATACAGGCTACATAAATGCAGAGAAAAATCATCACAAGCAGAAACAAAAGTCAAATAATGTTCCAGTAAGATCTCAGGTACAAGATCAAGTACAATAGGAGTTTCAAGATTCTATCTTACCTGCAACACCAGTAGAGGAGAAAAGGTGACAAGAATTACCAGATTGCACCACTCATACATCACAACCAACACTTGAACAAGTGCAGCAAGATAAGTCACAACTTCTTAATTTTAAAGCAAATGAACAATATGAGAAGGCAAGAATACATATATTTTAGTTCATACTTTTCCAAAAATTATCTACATTCTAGTAATTTTGTTATTTATATTATTGTAGGCACTTCAATTAACAAAAGAAAAAGAGGTGCTACAAAAATTCATGAAGTACATGGACGAAATTATCGTTAACTAATAGTGCTAAATGAGTTGAATAAGCCTATTGGTCAAACTAAAGTAGTGGTCACTGAGTTTGGCAACTTCCGTGGAACTTTGGCAAGGAATAGGAAATTTTGGCCTCTTTATCTTAGTTGGACAAAGTTTAGGTCACGTGATTATATGTGGGGCTATATCCAGGTTAAAACTTTTTAATATTCTGATTTCTAGTTCAAATCATTTCATAGTTTTTGCACTAGCCAAATTGCACCAAATTATAGGAGAAATATGACATTCTTGACAACGGGGAAAAATAGGCTATGAGTGCAATTGATGTTGATTTTAGAGGGAATAAGACTAAATTTAGGCACACACACTTTTATGTCTACACTAATGATGTAATTCGAATGGCAAATATGCCTAAAACTATTTTGGAATATGTATTTGTAGATTTGTTTAAGTATTAAAACTCCAAAGAAGCTGAGGTATGATATGAATATGTACAGTTATTAGTTTGTATAAGATTACCTGTTCTTCATAGCAGTTAAGATATGTACAGTTAACCTATTTTTCATAGTAGTTTTAATATGAATATGTACAATTTTGTCAGTTTTTTAGCTTTTTGTTTTTCTCAGATATCTACCTCTATTTCAAAAGCACAACATGAATCCTTAAAAATTGTCTTGCAGGATAATTCCAATACGAACAAATAGAATCAACAAAAGTAAAGGTATCCGCACACTGTTGGTAAAATAAGTTTTTCTCTAATCCGTGAGGTTTGGTGTTTTCTTATATTGTTACTAGAACTTGTTGACTTGGAAATTTTTTAATGTTGACTTACATGTAACTAGGAAAAAAAGAAGAAAAATTCTTGTGCTTTTTCAAATAAGGAATTCATTATGGCTACTAGAAGAAAGAAACCTGGACGAGTGTACAAGGATCTATATGAAGAAATTACAAATAAAATAGTATGAAATTTTCTAATTCAAAATTGATAAAGATCATTTGTTCTTTCTAAAATATTAAATCAACTCAATTTACTTACGCGTTTTGGATCCAACTTATAGGTTGAGATGGAGAGAGTAGAAAATCAAGAAAGCAAATATGGTAGTCTATCAGTCTATACAATAACAATAGTTATGTCTCTTGATCATCTAGGTCGAGTAAGACTATATGGACGCGGGATGACCAAGTTTTTTTATAAACAAAAAGCAAGTGATTCTGGACCCTCTCCATATATCGTTATGAATGAACTAGTGGAAAGAGAATGGATGAACTAGAATAGACGATACAACAAAGAATGCAGGAAAAAATTAATGCTCCAAGAGATGCCATTGAATGAATTGTTACAATGAACGTTATTACACAATTGCATCATCTAAATTGAAGATTAACACTTGATCCTAATATGCTAAGATTCAATGTTCATTAGTCGGGGGAAGATATTTCTATTCAACAAATCAATCGTCCATCTGATGTTAGTAACAATCAAGGTCATTCTTCTTTTCTTCTTCTTCATCTTCCCATCTTTTTATCTTCTTCTCTTTTTACTGGTAGTAGTAGATAATAAACTTTTTGTGATTGTTTGGGTATAGTGGAGATTCATATATTCGACCCCAAACAACGTTTTTGGGACTGAGGCATAGTTGTTTCTTGCATATAGCGGTGATTCATATAATTGAATCAACTTGTTTGAGGTCCGGGGATTCATATAGCCGACCCTTACTTGTTTGGGACTAAGAAGTAGTTGTTTTATGGGTATAGTGTAGAATTTGATATATGTTAGAATGGGAAGATCAAAATTTGAACTTTATTGGGAAAGTTCCAATCTTGGATTGTTGGAGTGAATAGTGATTTGATTTATTTAAAAGGCATCTCAGAGATATCTTTCTTGTATAATGCCTTAATAAATCATGGAAAACCAATACATTAGATATCATGAAACTCCCCAGTATAACTACAACAACTTAAGCCTACTAAAAATAAACATATAAAAACATTTGTAAATAACACCAAAACATGCTATTAGTTCATATTGAAAGACAAATTCTGGTATATCCACTTTAGGAAAAAGAGCTATGCTAGTTGAGTTGATTTATTTCAAGAGTTTGTCATTCTGGAAAGATCCAACATTGCTTCTATGACATTAATTCTATACATCAATTTAATTTTCATGTGCCTTTAAAAAGGTTAATTTCATGACTCACATCCATTAGGTTCATGACTTCTATTTCTACCAAAATTAATCTGGCCTCTTTTTAACATCTTTTTAAGAAAAGATTTCAACAATACAATCTGATTACTCTATAGAGAGGACAACTTCATCATCTTAACAATAGATGTAAGGTCTTATTGTCAATTCAAAAAAAGTTGGTGAAATGATATCTTCAAGGAAAAAATTGGTGATAACTGTGATTGGATGTGCAGCTAGTACTATGTTCATAGTATTTGTGTGCACAAGGCTAATTTGTTAGAGTTATTAGAATTGTGAAATGATATCTTTAGGGACATTATTAGAACTATTCATAGTATTTGTGTGCACAAAGATAATTTGTTGGTGAAATTATATCTTTAGGGATATTATTGGAATTGTGTTTCTTTGTTACGTTTACCAGTATCTTGTTCATAGTATGTAGTCTCATGTTCTTTTGAAATTTTGTTGGTTCTATAATACCAAATACTAAATAGTAGTTCTTCATTTTCTATTGAGATTTTTTACGTTCTTCTTATAGGTGTCCTTCCTATGTTCTAAATAGAAATTAAATATGTTGTCATTTAAGTGCTAATTGAGATTATTTATTCTATTTTTATAGATATCCAAAAAGAAGAAGGAGATTAAGAAAGAAGTTATGAAGAAATTGACCTTACTTGATAAGATTTTTGAATTATTGATAGATTCTTTAATATCGATCCTTTCGATATTAAATTTCATTAAACTTATTACCACTCGAACTTCATAATATTTGGGAAAGCCAATGGCCATTTGACTTTAACATTTTGCTTTTGGGTTTAGATTATTAGTTTGTTGCATATTTTACTTTGGATTATTATTAATGAAAGATTTTGTTGTGATGTGTATATATAATTGTGTATTAATATAATTCATATAGATATATATAAATACTAATTTACATTATAGGGGTGATTATTTCATCTAAACCGTCAATTGGTATTTGAAGTTGTTGCAATAGGTAGCAAAAACCATTGCAATAGCTAACTAAAATAGTTGCAATAGGTAGCAAAAATTTATTGCAAAAGACCTAAAATTCGTTGCAATAGGTGTCAAAAATAGTTGCAATAGGTAGTGAAAACTCAATGCAAAAGATCAATAATTGTTGCAACAGAATAAAAAAATTATTGTAATAGGGTTATTGGAATGCTTTGATGTCATTGCAATATAGTATATTGCAACGTGCCTTAACTATTGCTATAGACGATATAAAGCATCCCAATATGAGGTTAAAAAATTATTGCAACAGGTCTATCTATTGCAAAGGTGGTTGTAATCGTTGCAAAAATCATTGTGATATATCTATCCCCATGCTCGCATATGCAACGCATGCCAAACCATTGCGACACTTCTAGGGCAACAGTTTCTACATATATAGCAATGGTTTTTGTACCATTGTCATAGGGTTAATTTCCAGTAATGACCCTAACAAGGACATATTAACTTATTAATAAGTTTAACCCTTTCGATAGATCACGACATTGAACAAATTTTATTGATCATGATAATCATATCAAGATTAAGAGTATAGGCACATTTAATAATTCAAATATGATGTTTCTTAAAATTTAGAAGCCAAACAATCGTCTCTCTTGGTCCATTCAATATTAACAAACTGCACTAGCACAAGAAGATGCAATGTGACCATTCCCATAATCAAGAATAAATTATATTTAATATTATTCTACAATAATGAAGATTCTTGTCCAATGTCATCTTTGATTGTGAACATTATTTTATAACTTATATGAACCGATAATTTATTCTTCTGTCTATGAGCCAAAAAATTCTATGCATAAAATTGTATGCAATATAATAGTATATATTACCAATATCCTACTCATACTAAACCATGCGCATACAACTTCAATGATCATTCCTTCCACATGATTATCGAAAGATTTATGCAATAAGATCTTTGTAAATTGGTCTGCCAAATTGTCCGTTGATGCAATCTTTTAAATTTCACATCTCCTATATGAGTTATGTCCTGAATTAAGTGATATTTTTATTCAATGTGTTTCCCTTTTTTTGACTTCGTGTTTCCTTTGAGTTTTCAACCGGACCACTATTATCACAATAAAGTGTAAGTGCTACTTCAACCAAAAGAACCACTCCAAGATTTTTTAGAAAGTTCCAAAGCTAGCAACCTCTTTGGACACCTCAGAGGAAACCAAATACTCCACTTCCATGGTAGAATCAACAACTAATGATTGCTTTGTACTCCTAAAACTTATGGATCCACCTCCTAATGTAAAAAATATCGTGAGATTAATTTTATAAAATCCTTATCTGACTAGAAATATGAATCTGTATATCCAAATGGAACAAAATAACCTGAGTGAAATACTAGCATGTAATCCCTAATCTTTTTTTAGGTACTAGATTATATGATTAACCACAGTTCAATGGTTTTTTCTAGGATTAGCCTGATATCTACTATCCATGACAATAGCAAAGCAGATGCCATTTGTAGTGCATAACATAAAAGTCCATACAGCAGAAGCATAATAGTTGTCTTTATTCTCTCCGTATCATCAGTCGTTTTGGGATATTTATCCTTTTATAAAGAAATTCCATGCCTAAAAGGAAGTAATTCTTTTTTGAAATCTTTCATGCAAACCTGGTAAGAATAGTATAATATAATGCACTTGGGATAAGCCTAATATCATTTACTTGGGACCTCACATGATCTTGATTCAAAGAATATGAGCCGCTTCACCCAAGTCTTTCATATCAAAACTTTAGGACAACTACTCTTTTAATGAATTCAGCATGCTCACAGTATTTCCTATGAACAATATGTCATCTACGTACAAAATTTGAAATGCTACGTTATCTCAATCCCATATTTTAAAGATGCATGGATCATTATCATATTGGTCAAAACCAAAATTCTTAATCAAATTATCAAAATAAATATTCCATGCCCTAGATGCCTGTTTCAATCCATAAATATATTTTTTTCATCTTGCATAATATGTGTTCATTTTTGCAATATAGCAAATCCTTTTGTTGTGCCATATATATGCACTCATCACGATTTTTTGTAACACTCTGAGAGTACACCCTGGATACCACATGGTGCTTACAGCCCCAAAGGACCACAATCTAACCCATGAGCTGGTACCTACTGTGAGCACTGAATAAAACAATAAAGACATATGCAGAAATTTAACTGGAAATGCCATAAGGTTCTTAACAACTAAAAATCAATACTGAATCATAGTTTAACACATCTAAAATATACTTCCAATACTAAAAAAGAAACTGATAATACAACTGAAAACTGGCAATCTATCTGTACTAGTCTGAAAGCCTCTAAATAGACTGACTGTGGAGTTGATGGGACAACTCCCCAACTAACTCCGGCTAACTACTGAACTGAAAAGAAATGCTGACATAAAAATCATTGGTCCTCAGAGTATGAGAACTCACCACTGCTACTGCTGCTGATGCACTGGGATGTCTAAATGCGATCGAGAACCTGAGCGTCCGAACCTATGATATGAGACATCATAGCGCAAGAAATAAGTATACGATAAGTACTTTAAATGTACTAGAATGTTAAATGAGGTTATGCTGATATGAATGGGTTCATGAACATGAATAATACATGACTGAATAAATAGCATGAGATGACCGATACAATAGTATACGTGAAAGCTATAAAATCTTAGGATGCATGACCAAGCATATAACGTTATACTGAAATAATATATAAACTGAAGTACTGAATTACTGATGTTGAATAATGGATAACTATATACTTTGGTCAAGAAAATTTGAAACCGTACTCTATACTAAATACTGAACTGAGACCGTTGGTGCTAACTATAACCGACATGCCCCAATGTACTATCAGGGTCCAACCTGTAACCCCAGTTGGAAGGGTGTTAGTACCATGCCACGAGTACTAACAATGGCTAGGTGGATCCACTAACTGATGTCTCGATGGACCAGGGTGTTAAGGCTAAACTGAAGGGTGACTCCTCATATCCTATGCTAGCTACATAGTTCTAGAATATTGGGACTACTACTAATGAATCTGCCTAACTAATGGGGAAGTCATCATCCCTGCATTCACTCGGTGCTAAATCCTACTCCCAACTGATAGACACTGAATACTGGACTAAACTAAGTTTAGTTGTTTATGGGGATGAATAGAAAAAGCTCATAACAATCCTGAACTATTTTGTAGGTACTGAAGACTAGATAAGTAGCTAGATTTCGGGTATTCAAAACCTCCAGGACTCGATAGTAATAACAACAAGACTACACAAAACCTTAAGGACATGATAAGTAACCATTATCCAAAACTAATTCCTTTGGGCATTTTATCAAACACTTGCAATTCATGGTTTAAACATGGGAACAGTTTTAAATATGTAGTAATATCATTATTTCGATATTAAATTACTATTTAAGGTACAAACCAACGATTAAGCATCATTCAAATGTGTAGGGTTTAACTTCAACAACAAATCATGTATAAGCATAATATAAATAGAAATTTGTGAGAATTCATGGTTAAAATTCATGATAACATATAAAAATCATTCTTTTAAAATTGAAATTGGATTCTTGGACTCCATGGGTGAAAGAAACTCATTAATGAACATCTAACATATCTTAATAGAAGAATTCCTGAAGGTTCTTGGTGGTTTTCTCGAACTTGAGCTTGAATCTTTGAAGTGCTAGGTTTGTTCTTGAGAGAGAATGGTTTTAAATTAGAAAAATTTGAATTAAGATGACTAAATATGATTTTGGGGGCTTTAATCCCATGTTTTTCATGGATTGGGGCCATGGTAAGAGACCTAACTGTCTCTGGGAAATTAAAATTCATAACTAAAATCCAGATTAGTGTAACACCCCATTTTTTTAAATTAGAATGCTACACGGTGCCCATGACCCCGAAGGACCACAAGCTAACCCATGACTGATATATATACCTGTATACTGCATAATATCTCATAAAATGCAGAAACATGAACATGAAAGGCCATAAGGTTTGAACTGAATAAACGTCTGATAACAAAATGTCTGAAAAAGGTATAACAATACCAAAATAAGTCATAAATACTGAAAATAATGAGATCTGAATATATAATCTGACATTTAGTCTGAAAGCCTCAAACTGAACTGAATAAGGAGTTGCAGGAACATGTCTCCAACTAACTCCATCTAGCAACTAAATAGTAAATATAGTAATAATCATATCGTCCTCGAATGAGAAAGACTCACTGCAAACTCTGAACACTGAATGCTACTACTGATCTGGAGCTCGTTCCTCTGAACCTATGGTGTAACGTAAGAGAAATCACCATAGCGCAAATACGTCAGTACGTCTAAATGTACTGAGTATACGAGTAAGGTAGGCTAAATGCAAAGGTTTATATGCATGAACAATGCTGACTAATATGAACGTGAGAATACATACATGCATACATAACTGTAACTGAACTCGTGGAGATACTGACTACTGAGTCTGAATACTGATAATATGAGACTACTAATACTGAGATACTGAATAGATGAACGACTATTTCTGATAGTTTGAATTATGAAGAACTGGTATGGTTGACTGTGTCTGATAGTCCTGAAGCTGAATACTGATATCATGAATTCTGATAACTGATATGACTGATACACGAGTTTAGAAAACTGATATAACTCATATAACTGTGATGATCGGCCTAATCGATGTAACTGATACTGAGCGACTGTATCTGACAGACTAAGTTCTGATGGAACTATCTGAGTTCTATTCTACTTGGAGTAACTAAATCTGAGATCAGTCCTATCTAGTAGGTGATCATGAGTATACTGATAATAAGAATGATTTGACTTAGTCTGAGATCATCCCTATCTAGAGGGTGATCTTTAAATCTAATAATTCTGATACTGATTAATCATAGTTGAGATCAGTCCTAGCTAATAGGTGATCTTGAAGTTTATTTACAATGATAAGTATTTACTGCATCTAACAGTACTAAATCAGTACTACTAAGCTGAGTTGACTGTGTCTGACAGTCCTGAATCTGTAACTGAAATTATGGGATATGTTCATCTAACCGACATGCCCCAAGCTAAGCTGACTGGGGTCCAATCTCTGCCCTGACTGGAAGGGTGTCAGTACCGCACCACCAGTAAAAACATCTATTATGGAGTCAGTCCTAATCTAGTGGGTGACTCCTAGGATCAGTCCTATACATATAAATATGCTAACGGGTGACCCCTGAGTATGTCAGTCCTGTCTAATGGGTGACATCTCGTACCTATACTGGCAACGTAGTTATGGAACTTAGGGATTACTTCTAGGGATCTCAGTCCTATTCTAGCGGGTGAGCCCCCATCCCTAGGTTCGCGCAGTGCTGAATCCTACTCCCATCTGAAAGACACTAAAATGAATAACTGGGATGAACTAAATAACTTAACTGAACTAATTTGCTGAACTGATACTAATTAACTAAACTAAAAATAGTGGCATTGTTTAGCGGAGCTAAAACTGAGTTTACTAGATTCTGATGACGGATGGAATATAATGAGTTTTGAGGACTGATTAAGAGTACTGAAGTTACTGAGATTTACTGTGATTACTGAGGTTACTGAGCACTGAGATTTTTGAGAATACTAAATTACTGAGATTACTGAATTTTCTTGAGTTACATGACTGATTGATTTCTATAGATCATGGCTTGACTGAGAGTATCGTGAAAACATGACATGGCTCTAGACACATAGCTACATTTTTCGAGTACAAGTACCCCCAGGACTTGATGGAAGGAAACTGACACACATGACTAACTTGATCATAAGAGTAGAGTCCATAATCCACAATATCATAAATAAGGGATTTCATACTAAGCATGGTTCTCAACAATCTATTTCATGGAAGGGAATTTCATATAACATGTATATACTTGCATAGCTTTCAATATCATGCTCATTACATATTACAACCACAATCCATAATATCATAATTTGGGGAATTTCATGAAGTACATGGGTATTCTACATCTTGTACATGAATGGGTTTTGCAAGTAAGCATAGCATAATTCCATAAGACTAGTTCATGAGTAATCCAACAATGTTCACAAAACACATTATCAACATGGATGAGATTGAATCATAGAGGCCTATCATGAATCCTTCCCTTTGTCACAATTCATCTATAATGCATGATTTCTAGTCTCTTAGGTATTTTATCAAACACCTTACATCCACAACTTAGTCATAGGTGTAAATCATACAATTACTCATCATAAATAATCAAACTTACATGTTTTCAACTCATATGATGTCCTAGATTCATAATAAGACATAAATATTCTATCTTGGCATCATTCAACACATAAACATGATCAACAATCCATTCATAACATGAAAACCATAATATATAGTTTTAGAAAAGGGTTCTTGAACTTCATGGAAGAAAAGAGTCCATGAATTAACACACGCATACCTTAAAGCTTGATCTCAAAAGAGACCTAATGTTTATGAAGGTTCCTGAAGAAATCCTTAGGCTTGCCCTTGATTTTTCTTGACTAGCGTTTAACCCCTTTGGGAAAGAATGTTCTTGTTACTGAGGAGATGATCTTGAGAGGAAACCCTAATCTTGTGGTTGAAAGTGTATGAGAGAGCTTTTTGAGATGTTTTAACTAAAGAGAATGGAATATAATAAGTTCCTTGAGGGTTATAAGTCGTGGGAAGTGAAGGGAAGAGACCAAAATACCCTTATGAAATAAATTCCCAGTTGCTAAAAATAATAGCTGACGACATTTGTGACAAGGCGTTAAAAATATGACAAGCCGTCAAAAATGTCGTCACACAAGAGCTGGAACTGATGGTTTCTGCCTAAGTCTGTCGAAATTTATGACAAGGCATCAAAAATGTGACAGGCCATAAAAAATGTCATCACACAAAAGCTGGATTCTGCCTAAGGCTGACGACATTTTTGACAAGGCGTCACAAATATGGTAAGCTACCACGAATGTCGTCCCTTAGGAGCTGGTTTCTGCTTAAGGCTGATGACCTTCGTGATAGGGCATCACAAATGTGATAAGCTACCAAAAATGTCTTCACTTAAGAGCTGATTTCTGCCTAAGGATGATGACCTTCGTGATAGGGCGTCACAAATGTGGTAAGCTACCACGAATGTCGTCACACTATTTCCAGCCTGACATGCTGGAGTAAAATAGGAATAACTCTTTGCTCCGATATCGTATTTAGGTGAAATTGGTATCATTAGAAATACAATTCAATTATGTATCTTTTGATAGGTCATGATCTCAAAAATTCTAAGTATAATGAGAAATATACTCATTTGGATTTGACTATACCAGTATCATTCTCAAGAATTAATCGGTAAGGAATGTTTTGATTCATCTGATAGCTGGGAGTTATTTTAAGCCTTAATATACATCTAAATTACTCATAAAACTATAAAAAAACCATGATGTACTATGCATGAGCTTGGTACATGGCTCTAATAGTGGTTTGGATTTTTTGGGGTATTACAATATCTCCCCCTTGAAAATATTTGTCCTCAAATGATGACTGCTTGAGAGGGAAGAAAAGATAAAATGATACATATATAGCATGAATGACTAATCATGATATCATGGATGACATGACTAAAAATTGAGCATATCATAGTGTACATGCATATCTCATGCATGGGTAGCTGATTTATAAATGTAGGACTGAGTGTTCCGATAAACTAAGTTTCTCAAATTGAGAATGCATATCTGATGCTTAACCGATAAGTTGAATCCATGCATATCTGATGCATGATTATATGACTGACATAATATATGAATCCATGACTGAAAGTACTAATAAGCTGACCACGCATATCTGATGCGTGAATACATGACTGAACTGACTCACGAACATACGACTGAACGTGCAATGATAAAGGAACTAAGATTGAACTGAAATATAAGAACATGACTGAGTCTGCTATGTGACATATGGATTGAACATCATGAACTGAACTGAACCTCTGAATACTTGACTTACAGCTGAGTTCTAACTGTCAACTTATGAGTACCCTCAATTCTTGACTGAATTCGTTATGCAAGAAGAAACTAAAAGATATAAGACATGAGAGCGTTAAAAGAAGGTGGGTTATATGCCCTTTAGGACACTACTTCCCTCTAAGAAGATACTAGGTGATGCACTGGGCATCTACGAACTAGATTATAACTAAACTTCGGGAGTCTGAAATTAATGCATGATGCATGAGATGAACTACGGATATACATGACATATTCATGATTTATCTGATCATTGGAGGCATCGCATGAGTCATGGAAACTGAGTATACTAGGGAGAATGATATATGTACATGAGTCATGAGATGCATGACTTGATTCTGGAATGTCTGAGTTCGTGGAACATGATTTGTAACACTGAGTGATCTAGGACTAAATTTCCTATAATGAGAACTGAAAGTGCACACGATTCTATGGAATGCGTGTGAATGTAAGCATTATTTATGGAATCTGAGACATGAAGCATGCATAGGCATTATGCCAACTAAAGTACGAAGCTTTACGCTAAGATAAGGATGGGTCGGGAATCGTCTTCCCTAGCTGCTTTTCTGTACATACTAGCACTACTACTGGAATCTGAGAACCTGACTTGGGTACTTGATCTACCATCCCCACTTGGATTTAAGCCATCATCATAATTCTATGAGCACTAAACTAAACTCTGAACTGAACTGCAATCATCATCACATACTTACACTCTGATTAACACATGCTTGCCTTACTAAACACATCATCTGCCCCTGTTTCCCTCACATACTACTAGTATCGCATTTACACCTTCATGCTTAATTTTGAGTCAATAAACTTAAATTTCTAACTCACACTGTTCAAGCCTATTGATTCATTCTGGCACAACTATCCCCATGAATACATAGTCTGTTCAATCTGGATATCATTATCCCAACTATACTACTGCTAAACTCCTGGGTTCATGCTTCTAACTCTAGTCATATGCTATCATAGTATTTTGAGAAGTGATCTACTGGCATATCTAAATCTGGGTTCGAGAATGAGTTCTCATGATCATGAATGAGATCCGTCTAACTTTGGGACATAACTGAACTGATGGGATACTGTTGAGCATGAGGTAAATCCCATATCTATCTGTAGGGACTATTTGAGAAATCCCTATCTGTAGGACTTGGGCTTCACTACTTCTATTACCTTAATAGTAAGGTAAAGTTGACATGACTAAAGCATGATGAGAATCTACCTGAGTTTTCTAAGAGAACCTTTCTATAGCATAATCTGAGACATGAAAGAAGGGAAAATATTCCTAAAACATCTCATAGCCTCCTACACATAAGTGTGGTGCACAACACACGCATGTACAAGACTCTACTAGATGCAGCTTTCACACTTCCTAGGACTCTATTGAACCTTAGGCTCTGATACAAAGTTTGTAACACCCTGATTTTCTAAATCGGAATGCTACACGGTGCTCATGACCCCGACGGACCACAAGCTAACCCATAACTGATATATGTACCTGTATACTGCATAATATCTCATAAAATACAGAAACATGAACATGAAAGGCCATAAGGTTTGAACTGAATAAACGTCTGATAACAAAATATCTGAAAAAGGTATAACAATACCAAAACAAGTCATAAATACTAAAAATAATGAGATTTGAATATATAATTTGTCATCTAGTCTGAAAGCCTCTAACTGAACTGAATAAGAAGTTGAAGGAACATGTCTCCAACTAACTCCATCTAGCAACTGAATAGTAAATATAGCAATAATCATATTTTCCTTGAATGAGAAGGACTCACTGCAAATTCTGAACACTGGAATGCTACTGCTGATCTGGAGCTTATTCCTCTGAACCTATGGTGTAACATAAGAGAGCACCATAGCACAAATACGTCAGTACGTCTAAATGTACTGAGTATACGAGTAAGTTAGGCTAAATGCAAAAGGTTATATGCATGAACAACGTTGACTAATATGAATGTGAGAATACATATATGTATACATAACTGTAACTAAACTTGTGGAGATACTGACTACTGAGTCTGAATACTGACAACATGAGTCTACTGATACTGAGATACTGAATAGATGAACGACTATTTCTGATAGTTTGAATTATGAAAAACTGGTCTGGTTGATTGTGTCTGATAGTCCTGAAGCAGAATACTGAAATCATGAATTCTGATAACTGATATGACTGATACATGAGTTTAGAAAACTAATATAACTGTGATGATTGGCCTAATCGATGTAACTAATACCGAGCGACTGTATCTGACAGTCTAAGTTCTGATGGAACTATCTGAGTTCTGTTCTACTTGGAGTAACTAAATCTGAGATCAGTCATATCTAGCGGGTGATCATGAGTATACTGATAATAAGGAAGATTTGACTTAGTCTGAGATCAGTCCTATCTAGCGGGTGATCTTTAAATCTAATAATTCTGTTATTGATTAATCATAGTTGAGATCAGTCCTAGCTAATAGGTGATCTTAAAGTCTATTTACAATGATAAGAATTTATTGTATCTAACAGTACTGAATATATACTACTAAGCTGAGTTGACTATGTCTGACAGTCCTGAATCTGTAACTGAAACTGTGGGATGTGTTCATCTAATAGGCATGCCCCAAGCTAAGCAGGCTGGGGTCAAATCTCTACCCTGAAAGGGTGTCAGTATCGCGCCACCAGTAAAGACATCTATTGTGGAGTCAGTCCTAATCTAGCGGGTGACTCTTGGGATCAGTCCTATACATATAAATGTGCTAACGGGTGACCTCTGAGTATGTCAGTCCTTTCTAACGGGTGACATCACATACCTACACTAGAAACGTAGTTTTGGAACTTAGGAATTGCTTCTAGGGATCTCAGTCCTATTCTAGCGGGTGATCCCCCAACCCTAGGTTCGCTCGATCCTGAATCCTACTCCCATCTGAAAGACACTGAACTGAATAATTAGGCTGAACTAAATAACTTAACTGAACTGATTTGCTGAACTGATACTGATTAACTGAACTGAAAATAGTGGTATTGTTTAGCAGAGCTAAAACTGAGTTCACTGGATTCTGATGACGGATGGAATATAATGAGTTCTGAGGACTAATTAAGAGTACTGAAGTTACTAAGATTTACCATGATTACTGAGGTTACTGAGCACTGAGATTACTGAGAGTACTGAACTACTGAGATTACTGAGTTTTCCTGAGTTACATGACTGACTGATTTTTATAGATCATGGCTTGACTGAGAGTATCATGAAAACATGACATGGATCTAGGCACACAGCTATATTTTTTGGGTACAAGTACTCTCAGGACTCGATGAAAGAAAATTGACACACATGACTGACTTGATCATAAGAGTAGAGTCCATAATCCACAATATCATAAATAAGGGATTTCATACTAAGCATGGTTCTCAACAATCTATTTCATGGAAGGGAATTTCATACAACATGTATATACTTTCATAGATATCAATATCATGCTCATTACATATTACAACCACAATCCATAATATCATAACTTGGGGAATTTCATAAGTACATGGGTATTCTACATCTTGTACATGAGTGGGTTTTGCAAGTAAGCATAGCATAATTCCATAAGACTAGTCATGAGTAATCCAACAGTCTTCACAAGACACATTATCAACATGGATGACACTCGGGTGATGAATTAGAGCAATTTTAGTGAGACAGTGTGCTACCTGGCACCTTAGCGCGTCGCGGAGCCAGCCAAAATGGCAATTGTCAAATTCCAGTGAAACTACGTTATTCCACCTCATCGAGGTATATTTTCAGTTTGTAACCAAGGGGGAAATGTGATTTCCACCGCATCGCGTCATCGTATAGTTTCCCAATTGTCCAAATTCCAGTGAGCTGGAGCAATTATGGCTCGTCGCACCAGCATGTAAAATTGGTATTTTCAATTTAATTCCAAGGAAGAAAAGAGGATTTTCCCAATCCCTATATATACTCCCTTACACGGGATTAGGCCTCATTTTCTCTCCTTCCACTCCAAAAACTAGGGTTTTCAAAATCAAAACCCTTTTTTTTTCTTCAACAAAACTCAAGAGAGAATCAAGAGGAATCTAGAAAACTTTCCAAGAACATTCAAGAAAAGTGTTTCCCAAGGTATGTAGATGTTTATTCTTGAGTCCCTTTCATCTAAGAAGCTCAAGTACCCTTTTTTAAAACTCAAAGATTTTATGTTTATGAGTTGTTAATGATTTATGTGAGTTAAAATCGATGTTCCATGTGTTTTTGAGTTTTGATTCATGTTTGTCTACAAGATTTATGAACTTGAACCCTCATAAGTGGAATTCTTGTGAGGGTGGTGATGAACTTTCTTAATGATGCTTCCTATATGAAGTGTTCTTGTTAAATAGGAGTAGAAATAGTTGAATAAGCAAAGCATGTCCCCCATAAGTTTGATAAAGAGCTTAGGTGAAGCATAAGGGCCATTATGGTATCTTGAACAGAAAACCCCCAAATTGGGAGCTAGTCCATGCCTAGTGTTTGATGAAATGCCTTAGTGAGTGAAATGTGCCATAATAGTATCAAATACCCAAGAAAGTGTAAAACCGTTCTTTCTTAGTGTTGTTGAAATACCTTAGTGAACAAGTCGATATATGATGGGTGTAAATTCCCCAATTATGTGTTTTCTGAAATATGCTAAGCTTTTAATACATGCCAAGTGGTTAGCAAGTAAGTTGAGACATATAGTATGATGTTTTCCCCAAATCATGTGATGTTCAAATATATGTCAAGACAGATTTTGGTGTAAAGTACTTGAGGTAAGACCTTGTTGAAGGAAGTATAATCTAGTAGTATGTTTCCCTACGCTAGTATATGTTGATGTTTCCTAAATGCTTGACGCGATGCCTTAATGATTGTAAAGGTAAAAGTATGTTATGTTTCCTAAATACTTAAAGAGATGCTTTAATGATAATGATGATGAATAAATGACTGTGATGATGAATCAATGGATGTGATGATGATGATGAATGAATGGTTGTAATGATAGAGGAATGATTATGCTTTATTTTATGTTATTGAGTCCTGAGGGTGTTTATACCTGACAATTTAGCTATTGTCTAGAGCCCGTGTCAGTTTCATGATAATTCCAGTTGAGCAATGACTCTCAGAACTCAGTGAATTATAGAACCCTATATCCTCAGACAATTACAAAACTTAAGAAATCTCAATAATCTCAGTTACCTCAGTAATCTCTGTATCTCTAGTAATCTAGCCTCAGTCCTGTGATCGGCTCAGATCTAATTATATTCAAGTGTTCAACTCTAATCTCATAAGATATTTGATTAATCTATTTAAGCTCTGTATCGTCAGCCAGATACCATGATTTAATACCATTTCCTTCAGAGATGGAACTAAGTGATCTTAACATAACTTAGGTAGATCTTTTGAGAAACATGATCAGTGTCATATTTCAGTTCAGAGTCTTTCATTTGGGAGTAGAAACTAGCACCGAGTAAGAGAAGGGATAGCGGCTCCTCCCGTTAAGCGAGAGAGAGGCTGAAGTTATTAGTAGCAATCCCTGACCTCCAGAATTGTATAGCCAGTGTAGGATGCAGGAGTCTCCATCAGGAAAAGCTGTCACCTCCAGAGAAAGAGTATTTGACTATGCTATTGCCTTAGGTCGACTTTTTATTGATGGTTATCCATTAGAGAGGATTTACCAGAGAGAGGTTTTTACTCGTGGCACGGTATTGATACCCTTCCAGCTGGGGTTATAGGTTGGACCCCACCTGTGGTAGGTTGGGGCATGTCGGTTAAGTAACTAATTCCCATAGTTTTAGTTTCAGTTTTAGATTCAGTCTCAGTCTCAGTATCAATCTTCAGAAATCAGGACTGTCAGATACAGTCATCTATCTCTATGAGGAACTCATATAGTTTAATTGATTTATGGACCATCCGTTAGATAGGCTTGGTCTCATATACAGTTATTTGATGTCATATTCAGAGATATACCACCAGACAGACTTGATCACAATCTCAGATTCTATTAAGTATTCTTGTAGTCAAATTCTGATATGATCATTTCCTTACCATTGATAATAGCTTCCTTAATCATCCATTAGAGAGGTTGATCTTTAATCTTGTCAGTCAAGAGTAGTAAGTTCATAATTTAGTCATCGATGTAAGTATATCCAGTTTCTCAGTTATCAGTATCAGATGAGTCAGTGTCTCAGTATCTTAGTGTCAGTAGCGAGTTCAGTCTGTAGTAAGGCAGTATCCGAGTTCCAGTCTCTAGAGTTGTGATGATTATGACTATGGTCTATGTATTCATGTATGTGTATGTGTTCTCGTGCGGCATTTTCATGATTATTTAGTTTAGATATTATGCATGCATGAGACCTTGCATTTAACCTAGCTTGTCTACATATTTGGTACATTCCTGTACTGACGCATTTGTGTTATGGTGTTCTATTTCACACCATAGGTTCAGAGGCACAGGATCTAGAGTTTCCTCAGCAATTCAGTCCTAGCCAGTAGCAGTAGCCATAGCCGTAAGTCCTTTTCTTTTGTGGACAAATCTCAGTTTACTAATATTGCATCATATTTTGTTTACTTTCAGTTGATGGAGTTAGTTGGGGACATGTCCTATCAACTTCACAGTTCAAATAGTTTAGTCGCTTTTCAGAAAGATGTATTAGTATTCAGTTTTCAGTTTTGTGTATTCATAGATGTGTTGAACCTTATGGGTAGTTTCTGCATTTATTTTTGCTATTATACAGTGCACAGGTACAAATATCAGTAAAAGGGTTAGCTTGTGGTCCTTTGGGTCATAAGCACTATATGACGTCTCGGGATGAGATCTCAAGGCGTTACAAACTTGGTATTAGAGCCTAAGGTTCAAGAGTGTCCAAGGGAGTCTGAAAATCTGCATTTAGTAGAATCTTGTGCATGGGTGTGTTGTGCACCACATTTATGTACAAGAAGCTACAGGATGTTCTTAGGAGCAGTTTCCCTTCTTTCAGTATTCAGATCGTGCGAGTGAGCATGAGGTCAAGTTGATTCTTAGTATAATTAATTTCTTCCTTCCATTTACAGAGCATTCCTCCTCGTAGAGGTTTTGTCCATGAGGTTGATGACCAGCACCCACAGCCAGTAGATCCTGTGAATGAGAGTGTGTCGCATGCAGAGTTTCGAGCAGCATTTCAGGCGCTAGCCCAAGATGTGACTAATGTTCGGGGAAATCGTCAGGATGCAGCCCTACATCAGCAAGATGGGAATTCTACCACAGGCAGGGTTAGAAATTTCATGAAAATGAACCCACCAGAATTCTTTGGGTCAGTGGTAGGTGAGGACCCATAACTGTAGCTAGAGGAGGTGAAGAAGATCACTCAGATTATGCATATTTCTGAGGAGGAGAGTGTTAAGTTAGCATCTTATAGGTTGAAGGATGTTGCTCATGATTGGGTAGTGATGTGGGAGAAGAGTAGAGGGGAGAATGAAGATCCCGTGACTTGGATAGAGTTTCAAAGTATCTTTCTAGATAGATTCTTTTCGCTAAAGATGAGAGAGGCTAAGGTAGAAGAGTTCATGAATATAAGGCAAGGTTTCATAACCGTGAAAGAGTATGGTCTTAAGTTTAACCAATTAGCTAAGTATTCTCCCAACCTAGTAGCTGACCCTAGAAAAAGTATAAGTAAGTTTTTGTCTGGGTATCGAGTTATGTGTTGAAAGAGTGTAGAGATACTATGCTCAATAAAGATATAGATCTTTCTAGGCTAATTATGCATGCACAACAGATTGAGGCGGACAAGATGAAGAAGAGAGAAAGAGTGAGCAAGAGAGCCAAGACAAGTAGTCGTGGTTTCTCTCAGGTAGGGTCCCAGAGTGGCAGTCATTCATGGCATGGTTAAAGATTTATAGTCCCATCTCCATTTTCATCTAGTGTGCCTGCACCTGTGTTCGAGGGTGTCAGATCTGAGGGAGCGTCAGGCTCCAAAGCCCATAGTAGCGCTAGTGGTGTTCGTACCTATCCGTGTTGTGGAGAGTATGGAAAGCGCCATAAATGCGTATGTATAGCCGGGTAGCGATATGTTCTTCGGGTGTGGTGAGACAGGCCATAGAATGCGAGAATGTAGAGTGCTGACTCAAAGGGGTAGACTCCATGCACTTCAGGCTCGCCTTGATCGGGAAGGATTTCCTGAAATAGACCTAGGTATGTTATGATCCCTTCATCTTTATGATATGCATTGTTAGATCCTTTGGTTTAATTTCGATCTTATATGCTAGCATGAGTTTCAAATCTCAGTTGGTCAATTATGACCTAGTCTGTAGGTGCCCCACGCATCGCCCTAGTGTTTCAGCGAAGTGTGTTTAGAGGGACATAGAGTATCAAGGGGGAGATACCCCATAGTATTATGATTTTTGCGTGTCATTAGATTCATGAAGATGCATGTTCAGAGTTTCTTTATAAAGTTAGCATTAGTTGTTATTGCATTGTCAGTCGTGCTTTCAAAAGTAAGCTCAGCCAGACATTCATGCATTAGATATGCACATTCAGTAGAAATGAGTTCAGCTTGTCAGTGTGTGTTCAGTCATGTATTCATGAGATCATCCCAGTTATGAGTCCATGCCTCAAATATGCATGTGTGTTATGAGAATTCAGCTATGAATAGATTCAGTCGAGTATTCCATGCATCAAATATGCATGCCCAACATGAGAACTCTATATGTCAGTTGTTCCAGTTGCGTAGTCATGTTCTGAGATGTTCCCATTCCTTGAGTAAGTTCAGGTGATCCATATTCTCAGTCTATCAAGAAAAATTCAAGGACAAATGTTCCCAAGGGGGAGCTAATGTAATACCCCGCAAAGTCCTCTTCCATTCTGAGCCTTATAGAGTATTCAGTAAAGCGGAAATCCGAGTCTAAAATTTTCAGAAATATCTTTCTAAGTATAAAATACTTTGAATCGTATGGAATTTCCCTAATTTCTACTTTTTGTCATGTATAGCATTGAATAAGCTTTCCATCGATACACAATTCTCCCAAATCGGACACTCGGGTGAAGAATTAGAGCAATTTTAGTGAGACAGTGTGCCACCTGGCAACTTAGCGCGTCGCGGATCCAGCCAAAATGGCAATTGTCAAATTCCAGTGAAACTCCACGATTCCACCACGTCGCGGTATAGTTTCATTTTGCAACCAAGGGGTCAATGCGATTTCCACTATGTCGCACCGTCATACAGTTTCCCAATTGTCCAAATTCCAGCTAGCTGGCGTGATTATGGTGTGTCGCGCCAGAGGTAAAATTTGGATTTTCAATTTAATTCCAAGGGCGAAAAGGGGGTTTTACCAACCCCTATATATACTCCCTTACACGGGATTTGGCCTCATTTTCTCTCCTTCCATTCTGAAAACTAGGGTTTCCAAAATCAAAACCCTCTCTTTTTCTTCAACAAAAATGAAGACAGAATCAAGAGGAATCAAGAAACCTTTCCAATAACCTTCAATAAAAGAGTTTCCCCAGGTATGTAGATGTTAATTCTTGGGTCCCTTTTATCCAAGAAGCTCAAGTACCCTTTTCTAAAACTCAACGATTTTATATTTGTGAGTTGTTAATGATTTATGAGAGTTGAAATTGATGTTCCATGTGTTGTTGAGTTTTAATTCATGTTTGTCTACAAGATTTATATACTTTAACCCTAGTATGTGGAATTCTTGTGAGGGTGGTGATGAACTTTCTTAATGATGCTTCCTATATGAAGTGTTTATGTTAAATAGGAGTAGAAATGGTTGAATAAGCAAAGCATGTCCCCCATAAGTTTGATAAAGAGCTTAGGTGAAGCATAAGGGCCATTAAAGTATCTTGAATTGGAAACCCCCAAATTGGGAGTTATTCCATCCATGCCTAGTGTTTGATAAAATGCCTTAGTGAGTAAAATTTTCCATAATAGTATGAAATCCCCAAGCAGGTGTAAACCCATACTTGCTTAGTGTTGTTGAAAGACCTTAGTGAACAAGTCGAGATATGATAGGTGTAAGTTCCCCAATTATGTACTCTCTGATATATGCTAAGCTTTTAATACATGCCAAGAGGTTAGCAAGAAAGTTGAGACATGATAGTATGAAGTTTTTCCTAAATTATGTGATGTCCAAATACATGTCAAGACTGATTTAGGTGTGAAGTACTTAAGGTAAGAACTTGTTGAAGGAAGTATAATCTAGTAGCATGTTTCCCTACGCTAGTATATGTTGATATTTCCTAAATGCTTGACGCAATGCCTTAATGATTGTAAAGGTGAAGGTATGTTATGTTTCCTAAATACTTAAAGAGATAATTTAATGATAATAATGATGAATGAATGACTGTGATGATGAATGAATGATTATGATGATGATGATGAATGAATGGTTGTGATTATGGAGGAATGATTGTGCTTTATTTTATGTTATCGAGTCCTGGGGATGTTTATACCCGACAATTTAGTTATTGTCTAGAGCCCGTGTCAGTTTCACGATAATTCTAGTTGAGCAATGACTCTCAGAACTCAGTGAATTATAGAACCTATATCCTCAGACAATTACAGAACTTAAGAAATCTCAGTTACCTCTGTAATCTCTGCATCGCAAGTAATCTAGCCTCAGTCCTTTGATCGACTTAGATCTAATAGTATTCTAGTGTTCAACTCTAATCTCAGAAGCGATTTGATTAATCTATTCAATATCTGTATCGTCAATCAGATACCATGATTTAATACCATTTCTTTCAGATATGGAACTAAGTGATCTTAACATAACTCAGTCAGATCTTTTGAGAAACATGATTAGTGTCAGATTTTAGTTTAGAGTCTTTTAGTTGGGAGTAGAAACTAGCACCGAGCGACGGAAGGGATGATGGCTTCTCCCATTCAGCGAGAGAGATGATGGAGTCATTATTAGCAATACCTGACCTCCAGAACTTTGTAGCTAGCGCAGGATGCAGGAGTCTCCATCAGGAAAGTCTGTCACCTCCATAGAAAGAGTATTTGACTATGATATTACCTTAGGTCGACTTCCTGTTGATGGTCATTCGTCAGAGAGGATTGACCAGAGAGAGGTCTTTAACCGTGTCACGGTATTGACACCCTTCCAGCTGGGGTTACAGGTTGGACCCCACCTGTGGTAGGTTGGGTCATGTCGATTAAGTAACTACTTCCCACAGTTTTAGTTTTAGTTTCAGATTAATTCTCAGTCTCAGTATCAATCTTCAAAAACCAAGACTGTCAGATACAGTCATCTATCTCTATGAGAAACTCAGATAGTTCCATTGATTTATGGACTATCCGTTAGATTGGCTTGGTCTTATATACAGTTATTTGATGTTATATTCAGAGATATACCGCCAGACAGGCTTGATCACAGTTTCAAATTCTATTGAGTATTCTTGTTGTCAGATTCTGATATGATCATTTCCTTACCATTGATAATAGCTTCCTTAATCATCCGTTAGTGAGGTTGATCTTTAATCTTGTCAGTCGAGAGTAGTAAGTTCATAATTTATTCGTTGATGCAAGTACATACAGTTTCTCAGTTATCAGTATCGGATGAGATAGTGTCTCAGTATCTCAGTGTCAGTGGTGAGTTCAATCTGCAGTATGGCAGTTTCCGAGTTCTAGTCTCTAGAGTTTTGATGATTGTGACTATGGTCTATGTATTCATGTATGTGTATGTGTTCTCGTGAGGCATTTTCATGATTATTTAGTTTAGATACTATGCATGCATGAGCCCTTGCATTTAACCTACCTCGTCTACATACTCGGTATATTCCTGTACTGACGCATTTGTGCTATGGTGTTCTATTTGACACCATAGGTTTAGAGGCACAGGATCCATAGTTTCCTCAGCAGTTCAGTCCCAACCAGAAGCAGTAGCCATAGTTGTGAGTCCTCTTCTTTCGAGGATAAATCTTAGTTTACTAATATTGTATCAGATTTTTTTTACTTTCAGTTGATGGAGTTAGTTGGGGACATGTCCCATCAACTCCATAGTTCAGATAGTTTAGAGGATTTTTAGACGGACGTATTAGTATTTAGTTTTCAGTTTTGTGTATTCATAGATGTGTTGAACCTTATGTCTAGTTTCCGCATTTATTTTAGATATTATACAGTCCATAGGTACAGATATCAATAAAAGGGTTAGCTTGTGGTCCTTCGGGTTATAAGCACCGTATGATGTCTCGGGATGGGATCTTGGGGAGTTACAGCGGTGACCCTCTTCATCGCTATAATCACCTTGACGCGGTCTAATCACGGTGGGCTGCTATTTTTGGAAACCAAACGAGGTGCAAATGTCATCCAAAAAATCTAAAACTTACCCGAGACATGCTACTTACACCCTTGAATATGAATCAACTTAAAAACTTATGTCTCGGGGTCGGGAAGGTAACTTTAAAAGTCCTCAAAGTTGGGAACCCCAAAAACAAGACTAAGTCCCAACACTTAGCCAAATTTTTAAGTTCTAAGCTTATTGTACATGTACTATGAGCTGGACTGAATTTAGAAAAGTGCAGGGTATTACAATATCTCTCCCTTAGGAATATTCATCCTCGAATAAAACTGATCAAGCTAAGAATATTGAAGGACATAGATTACGTCCTGAACCTGCATAATTGAAACATGATTACATAACTGAACTGATTCATGAATGCATGAAATGACATAAGATTGATTACATGGTTGGAAATGAGAATGGAATAGAGATAATCAAAGAAATACTATTACCTTAAGTTGAGTCTGAATTCATGGAGAAAAGATGAGGGTACTTGGTTCGCATATCCACTTGTTCTTTCTAAGTGGCTCCCTAATGGACTGGTTCTGCCAAAAAACTTTAACTAGGGAAAATTATTTTCTCCTTAGTCTATGAGTTTGACGATTAAGAATTTCAACTGGAAATTCCTCATAAGAGAGATTATCATAAATGTCTATACTTTCTAAGATTATCCTAAATGTCTATACTTTCTAAGGGCACTACAACAGCTGGGTCCCCAATACACTTCTTCAGTAAAGGAACATGGAACACAGGGTGTACAAAAGGCAAATCTGCAAGCAAATTAAGCACATAAGCTACCTTTCCAAAGCGGATCAAGATTTTATAAGGGCCAACATACTGGCGACTGAGCTTTCCCTTTTTGCTGAACCTCTTCACTCCCTTCGTGGGAGAGATTCTCAAATATACAAAATCACCAATCTCAAATTTGAGATCTTTTCTCCTTACATCTGCATAAGATTTCTATCGGCTTTGGGATCTTTTGAGCCTCTGTCTGATCAATTAAACTTTCTCCAATGCATCATATACTAACTTAGGTCCTATCAAAGCAGTCTAACCTAGCTCAAACCAACTAATTGGAGATCTATATCTCCTCCTATATAGAGTCTTAAATAGAGCCATCTGGATACTAAAATGATAGCTATTGTTGTAGGAGAACTCAATTAACGGCAAATGAACATCCTAACTACCCTTAAATTTAATAACACATTCTCGTAACATGTCCTCTAGGGTCTGAATGGTCCTCTCTGCCTGACCATCTGTCTGAGGGCTAAAGGTTGTACTAAGGTGAACTTGGGTACCAAGACCTTTCTAAAAAACTTTCCAAAAATGAGAGGTAAACTGAGTACCTTTATCAGAAATAAGGGACAACGAAACTTTGTGCAACCTAACTAACTCTCTGATATAGAGCTTGGCGTAATCCTTGGCTGAATAAGAAGTATGGACTGGTAATAAATGGGCTGATTTGGTCATCCTATCCACAATGACCCAAATCAAATTATGCTGAGGACAAGTACGGGATAAACCCACCACAAAGTCCATGTTCACCTTTTCCCACTTCCAAGCGGGAATACTGAACTCCTGCAGAGTGTCACTAGTTTTTTGGTGCTCAATCTTAACCTGATGACAAATAGAGCACTAAGCCACAAACTCTGCAACATCCCTTTTTAGCTGCTCCACCAATAGATTTCCTGCAAGTCACGATACATCTTAGTATCTCCTAGGTGAATATAATAATGCGCACCGTGAAATTCTACAAGAATTCTCTGCCTCAAGTCATCCACACATGGAACACACATTCTCCCTTGACAACACAACACAACATCTCCCCCTTGGGAGAAAACTTCTACTTTCTGATATCTGACTGACTCCTTCAACTTAACCAGACTGGGATCCCTATCTTTCTTTTCTTTCACTTCGGCAACCAAGGAATATTCCAAACTATTTGGAACCGAAACACTACCCTCTGCCAAATCAACCAAACTAAGACAAAATCTGGAAAGCTAATGAATTTTTCTAACTAACTTTTTCTTATCATTCTCAGCATGTGCAACACTACCCATAGACAATCAAGTTAGGGCATCCTTCACCACATTGGCCTTTCCCGGTTGATACAAAATACTTATATCATAGTCCTTCAAAAATTCTAACCTCTTTCTGTGGTGGAGATTTGAATCTTTCTATAAGAATACATACAGCAAACTTTTGTTATCCATGAATACATCTACATACACCCCATACAGATAATGTCCCCAAATTTTTAAGGAAAAAATAATAGTTGTTAACTCAAGATCATAGGTAGGATAATTCTTCTCATAGGGCTTAATTTGTCTAGAGAAATAAGCTATGAACTTACCTCTCTAAATCAAAACACAACCCAAACCAACTATGGAAGCATCACAATAAACAACAAACCCAACTCAAACCTCGGGCAATGTCAAAACTGGGGCTGAGGTGAGTCGAGTCCTTAACTCCTAAAAACTTTCCTCACATGAATCTGACCAATAAAACTTGACTTTCTTCTAAGTCAATCTGGACACAGGTGATGCAATATATGAAAACCCTTTAACAAGCTATATGTAATAGCCAGCCAAACCTAAGAAACTCCTGATATCTGACAGAGAAATGGGTTTGGGCCAATTTCTCGTAGCTTAAGCCTTTTGAGGGTCAACTCTAATGCCATCACCAGAAATAATATGGCCAAGTAAATTTACTGATCTTAGCCAAACTTCGCACTTACTAAATTTAGAGAACAACTGATGGGCTCTAAGAGTCTGTAATAATACTCTAAGGTGGTCTGCGTGATCATTTTCATTACGGAAATAGACAAGAATGTTATCAATGAAGACTATGAAAAACATGTCTAGGTACTGCTTGAACACTCTATTCATTAAGTCCATGAAAGCTACTGGGCATTGGTATGACGAAATGACATGACTAGGAATTCAAAGTGACCATACCAAGTTCAGAAAGTTGTTTTTAGAATGTCATATTCTCTGACTCTGAGCAGATGATAGCCAGATCTAAGGTCTATCATAGAGAAGTAACTGGCACCCTAAAATTTGTCGAACAAGTCATCGATTCTGGGGATTAGTTATTTATTATTTATGGTGACTTTATTCAATTGGCGGTAATCAATGCACATCCTGAGAGAACCATCTTTCTTACGCACAAAAAGAACTAGTATTCCATATGGGGAAACACTGGGCCTAATAAATCCCTTATCTAAGAGGTCTTTTAACTGTTCCTTCAATTCTTTAAGTTCATCTGGAGCCATTCAATATAGAAGAATATAGATAGGCTGGGTAGACTATAGAAGGTCTATTTTGAAGTCAATTTCTCTTTCGGGAGGATCTCCAGGAAGGACTTTAGGGAACACATCAGGAAATTCCCTTACTATTAACACTAACTCAAGACTTAGAGTTTTAAAACTATAGTCTTAGATCCACACAATATGGTATACATACCCCTTGGATATTATTTTTCTCGCTCTATGGTATGAAATAATCTGACCCCTAAGCGTTGTGGTACTACCATTCCATTCAAGGACTGGTTCATTTGGAAATTGAAAGTGAATGATTCTGTTTCTACAATAAACTAAATCATAGCATGAATAAATCCAATCCATGCCAAGAATAACGTCAAAATCCGTCATCTCTACTTCTACAAGGTCTTCTGATATAACTTTCTGAGACATTGTAACCGAGCAGTTCTTGTATACCCGCGGGCTATGATAGACTTACCCACTATGGTAGATACTGAGAAAGGATTTGTTAAGGTTTTGGGACTGACTCCAAAGTTGACATTTATATAAGTGGTTACAAAAGAAAGAGAAGCTTCGGGATCCAGCAAAGCATAAGTATGTAAATAAAAGACTTGTAACTTATCGGTAACCATATCAGGAGAAATTTCTTGATCCTGTTGGGATTGCAGTGCATAAAGCCTATTTGGATGCTGACCGCTGGTAGCACTGGAAGTGGTGCCCTACTGAGTCTGGCGACCTGCTGGTGCTGATAATAAATGAGACTAGCCCCGATAGCGCACATCCCTACCCTTCTGTGCCATCACTCAACACTCTCGAATCCTATGGCCTGGTTTTCCACACCCAAAAAATACATCGCTTCCAGCACTGCATTGTCCCTAATGGTTTCTACCATATTTCTGGCAAAGATAATTCATACCACCATTGTTAATGCTTCCCTGGGTCTTAGAGCTTGGTGCCCTATCCCGATTATCATTTCTGAATTTGGGTATTGGGTGCACTATCCGAATACAGAGCTGGAACTGAATATTTCTGAAGAAATTAAGGACGGTTATTACCTCCTGACTTTGGCTGAGTAAAATTAATGCTACCTTCTTCTAGCCCTCTTATTCTCTCTCTCTCCTTAGCCTTCTCTTTTTTAATCTGTTGAGCATGGACCATTAACTTAGATAAGTCCATCTCTTTAATCAACATAGCAGTCCTACACTCCTTGACCAGACTATCCGATACCCTAGATATAAACTTTCTTATCCTCGACCTATTATCAGCCACTACATGAGGAGCATACCTAGCTAGCTGAGTAGACTTAAAAGAATACTCCTTCACACTTATGTTTCCCTGCTTTAAGTAAATAAACTCTAACACCTTAGCTTCTTTCATCTCCAAAGGGAATAATATATCTAAGAAGGTTGTAGAAAACTTCTCCCATTCTATAGGCCCTGTATCGGCTCCTCTATCCTCTTTCCACTGCTTAAACCAGGTGTGACCTACATCCTGCAACTAGTAAGCATCCAATTCAGTACTTTCTCTAGAAGTAACACCCATAAATTCTATTACTTTGTAAATCATGTCAAGGTATTCCTGCAGATCCTCGTTAGACTTGGATCCTAGAAATGAAGGAGAATTCATTTGGGTGAAGTCCCGAATCATGGTTGCGGTAGTATTTTCCATTGGGATGGAAGCCGGCTGATTATTATGGGTTTCTACATAGTGAGACAGAGTAGTAAATGCATACCTGAACACAACATGTGAAACGTGCTCATTCAGGGGATCTTTCAGAACAGGCGGAGGTGCTTACTGGTTTTTGTTTCCTCTTCCGTTAATCTTTCTAGGAGTCATGATCTGTAAATAGAAGAAAGATTGAGTTAGAGAGAGATTTTAACTTAGACTCATTCTCATTCGCATGACTTGATTGCTGATAGAAGGGAAACTTTTCCTAAAACGTCTTGTAGTCTCTTGTCCATTAGTGGAGCGTGTTTCACACACATGCACAAGACTCTACTCAATGCGACTTTTAGACTCCCTATGACACCTTAAAATATTAGGCTCTGATACCTAGTTTGTAATGCCCCTAGAGTACACCCTGGACTCCACATGGTGCTTACAACCCCAAAGGACCACAAGCTAACCCATAAGTTGGTACCTGCTTCAAGCACTGAATAAAATAACAAAGACATGTGCGAAACTTTAACTGGAAATTCCATAAGGTTTTTAACAACTAAAAATCAATACTAAATCAGTGTTTAACACCTCTTAAACATTTTGTTAATACCAATAAAGCAACTGATAATACGACTAAAAATTGACTATCAATTTGTACTAGTCTAAAAGCCTCTAATAGACTGACTGTGGAGTCGATAGGACAAGTCCCCAACTAACTCTAGCTAACTACTAAATTGAAAAGAAATACTAACATAAACATCATTGGTCCTCAAATTATGAGGACTCACCACTACTACTGTTGCTAAGACACTGGGATGTCTAAATGCGGTCGGGAACCTGAGCATCCAAACCTATGATATAAGACATCATAGCGCAAGAACCGAGTATATGGTTAGTACTTTGAATGTACTGGTATGCTAAATGAGGTTAGGATGATATGCATGGGTTCATGAATATGAATAATGCATAATTGAATAAATAGCATAAGATGACTGATACAATAGTATACGTGAAAGCTATAAAATCTGAGGATGGATGACCAAGCATATAACATGATACTGAAATAATCTGTAAACTTAAATACGAAATACTTATACTGAATAATAGGTAACTATATTCTATGGTCAAGAAAATCTGAAACTGTACTCTGTACTGAATACTGAACTGAGACTATGGGAGTTAACTATAACCGACATGCCCCAATGTACTATCAAGGTCCAACCTGTAATCCCAGTTGGAAAGGCATTCATAATGTGCTGTGGGTACTAATAATGGCTGGGTGGATCTACTAACTGATGTCCCAAAGGACCAGGGTGTAGGGCTAGGCATAAAATACCGAACCAGACCAAAAAATTTGGTATTTGATATTCGGTAATTCAATATTTGGTAGGTTATTTGGGAGTAAGATTTCAATATTTGGGTATTTGGGATTGGGTTTGGTACAAGATATTAATACTATTTGGTATTCGGTATTTACCGAATATCGAATTATATATATATATAACGATATGTCTAAATAATAGTATTAGTCATTCCAAAGAATCTCTTGGACCTTTGTAATATATTCGTAAAAACCAACAAAAGGAATACTAAATAGGGTTTTTATTAAATATAATCTTTGATGTTTCAATTTACATTTGCACATCTCCAATTTGAATATGGTATTACCAAAAACCAAACCGAACCGAAGTTTAATTTATGGATTACCGAATTACCGAACCTATGTTATTAAGTATGGTATGTGGTATCAACGTTCAAATACCGATTACCAAATTACTGAAACCGAACTTTGAAAATACGGAACGCCCACCCCTACCAGTGTGTCAAGCCTAAACTGAGGGGTGACCCTTGAGAGGTAGTCAAGCCTAAAATGGCAGGTGACTCCCCATATCCTACGCTGGCTGTGTAGTTTTGGAATACATGAACTATTACTAATGACTCTGCCTAAATGATGGGGAAGCTTTTATGCCTGCACTCACTCGGTGCTAAATCCAATTCCCAACTGAAAGACACTGAATACTAAACTGAACTAAGTTTAGCTATTTATGGGGACTGACTGAACAGAAAATTCTCATAACTATGTTGAACCATTCTGTAGTTACTTAAGACTAGAAAAGCAGATTGATTCAGGTATTCAAACCCCCCAGCACTCGATAGTAATAACAACAAAACCGTACAAAACCTTAAGGATATGATAATAACCATTATCCAAAACTTGTTCCGCTGGGCATTTTATCAAAAAACTTGTAATTCATGGTTTAAACATGGATATAGTTTTAAACATGTAGTAATATCATGATTTTGATACTAAATCACAATTTAAGGTACAAACCAACGAGTAAGCATCATTCAAACGTGTAGGGTTTAACTTCAATAACAAATCATGTATAAACAGAATATAAATAAAAATTCTTAGGAATTAATGGTTAAAATTCATGATAACATGTAAAAATCATTCTTTTAAACTTGAAATTGGGTTCTTGGACTCATTGGATGAAAGAAATCTATGAATGAACATCTAACATACCTTAATATAAGAATTCTTTAGGGTTCATGGTGGTTTTCTTGAATCTTTGAAGAACTAGTATTTGTTCTTGAGAGAGAATGGTTTTAAATTAGGAGAATTTGAATAAAAGATGACCAAATATGCTTTTGGGGGCTTTAATCCCATGTTTGACACGGATTGGGGCCTTGGGAAAAGACCAAACTGTCCTTGGGAAATTAAAATTCGTAACTGAAACCTGGATTAAACCCTCACCACGACATTACAAGGTTGTCATTGCGATTTCCACTGCAACGAGGTGCAATCGCAGTGACTCACTGGAAGTTGGAAAATTACCAAATTGACCTTTATCGTGACACGGTGACCCCCTTCATCGCTTTACTCAGCGCGATGTTGTCCAATCACGGTGAGATACTATTTTGGGAAATCAAACGGGGTTCAAACCTCGTCCAAAAAATCCAAATCTTACACGAGACATGCTACTTACACCCCTGAACATTAATCTACTTAAAACATATGTCTCGGGGTCGGGAAGGTCACTTTAAAAATTCTCAAAGTTGGGAACCCCAAAACAAGACTAAGTCCCAACACTTAGGCAAGTTTTTAGGTTCTAAGCCTCTTGTATATGTACTATGACCTGGACTAAATTTAGAAAAGTGTGGGGTATTAAACTTTCATTATAGAAAGACATTTTTACATCCATTTGGTAGATCTCTTCGTCATAAACAATGTATATGAGAATCCTAATGAATTTAAGCTTGGCTATCAGCGAAAAGTTTTCTCATAATCATTTCTTTCCTTTGGAGTATACCCTTTTACAACAAGCCTAGCTTTAAAAGTTTACACTTTCCATCCAGTCCTTTTTTTTTCTTATAGTTCCATCTATAGATACTGAATTTGACTTTTGCAGTTGGTTCTACAAGATCCCAAACTTAATTGGAGTATATTGTCTCCTTTCCTGATTTCATAGCGACAATCCTCTTTTCAACATCTATATCTTGTAGTGCTTTGGCATAATTAATAGGTTTGACATTAGGATCTTGAGGGACTCTATCATAAGACTCTCCCATGAGCGCAAACCGAATAGGTGTTCTAATAAATCTTCCACTACAATGACTCACTATATTAAAAGCCACATCCGTCAGATCTTTTGGTGGAACGATAATATCATTCTCATAACAGTATTTTGATCATCATGAACTTCTTCCTCAAGTACAGGATGCTCAACAAGTGTAGGTATTCAATATTACTCCCACTACATTGAGACCGTGAGTGCCAGACATATGCTCTTGCGCATCCAATTGCCTATTAACATCGCTCCCACTATGATAATGGAGTGGTATGTCAATACGGTTGGCACGTGATTTTTTTATCCTTTCCGAGCTTTAACCTATTTTTGGCATTAAATATTTATTTACACCAAAATATTATTTTTAACTATTATTTCATTTTTATTAGGTTTCATTGAAAAAGGTACGAAAAAAATTCAAAAGAATAGAGTCACAATTTAGGATAAGTTGTATTTTTATATTTAGTTTAATATTTGTTTCCATGATTTATAAAAATGAAATTTACAAAAATATAGGTTTTCTTTTAATTTGGATTAAATATATATTCCAGTTATTTTAATATTTTCTTAGTCCTATTTTTAGGACTAACTATTTAATTCCTCTATATTTTATCAATTCAAAGTAATATATATATGTATCATTTATTACTAATATATACAAGTGGCTTAATGCAGGCAGAAGGCAGTTGTCCTGCCAACTTAGCTGAAGGGTAATTTTTTCTTTTCACAGATTTCATCCACCCTCAACTGTCACATTTGGGCATTTTTATCATTTCACAGAGAATTCATACCGACAACCATTTGCAACATTTATCAAAGAAAAAAACATGAAGTAAAGAACAACATACTTCTCCAACAGGAAATAAATAAGAAATACTATTAATTGCTAACAACTGTTAATCAGAAAGAGACTGTAGCATGACCAGCTGCAAAACAAGTAAGCCGTAAGTTTATGACAAAGAAGGAAGATGAATACAGAGGTTAGATTTCACACACTAAAAACCTCCATTGCAAAGAACATTTATGTCATTCCACAATAATTTCAAGCGCTCATTTTTGATGAATAATCGGAGTTATCCATTTTCCCGTACTTTTTCATCTTCGATTTACTTAGCTTTCTGTATATTTTCATGCTACTTCCCCTTGCAAATTTCTCCAATTAAGTTTTTCTTAGAATTTGTGAACAAAAATCCTTTTCTATTTCCAGCAACAACATCAAATAATTAAATCCATTATATGCAACACAAAAATCAAATATTTAAGGAAAATTGAACGAAAAATACGCCAACCGAATAAAAATGGACAAAATAAGATCCCCAAAAAAATTCAAAATATTCATTGCCTTTGCAGAACTTAAAATACCAGTGATAAAAAAAATTACACATGAATAATTGAAAGAAGAAGGTGGAACCGTGGAAGAAAGGAAATAAAAAAAGGATAAAAAAGAGGGGTTGGAAGGGAAAGAGGGTTTTTATTTTTCTACTTAGCTCAGAATTTTGAGAGTGGGCTTCCACAATATTTTTCAAATGATCTATTATTATGGGCCTTGGGCCGGACCTCTTGTTTCTTTCTTTGTTTAGCTAATTATTAATAATAGGGATGGCTGAAAACCCACATTTTTTTAAAAAAAAAAGAGGCATTGGATACAAATGCTTGTGTATAATTTTGTTTAATATCTATCTATAATATATATATATATATATATATATATATATATATATATTATATTAAAAGTTTGAAGACCCTTAGAAAAATTATTTGAACTTTTTGTCCTTCTCTAAAAGATTCTCCTTTAGACAAAATCGTTTTTTCACTATTTATTGATTATTTAATTATTTTTAATATATTAAATAGACTCCTAAAATATATGGTAGGGGAATCAATTAATATTTTTAATTAATATTTTCCTTTGTACTGAACAATTAGAAAATACTCCTTAAATAGGATAGAAAAATACTCCTAAAATAGGACTCTATTAAGAAAATACTTCTATAAATATTGAGATGCACGTTAAACTAGAGAAGAAACAAGTTTACTTATTGTGAAAATATGAGTGATGCTCATCTAACTTGATTTGGTTGCATGTCTAGATTGATGAAAACTTAATTTTCTAACCCTCGACTTTTTTACTATTTTTGTCAACATAATAAAATTCAACGTGTGTGTATAAATATATTTTCTTTGTTTTCATTCAAGTTATTCTTTAGTGTCAAAATTTTCACTCAGACAAGAATTATTTTCATTAAAACTGAAGCTTTGTGATGACTATTGTATTATTTTGTTGTAGTTTACAGGTCGTAGATGAATTTACAGGTCGTAGATGAATTTACAGGTAGTAGATGAATGTTGACCAGCTTTGAGGAATTTTTTTAGGTAATGGTTAGGTTTAATTGTGTTATTTTTATATCTCTATTTTGTAAAAAAAAATTGTGTAAAGGTAAAATTTAGTTGTATTATTTTGATATCTCTATTGTCGTATTATTTTGTTATAATTTACAGATGGTAGATGAGTGTCAGGCGGCTTTGAGAAAATTTTTGTGTAAAGGTTCTTGTTGCAGTTTACAGGTGGTAGATGAATGTTGATCGGCTTTGAGAAATTTTTTCGGAAAATGTAACATTTAACTATATAAATTCTCCAAAATATGTTGAATTTAATTATTGCATTCATCTTTATTATTTAAATAAATATCCTATTTAGTGTAATGTTTGAGCTTAATAAAGTGAGGTACACGCACGAGACGAGTACACCTAAACTAGTTTAATTAATATGTGAGAGATGGCCTCAAGTCAACAATTTGGAGACTTTATATTTTAATAATTTCAATTTATTTTATTTTTTCTATTTTAATTAATTTATTTTATTTTTTAATTTGTTATGTATTTAAAAAATACATGAACTTACTTAAGTTACTATAATTAACAACTTAAAAAATTTTAAAAGACGTAAGAAAATTTATTGACTATCGAAATTCTATCAATATCACATAAATTGAGATTAAGTACCATATATCATTTGAAAATGACGTAAAAAGTATTATAAATAATAATTAATAATTTTTAATATTTAACGACATAAAAAGTTTTGATTGATTCTCTAAATAAAATCACAGTCACATAGACTAGGGCAGAACGAGTAACATATATTATTATACTATAAATTACATTAATTAACAACTCAAAATATATAAAGCCTATATATACAAAATTCAATTGATTTTTAAAATTTTATCAGTGTTACATAAATTGAAGCAGATAGAATAACGTATATTATCTGAATATTATGTAGAAGTATTATAAATCAAAATAACTAACAATTTAAATATTTAAAAATCATTCAAAAATCTAAAATTATGTAAGAAAATTTGATTGACTCCAAATGTCATCAGTGGCACATAAATAGAAATAACGAGAGTATATATATATATATAAAGTATTACATATGACAAAAATTAATAGCTTAAAATATTTTAAAATCATGTAAAAAATTTAAATGATTCTCTAAAATTTATCTGCATCACATAAATTAAAATATGTTGGGCTCATGCTTGCACGGGCACCCTAGCGTCTAGTATTTTAAATAAAAGGGAACAATGGAGAAGAAAGAGTCAAACCTAAACTTCCCAACACCGTATTAGCCCCAACCACATCCTCCCTTATCTCTCAACTCCCCTGCACATATTCTCTCATGTCCCAATTCCTCCACGCACAGCACACACCATATCACATAATAAAAACTACTCCTACCTCATCAAACCTCAACCTCTCACTATATATATACACCTACAGTCCTATAGAGAGGAGGGAGAACAAAAAAGAAAATAATGAGTAGCATAAAAAATGGACAAAAACTTAAGAAAAAAAAAGCATGCAACACTATAAGAAAAATAGAGTAGAAACTAAAGAAGAAGAAAATCAATAGAAAAAAGTAAGGGAAAGAAGTGGCGAGGTGAATTTGGGTTCTTATTTGAGTTTTCGATGGCGGCATCTTTACTTAAGTTTAATTTAGTTTGTTGCATAGGTTCTTATTCAGCACACTTCTATTTATTTTTTATAAGTTACGTTGTGAATCGAAGCGTGAATAAAGTTAGTTCAATGGCTTAATTCATTATTTAACTTGCAAAATTGCTTATGAAATTCAAGGGGGTGAATTGAAATTTTTTACTTGAGTTGATTGATTATCCTTGGCTATCAACTCACCTGCATGATAGTATACTTAATAAAATAGAATTAAACCAAAATCATAAATGAAACATAATAAACAGCTCAAAGATTTATACTAATTCGGATCACCAATGTGGTGCCTGCTCCAATCACCTCGAGTTTCAAGGGTTTTCTTTAGAGCATAACATTAAAGAGAGTTACAGTAAAGTTGAACAAGTTCTAAATCTCAATCTAAAGTGATCAGATCTTGTGACACAGCCTCGACTGGTATAACTAATGGACAGACTCAATCTTTATCTTTTTTGTAACTATTGTAAACTGACAAAATTTTAAAGATTTATGAAGATGAAACGTTAAGACGGAATGGTAACGTTAAGACGGAATGGTAGTTTCCTATGAAGTTATATATGGATCCTTCTGTCTTTAATGCCTTATATAGTCTTCTTTTTTCACTACTCTTTTACTCTAAAAAGAAAAAACCAAGGAATTTTAATTCAATCAAGGATTTGTATGAATTTCTAGATTGAGTATATATATCTTTTAGCATGTGCATATCAGATATGTCCGCACATGTGATATGTTTTTTCCTTTTTTGATTTAGCATTTCATGTTCATTAATTTCCATATCAGATATGTTTATGTAAGGAATATGATCCCTTTCCTTATCTGGCTTTCACATACTATTGTGAGATCTTTTCCTTGTATATGAGTCTTTTGGTTCCTTATTTGTGAGATATTCTAGTTTATCTAGATTCACCTAATTGATTCTTTCCATGTTCAGTCTATGATCTTCTCCATTACACCTAATTTATTATGTTAGTTTTTATTATTGAAATATTAAGTAATAAGAGGCTAACAATCTCCTCATTTTTTGATAATGACAAAAAAAACATCAGTTAACTTTCCTATTTTTAGAAGTTCCATCTAGCTTGTACCTAGCTCCTTAAACATACAACAAACTCCCTCTTACATTCAACTTCCTTTGTTGGGAAAAGTTGTCTTGGTCCTTCTGATTTACTAGTTGGAAATTTCTCCCTTTTTTGCATAATCAAAAAACATAAAAACATATTCAAACAAATAGCAAAAATAGACACAATAAGAGATAAGCAAACAATGTCCAAGAGTAGTCAAAATGTTAGGGGATAGAAATAAATTACCCCTCATACAGAATAACCTAACGAATAGGACAGGATCCCTTTGAATGATGAAAATATCTCAAGAACAAACTTAGTGTTTTTTTTAGGAAATAGGTAAGTGTATTATGTATGTTGTGACAAAACTTCTCAAAAAAGCATCCTATATTCATAGAGAAGTTTGAATAGGAGTTCTGCACCAAGATAGTAAGCTCATTATTGGAGGAGTGATGTGCAATTTTTTCATAGCAACTTCGACGCTTAAAATGATGAAAATATGCAAGTTAATTAGGTCTTTTTGTTAGATATAATGTATTTTGCGTTAATTTTTACAGGAAACTAGGTTTTATAACTTAACTTGAGAGAGAGTTACAATAGAGTTTAGCAAGTTCTGAATCTTAATCTAAAGTGATCAAATCTTTTGACATAGGCTCAACTGATATAACTAATAGATTGACTAAATTTTTGAATTTTTATAACTATTGTAAACTGACAAAATTACAAAGCTTTATGATGATTAAAAGTTAAAATAGAATGGCAGTTTACTGTGAAGTTGTGTATGGATCCTTCTGTCTTCAATACCTTTATATTATCTTATTCTGTCGCCACTTTCTTGCTCTAGAAAGGAAAACCTCAGGAATTTTAATCCAACCAAGGATTTGTACGGATTCCTTGATTGAGTATTCATATATTTTATCACGTCCATGGCATATATGTCAACACGTGTGGACTATATTTTCCTTTGCTGATTTAGAGTACCAATTTCATAAATGTTTATATCAGTTATGTCCATGTAAGGAATATGATCCATTTCCATATATGGATTTCACAAAATAGTGCGTCACACTGATCTTCTTCTTTTATTACTCACAGATATATTTTCCTTGTATATGATTCTTTTGGTTCCTTATGAGATATTCCAGTTCAGACGAAGTCTTTTAATTGATTGTTTCCACGATTAGTCCATGATCTTCTCCATCATAAAATCTTTCTGATTTGGTCATGCATGTGTATTATGTTGGTTTTTCATTATTGAAATATTAAGTAATAGGAGGCTAACAATCTTCCCATTTTGATAATGAAAAATAAACATCAGTTAATTTTCCTATTTTTGGAAGCTCACTCTGGTTTGTAGGTAGCTCTTTGCACATGCACCAAACTCTCTTTTACATGTAGCTTCCTTTTCTGGGAAAATTTATCTTGGTCCTTCTAATTTACTTATGGAAAATTTCTCTCCCTTTGGCATAATCAAAAAGCACAAAAAATAGATAATAAAACAATACAACAAAGCAAATAACAAACATAGATACAATATGAGGTAAGAAAATAGTTTCCAAGGGCAGTCAAAATAGTAGGGGAGAATAAAGTATCCATTATATAGACCAACCAACAGGACAGGTCAGGATCCCTTTGAATAAAAAAATATTTCCAGAACCAACTTAGTATTTTTTGAGGAAATAGGTAAGGGTATTATGCATGTTGTGACAAAATCGCTCATAAGAAAGTTCCATATTCATAGATGATGTGCTATGAATTCATAGAACTTACGATGCTTAAAATTAGAGAATATGAATGTACTTACAACTACTTTTTTATATTTGATATGTTTTGGGAGTGGTTTTTCTAGAATGTTGGTGTTGGAAGCTAACTGGAAGAAACAGAACAAAAAGACAAAAAATAAGCACTAAGGAACCTACGGCCCGTAGGTACTACCTACGGGGCGTTGGTGGGATTGTATGTGTTAGATATTAAAAATTCAGAGATACCAAAACTTGGGGACTACCTACGGCCCGCAACTTTGGCCGCGGGTACCATCTACAGCTCGTAGGTGGCCACGGATGCAGAATTCCCAGATTATTTCTAAGTTGTTTCCTAGGGTTTTCATGTAACCTAAATCTACTCCTATGAGGTTTTTATTCATTATTATGTACTTTTAGTAAAGTTTTCATTTTTTATTTAGGATTTGATTTCTAAGGTTTCTTATTTTAACGACTAGCTTTTTGATGAAATATGTGTAATTTATGATTTTATATAATTTGACTATTTTACCCCTTCCCATAACTAAAGTATAATATTTTTGTGGTGTGGGGTGATTGGTATAATTTTTGATGTATTTTTGTAATATTTGTGCAATATTTGGGTTTTCGGTGAATTCAAGAGCCTTATTATGAATCTGTGTGGTTATGTTTTGATCTGTGTGAAGGATGGTTGAACTGGTTGTACCAATATCTCTAAAATATCGATTTTAGAATATTTTAAGCTTTGGTTGGGTCCCAATGCACCTGAGCTCATTTTGACCCGTTGGTCGGAAAGTTGAAAAAATTGAGAATATATGTGTGGGGCGCACATTTGGTAAAAATTACTTCGGATAGAAAATATAACTTTTCCAATGTGTTCAGAACATCAATTTTATTATGGTAACATGTTTGGTTGGGTTTTATGTCTTTTAAATCTTATTTCGACCATCGATTTGAAAAATTATGATTTTGAATTTCGAGGGTCACTGTGAAAACCATATTTTTTTTTAAAAAAAATCTGATATTGCCATTGAGTCCAGAGTATCGAATTTAGTGAGTTTGCATAGTTAGTTTGTGTATATCGGACTCGTAACGAATCCCGAGCACCCCGTAGAAGTACAGGTTGGACTTAAAAGAAAAATCTTATTTTTTTAAAAGAAAAAGCTAGTGCAGATGATGCAGTGTATAAAAATAGTCTATTTTGGCCCATTTTTCCCATTCTTGCACCTTTTTTCTTGAGCATGAAACCCTAAAATAGTTTGATAGCTTAAAAGTAAAACTTATGGGAGTTTGGAAGCTAGATTAACATCTATTACGGATTTAAGGTGGGATTTCATTGTTTTTTATTCCAATTCATTGATTAATCTCTCAAAACTCAAAAAATCTTAGGGCTTGATTTTTGACCTCAATTTCACTCATTTTCACTTATATAATATTTTAATCTTCTAATTACTAGTTTTTAATAATTTAACCTTCAATACAACTTCAATTCTTGATTTTAACACGAATTTTAAATATTTTACCTGGTAAATATCAAAAAAGATTTTTCTTTGATTTGAACCTCATTTTACTCAATTTGACTTGAGTTTTCAACTGTAGATTCCTAAAAATATGTGGAACACATTTTTGAAGTAAAGTTATGATTTTTCTTTTTTTTTTAAAATCTATTTTGGGAGTCCGTTTTGATCCAGAACCAAAAGTAGGAAATATGGATATTGTTGTCTTTGTTTATAGCACGTATATTATATATTTCTTTATTTTTGTTAATTTTTGGATCTTTTGGTAAAAGTAAGGTCATGGGTTCGAAGTGTAGCAGACCGATTTTAGTATTCGAGGTAGGTTATGACTTAACTCTTTAGATTGATTAGGTAGTTAATTAGCATATCAAAATTCTTATTAATTATGAGAATTAATCATTAAAAAAGGTTATATATATCTTTTGCCTATGTAGGTCCTATATGCCATGTATTATTGAATTTAGGATATTACGTGATATGTGTAACTGTGTGGGTCTTATGTGATGTTAATAGTCTAGAATATACATGAATAATCATATTGTGGTAACTTTGGTGTATAGTGATATATTTATACTTTATGGGCATATGAATCACGATGAAATTCATGGATGTTTGAAATGAAGAGTGGATGTTGGCTTAGGGGGCTGTGAAAATGCAACATTGTGGTTGGTTGTGGAAATATATCATGTGGATTGATTATGGAATTACTCATTGTGATTGGTTGTGAATATTGCATCAGCATCCTCATGTCGTCACACACATCATTTCACTTGTTTGTTGTATTGCTTTATATATACTTGTTGTCACGTATGTGTACTTTATTTGTGTCTAATGTTATGTATGTGCTTTGGAATCACTGTAAATACTAGAAATACTAAAAATACTGGAAACACTGGGAATATTGGATATTAACATTGAATATTGGATCTTACAGACCTTCTCCAAAGGATTATTCTTGAGAAGAGTCATCGATATTGGTGGTATATACGTTGATAAGACCCCCATCGTCCTACATTGGGAAGGCTTTCCTCTGTAGGAGTATACAAAGTGATACATTAGTTGATGAAACCTTCATGGGTCCCACATCAGGAAGGCTTGTCTTTGTAAGTATATAGGGAGGTTGTGCGACAACCTCGTGCATCATCATCAGCAGTAGCAAACACAATATCATCTTATACATTGCACTTATTTTATAGTGTTGATGTTGTGTTTGAATTTAAATAATGACTTGTTATATGTCTACTTGCTCTATATTATGTTATTTATATTTGACCATCTTGTATATACATGTTCTTCTTTATTTCTACTTACATGTGATATAATGTATACTTGTATTCTACTTGCTGTGTTGTTGTTATTTTTTGATATATTAGAACTGTTAGTGCAACCAGTTTGGGCTACCGTTGTTGAATAGTTTTTTTATTGCAGGTGACATGCCCTTTAGTGTGTATTTTGTGTACTTTATTTTATACTTTGCTCCTTCATCCTATTATATCTACTTAGTACAAGTAGACTATACTCACTCCTACTGTACCCTCCTGGGGTAGATTCAGGTTTGAGTTCGCCCTACGTTGCATGACTCGGGCAATTGTTAGAGCTTTCAAGGTAGTTGATGATTTTCAGGCATCCAAATATTTTCTGCTATCTTTCTTTATATACTATATCTTTACTTTCATTTCTGAGATAAAGTTTCTCTTGTATTTGGATATCTTATATATTTCATTAGATTTGAGTTGTACTGGCATACTCTTATATTATTGATGCCTGATTTTGGGAGTTAGGGCTGCGTTGTTATGTTTATTTTTGCATTATTATACTTGTATGGTTCAACTTTATTCTAGAAGACTTACCTTGTGGTTATTATTGTCCTTTTCCTTTTCTGTATTGGTTTGGGTGATAGGATTACTTGTCAAGGTTTTCCGCATCAAGTTCCATCACGAATCTTTGGATTTTGGGTCATGACTAATTGGTATTAGAGCAACCAGTTTTAATTACTCTTAATGGTGTAAGAATGGGATATCTAATAGAGTCTCACAGATCATTATATAGAGGTTTGTATCTATCTTTGAGAGGCTATAGGGTGTCTTTAGGAAAAACTTTCCTCATTTTATTCCTTATTGTGCGTAGTTCTTTGATACCCCATGTTTTGAGTTTTTTCACTCTTTTTACGCATATGGTGTCGACTAGGTACAGTATGATCAGAGATGTGAAGGCTTTACCTAGAGGGTAAGTCTCAAATCATGGATAGACTTAAGAGAGTGGACGAGCTTGTGGATCATCCCTATATAGGAGGAGTGATAGGGGACTCTCTCTTAAGCCTCATAATGAGCAGTTTGGAGGTATGAATTCTACTCCAGTACCTCAGAATTTTTCTACCTCAGTCTTAGAGGGATTGTTGATTTATTTGTTGACCTATTTGGAGGGTGCCTCTTTGAGTTTGTTTGGTATTCCCCCAGCTCCAAGCATGGTACCTTCATTTATGCCAGAGTCTGGTTTTGGTGTTTCTCCCGTTGCACCTACTTCAGTTTTGGGTACTCATCAGACCCCGAGTACTATTCTTTTATCAGCACCGACACTGCAGTATGATGTTTTGGTACTGAGAGTGCAACCTTTATTTATTTTACCTCCTCAGGTAGGGTCTCATCCAGCTGGACTTATTTGGCCTCCTGTTCTTCAGCAAACCGCAACACAAATGATAGTGTTTATGGAGTTATTCTAGAGTATAAGGGACCAGGCACGGGGCAAGAATCTATTCCTCAGGTATCTCAAAGATTCGCCAAGAAAGTGCACCATTTTGGTAAGTTTAAAGGACAAACTTCTCAAGGTAGAGACTTTAGAGGTTCTCGTGGGTCTTCTGGATTGGCAGTGCAGGATGGACGTTACAACAAGTTTAGAGATTGTTATGTATGTGATGAGACTGGCCATGTGGCCAAGAATTATCCCTACCATGTTTTTAGGGCTACTTCTATTATAATTGTAAGAGCTAGGGGTATTACTTGAGGTGCGTGAGGCTGGGTTATTGGAGGTGATCGTGGGGCTATTTAATAAGTTGGGGGTCGTGGACTGTGTTATGCTTTACGAGTAAGAATTGAGGTAGAGGCTTTGATGCTATGATCACAGGTATCGTTCCTGTTTGTTTTAGACCTGTATCTATGTTATTTGATCCTGGATCAACTTTATCCTATATTTCTATGTATGTTACTTTTGATTCATATTCTATTAGTGAGCCTCTTGCCATTCCTATTCATGTATCTACCCTTGTAAAAAATTCTTTAGTGGTGGATTGGGTGCATCGATCTTACGTTGTGACTTTTTGTTGTTGTGAGACTTGGGTAAATTTTATTGAATTAGATATAGTTGACTTCGATGTTATTTTAGGTATGGATTGGTTGGATCCCTATCATGTTGTCTTAGATTTTTTTGCTAAGACTGTAACTTTAGCTTCACCGGGTGTGCCAAGGATAGTTGGAAGGGTGCACTTTAATCGAGACCCAAGAAGGTCCTATCTTATGTTCAAGTTTGTTGATTGGTTGAGAAGGGATGTTTAGGATTTTTGTCTTATATTCATGATATTAGTGTTATTTCACTTCCTTCCTTGGATTCTATTCTTATTGTCTGTGAGTTTATAGATGTGTTCCATACAGATTTGCCTGGTATGCCTCCGAATAGTGATATTGATTTTTCCATTGATGTTGAGCTAGGCATCAAGCCCATATCTATTTCTCTATATAGGATGGCCCTAACTGAGATGAAAGAGTTGAAGGATTAGTTACAAGAGTTATTGGATAAGGGATTTAACTAACCTAGTGTATCGCCTTAGGGTGCACCTATTTTGTTTGTAAAGAAGAAAGATGGATCTATGTGCATGTGTAATAATTAGTGGCAGTTGAAAAAGGTGACAATTAAGAATAGGTGTCCTCTTCCTTGAATTGATGAATTATTTGATCAGCTTCAGGGTGATGCAGTGTTTTTGAAGATTGATTTAAAATCCGGTTATCACCAAGTGAGGATTAGAGTTTTATATATTTCAAAGATGGATTTTTGAACTCGATATGGTCACTATGAGTTCTTGTTCATGTCATTTGGGTTAACCAATGCTCCTACCACGTTCATGAAGTTGATGAATCCCAATTGTATCACGACTCCTTTGTTATTATATTTATACATGATATCTTGGTTTATTCCCAAAGTGAGGCTGAGCATGATGAACAATTGCATATTGTGCTTCAGAGATTCAGGGATGAGAAGTTGTATGCTAAGTTCTCCAAGTGTGAGTTTTGGTTAGAGTCTATTTCTTTCTTGAGTCATATGGTGACTAAGGATGGTATCATGGTTAATCCATCCAAGGTTGTAGTGGTTCATGATTGGGCTCGACCTACTTCGCCCATCGAGATTTAGAATTTTATTGGCTTGGTAGGTTATTATTGGTATTTTGTTGAGGGATTTTCATCTATAGCAGCTCCATTGACTAAGTTGACTTCGAAGAAGATTTCTTTTCAGTGGTCCAATGCTTGTTAGGAAAGCTTTTAAAAACTCAAAGATTTTTTGGCTTCAACTCTTATAGTGACTTTTCCCAAGGAGGGCGTATGTTTCACCATGTTTAGTGATGCTTTAGGTATTAGATTGGGTAGTGTTCTAATGTAGGGGGCAAGGTGATTATGTATGCTTCTCATCGGTTGAATCCCCATGAGATGAATTATCCTACCCATTATTTGGAGTTGTGTGTGATTGTGTTTACTTTGAAGTTGTGGAGGCTCGATCTTCTTTGATGGATTAGATTTGAGATCAATAGTTTTATAATGCAAGATTAAGATTAATTTATGATAAGTTGTTGAGTGGTAAGGCGAAGGAAGCCTCACTTAATGTGGATGGTGTTTTGAGGTTTGTGGGTTAAGTTTGAATGCCGAGAGTGGGTGATTGGATTAACATGATTTTGGAGAAGGCCCATTGTTCCAGATATTTCATCTATCCTTGAGTGACTAAGATGTACCGTGATTTTAGAAATCACTACTGATGGGATGGTATGAGGGGAGATATAGTAGATTTTGTGGCTTGTTGCCTATGTTTTCAACAGGTGAAGGCCGAGCATATGAGGCATGGTGGTTTGATTCAAAGGTTACCCATTCCCAAGTAGAAGTGGGAAAGGATCACCACAGACTTTATGATTGGTTTGACTCATACATCCTGTAGTTCTAAAGTGTTTGGATCATCATGGATCGATTATCCAAGTCAACTCATTTTATTAAAGTTCAAGTTTTATTTAGTGCTGAGAAGTTGGCCCTTATCAATATTCGTGAGATTGTGAGACTTCATGGTATGCCCGTGTCTATCATCTCAGATCATGGTTCGATGTTCACATATTACTTTTGGAAGACTTTTTAGATTAAGTTGGGTACTATGGTTGATCTTAGCACAATGTTTTACCCCTAGGCTGACGGTCGGTCAGAGAGGACCATTCAGATTTTGGAGGATATGCTCTACGCTTGTGTGATAGATTTTAGTGGCCAGTGGGAGAAACATTTGGCTTTAGCAGAGTTTGCATATAATAGCTACCATTCCAGTATTAATGTAGCTCCTTTTGAGGCTTTGCCATGTTTAATAGGTGAGACCTCAAGGTATGGACTTTTCTCGTGAGTCTTTGGGCTGGATCATTCAGGATAGACTTTGAGTGGCTTAGAGTAGGCAGAATTGCTATGCTGACCGTAGACTTTGTTCCTTGAGATTTAGTGTTAATGATCATGTTTTCCTTATAGTGTAACCCATGAAGTGTGTGATGAGGTTTTTGAAAAGGGGAAGGCTTAGCCCCAAGTATATTGGTCCATTTGAGATTCTTCGGACTATTAGTGATATGGCCTATGAGTTGGCTTTGCCTCCTGATCTATCAGTTGTTCAATGAATTTTTAATGATTCTATGCTTCACTACTATATTCCTGATGAGTCTCATGTCATTTGTTGGAAGTTGGTCCAGTTAGATGCGCGATTGTCCTTTGTTAAGGAGCCAATCTATATTTTGTCTAGGGATGTTAGACGGTTACGCTCTAGAGTTATTCCTGTGGTTAGGTTTCAATGGAGACATCAACCTATAGATGATACTACTTGGGAGGTCGATTCAGATATGTGTAGTTCTTATCCCTAGCTCTTTGTTGATTCAGGTATTCTTTGCCTTCGTTTGAGGACGAGCTAGATTTTTAGTGTTGGATGATGTAACGACCACCCTTTTGATGAAATATGTGTAATTTGTGATTTTATGTTATTTGACTATTTTACCCTACCCCGTAGTTACATTGTTGTATTTCTATGGTATGGGGTGATTGGCATGGTTTTTAATGTATTTTGGTACTATTTGTGTGTTATTGTGGTTGTTGGTGGCTTCGAGAGCCTTATTATGAACCTGTGTGGTTACCATTTGATCTGTGTGGTGGATGGTTGAGCGGACTGTGCCAGAAACTCTGAAATGTTGATTTTAGGCTAGATAGACCTTTGATTTGGTCCTTGATGCACCCGATCTCATTTCGACCTCCTGGTCAGAAAGTTGAAAAAATTGAAAATATGGGTGTGGGACCCACAATTGATCAAAACAACCTCGGATGGAAAATATGACTTTATCAACGCTTTCAGAATATTGATTTTAGGGTGTTAACATGTTTGGTTTGGTTTTATGGCTTTTAAATCACATTTTGACCCTCGATTTTGAAAGTTGTGATTTTGGGTTTCGAGGGTCAACTCTGTGAAAATAATATTTTTTCAAAAATCTGATATCATCATTGAGTTTGGGGCATCACATTTAGTGTAGTTGCATAGTTCGTATATGTATATTGGACTCCAAACGAATCTCGGGCACCCCATCGAAGTCCTAGTTGGACTTAAAAAAAATAAATCAGTTCATCTAGTGCATTGTAGAAAAATAGTCCTTTTGGCTCATTTTGCCCATTCTTTCACCTTACCTTTTGAGCATTAAACCCTAAAATAGTGTGATAGTTTAAAAGTGAAGTTTGTGGGAGCTTGAAAAGATATATTAACATCTATTTCTTTATTCTACTATGGATTTAAGGTGAGATTTCATCCTTTTCTACTTCAATTCCTTGATTAATTTCTCGAAACCCCAAAAATCTTAGGGCTTGATTTTAGATCTCAATTTCACTCCTTTTCACTTGAATAATGTTTTAATCTTATAATTACTAGTTTTTCATTAGTTTAACCTTCAAAAAAACTTTTATTCTTGATTTTAAGACAAATTTAGATATTTTGCTCGGTAAAGCTCAAAATAGTTTTTCTTTAATATGAACTTCATTTTTGACTCGATTTGACTTGGGTTTTCAACTTTTGTTTCCTAAAAATATGTAGAACATGTTTTTGAAGTAAAGTTTGATTTTTCCTTTCTTTTTCAAAAACCTATTTCGATGATCCATTTTGAACCCGAATCAAAAGTAGGCAATATGGGTATCATTGTCTTTATTTTTATGCGTAGATTTTTTATTTCATGTTTTTAGTTAATTTTAGGATAGTTCTTGAAAACTAAGGTCTTGGGTTTAGAGTATGGTGGATTAGTTTCGACATTCGAGGTATGTTTTGGCTTAACTCGTCAGACTAGGTTGGGTAGTTAATTTGAATACCAAAATAGAAGTTAAGGGTGGGAACTAAACATGAAAAATTGCTATCTATATGTTGTGCTCATGTGGGGTCCTATATGTGTTGTAATTGTTAAATTTAGGATATTAAATGATATGTGCAATCGTGTGAGGTCTTACGTGATATTGATACCCTTGATATACGTGAATAATCATATTGTGATACCTTTGGTGTATTATGATATATTCATGCTTTGTGGGCATATGAATCATGTGAAAATTCATGGATGTAGGAAATAATGAGTGGATGTTGACTTACGTGGTTGTGAAAATATAACATTGTGGTTGGTTGTAGTAACACATTATGTCGATAGGTTATGGAAATACTCATTATTATTGGTTGTGAACATTGCATCATAATCCTCATGTCATCACATGCATCATTTCACTTATTTTTTGTATTGCTTTATATATACTTGTTTTCATGTATGTTTACTTGATTTGTGTCTAATGTTATGTATGTGCTCCAAAAATACTAGAAATACTGTAAATACGGGAAATACTGGATATTTATATCAAAGATTTGATCTTATAGTCTTTCTCCAAAGGATTATGCAGGAGAAGAGTCATGGAGATTGGTGGTATATAGGTTGATGAACCCCCTATGGGTCATGCGTCGGGAAGGCTTGCCTCCATAGGTGTATATAAGGTGGTATATGGGTTGACGAACCCTTCATGGGTCCCACATCGGGAAGGCTTGCCTCCATGGGTGTATACATAGGTTGTGCGACAACCTCGTGCATCATCATCATCATCATTAGCAGCAACAACATCATCATCATCATCAGCCGCAACAACATCATCATCGTCTTTTACATTGCACATTCTTTTTTGTGTTGGTATTTTGATTGAATTTCCATATTTACTTGTTATATGTCTACTTCTCTATATCTTGTTATTTATACTTGATCATCTTATAAATACATGTTCTTCTCTATTTCTACTTGCATATGATCTAATCTATACTAGTGTTCTACTTATTGTGGTTATGTTATTTTTGTGATATATTAGAACTATTAGTGCAAGATGTATGGGCTACCATTTTGGGACATTTTCTAATTGCAGGTGACATGCCCTTAGTGTGTATTTTGGGTACTTTATTTTCTACTTTGCTCGGTCGGCCTATGATACCTACTAAGTACAAGTGGACCGTACTCAATCCTACAATAGCCTTCTAGTGTAGATTATGTTTCGGTGTTCCCCACGTTGATTGACTCGGGTGATTATTAGAGCTTTCATAGTACTCGATGATTTCAAGCATTTGAATGTCTTTTCTACCTTTCTTTATAGACTATGTCTTTACTTTTATTTCAGAGATAAATTTTCTCTCGTATTTGGACATCTTATATATTTCCTTGGATTTGAGTTGTACTAGATACGTTCTTATACTATTTACGCCTGGTTTTTGGAGTTAAGGCTGCATTATTATGTTTCATTTTGCATTTGTTATACTTGTGTGGTTCGCCTTTGTTATAGAAGCCTTACCTTGGGGTTGTAATTGACTTTTTCCATTTGTGTATTGGTTTGGGTGATAGCCTTACTTATCAAGGTTCACAACGATAAGTGTTATCGCGACTCTTTGGATTTGTGGTCATGACTATTCTAATCTATAAATACCATTTAGACTTTGTTTAGTAGGAAAAGGCTACATATCCAGAGATAGGCCCTTTTGGTCTAAGTTTACACCATTCAAAAACATCTTTTGATTCCTAAATTGACTTGTGATCTTGGGATCTTATTGTTCTTGGTTTGTTATTCAATTTGAGACTTTGGGTTTTCTTCTTTAATTATTGTGAGATTGATTATATGAATTTTTCTATGAATTTCATGACTGATCTCACAACTATGAGCAGCTAATTCCCATAGCTAGTGTTGTGGGATCCTTGGCGGATTAACAAAGTAGAGGAAGTGCTAAGTCATTCTATATAAAGATTCTGGCATGTATTGGGTTTTATTTATTCTTATTGATTTATTAGCAATGGAAAACAGTAAAAACCCAAATATATTCACTACTTGCTTTATAAGAAAGGTAGAGAGTAGGAAATGAAGATCCCAACAATAATTTGGAGATTAATTATCGATCTAGTCTAATCAACATCATCTACGTAAGACAATTATCTTTCATCTAATAACTTGAGACTCAAAAAGTGATAGTTAACTGGAATCTAGGATAAGGGTTGGTAAAGCGAAACCCTGAGACTCAAACGGTAAAGAGTAAAATCCAACAATGAGTCCACAAGAAAGTTGATGGTATATTACTTATCAAATTCTGTAGGCAAGCTGTTGGAATAATTTTATAGTGCACATTAAATATATAGAGTTTGAAACACGTGGGAACACATGCCTAGTGTGTTAGTCTTAGATTGATTACAACCTCAAGCATCCCATTCTTGTTACTTTTTATTATTTCAGCAAATCACCCATTTACTTTTTGTACTTCTTGGTGATTTCAACAAGTTTAAGCAAGATTTATAATGTATTACCTGTGGGATCGACCCCAAGCTAGTTGGGTTACTATATTTTAACATCGAATGCTTTATCCTTTAATTTGAGGTATACTTTGAGCAACATCAAAATTTTGACGCCGTTACTAGGTAATATGATTCAAGATTGACTGATTGGTATTGTTGAAGTTGTCAGGTTTTTATTTTCTATTCTTCTTTAGGCATACGTTAGTGTATGGCTACTCTTCTTAATATGACAACTTGGATAGAGAAAGTATGGAGTGATGAAGACTACTTTATTATTTATACCTATCCATTTGATATGGTGCGTTATTATAGAAGTGTGGAAGATATAGTGTGTGAACACAAGTATAGCCTGATAAAAACATTGACACATCTTGCACAAAACAATCATAAGATTATACAAAAGGTTGATAGGTTTATCTTGGATATTAATCACTTATAAGTAGAGTTGAAAGCAAAAGTGACTGCGTGTAACGCCCAATAAATTATTTATGGATAGTGTGAGACTGAAATTTTTTTGAAAAGCCAACTTGAGGAACTGAAATTTGAGGAGCCAATAATTGCTCATACTCTTATGGATAGTGTCGCTTTTAAGGAGAGCATACTGGAGTTATGTTGGGATGTAAATAAAACTGGAATTTCTGAGTTGGGGTATATTGGACCTCATTCAAAGCATTTTTCCACACTGTGTTTGGTTAGTCAGATCTTGATCGAGTTATCCAAAACCAAAGAAAAGTGCAAGAAAGAGGAAACATATATCTATATTCTTGAATTTGTTGAGTCGAAAATAAAGAATTACATTCCTGATGTCAGGTGCATAAAGTACATCATTACTCATCTATCCCTTGGGTCCTTTATTTTTATACACCGCCCCTTGAGCATAATGGAAATCAAAAAAATAATTAGGGGTGTAATTCATAAGTTCAAAGTGGGAAGAGAAAATTGGATGCCAACTTTTGGACTACTTTGATGAAGTTTGAGTAATAAAGATACCCATGGGATTGTTGGTAAAATATGAGTAACAAACATAGCTCTGTCATGTCGAGACATTAAAACAGTCATTATTAGGAGGCAACCCAAGATATTGTGTTGTTTGTATATGTTATTGTGATTGACGTCAGATCTACGCACCTACGGTGCCACAATTATGTTTCTTACTCTATTATTTTGTAGTAGTCTAATGCATTGGTGAAAATGCATGATTATAAGTTGAGGGTGGGGCTACATATGGATCTAGATGTCATTATAGGGTTTTTGTTTCCATGCCTCTTTTCCCCAGTCTTGTTCCTAGAAGAGCCAGTATGTTTAGGCGTATTATGTTTTTTTGTGATATTTTTTATTTAATTAAGAGAAAAAAATTAGTATCTAGGGCAGTTGACATATTTTTTGTTGAATAATGATACCCCTCTAAAAAATCTGTGAGATGTATATATGTACGGCCATTGTGAATCTTGTTATGACATTAGGATTAAGGACAAAATAATCATAGCTAACAATTACATGAACTTGATAGGTAGTAGCTTTTGATATAACCCTGTTCCATGTGTTTGTGAGATACTACTTAGTTCCCTTTGTGTGTAAAATCCCAAACTTGCTCGATTAGTCTTGCCTGGGTTGTAGGATTTTTGGTTAGGAAAGGATCATAGGCCATTTTTTTTTTATATTTTTCCACTTTTAGCCTAAATAACCTTCCATGGGTGAATAAGTATCCCTTGATCCCTATTTTTGAGTATTTATAGCCTACTTTCCTTGTTACAACTTTCACCATCTCATTTGTATTACAATGAACCTATTTTGGCCCTGGTCCTCCTTGGACATTATGTGCCTCAACTCAAGTAAATCCCCTAAGTTGAGGGTGGCTTCCATAGGGTTGCATAGAATAATGTGGGTATGAAGAAGGAAAAAGAAAAAGAAAAAGAAAAAGAAAAAAAAAAGAAAAGAAAAGAAAAATTGTGAAAAGGTTGAAAAAGGAACCACACCCAACCTGAATGTTCAATAAGATAAAATGGGAGAAATGAGGGTGGAATAAAAATAAAGTTGGTTTATGAGCATACCCCAAAAGTAAGTGTAGCGCCAAAGAGGCTTAGTCACTCTAAAATATCCATATATGTATCATACCAACCCTCAAGCGTACATTACGAACTGTACAAAGTCCTATAGTGATCCTAGCTTAATTTTCTGAAAGCTTAGGTAAAGAAAATAAGGGCAAGCCTATGAATTTTTATGCGCATTAATTGGAACTTATTTCTGAGTACGAGTATCTCTTGACCATCCCCACATTAATATGCATGATTTCATATGAGTGATTGGGACTTATTTGATGTTAGGGCACATAGGTTGTATTGGTAGTTGTGTACTTGTTTGGGTAAGTGTAATTTGGATATGTGCATAGTTATCTGTTTCTAATGTAATGTCCTATCTTGATTCCCTTGTGTCACATTATTGTGCTTTATGTATACACACAGTTATTTTTTAAGTATTGAACATGGAGGGTGAGGTGCTTTGAGCTAAATTTGATGATTGACTTCCATGGGTGTCTTATCTTTCTCTTGGTTAAGCATTATCACATATTGTATTGTGTTTTTGTTGCCCAAGGATATGCAACATTCTAAGTTGAGGGTTTTGATGTGCCATGAATTCATAGTACTTATGATGCTTAAACTTGGAAAATATTCATGTACTTTAGCTATTTTGTTAGATTTGATATTTTTGGTGTGGTTTTGCAGGATCGTAGATGTCGGAAGCTAATTGGAAGAAAATGGAACAAAAGACAAAAAATAAGCACTTACTAAGGCACCTATATCCTGTAGAAACTGCCTATGGGCCGTAGGTGTGTCTGTAGTTGTCAGAGATTGAAAATCTAGAGATACCAAAACTTGGGGACTACCTACATCCCCCACCTATAGCCGTAGGTGCCACCTATGGTCATAGGTGACACCTACGGCTCTAAGGTGGGTCCATAGATTACCATCAATGCAAAAATCTCAAATTGTTTTGAAGTTGTTTCATAGGGTTTCCGTGTAACCTAAACCTACCTCTATGATGATTTTGGTCATTATTATGTATGTTTAGTTAAGTTTTCCATTTTTCTTTAGGATTTGATTTCTAGGGTTTCTTGTAATCTATAAATACCCTTTAGGCTTTGCTTAGTAGGAAGAGGATAAATATCAAGAGGGCCCTTTGGGGCTAAGTTTACATCATTTAAAAATATCTTTTTATTCAAGATTGACTTGTAATATTATGATCTTATTGTTCTTGGTTTGTTATATATTTGATACTTTGCTATGAGATTGATTATATGAATTAGTCTATAAATTTTATGACCGATCTCATGACTATGAGCGGCTAATTCCCTTAGCTAAAGTTGTGGGATCTCTGGATTAACAAAGTAGAGAAAGTGCCAAGTTGTTCTAGATAGAGATTCTTGCATGCATTGGGTTTTCTTATTTCTTATTGATTTCCTAGAGGTGGACAACGTTAAGATCCCACCTATATTCACTACTTTCTTCACAAGAGAGGTAGCGAGTAGGAAAAGAAGATCACAATAGTAATTTACAGATTAATTGTCGATCCTAGCTAATCAGCATCATCCATGTAAGACGATTATCTTTCATCCAATAACTTGAGACTCAAAAGGTGATAGTTAATTGTGAATTATGATAAGGGTTAGTAAAGAGAAACCCTAAACCTCAAAATATAATAGGTGAAATCCGTTAATGAGTCCACAAAATAGTTGATGGTACATAACTTATCAGATTTTATTGGCAAGGTATTGGAATTGTTTGCTAGTTCACGATAAATCGACGGAGTTAGGAAATAGGGGGAACACAAGTATAGTGTTCATCTTAGATTGATTACAACCTCAAGCATGTAGTTCTTGTTACATTTTATTATTTCAGCAAATCCCCATTTACTGTTTGTACTGACTGGTGAATTCAACAAGTTCAATGAATATTTTTGACTTATTCCATGTGGGATCGACCCCAACCTAGTTGGGTTACTATATTTTGACATCGACTTCTTTATCTTTCAATTAGAGGTGTAGTTTGAGAGATATCAATAGAGAAATTTGAATAGGAGTTTTGCACCAAGATAGAGAGCTCATGTGGGAGGAGTGATGTGCTATGGTTTCATAGAACTTTCAACGTTTAAAACATTGAAAATAAGCAAGTTACTTAGTTTTTTTGTTAGATATGATTTGTTTTTTGTTGTGTTTTGCAGAAAACAACCTTTTGGAGATGACCATGAGATAATATGAGAAAATTGAAGTGTGTAGACTACCTACATGGGGTAGAAGTCAGAATATATTATAGAAAGTTTGAGTCCAGATATTCAAAAGCTGAAGATTTTTTACCATCACCTATGTTGGACTACCTACGATTTGTAGGTATTACCTATTCCTCATAGGTGTCAGAGTTCATGGAGATACAAAGAAGATTTTGTAGTTTTTGGACACTAGCACCTACGCCAGACCACCTACATCCATAGGTGCCAGCTACAGTCTGTAGGTGCCAACTACGACCCGTAAGTGGCCTCATAGGTGGCCATCGACTTCAATTTTCCTCTTTTATTTGGAATTGGTTTCCTAGGGTTTCCTTGTATTATTTAAGTACCCTTTTGACATATTTAGCTAGTTTACGCACTCTTATTACTTACAAACATATATTTGATTTTGATATTTTATTTTGATTGTGGGATTGATTTGTTCTTTATTTTGGTTGATTATTCAATTCGAGACTTTAGATTTTATTCTATAATTGTTGTCAGATTTATTTAATGCTTTCAATTATGAATTCCATTACTTTTTTTTACAAGGATGAGGGTCTAATTCCATTATCTAGGGTTGTGGGAACCCTTGTGGATTAACAAAGTAGGAGGAGAGTTTAATCCTTCTAGATTATCATTGATGCATTTATTATGGTTTTATTCATGTTTATTGATGTCTTATTTGTTGAAGATATTAGGATCCAACCTGTATTCACTACGAACGTGACAGGGAAGTAGATATTAGGAAAATGATCTCACAGTAGTGATTTGAAATTAATTGTCGATATAAGCTAATCCTATTTATCTACTTAAGATAATTATCTTCATCTAACCAACTTGAACTAAGAGAAAATAGTTAAAACTGGGGTCAAAGGTAAGAATTAGTTATGCAATACTCTGAGACCGAGAGGAGATGAGTGAAATTCACCAAAGTATGTCGAGAGGTTGTACATGATACATAACTTTTTAGATTCCACATTCACAATAGTTTGATAGTTGGATCGAGCACGATAAACCTAAAAAGTTAGAAGTCAGGTGTAATTCAAGACTAGCGTTCATTTTTGACTTTTTACAACCAAAAACATCTGAGTTTTGTTACACTTTACTGTTCACATCAAAATCCCCCATTTACTTTTTGTAATACCCGATGATTTCAGCAATCTAAAGACATAGTTCCATGTATTCCCTGTGGGTTTGACCTTAACTTAGTTGGGTTAATATATTTTTCTTTTAATGCGTTATCTTCTATTAGAGGTGAACCTTTGCGCAATATAAAAGTTTTTGGTCCATTGCCGGGGAATACGATCTGATTGTTAATTTAAGTAGTTGAAGTTTTCGGGTTTTATTTTTCTATTCTTCATTGGGTGTACACCGATGTATGCCTAACACTAGGAGTCAAGTAATTCCCTTGCACTCACTTAATCCTGACCAGTGAGAATCCTATAGCTGAATCGTACAATAACATAACACGTACGTGAAAGCTATCTTCAAGGGGCTCGGGATGATCCTACAGGTTTGCCTCCCTATACTCCTTAAGATGTTCAGGACATTATTGATTAAAGAATGGATCAGTTATTAGTAGAAGAAAGTTATAACCAGCGGAAGGAAGAAGATACCCAACGTGTAGCTCGGGAGGCAGTGCTAGCTAGGCTGAGATTAGAAGCAGACCGTGGAGCAACACTCGAAGAAAATCTAGATAGAGATAGAAGAGGTAGATCTTAATTACTCCCAACATATCAGTACTTGCCACCATATGATGATCTGAAGGAAGATATGGGGTATGTTGAGCCTATCGAGACAATAGCTATCATTTTTTCTACATTACCATCAAATATGAAGTTTTACATCACTAGTTCCATCATCCAGCTATTAAATCTGAAGGGTGTGGTTGCGGGCCTTCCAACTGATGATTCAAACATACACCTCAAAAAATTTATTGGAATTTGCACTTCATACACTATATCAGGGATAGACTAGGAGGCTCTCAAACATAGGTCGATTTGGCTCTTTCCTTAAGGAAAATAGAATAATTTCTTGGGATACATCTACCACTTCATATGAGTCAAAGACTCAAGTTCTGAAATCCTGAGTCTTAAGTCAGTTCCAGTAGTGAATGAATTTCCAGAAGTGTTTCCTGAAGATCTTCCCGGAGTTTTCCACGAGAGAGAAATCAACTTCAGAATAGATCTCCTTCCAGATACCCAGCATATCTTAATTCCACCTTATAGAATGGCTCCGGTTGAGATTAAGGAATTTAAAGTGAAATTGAAAGTTCTCTCAAAAAAGGGCTTTATCATATCGAGTGTGTCTCCATAGGGTGATCCAGTTCTATTAATACGCAAGAAAGATGGTTCTTTGAGAAATGCATTGACGACCGATAGTTGAATAAAGTCAAAATCAAGAATAAGTATCCCATACGTAGTATTGATGAATTGTTTGACCAACTTTAGGGATATAATTGCTTCTCTAAAATAAACCTCAGATCCGGCTATCATCAACTCAGAATCAGAGAGTGTGACATCCCAAAGACAGCTTTCAGAACTCGATATGGTAACTTTGAATTTGTATTTGTGTTTTAGGCTAACAAATGCCCCTGCATATTTTATGGACTTGATTAATAGGGTGTTAAAGAAGTACTCAGACATTTTCATTATAGACTTAATAGATGACATCCTTATTTATTCTTGAAGTGAGGGTTAATGACAATGCCCAAGCGCACATGCAAGTGTACGTGGTCTTATCAAGTAGTAAAGTTGCCTTCAAGAAGCCAAGTATTGATACCACAGAGACTTGATTCAACAATAATTCTATTTTAGTTCAGAATTTAGATTTAGTTGATGCAAACGTAACCAAAAACAGAGTTTGTAATTTATAACTAAAGAAAAGTAAATAATTCGGAAAGTAAAGATCTTGAAACAATCAACAAGAGAAACCCCAGGGTTAAAGCACTTTGAACAATCATACTGTTTTATTAAATTTCATTCATTAACTTTCTTATCTTGGTTGTAAATTCGTAGGGATAGTTTCATGATTATGGTTTCCTAACCTCTAATCCCTTACCTAAGTTGAACCTTACAACTACATCGTTGAGCGGGAATGTAATAGTCCACTTAAGTTATTTAAGCTATCATCCTACATGTGAATCAAGTAAGGTATTAAGTGCATCCCTGTCCTAGACACTAATTTGAATTCCTTATTTCATAAAGAAATACAAAACAGACTTTTTCATCTCCATGTTCTATCCCTTATTTCCTCTCCCGAGATCAAAAGGTAGATAATTGATGTATTCTAAGGGTCGCGAATCCTTAAAAAAGTTAAATCAAGGATGAACACACAACCAATAATGATAAGAAAAATTAATGAACTTAATTCAAAACAATATTACTCATGTCTTTGTCTTTAACCCCAAAAAAGGGTCTTTAGCCACGCATAGTCATAATCGTAATAACAAAGTTGTAATTAACAACTAAAAACTTGAATGAACTAAATTAAAATAATAAAAACCTAATGAAGAAGTTGTATCAGCCCTTTTCACTCCAAAATATGTACAAATATATGTGAAAACGTGATATAACATGTATTTATAGTATCGGAGTAAGCCAAGTCCATGTTGAACAAGGAAGCTGTCACTTATTGAGCTCGAGATTAGGTGAGGCGCCACCCTGGATATAGCCCCTCTCTAAAAAAGGTTAAGCCCTTTCTAGATCATCACTCTAGTTAAGGCTTCACCCTATCCATAGCCCTACTCCAAGTGGGGAGGTGCCTCAATATGGCCCTGAGCCTCTGGAAGTTGCTCTCCGAATTTTGGTTAAGTGTTGAGTCTCCCCTCTTAGTCCATTGTCTTGTGGTGTCTTTCCTATGGATTACAAACCTTTTTTACATCAAAATATCATCATATTAATCTCCCAAAGCATCCTAAAAACTAACACCAAACGAATTAGGAGACAAACACAACACAACACTCATAACAATGTTTCAAATTAAGAGCTAAACTAGGCTAGGTTGCATTAATCTTTCACTTATTGTTACAACTATACACTCACTCAAATTGAACTGTTCTAAAAAAAATTTATTCCACTCATAATCAATTATTCAAACAATATGTAACTCATTAAACACAATAGAATCCGACGGGATCAACTAAACAAGCACCTAGCTCAATCTAGTAATGCTAGTTTTCCAGGTTGAACTCTAATTGAATCTTTTAGGTACAATTTTTTTTGGAATTCACTATAAAGACATGTTTTAAAACTTATATGAACATTCAAATCATATCATTATCAACCCATATAGAACACGAATCATCCTCAAAACAAGGCTAAAAAACTAGAATAGTGACGCTAGAATGCATAAATACACCCAACATCACCACCCTACACTTAACGCCTTGTTCGTCCTCAAACAACTCTTCACTATAAATATCATCAGATGGAGACTCTACACTTCTACTACATGCAAGACACTTAATCTAGTACTACAATGAATACATGGAAAGCAAGTTTCTACACAAAGATTATTATTTAAACAATTTAAAACTTATGAACACTACTCCAAAAACATCCTAGACTCAAGAATTGACTCACCTAGTTGTCAAACTCATGCTTATAATTAAATTAAGGACGTCCTACAAATCACCCACATTCATCAAATATATGCCCTTCATAACAAGAGAGTTACCCATAATCACTCACAATTAATCATAACATAATGGCTATAAAAATCAAATTACGCTCACTGTCACAAAGAATTCACAAGTTACACACATTGAACCATAGGCTTTACCTTAGTGCAATGCTCCACTAATATTAGAATGTAAAGCTTAGGATCAATTAGGACTTTTCCGGGTTGTAAAGTAGGCTAAAGGACGGGTAGAAACTATTTTAGAATAGTGACTAACCTCTCTAAGCGCTTTAATAAACTATATTATACATTTAAAACCAATCTCCAACGACCAAATTACACTTTTTCCATCCACCCATCACCTTTATTTTGCCCCATCTCTTTTAATCATTTTCACAAGCACATGGTGAGCGTATTGTTTATTCCCTCAAGATTCAATTTTTCTCATTCTCTACAAATATGGGAATATTTCTAACTTTATTTATATCACTCCCAGTCATCACACATCAAATATAAACACCAATAACTCTTACCTTGGGGAATCAATTTCACCTTTTTCTTCTTCAATTTCTCAAACTCCTTACTAAAATAATTTTTCATTAAAGAACTTAGGAGCTTTTTTGGATCAAATTATGGTCTATTAAGGAAGGGAATTTAGGCTACATATGAGGATACCAAGGAAAATTCTAAAGGCTCAATGAAGGTTAACTAGGATAATGCACAAAGGGTAGGGCAAATAGAAAGTATAAAACAAGGCTATCAAAGAAATTCCTAAATCGTCTCCTAAACCCACACTCTTTATTTTGCTTTATACACACACCAGACAAGTTCTAGACATCACATGTAATAAGGAATATAACATAATATCACATGCATATGGCACATGCTCAACTCAATAGGATCATCATAGACTCTCAATCAAACAATAACACAAATTCAACTTTAAGCAAAAAAGTACAAGACTCACAAAAATGAGCCTAAGAGTATCAAAAGTAGTAATTAACTTATTCCACATGCTTTTACAAACAAACCCACTTGCATCATGTAATAAAAAATAGCACCAACAAGAATATCTTACACCAAAAAAAAAATTAAATTGAGCAAAATTTTGGGAATTTCCCCCACCTCACACTTAAAAATCTACTTTGTCCTCAAAGTGAATTTAAAAGTAAGAGATAGAAATACTCCATGAGGACTATAGGCATAGCTAGTAGCATCTTTACACATTAATAAGATTCGTGGGACCCCACACTCTATTTCTGCCATCTCTTTAGCTCAGGTTTTCGGTACTCAGACTTTCCATTAACTTGCGACTAACTCAAAAAAAAAACTACATGAAACAAAAACTAAACACTAAAATTATATCATACCTACTTAACATAGGTTGCCTCCCAAAAAACGCCTAATTTAGTATCGTGGAATGACCTAACTATGAATTAGTCATTCTCTTTCTCATGCTTGGTCTCCATCTTCTTATTCATTTCACCCATATTGGGTATGGATTTTCAAGAGAAGTAAATTTTTCAACTTTATCCTTTTCAGGCTCATCAATTAGCATCAAATCAGGCTCAGGTGGTAGAAGCTTAGGCCGCTTAATCAGGTAGTCCAAATAGGTCTTTGGTGGACTGACCACCCCATAATCATCCCCTTCAATCATATTGATGATGCATAAATATTTATATTGGGATGTTAGTGTGGGTGCTTTGTACACATCAAATACCACCTCTTCATACTCTACCCTCATTTTGAGCATGCCTTCTCTAACATTAATCAACGCTCCTCCAGTTGCTAAGAATGGACGCCCCAAGATGATTGGTACTTGTTCATCTACCTTAAAATAAATAACAATAAAGTTAGCAGGAATAATAAATTTACCAACCTTTATGAGGACATCCTCAATAATTCCTTCTAGATAAGCCATGGATCCTTATGCTAGCTGAAAAATCACCTTGGACGATTTAGGCTTTCCCAAGCCCAATGTTTTAAACAAAGATAAGGGTATAATATTTATGCTAGCCCCTAAGTTACTCAATACATGGACCACTCTACTTCCATTTTGGATCGGGAGAGTAAACTTCCCCAGATCTCTCAATTACTTGGGGATGTTCTATGCCATTCAACGCTACACTCTTCAGTGAGTTTCTTTCTCCCACATCCTAAAATTTCACCTTATTAGAAATTACATCAAGTACTTAGTGTACTTGGTCATACCTTATAAAATATATAACAAAGGTAAGTTAATGTGAAGCCCTCTAAACATGACAAATAAATTCTTAAACATTGCATCCTCCTTCGCTTTCATGTGTTTTGAGAAAATGGTAGTGGAGACACTTACTTCTTTTCTTGTTCAACAACAACTATCTCTTTCAAGTTCTCATAATTCCCTAACTTATCAGCATCTTTTTTAGAAATATGTTGGGGAGTCAAATCTATATCTACCTTCTTTGTTGCCTTGGGAGGTTCTTCTTGAAGATCTTTACCACTTCTCAAGGTGATTTCCATAACCTTCTTTGTATTTTCTATATCTACTGGAAAACTACCTTGTGGGCCTAGTATTTAATGCTTGTTATATATGCCCTACTTGAATCTCTAAGCTTCTCTGAGAAGTTTGCAAATTTTTCATATCTGCAGCCAATTGTGTCTAACTAGCTAGGAGTTGCTTGAACATCTCTTCCATGTAGCTAGTTAACTGATACCCTTTTCCCTGTGGTTGCTGAATTTGTTGTTGTTGTATGTTCCAAGGCTGAGTATGGAACTTCATGTTGTAGGCATTACCATAATTTGACCTATGATCATTACCGATATACATCACTAATTTCAGATTTGAAGCACACATTGTTGCTATGTTACCACTATTTCCACACACTTCACACCAACCTATAGCGTGTTGGATAGTATTGACAATGGCTGCAGGTTGTGGAGCTCTTAATTTAAGGCTGCTGAACTGAGTGGTTAACATATTCTGCAATGATGTAACCTGAGTTGATAAAGCTGTGAATTGGTCCACGTCCAATACACCCGCAATTCTTTTTGTGGAACTTCTAGAATATGAGTGCCACTCTGGATTTCCTTGTGCTATGAGGTTCAAAAATATGTACAACTCATCATAAATCAATTCGAGCGCATGACCACCTGTGGTTGAATCTAGCAAAATCTTTGTAATATGATCAAAAACTCCTACAAAAGTATGAGCAAGTAGCTCATTAGACTATTGGCAGTGGGGAAAATCCTGAAGTAGGGACTTAAAGCTTTCCCAAGCGTGATATAGATTTTCATCAGGCTTCTGTATAAAGCTCACTATCTCATAGTGAAGTCTCGTATCATGCCTACTGGAAGGATTATGATGAGGATCTTTCTAGCTAAGTCATCCCATGATGTGATTGAATAGGCCAGCTCTGTATTCAACCACATTTTAGCTTCACCAAATAGTGAATAGGGAAAAGTGTTAGCCTCACATAATCTGTGCTCACCCCAGTCAAAATGAATGTGTTAGTAAGCTCAATGAAAGTCTACAAGTGGACTTGTGGATCCTCATGCTAAAGCCCTGCAATTGTCCATTTCTGATTAGAAGCTGCACTATATTGTGCTTTAACTTGAAGTTCCCCCCAGCAGTTGGTCTTTGAATTGGGGAAGTCAAGTTCATTGAAAGTGGGACTTGCCACTTCCCTAACTATCCTACGGGCTGCTTGTTCTTTAGCCATTGGAGAAGGAACTACTTGGTCTTATTCTATTTGTGAAAATTGAGAGAGATGGATTGCATTTCTCCTTCGTTGATAGAAGTGTTGTTTGGGTTTGGGGCTTCGTTCAACCAAATCCCTATCCCTTGCCAGCTTCCTAACGTTAAAACCTATTTCCTATAATCAAAAAACCAAGATATAGCATAAAAACACCAAATAAATCTAAAAGTAAAACTAGAATAGACAATTGACAAATAACAAGTCCCCGACAATGGCGCCAAAAACTTGACAGAGCCCAAGAACACATGCAAGTGTACATGGTCTTATCAAGTAGTAAAGTGGCCTTCAAGAATCCAAGTATCGATCCCACAGAGACTTGATTCAACAATAATTCTATTTTAGTTCACAATTTAGATTTAATTGATGCAAACATAACCAAAAAGAGAGTTTGTAATTTATAACTAAAGAAAAGTAAACAATTCGAAAAGTAAAGATCTTTAAATAATCAATAGGAGAAAACTCAGGGTTAAAGCACTTTGAGCAATCATACTATGTTATTGAATTTCATTCGTTAACTATCTTATCTTGGTTGTAGATTCTTAGGGTTAGTTGAATGATTATGGTTTCCCAACCTCTAATCCTTTACCTAAGTTGAACCTTACAACTACAGCGTTGAGAGGGGATGTAATATTCCATTTAAGTTCTTTAATCTATCATCCTACGTATGGATCAAGTAACGTATCTAAGTACATCTATTTCCTAGACACAAATTTTAATTCCTTATTTCATAAAGAAATACATAACATACTTTGTTCATCTCCATGTTCTATCCCCTATTCCCTCTCCCGAGATCAAAAGGCAGACAATTGATGTATTCTAAGGGTCACGAATCCTTAAAATAGTTAAATCAAAGATGAACACGCAATCAATAATGATAACAAAAATTAAATAACTTAGTTCAAAACAATAGTAGTCATGTCTTTGGCTTTAACCCCGGAAAAGGGTGTTTAGCCACATAGTCATAAAAGTAATCACAAAGTTGTAATTAACGACTAAAAATGAATTAATTAAATTAAAAATATAAAAACTTAATAAAAAAATTGTAGAATCCCTTTGATCTCCAAATTATGTCCAAATATATGTAAAAATGTGATATATAATGTATTCATAGTTAGGAGTAAGCCAAGTCCGTGTTGAAGAAGGAAACTGTCAGTTATTGAGCCCGAACTGGGTGGGACATCGCCCTGGATATATCCCTTCTCTAGGTAAGTCCGATCCCTTTATAGAGTTCCACTCCAAGTGAGGTTTCACCCTGCCTATATCCCTGCTCCAGGTGGGGCAGCACCTCAATATCGCCCTGAGCCTCTGGAAGTTGCTCTCTGAATTTTTGTTAAGTGTTGAGTCTCCCCTCTTAGTCCCTTTTCTTGTGGTATCTTTACCATGAATTAAAAGCCTTATTAACATCAAAATATCATCATATTCGGATCCCAAATAATCCTACAAACTCATACAACACGAATTAGGAGACAAACACAACACAACACTCATATCGACGAATCAAAATAAGAGCTAAACTAGGCTAGTTTACATTGATCTTTCACTTATTGTTCCAGCTATACACTCACTCAAATTGAACCTTTCTCACTACCAAAAAGTTATTACACTCATAATCAAATATTTAAACTATAGGGAACTCATTATACACAATAGAATCCAACGGGATCAACTATACAAACACCTAGCTCAAGCTAGTAATGCTAGTTTTCCGGGTGAAACTCTAATTGAATCTTTTAGGTTCAAACTTTTATGGAATTCACTATAAACACATGTTTTAACACTTATATCCACATTCATCTAATTATTAATCCATATAGCACATGAATTATCCCCAAAACAAGGCTAAAATTACTAGAATAGTGATGCTAGAATGCATAAATAAACCCAACATCAGTGAATATGCAGATCACTTGACGATTGTCTCATAGACTCTTAAGGATCACCAGTTATTCACTAAGTTTAGCAAGTGAGAATTCTTGTTGAGTAGATTTCCTTGTCATATTATTTCTGACAAAGGCATTTGAATTGATCCTCAAAAGACCAAAGTAGTAAGGAATTGGCCTAGAACTTTATCTCTATCATATATCAGGAATTTCTTGGGTTTAACCTGCTATTATTGATAGTTTTTTGAAGGATTTTCCTCTATTACTTCTCCTATGTCCAGACTAACTCATCAAAAAGTCAAATTCTAGTTGTCCGATCATTCGAGAAATGTTTTCAAAAGATGAAGACTCGACTCACATCTTCCCTAGATTTTACTATACTAAAAGGTTCAGATAGTTTTATGGTATATTTTGAAACTTCTATAGTTTGTCTTTGTTGTGTGTTGATGTAATGGGGAAATGTTATAGAATATGCCTCCAGACAGCCTAACATCATACGAGGAACTACTTGAGCCATGATCTTGAGTTGGCATCAGTTGTCTTTTCCTTTAACATCTGGAGGCATTATCTCTATGGGCTTCATGTTGATGTGTTCACTGATCACAAGAGTTTTCAGTCAGAAGATCTAAATCTTCTTCAGGGAAAGTGGCTAGATTTGTTGAAGGATTATGATATGAGTATTTTGTATCATTCACGTAAGGCTAATGTCATGGATGGCACCCTTAGCATATTATTTATGGGCATCATTGCTCACATTGAGGATGATAAAAAAGAGTTAGTTCATGAGGTTCATTGCCTTAATAGGTTAGGAGTTCTGATGGTTTATTTAATCGAAAGGAGTGTTTGGGTTCAGAATGTTCCAGAATCGAGGTAAAGAAAAAGAAAGATAGAAATCTTATTTTCCTTAACTTAAAAAAGGCAGTTCAGAATCATAAGGTATAGGTTTTATCCCAAAAAGGAGATGGTATTCTTTATTATCAGGGTAAATTATGTGTTCTAGATATGGATGACTTAAGGTAGTTAATGTTAGCAAAAGCTTATAGTTCTCGATATTATATTCACCCAGGAGCCACTAATTTATACCATGAATTAGGGAAAGTCTATTGGTGGAATGGAATAAAGAAGGACATAGTGGAACATGGATAAGTGTCCAAATTTCTAAAGGTTAAGGTTGAGCACTAAAGGCCTAGTGGTATGCTTTAGTAATTCAGTATTCTTACTTGGAAGAAGGAAAAGATGAGTACAGACTTCATCACAAGGTTACCTCATACTCGTTGTTAGCATGATTCTATTTGGGTTGTTCTGGATCGAATGACTAAGTCACCTTATTTCTTATAATTAAATACTTTTGATTAAACAAAATATTATTGTAGACTCTATCTTAAGGAGTTGGTGAAGTTTCATGGAGTCCTTTTAACCATTATTTTAGATAGAGGTACCCAGTTTACCTCTCACTTTTGGAAAGATTTACAGAAGGGTCTTGGTACCTAAGTTAATCTTAGTACAACTTTTCACACACTAATAGATGGCCAGACAGAGAGGACTATTCAGACCTTAGAGGATATTTTGAGGGCCTATGTAATTAATTTCAAGGGTAGTTGGCATGATCATGTGAATTTGGTAGATATTGCTTACAATAATTGATATCACTCTAGTATTCAGATAGCCCCGTTTAATGCTATTTATGGTAGGTGGTATAGTTCTTCTATTGGTTAGTTGAAGGTTAGTAAAGCTATGTTGGTAGGGATAAATTTAGTTCATGAGGCAATGGAAAAGGTTCAGATGATTAGGGAAAGGCTACAAATATCTTAAAGTCAGCACAAATCCTATGCAGATATGAGAAGAAGGAAGCTTGAGTTTGATGTTGGTGATTTGGTAAGAAAGAAAGCTTAGCCCCTGTTATGTGGGTCCGTACAAGATTTGAGTCGTTATGATAAGGTATCCAATGTGTTGGAATTGCCTACAAAGTTAGCATCAGTGAATACAGCCTTCCACGTCACCTTGTTAAAGAAATGCATTGGTGACCAACAACCAGTAGTACCTCTAGTAAGGATTGGCATGGAAAATAGCCTCTCTTATGAAAAGGTCCAGGTTGAGATCCTTCTTCCTCAGATTTATAGGCTGAGGAATAAATAAGATACTTTAGTTAAGGTTCTATGGAAAAACCAGTCAGTTGAGGGAGCTAACTAGAAAGCGAAGGAAAATATGATGACCAACTACCCCCACCTTTTCTCTTTGAACCCAGTTCTAGTTTGAGGTAATAGTATTCCCAATTAATTAATTATTTTATTTTATCTCAGACTATCTAGCTATTTTCATTTCATAGCATGCATTCATGAGTTTAGTCCAATTCATGCATCAGTCATGAATTCAGATATCAAATAATAATTCATCTTGTAAGTGTTCTATGCAAAATTTTAGTTTTCCTCTAGCCTCTCAGCTTATACAATTTCAATCAAAAATTAATGAACCCAAGGGTTAGATATTGTAATACCCCAAATTTTCAAGATCTAGACCCATCAAAAGATAGGCCATTGACATAGCTCCAAAATGCCACCAGCCTCTCTTTAATCAAATATTGTGGCAAGAAGTTATGGAAAATTTCCTGAGCGTCTGTCAACTACCAGAGACAACAAATCTGGAAATAACCTGTTATTAGTCGTAACGAGTTATTATGTGGAGTCATTTCCAAAATAGTGAGGGATCCCAGATTTCAAAATAGTGATAACGAGTCAGTATATGACTCGTTACTAGTCCTAATGAGTCATTAGATGAAAATATTATCGCAACAAAAAGAAATCCAAAAATCAAGTCTTTGGTCACAACTTATCCTAAGGACCAATAATATTACCTAATCATTCATTAGGAGGGAGGTCGTTGTCGTAATAGAAAAGACTCAAAACTTAGGATCTCAGGTCACAACCCAGACTATGACTTGTGACCATTCATAATGAGTCATTACCTGAGTCGTGACGACTGCTCCCCAGAAATTCCTGTAAGATTTAAAAGTAGTTTTTTGTTCTTTTCCATTCTATTAACTCCTAACATATGTCATTTAGGCTTCCCCAAGATTTTTATATAAACCTTTCCCAAATTCACTGTTTAATCATAAAATGAATCCATAATAGGAAAATAATTTACTCTCCCATCTTCAAAGTCAAGTTAGGGTTTCTTAAGAACAAGCTCAAATTCAAAGGATTTTTCTCTAAGGCTTCCACTTCAGGTATGTGGGATTTCATCAATGGGTCCGTTACACACATTGAGACCCAAAAGCTTCTAAAATCCTTAAGTTTACTTTCCCCTCAAGTTTGGGTTCTAGGTAAAATATGAAGTTTTCTTTAATTTCCTAATTTCACTTTGTAATTAAACCATGAGGACATATTTTTACATGGATATGGATCTTCCTATACTCACCATCATGAATTTTCTCATTGTTGATAAATTATTTAGTTTGGGATATGTTTTGTAAGTCTCTACTCTTATCAATTTTAAGATATTATCGTGTTCAGTTGCATTAGACAAGTGAAACACCCTAGGTTTTTTCCTTAGAAAATTCCTAAGCTTTGAGCTCACTATCCTTCTAATGACTCATCATATAAGTCATGTGGTTTGTCTACGGATTTGGTATCCCAACTCATAAGGTGTCCAGTAAGTAATGGTTGGTTTTTATTGTGATTATGACTTGGTGGGTACGGGTTGGATGGTTTGGTGATAGGTCATTTGTTTAATCCTTTACTTAATATGAAACTTAGTGACTTGACTTGGATTTGAGTACGGGTGGCTCACTAAGAGCCGCGAGGATAGGGTACGAGTGGTATAGTGGATTCGTATGCTGTCCAAGTGTCTAGCCCTAGATGTTTAGCTTAGGATACGACTAAATGGTACTAGTCGTATGGTATGGTGATGGGTTAGGTAAGGGACTCTTATGTTGGATAAAATATGGTGTCCAACTTTATGACCTAGTGACGACTTGAGGGTACCAATCATATGATGTAGTAACGTGTTCAAGGGTACTGCGAGTTTTACACAACTTTATGTTGGAGGTATTCTAAACATTTCCACTCTTAACTCCTTTTTACCCCACAACATAAAACATCTTTTTGGACATCATTGACCTATTATTCTAAATCAAACACTTTTAAAATCTCTTAAATACTCTCTCAAGCTTTTGGTTCAAGAAAAGGCTAGGGTTTCTACAAGGCAATTAATTAGGCGCTCTCAAGAGTTTACCTCTCCATCTTCATTGATGTTTAAGTCATATTACTCCTCCCTTATTGTTAGTTTAGCTAAAATCATGTTTCAATGAATTGTTTTCATGGTATTATTGTGGTATTATTTTGGTTTTAAAATATATGTTGGGGGTTTTTGTTGCTTATAGTTGGATGATATTTTCCCATGCTATTCTTATGGTTTCTATGTTATAGTTATGGTTTGAATATGTGGTTACATAGGACTAGTCAACTGATGCTTGGTTTTTGGTTTTGGAAATTATATGCCCTCAATATGTTTGATAAAATTCCAATAAGAATGATTTTTTCACATAGTTTAAATAATCTTGAAATCTTTGCATTGCATAAAAGGTAATAGAATTTAAATTGGTTTGGTTGTTGTTAAATGGTTTGGAAAAGCCTTGATGGCCATGGTTTTAGGTTTAATTGGAAATCTTGTGGGGTATATGGGAATCCCCTAAGTGTTGGCTAGTGACATTGCTTTCAAGCTATAGTCGGTATGGAGATACCACCTTATAATTCCTTGATAATGGACTTCCTGAATTGGTTATTTGGCTATGTGCTAAATGTTCTAATTGGAAATAATTACGGGTTGTGATAGCTAGTCTTAAAGGCATGAATTCGATGGACGGACATTGTAACCTCATTTTTCCGAAATAAGGGTTGGTCTTGGTGACCACATGTTCGTGGGTTATATGGGAATCCCCCAAGTTTATACTTATATATATGTATCATAGAGGGCAAATGGTACATGGGAATCCCCAGCCCCTATGATATCTCTGGTTTATGTGGCTACACGCACTGGGGCCCGTTGAGGGGGTTACACTGGACAATATATACCCTGGGTGGATTATGATGGAAAAGTTACACAACCTAGGTAAAGGTTTAAAATGCATGCTAAACTTGATTCCCTTTCCTATAACGGTATATATGTATATATGTGATTGCATATGGTTATTTACTTTGGTTTTGAACTACTAGCATTATTTTACCCTTACTCCTAAGTACATGCTAGCGTTCATTTCATAAACCATCTTTGGGTGTTGTATGCCCATTCGATGCAAAAATCAGCCATACTACTCTTCTTGCTCAGTGACTAAGATTCGGGGCTAGGTTTGAGTCAAACTTAAGTGGTGAGCTTTCATACTCCAGAAGGCTCCATTTCATGCTATGGACTTTTTTTTTTTGTTATTTCCTTGGTTTGGTTTTGACAATGGTCAAGGTCATGTCCCGAATGAATGTTATTGATTATGGTTTGAGGCTTTGTTAAATAATTCTTAAAACGGGTGGTGTCGGTATGGGTGTCAGCCTTGTATTGGTATTGCCATTAGGATTGACACCGGTTGGACATTTGGTCGGATATTTAGTTGGTTATGGTTATGGTATATATTAAATATCTTTCAATTACTATTGTTTTATCTTGTTATATGTTCGTAAGTCATCTGACATTGGGTGTAGGGTGGTTATAGTTGGGTATTAGGGGCAGTTTCTTATCTCGATCGGACTTGTGATGCCTGATACAACTAGGCTTGATTTAGGTCATGTAGATTGGTATCGGCGCCCTAGGTACATGGTCAATTAGGTTTTTGACAAAGACGTATCGAGTAGAGTCTTTTTTAAGGGTATGTAGTGCGCCATACTCATAAGGGAGAGTCTATAAGGCATTTAGGAATATTTCTCTTTCTTGTGTTCTAATTTTGAGCAATCAAATTTAGGCTTCTAATTTCTTATCTAATTCCTACTTGTTATCCTTTTAGGTCATACCTCCTTGACGATCTGAAGCTCATGGAAACTCCTCTATCCTACCCGATGACAATGTTGATGTGACCAATCCTACTTATGGGGTCCAACTTGGTCGAGGGGCCCAGTTCCTGATTTTTGTCCTAGACTTCTACTGGTCCCCTCTAGTCCTTCTTGAGATCCTCAAGCTAATCTAAGAAATGTTGAGATTCATCAATCTATTCATATGTTGGAGAAATTAGTAGCTTCTCAGGCTGAGCATGGTGTTTCTATTACTCTATTTTCTGAGGCCACAAGGGTTGGCCAGTTCATAAGGTTGAACCCTCTTGTATTAATGAGTGTTAAGGTTGAGGAATATCCTCAAGATATCATGGATGAGATGGAAAATATCTTTCATGTTATGCATGCCACTAATGTAGAGGGTGTGGAGTTTGCTTCCTATTAACTAAAAGATGCAACAGACCAATGGTATGGGTAATGGGAATAGACTAGGGGTGACGATGCTGAGTCAACCTTGTGGGATAATTTCTCTAGTTCTTTTCTTGGCCGCTTCTTTCCTTAGGAGTTTAGGGAAGCGAAGCTGAAGGAGTTTGTTAACCTGAAGTAAGGTAAGATGTTAGTTAAGAAGTATGCCTTGAAGTTTCACCAGTTCTCTCGATATGCTCCAATGTTAGTTTCTAGCATGAGGGCTAGAAGGAGGAAATTTGCTTTCGGGTTGTCGTGAGACTTGCTATTAGAGAGTAAGGCTACCTTGTTAAATAAGGACATGGACATTTCTAGTTTTGTTGTGTACATGCAGTATATTAAGGAAGAGAAGAAGAAGCAGGTAGAGATTGGGGAAAGGCAGAGCAAGAAGTTCAGATTCTCTGAGCAGTGTGGTGGCCAATAGTAAAGTGGAAAGGATAGTGGGAAGTGTCCCAAGAAGAAGTGGGGAAACTCTTGATCATACTCGACAACTAGTTATCCCTACCCAAAGTCATCGAGCGATTGACATTTTCAGAGTGGCAACAACTATAGGTCAAAAGGTGCCCAATCTTAGGCTAGTAAGGCTCAGTCTGCTCCATTCTATCCTTTCTATAGATTTTGCGATCAGTTGCATTGAGGTTTCTGTGATGAGGGAAGGAACAAGTGCTTCAACTTTGGTCAGGTAGGGTATATGCTTAGAAACTATCTTATTGGTAAGGTTGCCTCTATGGAAAATAAGGTTCCCATAGCCTCCTCTTTAGCTCCGGCACTGAAGGGTGCACCAACTAGTTTCAGAACTAGTTAAAATTGTATATATACTCTCTCCACTCTCTAGGAGTCCAAGGCATTGCCTGACGTCATGACTGGTATGTTAAAACTCTTTTCCCGTGATGTAAACTATTTACTTGATTTGGGGTCCACTCTTTTTTATGTGACCCCATTTGTGGCTATGCATTTTGGTTGTGGTCTCGAGTGTCCTTCAGACCCTATTTTTTTATACCTTGATGGGTGACTCTGTGGTGGCTAGAAGAGTCTATAGGGGTTCTCTGATATCTGTGGGTGATCGAGAGACCTTGGTAGATCTTTTTGAATTAGACATAATTGATTTCAATATCACAATAGGGATAGATTAGCTGAACTCATTCTATGTTTCTTCAGACTGTCGAACCGATAAGGTTGTTTTAAAATTCCCCAATGAGCTAATTATTGAATGGGAGGGTGGTTCTCTAGCTCCTAAGGGGAAGTTCATATTATATCTTAGAGCTCAGAAGTTGATCACCAAGGGGTATCTCTATCATCTAGTCGGGGTTAAAGATTTTAACTCAAAGGTTCCTTCCTTGCATTCTTGCATTCTGTCTCGATAGTGAATGAATTCCCTAAGGTCTTTCCTGACGACCTTCCTAGTGTTTCTCCTGATAGGGAGATTGAATTTTGGATTGATTTTTTTCTGGACACTCATCCTATTTCTATTCCTCCTTATAGAATGGCTCCAGCTGAGGTTAAGAAGCTTAAGGAGTAACTCAAGGATCTTTTAAAAAGGTTTTACCCATTCTAGTGTGTCTTTGTAAGGTGCACCAGTGTTATTCATGCATAAGAAGGATGGTTCCCTTCAAATAAGTATTGACTACCGGCAATTGAATATGGTGAAGGTAAAAATAAGTACCCTCTTTCGAGGTTAGATGATTTTTTTGATTAGCTTCAGGGTGCTAGTTGTTTCTCCTAGATCAATCTTCGATCCAGGTATCATCAGTTAAAGATTAGGGATGTGGATATCCCTAAGACTGCTTTTCGGACCCGGTATAGGAATTTTGAGTTTATGGTTGTGCCTTTTGGGTTGACTAATGCCCCGACGACATTCATGGATTTGATGAATAGGGTCTTCTAGAAGTTTCTAGATTTGTTCATCACTGTGTCCATAGACGACATCCTAGTGTATTCAAAGAGTGAAGTGGATCATGCTAGCCACATCCATATAGTGTTGAAGACTCTGAAAGAGTAGCAATTGTATGCCAAATTTTCTAAATGTGATTTTTGGTTGAACGTTGTCATTTTTCTAGGATTTTTTATTTCTAGTGAAAGGATCATGGTGGATCTGCAGAATGTTTCAGTGGTTAAGAGGTGGCCCAGACCCACGACTCCAATTGATATTCAAAGCTTCTTAGGTTTAGCTGGTTATGATAGAAAGTTTGTGGAGAGTTTTTCTTCTATAGATTCCCAATATACTATGTTGACTCAGAAGGAGGTAAAGTTCTTATAGCTGGTTGATTGAGAGGGTAGTTTTGAAAAGCTGAAGGATAATCTAACTTTGGCTCCAATCTTGACCTTGCCCAAAGGCACAGATGGATTTGTAGTATATTGTGATGTATCCCATATAGGGCTTGGTTTTGTCTTGATGTAGCATGGTGAGGTGATATCTTATGCCACTTGACTGCTAAAGGTTCATGAAAATAATTATCTTACTCATGACTTGGATTTATTGGTTGTGGTGTTCGCATTGAAAATCTGGTGTCACTATCTTTATGGTGTACATGTGGTTATCTTTTCTGATCATAAGAGCCTACAGTATGTGTTTACTCAGAAATAGCTTAACCTCAGGCAAAGGAGATGGCTTGAGTTTCTCAGGGATTATGACATAAATCTTCACTACCATCTTGGTAAAGCTAATATGATTTTTGATACTCTTACTAGGTTATTCATGGGAAGTATAGATCACGTGGATGAAGAAAAGTAGGAGTTGGTGAAATATATTCACCATTGGTCTAACCCTGGAGTTTGTCTCTTGGAATTTGAGGATGGTGGTGTGTTTGTGAAGTAGACGACAGAGTCATCTCGTAGTGCTAAAATAAAAGAGAAGCAAATGTTATATCCTATCTTAATGAGGATCAAAGGTGATGTAGGTGGGCTTAAGGTTATGTCTTTCTAGATTAGTGGTGATAGTACTTTACAGTACCAAGGGAAGTTATGTGTTCTCGATATAGATGGTTTGCGAGAAAGGGTCTTGGTTGAGGTGCATGAGTCTCGCTATGCCATTCATCCTGGTTTGATGAAAATGTATCATAACCTTAAGGATATGTATTGGTGGAAAATATGAAGTGGGATATGGAAAGTTTTATGGCTAAGTGCATGGTGTGCCAACAAGTGAAGGTTGATCACATGAGGCCCAAAGGATTTTATCAAGAAATTGAGTTGCCTATTTGGAAATGGTAAGTGATCAATATAGATTTCGTTATCAATCATTCTCGGTCTCAAAATTAGTTTAATTTGATTTGGGACATTTTGGATAGGATGACAAAGTCTGCTCACTTCTTGCCAGTGCTGACAAATTTCTCGACTTAGGATTATGCAAGGTTATTCCTCCAAGAGATTTTGAAGTTGCATGGGGTACCTATTTCTATCATCTCAAATTGGGGTACGCAATTTTTATCTTAATTTTGGCAGCCATTTTAGAAAGGGTTAGGGACTAAGGTGAGTTTGAGTATTTCTTTTCACATGCAGTTGGATGGGAAAGAAGAACGGACTATTCAGACATTAGAGGATATTCTTAGATCTTATGCGATGGACTATCGTGGTAGTTGGATTAAGCATTTTTCTCTTATAGAGTTCGCATACAGTAATAACTACCACTCTAGCATTGAGATGGATGAATTCGAGATGTGGTACGGTATAAGGTGTAGGTCTCCTATAGGATGGTTCGAGGTTGGTGAGGCAAAGATGTTTGTCCGGGATTTGGTTCACCAAGCTATGGAGAAGGTGAAAGTGATTCGGGATAGGCTTAAAGTTGCCAAAGTCCTATGCGTATGTAAGGCATAGGTAGTTAGAGTTTGAAGTTGCGTAGATGGTGTTCTTGAAGGTGTCTCCTATGAAGGGAGTGAAGTAGTTTGGGAAGAAAAAAAGGCTTAGTCCCTAGTATTTGGGTCTGTACATGGTTTTGAGGAGACTTGGCAATATTTCGTATGAGTTGGAGTTGGCTTCTTGTTTGAGCTTCATTCACCCGGTGTTCCATGTTTCAATGTTGAGAAAGTGTTTGGGTGATTTATCACAAATTGTACCTAACAAGGATATTGGTGTTTTGGATTCTTTTTCTTGTGAGGAGGTTTCTGTTAAAATCTTGGATCGACAGGTTCGTCTATTGCGGACCAAGGACTTAGCTTCGGTAAAGGTTCTTTAGGGGAACCACAAGGTGGAAGAGGCTACTTGGGAAGTAGAAAAAGACATGAAGTCCAAGTATCGATTCCTATTTCTTGCTCCAGAAATTCGTATGTAAGGTATGTGTTGATCTTACCATCTTTGTTTTCAAACTTTGTTAAAAAAAGATTGATTTCCTTGGTATCTTGGTTTTCTAACTTGGTTATAGGTAAGAGTAAAGTCTTGTGGGGTACAACTCATACTTGTAATGCCTTGTTCTATCATTCGAGGATGAATTATAAAAGCGGGGTAGAATTAAAATATCCTGGGTTTTGACCTAGGAAAATTCCTTAGCTTTGAGTTCCCTGTGCTTGTAACGACTCACCATATGAGTTGTATGGTATGGGTACGAGTCAGGTGACCCAACTCATAAGGTGTCTAGTGAGTGTTCCAACTCCAGGAATTTGAGATTACTCTAGGCCCTTTTTGGTTTCTACCCCGGTGGGTGACTCTATGGTAGCTAGAGGAGTCTATAGGGGTATGTGGTATCTGTGGGTGGTCGGAAAAATTTGGTAGATCTATTTGAATTAGACATGGTTGATTTTGATGTCAAGTTAAGGATGGATTTGTTGCACTCGTGCTATGCATCTCTAGGCTATCGGACAAGTATAATCATCTTTAAATTCCCTAACAAGATAGTTATTGAGTGGGAGGGTGGTTCCCTAGTTCTTAAGAGGAGATTCATATTATATCTTACAGCTCTGAGATTAATCTCCAAAGGGTGTCTCTATCATCTGGTTTGCGTTAAAGATTCTAACTCGGAGGGTCCTTCCTTATATTTTGTCCCAATGATGAATGAATTTCTTGAGGTGTTCCTTGATGACCTTCCTGGTATCCTACCAAATGGGGAACTTGATTTTGGGATTGATCTCATTCCGAACACTCATTTTGTCCCTATTGCTCTTAATAGAACGGCTCTATTTGAGTTGAAGGGGCTTAAAGAATAGTTGAAGTATCCTTTTGATAAGGGTTTTTCACTTTAACATTTCTCCATTGATCACTTCCATTCTTTTATACATAGAGGGGGATAGTTTTCTCCAAATATGTATAAGTTACTAGAGGGTCGATGAGGAATTTGGGGTAACCTCCGTGTGGGGTGGACAATATGTATATTTTCACGGGGTACTCAATTAATAGTGCATGATGGTTGATAGACACTAAGTTTGGACCGTAGATGTTGATTTTGGTAAAAAGGGTATGTTAGCTCGTGGATAGAAATACGAGACTTGCGCAGGTAGATTTGTAGACTTTGTAATGAGTGCAGAAGAAATGAGGTTGATAACTTAGGGAATACAGGGGTGGGGAATGTTGTGATATAAAGGCCAGAGGTCCAGGTTGAACAGATGGATTGAGGCTAAGTGATTGAATGGGTTAGAGCATAAAGTTTGTAAGACTATGCTCAACTCTAGATATCATCCGGATAAATGAAGTTTTAAGTATAAGAAAGCCAAGTGTCCCTAGTATGATTCTATGGTGATAACCCTTAGAGTGGAGTATTGTGCTTATAGTGTAGTAAGATGGAGATCAGGGGCTAATCTTAAATTTTCTCCTAGCGGTGGACTTCCGAGGAAAGTTAAGGTGAATTTACTCCTATTCTATTGATTCTATCCTATTCCGTTTAAGTAGGCACTCTACTAGCTTTGTACGCATTCTAATAGTGCTTATGCATAAGGTTTGCATTCTGCATGCGGCATACATCTATATTCTAACCCCTGAACCAAAGCCAATAATGGTTCTTAGTAATTCAAGCTTTCAAGTGTTGAAACTGTATGTCATTACACTCCTAACATATCCCACGTTATGCCTAAATCCAAGAAATAGTAGTCTTAAGAGACAAACCTTACCTTGTTCCTCGAATATAAATCTTATCTTTATAATACGCTACTCATGATTTATGCAGTCGTGTTTCTTCCGATACCCAGTCTTAAAGAATCGTTCTATGGTGTGTTTATGTTGGGATGATCCTTCATTTATAACCTAGGTAGTTTCTATGGAGTCCTCATGCCTATTATACCGTATCTCATTCCATGGGTCTCGCCTTGAGTAGCATGAGTAGTTTTCATACTTTAGTTTCGCAATAGCCCTTCTTATGTTAGAGTAGTAGTGGTTATAAAAGCTTAGTGATGTTTTGGACGAGGGAGTAGATGTCCCTGGTGGTGGAATTTTAGGGGTGACTATCAGAGCTAAAGTTATAAGTGTAGGTGGAGGAATAAGATAAATGTTTTCCTATGAAATAGCTATAGAGGGAAGGTGTGGTGAAAACATTTGCAATAGTTGTTGAGGGTATTAGTTTTGGTGGGGGAATCCATAAAGTAGGTGTAGTAGAAATAGGTTGGAGCGTGGTGATTTGTAAATGCCCAACCTTTATGTTAAGCGGCTATTTCTCCTTGATCATGACCTATTTCTTTATTATAGTGATAAACGCGGTTCTATTATCGAAGTGGCATAAAGTGTAGGGCCTCATGTCTCCCACTAGAACCTTTAACTCCCAGTTAGTATTTAGCACGGGATGGGCACGTGGTTATACTCTTTCCTTCTTGTTATATATTCGTGGGGGAAGCTCGTAGGTTGAGATAGAGGAGTATTGTCTTAATATTGGAAGCTTAGTGGAGAGTGTAGTCGTATTTAAAGGATATTAGCTGTATTGGTTGTGGAGGAAGGAGCTCTGTAGGGCGCTGAAGGGGACATGGAGTCTGACTTCTCATTCTTACTCTCCATTTTGGATAATCGTTCTTAAAGTGTGTATGCATTCTTAACATCTTTGGTTTTTGTTTTTGTTATAGGTAGATTAAAGAATTCCTTGGCATCTTTGTTTTTCAACTTAGTTAAAGATAAGAGTAGAGATGTTTGGGGGTTTAATCATGCTTGTACTGCCTTGTCCCATCATTCGAGGATGTATGATCCAAGTGGGGGAAATTGAAATACCCTGGGTTTTTCCCCTTTAAAATTTCCTCGGCTTTGAACCTTCTAATCATCATACAACTCACACCATGACTCATATGTTATAGGTATAGGTTTAAGACCCTAGTCGTATGTTGGTCACTCTGATATTGGCCAAGTTCTGTTCTTAATACGAGAAGACTTCATACGAGTAGTATGTACTTGATATGAGAAGTATAGTGCCAAACCGCTTGTTGTCCAGTGTCTAGCCTAGATGTTACTGCTTAGGGTATAACCTGAAGGGTACTAGTCATAATGTTAGGGTAAGAGTTGGTCTAAGGATTCGTATGTTCGACAGAGTGTGATGTCCAACTTTCTAATCAAGGTACGAGTGGAAGGTACCACTCGTATGATATGGGGTACGAGTTGAGGGGTCCAACCATACCCTCCAGTGAGTCTTTGACAACTTTTAAGCTGAGGGTATTTTGGAATTTTCCCATCCAAAAACCTTAATATCCTACGTCTTATTACCCTATTTGGTCATTCATTCATCACTTAGAAGATTAACAAAAACACTCTCTAAACACTCTCTAAAAAACTTTCAAGAGGATTGGCTAGGGTTGCTTCAAGGTGGTCATCTAGAGGCTTAAGGAAAAAAATCCCTCCATCAATCTTCATAACTCAAGCATGTTACTCCTCCCTCATTGTTAGTTCAACTAAATGCATGTTTTAATGGATGGTTTTCATGGTGTTATTGTGACAATGTTTGGGTTTTGAAATATATGTTAGGGGTTTTGGTTATTGATGGTTGGATAATGTTTTCCTATGTTTTTCTTATGGTTTTCATGATATAATTGTGGTTTGAATATGTGGTTGCATGGATATGGTCAATTGATACATGGTTTTTGGTTTCGGAAATCTCATGCCCTCAACATGTTTGTTAAAATGCACATGAGAATGCTTTTGTCACATAGTTTGACTTTTATTGAAAACTCGCATTGCAAAATATGGTACTAGAACTCAATTGGTTTGGTTGGTTTTAAATAGATTGAGACATACTTGGTGTCCATGGCTTTGGTTAAAGATGTTTTTGAAATCCTTATGGGGTACAATGGAATCCCCTAAGTGAGTAATCTAGGAAAACATTATGGGGTACACGAGAATCCCCCAAGTGATTTTAATAATGGAGTTTTGGGTACATCGAAATCCCTTAAGTGTTGGCTAATGATATTGATTGCAAGCTATAGTTGGTATGACGATACCATATTATAATGCCTTAATAATTAACTTCTGGAATTGGTGGTTTGGTTATGTCTTAAATGTTTTAATTGGGCAATAATGGGGGTTGTGATAGCTAACTGTGAAGGTGTGAGTCCGAAAGGTTGACACTAGAAACTCATATTTGCCGACATGAGGATTGGTCTTGTGACCATGTACTTGTGGGGTACAAGGGAATCCCCCAAGTATATACTCGTACATATGTATCATAGACGGTAAATGGTAAAAGGAAATCCCCGGGCCACCTACGGTATATCCAGTTCATGCAGCTATATGCAATGGGGCCCGTTCAGGGGGTAACACTGGACCCATATAGCCCGTGGGTGGATTATGATGGAAAAGCTATACAAACCAGGTAGAAGTTTTAAAAGCATGCTAAACTCGGTCCTCTTTGCCGACATGGTATATATGTATGTATGTGGTTGTATATGATTATTTACTTTGGTTTTAAATAATGGCATTATTTTATCCTTATTCTTGAGTACATTCTAGCGTTCATCCACTAATTGTCTTAAGGCGCTGTATCCTAGTGCGATGCAGGAATAGGACATACTACAATTCCTTATGTTCAATGACTTGGTGATTCGGGGATATCTTGAGTCAGACTGAAGTGGTAAGCTTCCATTCTTTGGAAGGACCATTTCATGTTATGGTTAATCTTATGTATTTACTATACCTTTGACATTGGTTTTTGGCTATGGTCGGGGGCATGTCCCAACTAGATATTCTTTGGTATTGTTTAGAAGCTTTGCGTGGACAATTGTGGAATTGGGCATATTATGATTTGCTTGGTTTGGGTTGGACAATATGACTTGGTTGGGTTGGTCTCAGATTTAGACTTATCACAAAGTTATTGAATTCTAAATACTCTATCTTGTTATATGTTCAAAATTTATCCAACATAGGTTGTGTATTTGTTGGTTGGATTGGGTATAGGGGTGGTGTCTGGTCCTTGTTGGACATAAGATGACTGACACGACTAGGTCCTGGTTTGGTTCGTGTCACAAGTGACCCCAATATAACCCATGGCCTGATATACATTTGAATAAGGAATAAAGTAATAAAACACTGGGTGGAAACTAACTGACATAAGTGATAGAAGTAATGATATAAAACTGAATATGTATTAAAACTGGAAATAAAACTAAGAACTGTCTGGGAATCAATCATGCTGAAAATCTAAACATCTGTTTGAAAGCATCTACTCAAAATGAGTTATTGGGACAAGCCCCCAACTAACTCTAACTTACTAAAAATGAAATAAATAGACAAGAAAATAATGAACAAATAACTAGTCCTCGAAAGATAAGGACTCACCAAAAGCTGCTATTGAATATGGCATAGGGACGGGCTAAGTGTGGTCCAGGTACTAAGCATCCGAATCTATATTATGCTACTATATAGCACAGTAAATTATGTGATTAGTAATTTGAATGTACTGAGTATGTATGATGGGAAACTAGCAAACATAAACTGAACATGAATGCGTGAACATGTAAATTGAATGTAAAACCAAGTATAATCATTTGGTGGATAAAACTGACTACTGAATAACTAAATATCTAAATCCTTGGTCAAGAAAACCTAAATTGAACATAAATTGAAAATGAACTGAGGTTTGTGGGAGCTAACATTAACCGACATATTCCAATCTGCGCAAAACATGAGTCCAACTTTTAACCCCAGTTTAAAGGGTGTAGTACCTTTCCAAGGGTACCGACATTGGCTGGCATGGATCAACTAAACTGATGTCCCAAAGGACTAGGGTGTTAGTCCTCAACTGGTGGGTGACCCCTCATAACTTATGGTGGTACTATAGTTCTAGAACTTAGGGACTTTTACTAAAAGTCTCAGTCCTCAACTGACAGGTAAGCCTTCATCTGTGAATTCACTCATGCTAAGTACCACTCCCAAATAAATGAAACTGAAAACTTATATATATATATATATGTGTGTGTGTGTGTGTGTGCGCTCGCTCGCTTTCAATATAGTAAAGTCTACAAAATAGCAACATATGCATAATCTAAAATATTCAAAACTTGTCAACAGGTTCATGCATGAAATCCTAGGTATCGGGCGTTCATGACCCATCATCTTGTCTAATGCAACTGAACATGACAATAGTTTAAAGTTGATTATAGTAGAGACTTTAACAAAACATATCCTTAACTCAATAATGTATTAATAATAAGGAAATTCATTATGGTGAGTATGGGAAGATGCAAATCCTGTGGGAAAATATGTACTCATGGTTTAATTACAAAGTAAACTGAGGAAATTAAAGAAAACTTCATATTTGACTTGGAACCCAAACATGAGAGGAAAGTAAACTTGTTGATTTCTTAAGTTTTTGGGGGTCGATAGTGTAATGGACCCATTGATGAAATCCCGCATACCTAAAGTGAAAGACTTGGAGAAAAATCCTTGAATTTTAGCTTGTTCTTGAGAAACTATAACTTGCTTTTGGAGATGGAAGAATCACTTCTTTGCTATTTTGGATTGATGTTACGTTAAAATGGTGATTTTGGGGAAGCTTAGGCTTATATAAAACTCTTGGGGAAGCCTAAACGATGTGGGTTAGGAGTTAATAGAATGGAAAAGACTAGACAACCTCTTTTAAATCATGCAAGAATTTTTGGGGAGCAATCGTCATAACTCATTATGACTGGTCATGAGTCGCGACTTGAGATCTTGAATTTTGAATCTTTTTTGTTATGACAATGTCTCCCCTCTAAATGACTCATTAGGTATGATTACGGGTTGTTAGGAAAAGTCATGGTCAAAGACTTGATTTCTTTATTTCTTTCTGTTGTGATGACAGGTCTATCTAACGACTTGTTTGAACTAACAACGAGTCATATACTGGACTCATCATCATTGAGATAAAATCTGGGATCCATCACTTTTATGGAAATGACTTCATACAATGACTCGTTATGACTCTTAACGGGTTGTTGCCAGAGTCGTTGTCATTAGCAGTTGACAGACTCTTAGGAAATATTCCATAACTTTTTGCCATGATATTGAATTTAAGCAAGACTAGTGGCATTTAGGAGTTAAGTTATTGACCTTTCTTTAATAGGTCTAGATCTTGAAAATTTAAGCTATTACATAATTCAACACTTATGTTCATAGAGATCATGGATGAGAATTCAAAAATAAATCTTTTGAGGATTATTGTACTCAAAATGGTTATTGTCAAAACTTATCCTCTCCTCGATCCCCTCAACAAAATGGCATGGTGCAATGAAAAATATAGATCCCTCCATGTGACTACAAAAACCTTGCTCCTGGAATAAAATTTTCCTGATCACTTTTGGGTGGAGGCAGCGTAAGCACTGCATATCATATTACCAATAGGTGTCTCATCAGACTGATTCTTAAGAAGACACTTTATGATTTGTGGAGAGAAAAGAAGCCTAACCTCAGCTATTTTCATCCTTTTGGATGCAAATGCTTCATTTACAATAATGGTAATTATAATTTGGAAAATTTTGATCCATGAACCAACAAAGGTATTTTTCTTGGTTACTCTTCCAATACATGTGCTTATAGAGCTTATAATAAATAAACACTATATGTCGAGGAATCTATGCATATAGTATTTGATGAATCTAATCTTATTTCTATAAGCTTGAGTTTTGATAAGGAATAGGTAAGTGGCTCTCATCAAAAAGCTTTTCATGAGATAGAACCTAAGGACGTTGACTCTAGCTCAACCACAATCAACTCCTATTACTAAATCATCAAAAATAATTATTCCAAGAGAATGAAGGCATAGTGAAAGTCTTCCAAATGAGTATGAAAGTTTTCCAAATGAGTTTATCATTGGAAATCCAAATGATCATATAAGATAAAAGCTTCCCTAAGAAAGAAAGATTCAGTAGCTCTTTTATCGCAGATTAAACCTAAGAAGGTTGATGAGGACCTGCAAAATGAATCATAGGTCTTAGACATGAAAGAAGAACTAGATCAATTTGAGTAAAATCATGTTTGGAATTTGATTTAACAACCGAAAAATTGTCCAGTCGTCATAACTAGATAGGTCTACCTCAATAAAATGAATGGAGAAGGTAAGGTCATCAAAAACTAGGCTAGGTTAGTAGCTCAAGTATACTCTCAGTAGAAAGGTATTGACAACGATGAAACCTTTGCACCCATAGCAAGGGTAGAATATCTTTGCATTCTTTTAGAAGTTGTTTCTTTTAAACATTTTAAGTTATATTAAATGGATTTTAAAAGTACTTTTCTATATAAATTTATCAATGAATAAGTCTTTGTCAAACAACCTCATGGTTTTGAAGATCTCTCATATTCAAACTTTCAAAAGGACTCTATGGTCTCAACAAGCTCCAAAATCTTGGTATGTGAGATTGAGTATTTTTTTGTTAAATAATAACTCTCAAATAGGTAAAATAGATACTACTTGTTTTAATACAAAATTGGACTCTAGATTTCTTATTGTACAAATTTATGTGGAGGATATTACTTTGGTAGTCCTAGAACCTATTTGTGCAAGAATTTTGCAAATCTTATGCAAGGAGAATTTGAAATGACTCTCAAGGGGGAACTCACATTCTTCTTGGGACTAAAAGTCAAGCAAACCCCGAAAGAAACATTCATCATCCAAACTAAATATGCAAAAGAGCTCATTAAAAATTTGAAATGGAAAAAGGAAAATCCTTCAAAACTCCTATGAGTCCCCAACGAATCTTGACTCGAATACATACGGGAAAGATGTTGATGAAAAGACATACAGAGGAATGATTAGATATGGACTCTACTTGAACGTGAGTTGATAAGACATTATGTTTAGTGTTTGAAAATGTGTAAGGTTTTAGTCGACTCATAAGGAGTTACACCTGATTGTTGTCAAGCGGATCATTCGCTAGCTAGTCGAAATTCAGGATATTGGACTATGGTACCCCCTTTCCTGAATCTTTATTTAATTGGCTATTCACATGTTGACTTTACAAGTGATAAAAATGATCGCAAAATCACTATCTTGATGTGCTAAATTCTTTGGGATACCATAATCTCATGGAACAACAAGAAACAAACCTTTGTTTAATTATCAACCACCAAAGTTGAATACACAATCATTGGTAACTGTGGTACTAAGATATTATGGATAATGCACTAATTACTTAACTTTAATTTATTACTTGAATTTGTACAAATTTTGTGTGATAGTACAAATTCCATTAGTTCATCTAAATATACAGTGCATCACTCTAGCGCTAAGCATATAGATATTAAACAAATTCGCGATCATGTTGAAAAAGTTGATTTTGTTATAAATGTTGCTTATTAAGAAAATAAGATTGCCGATATTTTTACAAAATCCTTTTTAGAAGATCATTTATTTTTCTCGGAGAAAAACTCAGAATTATATGCTTTAATGCAAAATAATTTTCGTTCAATTGTTTCGAATAATATATGTTTTAATGAAAAATATTTTTCTTGTATGGGTATCTTTACAAAATCTTTTAAAATATTTTTTCTACTTTGGTACATGTCTTCCCTTAATTATTACCCCTATGTTCTAACTCAGGCCCCTGTTGTTTCCTTATTAATATCTCCTCTTGCCTTTTTACTTTATCTACGATTGCATTTTTTCCTTTCTGACCCATCCATTCAAATTCCACCCCTTTGCCTCCCTTTATTCTTTGTCAAAAACCCTTTTCCCCTATATTTCTCATCTATCTTAGTATTCCTAAAAAAAGATCAATTGCTCACCCTCTACAAACTCCAACCGATTACTTTTCTAGAAATTAAGACCCTATTCTCATCTATGGCTCTTTCGAGAAAGCCTCCCCTCACTCTCTTCACTTTGCTAACCCTAAGAAATGTAGCTCTTCTAGTTCTAACTTTTTTCAAAAGAAACCCAAACCAACCTCTTTGGAATCTATTCCTCCAGAAGATATGTACAAGTTTTGGACCGTTTCCCATAAAGAGAAGTTTGTCACATTCAAGAGCTGCTCAATTATGCTGGGAGGATTGTAAAGCATTAGCAATTAAAAGAATCTTAGTGCAACTTAATCCAACTATTTAAGGCTCAAGATTTGTCTTTGGTATTTCATCTTTATGGGTCAGAACATTATGAGGATCCAGTTCAAATGTTCTATAATAATCTTCACCTGCCACAAGATAGCGATGAACTTTAGACCCCTTGTTAGGAACATAAATTGTTCTAAACAATTTTTTGTTTTATAAGGTGTTTGATACTGAATTCTCTAGAATGGTCCCTTTTATGAGTAGAATTTGGCCATGAATTTTGAAGTCAACCTTGGGGAGGCAAAAGCTACAATTGCCGAACCTGAGGCCAACCTATCTAATTTTGGTCCCCCGTCTTTATGTTTTAAGCATAGAATTGTGTCCCACATCATTGCCGATACTCTGATTCCTTGGAAATGATCCTTGAGTAGTGTTATTATTTGAGATGTGTTTGTTCTGTATTGTCTGGTTAAAAGACACAAAATTAACTGGGCATTATGGTTTTGATAATACATGTTGGAGAGTGTAGATGGCCCTCATGATCTAGCCAGTTCTCCATATGGTTTGTTAATTACTGTTATTTTGCACTTTTACATGATTGATCTCTCAAGTTTCCTATAGTTGAAGTATCTGCCACTTACAACTCAAAAACTTTTGCTAGAATGGGCTATGCTTTTGTTGGGAGTGAATGGTAGAAAAAGGATTCTATTAAGGCAAGGTTTGATCTCCCCAAAGTAAGTATGTCTGTTTCTAACCCAACCTCTGCAACAATGAAAAAAATAATAGATATAAACGAACATCTAAACGACATCGAGGAATGTATGATAAGGCTCGATTATGACTTGGTCGGCATGGATTGTATGGTTTAGTGATGAGTCATTGGTTTGATCCTTCACTTAATCTAAAACTTAGTGACTTGACTTGGCTCTGAGTATGAGGGGCTCTCTAACAGCTGTGAGGATTGGGTACGAGTGGTATAGTGGAGCCATATGTTGTCCAAGTGTCTAGCCCTTGATGTTCTGCTGTAATGCCCCGAATTTGGTACCCAGAACGCTACCCGGTGCTCATAACCCCAAAGGACCACAAGATAACCCATGACTGATATCTATAACTGAGCACTGAATAATACCCAACAAGGGCTGAAACATGTTGTAGTCTGAAACATGTTGTAGTCTGAAAGCATATGGCTCTAAACTGTCTGTAGGATTATAGTTGTCTCTAAACATGGGTATTTTCCAATAATATATGCTGCCATATGCCATATGATATAGGATTGGGTACGAGTGGTATAGTGGAGACATAGATAAAGTGTCTGAAACATGTTGTAGTCTGAAAGCCTCTAAACTGTCTGAAAACTGTGGAGTTGATGGAAAATGTCCCCAACTAACTCCGAACTACTGAAATAATAAAGTAATAAAATAATTATGATATCCTCGAATGATGAGGACTCACTGCTGGTCTGGATGCTGAACGTCTGATCTACTAAGGATGCTCAGGAGCTCGTGCTTCTAAACCTATGGTATAAAATGCCATAGCACAAATGCGTCAGTGCGTTAAATGCAGTGGTATGAAAGTGAGGTAGGATAAATTCAAGGGTTCATATGAATGAACAATAATAACTGACTGTATAACATGAACGTGAGAATACATACATGAATACATAACTGTAACTGAGATTGTGATAATGCTGACTTATAAATTTTGATAACGTAGATTTACTGATATATGAGTACTGATACTGCGATACTGAATGACTGAGTCTACTAACTACTGAGGAACTAATGTCATATTACTAATAAAGAAATGATTGTTTCTGACAGTTCTGATTATGAAGAACTTCCTTGATTGACTGTATCTGACAGTCCTGAAACTAAATACTGATAACATGAGTTTTGTATAATTAATATACTATTAACTGAGTTTGTGATAACATGATTTCTGAGTCTGAATACTGATAATATGAGTGACTATATCTAACAGTACTGATACTGATGGAACTAGCTGGGTTTTGCACTGTACTGATTTGATTGTATCTGATATTCCTGTATTTCTGTAGAACTAAACTAAGTTCTATTACTCAAACTGGATCTGAAACTAAGACTGTGGGAGGTAATTCTCTAACCGACATGCCCCAAAACTAAACTGGTTGGGTTCAACCTATAACCCCATTTGGAAGGGTGTCAGTACCATGCCCTGGGTAAAGACAAGCTGTGAGTAAACCCTCTCTGACAAGGAGTTCTTCTGTCAACCCCTCATAGTAGGAAAACTCAAATGAGGTGTATAATCCCTAGACTTGTAGGGTACATCTCAACATACACTGGCTACATAGTTCTGGAAAATAAGGATTTCTTCTAAGGATCACACTCTCTACTGGCTGACAGTGTGTATCCTCATCTCTGGGTTCACTCGGTGCCGAATCCTACTCCCAACTGAATAGACACTGAACTGATTAACTAAATTGAACTGATACTAATGGTGTTGTTTAGCGGAGCTAAACTGAGTTCACTGAGTTCCATTGACTGATGGAATGCTACTGAGATCTAAGGACTGACGGAGAGTACTGAAGTTACTGAAATTTCTGGGAATACTGAGGTTACCGAGATTACTGAGTACTGATGTTACTAAGACCACTAAGGTTACTGAGATTACTGAGTAGGACTAGACTGATACTGAATTTACTGAGTTTTCCCGAGTCATGAGACTGACTGAATTCTAAGGATCATGTCATGACTAAGAGTATCATGAAAATATGACACTGGCTCTAGGAACACAGCTAAATTGTCAAGTACAAGTACCCCCAGGACTCGATAGCATAAAACTTATAGGACATGACAATTCTTGAACACATGACCAATATCAACAATTCATAATACATTAATTTGGGGATTTCATGAAGCACATAGTTATCATAGTTTTGTACATGAATGGAATTGCATATAAACATGTCATACTTTCATCAACCTAATCTCATGGAAATTTCCTCAACCATTCATAATGCACACAATATCATGGGAGTCATTCTCGGTCATAGGGTAAAGCATACATCTATCACTTGGGTCATAATTAAACTATAATGCATAATTTCTATTCTCTTAGGCATTTTATCAAACACATAAGATGCATGACTTAGGGCATATGCAGAACCATCAAATTAAAATAACAAAACTCTATATTTCAACTCAATTTCACATGTTTCAGACCACATACTAGCATAGGTTCATGAACAACACATAAAGATTCAAACTTGGGAATCATACAACATAATCACATAAACATAATCAACCACAACAAAATATTCACAATACAAGATTTAAAACTTGATTCTTGGGCTTCGTGGATGAAAGGAATATATGAATGAATACTGTGCATACCTTAGTTCTTGATTCTACGAAGATTGACAGAGAGATTCTTGAATTTGAGTCTTGGATTCAAATCCCCAATTATAAACCCTATCTTGTTCTTGAGAGAAACTTGAGAGAAACAATATATTTTAGATGAATTTTTTCTGAATGATGTGTTATTGGGTATATATATAGGGGTGAGAAATTGACCCTTTTAACCCTTGGACGCGTATTTTAATTCTGAAAAAAAATTTCGACCTGGACCCCTGGCGCGACGTGGCGCTATCGCGTCGTGTCACTGGAATTTGACAACTCTGAATTTGAGCCTTGGAACGACATGCCATAATCTTAGAGGCTCACTAGATTTTGACGATTTCCATTTTGGCTGGCTCCGTGACGCGTTGGTGGCTCAGGTGGCACACTGTCTTACTAAAATGGCTCTAACTCTTTGCCTGGGTGTCGGATTTGGGCGAATTTGGTATCAATGGAAATCTTATTCAATTTCCCACATGATAAAAATTGAAAATATTGAAAATACCATATGTATAAAAGTGTATTCATCTTTGAAATAAGTCTTTAAGATTTCTAGGATGATTTTAAGCTAGGTAGAAGTACGGGGTATTACAATATCTCCTCCTTGGGAACATTCATCCTTGAATGAGACTGATTTAGATGGGAGAAACAATAAGCTGAAGTACATACTGAACAAGAACAACTGAAACATGACTACCTGACTGACATTACTAAGATTCATACTGAGCATGCATATCTATTGCATGATTTTATGACTGAGCTGATAGATGAATGCATGACTGAGAGTGTTGATAAGATGATCATGCATATCTAATGTCTGAATACATGACTGAACAGACTCATGAACATGCGACTGAACATGTAAGGGTAACATACCAAGTTTGAAATAAAAACTTAGCATGGAACTGAATACCACCTTTGTAACTGAAATTTGAACATGAAATTGGATAAACTTGAGAAAAGCTTTTACCTTGGGCTAAGTCTGAGCTTAATTACTAAATATGCATGAGTGGAAACATGAGAACATAACTGGGTATGTAACATGATACATAAGTTGAATATCGTAACCTGAATAGAGTACCTCAAGTACATAACATACGACCGAGATTAGAGCTAGAGGGTCAAACTATGGGTACCCACTACTCTAAACTGGATTCATTATGTGAAGATAAGCTAGAAGTTCTAGACAAGATAGTTTGAGGTATATAGAGCATCTCCCCATTAGGATACTATGTCCCTAGAAGAATACTGACTTGACTGTGATACTGAGGAAAATTGGAAAGATGCACAGGGTACTAACGAACTAAATTGTGACAGAATATCTGGGATATAAAACTAAGGCATGATACATGAACCAATTTGAACACACAAATACCTAGTTGGTCCATCTTAGAATGATGACATTCATGAGATTCCAAATAGTGCTATTAGGTGGAAAAATGGAAACCACGATGTCCGAACTTGTCCTTCTGACTGCTAAACTGAACTATTGGCTTTGCGGTCTAACTCATGCTAAAAACTTATACTTGACTGGAGTATTTCTATGAAACTCTTTCTATAGATTTTTAATGACTATAGAGAGAAAGCAAATCTTGAGTTGGTTTGAGTAGGACATCTGAATGGGAGATCGCTACATAGATGAGATTCTTGTATTAGGAGGCAAGGCCTATGAAACATCATCTAGGATAAAGTGACCAAACCTTATGCACTGTAACTAATACTGCTGAAAAGGTTCATATGGTGTTGAGCACGAATGCATAAATATACTAATTTATCTAATTAACTGAATGACTTATAGATGAACGCTGGCATATAAGACTGAACTGTACTTAGTCTGAATGACTAGCCTAAGGCTTTAGAGTATTATGCATAAGAGGTAAGGAATGACTGAGTGACATGAGGTGACTGAGAATGGATTTATGAAAACTGTATTACTTTAAATTGCGAGACCAAGAGTATGACATAATTCAGAAATATTTTGTAACTGAGGTACTGAAATACTAATGACTGAGTAACTGATAGCTATACACTATGGTCGGGTAATCTTAAAAGTGAACTGAGTTTCAGATCTCGCTAAACTAGAACTGGGATTGAGATTTTACCTAAGACGGTAATTGATACTTTAACTGTAACTAAGATTGTAACTGGGACTGAATGCTGGTTTTCTATAACTGAGGTTTAGACTGGTACGGGAGCACTGAATTCTGATAGATAAATAAATGATAGCTGAAAGCCATGGTTCTATAGGACTATCTGAGTCCTTTATTGGATACTGACTTCTGAATGACACTGTAACTAAGGCCTGCGGAATAGAACATTAACACTATGGATTCACCAAGGTATCTAAACTGAGAGTATATGTGACATAATCTAAGTTTGACTGAACCCTAAGAGTAAAGTCACGAATTATGTGGGCTAGGCATACTGTAAAGAATGACATGAGTGCATGAGTCATGAGCTGCATGACCTGAGTTTGATGTTTCTATACTCATGGAACTTTATTCGTAACACATAGTAAGGTAAAACTCTGCATACTAGGAACTTAAATCACACACTATTTTTATGGAAAATGTTAGAATATAAGTTAAGTGCATGGAGTTGTGTCATGAAGCATGCATAAATATCGGGAGGGTTGAAGTACAAAACTTTGCAATTCAATAAGAATAGGTCGGGAATCACCTTCCCTTATTAATTTCCTACATATACTAGTATTACTACTAGAACCTGAAGGCCTGGATTTCTGAGATATCATAAGTGGATAGTTACTGCATACCTGTCGGGCTGAGGTGCTCACTGATTTTCTGTTCTCCTTTCATTAGTCCCTTTGGAAGGTATATTCTATAAACAAAAAGGAGAATGGATAAGAATGAGAGAAAATTTTGAGCTTATGCTCACTAGCATGACATGACTACTGAAAAAAGGGAGACTGTTCCTAAAATATCTCATAGCCTCCTGCACATAAGTGTTGTGCACAATACACTTATGTACAAGACTCTACTAGATGTAGATTTTTAGACTTTCTAGGACACTGTTGAACCTTAGGATATGATACCAAGTTTGTAATGCCCTAAATCTGGTACCCAAAATACTACACAATGCTCATGACCCCGAAGGATCACAAGCTAACCCATGACTGATATCTGTAATTGAGCACTAAATAATACACTGGAAATATGTAGAATGTAAGTTGTAAGGCCATAAGTTTCAAAACTGAACTAATACTGAATATAAAACAATATCTGTAGTAGGGTAGGACAATACCCAAAACTGAGATAAACTGTCTGAAATATGTTATAGTCTGAAAGCCTCTAAACTGTCTGAAAACTGTGGAGTTGATAGGTCATGTCCCCAACTAACTCCGAACTATTAAAATAATAAAGAAATAAAATAATAATACTATTCTTGAATGATAAGGACTCACTGCTAGTCTAGATGCTGAACATCTGATCTACTAAGGATGCTCGGGAGCTTGTGCTTCTAAATCTATGGTATAAAACACCATAGCGCAAATGCATCAGTACGTTGAATATACTGGTATGCAAGTGAGGTAGGCTAAATACAAGGGTTCATATGCATGAAAAATAATATCTGACTGTATAACATGAACGTAAGAATACATGCATAAATACATAACTGTAACTGAGATCGTGGTAATGCTGACTCATGAATTCTGATAATGTGGATTTACTGATATCTGAGTAATGATAGTGGGCTACTGAATGACTGAGTCTACTAAATACTGAGGAACCAATGTCATATTACTAATAAAGGAATGACTATTTCTGATAGTTCGGATTATAAAGAATTGATCTGATTGATTGGATCTGATAGTCTTGAAATTAAATATAGATAACATGAGTTTTATATAATTAATATAATATTAACTGAGTTCATGATAACATAATTACTGAGTATGAATACTGATAACATAAGTGACTGTATTTAACAGTCCTGATACTGATGGAACTAGCTGGGTTCCACACTGTACTGATTTGATTGTATCTGACAGTCCTGGATTTCTGTAGAACAGAACTAAGTTCTATTACTCAAAATGGATCTGAAACTGATACTGTGGGAGGTAATCATCTAACTGACATGCTCCGAAACTGAACTGGTGGGGTTCAACTAGTAACCCCACCTGAAATAGTGTCAGTACCGTGCAACGGGTAAAGACAAGCTGTGAGTAAACCCTCTCTGACAGGGAACTCTTCCGTCAACCCCTTATAGTAGAAAAACTCAAATGAGGTGTATAATCCCTAGAATTGTAGGGTACATCTAAACCTATGCTAGCTACATAGTTCTAGAATGCAAGGATTGCTTTTAAGGATCACACACTCTACTGGCTGACACTGTGTGTCCTCATCCCTGGGTTCACTCGATGCTGAATCCTACTCCCAACTAAACAGACACTGAACTAATTAACTGAACTAAACTGATACTAATTGTATTGTTTAGCGGAGCTAAACTGAGTTCACTGAGTTCCATTGACTAATGAAATGCTACTGAGATCTGAGGACTGACGCAGAGTACTGAAGTTACTAAGATTCCTGGGTATATTGAGGTTACCGAGATTATTGAGTACTGATGTTACTGATACCACTAAGGTTATTGAGATTACTGAGGAATAGATTGATACTGAATTTACTGAGTTTTCCTGAGTCATGAGACTGACTGAATTCTAAGGATCATGGCTTGACTGAGAGTATTATGAATACATAACACTAGCTCTAGGTACACAGCTAAATTGGCGGGTACAAGTACCCCCGGAACTCAATAGCATAAAACTGACAGGACATGACAATTCTTGAACACATGACCAATATCAACAATTCATAATACATTAATTGGGGGATTTCATGAAGCACGTGGTTATCATAGTCTTGTACATGAATGGAACTGCATATAAACATGTCATACTTTCATTAACCTAATCTCATGGACATTACCTCAATGATTCATAATGCACACAATATCATAGAAGTCATTCTTGGTCATAGGGTAAAGCATACATCTATCACTTGGTTCATAATTAAACTATAATGCATAATTTCTATTCTCTTAGGCACTTTATCAAATACCTAGGATGCATGACTTAGATCATAGGCATGACCATCAAATTAATACAACAAAACTCCATATTTAAACTAAATTTCATATGTTTCAGACCACATACTAGTATAGGTTCATGAGTAACAAATAAAGATTCCAACTTGGAAATCATACAACCATAATCACATGAACATCATCAACCCACAACAAAATATGCACAATAAAAGATTTAAAACTTTATTCTTGGGATTAATGGATTAAATATATCCATGAATGAACACTGTGCATACTTTAGTTCTTGATTCTACGAAGATTGACAGAGAGATTCTTGAATTTGAGTCTTGGATTCAAATCCTCAATTGAAAACCCTAGCTTGTTCTTGAGAGAAACAATATATTTTGGCTGAATTATGGCTGAATCACGTGTTATTGGGTATATATAGGGGTGAGAAATTGACCTTTTAGCCCTTGGATGCATATTTTAATTTTGAGAAAATTTTCCGAACTGGACCCCTAGTTCGACGCGGCGCTATCGCACCGTGTCACTGGAATTTGACAATTATGAATTTGAGCCTTGGTGTGATGCACCATAATCATGGAGGCTCACTACATTTTGATGATTCCCATTTTGGTTGGCTCCACGACGCGTTGGTGGCTCTTATGACACACTATCTTACTAAAATGGCGCTAACTCTTTGCCTGGGTGTTGGATTTTGGTGAATTTGGTATTGATGTAAAGCTTATTCAATTTCCCACGTGATAAAAAGTGAAAATATTGACACTACCATATGTATAAAAGTGGATTCATCTTTGAAATAAGTCTTTAATATTTTTGGGACGATTTTAAGCTAGGTAGATGTAAGGGGTATTACATCTATTTAGGTACAACTAAATAGAACTAGATGTATGGTATAGTTATAGGTTAGGCAAGGGAGTCGTATGTTGGACAGAATTTGGTGGCCAACTTTCTGACCTGGTGATGACTTGAGGGTACCAGTCGTATGATGTGGTGATGAGTTGAAGATTCAACTCGTACCCACCTATGAGTTTTCTTCAACTTTAAGTTGGGGGTATTTTGGATATTCCCATCTTAACTAGTTTTGACCCCATGACATAAAATATCTTTTGGGACCTCGTTGACCTATTATTCTAAATCAAACACTCTTAAAATATCTCTTAAGATTTTGGTTCAAGAAAATTCTAGGGTTTCTATAAGGCAATCAATTAAGGTTTCTCAAGAGTGAATCTCTCCATATTCCTTGGTGTTTAAGGAATATTACTCTTCCCTTAATGTTAGTTTAACTAAAATCATGTCTCAATGAATGGTTTTCATGTATTATTGTGGTATGATTTTTGTTTTAAAATTTATGTTGGGGTTTTTGGATTTTATGGTTGGTTAATGTTTTCTCATGCTATTCTTATTTTTCATGTTATAATTATGGTTTGAACATGTGGTCACATCGGAATGGTTAATTGATGCTTGCTTTTTTGTTTTGGAAATTATAAGCCCTCAAAATGTTTGTTAAAATACCAATAAGAATAATTTTGTCACCTAATTTGACTATTCTTGAAATCCTTGCATTGCATAAAAGGTAATAGAATTTAATTTGATTTGGTTAGTCTTAAATGGTTTGATAAGGCCTTGATGGCCATGGTTTTGGGATTAATTGGAAATCTTGTGGGGTACATGGGAATCCCCTATGTGTTGGCTCGTGACATTGCTTGCAAGCTATAGTCGGTATGACAATACCACTTCATATTGCCTTGATAATATACTTCATAAATTGGTGGTTTGGTTATGTGCTAAATGACTTAATTAGGAAATAATGTTGGGTTGTGATTACTAACCGTGAAGGCGTGAGTTCAATAGACAGACACTGGAAACTTATGTTTGTCGACATGAGGGTTGGTCTTGGTGACCATATATTTGTAGGGTACATGTGAATCCTCCAAATTTCTACTTGTATATATGTATCATAGAGGGCGAAGGGTACATGGGAATCCATGGCTTCTATGATATCTCCGGTTCATGCGGCTACACGTACTGAGGTCCATTCAGGGGATAAAATTGTATCAATATAGATGGGTGGATTATGACGGAAAAGTTACACATCCTAGGTAAAGGTTTTAAATGCATGCCAAACTCAGTTCCCTTTCACGACATAATATATATGTATCTATGTGATTGCATATGGTTAGTTGTTTTGGTTTTGAACAATTGGGATTAGTTTATCCTTTTTCTTGACTACATGCTAGAATTCAATCATCTAACCGTCTTCAGACACTATATCCCCACACTATGTAGGAATCAGCCATACTACTCCTCCTATTCAGTTACTTAGATTAGGTGATAACTTTGAGACAGACTGAAGTAGTGTGCTTCCATACTCTGAAAAGATCCATTTCATGCTATGGACTTCTTTTATTTTTGTTATTTCCTTGGTTTGGTTTTGGCCATGGTCGGGGACATGTCCGGACTGGATGTTATTGATTCTAGTTAAAGGCTTTGTCAGACAACTATGTACATGGCTGCTTGGGTAGTGTCGGTATGGGTGTCAGCCTTGGTATTTGTATTGGCATTAGGTTGACACCGGTTGGATATTTGGTCGGATATTTAGTTGGTTATGGTTATGGACTTTATTAAATATATTTTAATTACTATTGTTTTATCTTGTTGTATATTCGGAATTCATCCGACATTGGGTGCAGGGCAGTTATGGTTGGGTATTGGGGGCGATCTCCAATCCCGATCGGCCTTGAGATGCCCGATACAACTATGCCCTAGTTCGAGTCGTGTTAACAAACTAGTTGGTTATGAACACCAAATACCTAGGATTTCATGCAAGAACCAATTGACATGTTTTTAATATATTAGATTATGCATATGTTGTAATTTTCCAGGATTAACTATATTAAGAATATATATATATATATATCAATTTTCGGTTTCATTAAGTCAGGAGTGGTACTTAGCACCAAGTGAACATAGGGATGAAGGCTCACTCGGCAGTTGAGACTGAGACCTTTAGTAGTAGTCCCTAAGTTCCAAACTACGGTGCCACTGTAGGTTATGAAGAGTCACCCGCTAATTGAGGACTGACACCCTCGTACTTCAAGATATTAGTTTAGTTGATCGACGCCAGCCAGTGTTGGTACCATTAGAAATATACTAGCACCCTTCTATCTAGGGTTACAGGTTGGACCCTAGTTTTTCTCAGATTAGGGTATGTCGTTTATTGTTAGCACCCACAGTCCTCGTTTTATTTTAAATTTATGTTCAGTTCAGGTTTTTTTGACTGAGGATTCAGATATTCAGTTAATTAATATTTAGTTTTATCCATCTCATGTTTATACTTGGTTTTGCATTTAACTTACCTCTTTATGCATTTATGTTCAAATTATGTTAACTAGTTTACCATTTCACATACTCAGTACATTCAAAGTACTAATTGCATACTTTCCTTCGTTATATTGTCTCAAAATATAGGTTTGGATGCTCAGTATCGGAACGCACTTAGCACGTCCCCATGCCACATTCATTTTTAGGTTTTGGTGAGTCTTCATCAATCAAGGACTAGTTATTAGTTCTTTATTTTCTTATTAGTTTATTTTAGTTTCAGTCAGTTGGAGTTAGTTGGTGGCTTGTCCAAACAACTCATTAGGAGTAGTGGCTTTTAGACAAATGTTTAGATTTTCAACATGATTTGTTGCCAGACAGTTCTTAGTTCTATTTCCAATTTTGATCGACATTCAATTTTATATCATTACTTCTATTAGTTATGCCAGTTAGTTTCGACCCGGTGTTTTGTTACTTTATTCATTGTTCTAATGCATTCCACGTCATGGGTTAGCTTGGGGCCACTTATGACCTTAGGCACCATGTTACGACTAAGGGGTAGTCTCGGGTCATGACAAAGTACCCTACTTCTCTTTGTACTTTTTTACAAAAGAACTCAAAATTAGTGAATTCTTCATGCTTATGAGCATGAAACATTACCCAGGTAAAGTGAGAATAATCATCAACTATAACAAATACATATCTTTTTCAACCATTTCTTGCCGTCTTGGTGGATCCAAATAGATCCATATGGATAGTTTGAAGGGGTTTTGTAGTATTGACAATGTCTTTGACTTTAAAAGATGTTTGAGTCTATTTACCAAGTTGGCAAGCATTACATATGTGATCCTTTTCAAACTTAATCTCAGGCACACCATTCACCAATTTAAGTCTAGAAAGTTTTTCAATGGTATACATGGTAGTATGCCCAAATTATGTGTGCCATAACCAAGTGTCACGGGTTTGAGTGGAGAGACATGTTATAGTAGAAAAGGTAAGATTATTTAGAACATAAATATTATCGACATGATCACCAATAAGAGTGATTTTTCTTTTTTCATGCTTGGTGTAGAAATTCTTAACTTTGAAGGATACACCAAAACCTGCATCACACATCTGGCTAATACTTAATGGATTGTGTTTTAGTCCATCCATGAGATATACTTTACTAAGCTCTCTGGAGGAGGTGAGCTTCACAAAGCCAAATTTTATGACTTCTCCTTAGGCATTATCACCAAATCTAACTGATCCACCATTAAATTTAATTAAAATATTATTTTTTTCTGATCATGTGTCTGAAACATCCGCTATCTATCACACACATCCCTTTTCTATAGTTCTTATGGACATACCCCTACAACACATAAGAATTAATTTTGTTTAGGTACCCAAGTGATCTTGGGTCCTTGATGGTTAGATGTGCTTTTTTTGGGCCCCCAAATCGACATTCCTATAGACTTTTGTCTACTTTTATGTGATTAGTGCCCTCTTTTTCCATATGTGTAAAAGATAGGTCCTTGAAATGCGAAAGAGGTTTTAGTAGAACTAAAAGGCTCTGATCAAGAGGTTGATTGAACTTTAAAAATATTTGACCTGACGAAACCGTGATTGGTGATTTTCTAATGCTATTTAAATACATTTTTACATCATCAAGTTCTTCCTATAGTAAGTCTATTTCTATTTGGCTTTCTTCAAGTTAAATTTACTGTTCCTTCTTTCTTATTGAATCTTTCTTTTTAAATAAACTTGTCAATTTTTCTTTTCTTGAGCAATTTTGTTGTACACATCAATAAACTATTAAATTTCATTAGTAATCATATCAAGATATGTTTGAAGAAGATTACAATCTTAACAATTAAAGGGTTTTACCTTATAGGATTCAACCATTGCCATGAAGAACATGTTTGATGTTTCTGTGTCATCTTCAGTCTCATCATCATCACTCTAGGTTCAAAAAAATTTATTGACCTTGTACAACCTTCTTATTAATTCGGGATAGTTTTGTTTGATATGTCCTGGTTTCACGTAATTTGTAACAACGATCATCATTTCTTGTGTACTCATTATTTGAGAATCATTGAGGTCTCTGTTTCCTTTGTTTTATAATTTGTCTGACCCACCTCCCCTCTCCCCCCCAATTTATAAGGGTCATTCCTTCATTATTATCATTATTTATATTCTCACCTTCTCCTGGTCTTACAACACTGTAGGTGATGATTTTCTTCTTCTCATCCTTTTTATACCTCTTTATATGATTTTGTTCATAAGCAATAAGGTTACCTCACAGTTCATCATATGTCATATTAGGGAGATCTCCATCTTCTAAAATGGCGGCTTTAGTTTCCCATGCTTTTAGAAGACTCTCAACCAATTTTTGTTTTACTTTAAGTATATTTGAATAGATCATCCCTCAAGACTTCAGCTCACACATGATTTTACTAAATCGTGCAAACATTGACTCCACACCCCATTTTCTTCCATCCAGAAAAGCTCATATTCATTGACCAGAGCACTATTCCTTTCTTCCTTTACCTTGGTAGTATCTTCATAGGTTAATTTTAGTTTGTCCTGCATTTCTTTAGTTGTCTCACTGGTTGATATCCTATCGTATTCTGCTCCACTAACTCCTCAATAAAGCAAACTTATGGCTCTAGTTTTAGTTTTAACAACCTCTGGTTGCTCTTTGGTGAATTCAAAGTTCTTGAATTCGTCCAAATCCAGGCTGCTCGATTCCTTTTCCTTATATTTTTCCTTGTCCTTGAGCCTTGGTATAGGTTTTCGTCCCTTCTTGATGACCACCCATGCTTAATAGTCATTGATTGTACAAAGATTTTAAATCTTTTTTTCCAATGCGAGTAGAGTTGTCCATTGAATTATGGTTGTCTTGTTGACAAGTACCCATCTTTAAGAAGTAATCCTATAGTTGGCCATTTGATCTTTACTCACGTGTTGTTAAGCAAAACTTAATGGTGAGACCTTCTCTAATTCCAATTGAAATTAAGGAGGGGACGGTTAAATCAAAACTTTTTTCGTGAGTCAGCTAATTAGTTTTGTCAGTCAACTCACCTGCAAGTTAGTATACTTGATAAAAAAGAATTAAACCAAAAGCATAAATGAAATATAATAAAGAACTCAGAGATTTATACTAGTACAGATCACTAGTGTGGTGCCTACTCTAGTCCCCTTGGGTTTTAAGGGTTTTCTTTAGAGCTTAGATTGAGAGAGAGTTACAATAGAATTGAAAAAGTTCTGAATCTTAATCTAAGGTTATCAGATAATGTGATACAACCTCGACTGATATAACTAATGGACTGAGTCAATCTTTATCTATTTGTAACTATTGTAAATTGACAAAATTACGAAGCTTTATGAAGACTTAAAGTTGAGAAAAAATGGTAGTTTCCTTCGAATTGCATATGGATCCTTCTATTTTCAATGCCTTTATATAGTGTTCTTCTCCATCTACATTCTTGATCTAAAAAGGAAAACCCAAGGGATTTTCATTTAATCAAAGATTTGTAAGGATTCTTTGATTGAATATTCATACCTTTTAGCACGACCATAATAGATATGTCTACACGCGTGATATGTTTTTTTCTTTGTTGACTTAGGGTACCATATTCATATATGTCCATGTAAGGAATATGATCCCTTTCCTTATCTGTCTTACATATAATATTGCACTGCACTAACCTTCTCCTTTGATTACTCATAGAGATCATTTTCTTGTATATGAGTCTTTTGGTTCCTTACTTGTGAGATCTGCTGGATCATCCAAAATCCCCTAATTGATTATTTTCATGTTTAGTCCATGATCTTCTCTATCACGAAATCTTCCTAATTTGGTCCTGTATGTTTATTATGTTAGTTTGTCCTTATTAAAATATTAAGTAATAAGAGGCTAACAGATTATTTATGTGAGGTTTATATCTTGAATGGTATATTTAGTTATCTGAATATTTAACGTGATATTTATTAGGTATAATTTACTAAATTTCTTATCAACATAGAAGATGCACACAACGTATAAAGTAATATTAGGGGAAATAGAGAATAGAAATTATTAGATAAAAGGCTAAGAGTACAGGAGATAGATGAGAAAATGGCACACACACAAAAAAATATACATAGCACCGTAAAAATGATACAAAATACAAAAAAGAAAAGAAGAAAATAAAGTAAAGGAAGGAGGTTTTGTTTGTGGTTTCAAGGTCGTGGCTTCTAAAAATTAGTTATTGTTAATCTTGAAAATTAATATATTGTAGTCATTTTTAGGGTTTTCCAATTGTCATTGTCCAATTTCAATGGAATCTTGTTCAAAATCTTCAATCCTTGATCAGTTAAAGGATCTTTCCACTTTATACTTTATTAATACTTGATTTTGGTGCTTTGGACTATGACTTTTAATTCAATATTTTTGCGCTAGGGATTGTGAATGTTGATATACTAACGAATATTCCATCCTGCATGAGACTTCTACTAAGATGAAATATACATATACCAAAACTAGTAATAAATAAGGAGTGTACAACATGATTTTTGATGGAGTGATTTCGAAAAGAACTTGAATTTGGGGCCCTGAGAGTTGAATCCTTAAGAAGAAGCCTTATTATTATTTTTCTTAGGAATGGAGAGAAATAGGAATGTGAAAAATCCCATAACTAATGAATAAATAGGTTTGTACAGGGTCTCAAGTCGTTTAATTGGGTAAAAGAATGAAAAGTCCTCACCCCATACTAAAAAGGTAAAACTGTTTGTTTTGTGCCCTTAGACATGGAACATCCTTATTGTGCCTACCGAAGGGCATAGAAAGCCCTTATCACGGTGAGCCTATGGAGTTGAATGCCTCTATCACATACCCTCACTAGTTCGGGGTTCCAAAATGACCTCGAATGTTTTTCAAAAATTCCTAAACTCTCCCTAATGATCCTGTTATCATTTCTTATAATGATTTAAGTCAAAATCATCGTTAAAAATAAGGTAGTGTCCAAAATAAGATCATCAAAATTTTTGGGATCTTATATTATACCTCATTAGGATCATTCATCCCTGAATAAGATATTAGAAAACTTTTGGCAAGATACTAAGAAAAACATAAAGGAATTAAAGAACAAATTCAAAATGCGTCAAGAGAAAAAGTGAAATTCGTACCTCATGAGTTTTCTTCCAACATTAGAAACAAGAATGGGTATTTAACTTTCATATCCTCTGTTGATTCCCATGTATCCTTCTCAGTTTTTTGGTCCCTCTAAAACACCTTCACCGAAGCTATCTCCTTAGTTCTTATTTGATGAACTTGTCTGTCCAAGATTTTAAATGGGACTTCCTCATAGGACAACGAATCTTTATCGCCAATATCCTTAACTGGCACCACTAAGGAAGGATCATCCACAATCTTTTAGAGCAAGGACACATGAAAACAGGGATCAACCAATGCCAACCTCCCTAGTAATTCAATCTCATAAGCAACGTTCCCAATCCTTCTTATAATCTGGTATGGACCAATGTAAAGGGGACTGAGCTTCCCCTTTTTCCCGAATCTCATAACTTCTTTCATAGGAGAAATCTTCAAGAACTACCAATCATCAACTTCAAACTCCAACTCCCTTCGCCTTATGTCCGCAAAAGACTTTTCATGACTCTGAGAAGTCTTAAGTATTTCTCGAATCACCTTTAATTTCTCTATCACTTAATGAACAAAGTCCGGCCCAAACGACATAGTCTCTCCTACCTCAAACAATCCAATTGGAAACCTATACCTTCTACTATAAAGGTCCTCAAAAGGGCAATTTGAATACTGGAATAATAGCTATTATTAAATGTGAATTCAGTAAGCGGCAAATCATCTACCCAAATTCCTTTAAAATTAATTACCCAAGACCTTAACTTATCCTCAAAAGTTTGAATAGAATGCTTTGCTTATCCATTCGGTTAAGGATGGAAAGTGATACTATGGTTTACCTCAATACCCAACAGATTCTAAAATGAACGCTAAAAATTAGAAGAAAATTATGTACCTCAGTTAGAATTAAAAGACATCGGGGCTCCATGCAACCAAACTACCTCCTAAATGAAAAACTTAGAATAATCCTCACATGAGGAATTACTCCTTACAGGTAAGAATTGAGTGGACTTTGTAATTCTATTCACAATGACCTAAATGGAATCATATTTATTCTGAGACCTCGGAAGACCCGTAGCAATATCCATATTAATCATCTACCACTTCTACATAGGAAATTCTATATCTTGAGAGGTTCCACCTAGCCTCAAATGCTCAACTTTGACTTGTTGATAAAACATACACTTGGGAAAAAAATTTCCACATCTCTTTTCATATTATTCCACCAATAAATTACATTTAATTTATGATACATCATTGTTGAACCCGGATGAACTGTATATCTAGACACATGGGCTTTGGTCAAAATCCTTTATCACGGTCCTTTAACATCATGAACACATTACCTCCCTTGATATCTCAGAATGCCATCCCCTTAATTTCTAAAGCCATAACATTCTTCTAACCTACATCTTTCTTGATTTGCCCAAGTATGGAATCCAAAACTTGCAACTCCTTGACTTCAGCCTCGAGAGATGATTTAGCCACTTCTTGAATGATTACCCCTCATCCTTGGAGTCCAAAAGGAAGACTCCCAAGTTGGCTAATCGGTGAATTTCCTTTACCAATACTCTCTTCTCCTCCTTAATGTAAGATAAACTCCCCATGGACAGCCTGCTAAGAGCATCAACAATAATATTAGATTTACCTTACTGGTAGTGCAGACTCATGTCGTAATCTTTAAGAAATTCAACCCACCGCCTCTGCCTGAGATTTAAGTCATTCTTTATAATTATATACTGGAATCTCTTATGATCTAAGTAAATATCTACATTCACCCACAGATAGTGACACAATTTTTCAAAGAAAAAACCATAGTCGCCCACTCTTGATCGTAAGTCGAGTAATTTCCTTCATAAACCTTAAGCTTCCTGGAAGAGTAAGATACACCCTTACCATATTGTATCAAGACACAACCCATTCTAGTATGTGATGCATCACAATAAACAACAAACCCCTCAGTACCTTCGGCTAGGGTTAAAATAAGAGTAGAAGTCAATTTATCTTTCAACTTCACAAAACTACCCTCATAAGCATCAAACCATAGAAAAATTATCTTTTTCTAATTCAACCTTGTAAGAAGAGAAAAAATATATTAGAAACTCTCACCAAATCTCTTATAATAACCTACCAAGCCTAAGAATCTCCTAATGTCTTTAGAGTTGTGGGTATAGGCCACTTCTTGGCCACCTTAATCTTATGTGGATCCACTATAATTCTTTCACTAGATACAACATGCTCAAGAAAAGTCATAACACGTAGAAAAAATTCACACAGAGAAAATTTTGCATAGAATTCTGATCCTTAAGGGTCTGTAACATATTCGAAGATGACGGGCATGATCTTCCTAACTTTTGGAGTATACCAAAATGTCATCAATGAAGACTATAACTAAAAAATCCAAAAACCTCCTGAATACTCAATTCATGAGGTCCATAAAAAATAGTCGGGGCATTAGTTAATCCAACAGACATGAACAATAACTCAAAATGGCCATAACAGGTTTGGAAAGAACCCTTAGAAATATCAACCTCCCTAATCTTCAATTGATGGTAACCCAAATAATTATCTATTTTAGAGTAACAAATAGCAATTTAAAGCTGATCGAAGAGGTTATCAATTCAAGGAAGAGCGTTGAACCACCCTGAACTTTGGCCCTTGCAAATTTCTTGAGTCTTGATTCTTCTGATCATCATATGACACACACCAAACTAATCCTATGATGTGGTTATGATTTTAGGACCCTAGTCGTATGTTGGTCAGTGTGATATTGGCAATGTTTTGACCTAGATATGATAATACTCCATATGAGTTATATGTTCAAGTAATGAGAGATAGGGTCTAAATCATATATTGTGCAGTATTTAGCCTTTGATGTCCTGCCTAGGGTATGACTCATACCATACTAGTCATGTGGTGATGATACGAGTTGGGAAAAGAAGTCGTATGTTGGACAGAATATGGTGCCAAACTTTTTGATCAAGTGACAAGTTTAGGGTACCACTCGTATGAAGTGGTTACTAGTTTAAAGGTCCAATCGTACTCGCCTGCGTCTTTTTTACAAATTTTAAGCTAAGGGTATTTTGAAAAATTTCCACCCTAAGACTTTAAGACCTCACATCTTATAACACTTATTTGGATTTTATTATACACTTTAGAAGATTGAAACACTCTCTAAAAATATCTCTAGAAGATTGGGATAGGGTTTCTCCAAGGTGTTCATCTAGAGGCTTAAAGATTGAAATATTTTCGTGAATTTTCATAAATCAAGCATGTGACTCTTCCTTCATTTTTAGTTCACAAAAATCATATGTTTAAAAAAAATTCATGAATTATTAATGGTAGTTTTGAAAGCCATTGTTGAGGGTTTGAAGGAATAATGTTGAGTATTGTTTTATCATGTTTTAAATTGTGAGTATACATATTTTGATAATGGTTTGTACATGTGGGTGATTTGGAATTATGATTTAAACTAAGGGGTCATAGTCAACCCTAGCTTGATGGGTTTTTTCTTGAATAATGGTTTGATAATGGTATGACCTCAACCTTTTTGTGAAAATGTTAATGAGAAGAATCTTGTCACATATGAATTGTGTTTTGAACTAAGGCTTTGGCCTATGAATGTTGATAATTGGTAAATGGTTTTATGAAGGCATTGTTTGCCATAAATTGATTTAAATCATAACCTTGGTGGTTTAATTTGTTAAATGGGTTTGAGTCCCTAAATGTTAAATTGTATTGATGTCTTAGTTTAGACAATGGGTTTGAGTCCCAAAGTTGATTTATGATTGTTATGGCATATTGTACACTTTCAAGTAGGGTTGGTATGACGATACCAACGGGATGCCTTTGGTAAGTAATTGGTTTAATGGTTGTGTGCATGTATAATGAATGTTTTAATTAGGCTTTAAAGTGGGATGTGTAGCCAGTTTGTGAAGTTAGGGTCCAAAGGACTAATACTGGAAACTACACTAGCCGGTGTGGGTGTCTCTATGACCATGAGGTTTGAGTCCCATGAATAGACATGTGAATTGGAGCTTTGAGTCCCCCCATATTGTATACATTGGTGTTTAATTTACCTTGATTATGCCAGGAGGTTCAAGTCCCTTATAAAGGCATATATAGATGAGGATATTATCTAGTTCGAGTGGCTACACGCACTGGTCCCATATATCCTATGGGTGCCTTTTTTTATGACAGTTATGCTACACAACCCATCTTAAGGTTTTCAAAGTTCATGGTAATCCTTGTTCCCTATCCCGGCATTATATATGTATATGTATATGAATGCATATGGTTATTTGACTTGGTTTTGAATGGTGGCATTATTTTATTCCTCTGTCCCTAAGTTATACACTAGTACTCAAACCGCTAACCATTTTCAGACATTGTATCCCCATGCAATGCAGGTCTTAGAACTTCTTCTACTTTTCCTACACAGTGATTATGTGCTTGAGTGGTTCGTGAGTTGACAGTAAAGTGGTGAGCTTCCATAATTCGGAAGTCTTTATTTTATAGTCTTTGTAGTCTATGTCTTAGACTTGTTTAGACTTTGGTTTTGGCTATTGTCGGGGCATGTCCTGACATTTTATTGAGTTCAAATTTGTAGTGGCTTTTTTGGATTACTGTGGACTTAGGTGTGTTGGTTGGATTTAATGTTTGGCAATGGATAGTTGTCCGGTGGTTGGTATAGACTATTCCTGAATTTTTAATAGTCTCATTCTTTATCATCTTGTTATATATCAAAATTCATCAGATACTTGTAGTTTTTGTACTGGTTAGGTTAAGTAAAGGGGGTGATCTCTAGTCCACGTGGGACTTGAGATACCTGTCATGGCCAGGCCCTAGTTTAGGTTATGACAAAGTTGGTATTAGAGCCTAAATTGATGGTCAATTGGGTATCCAGAAAGTTGTGTCAAGTGGAGTCTCTTTTATGGGTGTGTAGCATACCACACTTATAAGACAGAGGCTATGACACATTTAGGAATGTTTCCCTTTCTTGTTGACTTACTTTGAGCTATAGAGTCTAAGGTCTTGGATTACTGTAATTCTCATTTGCTCAGTTTTTTAGATCATGCCTCTAGATGATCTGAAGCTCATGGTAACTCCTATGTTTCCCTTAGGGATACTATTGATAGGACATGTCCTGCTTATGGGTGTATACCAAGTCTAGGGGTCCAGTTCTTGATTGCGCTCCTAAAGTTCCATCGATTCCCTTGAGCCCTCCACAAGCTCCTCAGGAAGATATGATAAATTCTGAGTTTAATGATAATGCTCAAACTACACCTCTCTTACGAGAAAGTAAGTGGTCATTGTCAAAATATATAACCCAACTAGGTTGGGATCGAATCCCACAAGGAATATGGTGTCAATTTAAGTTGTTCGTGAGTCAATCAATTGATAGTTAGCAAGTTCCTGTAAATGGTTTTTTTGGAAATTATCAATAATTATGTCTGACTTCAATTTTAGTGTTTGTAAACAATATTTTATGGACAACCACAGTTATGTTCACTATGGGTGTTGGGATTTGACAGATGCTAGTAACGGTTCAAGATTCTTGTGGTAGGTAGGAATAGTAGACTATCCTTGTCGAAGTTATGTCTAAATGTTTCTCAACCTATTTAGACATTTAACCACTTAATTCTTTCAAACTTAGGGAATTTATATTTCATAATAGGATGTTATCTCAAGTTAATTAATCATGTTACAACATTAATCTTTAAATGAAAGTTTGATGCTTCCAAGTCCCTGTTGATAATTCGCTTCTTACTAGGGTTGATTTCTTATCTCAAGCAAATCACTAGTAAGAAAGGACTATTGTTTGCAACCAATAGTCAGAATATAAAATAATGGAATTAACAAGAATTTTCTACTACCGTTAGAATCTTGAACACTTAGTTATGTTACAAACCAAAATCCACAAATCCCACAACTCAGGTTAAGACAATTTAGCTACTCATAAAATAATAATAAACAATGCCAATTGTATTCATAGTTTGATAGATGATAACTTACAGAATGATGAATATCAACAAGTGTTTATCCTTCTAAATCACAGTAGAAAATCCCCATAAAAGTAATGATAATTTCTCCAAAAGTAAACTATTATGTTGCAGAAAAAACTAGAGAGAAAACTTGATGAAAATGTGAAGTTCAACGCCCTCAGAAAATCCCTAAATTATGCCTTAAATACTTCAGCCTAATTATGGAAACAAATCACAGATTACAGATTTTTTCTTGCACAGGTAACGACGAAGTGTGACGCCTCATCAGGAGTCTGACGACTTATCAGAAATGTCGTCATCTTTTTCTCCAAGTTTGATGATTTCTGCCTTAGGCTGACGATAACACTCTGACGACTTATGAGGAGTCTGACGACTTATCAGAATTGTCGTCAGGTCCTCTTCCACTTTTATGATTTCTGCCTTGGGATGACGACATTCCTGACGGTTTATCAGACACCTGATGGCTTATTAGGGAATGTCGTCACACTTCTTCTCCCACTACCTCAAACTGTCTACAGCTGACGATGATTCTTATAACATTTTACAAAGTTGATGACTTATCAGAAAAGTCGCAACTACACTTTCTTGGCTACTTGTTCCAAATTCACCTCTTTTGCTCTTATTGTCTTAGGTTTTCTTTGCATCTTGACTTTTACTGCAATATCAAAGAGAAAACAATCAAAAACATCAAAATTTGCTTAAGACTTTGAAATTATTCTCAGTTAAAAGCCTTAAATGTGTTAGCATCTGCTCACACATCAACACCCTCAACTTAAAACAATTTCTTGTCCTCAAACAACTAAAACACAACAAAGAGGATACAAAGTACATTCGGCAGTCAACCATCCATATTATCTCAAAACATCTTCACCATCTCCAAGGTCAATTAATTTGAAAAACAATTGTGCATATTATTGAAGAATAACAATGCGACACACATGAATTAAGATATGGCATCAATTTAGCAACAATAACCATGCATGTACCAAGATTACACTATCCAAACAAGTTAGCAACTAGAAAAGTAACCAGTGTACCCTCAATACAAAGAATTCCCACTTCGCTTATATTAGACATCACATATGTAACCATAGGGGCAATGAAAAGACGCAAACTCTCAGAATGAAGTTCCAATCAATGTATTCCAAATACCATAGGCTTGCCCTTATTTTCATTACCAAGATTTTCAAACAGGTAAGCTAGGATCACTCTAGGTCTTCTCTTTGGCTGGTAATGTAGGCTAGGGGCTAGTAGATACTCGATGATATTTAAAGTGACTAAGCCTCTTTGACACTAAACTATCTTCTAGGGTCTCACTTATTAACCTTTTTCTATTCTTCTTTTTTCTCGATCACACATATTCAGGATGGGTGCGCTCTTTTCTACAATCACTTCTTCTTTTTTTCAAAAGTTTCTTTTCTCATTTTTTTCTGCCGCACCCAAATTTTTGTTCTTTTCTTTTATTCTACCTTTCTCCATACTCATTTTAAATCACGCACCCCTATGATAGCCACCCTAAACTTAGGCTATTTGCATAAGTCAAGATACATAGTATCCAAGGAGGACCAGGTCCAAAATAGGTTCATTATGATATAAATCAGACGGTGATAGGTATCATAAAAAGAAATAGACTATTTAGGATCAAAATAGGGATCAAGGGATATTATGCATACAGGGAAAGTCATTTAGGCTAAAAGTGTTCTAATATCAAAATGGCCTATGATCCTTTCCTAACCCCTATCCTTCAACCTAGGTAAGACTAACCAGGCAAGTTCTAGATTAAACATACAAAGAAAACTAATTAAGATCTCACACGCACATGGCACACAAATATATCACAAGTTACTACTTATCAAGTTCATGTAATTGTTTAGAAATGATTATCAAGTCACTAGAACTAATACCTTAACAAGATGCACAGTGGTCACAATTAGATGCAAATCACACAGTTAAACAATCAGACCATTTGAGAGGTATTCACAATATAACAAAACCATGTTAACTGCCTCAGGTACTTGTCTTTCTCCTAGTCAACTACAAAATATTACAACAACAACTCACCCTACACCCTCAACTTAAAATCAAAGAAAAATTGAACTAAGGGTTAGGGTATACCTAGAGTAGATCAAGCACAGGGATCATGGGTTGCCTCCCATGTAACGCCTGATTTAACATCGCGACACGACTCAGGTATCTCGATTACTTCAGATTTCATTGAGTATCGAGTTATTTGGACCGATATAAAGTTTGACTCATTACCCATTAACCTTGAAGATGCTGCCATCTTTATTTTCAAGTTCTACTACTCCAGATGAGTATACTTGACTAACTCTAAACGAGCCTGACCACTTGGATTTAAGCTTACCTGTGAACAGTTTGAGTCTGGAATTGAATAGAAACACCAAGTCATATTTTTGGAAATCTCGTTTCTTGATCCTCCAATCATGATACTTCTTCATCTTTTCTTTGTATAGGTCTGCTCTTTCATATGCCCTGAGATGGAATTCATCCATCTCATTTAGTTTCCCCAGTCTTAGCTCTGCTACCTCCTTCCAATTTAAATTTAACCTTTTGAGTGCCCATAAAGCCTTGTGTTCCAGCTCTGTTAGTAAGTGGCATGCTTTGCCATAGACTAACTGGAATGGTGACATGCCAATGGGTGTCTTGAAATTAGTCTGATATGCCCACAAGGCATCATCAACTTTTTGAGACTAGTCTTGCCAACTAGCGTTCATCGTTTTGGCTAGGATGGTTTTAATCTCTCAATTTGACACCTCCACTTCTCCACTAGTTTGTGGGTGATACGAAGTGGCTACTCTATGCTTTTTTATCCCATATTTCGCTAATGCAGTTCAAAATACTTTGTTGTAAAAATGAGATCCTCTATCACTTATAATAGTACATGGTACTCCAAAGCGAGAGAAGATGTTCTTGAGAAAATCAACAACCCTATTTCCTTCATTATCAGACAAGGCAACAGCTTCAACCTATTTTGAGAAATAATCAATAGCAACTAGAATATACTTCATCCCATATGAGCTTACAAAAGGACCTATGAAATTGATGCCCCAGACGTCAAACAATTCCACTTCAAACATCTTAGTTAAAGGCATATTATGTCTTTTGGAGATCGACATCTTCCTCTGACATTGGTCACAATTAAGCACAAACTCATGATCATCCTTGAACAATGTTGTCAAATAGTAGCCACTCTATAATACCTTTCTAGCCGTTCGATTAGCTGCATGGTGACCTCCAACTGGGGAAGCATGGCATGCTTCCAATATACATAATACATCCACTTATGGAACACATCTCCTTATAATATTGTCAACACATCATTGAAAAAGATACGACTCATCCCAGAAGTAGTGTATTACATCATGAAGGAATTTATTTCTTTGATGGAAGGAAAGATTTTCTAGAATGACTTCACTCACAACATAATTTGCAAAATCAGCGTACTAAGGTATTTTCTCCATAGAAGCATCCAAGATCTCCTCATTAGGAAATGCATTATTTTTCTCCATTTCATCACTAACTGCCTGCTCACCTTCCATTCTAGACAGATGATCCGCAACTTGGTTTTCGCAACCCTTCCTATATTTCACTTCAAAGTCAAATTCTTGTAGCAACAACATCCATCTAATTAGCCTTGGTTTTGAATCCTTCTTAGCCATCAAATATATCAAGGTTGTATGGTCAGTGTGGACCACCACCATGGTCCCAATCAGGTAATCCCTGAATTTCTCAAAGCATACACTACATCCAGGAGTTCCTGTTCAGTGACGGTGTAGTTCTTTCGCACTCCATTCAGTGCTTTAATGGTATCATATATTGGATGAAATAGTTTGTTTTTCTTTTGTCCCAATAAATCTCCAAGGGAAACACCGTTTGTATTACACATGATCTCAAATGGTTTTCACCAGTACAGTGCAACAATGATAGGGGCCTCGACCAGCTTCTTTTAAAGGAATTCAAATGCCTTCAAGCAATCATAATCGAAGGAGAACTTTACTTGTTTCTCCAAAAGTTTGCAAAGTGGATTTGCAACCTTTGAGAAGTCTCTTATAAACCTCCAGTAAAAGAATGTATGTCCAAGAAAACTATGCACTCCCTTCACTGAAATGGGAGGTGGTAGTTTCTCAATAAGTTCAACCTTCGCTCGATAAACCTCTATCTCTTTTGCTAAAATTTTATGCCCGAGAATGATGCCCTTCTTTACCATAAAGTGGCATTTCTCCCAATTAAGAATCAAATTGAATTCAACACATCATTGCAAGGCCATACTCAGGTTTTCCAAACATAGCTCAAATGAATCTCCAACCATAGAGAAATCATCCATGAACACCTCTAAGGTATCCTCCACTATATCTGAGAAAATAGACATCATGCAACGTTGGAAATAGTGGGTGCATTGCATAACCCAAACGGCATCCTCTTAAATACAAAGGTGTCATATGGGCATGTGAATGTCATATTCTACTAATCTTCATGAGCAATACATATCTGGTTATATCCAAAATAACCATCCAAGAAGTAATACCACCTTCTTCCGGCCAATCGATCAAGTATTTGGTCCATAAAGGACATTGGGAAGTGGTATTTCAAAGTCCATAAGTTTAGTTTGTGGTAGTCCATGAAAACTCTCCACCCAGTCACAGGTCTAAGTGGAATCAACTCATTCCTTTAATTTGCAACAACAGTCATGCCCCTTTTTGGGCACGCATTAAACTGGGCTCACCCATTTACCATCAGAAATAGGGTAAACCGCTCATGCATCCAACCACTTAATAATTTCCTTATTAACCACCTTTTTCATAGGTGGGTTAAGATAGTGCTGGAGCTCAATGGTTGGAGTACAATCTTCCTCAAGTTGTATTTTATGCGTGCAGATACCAGGGGAAATGCCAATAATATCTGCGATAGTCCATCCTATTTGTGTTTTATACCTAGGAAGTACTAAAATAAGTGCTTCAACCAGCTGCTCACCCAAATCAGCTGCAATAATAATGGGTAGCATGTTTCCATTGCCCAAAAACACGTACCTTAAATGCCCTGGTAGTTCTTTCAATTCCAACACCGGTGGCTCTTAGATGGATGGCTTAGACGGTGGTGTTGGTCGATTAGGAAGATCAAGATCTAGCTTCTTAGGAGAACCAGAGTATGAACCCATTCCTGAAAAAGCACAAACAGTCTCTTCGTACTCCTCAATACCTTCAGGATTAAAATTCATTAGAACTGCGGCTAAAGGCTCAACAATAAGTTTCTCCTCTATTGACACCTCCTTCTAATAATCATAATATACATCAACAATTGAGAACACACTCATTTCTTTATGCTACTTCATTGATTGGCACACATCAAATTGCACCACCTCATCATTTATCCTAAATAAGAGCTCATTAGCTCACAAATCAATCAACGTACTTTTGGTTGCGAGAAAAGGTTGACCCAAGATTATAGGCACCTCAAAGTCCACCTTGCTATCCTGAATGATGAAATCCACAGGAAATATGAAGCTACCTATCTTCACCAACATATCATAAAAAATACTAATAGGTTATTTTACGGACCTATCCACCATCATGAGTCGCATATTGGTGGGTGTGGGAATTCCCAAACCTAGCTTTTATATACAGCAAGCGGCATTAGATTAATGATCTCTCCTAGATCACACAAGGCCTTAACAAATTCCAGAGACCCAATTGTACAAGAAATAGTGAATGCTCCTGGGTCTGCCTTCTTCTGCACCAAGGACCTCGTAGAAATAGCGCTATAATGATGGATATTATCCTCTGACTTAGATCACCGTTCTTTTCTTCATCACAAGGTCCTTTATGAATTTAGCATACCCTAGAATTTGCTCGAGTACCTCCACCAAAGGCACATTTATTGTTAACTGCTTCAATATTGCCATGAATTTACTAAATTTCTTGTCTTCAACCTTCTTCTTCAAACTTTGAGAAAAGGGAGGTGGTGGTCTTGGGAGAGTTTTTACCACTACATCCTTTTCCTTCTCTTTCCCTTTTTCCAACTCATCAATTTGTTGATGATTAAAAAGGGTATCAATGCCATCTAGCTTCTTAGACTCCACTGGATTATCTTTTTCAAGCTCACCATCTACTACAATTACTTCTTCAACTCCCATTTTTCCCACAAAAAGGCCAAGTAATATCTTACCACTTATAGTGGTAATATCCATACATGAGCCATCATTTTGTGGATTCTGAACCATATCACTAGGTAACATTCCACTCTTTCTCTGGTTCAGTGCTGTGGAGAGTTGGCTCATTTATTGTTCCAGCTGTTTGATCAAAGTGGAGTGTGAGTTTACCAACTGACTCATAGAGGATAGATCGGTCTTCATGGTAGTCACCCCTGAGTTGGTAACCTCCACTCCCTTTAACAATTTAGCCATCATGTCCTCCATAGACATCTTTTCAGAACTTGTTGTAACAGACTCATGATTTCTTGGAGGGACATATAACCCACTCCTATCATTATTGCTCCTCCAATTTCCTTTCTCCTAGTTCTTATATCCAACCTTGTCATAGTAAGTTCGACCTTGATTTCCTTGTCTATTGCCTTGAAACCCCCCTGATTATTTACAATGTTTTCCTCTTCTTTTGAGTCAGACTCGACTTTTCCCTGCAATCCCACAGCCTTCACTTTCTCAATTTTACCTGATAGTAAATATTTGGTTAGCAAGTCCATCTACATTTTTAGGTGATCCATGTATTGATCAGGCTCCTCATCTCTTTTGTATTGTTCTGTAGTCATACAAACAGAAATAGTAGGGCTTGCTACCAGAGAGTCTCTGGTATGCCATGCCCGACTCTGTTTGGTCATTCTCTCTTGTATTTTTTAAGCCTTTGGGAATGTAATATGAACAAGTGAACCACCAGTAACATTATCTACAATCGGTTTTGTCATAGAGTTAAGAGCCCTGTACAAAGTCTTTATCAAGTGTATGTCCATCATGTTGTGGTTCGGACACTACATCAGCTTCTTTTTAAATCTCTTCCAGGTTTCATGCAAGTCTTCATTTGGAAGCTATCTAAAGTTACTAATCTCAACCCTTAACTGTACCCTTCTGGAAGGTGGAAAGAAACCTTCTAGGAAAGCTCGTTTTAACTGCCTCCAGTTGGTTATAGAATTGGGTGTCAGCTCATTAAGCCACAATCTTTCCTACCCAGAAAGAGACAACAGAAACAATCTCAAATGGATAGCATTCTAACCCACTCCTGGGTTATTAAAATATTTACAAATAGTGACAAAGTTCTCCAGATGCAAGTTCGGATCATCCCCAGGAAGGCCACCAAACAACCCCTTCAGATGAATGAGTTGAATCATAGTACTCAGAATATTGAATTTCACCCCTGGTGCTAACAGTGGAGGAATAATTTCACCCATTGCATCTGTTCCATCCATTTTATCATCATCATCATTGAGTTCATACTGGACCGGCTGGTGATCTTACCTTCATCGAAACGTACGGTTCCTGTTAGCATTACGCTATACTGGTGCAGCTATTTGATGTGCACGCCTTGAGTCACCAGAGTTTAGAAACTCCTTGTCTCCCAAGTATTCATCCTCAGGATTTAGATGTTGTACTTTTTGAACGTTATTCTACATATTTTTTTGAGCTCTAGCTAAAGCTGCTAACTTGTCAGCCTCCTGCTGGTCTGCCATTCTGCCAATTTGTTGTGATTTTGGATTAAATGGTAATAATGGTTCTTCGGAACTTCTGGTTCTTGGCATACACCACAAAAGTCCTGCAGCAAACAAAAAGAACAAATAAAAGTAAAACTAGGAAACCTGACTAACAGTTAATTAGCGCACTTCAACTTCAATTTACAACTGTATTCCCCAGCAACAGTGCCATTTTTTATAATTCTCAAACAACACATCTCTAATGAGAAATTAAGCGGTCGTTGTCAAAATATATAACCCAACTAGGTTAGGGTCGAATCCCACAGGGAAAATGGTATCGATTTAAGTTGTTCGTGAGTCAATCAACTGATAGTTAGCAAGTTCCTGTAAATAGGGTTTTTTGGAAATTATCAATAATTATGTCTGATTTAGTTTCAATGTTTGTAAACAATATTATATGGAGAACTAGAGTTATGTTAACTATGGGTATTGGGATTTGACAGACGCTAGTAACAGTTCAAGATTATTATGGTAGGTAGGAACAGTAAACTATCCTTGTCGAATTTATGTCTAAATATTTCTCAACCTATTTAGATATTTAACCACCTAATTATTTCAAACTTAGGGAATTTATATTTACAAACAGGATATTATCTCAAGTTAATTAATCATTTTACAACATTAATTATTAAATGGAAGTTTGATGCTTCTAAGTCTCTGTTGATAATTCTCTTCTTACTAGGGTTGATTTCTTATCTCAAGTAAATCACTAGTAAGCAAGGACTATTGTTTGCAACCAATAGTCAGAATATAAAATAATGAAATTAACAAGAAGTTTCTACCACCGTTAGAATCTTGAACACTTAGTTACGTTACAAACCCAAACCCATAGATCCCATAACTCAGGTTAAGGGAATTTATCTACTGATAATATAATAAGCAACAATGCCAATTGTATTCTTAGTTTTATAGATGATAAATTACAAAATGATGACTATCAACAAGTGTTTCTCCTTCTAAATTGCAGTAGAAAATCCCCAAAAAAATAATAATAATTTCTACAAAAGTAAACTGTAATGTTGCAGAGAAAACTAAAGAGGAAAATTGATGAAAACATGAAGTTCAAGATCCTAAGAAAAACCCTAAATTATGCCTTAAATACTTTAGCCTAATAATGGAAACAAATCACTGATTACAGATCTTTTCTTGCACAGGTGCCGATGAAGTGTGATGCCTCATCAAGAGTCTGACGAATTATCAGAAATTTCGTAAGCTTCTTCCCCAAGTTTGATGATCTTTGGCTTAGGCTAACGATGACACTCTAACGGATTATGAGGAGACTGACGACTTATTAGAATTGTCGTCAGGTCTTCTTCCACTTTTATGATTTCTGCCTTGGGGTGATGGCATTCCTACGGCTTATCAGACACCTGATGGACTATAAGGGAATGTCTTCACACTTCTACTCCCATTACCTCACACTGTCTACAGTTGACGATGATTCTTATAACTTATCACAAAGTTGACGACTTATCAGACTAGTCGTCAACTATACTTTCTTGGCTAATTGTTCTAAATTTACCTCTTGTTCTCTTATTGTCTTTGGTTTTCTTTGTATCTTGACTTTTACTGCAATATCAAAGAGAAAACAAACAAAAATGACAAAAGTTGCTTAAGACTTTGCAATTATTCTCAGTTAAAAGACTTAAATGTGTTAGCATCTGCTCACACATTATTTTGCTAGTCTATTCATATATTGGTTCAGTTTGTAGCTTCTATGTCTGAGTGTGGTGCTTCTATTACTCCATTTTCTAAGGCCATAATGGTAGGCCAATTTTTGAGATTGAACCCTCATTTTTATACTGGTGTTAATGTTCAGGAGGATTCTCAATCTTTTATTAATGAGATAGAGAAGATCTTTTGAATTATGCATTCATTAGATGTTGAAAGTTTGGAGTTTTCTTCCTACCAATTAAAGGATGCGGCATATCAGTGGTACGAAGAGTGGGAAAAGTCTAAGGGAGGTAGTGTTTATTCTGCTTTATGGGATGACTTTTCTAGTGCCTTTTTGGACCGCTTCTTTCCTCAGAAGTCGAGGGAGGCAAAAGTGGAGAAATATTTTAACTTGAAGCAAGAAAGAATAACAGTCAAGGAGTATGCTTTAAAACTCCATCAGTTGTCCAGTTCTAACAAGAGAACTAGAATACGTAAGTTTGGTTTTGGGTAGTTCCATGAGTTGATTCTGGAGACTAAGGCTACCTTATTGAACAAGCATATAGATATTTCAAAAATTATGATTTATATGCAACAGGTTGAGGAAGAGAAGAAGAAAGAGGAGTTTAGATTTTCTGATTAAGGTAGAGGATAGCAGTAGAATGGTGGAGATAGGAGAAAGTGGACTAAGAAGAATTGAGGAAGTTCTAGTTCTTTCTGTACATCTAGTACTCCTTACCTGAAGTCGTTGGGTAATTATTTCTCTCAGCATGGTGGAGGGTATAGGGAACATACTGCCTAATCTCAGACTGGTGAGGCTCAGTTCACTCAATTATATCATTTTTGAAGATTTTATGGTCAATCGTGCTATGGTCAATGTGAGAAGGGGAGCAACTAATACTTCATTTTTGGTTAGATTGGTCATATGCAACATGATTATCCTTATAGGTTTTCTTTTGGGTCCTATAAAGTTCATGTTTTCTCTTTATCAACTTCTGAATGAAAGAGTGTTGCTTTTTCTTTTGGTACCGACACTAGTTGGAATTACTTATAAGTCCTTTCTTCTCGTCAGGACTCTGAGGTATCTCCCAATGTCATTACTAGTAAGTTGAAACTCTGTTCCCGTGATGTGTATGGTTTGCTTGATCTGGGGACTACTCTTTTTTATGTGACCCAATTTGTGTTTGTGCATTTTGGTTTTGTTCCTGAGTGTATTTCAGACCCTTTTTCTATGTCTACCCAGCTGGGTGACTCTGTGGTTGCTAGAAGAGTTAATAGGGGGTGTGGTATCTCTTGGTGGTCGGGAAACTTTGGTGGATTTGCTTGAATTAGACATGGTTATCTTTGATATTATTTTAGGAATGGACTTGTTATACTCGTGTTATGCTTATTTAGACTGTTGATCCCGTAAGTTTGTCTTTAAATTCCCTATGGAGATGGTCATTAAGTGGGAGAGTGGTTCCCTAGATCTTAAAGAAAGGTTCGTATTGTATCTTAGAGCTCGGAGATTGATCTCCAAGGGGTGTCTCTATCATCTAGTCCAGGTTAAAGATATTAACTCAGAGGGTCCTTCTTTGTATTTCTTCCTGATGGCAAATTAATTTCTTGAGGTTTTCCCTAATGACCTTCCAGATGTTCCTCCTAATAGCGAGATAAATTTTATTGACCTTGTTTCGGACACTCATCATATTTCTATTCCACTATATAGAGTGGCTCCAGCTGAGCTGACTGAGCTGAAGGATCAATTAAGGGATCTTTTAGATAAGGGTTTCATCCATCCTAGTGTGTCCCCATGGGTGCACCGATATATGCCTTTGTAAGAAGGATGGTTCTCTTCGGATGTGTATTAATTATCGACAGTTGAATAAGGTGAAGCTAAAGAATAAATACCCTCTTTCAAGAATCGATGATCTCTTTGATCAACTTTAGTGTGCCAAATTCTTCTCTAAGATTGATCTTTGATTCGGGTATCATCGGTTAAAGATTAGGGAGGTGGATATCCCTAAGACAACTTTCCATACCTGGTATTGGCATTTTGAGTTTTTGGTGATGTCATTTCATTTAACCAATGCCCTTGCTGCCTCTATGGATTTGATGAATAGGATCTTCCATTAGTTTCTAGAACTGTTTGTGATTATCTTTATTGATTACATTTTGGTTTACTATATGAGTGAGTATTTTTATGATGATCACCTCAATCTTGTGTTAGATACCTTGAAAGATCAGTTGTTATATGCTAAATTCTTTAGATGTAAATTATGGTTGAATGTTTTTACATTTCTGGGTTATGTTGTGTCTAGTGAAGGGATCATGGTTGATCCACAGAAGGTTGTGGTGGTTAGAAAGTTTCCTAGTCCCATAACTCCAACTGATATTTAGAGCATCTTAGGTTTAGCCGGTTACTATAGGAGATTTATGGAAAGTTTTTCTTCTATTATTGCTCTATTGACCAAGTTGACTCCGAAGAACTAAATTTTTTGTGGGCTGATGCGTGTGAGGGTAGCTTTGAGAAACTAAAAGATAAATTGTCTTTCGCTCCGATCATGACTCTACCCGAAGGTACAAAGGGATTTATGGTCTATTGTGATGCGTCTCGGGTTGGTTTGGGTTATGTGTTAATGCAGCATGGTAAGGTGGTTGCTTATGTCTCTAGATATTTGAAGGTTCATAAAAAGAAATATTCGACCATGACTTGGAGCTATTGGTTGTGGTGTTCGCGTTGAAAATTAGGCGTCATTATCTATATGGGGTGCATGTTGATATCTTTTCTAATCATAAGAGACTGTAGTATGTATTCACTCAGAAAGAGCTTAATCTCAGGAAAAAAAGGTGGCTTGAGTTGCTGAAGGACTATCAGGATGGTGGTGTGTTTGTGCAACAGAAAGCGTAAATATCTCGTGGTTCAGAATAAAGAAGAAGCGGTTATTAGACCCTCTCTTGAAAAAATCAGTGATCATGTGGTTAAGAAGAAGGTGATAGAATTTGAGATTAGAGGAGATGGTATCTTAAGGTACGAAAGGAGGTTGTGTGTTCCTGATGTTAATGGGTTGTGAGGCTGAATTTTTTTCGAGGCCCGTGAATCGTGGTATACAGTTCATCCCGGTTTGACAAAGATGTATCATAACCTAAAGGAGATGTATTGGTTGAATAATATGAAACGGGATATAGCCGACATTGTGGCTAAGTGTATCATGTGTCAGCAAGTAAAGGTAGAGAACATGAGGCTCGTTGGTCTACTTCAAGAGATTGAATTACCAATGTAAAAGTGGGAGATAATTAATATGGATTTTGTTACTGGCCTTCCACAGTTGTGGAATTAGTGTGACTCCATTTGGGCCGTTGTGGATAGGATAACTAAGCCCTCTCACTTCTTATTAGTCAGGACTACTTATTCTATTGAGGATTATGAAAAGTTGTTCCTTTGGGAAGCTATAAAGTTACATGGTGCGCCTGTCTCGATTATTTTAGATCGTGGTAATTATTTCTCATCATATTTATGGAACTTGTTCCAACATGGTTTAGGAACTAAAGTAAGTCATAGTACATCTATTTACCCCCAGTCGGATGGGCAAGTTTAAAGGACTATTCAAACTTTGGAGGATATGCTCTGAGCATGTACGATTGACTATGGTGGTAGTTGGTTCGACCATTTGCCTTTGATTGAATGTGCTTATAACAATAGTTACCATTTTAGAAATTGTATGGCCCCGCTTGAGGCATTGTACGGTAGGAGGTGTAGATCTCCTATTGTGTGGTTTAAGGTTAGCGAGGCAAAAATGTTTGGCCCATATTGGTTTACCAAGATTTTGAAAAGGAGAAGTTAACTTAGGATAGGCTTAAGATAGCCCAAAGTTGCCAAAATTCCTATACGAACATGAGGTCAAGGGATTTGAAGTTTAAGGTAGGAGATTAGGTGTTCTTGAAGGTATTTTTGGTGAAGGGAGTAATACGATTTGAAAAGAAGGGAAAGCTCAATGCCTGATATGTTGGCCCATATGTGGATATAAGAAAGGTTAGAAATATTGTGTATGATTTGGATTCTTCTTCTAACATAAGTTACATTCATCCGATATTCCATGTGTGTATGTTGTAAAAATGTGTGGTTGATCCTTCGTTGGTTGTTCCCTTGGAGAACATTGGTATTTCGTATTTTTCTTTCTATAAGGAGGTCCCAGTAAGGATCATGGATCGAAAATTTCATTGGTTGTGAATAAAAGGATTGGCTTTGGTGAAGGTTCTATGGTGGAACCAAAAGTCCAAGAAAGCTACTTGGGAAGCCGAGGAGGACTTCAAGTCCAAGTATCCATTCCTATTCACGATTTTGAAAAATCGTACATGAGGTATGTGTTAGTTCTTGACATCTTTATTTTGTATCATTGTTAATGATGGATTGTGAATTCCTTGGCATGTTGTTTTTTATCTTAAAGGTAAGAGTAGATATGTTTGAGGGATTAATCATGCCTTTAGTGGCTCGTCACATCATTCGAGGATAAATGATCCTAATTTGGGGAGACTGAAACACCCCAAACTTGGGCCCTTGCTACTTTATTTAGTCTTGAACCTTCTGATCATCATATGTACCACACCATACTAGTCGTATGATGTGGTTATGATTTTAGGACCCTAGTCGTATGTTGGTCAAGGTGATATTGGCCAAGTTCTGACCTAGATAAGAGAAGACTCCATACAACTCGTCTGTTCAACTGGCGAGCGATAGGGTCCAAATAGTATGTTGTCTAGTGTCTAGCCTTTGATATCCTGCCTAGTGTATGACTCACACAATACTAGTAGTATGGTGATGGTATGAGTTAGGCAAGTAAGACGTATGTTAGACATAATATGGTGTCCAACTATCCGATCAAGTGACTAGTTGAGGGTACTACTCATATGATATGATTACGAGTTGAAGGGCCCAATTGTACCCACCTGCGTCCTTTTTATGGCTTTTAAGCTTAGGGTGTTTTGAATAATTCCCATCCCAAGCCCTTAACACCCTATATATTATAACACTTATTTGGATTCTGAATGGTATCACTAGCTAACCTTCCACTCTTCCTCTGATTCAGCGCTGTGGAGAGTTAGCTCATTTGTTGTTCCAGCTGTTTGATCAAAGTGGAGTGTGATTTTACTAACTAAATCATAGAGGACAGATCGGTCTTCTTGGTAGTCACCACTGAGATGGTAACCTTCACTCCCTTTAACAACTTAGCCATCATGTCCTCTATGGACATCTTTTCAAAACTTGTTGTAGCAGCCTCATGATTTCTTGGAGGGACATATAAACCTCTCCTATCATTATTATTCCTCCAATTTCCTTGCTCCTAGTTCATATATCCAGCCATGTCATAATATGCCCGACCTTGATTTCCTTGGCTATTGCCTCAAAAACCCACCTGATTATTTACAAAGTTTGCCTCTTCTTTTGAATCGGATTCCACTTTGCCCTGCAATCCCACAACCTTCACTTTCTCAATTTTCCCTGATAATAAATGTTTGGTTAGCAAGTCCATCTGTATTTTTAGGTGAGCCATCTCTTGATCACACTCCTCATCTCTTCTGCATTGTTCTGCAGTTATACCAACAGAAATAGTGAGGCTTTCTACCACAGAGTCTCTGGTATGCCATGCCCGACTCTGTTTGGTCATTCTCTCTAGTATTTTGTAACCCTTTGGAAATGTAAGAGCAACAAATGAACCACCAGCAGCATTATCTACAATCGGTTTTGTCATAGAGTTAAGAGCCTTGTACAAAGTCTCCATCAAGTGTATGTCTGTCATGTTGTGGTTCGGACACTACATCAGCTTTGTTTTGAAACTCTCCCAGGTTTCATGTAAGGCTTCAGGTGGGAGCTGTCTAAAGTTAATGACCTCATCCCTTAACTGTACCCTCTTGGAAGGTGGAAAGAAACCTAGGAAATCTTCTTTCAAGTGCCTCCAGTTGGTTATAGAATTGGGTGTCAGCTAATTAAGCCACAATGTTTTCTACCCAGACAGAGACAACGGAAACAATCTCAAATGGATAGCATTCAAACTCATTCCTGGGTTATTAAAATATTTACAAATAGTGACAAAGTTCACCTGATGCAAGTTCGGATCATCCCCAGGAAGGCCTCCAGGTGATGCACTCGTAATGTTGAATTTCACCCCAGGTGCTAACGGTGGAGGAATAATTGCACCTGCTCCATCCATTCCATCATCATCATTTTTGAGGTAATACTGGACTGGCTGGTGATCTTGCCTTCCTTGAAATGGATGGTTCCTGTTAGCATTACGCTATACTGGGGCAGCTATTTGCTCTGCACGCCTTGAGTCACCAGAGTTTAGCAACTCCTCGTCTCCCAAGTAGTCATCCTCAGGATTTGGATGTCGTACTTGTTGAACGTTATTCTGCACATTCACCTAAGCTCTAGCTAAAGCTGCTAACTTGTCAGCCTCCTGCTGGTCTGCCATTCAGCCAATTTGTTGTGGTTTTGGATTAAATGGTAATAATGGTTCTTCGGAACTTCTGGTTCTTGGCATACACCACAAAAGTCCTGCATCAAACAAAAAAAAAATAAAAGTAAAACTAGGAAACTTGACTAACAATCAATTAGCGCACACAAACTTTAATTTACAACCGTATTCCCCGGCAACAGCGCCATTTTTGATAATGCTCAAACTACACATCTCTTACGAGAAAGTAAGCGGTTATTGTCAAAATAAATAACCCAACTAGGTTGGGGTTGAATCCCACAGGGAATATAGTTTCAATTTAAGTTATTCGTGAGTCAATCAACTGATAGTTAGCAAGTTCCTGTAAATGGGTTTTTTCGGAAATTATCAATAATTATGTCTGACTTCAGTTTCTGTGATTGTAAATAATATTATATAGAGAACCAGAGTAATGTTCACTATGGGTGTTGGGATTGACAGACGCTAGTAACGGTTCAAGATTCTTGTGGTAGGTAGGAATAGTAGACCATCCTTGTCGATGTTATGCCTAAATATTTCTCAAACTATTTAGATATTTAACAACCTAATTCTTTCAAACTTAGGGAATTTATATTTCATAATAGGATGTTATCTCAAGTTATTTAATCTTTTTACAACATTAATTATTAAATGAAAGTTTGATGTTTCCAAGTTCCTGTTGATAATTCGCTTCTTACTAGGGTTGATTTCTTATCTCAAGCAAATCACTAGTAAGAAAGGCCTATTATTTGCAACCAATAGTCAGAATATAAAATAACAGAATTAACAAAAAGTTTCTACCACCGTTAGAATCTTGAACACTTAGTTACATTACAAACCCAAACCCATAGATCCCATAACTCGGGTTAAGGGAATTTATCTACTCATAATATAATAAGAAACAATGCCAATTGTATTTGTAGTTCGATAGATGATAAATTACAGAATGATGACTATCAACAAGTGTTTCTCCTTCTAAATCACAGTAGAAAATCCCCAAAAAAGTAATAATAATTTCTCCCAAAGTAAACTGTAATGTTACAGAGAAAACTAGAGAGAAAAATTGATGAAAACGTGAAGTTCAATATCATAAGAAAAACCCTAAACTATTCCTTAAATACTTCATCCTAATAATTGAAACAAATCACAAATTATAGATTTTTTCTTGCACAGGTGTTGATGAAGTGTGATGCCTCATCAGGAGTCTGACGACTTATCAGAAATATCGTCATCTTCTTCCTCAAGTTTGATGATTTTTGTCTTAGGATGACGATGACACTCTGACGGATTATGAGGAGTCTGACGACTTATCAGAATTATCGTCAGGTCCTCTTCCACTTTTATGATTTCTGACTTGGGATGATGGCATTCCTGATGGATTATTAGACACTTGACGGCTTATCTGGGAATGTTGTTACACTTCTGCTCCCACTACCTCACACTGTCTATAGCTAACGATGATTCTTATAACTTATCACAAAGTTGACGACTTATCAGACAAGTCGCCAACTATACTTTCTTCGCTACTTGTTCTAAATTCACCTCTTTTCCTCTTATTGTCTTAGGTTTTCTTTGCATCTTGACTTTTACTTCAATATCAAAGAGAAAGTAATCAAAAAACGACAAAAGTTTCTTAAGACCTTGCAATTATTCTCAATTAAAAGCCTCAAATGTGTTAGCATCTGCTCACATATAATTTTATCAGTCTATTCATATATTGGTTCAGTTTGTAGCTTGTATGTCTGAGTGTGGTGCTTCTATTACTCCATATTCTAAGGCCACAATGGTTGGCCAATTTATGAGATTGAACCCTCATTTTTTTACTGGTGTTAATGTTGAGGAGGATCCTCAATCTTTTGTTAATGAGATAGAGAAGATCTTCTGAATTATGCATTCATTAGATGTTGAAGGTGTGGAGTTTGTTTCCTACCAATTAAAGGATATGGCATATCAGTGGTACGAAGAGTGGGAAAAGTCTAAGGGAGGTGATGTTTATTTTGCTTTATGGGATGACTTTTCTAGTGCCTTTTTAGACCACTTCTTTCCTCAGAAGTCGAGAGAGAGAAAAGTGAAGGAATTTTTTAACTTGAAGGAAGAAAGAATGTCAGTCAAGAAGTATTCTTTTAAATTCCATCAGTTGTCCAAGTCTAACAAGAGAACTAGAATGCATAAGTTTGCTTTTGGGTAGTTCCATAGGTTGATTCTGGAGAGTAAGGCTGCCTTATTGAACGAGCATATGGATATTTCTAAAATTACAATTTATATGCAACAGGTTAAGGAAGAGAACAAGAAGCAGGAGTTTAGATTTTCTGATTAGGGTAGAGGATAGTAGTAGAATGGTACAGATAGGAGAAAGTGGCCGAAGAAGAATTGGGGGAGTTCTAGTTTTTTCTCTACGGCTAGTACTCCTTACTCAAAGTCGTTGGGTAATCATTTATCTCAGTATGGTGGAGGGAATGGTGAACATGGTGCCCAATCTTATACTGGTGGGGCTCAGTTCGGTCCATTATACCCTTTTTACAGATTTTATGGTCAGTCGTGCTATGGTCAATGTGAGAAAGGGAGCAACTAATACTTTACTTGTGGTCAGATTGGCCATATGCCGCGTGATTATTCTTATAGGGTTGCTTTTAGGACCCATAAAGTTTATGTTTTCTCTTTATTAGCTCTCGAACCAAAGGGTGTTGCTTCTGCTTCTGGTACTGACACAGGTCGGAATTACTTATAAGTCTTTTTTTTCTCGTCAGAACTCTGAGGAATCTCCCAATATAATTACTACTATGTTGAAACTCTATTCCCGTGATGTGTATGGTTTGCTTGATCCGGGGTCTACTCTTTTTTATGTGACCCCATTTATGTTTGTGCATTTTGGTTTTGGTCCCGAGTGTATTTCAGACTTTTTTTCTATGTCTACCTAGCTGGGTGACTCTGTGGTTGCTAGAAGAGTTAATAGGGGGTGTGTGGTATGTGTTGGTGGTCGGGAAACTTTGGTGGATTTTCTTAAATTAGACATGGTTATCTTTGATATTATTTTAGAAATGGACTTGTTAAACTCGTGCTATGCCTCTTTAGACTGTTGATCCCGTAAGGTTGTCTTTAAATTCCCTATGGAGACGGTCATTAAGTGGGAGGGTGGTTCCCTAGATCTTAAGTAAAGGTTCATATCGTATCTTAGAGCTCGGAGATTGATCTCCAAGGGGTGTCTCTATCGTCTAGTCCAGGTTAAAGATTTTAACTCAGAGGGTCCTTCTTTGTATTTCTTCCTAATGGAAAATTAATTTCTTAAGGTTTTCCCTATTGACCTTCCATATGTTCCTCCTAATAGCGAGATAAATTTTATTAACCTTGTTTCAGACACTCATCATATTTCTATTCCACTATATAAAGTGGCTCCAGCTGAGCTGACTGAGCTTAAGGATCAATTAAGGGATCTTTTAGATAAGGGTTTCATCCATCCTAGTGTGTCCCCGTGGGTGCACCGATATATTCGTTTGTAAGAAGAATGGTTCTCTTCGGATGTGTATTAATTATCGACAGTTGAATAAGGTGAAGCTAAAGAATAAATACCCTCTTTCAAGAATTGATGATCTCTTTGATCAACTTCAGTATGCCAAATTCTTCTCTAAGATCGATCTTTGATTCGGGTATCATCGGTTAAAGATTAGGGAGGTGGATATCCCTAAGACAACTTTCCATACCTTGTATTGGCATTTTGAGTTTTTGGTGATGTCATTTCGTTTAACAAATACGCTTGCTACATTTATAGATTTGATGAATAGGGTCTTCCATCAATTTCTAGACCTGTTTGTGATTATCTTTATTAATTATATTTTTGTTTACGCTAAGAGTGAGGATTTTCATGCCGATCACCTCCATTTTTTGTTGCAAACCTTGAAAGATCTGCAGTTATATGCTAAATTCTTTAAATGTTAATTATGGTTGAATGTTTTTACATTCTGGGTCATGTTGTGTCTAGTGAAGGTATCATGGCTAATCCACAAAGGTTGTGGTGGTTAAGAACTTGCCTAGGCCCACAACACCAACTGATATTTAGAGCTTCTTAGGTTTAGCCGGTTACTATGGGAGATTTGTGGAAAGTTTTTCTTCTATTGTTGCTCCATTGACCAAGTTGACTCAGAAAAACTAAATTTTTTGTGGCTTGATGCGTGTAAGGGTAGCTTTGAGAAACTAAAAGATAAGTTGTCTTTCGTTCCGATCATGACTCTACCTGAAAGTACAAAGGGATTTGTAGTATATTGTGATGCGTCTCGGGTTGGTTTGGGTTATTTGTTAATGCAGCATGGTAAGGTGGTTGCTTGTGCCTTTAGATAGTTGAAGGTGCATAAGAAGAAATATCCGACCATGACTTGGATCTATTGGTTGTGGTGTTCGCATTGAAAATTTGGCATCATTATCTATATGGGGTGCATTTGATATCTTTTCAAATCATAAGAGACTGCAGTGTGTATTCACTCAAAATAATCTTAAGCTCAGGCAAAGAAGGTGGCTTGAGTTACTGAAGGACTATGACATGAGTCTTTACTACCAACCAGGTAAAGCTAATGTAGTTGTTGATGCTCTTAGTTGGTTATCCATGTAGAGTCTAGCTCATGTGGATGAGGATAAGAAGGAATTAGTGAAGGATGTTCACTATTTGGCAAACCTTGGAGTTTGTCTCTTACGCTTTCAGGATGGTGGTATGTTTATGCAACAGGTGGCACAAACATCTCGTGGTTCTGAATAAAGAAGAAACAGGTATTAGACTCTCTTTTGAAAAAATCAGTAATGATGTGGTTAAGAAGAAAGTGATAGCCTTTGATTTAGGAGGAGATGGTATCTTGAGGTACCAAAGGAGGTTGTGTGTTCCAGATGTTGATGTGTTGTGAGGCTTAATTTTGTCCGAGGCTCGTGAATCGTGGTATACAGTTTATCCCGATTCGACAAAGATGTATCATGACCTTAAGGAGATGTATTGGTTGAATAATATTAAACGGGATGTATCCTACTTTATGGCTAAGTGTATCGTGTGTCAGAAAGTAAAGGTAGAGCACATGAGGCTCGGTGGGCTACTTCAAGAGATTGAATTACCAATGTAAAAGTGGGAGATAATTAATATGGATTTTGTTACTGGTCTTCCACAGTTGTGGAATCAGTGTGACTCTATTTGGGTCGTTGTTGATAGGATGACTAAGTCCTCTCACTTCTTATCAGTCAGGACTACTTATTCAACTAAGGATTATGAAAAGTTGTTCCTTCGGGAAGTTATAAAGTCACATGGTGCGCCTGTCTCGATTATTTCAGATCGTGGTAATAATTTCTCATCATATTTATGGAACTTGTTCCAGCATGGTTTGGGAACTAAAGTGAGTCGTAGTACAACTTTTCACCTCCAGTCGGATAGGCAAGCTGAAAGGACTATTCAGACTTTGAAAGATATGCTTTGAGCTTGTGCGATTGACTATGTTGGTAGTTGGTTCGACCATTTGCCTTTGATTGAATGTGCTTATAACAATAGTTACCATTTTTGCAATTATATGGCCCCGCTTGAGGCATTGTACTGTAGGAGGTGTAGATCTCCTATTGGGTGGTTCGAGGTTGGCGAGGAAAAAATGTTTGGCCCATATTTGTTTTACCAAGCTATTGAAAAGGAGAAGGTAATTCGGGATAGGATTAAGACCGCCCAAAGTCGCCAAAAGTCCTATGCGAACATGCGGTGAAGGGATTTGAAGTTTAAGATAAGAGATTGGGTCTTCTTGAAGGTGTCTCCCGTGAAAGGAGTAATATGGTTTGGAAAGAAGGGGAAGCTTAATCCCCGATATGTTGGCCAATATGTGGCTTTAAGAAGGGTTAGAAATATTGCGTATGAGTTGGATTCTCTTTCTAACATAATTTGCATTCATCCGATATTCCATGTGTGTATGTCACAAAAATGTGTGGTTGATCCTTCGTTGGTTGTTCCCTTGGAGAACATTGGTATTTCGTATTTCTCTTCCTATAAGGAGGTCCCAGTAAAGATCATGGATCAAAAAGTTCATTGTTTGTGAACAAAAGGCTTGGCTTTGGTGAAGGTGCTATGGTTGAACCAAAAGTCCAAGAAAGGTACTTGGGAAGCCGAGGAGGACTTGAATTCTAAGTATCCATTCCTATTCACGATTTTGAAAAATCGTACTTGAGGTATGTGTTGGTTCTTGACATCTTTATTTTGTATCTTTGTTAATGGTGGATTGCGAATTTCTTGGAATGTTGTTTTCTATCTTAAAGGTAAGAGTAGAGATGTTTGAGGGATTAATCATGATTTTAGTGCCTCATCCCATCATTCAAGGAAGAATGATCCTAATTTGGGGAGATTGAAACACCCCGAACTTGGGCCCTTACTACTTTATTTAGTCTTGAACCTTCTGATCATTATATGTCCCACACCATACAAGTCGTATGATGTGGTTATGATTTTAGGACCCTAGTTGTATGTTGGTCAGTATGATATTGTCTAAGTTCTTACCTAGATAATGGAAGACTCCATACAACTCGTCTGTTCAACTGGCGAGCGGTAGGGTCCAAACCGTATGTTGTCCAGTGTCTAGCCTTTGATGTCCTGCCTAGGGTATGACTCACACAATACTAGTAGTATGGTGATGATACGAGTTGGGCAAGTAAGATGTATGTTAGACATAATATGGTGTGCAACTATCCGATCAAGTGACGAGTTGAGGGTACTACTCGTATGATGTGATTACGAGTTGAAGGGTCCAATTGTACCCACCTGCATCCTTTTTACGGATTTTAAGCTTAGGGTATTTTGAACAATTCCCATCCTAATCCCTTAAGACCCCATTTATTATAACACTTATTTGGATTTCATTCTACACTTAAGAAGATTGAAACACTCTCTAAAAATATCTCTAGAAGATTGGGCTAGGGGTTTTTCAAGGTCGTCATCTAGAGGCTTAAGGATAAAAATATCTCCATGAATCTTCGTTACTCGGGCATGTGAATCTTCATTTATTGTTAGTTCAAAAAAATCATGTGTTTTAAACGCTGTTCATGAATCATTAATGGTAGTTTTGAAAGCCATGGTTGAGGGTTTGAAGGCATAATGTTGAGTATTGTTTTCTCATGTTTTAAATTGTGAGTATACATGTTTTGATAATGGATTAGTGCATGTGCGTTCTTTGAAATTGTGATTTAAGCTAAGGGATCATGGTCCCTCAACCTGTTTGTGAAAATGTCAATGAGAAAAATCTTGTCTCATATGAATTGTATTTTGAACTAAGACATTGGCCTAAGAATGTTGATGATTGGTAACAGGTTTTATGAAGGCCTCATTGGCCATAAATTGATTTGAATCATAACCTTGGTGGTTTAATTTGATAAATGGGTTTGAGTCCCTAAATGTTAATTTGAAATGATTTTTTTGTTTAGACAATGGGTTCGAGTCCCAAAGTTGATTGATTATGGTTATGGCATGTTGTACGCTTGCAAGTGGGATTGGTATGATAATACCAATGGGATGCCTTTGGTAAGTAATTTGGTTAATGGTTGTGTGTATGTGTAATGAATGTTTTTAATTGATCTTTAAAGCGGGATGTGTAGTCGGGCAGTGAAAATAGAGTCCAAAGGACTAACACTGGAAACTGCGCCAGCCAGTTCGGGTATTTATATGATCGAGAGGTTCGAGTCCCTTGAATGGATATATGAATGGGAGGTTCAAGTCCCTTATATTGTATACATTGGGGCTTAAGTGACTTTGATTATGTCGGGAGGTTCGAGTCTCTTATAAAGGCATATACGGATATGGATATTCTCTTGTACGTGCGGCTACACGCACTTGGGCACTTCTATCTAGGGGAGAGTTGGGCTATAGACCGTGGGTGTCTTTTTTATGACAGTTATGCTACACAGCCCAGGTTAAGGTTTTCAAAGTTCATGCAAGCCTTGTTCCCTATTATGGCATGATAGATATATGTATGTATGTGATTGCATATTGTTATTTGGCTTGTTTTTGAATGATGGAATTATTTTGGTCCTCTATCCCTGAGTTACATGCTAGCGCTCCAACAACTAACCATCTTCGGACGCTATTTCACCACGCGATGCAGGTTTTGGAACTTCTTCTACTTTACCAGCGCAATGATTAGGTGCTTGAATGGTTTGTGAGTTGACAGTGAAGTTGTGAGCTTCCATACTTCAGAAGGCTTCATTTCATATTCCTAATGTTCTATGTATTAAACTTGTCTAGACTTGTTTAGACTTTGGTTTTGGATATTGTCGGGGGCATGTCCCGATATTTCATCGACTTTAGATTTGTAGAGGCTTTGTTGGATTACTGTGGACTTAGGTGTGTTGGTTGGATTTGATGTTTGGAGATATACATTTTTTTGGTTGCCAGTGGTTGGTATATACTATTCATGAATTGTTATCCCTATAAGTCTTCATCATCTTGTTAGATGTTGGAATCATCCGACACTTGTGGTTATTGTATTGGTTAGGTTAGGTGAAGGGGGTGATATCCAGTCCACTTAGGACTTGAGATACTCGTCATGGCCAGGCACTAGTTCGGGTCGTAACTAGCATACTTGTTACTCATTATGAACTTATTCAACTAATGGTAGTCTATACACATTTGGAGAGACCCATCTTTCTTTCGCACAAAAAGTACAAGTGCACCCCAAAGGGAAACACTAGGACGAATGATACCCTTATCAACTAAATCCTTTAATTACACTTTTAGTTCTTTTAGCTCTACTAGAGAAATTAAATAAGAAGGAATGGAAATGAAATGAGATGTAGTAAAAGATCAATCCCAAAGTCTATTTACCTATCAGGAGGAATCATAGAAAGATCATCGAGAAAAACTTCAGGAAATTTATTAACTATAGAAATAGACTGCAAGGAGGGACTTTTAGAGTTAGAATCCTTAACCTAAACAAGATGATACAAACTCCCCTTGGATATTAACTTTTGGGCTCTAAGATAAAATCTAAACTTCCCTTTTGGTACTAGGGAACTCCCCTCCCATTTAACTACGGGTTCATTAGGAAAATGAAAATTGACCTTCCGGGTCCTGCAACCTAGAGAATCATAAAACAAATGAAGCTAATCTATCCCCAAGGTTACATCAAAATCCACCATATCAAGCTCTATTAAATAGGCCAATGTCTCCCTATGAAAAATGGACACCACAAAACCCCTATAGACTTTTCTAGAAACAATAAACTCACCCACCAGGGTAGTAACTAAAAATGGATCAGAAATACTTTTAGGACAAAAATAAAAGTGTACAACCACATAAGGGGGCACATATGATAGGATAGAATCGGGGTCAATCAAGCAATTAATATCCTAGAATAAAGGTTGTAACATCCTAGTGATAACATCAAGGGATGCCTCATATTCCAGATGAGTAGAAAAGTGAATATAGATGATTTAGACAGTTTCCGTCATTGAAGTAGTGTCTTTAGACGCAATAGCTAAAGAAGTAGCAGCCTAAGCCTTACTAGCCCCAGATTCACCCTAGCTGTAGGAAAATTTTGCTGCCTATGACTAGGCAAACTACAATTAAAGCATATATTTATCCTCTCCTCACAATATCCACGGTGAGGCTTCCTACAACCATAATAAAGTGGATAAGATGGGGCCGAATGATCTCCATTAACCTAAGATTGGAAAATCAGCGCCCTAGGACCATTTGTATACTAAAAAATGTCGATCAACAGAAGGCTTAGATGGAGGAGCACTAGCTGATGAATAAGAATTTCCTTAGTTTTTTTTCTAAGGCTATTGCCTACCTTGTTTTCCACTATTCTACTGACTCACACCCTGCTCTCTGCATACTTAAACATTTTACTATGTCCTTCCCCAATTTATACTAGCTTTCTTTTCTCATCTTTTACCTGTTGAATGTAACCACTAGCATTGATATATCTATGTCATTGTTTAGCATAGCTTCCTTACACTCTAACACAAGTCACGAGATAGGACCAAAGGAAACTTTCTCATCCTGGACTTTAGACTACATACAAGCTAAGAAGCATATAGGGATAGTTTGGATGAACTTTAATACATACACCTTGATACATATTACCCTAATTTAGATTCATAAACTCTTTAAATTTGGCTTCCCTCAACTTTTGAGGGACAAACGATCAAGAAAAGCACTCGAGAACTCTTCTGACATGGCCGGTGATGGCCAATAGCTTAATAGCACTTTCAATGCTTAAAACTATGAAAAATTGCAGCTACTTAGGTTATTTTATAAGATATGATGTGTTTTTATGTTGTTTTTTGCAGGAAACTAAGTTTTGGGATCCAAAAAAGAGAAAAGAAGTTAAAACTAAAGTTTTTCCCTACTAATGTAAGAACCTCTGGCCCATGGGTACTACCTACATGGTGTAGGTTCCATAATATGTGTCAAAGTGAAATTTTAGAGGATCTGAAGTTGATATTTTGGTCTTTCTACCTACGATGGGGAATCTACAGCCCGTAGGGGCCATAGTAAGTGATAGAAGTTGAGTTTAGAGATTCTGTAGAAGTTTTAAAGACTCTGTCACCTATGTGGGCCTACCTACGGACTGTAGGTGCCACCTAGGCCCATAAGTGGCACTATAGGTGGCCACCGACTTGAGTTTTCCTCTTTTTTTGAAAGGTTTCCTAGGTTTCCATATAATCTATAAATACTCTTTTTACATTTTTAAGTTAGTTTACGCACTCATACTAGTCAAAAATATATACTGTCATTCTGAGATTGGCTTTTGATCTTATGATTCTTGTGTTCTTGCCTTTTGGTTGATTTATTAACATGAGTCTATAGTTATTCTTTGTATATTATTGTGATATTGCTTCTATGATTTCATTTATGAATTCTATGGATTGTTTAACAACCATGAGTAGCTAATTCCCTTAGCTAGGGTTCTGGGAACCCTAGCAGATTAACAATGTAAGGGAGGTATGCAATCCTTCTTAACCATTGTTGTTGCATGTATTGTTATTCTTTTTATTTTAATTGATTTCTTATTGGTTACAAATGTTAGGAACCCACATGTATTCAGAACAAACTTGAAAGAAAGGTAAATATTGTGAATAGAAGATCACAATAGTGATTCGAGGCTATCAAGCTTTGTCTAATAACTTGAGATTGAGAGAATATGGTTAAATTGGGATTCAAGAAAAGGGATAGCAACGCAACACTCTATGACTGTGAGAAGATGAGTGAGATTCACCAAAGAGTGTTGAGAGGTTGTTTGTAAGACATAACTTGTTAGATTCTACATGTGTAGCAGTAACATAGTTCGATTAAGCATGGTAAACCTATAGAGTTAGAAGCCAAGGGGAACATAAGCCTAGTGTTTGTTTCAGATTGTTTACAACCAAAAGTATTTGAGTTTTATTACTTTTAATTGATAACTATAAATTCCCCTATTTACTTTTCTGCACTACCCAGTGATCTCCACAAGTTTGAGAGATATAATTAGGCTATTCGTCTTGGTTTCAACATCAACCTAGTTGGATTACAATATTTTGACTTTGTCCACTTCATACTTCTTGGAGGTGTAATTTTAGGTGACATAAAAATCTTTGCACTATTTCTAGGGAATACGATTGTGATTTATTAAATGAGATTATTGAAGTCTTCGGGCTTTATTTTTCTGTTCTTCTTGGGGCATACGACGTTTTATGCTTAGTACTAGGAGTCAAGGAAATCCCTTACTCCTACTTGATCTTGAGATAGATTGAATCCTATAGTTGAATCGTGGGATTAAAGAACACGTATGTAAATGCTATCTTGAGAGGCTTTAGGACAATACTACTGGTTTACCTCATCCTCTTCCTGGTATAGTTCAGGAGATGATTGATCATAACACTAATCACTTACTAGAAAAAGTAAATGCTTCTAAAGTGAAGAGGATGGAGAGTCCTGTCGTTTAGCTCTAGAGGCAAAGCTGGGGAGACAAAGATAAGGAGAAGATCGTCGACTAAAACTCCATAGAGGTAGAAGGGGTAGGGCTCAAGTACTCCCAGCCTATAAGTACTTGCCACCATGTAATGATCTAGAGGAGGACTTAGGATACATTGAGCCTAAAGAGATAGTATCTATAATTCCTCTTGCATTTCTACTGAATGTGAAGTTTGACATTACTAGTGCTATGATCTAACTATTGAATCTGAAAGGTATGATCGAGGTCTTGCCAACGGATGATGTAAATAGTCACCTTATTAATTTTATTGTTATTTTTACTTCATACCCTATACATGGGGTAGATCAGGAAGCTCTAGGACACACATTGTTCCTGTTCTATTTACCTGGTGAAGCTACATTATGGCTAGGGGAACTTCCTAAAGGATGAATTACTACCTGGAATAAATTGTGCCTGGTATATTTTAGATGGTTTTGTCCATTATTCAAAATAATATATTTGAAGGATGAGATAGATAATTTAAGATAATTGTACTCTAAATCAATGTATGCGGCATGGTCAGGGTTTAAGAAGAAGTTGATAATGATCATGAATCATAGAATTATGAGAAGCAACTTGCTTGAAATATTCTATCGTGCTCTTAAACACTAGTTCAAAATATATGTTAGACACTATTACTGGTGGAATATTTATATGCCTACGTTGGCAGGTAGCATTAGAGATATTAGATCAAATCTCTCTCACTAACCAAGGGTTGAATACTCGGCAGGAAAAGAGGGGCACTAGAATTTTTTTTATTGGGGCTTCCAGTGAGAACATAGTTGTTGATGACACAGTCATGCAAGAGGTTGTGCAACTAAGAATAAAGGTTGGGTTGCTGACAAAATATTTTATGATGATGAATTCTGAGAAGGTGAATGCAGTAGGCACTCAAGGTAGGGCCTTTAAATCATATGATTCAGATGCGGATAAGGAGGCTAAATATCTAGATAGAGATTTGGTGGGTTTTTTATCCAAGGATCAATCATCTGCATAAGACAATTGGAACTCTAAGCAAGGGAACCAAGGTTGGAACTATTATGGGGATAGGTATAGAGATTTGAGCAGAGAAAGAGAAAATCACTGGAGATGTGAGGATGATTACAAAGAGAAAGGTAGTGCATATGTTCCATTAGGCTGTCGTGGTAGTGAAGAAAGGATTGAGGATATGTTGTCCATGCTAGTAAAGGGACAAAAAAGTCACTTTTAGACAGTCTTTTATTTTGAGACTATTTATATATTGATACTATTAGCACTCTTATTCTTTTGATTAGTGACTCTTGTACCGACCATACCAGGGCCTATATTTATGTCATCATACTTGTTTTTATCAAATACATTCTATTTTTATGCTTAATTTTGATATTCTTTATACCATCCAACAACTAGCCCATTACTTGTCGTTTCGGGCTACAGTTTGGCTTACCTACTGGTCAGTTAAAGTAGGTGTCATTATGACTAAGAAATTAAGTCGTGACATAAATATACAAGGATGTTGAAATTATCCAACATTGATGATGTTGATATATGACTTTCTATCCAGAGGTAGCTTAGATGAAGTTCTTGCATAGTGAGATATTCTTCCACAACCTGAGCTAGTTCTTCTAGATTTGATTTAATTTTAAATAAAAAAATATTTCTTCTATATTTTTACATTGTTCTTGTTTTTGAGGATATTTTGTAGAAGATTTTCTTAAATTCAATAGGCTTTTCTAGCTAATAATAATTTTTTATGCAATATACAGAGATCTAAGCAACTAGACAAGGATGCATGATTGACTTTAATCATAAGAGCTGCAAAAGAGCTAACATATGTACATCATGATTTCTCACCTTGAATACAAGCATACATAAAGTCTTGTAAGATTTTTCTTAATAGATATTTTGAGGCTCAAGTATCAGATTTTGGACTGGCCAAATTACTGAAGGATGGGGAATCTCACATCACATCATTGTAGTGGAATATTTGGGTATTTAGATCATATATACACAGTATTTAATACACACACATATATATTTATATAATTTTCTTAAATTTAAAGTCCACCTTACAATGTGGGGGATTAGAAATAGCCCTAACCAATTTCATATATCGAACAAGAGAAGAAGATACAAGAGGACATAAACCTTATCCTCCATAAAAAATTAAATGGAGAGGAATAGATTATAAAACAAACTTGATTAGGATTGTTTTATGATGCACGTAGAGAGCACAATATGCACGTGCAACACATGTAAAAGCTATTTTTATGAATATACTTGAGATTTCTCGTAAATATTTGGCATTAAGCAAGAAATTTCATTGAGATGCCCCTAAAAAGAATGTATGGATATTATAATTTAGCTATCTTTCTTATAATTGTGCTTCAAGCATTATGAACCATTTTGGTTCATTGAGGGTGTAACTTGATGACATATTCAGTTGGATTTGTATCTCTTCTATTTATTTTCCTTCTTTAGTCGTCATGTTTTTCTATCTCTATCGTTATCCATGATAGCATCTTATATGAAAGTTTTTTTTCAATAAACAAAAGTAAGAAAAAATATTCTGATCAACTACTCATAAGTGCCTCTGCAACTATCGATGCACTGCTACTGGTAGCGCTAATGTTTTTCTAGTAAGTTTCTTCGATATGAGACTAGTTTAAAATGATGAAAAAGTTCATACAGTGAATGTTGGTATAAGTCTTAATTATAGAAATTACTATTTTTGAAGTTATTATTATTAAAAGAACTAGCAAGATTTGACCTTTCATTTCTCTCTTGCTGTAGTAATTATAGTATCCAATTTCATAATTATTCAGGTGCATACAATGTGAAGTTTTATGAAGATTTTCATACTTTTCTAAGGTATCATCAAGAAGTTTGAGGTATGAAAAACACATAATTGGATTTGGGTATTTGATACCGTTTAAAAGCTTGCGGTGGATGATGGCAATGTTTTACTTTGAAAAGTTTTACTCAAATGAATGAGGTATTCGATTGATATTTTAGAGAGATCATCTTGACATTCTTGGAATCATTAAAAACCGTTACCTTGTAAATATGTGAGGATATTACAATTCTCTTATATTGAAGATGTTGAAATATGACTTCTTATCCAGAGGTATCTTACATGAGGTTTTGTATGGTGACATACTGTTCCACTACCTAAGCTAGATCTTCTAACTTTTTATAATGTTCTTGTTATTGAGGATCTTCTATAGATGGTCTTCTTGAATTCAATAGGTGATTCCATTTAAAAACTTTCTAATTATGTTACATTATTTATAGAGAGATCTAAAAAAATAGATTGGGATGCATGATTTTCTATAATCATGAGAACTACTATAACTCCCCAAATCTGGTACCCGAAATGCTACACGGTGCCCATGTCCCTGAAGGACCACAAGCTAACCCATGAATGATATTTGTATCTGTATACTGCATAAAATACTGAATAATGCAGAAACATGAACTGAAAGGCCATAAGGTTCACATAACTGAAGTAAAATATAACATCTAAACGGGGTATGAAATACCCAAAAAAAAATTTGAAAAAACTGAAGTCTGAAACATGATAGTCTAGAAAGCCATTAACTGACTGAATTGTTTGAGTAAGGAGTTGATGGGACATGTCCCCTACTAACTCCAACTAACTAACTAATTAATGAGATAATAGAGAAATAATCATGTCCTCGAATGATAAGGACTCACTTGTAACTCTGACTGCTGAAACTGGAATCTACTGTTGATCTAGAGCTCGTGTCTCTAAACCTATGGTATTAGATACCATAGCGCAAATGTGTCAGTACTTTGAATGTACTGGTATGCATGTGGGGTAGGCTGAATGCATGGGTTTCATATGCAATACTGGCTAACTAACTACTATGAACATGAGAATACATGCATGCATACATAGTAACTATATCTGAAATAGTGATAACATGAGTACTGAATCTCAATACTTGTAACATAACATACTGATAATTGATATAACTGATAACATGAGTGACTGTATCTGACATTCCTAAATCTGGTGGAACTATCTGAGTTCCATTCTGTATCTGAGTTGACTGTATCTGACAGTCCTGAATTCTGAAGAACTATCTGAGTTCTTTTACTGAGACTGATACTGAGACTGTGGGAGGTAGTCATCTAATCGACATGCCCCAAATGATGCATTATAGCTGAATTAGGGTCCAATTTATGCCCTTATTGGAAGGGTGTCAATACTGCACCACTGGTACGGACAATATGTGAGTGACCCTAATATAATAGGTAACTCTAGTGAGAATGGTGGGAACCCTCATATAGTAGGCTAATCCACCTCATCTAACCTTATATAGAAGGATATAATGTCTCAACCTATGCTGGCTACATAGTTCTGGAATGCAAAGATTGCTTCTAAGAATCATACCGTCACATAACAGGTGAGTTCCCATCCTTAGGTTTACTCGGTTCTAATTTCTAATCCCATCTGAATAGACACTGAACGTAATTTACTGAACTGAACATGGATTGAGTTACTAAACTTTATTGATTGATGGAATATTACTTATATCTGATAACTGACTGAGTTCATGAGATCATGGAGATTTCCTGAGTCATAAGACTGTCTGAAGTCTAAGGATTCAAAGATTGAATGAGAGTATCGTGGAAACATGACATGGATCTAGGCACACAGCAAATATTTTGGGTACAAGTACCCCCAGGAATCGATGGAAGAAAACTAACCAAGCATAACTTACATGAACATACAACTAACATCTTAATCCATAATACATTTATAGAAGTATTCCATCAAAACATGTGATAGGCGTAACTTGTACATACATGGCGATTTCATGATATCATACTAGTTGGGCATTGTTCCTTCATCTAGGCATTTAATCAAACACATGGTAGGCATAGCACATATAGACAACATTATACAATAATTAAACATCATGAATCATCTCTACTTTCATCATCTAAGGTTTATTCAGAGGTTCACATGAATATACATCTATACAAATCAATTCCATATAAAATTGATCACCCAACATGGATTTGAATTTAATTGATCATTCTAAACATAAACAAAACAAACCCAAAATGAAATTCATAAAGAAATCCATGAACATAAGCTTAGAAAAGAGATTCTTGGGCTTCATGGACGGAAGGAGTCCAGGAGTGAACACTACGCATACCTTGTTTTATGATTTCGTGAATATTGATGGAAGAAATTCTTAGAATTGGATCTTCTATAAAAACCCTAGCTTGTTCTTGAGAGGTTTTTGAGAGAAGATAGCATATTTTGGGTAAAAAGTGGCTGAATCATGTGTTAAAGGGCTTAAATAAGAGTGGAAAGTTGACCTTTTTAACCCTGGACATGTTATTTAATTTCAGTGAAATTTTCCCGAACTGAACCCCTGGCGCAATGCGGCATTATCGCACCGTGCCACTGGAATTTGATAATTGGGAAACTGAGGGATGGCGTGATGCGGATCCATCGCGTTTCCCCATCTTTTATGACCTAGATCTTTGGAGCGACGCGGAGGAAATTGCACTAAGACATTGGAAAAGGACAATTCTAAATTTGGGCCCTGGCGCGATGCGTCACAATCGCGGGACCCTACTAAAATTTTCCAAATGCCATTTCCTCTTGTGGTGCGGTGCAGGACCGACTAATGTGGCACTATTTTATGACGGGAACTTAAAATATTTGTAACTTCTGACTCAGTTATTGGATTTAGGTGAATCTTTTATCGATGGAAAGCTTATTGAATTTCCCACATGACAAAAAGTGAAAATATTCATGGAATAACCATCATTTGATTTAGAATCTAATACTAGACATTCTTGAGATAAAATTATCTAGGAAAAGTATGGGGTATTACAATATCTCCCCCTTGAGAACATTCATCCTAGAATGAGACTAACTAAGAGGGGAGAAAAGACAACTGATGTACATACTGAGCATGAATAATTGGAACATGATCTCATGACTGACATGAGTGACATATAATCCTGAACATGTATATCTGATGCATATGTAACTGATTCATGAATGCATGAGTGAGTGTTCTGAAGAAATAAGTTTCTCACAATGAGAATGCATGTCTGATGCATAATTACATAATTAAACTGATACATGAGTACATGACTGAATATGCAATGGTACTTGATACCAAGTTTATAATGGGAACAAGAGCATGAAACTGTATACCAAGTTTGTGATGAACACTGAACATGAAACTGAGTAAGCTTAAGGAGAACTGTTACCTTGATCTTGATCTGAGTTGGCGAATAAGAGGTGAGGATACTTGGTACGCATGTCTACCTCTGCTTCTCAAGTATCTCCCTCGATGGACTAATTTCACTAAAGAACCTTAACTAGAGGGACTTCTTTGTTCCTAAATCTACGAGTCTAATAGTCTAAGATTTTGACTGGAATCTCTTCATAAGAGAGAGTGTTCTGAACATCAATGCTCTGAATAGGGACTAAAACTGATGGGTCACCTATGCACTTCTTGAGCAAAGAGACATGAAATACTGCATTAACTGAAGCTAGATCTGAAGGTAATTCGAGCTCGTAAGCTACCTTGCCGAATCGACTGAGAATCTTGAAGGGACCGAGTATCAGGGACTGAGTTTCCCTTTCTTGCCGAACCTCTTCACTACCTTCATGGGAGATATATTTAGATAGACATAGTCACCAATCTCAAACTCGAGATCTTTTCTACGAATATCTGCATAAGACTTCTATCGACTTTGAGCAGCCCGGAGTCTTTCTCTAATCAACTAGACTTTTTCTAAGGGGTTGAATACTAAGTCAGGCCCTATGAATGAGGCCTCACTAACTTCAAACAAACCAATTAGAGATTTATACCTCCTACCATAGAGATCTTCGAATGGAGCCATCCAAATACTGGAATGATAGTTGTTATTGTATGTAAATTCAATCAAAGGCAAGTGGTCATCCTAACTTCCCTTGAAATCAATTGCATATGCTCTTATCATATCTTCTAAGGTCTGAATGGTCCTTTCTACTTGACCATCTGTCTGGGTATGAAAGGTTGTACTAAAATGAACTTGGGTGCCAAGACCCTTTTGGAACGCTTTCCAGAAATAAGAGGTTAACTGGGTACCTCTGTCTGAGATAATAGATAGAGGAACACTGTGCAATCTGATCAACTCCTTGATGTAGTGTTTGGCATAATCCTCACCTGAATAAGAGGTATGTACTGGAAGGAAATAAGTTGATTTGGTCATTCTGTCTATAATGACCCAGACTGAATCATGTTGATGACGAGTTCGAGGAAAACCTATCAAGAAGTCTATGTTCGCAACTTCCCACTTCCAAGTAGGAATATTGAACTCCTATATGGATCCACTAGGCTTCTGATACTCTATCTTAACTTGCTGACATGTAGAGCACTTAGCCACAAAATCTGCAATGTCTCTCTTCATCCCACTCCACCAATAGATTTCCTTCAAGTCGTTGTACATCTTTATGTCCCCTGGATGAATAGAGTAGCGCGCACCATGCGCTTCTGCAAGAATTTTCTGCCTTAAGTCATCTACACCTGAAACACAGAGACAACCCTAACAATGAAGAACACTATCTCCCCCTTGGGAGAAAACCTCTATTTTCTAATCCTGGACTAATTATTTCAACTTGACAAGGTTGGGATCTCTATCTTGCTTTTCTTTCACCTCGAAAACTAGAGATAATTCTGAACTACTCTGAACCCATATATCACCCTCATCTGTATCGACTAAGAGAATGCCTAGTCTGGCAAGCTATTGGAATTCCTGAGCTAACTTCTTCTTACTTTTCTCAACATAAGAAACACTACCCATGGATAGTCTACTGAGAGCATCGGCCACTATGTTGTCCTTGCCCGGATGATAGAGGACACTCATGTCGTAATCTTTCAAGAGTTCTAAACACCTTCTCTGTCAAAGATTGAGATCTTTCTGAGAAAACACATACTGAAGACTCTTATGATCTGTGAACATATCTACATGAACACCGTATAGATAATTCCTCCAAATCTTTAAGGAAAATACTACGGCTGCTAACTCAAGATCATGAGTAGGGTAATTCTTCTCATAGGGCTTAAGCTGTCTGGATGCGTAGGCTATGACCTTACCATGATGCATAAGGACATAATCCAAACCTACTCTGGATGCATCACAATACACTATAAACCCATCTTAACCATCTGGTAATGGTAGAACTGGAGCTAAGGTAAGTCGAGTCTTCAACTCCTGAAAACTCTTTTCGCAAGGATCTGACCACTGGAACTTGACTTTCTTCTGAGTCAGTCTAGACATAGGGGATGCAATAGAAGAAAATCCCTCAACAAACAGCCTGTGATATCCAGCCAAACCAAAGAAACTCCTAATATCTGATGGAGAGACAAGGCGAAGCCAATTTCTTACTACTTCGGTCTTTTGAGGATCCACTCTAATGGCATCACTGGAAATAATATGACCAAGGAATGCTACTGACCTTAGCCTAAATTTGCACTTACAGAATTTAGCGAATAGGTGATGATCTCTGAGACTCTGAAGTACAGTCTTGAGATGGTCTGCATAATCACCCTCACTGCGGGAATAAACCAGAATATCATCTACGAAGACTATGATGAACATGTCTAAGTACTGCTTGAACACACGGTTCATCATGTCCATGAATGTGGCTGGGGCATTGGTATGACCAAATTACATGGATAGAAATTTGAAGTGACCATACCAAGTTTGGAAAGCTATTTTTGGAATGTCACATTCCTTAACTCTGAGTTGATGATAGCCGGATCTGAGATCTATCTTAGAGAAATAACTGGCACCCTGAAGTTTGTTAAACAAGTCATCGATTCTGGGAAGAGGATCTTGTTCTTGACCATGACCTTATTGAGTTGGCGGTAGTCTATATACATTCTGAGAGAACCATCTTTTTTGCACACGAATAATACTGGAGTGCCACATGGGAAAATGCTGGGCCTAATGAATCCCCTATCTAAGAGATCCTTTAATTGTTCTTTTAGTTCTCTGAGTTTTGTTGGTGCCATTTTGTTTGGAGGAATAGAGATAGGCTGAGTATATAGAAGAAGATCAATGTCAAAGTCTATTTCCTTTTCGGGAGAAATTCTTAGAAGATCTTCGGGAAAGATATCTGAATAATCATTCACTACTGGGACATATACAAGGATGGGAGTTTCAGAACTAGTGTCCTTAACTCAAACAAGATGATAGACACATCCTTTAGATATCATTTTCCTTCCCCGAAGGTAAGAAATAAGCTGACCCCTGAAAGTGGATACACTACCCTTCCACTCAAGGACGAGTTTATTTGGGAATTGAAACTGGACTATTCTATTTCTGTAGTCGACTGTGGCATATCAGGAATGAAGCTAATCCATGCCAAGAATGGCGTCAAAATCAATCATCTCTAATTCGACTAAGTCTGGTGAAGTGAATTTTTTGAAATATCATAACCGGGAAGTTTCTGTATATCTGTCGGGCTATGATGGTTTTACCCACTGAGGTAGAGACTGAAAAGGGCTCTGCTAGGATTTCGGGACTGACCCTGAAATTGCCTGTTATACAAGGAGTAACAAAAGACGAAGAAGCTCCTGGATCTAGTAAAGAGAAAACATGCACATGAAAGATCTGTAACGTACCAGTAACTACATCAGAAGAATTTTCCTAATCTTATCGGGACTGAAAAGCATAGAGATGATTTAGGCGTTGCCCACTAGTAGTGCTGGAGGTGGCACCCTGCTAATTTGGGAAACCAAACTGAGCTGAGGAGCTATTTTGTTGAATATGAGGACCTGGCTAAGGATAGTCTCTGACTCTGTGGCCTGGCTTTCCACATCCGAAACAAATACCACTGCCAGCTTTGTAAATACCCAGATGGTGCTTGCCATAAGTCTAGAAAAGAGGATAGGTTTGGGCACTGCTAACACTACCCTGGGTCCTAGAGCCCGGTGCTCTATCTTTGTTACCCTCTCTGAACTTAGGAACTGGAGCACTGGCTGAAGAAGGAGCTGGAACTGACAACTTAGGATGAAACTGAGAACGGTTTCCTTCTTCTGACTTAGGCTAAGCGAAGTTGAAACTACCTATCTTCACTCTCTTATTCTGCTTCTCCCTCATCTTAATCTTTTGCTCCTCAATTTACTGAGCATGATTCATAAACTTGGCTAAAGTCATGTCACTATTCAGCATGGTGAATCTACACTCATTAACCATGCTATTTTTCACCCCTAAAACGAACTTACTTATACTTTCCCTGCTATCTGCAACCACATGAGGGGCATATCCGAATAATTGAGTAAACTTAAGAGAATACTCTTTCACTATCATATTGCCCTGCCTGTGGTTAATGAATTCTAGCACCATAGCTTCTCTAAGCTCTAGGGAAAAGAATCTATCGAGAAAAGCAGACGCAAACTCCTCCCACTTAACTGGCACTGTATCATCTTCCCTCACTAAGTTCCACTGCTTGAACCAAGTCTAAGCAATATCCTGCAACTGATATGCATCTAGCTCAGCACTCTCAACAGTAGTCAACCCCATGATGTTTGTCACTTTCTACACCTGATCTTGGAATTCCTGAGGGTCCTTATCTATCTTAGACCCGAGAAAGGATGGAGGATTCATTCGGGTGAAATATTGAATCCAGAATATAGCTAAATTTGCCACTAGATTGGACGGAACAACAGTTGGTTATTCATTCTGAGAAGAAACTGAGTTAGCAAGAGTAGTGAATGAAGCTTGGAACATTGCATGAGAAACATATTCACCCAAAGGATCTTCGGGCTGAGGATCTGAATGATTTCCATTACTTATTTTAGGAGGCATGTTCTGTAGAAGAAAGGGAGAAACGGATTAGACTAAGAGATTGACTTGATATTATGCTCACTGGCATGACATGAATACTAAAAGAGGGGAAATTGTTCCTAAAATATCTTATAGCCTCTTGTACATAAATGTGGCGCACAACACACCCATGTACAAGACTCTACTAGATGAGGATTTCATACTTCCTAGGGATCTATTGAGCCTTAGGCGCTGATACCAAGTTTGTAACGCCCCTATATGGTACCCGAAAAGCTCCACGGCGCTCATGACCCCAAAGGACCACAAGATAACCCATGACTGATATTTGTATATGTATACTGCATAAAATATTGAATAATGCAGAAAAATGAACTTAAAGGCCATAAGGTTCACATAACTGAAGTAAAATATAACATCTAAATGGGGTATGAAATACCTAAAACAAAACTGAAAATATTGAAGTCTGAAACATGATAGTCTAGAAAGCCTCCAACTGACTAATCTGTCTAAGTAAGGAGTTGATGGGACATGTCCCCAACTAACTCCAACTAATAAACTAATTAATGATATAATAGAGAAATAATCATTTCCTTGAATGATGAGGACTCACTTCTAACTCTGACTTCTGAAACTAGAATCTACAGTTGATTTGGAGCTCGGGTCTCTAAACCTATGGTATTAGACACCATAGTGCAAATACGTTAGTACTTTGAATATATTGGTATACATGTGGGGTAGACTGAATGCATAGGATTCATATACATGAACAATACTAGCTAACCTCCTAATATGAATGAGAGAATACATGCATGCATACATAGTAACTATATCTGAAATCATGATAACATGAGTACTGAATCTGAATATTGATAACATGACATACTGAGAACTAATATAGATGATAACATGAGTGACTGTATCTGACAGTCCTGAATCTGGTGAAATTATCTGAGTTCCATCCTATATCTAAGTTGATAGTATCTGACAGTCCTAAATTCTGAAGAACTATCTGAGTTCTTTTATTGAGACTAATACTGAGACTGTAGGAGGTATTCATCTAACCGACATGCCCCAAATAATGTATTATAACTGAATTGGGGTCCAATCTATGCCCTTATTGGAAAGGTGTCAATACCGAACCACTGGTAAGAACAGCATGTGAGTGACCCTAATATAATAGGTAACTCTAGTGAGAATGGTGGGAACCCTTATATAGTAGTCTAAGATACCTCATCTACCCTTATATAAAATTCTATGATTTCTCAACCTATGTTGGCTACATAATTCTAGAATGCAATTATTGCTTTTAAGAATCACAACATCATATAACAGGTGAGTTTCCATCCTTGGGTTCACTCGGTGCTAATTTCTACTCCCATATGAATAGACACTGAACATAATTTACTGAACTGAACATGGATTGAGCTACTGAATTTCGTTGACTGATGGAATATTACTAATATCTGACAACTGACTGAGTTCATGAGATCATGGAAATTTCCTGAGTCATAAGACTGTTTAAGGTATAAGGATTCATAGATTGAATGAGAGTATCGTGGAAACATGACATGGCTCTAGGAACACAACTAATATTTTGGGTAAAAGTACCCCCAAAACTCGATGGAAGGAAACTGACCAAGCATAACTTACTTGAACATATAACTAATATCATAATCCATATCATATTTATAGAAGCATTCCATCAAAACATGTGATAGGCATAACTTGTACATACATGGGGATTTCATGATATCATACTAGTTGGGCATTGTTCCTTCATCTAGGCATTTAATCAAACACATGGTAGGCATAGCATATGTAGACAACATTATACAACAATTAATCATCATGATTCATCTCTAATTTCATCATCTAGGGTTTATTCATAGGTTCACATGAATATACATCTATAGAAATCAATTCCACATAAAATTGATCACCCAACATGGATTTGAATTTAATTGATCATTCTCAACATAAGCAAAACAAACACAACATAAAATTCATAAAGAAATACATGAACTTAAACTTAGAAAAGAGATTCTTGGGCTTTATGTATGGAAGGAGTCCATGAATGAACACAACGCATACCTTGGTTTATGATTTAGTAAAGATTGATGGAGAAAATTCTTGGAATTGGATCTTCTATGAAAACCCTAGCTTGTCCTTGAGAGGTTTCTGAGAGAAGATAGCGTATATTAGGTGAAAAGTGGCTGAATCACGTGTTAAAGTCCTTAAATAGTGGTGGAAAGTTGACCCTTTTAACCCTGGATGCATCATTTAATTTCAGTGAAATTTTCCCAAACTGAACCCCTGGCACGACGTGGCGCTATCGCGCCGTGTTACTGGAATTGGACAATTGGGAAACTGAGGGATGGCGCGACATGGAGCCATCATGTTGACCCTTCTTTTTTGACCTGTAACTTTGGCGCGACGTGGAGAAAATCACGCTAAGACACTGGAAAAGAACAATTCTAAATTTGGGCCCTTGCGCGACGCGCCACAATTGTTAACCCTTACTGGAATTTGCCAAATGCCATTTCCTCTTGTGGCGCGGCGTGCCACTGACTAATATGGAACTGTTTTACAATGGGAACTTAAAATAGTTGTAACTTCTAACTCGGCTATCAGCTTTGGGAGAATCTTATATCGATGGAAATCTTATTAAATTTCCCACATGATAAAAAGTGAAAATCTTGAAAATTCCTCATGGAATAACCATCATTCGATTTAGAAGCTAATACTAGACATTCTTGAGATGAAATTAGTTAGGAAAAGTATGGGGTATTATAATATCTCCCCCTTGAGAACATTCATCCTTGAATGAGACTGACTGAGAGGGGAGAAAAGAAAATTGATGTAAATACTGAACATGAATAACTGGACCGTGATCTCATGACTGACATGACTGACAAGGTGAACATATAATAGTGAACATACATATCTGATGCATGTGTAACTGATTCACAAATGCATGACTGAGTGTTTTGAAGAACTAAGTTTCTCACAATGAGAATGCATGTCTGATGCATAATTACATAAATGAACTGATACATAAGTGCATGACTGAATATGCAAGGGTACTTGATATCAAGTTTATAATGGAAACATGATCATGAAACTGCATACCAAGTTTGTGATGAACACTGAACATGAAACTGTGTAAGCTTAAGGAGAATTGTTACCTTGATCTTTATCTGAGTTGGCGAAGAAGAGGTGAGGATACTTGGTACACATGTCTTCCTCTGCTTCCTCTGATCAACTGGACTTTTTCTAAGGTGTCGAATACTAAGTCAGGCCCTATGAATGAGGCCTCACTAACTTTGAACCAACCAATTAGAGATCTACATCTCCTACCATAAAGAGCTTTAAATGGAGCCATCTGAATACTGGAATGATAGCTGTTATTGTATGCAAATTCAATCAAAGGAAAGTGGTCATCCCAACTTCCCTTGAAATCAATTGCACACACTCTTAGCATATCTTATGAGGTATGAATGGTCCTTTCTACTTGACCATTTTTCTGGGTTTATTTGGTAATTGAAACTGGACTATTCTATTTCTGCAATCGACTGTGGCATAGCAGGAATGAAGCTAATCTATGCCAAGAATGGCATCAAAATCAGTCATCTCTAATTCAACTAAGTCTGCTAAAGTAACTTTTTGAAATATCATAACCGGGCAGTTCCTGTATACCCATCGGGTTGTGATGGTTTTACCCACTGAGGTAGAGACTAAAAAAGGCTCTGCTAGGATTTCAGGACTGATTCTGAAATCGCCTTCTATATAAAGAGTAACAAAAGACAAAGAATCTAGCAAAGCGTAAACATGCACATGAAAGATATGTAACGTACCAGTAACTATATTAGGAGAATTTTCCTAATCTTGTTGGGATTGAAAAGCATAGAGACAATTTAGGCGTTGCCCACTAGTAGCACTGGAGGTGGCACCCTGCTAATTTGGGCGACCAGACTGAGCTGAGGAGTAATTCTGTTGACTCTGAGGACCTGGATAATGACAGTCTCTGACTCTATGGTCTGGATTGCCAAATCCAAAATAAATACCATTGTCACCTCTGTAAATATCCTGATGGTGCTTGCCACAAGTCTGGAAAAGAGGATAGGTGTGGGCACTGCTAACACTACCCTGGGTCCTAGATCCCGGTGCTCTATCTTTGTTACCCTCTCTGAACTTAGGAACTGGAGCACTAGATGAATAAGGAGATGGAACTGATAACTTAAGATGAAACTAAGAATGGTTTCCTTTTTTTGACTTAAGTTGAGCGAAGTTGAAACTACCTGTCTTTACTCTCTTATTCTGCTTCTCCCTCATCTTAATCTTTTGCTCCTCAATCTACTAAGCATGAGTCATAAACTTGGCTAAAGTCATGTCACTATTCAGTATGGTAGATCTGCACTCATTAACCACACTATCATTCACCCCTAAAATGAACTTCTCATCCTTGCCCTGCTATCTGCAACCACATGAGGGGCATATCTAGCTAATTGAGTAAACTTAAAAGAATACTCTTTCACTGTAATATTTCCCTGCCTGAGGTTAATGAATTCTAGCACCTTAGCTTCTCTAAGCTCTAGGGGAAAGAATCTATCGAGGAAAGCAGACAAAAACTCCTCCCACTCAACTGGCCCTACATCATCTTCCCTCTATGACTTTCACTGCTTGAAACAAGTGTAAACAACATCCTATAACTGATATACAGCTAGCTCATCACTCTCAACAGCAGTCACCCCCTTGATGTCTATCTATTTCTACAACTGATCTAGGAATTTCTGAGGGTCCTTATATGTCTTAGACCCAACAAAGGATGGAGAATTCACTTGGGTGAAATACCAAATCTAGGCTGCAGCTGAATTGGCCACTGGATTATCTGGAACAATAGTTGGTCATTTATTCTGATCAGCAACTGAGTTAGCAAGAGTAGTGAATGCAACTTGGAACATTGCATAAGAAACATGTTCTCCCAAAGGATCTTCGAGCTAAGGGGCTGACTGATTTTTGTTTCTTCTTTTAGGAGACATGTTATGTAGAATAAAGGGAGAAATAGATTAGACTGAGAGATTGACTTGAGATTATGCTCACTGGCATGACATGAATATTGAAAGAGGGGACATTATTCCTAAAACATCTTATAGCCTTCTGTACATAAATATGGCGCGCAACACACCCATGTACAAGACTCTACTAGATGTGGCTTTTAGACTTCCTAGGACTCTATTGAACCTTAGGCTCTGATACCAAGTTTGTAAATCCCCGTATCTGGTACTCAGAATGCTCCACGACGCTCATCACCCCAAAGGACCACAAGCTAACCCATGATTGATATTTGTACCTGTATAGTGCATAAAATACTGAATAATGCAGAAACATGAACTGAAAGGCCATAAGGTTCACATAACTGAAGTAAAATATAACATCTAAATGGAGTATGAAATACCCAAAACAAAACTAAAAATACTGAAGTCTGAAATATGATAGTCTAGAAAGCCTCCAACTGACTGAACTGTCTAAGTAAGGAGTTGATGGGACATATCCCTAACTAACTCTATCTAATAAACTAATTAATGAGAGAATAGAGAAATAATTATGTCCTCGAATGATGAGGACTCACTTCTAACTCTGACTGCTGAAATTGGAATCTACTGCTGATCTGGAACTCGTGTCTCTAAACCTATGGTATAAGACACCATAACACAAATGCGTCAGTACTTTGAATGTACTGGTATGCATGTAGGGTAGACTGAATGCATGGGGTTCATATACATAAACAATACTGGCTAACTGACTAATATGAACGAGAGAATACATGCATGCAAACATAGTAACTATATCTGAAATCGTGATAACATGAGTACTGAATTTGAATATTGATAACATGTCATTCTGAGAAATAATATAACTGATAACATGAGTGACTATATCTGACAGTCCTGAATCTAGTGGAACTATCTCTATTCCATTCTATATCTGAGTTGACTGTATCTGACAGTCCTGAATTCTGAAGAACTATATGAGTTCTTTTACTGAGACTCATACTGAGACTGTAGGAGGTATTCATCTAACCGACATGCCCCAAATGATGCATTATAGCTGAATTGGGGTCCAATCTATGCCCTGATTAGAAGGGTGTCAATACCGCGCCACTGGTAAGGACAACATGTGAGTGACCCTAATATAACAGGTAACTCTAGTGAGAATGGTGGGAACCCTCATATAGTAGGCTAAGACACCTCATCTACCCTTATATAGAAGGATATTATTTCTCAACCTATGCTGGCTATATAATATTAGAACGCAAGAATTACTTCTAAGAATCACACCTTCACATAACAGGTGAGGTCCCATCCTTGGGTTCACTCGGTGCTAATTTCTACTCCCATCTGAATAGATATTGAACTTAATTTACTGAACTGAACATGGACTGAGTTACTGAATTTCATTGACTGATGGAATATTATCGATATCTAACAACTGAATGAGTTCATGAGATCATGGAAATTTCCTGAGTCATAAGACTGTTTGAAGTCTAAGGATTCATAGCTTGAATGAGAGTATCGTGGAAACATGACATGGATCTTGGCACACAACTAATATTTCAGGTACAAGTACCCCCAGGACTCGATGGAAGAAAACTGACCAAGCATAACTTACTTGAACATATAACTAACATCATAATCCATAATATATTTATAGAAGCATTCCATCAAAACATGTGATAGGCATAACTTGTACATACATGGGGATTTTATGATATCATACTAGTTGGGCATTGTTCCTTCATCTAGGCATTTAATAAAACACATGGTAGGCGTAGCACATGTAGACAACATTATGCAACAATTAATCATCATGATTCATCTCTAATTTCATCATCTAGGGTTTATTCATAGGTTCACATGAATATACATCTATACAAATAAATTCCACATAAAATTGATCACCCAACATGGATTTGAATTTAATTGATCATTCTCAACATAAACAAAACAAACCCAACATAAAATTCATAAAGAAATCCATGAACTTTAACTTAGAAAAGAGATTATTGGGCTTTATGGATGGAAGGAGTCCATGAATAAACACTACGCATACCTTGGTTCATGATTTCGTGAAGATTGACGGAGGAAATTCTTGGAATTGGATCTTCTATGAAAATGAGATGGTTTGGCCATGTGATGAGGAGGGGCACTGATGCCCCGGCTCGTAGGTGTGAGAGGTTGGCCTTGGAAGGTTTCAAGCGGGGTAGGGGTAGACCGAAGAAATACTGGAGAGAAGTGATTAGACGTGACATGGAGAAGTTACAGCTGAATGAGGACATGACCCTGGATAGGAAGATTTGGAGGAAAAATATTAGGATAGAGAGTTAAGGGTGTGGTTGAGTTGTAGTCAGTAGGTAGGGGATTTGTGGTGTCCCGTGTTTTGGAAATGTACTTTTGTGGATGTTGTATCTATGTTATTGTATCATGTTCTATGTTTTTGATGTTTTTTTATCGCCTGTCATATTGCCTTGTATCTTGAGTCGGGGGTCTATCGAAAACAGCCTCTCTACCTCGTAAGGGGTAGTGGTATGGACTGCGTACATTCTACTCTCCCCAGACCCCACTAAATGGGAATATACTGGGTTTGTTGTTGATGTTATTGTTGTTGTTGTTGTTGTTGTTGGATCTTCTATAAAAACCCTAGCTTGTTCTTCAGAGGATTTTGAGAGAACATAGTGTATTTTGGGTGAAAAGTGGTTGAATCACGTGTTAAAGGGCTTAAATAGGGGTGGGAAGTTGACCCTTTTAACCCTGGATGCATTATTTAATTTCAGTGAAATTTTCCCGAACTAAACCCCTGGTGTGATGCGGCGCTATCGCGCCGTGTCACTGGAATTTGACAATTAGGAAACTGAGGGATGGCGCGACGCGAAGCCATCACGTTGCCCCTTCTTTTGTGACCTGGAACTTTGGCGCGATGCAGAGGAAATCACGCTAAGACACTGGAAAAGGACAATTCTAAATTTGGGCCCTGGCACGACGCGCCACAATTGCGGACCCCTACTGGAATTTGCCAAATGCCATTTCCTCTTGTGGCCCGGTGCGCCACTGACTAATATGGCACTGTTTTACGATGGGAACTTAAAATAGTCGTAACTTCTGACTCGGTTATCAGATTTGGGCGAATCTTATATCGATGGAAAACTTATTGAATTTCCCACATGAAAAAAAGTGAAAATCTTGAAAATTCCTCAAGGAATAACCATCATTCAGTTTAGAAGCTAATACTAGACATTCTTGAGATGAAATTAGCTAGGAAAAGTACGGGGTATTACAACTACAAAAGGGATAATATATACATCATGATTGTTCCCTTCGAATAATACTTGGAAATTTAATGTTCAGTAACATTTTATTTGATGGATATTTTGAGGGTCGAGTATCTAATGTTGGACTAACCAAATAGCTGAAAGATTGGAAGTCTCACATCATAACCATTGTAGTTGACACATTTGCGTATTTGGCTCTAGGTATACACTTTCTTTAACATAAATATGTATAACATGTATAATTTTTTTCTCTGAAACTATGTTAACAACTGTTCGTTTTTCTTGGTCTACTTTCCTCTCCACTCTCTTTATTTTGCTTGCTCTCTTCGTGGAAAGTCTGAATTCTTTTCTCTACTTCTTTCTTTATTTAGATTTTGTTTCTATCTTCTAATTTGGGTCCTTTTTTATTTTTCTTCTCACATTTTAGTTTTCTCATAACAATAGCAGCATGGGTACGTATTTATTATCTAGTTGAAACTACGCACCTAATCCGCACCCCCCCACAAAATGGTATCAGAGCGCAGTTATTTAAAAAATACCGAAGTAATATATATGTTTGAGTTTATGTGTTTATGAATTTAGATCGGATTTACTTAACATAGAGTTAATCAATATTAATTATGAGAAGACCATTTAAAAACAGAGAAGCTTTTAGAAAAATTAAAGAATCTTTAATTAGTAATTATTCGGAATATATAAGTCTAAATAAAACAAAAGAAAACCCACAAAGATTAGCTTACCTAATTACCTTAATATCTAGTATTGAAGCAAAATTAATAATCCATTTAAAATCTAGAAGAATGAAACATATACCACTTAATTATGATAAAATTAGATTTAGATATCCACCAAAGTACTATAAATATTGTTTGAATCAATAAAATACAAAAATACAAAGAACTAAAACAAACTATATCTGAAAAACGTAAAGAATTAAAAATAAGAATAGAAAGATTAAATTATAATATATTTGCCGGAGTTAGTAAAAACTCAATAAATGCACAAAAAGATGAAATATCAAATTTAGAATCACAAATAGATAGTTTAGAATATATATATCAACACAGAAATAAATACTCTTGATAAAAAAGAAGATCAAAATATAATACCTAGTACATCAGAAATAAGGCAACCTACATATTATAAAAATAAGTTTAAAAGATATAATCTAAAGAATGAATATGACAAATGGACACCAAAACAAATAGTTAATAAAAATTATAACTTTCTAGACTTAGATTGTGTAATAGATACAGAAAAAACAATACAATTACGGATAGGATATATGACAAAGCAATTATTAGATAATAATATAAGTGTAACAGATGCACCAGAATATATAGAAAGAACACTAATAGGAACAGTAAAATTATGGTTTTTAAATCTAACTGAAAATAGTAAAAAAATATTAAGAACTGACAAACCCACAGAAGGAATAATGAAATTAACACCTATAGAATTATTAAAAAAATATGAAACAGCTATAAAAGATGAATTTAGTAGCATGACAACAACAGAAGAAGAACAAAATGAAGAGAAAGACATAAATAGAAATTTAATGTTAAAATTAGCAATATGTAATATGTGTTACATAGATGAATATACTTGCGCATTTAAAGAATATTATTATAAAGGAGCATATAATATAGAAGAAAGTAAAGAAATAAGAAAATTATATTTTAATAAATTACCTGAACCATTTAGTTCAAAAATAATAAAAAGTTGGGATGAAACAAAAATAGTAGATACTTTAGGAGTAAGAATAAAATTTTTACAACAATGGTATAGAAACTTATGTGAAAAATACAGAGAAGAAATAAAAATGGAAAAAACATTAATAAGAAATTTAGCATGTTGCAAAGATAAAATAGCACCTCAATTTGGATGCGAAGAAAGATATTATAAGAAAAGAAAAAGGCATAAGAAATATAAAAAATACAAAAAATCAAAATATAAATACAAAAAACCAAGAAAAAGATATTATGTAAAAAATTATAAAAACAAAAGACCATATAGAAAGAAAAAATCTATAAAAGAATGTACTTGTTATAATTGTGGAAAGTTAGGACATCTAGCTAGAGATTGTAAATTACCTAAAAAACCCAAAAAATAAATAAATATCAGAAATAAAAATAGAAAATACAGAATATATGCAAATAGATTACATAGATTACGAATTAGAAAGTGAAGACAGTATATATGAAATTTCAGAGAATGAAACAGATAATGAAATAGATAGTGAATTAGATGAATTAAATGACTGAAGAAGATATAAAAATATTAACAAAAGAAGAATATTTAAATGAAGAAGGAACAGATCAAAAAATAATATTTGATAACAATATATTTGATGAAATAAATGGAAAAGAGTTAGACTTAAGCGTAGAAAAAATATTTAAAATACCAACAATAAAAAATATATTTACTAGAAAAAAGGAAGAATATTATGTAGTAAGTCAAAAAGAGCATGTAATAGACTGTAGATATGCAAAAGGTAAAGCCAGTATACCACTAGTAACAAAAAGAATAATTAATAAAGAGATAAACGATATAAAAAGTAGAGACCCAATAAAATATGTACACCTTGGAGGTACAGAAATATTAATAAAAGCATGTTTTAGAGAAGGAATAGATACACCAATAGAATTATATTTAGCAGATGATAGAATTATAAAACCTATAGAAAAAAGTATAATAACTGTCATAAAAGGAAATTTAATATACCAAAAATTTAAATTTATAATAAGTGCAAGTTATTCAGTAGCAGTAACGGATAGAAATATAGATAAATCACTAGTATTATATTGGAAGATATCAGGAATAGAATTAACCCCAGGAAGTAAAATATTTACAGCAAGATGCAAAAATTTATATGTATTAACAACAAAACATAAAATAACGGGAAAAAATAAGATTAATAAGATACAAATAGATAGCCCATTTGAACAATTTGTAAAAACGATAGACTATAATGATTATAGCTATAGAGACATAGATGTAGAGGAAAATCTAGAAATAATAAATGATAGGATAAGTACAACAAAAAGAACAGCTTATGATAAACCAGAATCATCAAGCTCATCAAAAAGAATAAGTTATGAAACAAGTTCAATGGATAATTCAAACCATTATTACATAACAGGAAAGGTAAATGAAAAAGAATATTTAATACTCTTAAATACATGACAAGAAGAAAATTATATAGCAAAATATCTAGTAAAAAATGAAGAAATAAAAACCGACAATAATATATGCCCAGATCTACCAAGAAGCTTAATAAATACTAAAAATATAGCAGAAAAAGAAATAATAATAGGAATAAGAAAAATAAAAATAGAATTTGAAGTAAAAGAAGAAATGCAAAAAACAGACATAATATTAGGAATAAAATGGCTAGAACAAGTAAAACCATATAATATAGAACATACACAATTAACTATAACATATAACAGAGAGAAATTATTCTTAAGAAGAGCATTAACATAAAATGAAAATATATGTATTAATGAAGATAGTAGTAGAAGGATATTACAGTAGATATTATACGTCTATGATAGATACAGGAGCAGAAGCTAATTTATGTAGATATAATTGCTTACCAGAAAGTAAATGGGATAAATTGAAAACACCAATAATAGTTAAAGGATTTAATAACGAAGGAAGTTTAATTACTTATAAAGCTAAGAATGTAAAAACACAAGTATGGGATAAAATATTAACAATAGAAGAAATTTATAATTATGAACTAACATCAAAAGATATACTTTTAGGAATGTCGTTTCTAGATAAATTATACCCACATATAATAACTAGAACAGACTGGTGGTTTACAACACCATGTAAACAAAAAGTAAGAGCAAAAAGAGTTAATAATAAAATAAGAAAGAAAACTGATTGGATAAAAGGAAGTGAAAAAATTACACAAAAGTTAGAAAATATAAAAAATACTGAAGATACAATAGAATTAGTTGTATTTTCGATAAATAAAACAGAAATAACTATATTTTCAATAAATAAGATAGAAAAAATTAAGAAAAAATTAGAACAATTATATAGTGAAGATCCATTAAAAGGATGGAAAAAACATAAAACTACTATAAAAATTGAATTAATAGATAAAAATAGCATAATAACCCAGAAACCATTAACATATAATTTTGATTATTTAAAAGAATTTAAAATGCATATAGATGAATTATTAGATAAACAATATATACAAAAAAGTAATAGCAAACATAATAGCCCAGCATTTATAGTAAATAAACATAGTGAACAAAAAAGAGGAAAAAGTAGAATGGTTATTGATTATAGAAATTTAAATGCAAAAACAATAACTTATAATTACCCAATACCAAATAAGATATTAAAAATAAGACAAATACAAGGATATAATTATTTTAGTAAATTTGATTGCAAATCAGGATTTTACCATCTAAAGTTAGAAGAAGAATCTAAGGAATTAACCGCATTTACGGTACCACAAGGATTTTATGAATGGAATGTACTACCATTTGGATATAAAAATGCACCAGGTAGATATCAACATTTTATGGATAGTTATTTTAAACAACTACCTAATTGTATAGTATACATAGACGATATACTATTATATACAAAGACCAAAGAAGAACATTTAAAATTATTAGAACAATTTACGAATATAATAGAAAATTCGGGAATAAGTTTAAGTAAAAAGAAAGCTGAAATTATGAAAAATCAAATAGAATTTTTAGGAATACAAATAGATAAAAGTGGAGTAAAAATGCAACAACATATAGTACAAAAAATAATAAATTCGAAAGAAGAATTAGATACGAAAAAAAAATTACAATCATTTTTAGGATTAGTAAACCAAGTAAGAGAATATATTCCAAAATTAGCAGAAAACTTAAAACCACTACAGAAAAAATTAAAAAAGGATATAGAATATAACTATAATGAAGATGATAAAAAACAAGTTCAAAAAATAAAAATACTTTGTAAAGAATTACCAAAATTACAATTTCCAGATGAAAATAGAAAATTTATATATATAGTAGAAGCAGATGCTAGTGAATATAGTTACGGGGGAGTACTTAAATATAAATATGAAGCAGAAAAAATAGAACACCATTGTAGATATTACTCAGGTACGTTCAACGAGACTGAAATAAAATGGGAAATAAATAGAAAAGAATTATGTTCATTATATAAATGTTTGTTAGCATTTGAGCCATATATTGTATATAACAAATTTATTGTGCGAACAGATAATACACAAGTACGCTGGTGGCTAACAAAGAAAATACAAAATTCAGTTACAACAAAAGAAATTCAGAGACTAGTATTAAATATATTAAATTTTACATTTACAATTGAAGTAATTGGTACTAATAAAAATGTTATTGCAGATTACATATCAAGACAAAGCTACACAGACTGATATCATAGAAGAAGATACTCTAGAAAAGATACTCAACACCCTAACTACGCTTTCAATAAAAGTGGACAGTATGGGTAATGAGATAGAAAAGCTAAAGACTAATGAAGGTAAACTGAAGTCTATAGCTACAAATCAGCTAACTCAGCAGTGTGCAGAGCTATGTCGATCGGAAGACATTAAAATTCCAGAGCTAGAAGGAGACGTTGGGATACTCCATAAAACCCATAACGTTTATCTATCTACTTCCGCAGGTACAAGCAAAGGAGCTAGTCGACCAAGATACCAGAACATAAATATAAATAAAATATTTGAAAAACCATATACCCCAAATACATCAAAAGATCCCATGTTTATACCCCCACAAATTACCACATACCGAGATAGTCTGAACCAAGATAAAAAAGTTTACAACTACACATCCCAAAAATACATAGAAAATATCTACAATATACAAACCTTTTTAAATAGCAACCCCAAAGCTACAAATGTCCAAGAACCAGATACAAACTATATAACCCAGAGATTGACCGGATATAATAAACTAATTGCCTTACCTAAAACCAAACCAAACATAGTTAAAACTTGCTACGAATATGGACTACTTAGTACTGTATATACCACGGACGGAACTGAGATATCCACTATACCAGAAATATATGAAGCATTTATCATTTTTAAAAGAATAACCAAAGGCACCTTGTTCTTTATAAAAATTTACGCGGCACCAGCAGAGATATTATTTGATGAAGTTAAAAAACCTATACAAGTTGTGAAGATAGGAATGACACGAGATATGATTATACCACAATATATTATTTCACAACCAGAGATACCTAGAATCGAGATACCAAAATTTTATGCAAACAAGAGGATTATCGGATTATCTACAATTTTACAAGAGCTAGCAAATACATATTGCAAACAAAATCCCATATGGAACTACTATTCAAGAGATCATGTATTAATATATTCAAATTCAAAAGAGTTACGAGAAACAGATATGAAAACTATTAGGCAATGGATTATCACGTTGCTTAAACCAGAAACAGAACCTATTGCCAGAGCTATCAGAGAAAAATTTATTTCGGAAGAATTATTGACCAGATACTGCAAGACTATTGGACATAAATATCCAGATCACAGATGTTCAAAATGTAATGGAGGAGATAATGATGTCCCAGCAGTTCAGCTAGAATAAAAGATAAGACCAGAGCAATAATGGAGACACAGCAGATATGACAAAATAGACGGAAGACTTATTGTAAATTACATTTACGTAAAAAGTCTTTGTATTGTAAAGACTACGTTTTAGCTTTACTTTTTAGGTTTAGACTTTTAGGTAGTCTAGGAAATAGGCTTTAGGACTTTTTTAAGTCTATTTTTGTTTTTAGCTTTTTAGAAAACATAAAAAAAAAACGTGTAAAGAACTTTGTACAAATCGTTCATTCTATAAATAGAAAAAGCAGAAGGCATTGCAAAGCAAGCCTTCATGCGTTGAAGCAAACATTCTCTCAAATCCACAAAAAATATTTTGCTCAGTTAATTAAAAAACAGGTATATTTCAATGGAAAAATCTATGGAGGAACAAAGCTCAGAAATATCAAACCTACCAGAACAGGTATATTTATTTATGATTATGAATAGCTAAATTCATAATTTTCAACAATCATGATATGATAAAATAAATTCATGTTAGTTACTTTATGGTAGAATTATTCGAGGAATAATATGTTAAAAAGTTTATTAGCAAAGTGGAAACGGAGAAAGATCCCTAAGAACTATGTCATCCTAAAGGTGAAACCAATAAGGCAAGAAGTCGTGGTGGGGAGTAACCAGTCTGTTCTAGTTATTATATGTGGGTATAATTTATCTAGAAACGGCATTCCTAAAAGTATATCTTTTGATGTTAGTTCATAATTATAAATTTCTTCTATTGTTAATATTTTATCCCATACTTGTGTTTTTACATTCTTAGCTTTATAAGTAATTAAGCTTCCTTCGTTATTAAATCCTTTAACTATTATTGGTGTTTTCAATTTATCCCATTTACTTTCTGGTAAGCAATTATATCTACATAAATTAGCTTCTGCTCCTGTATCTATCATAGGCGTATAATATCTACTGTAATATCCTTCTACTACTATCTTCATTAATACATATATTTTCATTTTATGTTAATGCTCTTCTTAAGAATAATTTATCTCTGTTATATGTTATAGTTAATTGTGTATGTTCTATATTATATGGTTTTACTTGTTCTAGCCATTTTATTCCTAATATTATGTCTATTTTTTGCATTTCTTCTTTTACTTCAAATTCTATTTTTATTTTTCTTATTCCTATTATTATTTCTTTTTCTGCTATATTTTTAGTATTTATTAAGCTTCTTGGTAGATCTGGGCATATATTATTGTCGGTTTTTATTTCTTCATTTTTTACTAGATATTTTGCTATATAATTTTCTTCTTGTCATGTATTTAAGAGTATTAAATATTCTTTTTCATTTACCTTTCCTGTTATGTAATAATGGTTTGAATTATCCATTGAACTTGTTTCATAACTTATTCTTTTTGATGAGCTTGATGATTGGCCATTTTTTGGTCAAACTTCACGAACTACGTACACCTGGTTCTCCTCTCTTGGGGATGAGATATGTAGGCGCCCTTCTAGGGTTTGGTGGTCTTTTCAAAAAAAAAAAAAGAGAGAGAAGATTTTGAGTAAGTGTTGAACTCTAACACATTTGTTATTTCTATTATTCAGTTAGTTTAAGGTGGTTGGTCTATGGTATTCTAGTTGTTCCTCCATATTACTTCAAGTCTAAAAATGAGTTAGTTACGTCCAACAAGGACATAGAGAGTAACATCATGGATTAGACAAAAAGTCAAAAAGATTAGAGTTTAAAGCAAGAGATTTTGAGACTAAGAGAACAAATTACAGAAATGCACCGAGCTTAGGCCAGTGGGTTTCCTCTTCCTCCATTCCCTTCTATTGAACCAACAAATATCTTTAGTTTTCCACCGGTGTCGCAAACTCAGTTTTCTACTATTGTTGATGCACCACAACATGTACTAGAATTTACTCCACGCCAACAACATTCCAATGCTTCCACCACTCATTCCCTAGCTCCTCAGTATAAACCTACCATGTCTACAACACCACTTACTGTTCGTGATTTTTTTTCTCGGCCCTCTACAGAGACTCCCACCTTGGCTATTCTCCCAACGATTGTGTTTCCCCAGTATGCTAGTAAGTGTATGTTCAATACTCTTAATGATCATTGCTATACCCCTGATCCAATATCTAAGTTAACTAGACCACCAAAATTTCTTACCAAGAAGCTTGGTATGACAGAAGAGCAAAAGAAAATTGCTAAAAAAATGAAAAATAAAGAATAAGCTATGGAAAATTCTCTGAGACTTGCGTTATGAAGATGTTTCACAAAAGGTCTGGAGTGTGTCTTTAATTGTTAACCTTCCCACTAGTTTTAAGATATTGAAATTTGACGAGAATGATGGACATGAAGATTTTGTGTAAAACTTGGGATGATATTGCAATCAATTGAGGGGAACTGAATGAAAAAAAAAACAATAGCTATTGTTGGGCCAGAGACACAAAAAAGTTCGAGAGGTTTAACTCACCAATACTATCAGCCTCAACTCCGAGCTACACCAAATCAACATACCAACTAACAACAAGGTTCCTCTTTTTGAAATTCAAAATATTCCAGTCCTCTTTATCAGTTTCCTTTGAACTAAGGGTGTTAAGTGGGTCGGGTCGGGTCAACCTGAAATTGGCCCATTAAATTTAGCCAAGTTATGGGCCGAGCCTAGTCTGGATTGGGGTTAAGTGGGTCGGGCCGGTCCGGGTTCAACAGTAAAAAATTTAAAAATATCCCTAACCCAGCCCACTTAACCCAACCCGGTCAAACCCACCTAAACCTGATTAAAAATCCGGTCAAACCCGGTCAAAAAAAAAAAAATCTTTTTTCAATATACACTATATATACCCGCCTATATATATTTTAAATGCGTTAAACAATATCTATACACTATATATAGTATATACTACATTAGAATTTATAAAATATATACACATATACACAATTACACATATATACGCACATTCAATAGATATGTACTCCTTTAAATAAAATATACAACAATATATATAGTTATATACTAATTTATAAAACATATACACATATACGTTAAATATACACGTCTATAGAAGATATATAAACATATATACGCACCATTCAATGTATATGTACTACTTTAATTAAAATACACAATAATATAAATACATTACAATATATATATATATATATATATATATAGTTATAGTTATAGTTATATACTAATTTATAAAACATATACACATGTATATGTTAAATATACACGTCTATAGAAGATATACACACATATATACGCACCATTCAATATATATGTACTACTTTAAATAAAACATATACTACAATATATATACATTACAATATATATATATATATATATATATATATATATATATAGTTATATACTAATTTATAAAACATATACACATGTATACGTTAAAAATTCATGTCTATAGAAGATATATACACATATATGCACACCATTCAATATATATGTACTACTTTAAATAAAATATACTACAATACATATATACATTACAATATATATATATATAGTTTTATACTAATTTATAAAACATATACACTTGTAAACGTTAAATATACACGTCTATAGAAGATATATACATATATATACGCACCATTCAATATATATGTACTAATTTAAATAAAAAATATACTACAATATATATATATATATATACCACAATATATATGCAATTTATAAAACATATACACATGTATACATTAAATAAACACATCTATAGAAAATATATACACAAATATACAAAACATATGCTACTTAATATAATAAATTAATAATACTTGATAGTAAATTAATAATATATTAGAAGTAAGTTTTTAATCCAAACTATAAATTTAATTTAAATCATTAAATGAAAAAAATTGCAAAGTAAGGACTAAGGAGTGAATGAATCTTGAATTTTATTGATTGCGAAATGATCCAAAATTTATAATTTACATGAATGAAAAATCTACAAATTATGCATCATTTTTTCCAACTCATTCATGTTAATATTAACGGGAAATTTCATAGGATATTCAAAGTCAATAGGGGAAAAATCATACATTGGACTTGATTCTGCTAAGTTCTCCCGTGAAGACATAATTTCTTCAAGTTTCTGCTCGTCGTTCGGCTCCTGTTCCATTCCTTGGTTTCTTCTTTCCGCTCTAATCCAATGAGGCAAACTAGAACATTCATTGCATTGCTTCCCAATGAGTGTCAGTTATCTTCTAGCTGTTGTCGTCCCTGACTAAAGGCGCTCTCTGATGTAATGGTTGACATTGGAACATTTAAGATATCTCTAGCTCATCTTGAAAGCACAGAATATTGTGTTTCATTACTCCTCCACCAATCCAACGTGTTGATCCTTCGTCTGCGATCCTCTTGCAACGACCGAAGATAATATTTAAGCTCTTCTCAATAAGTTAATGTGTAAGATCTCTCATCAACATTGTTCCAATAAGGTAAATCATAAAAAGAATCAGGAAAACCACTATGTGCCGTCCTTTTAGAAGATGATGGCTCCTCAGGAGGATGAGGAGCGACAATTGGAGTGATATTTGTAGGTACGGCTAAATTAACTAAATCAGTATACTGATTATATAATTTTTCTATGTATTCATTTGCATCACTCATAGCCGTCCACAAATCAGGTTGTACTTGTTCAGTATCATTGTTAGTATTTATTTCTAAGTAAGCATAAATAATAGTACTAAAGTGGCACATAGTATTATATTTCATGCACGGATTTAGCGTAGCACCAACCAAGTAAATAAGGGGGAATCGGGAAAAGATATTTTTTAAATTTAGTAAACATGGCACCAACAGCTTCTTTATAACCTTCTTTATTTTTATATTCTTTGAGCAAACCAGAAATATCGGCTATATATGCCAAAATATTACAAACAGTAGGATAATAAGCACCGAAAAATTCAACTGTAGCTACATAAATTTTTTCTAAAAACTTAGCAAGATCATTAATTACAATCCAATCAGAATCATGTAGCATACAATCAGCAGAATCAACAAATGAACCACAATATTGGTTAAAAGCTAGTGTAATAGGAACTCTATATTTATAACAAGTTTTTAAAAAAGCATACATAGAATTCCATCTAATATCAATTTCTTCAGGCATCAATATTGGTGCAAGTCCATTTTCTTGACATTTAACTTTAAATTCTCTAATTCTTTTTCTATGATTATTTTTTTAAATAAAACCAATAGCAAGATGGATTTTTTCAATATAAAACTCAAAAAACTCAAGACCATCTTTTATAATTAAATTATATACATGACATGCACACTTAATATGAAAAATTTCAGGTAACGGCAGAGATAGCTTAGATTTTAACTTTGTTATAGCAGTCTTGTTGTTAGAAGCATTATCAAAAGCAATACATAAGACTTTATTTTTGATACATTAAAATTCGGCAACTTTAACAATAGAATCAACAATAAAATCTCTAGTATTTTTACGATCTTCACCATATAAAAAGTAAGAATACGTTTTTGCATCACAAAATTACTATCCATTCAGTGTCAAGTAACAGTTAAATAATTATTTTTATTTATAGCACGACCAAGATCATAAGTTAGGGACAATCTACATTGAATATTTTTTAATAATGTGGATAAATAAAAATAATATTGTGAATGAAGTCTAAAAATATCAGACCGACAAGTACTTCTTAGAATACCATTAAACATAGGATTATAAATTTCTTGAATATAATGAATAAAGGCATCAGAAGAAGGAAAACTAAAAGGCAAACAACCCACAACTACCATTTTAGCTATTTCTTCACGGTTCCTCAATTTATAATACTTCTTCATTACCTGATCGGTTGTTGGGTCTATTCTAGTTTGCATTGGCCCACCAATATCTCCACCACCTCGTGCAATATTTAACTCTCTTTCGTGAGCATCACCTATATGTTTCATTAATGTACCCGTACCCCCTTGCTTGCCTCTGCTTTTATGCTTATCTATTTGTTGACAAATATTATATTGCACCTCAGTGTCTTATATACATTCAAAAAATTGTCATGCAATAGTAGTTGTTTTACGAGCTCTCGGAGCACAGGGAGGACGGAGAGGGAGATTAACCGATTCAGATTTAATGTTATCATTTCCTACTGTAGGTGTCTCAGCAATATTCTCATCATCTTTTTCTAAATTAACCGCATCTACTTTATTTTCTTCTTCAATACCGTAATTTTTCTGAGCTTCTACATAATTCATACCGTGAGCACCTACACCTATTTCTTCCTCAAAAGGTATACCAAGCGGTACCAGAGGCGAAGGCACACAGGTATATTTACTACTTGAAGTACCTCTACCGCTAGTAATTCGCTTTTTACTACCACTACCGTTAGTAATTCGCTTTTTACTACCACTACCGCTTTCAGGACAAAAAAATTTAACACCTTTAGTAGCGAGGTTTCTTAATTTATCCATAATATAAATTAAACTAAAAAAATTCAAAATACACAAATATAGTAAAATTAAATATTCAATAATTAGTACACTAAATAAAAATTAAATGTAAGAGATGGAACGACAATACCAAATTTTGGAAGTATCTGAAGGTTGCGACTTTAGAAACTTTCACTCGTACTTTGTAATTGCAAAATTAAAAAATGAAAGTGAGCACTTTAGGAAATTAAATATAGAGAATATTTGAGAATTAAAAATTAAGATTTGACAGAGAATGAGATTTGAGAGAATGAAAAATTGTGTGAAAAATAAATTGAAGGTGTGGGGTATGTGTAGAATATTTTTTAGATTAAAAAATATTTTAAATGATTTTTTTTTTAATAAAAGGGCCCAAACTAGCCGTTTGGACCCAAAAAAGGCTATATAGCTGTTGGGCCAACGGCTAGTTTGCCCAAAATCTCCAAAATTTAAAAAAAAAAAAGACAATCGAGTCGGGTTGATTAATCGGCGGGCCTGGACCGAGCTTGGTCCGGGCTGAGTTAACCGGGCCCAACTAAAAAATTAAACCAGCCTGGGACCCGGTATCCTACAACCCATGGGCTGACCGGGCCAGTTTTATTAAATCGTCAAATTCGGGCTGGGTTGGGCTGGGTCAACCCGGCCTGTTTGACAGGCTTTTGAACAATGCATAATTATATGATCATTCATCTTCTCATCAAAAATGGCATGCACCAATCCCTCAAAATCATCCTCGACCCTAATAACGCCCAAACTACCCCTCATTAGAAGGATACAGTGGTTGCTATCAAATAGTAACCCAACTAGGTTGGGGTCGATCCCACAAGGAGTAGGCCAAAAATTCTTCTCGAACTTATTGAAATTATCATGTAGCGAGGGAAAGTAAAAGGAGAGATTATTTGAAATATAAAAAAGAGAAGAATTGGTTGCTCTTGGTTGTAAACAATCTAAGATAAACACTAGGCTTGTGTTACCCCTGGCTTCTCAACTCAGTAAACTTATCATGCACTGTCGAACTATTCTAATGTCTTGCATCCAAAATTTGATAAGTTATGTACTATCAACCGTCTTTTGGACTAGATGATGGATTTCACCCTTTACCTTTTGAGACTCAGGATGTCACCTTACTAACCCTTATCTTGGATCCCAGTTAACTATTACCTTTAGGGTCTCTAGTTATTAGATGATAGTTAACGATCTTACTTAGATAATACCTATTAGCATGGATCGACCATTAATCTTCAAATTACTCTTGTTGTCTTCTTTTCCTAGTCATTACTCCTCTTTTGGAGTAAGTAGTAATAATCTAGGCCGTATCATAACATTGCCCACCGCTAAGAAATCAATAAGAATGAACAAAACCCAATACATGGAAGAATTTTTATCTAGAATGACTTTAGACTTCCTCTACTTTGTTAATCCGCTAGGGTTCCCACAACCCTATCTAAGGAAATTATCTGCTCAGAGTTATGAGATCAATCATAAAATCCACAGATAAAATTATAGAATCAATATCACAATAATCAAAGAATAAATTCCAAAGTCTTAAATTGAATAACAAACTAAAAACAACAACATATTTGTGAACTTGGCTCCAAGGGCCTCTTTCTAAGTCAGTCAATAGGTAAATGTGTGGATTAATGAAATAAAAAAAGCGTAAAGGGTATTTATATATTACAAGAAACCCTAGAAATCAAATCCTAATTAAAATAGGAAAACTTAACTAACCGTACATAATAAGACTTAAAAACATCATAGGAGTGTATTTGGGATAGATGGAAACCTAAGAAACACTCTTGAAATAATATAGAAAAGTTAAGGTCGGTGTCCACTTACCTGTGTCCACATGCATCCTAGCCTTGGGTGCATGTTCCACATGTGTACTGAGACTGGGCATATGTAGACACTTACAAGTTCCAGAAAAAATTCCTGCAGCTTCTGCTCTCTAGATTTTGGACTTCTGGTACTTACCTTACCCACATGTAGTCCACATGTGTTACATTCTGTCCGGATGTAGACATAGGTAAGTGTCAAAGTCCCCATAATCATATAGATAGTTGAATTAGCTTTCCAACGGTACCAATTTTGCCTTAATTTGATATCGGGGTGAAAAGTTATATCCAAATTACTGAAGCACTGTCAACACTCCAGATCTTCAATTCTACTACTTACCTAGTCACACACGAATGACAAGTGCTACATGTTGTCCATACATAGACCTAGGTAAGTGCCAGGCCTTCTAATTCTTGCAACCAAGCTTCCGAACTTCAAGTTTCAGCATATTCTTTGGTCATGTACATCCGATAAGTGCCACAAATGCCCAAAAATAACCAAGTAAGTTGCCAAAAACATCACTTTTCATTTTTTTCTTAAATTTAGCATTTGAAACCTAATTTCTTGCAAAACAATCCAAAAACACATCAAATCTAACAAAAGAGCCTTAACTACATGTATATTTTCCAAGTTTAAGCATTGTAAGTGCTATATTTCTATAACACATCAGACCCTCACATATTTATCAAGGTACTATTAAATTCAAGTTCCAACCCAGGATAGAGTTCACAAAGAGGAATAATATTTCACACTGTTTGGGGAATCATATACTAATTTATTCCATAAATTGAGACAGTGGGGCAGGTTCAAGAATTTTTTATCCTAATGTAAAATGTGTATATCATTTTAATGTTTAGGGTCACAACACTGAAGATTGTTGTACTTTAAAACAAAGAAATAAAAAGGGTGATCCAATAAAAATTTATAGTAGTGCAAAATATTGACACTACAAGCGTGACACAGAATCCTTCATTAACACACGATAATGCACAATATATGAGAAGTAAGGAGTTAAGCGTGGGGATCCAAAATTTATTTTTTGAGGGGAATGCGTTCAACAATGGTGGAAGCTCTACTCATGTTAATGTGTAAAATAGTGGAAAAGATGTTAGACATAATAATTGGAAAGTTACTCCTCTCCTTACTAGGAAGGATTGTTGTTAGTTTTTTTTTCCTTTCTATTTCCCAAATTATTTCAGGATTGTAGTTCAGAATCTATCCTATTTTATTTCTTTATTGTCTTTGTTCAAACCTTTCTATTCTATTTCAATGAAATATAATATCCTTTTTTATTTCATTGTATTTTATGTTATTTGCTTGTCTTCTATACATTGTTCATTTTATGATTGGTTCTAGTGATATAACATGCTTGTGGAATTTTTAGTTAGAAATTAAAATTAAATTTAATCGTGGGGCATCGAATCAGAATGTTAAACTTTTAAAAGAGCATATGAGAAAATAGATAGAGTGTTGAGACATTTGATGATCGAGTTGAAGCCTCACTTGAATAAATTAAGGCAACTTACTTGAATAGATTGAGGCAATTACTTTGAGAATCACAAGAATAACTTAGTTTTCAATTGAAAGACACATCTCAATCATTTTGAATTGGATCAAATATTGGGTGCATGCTCTCCTATAAAAAAAAGAAAATTTTGCACCATTAAAGTATGATTCATCCAAAGTGAGGTGTGTACAAAGATGGAATGGTATTTTTGACAATTGCAGAAGAAGAAGTAACACACATGTTCAGTTAAAGTTAGTGTTGTGAAAAAGATGATATAAGTGATTTTCGCCTTCCATTTTCATATTGCATATTTTGTACTTGCATTTTTAAGGATTGATATGATGAAGGCATTTCATTTTTCTATCCAAACATTGTGTCATTCTTTGTTTTCCCCATTTGAGCTTTAGTTTTAATTTTTATTTTGCACCCTTCATTTGGAATCAAGTTGAAATCAGCAAAAGTTCAAAAACAAAATAAAAGATAAGTGTCGAGCAAAAGAACAGAGTCAAAAATATGAATAGAGTAAAAAAAGAGTGACTCAAAAATATATATAAGAGTGTCAAGAAAAAATAGAGTCAGAAAAAAGTCCTAAAGAGAGAAAAACAGAAAAGAAATTAAAATCAAGCAAAAGAACAAGTGGCCTGAACTTCATTTAACCTGATTTTACTACGACAAGATATGTAGACATCCCTACTCTGGAGTTCGATTCAACCAAATAAACAATTTTGAATCACATAGTTAAAGAAACAAAGGCAAGAGTTAATCTTCATTTGCTTGAGTCAATTCCAAAAGTTATAAGTCTCACCCTACTTTAAGTGTTGTTTGAGCCTCGTGTCATTCTTTCTTTATAAATCTATCCAAAAGACACATTACAACCAAAGAAAAACCTTTAGATAAATCTTTGAGAACGTTAAGGCTAAGCATGCAATAAATATGATAACATATTTTGGGTACTAATTGTCTTCCTTAGCATAAGGAATCAGGAGAGAAATAAAATAAGAGAATCTGAGAGACATTAAAATAGAGATATTGTGTTTGTTTTAGAGTCAGTCTTAATAATCTGAGTTTGGATCAATGGTGAAATAAGTCAATGCCTTATGCTATTATTTGGAATCAAGATTAAATGTGACAACTGCAAGAGCAATTGCCTCAGAAGCTAATGCTGAAAGTAATTCCCCGTGTTTTAAAACTCACAACTGCACAGGTTTGGTAATCTCAATTACTGTAAAACTTATTATCATGTACCGCTAAGAGACACACTTTCTAATTTGGGTCTTTTATGTTTCATGGCTAGGAGGTGCACTTCCTAATTTAATTCTTTAATTCTAAAAGATGCACATTTTAGTCAAAATCTCTCAATTGTTCTCTTAAGAGATGTACTTGTTGGTCTTGGTCATTCGATTTTATTCTCAAGAGATGTATTTATTGGTCAGAGTCTTGATTCACCTTTGCATTATGCATTTTTCAAGTATTTGTAATTTGGTTTGACAGTCACAAATATTTTTGATGATAAATTGGGGCAAAATTTCATTCATGTTATTTGGAACCTCACTTTAGAACCTTTCTGAAAAATGAGACTTTATTTTCATAAAATAAGATCTCTCTTTATCATAATCTTTGTTAGGGATAATTTTTGTTCTTGTATTAATTTTGATTTCAGGAGCCATCCTGAAGAACAGGGTGAGGAAATTACAAGTCAGGAGCCTGCCTGGAGAACGGGGTGAGGAAATTACAAGTCAAGAGCCTACCTGGAGAACAGGGTATGGAAATTGCAAGTTAGGAGCCCACCTGGAGAACTGGGTGAGGGAATTGAAAGTGGGGAGATCAAGTGGAGAACAAAGTGAGGGAAATGGAAGTCAGGAGACCACCTAGAGAACAAGGTGATGAAAAAGAAAGTCAGAAGCCCGCCTGAAGAATAGGGTGAGAAATTGAAAGTCAAGAACCCACCTAAAGAATAAGGTGGAGCAACAGCAAGTCAGGAGGCCGTCTAGAGAACAGGGTAAAGAAATTGAAACTCAAGAGCCCGCCTAGTGAACAGGGTGAAGAAATTGTAAGTCAGGAGCCCTCCTGGAGAATAGAGTGTCAAAATTGTAAGTCAAGAGCCCGCCTGGAGAATAGGGTGAATAAATTTTTAAGTAAGGAACCCGCCTGGAGAATAGGGTGAAGAAATTGCAAGTCAGGAGTTCATCTGAAGAATGGGGCAAAGATTTTCAAGTTTAAGTTCAAGTTCTGATGTCCCATCTGAAGAACATGGTCAATTTTCACGTTTATCTCCGATACGAAATTTTGTATAAAGAAAGAATGTATTTTCAAGTTTAACCCAAAGAAAAATAAATATTTTATCAATTGAGAAATTATTGAAGGCTCAAGTCAAAAATTAAGAGAAACTGCATAGATAGGATATTTTGTAATTTCGTTTATCTTTTTAACTTGTATTTTTTATTTTTTATGTAAGGAGATATGGACTAGAACCTTGAAAGGACCTCACTTGACTCTCCAACTCGATATAGGCCCTCTCCTTCTTCAATCCTAGAAGCTATATGTGACCTGACTCCCACATAACTTGGGATAGGAAGGATACCCAAAATCAAGACTCGGTTGCACTCTATCCTTCTATTTATTCCTTTAAAATAATGGTTGGGTCAAATTCTATCTCGTTGTTTACTTCTTTATCTAGAAATACTTTCTATTTACAACTAATACGGGGCATGATGTAGACACATAAATTTGATCCTCCCAAAAGTCAAATTAACTCAACCCACTCACCTTACCACGCACCCCACCCTATTTGATTATTTCTCTACTAAAAACAAAATAAAAATCCATAATAAAATAACAATCTAACCCTATAAAATGTTGACAACTCACCCTTACCTCACCACCCTTCCATCCCTACATGCCCCTCTCCTAGGCCCTCTATTACCCTTCATGTTTTTACCGCACCTTATACACTCTCATACACCAATCTATATTCACACAAAAATCAATACATAGTGATCCCATCAAATTCTATGCACACACAAAAAACCAAGATAGAGAGAATAAAGGGAGATAATGAGTAACGGGGAGATAAAGGGGGAGAAAACAATGAGAAGGGGTGGGGAAATAGTGGAGAGATGGTAAGAAAACCGAGAATCAAGAGACAGGGGGAACATAAGAAAACCAAGTAGGTTATTCATAAGTTTTCTAGCAAAGATTTTATTGAAATCGGCCATATTTCACTAGATTCAGCCACTATAGCCTCCGAAATCCCTAAAACCCCCTTCATTTTTTATTTTCAGTAAAATCTCATTAAAAAATGTTATTCCATCTACTTCCAGATCTATTGGAGCTCCAGTAAAGTGAGACACCTCCAGAAAACCATAATCAGTCGATTCCAGTGCCAATACCCAGTATAAAACAATCGAGTTTAGGAAAAATAGAGTTTGAGTTACATTTGTTGATTTGGGATTCGCATAAGGTTTGCCTCAAGGTTTTAGAATGCTGATTTTGCTTTGGTTAAGCGTGTAACACTTTATTTCGAAAGCTTCTTCTGAGGTCAATTCTTAACTCTATTTTGTTTTATGTTATCTCAACGTGGTTGATGATGTTATTTGGTGGTATGTTTTGAGTATATTTGAGAAATTTTGATTTTCATGGCCTTGATTATTTGATTTCATATTAAAATTAATTAATCATATGATTGGGAATGAAATTGGGGTGAAAACTCAAAATTGATAAAAGTGAATATTAGTTATTGATAAAAGTGAATATTAGTTTTACTTTGATTCGTTGATGTTTAATTTGCAATAGGCGTCGATTTTGGTTAAACTTGATAGTATCATATTTAAGTCGAGAATTGATAGTCAAAACTTAGGTTGGGTAGGCAAATTATAGAAATTGATGATTGTTGAGTGATTAAATTATTGTACTTGAGATTGTTTTATTTTACCAGACAAAATTGGAAAATGTATTCATTTTACCAGGGATGCCCTAAGACAAATTGTACTTATTCATCGTGAAATGCCCCAAAGTATCATGAATGTAGAGGATATTCGTGATCAAGGCTCAAGGCATCGAGTAGAGAAAATATAGGAAAGTTTAGATTAGTTATGATTTTTATTTCAACATTTTTTCATTTTTTTACTATAATAATTGGACTGGACATTATTTTTTGGAACTTTGATTGGTTGTTTGTTTTGTTTTGTGTATGGTTTCTTTGTGTGAGTCTATCATTTCATAGTGTCACATTAGCCGATATAACTTAACAAAGTGATTATGGTCGAACCACGAGACCAAAGGGTGCCGACCACCTACCCTTCAGTCAACAAAATTCCTTTATTAGAATGTCTGTTTGTGAATCAGTTTTAAGGGTCAACTATTTTGAAAAGAAAATTTAAAATGGCGACTTGGCACATTTAACAATGTTAAGTGGAAACTCTGGAGTTCAATTGAAGAATCCTTTTTTTGAAACACCTTTCTTTTGTCACTTTAATAAATAAAAACTCTTTCAAATTTAAAAATAATTATCTTTTTGGGTAAGAAGAGGGATGTGACATTGATATTCATCATTGTTGTCCTCTTGCTAGTGTATGTGTGACTTTGGTAATCTCTCCAGAGAATTAACCTTGACAATGATCATAACTGTCCTCAGAAACAAACATTAGTTAAATGTATTAAAGTAGAAGTGAAGAAAGAAGGAGAAGTTTACTTTGCGTATGAGCTTTACATTTTTATCGTGGGCCTTTGAACTAGTGAATAAAGGAATATTATTTTCCATAATGCCTTTGATATGTTAAATTAGTTTATCTGTATGAAGATAATTTAAGGTTACATTTGATTTTGTTTTAACTCTCTAGATAGTCTAGGCAACACTTTTGAAACCTAAATAGTCTTGTGATTAGCCTTAAATAGTTTGTGACTACTAAATAGAAAGGTTAATAATATTATTTCATTTCCTTTCTTACATTTTTTTCTTTTTGTTAGACCTAATTATTATCTTGATTTGGTTATTTTCTTAATGGTTAACTGGTTAAGCCATGGATTCTATCATTATTTGTTAGTTGACATATAGAAAAAGAAGATGCCAACTGTTTCACTACCTTGTTTACTTTAGCATTTATCAGCCTAGAGTAATTTGGTATGTTATGCTTCGAATCTGATTACTCGGTGTATTCTTCTTGCAGAGGGTATCCAAATATAGGATGTGTTGTCAAACTCGAATTGTTAAGAAACATATTTTGTCCAATTATGGCACAACTTTTCTATTAGTTGGACGGACAATATCAATATGAACCATCTTACTTTTTTTGGTCTCTCGTTATCAAGCTCAAGAATGTAATGGTGCGACTTTATTTTGAAAATAAATATAAATAGAGTGAATTATATCATGTAATACTTATTTAGTTCGATAGTATTACTTCATTCTTTTAGGAAATCCTTCTAAATGGTGAAAAAAAGTATAAAATTATGTATAGTATCATACTTGTTTCATATATCAATGTTGGGAAAATGTGCACGGGCATGGCCATCTAGTATGTGTGTTTGTGTGTGTACACACACATATATATATATATATAAATCTTTTGTAAATTAAAATCCACCTTACTATGTGGGGGTTAAGAATAGCCCTAGCTAGTTTCATATATCGAATAAGAGACGAAGATCAAGAATGATATAAACCTTGTCTGTAATACCCCATACTATTCTTAGCTCAGTTCAGCTTCTAGTTGCATGTATAAGGGGATTAAGGCCTGAAAATTTCACTAATTGTTTCGGACTTAGTCATTTTTAAGTCCTCTAAACTTTGAGGATTTTATGTTGTTCAGTTAGTCCTTATCTCATGTCCACAGTACCCCATTCATTTTATCCAGACCCCATCTCATATACCAGTACATTCAAAGTACTGACTACATACTCTTCTTTGCATTATGATATCTTATATAATAGGTTCGGATGCTAAGTTTCCCGACCACATTTAGATAGCCAATGTTATTCAACAGCAGTATTGGTGAGTCCTCATCCTTCTAAGACATGATTGCTTACTCTGGTTATTTTAGTAGTTCCTTATATTCAGTCAGGCAGATTTAGTTGGGGGTTTGTCCCATCAACCCCTCAGTCAGTTAGAGGCTTTTCAGACAAATAGTTAGGCAATCAGTTAATTACTTTTGGTTTTATCAATTATCTTAGACATGACAGTATTACGTATTTCAGTATTTCATTTTTCAATTGTTTATCAGCTCATCTTTCACATATGTTATACCAGTGTTATTTTATTTAGTGCTCACAGTAGGTACCAGCTCATGGGTTAGCTTATGGTCACTTATGATTGTAAGCACCATTGTCGCAGCTAGGGGGTAGCCTCGGGTCGTGACAAAACTTGGTATCAGATCCTAAGGTTTTACAATGTCCTAGGGTATCTAAAAGTCACATTGAGTAGAGTCTTGTGCATGGGTGTAAAATGCACCACACTTATGGGCAAGAGGCTATGAGATATTTTAGAAAAAGTTTCCTTCTTTCAGTATTCATGTTGTGTGAATGTGAGATCTATTTAAACTCTATTTCTAACTCATCCTTCATTCCATTTATAGATTGTGGCTCCTAAAAGAAAGAACGAAAGAAGGGATGGGGACCAGCCTATACCTCCGCATGTTCAAGAAGATCCCCTGAATGAATATGTCTCTCATGACAAGTTCAAAGATGCTTTTACTACTTTAGCTCATTCAGTAGCGGGTCAGAAAAACTAGAGAGTTGTTGCCCTAGCCAACCCAGTGGAAAATACAGCTGCATCTAGGATTCAGGATTTCACCTGAATGAATTCCCCTTCATTTTCAAGATCCAAGTCTGAAGAGGATTAACAAAAATTTCTTGATATGGTTCAGAAGGTGACAGATATTATGGGCATCACTTTGAGTAAGATCATAGAGTTGGCTACAAATTAGTTGTAGGATGTAACTCACACCTGGTTTAAGCAATGGAAGAAGGACTGTGGTATTGATGTAGAGCCTGTTGAGTGAGAGGAATTTTCCATGATTTTTCTAGACAGGATCTTCCCGTTAGAGTTGAGGGAGGCTAAGGTTCAGGAGTTCATTAATTTGAAACAGGGTTGCATGAGTGTGAAGTAGTACTCGCTTAAGTTTACTTAATTGGCGAAGTATGCTCCTAATGTGGTTGCAGACGATAGGTCTAGAATGAGTAAGTTCGTGTCTGGTGTAGATGATAGTATGGTTAAGTAGTGTAGGACTACAATGTTGATTATGGTGATGGAATTATCTAGACTTATAGTTCATGCTCAGCAGATTGAGGAAGAGAAGCTTAAGGAGAAAGAGAGAGAAAATAAGAGGGCTAGAACAGGTAGTTTTAATTTTTTTCAACCAAGGTCAGAAGGTGGTAACTATTCTCAGTTCCATTAGAAGTTCTCATCCCCAACTCCATCTTTATCTAGTGTGCCAGTGCCTATTTTTAGACAATAAAGTTGAGATAAGGTGATAGGCTCTAAGTCTCAGGGTAATATGGATAGTGGTCATACTAACCCACTCTGCGATAAATATGGAATGCATCATCAGGGTGTGAGTAGATCTGGTAGTGATGTCTGTTTTAGATGTGGAAATCCAGGACACAGAGTCAGAGATTGCCCAAAGGTTGGTTAGCAGGGTCAATCCAACTATCCTCCAGTTCCAGCTAGTCGCCTGACTCAGTAGGGTGTTGTTTCTAACACAACCAGTGGGTAGTTTCAGAATAGGTTATATTCTCTCCAAACCTGGCATGATAAAAAAAGTTCTCCTGATATAGTTTTGGGTATGTTACATGTCTTTCATCTCCATGGTAATGCTTTATTAGACCCTAGAGCTTCACTCTCTTTTGTAACCCCTTATATAGCAGTCAATTTTGATATTAGTCCTTAACCTTTAGCAGAACCTTTCTTAGTGTCTACCCTATTGGGTAAATCTGTTATAGCCAGATGGGTATACAAAAATTACCCGGTCACAGTATCTTAGAAAATCAACTCAGTTGATCTTGTAGAGTTATAGATAACTGGTTTTGATGTCATTCTCGACATGGATGGGCTCAACTCATGTTATGCCTCAGTTAACTGTAGAAGTAGAGTCATTCAGTTTTAGTTTACCAATGAACTAGTCATTGAATGAAGGGGTAGTACCTTTGTGCTTAGGGGTCAGATCATTTCTTATCTTAAGGCAAGAAAAATGATATCTAAAGGGTGTGCTTACTATTTTGATCGAGTCAAGGACTCTAGTTCTGAGACTCCAAGTCTCGAGTAAGTTTCAGTAGTAAGGGAATTTCCAGATGTGTTCCCTGAGGACCTTCCTGGAGTTCCTCCTAATAAGGAAATTGACTTTAGAATAGATCTCCTTCTAGATACCCAACCTATCTCTATTCCGCCCTATAGAATAGCCCCAACTGGGCTTAGGGAATTGAAAGAATAGTTAAAAGATCTCTTAGATAAGGGATTCATCAGGCCCATTCTTTCCTCATGGGGCGTTATAGTCTTGTTCATGTGTAAGAAATACGGTTCTCAGAATATGCATCGATTATCATCAGTTAAAAAAAGTCATAATCAAGAATAAGTATCCACTCCCCAGGATTGATGACTTGTTCGACCAACTTCTGGGTGCCAGTTACTACTCTATGATAGACCTCGGATTCATCTATCATCAACTCAGAGTCAGAGAATATAACATTTTGAAAATAGTTTTCAGAACTTGGTATGGTCACTTTGAATTCTTAGTTGTGTCTTTTGGACTAATGATACCCCTACAACTTTTAAAGACTTGATGAACAGAGTGTTCAAGCAGTACTTAGACATGATCGTCATAGTCTTCATTGATGATATTCTTGTCTATTCCCGTAATGAAAATGATCATGCAGACCATCTTAGAATTGTATTGTAAACTCCTAGAGCCCATAAATTATTCACTAAATTTAGTAAGTATGAGTTTTGGGTAAGATCAGTAGCTTTCCTTCGCCATATTATTTCCAATGATGGCATTCAAGTTGACCTTATAAAGACCAAAGTAGTGAGAAACTTGCCTAAACTTATCTCTCTGTCAGATATCAAGAGTTTTTTAGGTTTGGCTGGCTATTATTGATGATTTGTTAAAGGGTTTGCTTCTATTGCATTCCCTAAATCTCAATTAACTCAAAAGAAAATCAAATTTAAGTGGTCAAATTCATGTGAGAAGAGTTTTTAGGAGTTGAAGACTTGACTTACTTTAGCCCAGTAATGACTTTTCCAGATGGTTTAGATGGGTTTGTAGTTTACTGTGATGCTTCTAGAGTTAGTCTTTGTCGTGTATTGATGTTGAGAGGTAAGGTCATAGCCTATCCCTTTAGACAGCTTAAAACCCATGAAAAGAATTATCCTACCCATGATCTTGAGTTGGCAGCTGTTGTTTTTGCCTTGAAAATTTAGAGGCTCTATCCTTATGGGGTTCATGTTGATGTATTCACAAATCACAAAAGTTTACAATATGTGTTCTCCTAGAAAGATTTGAATCTTAGATAGAGAAGGTGTCTAGAGTTGTTAAAATATTATAATATGAGTGTGTTGTATCATCCGGGAAAGGCCAATGTTGTGAAAAATTCCCTTAGTAGATTATCTATGGGTAGTGTTGCTTATGTTGAGGATGATAAGAAGAAGTTTGTTAGGGAGGTTCATTAGCTTACTAGATTTGGTGTTCGATTGGTTGATTCAGATGAAAGTATTATATGGGTTCAGAATGATTCAAAATCTTCTTTGATTGCCGAAGTAAAGGAAAAGCAAGATAGGGATCCCAGTTTGGTTAGATTGAAGGAGTCAGTAAGAGATTAGAAAGTAGAGGTTTTCTCCCAAGAGGGAGATGGTGTTCTTCATTGTCAGGGCAGGTTATGTGTTCTATGTGTTGATGGTTTGAGTCAGTGAATTGGTAGAAGAGCATGATGCATGATATTCCATTCGTCCAGGATCCACTAATATGTATCGTGACTTGCGGGAAATCTATTGGTGGAATAGTATGAAGAAAGATATTACAGAGTTTGTGGCTAAGTGTAAAAATTATTAGAAGGTTAAAGTTGAGCACCAAAGTCCTAATGGTGCATTGTAGGAGTTTAGCATCCCCACTTGGAAGTGGAAAGTAGTGAACATGGATTTTGTGATAGGTTTGCCTCATACTCGTCGTCAGCATGATTTGATATGGGTCATTATGGATAGAATGACTAAATCAGCTCATTTCTTGCCAGTTCATACTTTATATTCAGCTGAGGATTATGCCAGGCTTTATATTAGAGAGTTGGTTAAGTTGCAGGAAGTTCCATTATTTATCATATCAGATAGAGGTACTCAGTTTACCTCTCACTTTTGGAAGCTTTTTAGAAAGGTCTTGGACCCAAGTTCATCTCATTACAACTTTTCATTCTCAGACAGATGGTCAGGAATAAAGGACAATTCAGACCGTAGAAGACAATACTGAGAGAATATGTTATTGATTTTAAAGGAAGTTGGGATGACCACTTACCTTTGATTGAGTTTACCTACAATAACAACTATCACTCCAGTATTCAAATGGCTCTATTTGAAGCTCTCTATGGGAGGAAATATAGGTCTCCAATTGGTTGGTTTGAAGCAGGTGAGGATACTTCGATAGGGCCAAATTTAGTGTTTGAGGCAATGGAGAAAGTTCAGTTAATTTGGGAGAGGCTGAAGACAACCCAAAGTCGCAAGAAATCTTATGCATATGAGAGGAGAAGAGACCTTGAGTTTGATATTGGTGACTGAGTCTATTTGAAAATATCACCCATGAAGTGACTGAAGAGATTTAGTAAGAAGGGAAAACTCAGTCCCCGCTATGTTAGCCCTTATAGAATCTTGAACCATTTTGGGAAGGTAACTTATGAACTGGAGTTTCGTGCAGATTTGGCATTATTCCATCCATTGTTTCATGTTCGTTGTTAAAGAAATGTATTGGTGATTCAGCTGTTGTTATTCCTTTTGAAAGTACAGGTGTTTAGGATAGCCTTTCTTTCGAAGAAGTCCCAGTTGAGATCCTTGACTGTCATATTCGTGGGTTGAGGAACAAAGAAGTTCCCTTGGTTAAATTTCTATGGAGGAATCAATCTGTTGAGAGAGCTACTTGGAAAGAAGAAGCAGATATGGATACCAAGTACCCTCATCTTTTCTCTGAAAACTCAGACTAAGCTTGAGGTAATATTTTTCCATAGATTGACTCTTTCCCATTCTCAGTTCCAGCTTTATAATCATTCTCATGTCATTTAATGCATTCACAAAATAAGTTTAGTTCAGTTCATGTATCATGTTTCAGTCTCAGTTATGTATTTATGTTCCCAGTGATGCATGTTCAGTATGTGATCTCAGTTGCCTTAGTACAATACTCTCAGTCTAACCAGTCTCATTCGAGGATGAATGTTCCTAGGGGGAGATATTGCAATACCCCATACTATTCTTAGCTCAATTCAGCTTCTAGTTGCATGCATAAAGGGTCTTAAGGCCTGAAAAATTCACTAAGTGTTGAGGACTTAGTCATTTTAAAGGACTGAGAATTTTTAATTTGGTCTTTTCGACCCCGAGATGTTGGTTTTTGAGTTAATTCATGTTCAAGGGTGTAAGTATTATGTCTCGGAAAAGTTTTGGATTTTTTGGATGAGGTTTGGGGCATATTTGGATAATGAAACTAGAGGGTTATAACGCTAAGACTACATCATGGTGTTATTCCCATTGTCATGCAAACCGCGTCGCGGTGAGGGAAATGAACGACCGCGCTGCATCACGATAAGCCTGTCGTGTCCAATTTTAAATTTAAATGCTTGAGGGGCAATTGAATCTTTTTCCCCTCAACCTAATTGTTCGTAACACAACTTGGGCATCATTTAGGGCATAATTTTTCGCTTCTTCTTTAATTTTCCTACCAAAAAAGTCATTCCCTTTCCCTAAGAACACAAATTCAATTCCTTTCTCCCTAACAAATCAAGAATTCATGTTTCCCAAGTTCAAGAACCTTCAAGAAATCATCAAGATTGGTGTTTCTCTTTCAAGTTAAAGGTTTAAGGTATGTCGGGTGTTTATCCATAGGTTCCTTTCACCCATGGAGTCCAAAAACCCTATTTTTGATTAAAGATTGAATTTTTCTATCATTATTGTATTTTGTATTTCTTAAGATGGGTTTAAATCATATTTCCATGGTAATTTAGATGTAATTCAATATATGTATGATCCCATGAAAGATTTTGAATTCCTCATTCTATGAATTTCAGTTTCCATGTCTTAGCCAAGTGAACTTCATGTTGTTGAATTATCATGTTTAAAATACTCCCATATACAAGTCCATGCTTTTCACATGTTTGATGAAATGCCTATGTTTGAATTGAACCATGATTCAATATCACAGTTTCAGTTTAAATGTCATGTTTTAATGATCATTTAGTCTTGGTGGGTTATGAACACTCGATACGTAAGTGTTTTACATGATTTTAAGATTTTCAAGTATGATTCATTTAAACCATGATTATTCCTATTTATTCAGTTATTATGATCATAATGATCACTATCAGTCATGAAATAATGTTCAGTTAAACTCAGTCCAGTTTTAATTCCAGTGTCAGTTCAGTTGGGATTAGGATTTAGCACCGATCAAACCCAGGGATGGTGGTTCACCTACCAGTAGAAGGTGTGACCCTTAGTACCAATCCCCGAGTTCCAGAACTACATAGCCAACATAGGTTAGAGATTTCTACCTACCCATTGAGGATGACACATACTTATTAGATCACCTTCCAGTGGAGGGTGACTCACTAGTTCTTTAGGACACCATTTTAGTTTATCCACACAGCTAGTGTTAGTACTCGTGGCACGATACTAATACTTTTCCAATTGGGGTTACAGGTTGGACCCAAATCAGATTGGGGCATGTCAGTTAGATAATACCTCCCACAGTCTCAGTACAGTATTTAGTGTATATTTAGTACAGGTTTTCTTGACCAAAGCATACAGATTTACAGTTATTCAGTTATACAGATTTTTGTCTTTCAGATTTTAGATTATTACAGAAATATGTATATGTTTGGTCTTGCATTCTTAGATATCATAGTTTTCATGTATTCATGCTCAATTATTTCATACTGATCAATTAGTCCTTATCTCATCTGCACAGTACCCCATGCATTTATATCATAGGTTCGGAGGCTCAGTTTTTCAATCGCAGTTAGACAACCAGTGTTATTCAGCAGCAGTAGTAGTGAGTCCTCATCCATCGAGGACATGATTGCTTACTTCAGTTATTTCAGTAGTTCTTTATATTTACTCACACGAAGTTAGTTGGGGGCTTGTACCATCAACTCCTCAGTCAGTTAGAGGATTTTCAGACAAACAGTTAGACAGTTACTTTCAGTTTTATCAGTTATCTCAGACACGATAGCATTATGTATTTCAGTATTTTAGTATTTCAGTTTTCAGTTGTTTATAAGATTATCTTTTGCATATGTTATATCTGTACCATTTTATTAAGTGATCACAACAGGTACCAGCTTATGGGTTAGCTTATAGTCACTTGTGACCATAAGCACCGGTGTCGCAGCTAGGTGGTAGCCTCGGGTCGTGACATTATCCTCTATCACAAAATCAAAAGAAGAGGAATAGACTATAAAATAGGCTTGATCAGGATTTCTTTACCCCTATATAATAACAACTTCCCTTGCCATCCTTGTAGTCTAGCAACCAACTTCGCAGCCATTAAATGAAATAAACAGATATGATATATCTATTTAATGCTCGTGTGATGTATAAGATTCAAATACGACACACAATAAGAATGTACGATGGACAAGACTCATGTGCAAAACATGGAAAAGAGTTAATAAAATAAATGAATATCACAGATTGATAGTAAAACAGAGGTTAAGAACAAATTTGAATAACTGTGTAATGCGAAACACCTTAGATATAAACCATAAATGCTTGATGATTAAGAATAACAATATGAAAATAGTAGTAAACAATAATGAAATAGAGAAAACTTATGAACAAAGCTAAAGAATTCTATTGTTTGAGGATAGAAAATACCAAAAATTGAATGTTTTACATTGGGAGAGAGGGTGACTATTTATAGGGTACATGGATTTCCTACAATCGGTAGGAGAGTGACACTTGGACCTTCATACTAGTGATATATCTCCACTTTCCCTTGAGCTATTGGAGAGTACTATCCCACTATTATGTGTCAGATCCAGTTCTGTCAAAGGCTATTTGTGCTTTTGATACCCCTGACATATTGACGTTCCATTTGTTCTTTAGCATGTGGTCACCATATTTTTCGGTCTCAAGACACTTTGCTCTTGCTTGGGTGGATGTTTCTTTGCGTCAGATTTGCTTTTGAGATGATGTCATTGTGGGTAAGTTTTTTCTATACCCGATTGAGCCAGTACAATCACTGCCGAAGCAATTTTACACCTATACGGATTAATGGAAAAAAATAGAGTTAGTTATAAGGAATAGCAAGTATCAATGTAAATAGCAAGTAAATAGGGGGATTTCATATATATACACAATCAATTAATTAATTTGCAACAAATATAGGCACATTTTTTACATAAAAAATAGCCCAAAAATATACTAGGGACAAAAAATTACAACAAAAATGACCACATATATATTTAATGTATATGTAATGTATCTATATTGTATAAATAGTTATGTAATATATATGTAACATATCGATATTGCATAAATAATCTATAAGCACGTATATATCTATAATATATTAAAAGTATGAAGATCCTTAGAAAAGTGATTTGAACATTTTACCCTACATTAAAAATCTCCTCAATAAATGAAATTGTCTTTTTACTATTTTTTTCAAATTATTATTTAATTTTATTTGATTAATTAATTTAGTTAATGAATCCTTTTAAATGTAGGATTTATTAGGAATAGAATTTGTTTAGGTATAAAATTCATGTAATATTCCTCAATTTAGGTAAATTAATTTTCCTTACCAATTTTAACAAGGATGTATGCTATTGACGTGGGCATTAGTTATTTAGACTTTTTGAGGGTTGGGGGAAGGGAGAGATGGTCTTTTACTTATTTTATTATTTTCTTACGTATTTTTGCATTATAGTTAGTTAGTTTTTTTTGGTTGGGATCTTTACTTACTTTATTAATTTCTTTCATATTCTAGCATTAGTTAATTAGGTTTTGTTTTTTTAAAAAAAATTAAGGTCTTTTAGTTATTTTATTTTTTTCTTTTCTATTTTAATATGGATGTGATTCTTTATTTTAGCAATTGACTCTCAATTGTGGTATTCTAATTTGTAATAGATTCTATGATACAATCTATATATGTCCCTTTTCACAATATTTTGCAATACATTGCGTAGGTTTTGTTTCTATTTTATTTTGGCTCCTAATATATGTAGTCGGTAGCAGAGCCACCAAGGGAATCGAGTGAATGACCTTAAAGGTCATTTTAGAAGTAGCGCTTTACTAGTTTAATGACTCAAAGCAAGATCAAAATTCATCCCTCTTTTTAAAGAAGATTAATTAATGACCCACCAAGCAAGGGCATGTTGCGCGGTATATACACAGAGTATATTTTTTATTTATTTTTGATTCATATACTATATTTAGAATCATATTTTTATACCAAGAATTCATTTAAATTAGTCTTTTCCATTATGTCTATCGATTTTCTTTTCTACAAGAGTTCAACGTATATTATGCGTATTAAAATTTTAGAAATCAACATGGTAGTATAATTTTACTTGAAAAATATTACAGGTTATTGGATCACTGTACAACAATAATGGTAAAAGAAATTGATTATATGTTAGTGAATATTCTTAATGAATTTGACAAATTGATGCGATGGTTTGATAGATAATGTATGGATCATAGAGGAGGAAAGTCGGGGGTAGCCTTCTACTTTATTTTTATTGTAGGTTCTAATAGAACTATACCTTTTATATATCGTAGATGGATTCAACTATTTGACATTTCTTATTTGAATTGAGTTGTGGTGTTATATGATCTTGATCAAGTTTTAAATCCGCGCCTTTCTTTCTTACTTGTGCAATTTTTTTTGCATTAAAAAATAATTCCATCTAAGTTTGTTTAAGAATATTTTTTTTATTGTAATTTTTTCTTTCATTATTTTGAAAGTATAGTTATATATATACAACAATCAAAATAGCTAATTTACCCTTAATATATATATATATATATACTAGTTTAGTGTACATGCTTCGCACGTGTAACCCTAGATATTATTATCAAACTTATCCCGACCCTTACTTTAAATTCTCAACCCGAGACTCAACTCTTGACTTTGACTCGACCCAACTCCCTACCCTGATACTTCACTCTCGAGTGTTAACCCCGACCGAAGAAAGGACCCAGGATCTAGTCTTTACTTTAGACTCAACTCTGAATCTTTACTTGAGTACCGTCTCTCGAGACTTGACCAAACCTACCTCGAACTCAACTCGAGAATAACTTTTGACATCAACTTGAGAACCAACCATTACGTAGGAATTCGTGTCCAATCTCAAAAAAACTTCTGACCTTCGACTCTAATTCTGACATCCTTGACCCTAGACCTGACTCTTGGAACCCAACCCCAACTCCTAATTATTGACCCGGACTCAGGGTCCAACCTCATTCAAGAATCTGGGTAGCTCTTGAGTTGGGAGTCGAGGTCAGATTCCAAGTTTTGGGTCAGGATTTAGGGTAGGATAATTTGTTTAGATTCAATGTTAGGTCCTACTTTAGAGTTAGAAGTAAAGATTGGATATCGAGTCGGATATTGGGGTCGAGTAGGGTCGAGGGTCAAGATTCGAATCTCGTGGTAAGAGTTGAAGTTGGGAGTGGAGAGTCGAGGTCAGGTTTTGCCTCGATAGTTGAATCTTGATTCAGGAATCAGAATTGGGTCTCGAGTTAAGAATTATGTTAGTGTTTGGTTTTGAGTTAAGAATTATGTCAGGAATTAGATCTCGGGTTTCGAGTTAAGAATTGTGAAGCACGTACACTAAACTAGTATATATATACATATATATATATATATATATTAATTTATGTTCTAAACAAATATTTTATTAACATAAACAATAACTAAATGAAAATAAATTGTAAATGACGATTTTGTCAATTGCAGGGATTTTTAATGAAGAAAAAAAGTTCAAACCACTTTTCTAAGGGTCTTCACACTTTTAATATATTATATATTAGAGATTATAGATATAGATTATATATATATATGTATGTATGTAATTGACTAACATGATATACACATGCGGAGCACGTACTCTTGACTAGTAATGTATAAACATGTATTAGAGATGTATATGCATTTACATATATTATTTATATAATATTTATACACTAAAGAATTTATAATTTTAATTTTTATCATGGGCGTATATAATTTAATTCACTAAAATAAAGAGAAGTTGGGTCAAGTCATCTTTTCACTAGCCCTCCAAAGTCAAGCACATATTATTACTATCACTACTATGCATTTGTAATCAATAGGGGACACGTGTACCCCCACTATAAATAATTTCTTTTTTTTATTTAAGCTGGAGTTCATTAACATAAACTAAGAGTTTACAGAAGTAAAAGGAGCCCTATGGACCTTACGTTCGGAAAGTTAGTTACAGAAATTGTACTATTATAATTATATGCCATAATTTTCCTAGGGAATGTAGTTCCTAATATGTTTGTGTTCAATTCTCTATCCATATACATAGGAGGAACTAGCAAAATTTATGGCCTATCAAAAATAAAATTCTTGGCCCCCTCCTTTGCTAGAACATCTGCTACTCTATTTTGCTCTCTGCAGGTGTGTCTAATCTTTGGAGCTCCCAGTGCTTGCATCAATGACCCGCACTCCCAAATAATGTTAGCATATGGTATGTGGTGCTGATTAATACCCATTATGGATTGCATGGAGTCAGTATCAACTACAAGAGGGGTTAGATCCCTTTATAGAGCAAGTCTCAATCCCTCAAGAATGGCCAGGAGTTTTTTCAAAAGGGTGGATACATGGTTGAATGCTCTAGTTAAGCCTATTATCCAGTCTCCTCTATAGTTTCTGATCACTCCCCCTATCCTACCCGTTCTTGGATGTTTCTTAACAATTGCATCAGTGTTCATCTTAAAGGTTCCAGGGCTAGGGGGTCCTATTTTACATGATGGATCATGGTTTCTTGTCTCCTACTTTGAGTAGGATTATCCATAATGAGGTGAAATTCATTGGCAAGGGCGATAGTGTGGCTCGTGGATATGTGGGAATTCTTATTGTTAAACAGGTTCCATTTCTATTTAATCAAATATTCCACAAACAGAAGGGGTTTTGCAAGGGAGCATGATGAATTGCATTGAATAAGAAGAAATGCTGCTTAACGTGGATTTAGCTAAGGTGGTTCTGCCATCCATGTTCCGCATTTTAGTTTTCCATCCTGCAAGCTTGGTTTTCATTCTATCCATAATGTATAAAAATCATTATAGGTAGGTCTGGTGTGGAACTTAAGGAAACCTAAGCATTTTCCAAAAGTTATACTGGAAGGAATGTTGAGCGATGCAGAACAAAGGTTTTACAAACTGATGCTGCAATTGTAAGAGAAGATGATCTTGGATTTTTGGAGGTTGAGCTTTTGTCCAGAATAGTCATAAAAAGTTCTAATAGCATTGAAGATGGTAGTGCAATTTTCAAGAGTAGCTCTAGTGAAGAGTATAAGATCATCAGCAAAAAAGAAGTGGGATAAGGCTGGACCTTGAGTGGTCAAGGAAATAGGGTTCCACTTTCTGTCTTGGACCATGGTGTCAATGGTTCGGGACAACATTTCAATATAAAGGATGAAAAGGTAAGGAGATATGGGGTCCCCCAGCCTAATGCCTCTAGTGGGGTTAAAGGCAGTGGTCTTTTTTCCCTTAACTAGGATGGAAATGGAGTAGGTAGAGATACAAGACATAATGAGTTTAAATAAAATGGAAGGCAAGCCAAAATAGACAAGTATATCCCTAATGAAAGACCACTCTAATCAATTGAAGGCTTTAGCTAAATCAATTTTTAGGATCATGATAGACTTTTTACCTTTTATTTTCCTAAAGTGAGTGAGAAACTCCTGAACTATGATAGAATTGTCAGAGGCCCTTCTATTGGAAAACAAACTTGACTGACAGGGACCAATGATAGAGAGTAAGATGGGCTTAATTTTATGGACAATCATCTTGGTTACAAGATTGTAAAAGTTATTGCACAACCCAATGGATCTGAAATTTTTATTAAAGGTTGCAATATGGGATTTCGAAATAAGGTATATTAGGGTATCATTCATGTTTGAATCCATGGTACCAATATTGAAGCATCTGGAACAAAAGTCAATGACTTTCTCTTTAACTATGCTCTAATACTTTTGGTAGAAAATGGGGTGGATCCTATCAGGACCCGAGGCTTTGGTGGATTTAAAATCCATAATGTCTCTATAGATTTCACCATCATTGAGAGGGGTGTTGAGGAGGTCAGACTCTTCATGGGACCGACCTCTAGTGGTACCCTGGGTAGAAAATAACTAAGAGGAGGTATGGTCAGTGTTGTAAAGGTTAGAGTAAAAGTCAAGGATTTGGTCACTGAAATAAAGAGAAGTTGGGTCAAGTCAGCTTTTCACTATCCCTCCAAAGTCGAGCACATAATATTACTATCACTACTATGCATTTGTAATCAATAGGGGACACGTGTACCCCCACTATAAATACTTTTTTTTAGTTAAGCTAGAGTTCATTAACATAAACTAAGAGTTTACAGAAGTAGAAAGAGCCCTATGGCCCTTACGTTCGGAAATTTAGTTACAAAAATTGTACTATTATAATTACATTCCATAATTTTACTAGGGAATGTAGTTCCTAATATGTTTGCATTCAATTCTCTATCCACATACACAGGAGAAACTAACAAAATTTATGGCCTATCAAAAACAGAATTCTTGGCCCCCTCATTTGCTAGAACATCTGCTATTTTTCTCTCTGCAGGTGTGTCTAACCTTCGAAGATCCCAGTGCTTGCATCAATGACCTGCACTCCCAAATAATGTTAGCATATGGTATGTGGTGCTTATTAATACCCATTATGGATTGCATAGAGTCAGTATAAACTATAAGAGGGGTAAGATCCCTTTATAGAGAAAGTCTCAATCCCTCAAGAATGGCTAGGAGTTCTTCCAAAAGGGTGGAGACATGGGTGAAGGCTCTAGTGAAGCCTATTATCCAGTCTCCTCTAGAGTTTCTGATCACTCCCCTTATCATACCCATGCTTGGTTGTTTCTTAACAATTGCATCAGTGTTCATCTTAAAGGTTCCAGGGCTAGGGGGTCCTATTTTACATGATGGATCATGGTTTCTTGTCTCCTACTTTGAGTAGGATTATCCATAATGAGGTGAAATTCAGTGGCAAAGGCTATAGTGTGGCTCTTGGATATGTGGGAATTCTTGTTGTTAAACAGGTTCCATTCCTATTTAATCAAATATTCCACAAACAGAAGGGGATGATATGATCCCAAGTGAGCCATCTATTAAATTGTTTATTCTTAATAGCCTTCCAAGTATCATGCTAGTTAGCATCAGTTAAGGTGCTAGAGTCAAAGCTTTGGATGGAGTTGCTAGTGTTAGACATATCATTCCAAAAAGTAGTGGCTCTAATACATTTGAAGGAGATATGATTGATATCTTTATCTTGATTCTAGAATTACGTGTATTGGCTGCTAAAATTTAGACCAATGTTATAAAGGTAGCTTCCAGTAGGAAACATTTTATGATGAAAAAGACAAATAAATGTTTTGACTTATTTGGGGATCTTGAGATGCAAAATCCATTTGTATTCTTTCCTTGAAGGGACTTGATGGCTAGTATAATCATTCGTGTAGTGGTAGATAGATTTCATAGAGAAGGTACCATTTGTTATACTATTCTAGAAGAGGGTAGCTTTCCTATATGTATGATTAGGGATAAAGCAATTTAGGATTATGCAAGAGAGGTTCGAAGGGAATTGGAAGGATATGAGATTAAGGTTACACCTAGCATTGAAGGAAATAAAACTAACTCTAAGTTGGTTTTCACCTTTATTGAGGGGGCCATGGATTTGTAATCTAATGGTTTCAAGATTAGGAATCCATTTGTCCTCGAAAAATTTAATTCTATTTCCTTAATTGGTGGTTCATCTAATTTTGTTCTAGCAAATACCCCATCCCAGCTTGATGCATTTCCAGATATGGGAGGAGATTCTTCTTCTCTAATTGTTTTTATGGGGTCTGCAGTACTTGTTGAAGAGCATTTTAACCCAGGGAGCCTAGGTGTTATGGTACATTCTACGAGCAAGGCTAGCATTCTAGGCTTTATTTTAGAGCTCATATTTTTTGATGCCTAGACCACCTTTATTCTTAGGGAGGGTGAGGGTTTCCTAGACCACTAAGTGGAGTTTCGTTTTTCTCAGCATTAGTGCCCCAAAGAAAATCCCTTTGGATTCTGTTGATAGCCTTAGTGGTTTTGCAAGGGAGAATGATGATTTGCATTGAATAAGAAGGAATCTGCTTAAGGTGGATTTAGCTAAGGTGGTTCTGCTAGCCATGTTCAACATTTTAGTTTTCCATCCTGCAAACTTGGTTTTCATTCTATCCATAATGTATAGAAAATCATTATAGGTAGGTCTGGTGTGGAACTTAGGGAAACCTAAGCATTTTCCAAAAGTTGTACTGGAAGGAATGTTGAGGGATGCAGAACAACGGTTTTCCAAACTGATGCTACAATTGTGAGAGAAGATGATCTTGGATTTTTGGAGGTTGAGCTTTTGTCCAGAATAGTCATAAAAAGTTCTAATAGCATTGAAGATGGTAGTGCAATTTTCAAGAGTAGCTCTAGTGAAGAGTATAAGATCATCAGCAAAAAAGAAGTGGGATAAGGCTGGACCTTGAGGGGTCAAGGAAATAGGGTTCCACTTTCTGTCTTGGTCCATGGTGTCAATGGTTCGGGACAACTTTTCAATATAGAGGATGAAAAGGTAATGGGAGATGGGGTCCCCCAGCCTAATGCCTCTAGTGGGGTTAAAGGCAGTGGTCTTTTTCCCCTTAACTAGGATGGAAATGGAGTAGGTAGAGATACAAGACATAATGAGTTTAACTAGAATGGAAGGCAAGACAAAATAGACAAGTATATCCCTAATGAAAGACCACTCTAATCAATTGAAGGCTTTATCTGAATCAATTTTCAGGATCATGATAGACTTTTTACCTTTTATTTTCCTAAAGTGAGTGAGAAACTCCTGAACTATGATAGCATTGTCAGAGGCCCTTCTATTGTAAAAGAAACTTGACTAACAGGGACCAATGATAGAGAGTAAGACGGGCTTAATTCTAAGGACAATCAGCTTGGTTACAAGCTTGTAAAAGGTATTGCACAACCCAATGGATCTAAAATTTTTATTAAAGGTTGCAATTTGGGATTTTGAAATGAGGCATATTAGGGTATCATTCATGTTTTAATCCATGGTACCAGTATTGAGGCATCTGGAATAAAAGTCAATGACTTTCTCTTTCACTGTGCTCTAATACTTTTGGTAGAAAATGGGGTGGATCCTATCAGGACCCGAGGCTTTGGTGGGTTTAAAATACATAATGTCTTTATAGATTTCACCATCATTGAGAGGGATGTTGAGAAGGTCAGACTCTTCATGGGACAAACATCTAGTGGTGCCCTGGGTAGAAAACAACTAAAATAAGGTGTGGTCAGTGTTGTAAAGGTTAAAGTAAAAGTCAAGGATTTGGTCACTGATTTGCTCCTGATCAGTTATGGGATTTACCCTAGAGTCATAAAGAATTAGGATCTTGTTTCTTCTCCACCTATTAAGGGTGCTAGTATGGTAGAATCTAGTGTTTGAGTCCTCTTGTTAAAGCCAGGTTATCCTGGACTTGGTTTTCCAAAACTCCTCTTCAATCTTGAGCATGTTATCATCATTTTTTAAGATCTTAGTTTCTGAGTTTAGGAGATAAAGACTACGAGGATAGTGGTTGGAATTTTTGATACCCTTGATTCTAGCCAGAATTCTTCTCGTTTTTTGGAAAATATTACCAAAGGTGGTAGCACTCCAGATGGTGGCATTATCCTGAAGGGATATGTTAGCCTCAGTGATGTTATTAGAAGGGATCAAATGAGAAGTGGATAACATCATAAAAAAAGGGGTGGTTACACTATATGGGTTCCATTCTAAAAGGTTTCTTCTCTCTAGGGATGGCATGATTAGTCAAAGTGACTAGAAGAGGATAATGGTCAAAGCGAGTCCTAGGTAAATAATTGAAACAAGTGTCAGGGTATTTAGATATCCAGGAGTTATTGGCAAGACATCTATCCAATCTCTCAAGGATGAGGCTTTTCCTATTCTTGTATCACTTATTTGTCTAGGTAAATTTACTCCCTCTAAAGCCTAGGTCTACTATGTTACATTGGTTTAAACAATTTCTGAGAAGATCAACCCTTCTACTATTAATATTCCCCCCTCCCCTAAAAATTCTCTTTTTCTTGGAGGACCTTATTGAAATCCCCACCAATGAACCAGTCCCCTTATATGTTTGGGAAATTCTAATAAGGTCATCCTAAAGGTTACTTCTTGTGCGAAATTCATTGCTAGCATAAATACCAGAAAAAAGCCAAGTATAGGTGGAGGGGAGTACCTAAATCATGAAATGGATACCTTAATCAGAGATAGAGATTTTTTCAAGCTTTAATGTATTCTCCTTCCACATGACGACAATTTCTCCAGATAAACCCCTAGCCTCTTCCTGAATTTGGCCATCAAAACCTAATTCTTCATTGATTTTCTTATGGTATATCATTTTGGTTTCAAGGATAACTACCATAGAGGGTTTATGCATTCTGACAAGGGAGGTGTAGTGCCTCTTCAACCTGGCACTGTTAGCACCTCTCACATTCTTGATTAGGAAGCTTGTCATCCTGACAGGGTTGGTTGGGTTCTCCTCCAGTTCCTTCCCCTTGCTTAGATTGGTCAGGGGTTCCTTCATCTAAATTGTCTTTAGGGTAAGTGCTAAGTGGGTAGAATCAAGTATTTTGATGACTCTCAAATGGCATTTCCTCAAGTTCTCTGGATAGTACACTAAAGTAGATTTTTTGCAGGGCTCTTTGAACTCTTTCTGAAACATATTTTCTAGAGGGTAAGCCTCTATTTCTTGTTCCCCAATAGAGTCCAGATTCTCTTAAAGTTTATGGTTGTACTTTCTTAGTAAGTCTATTGGAGATGTGTTTCCCTTTTCTGGGTTTCCTTCCTGGGTAATTAGTGAGATGTTCTGAAAGAGTTATCCTTGAGGGGTCCAGGGAATGAAGAGAGAACTGACTAGAGTCGATGAAATTCTTATGGGGAAGAATATAAGGCTATGGAATGTCTGACTCATTAGGTTGTTGTATTCCTATAGGGAGAGGTGTCCCATATTTCCTAAAATTTGGGCCTAGAGGAGGGCTTGTATCCTCACTTGGATCCTTAGTCTTTGGACTGCATGAACTATGCAGTCTCTGATCAGCCTTTCTAGGTAATGATGGTCTTGTAGTAGGATTACTACTGGATGGTTGTGGACTGTTGCATTCAGGGTGAAGCTCATGTCCTGAAGTGCTAGCTCTAGATATGATTAGGGGTTGTGATCCGGTGGGAGTGGGGTTGTCACAAGAAATAGGGGAATATTTGGAGCGAAGGTTTTTCCCATGTTGGTGTTTTCCATTTTTGGTTGTATTGTGAGTGTAAGGGGGGTGAGAAAATTATATACATCCCTTCTGATAAGTAGAAGGGTTATTTGGTAAGTTGGAGTTAATTGATTCGACCTTGGGGTCTTGTCAACATATCCAAGGTGATTATTGTTATAATTCTTTGATGGGATAGTGGGAGATACAGAGTTAATGTAGGAAGTGGAAGCGCTCTGAAGGGAGTTGAGAGGTCCTTTAGGGCTCTCTGATGAACATGGCGGGGCCCCTTTATTAACAAACTGTGGGAAGATAGGTCCATCTATTCCCTTTTTTCCTTCAGTAGGGGTTGGGTGTAAAAAAGATTTATGTGGGAGTGGGGTCGACTACTCGAGCCTTTCCCAAGGGGGTGTGTATAGGAAGGTATGGTGACCTTGTTGGTCAAAAGAAGTGAGGCAGTGTTAACCAATCTCATCTTTCTTTCTCTTTTTTGAATTTTAGAGGTAGGAAAGGTATTATTGGTTAGGAATTTACCTGTTGTTGCATCAAAGGCTTTTACATGGGTTGTGGGTTGTATGATCCTTTTTCCAGTTGAACTTTCTTGGGTAGGTTTCCCCTTCGATTTTGCAATTCTTTTAGGGAAGATAATAGTTTTCTAGGGTTCCTCCTTGACTAGGATGTTGGGATCACTATTAGTTGTGGAGGCTCCTTGTGGCTGAGTCATCGTTGGTGGTGCCTTAGTGAAGTGATACATGGTGTAACCAATATGGCCATAATTAACACACATAGACTCTTCTCCCTTATATATGACTTGCTGCTTGTGGGTGCCAATGGTGATTGATTTTTTGACTAGAGAGTGAAGTGGGACTTGGACGCAGATCCTCACATAACGTTACCATAGCGTTGCCGAGGTATAGGAATAGATCTTCAGCATGGCACCTAGCTTTCTCCCAATCTTTTCCAATATACTTTAATCATAAAATTCAGTTGGTAGGTTTGGTGGTCGGGTCCAGATAGCAATGTGGGTCGGCGTGGAGTTTTGTGGTGTGAAATTAGGTTCCTATTAGTTGACGGAGAGGAACTTTCCAGCAACGAACCACGGCCTTTCATGGAGGTCTTTGTTTTTGTTATTAATTTTACTAAATTTTTCTTTGTAGAAATCCTCCCTCAAATCTATTAGAATGAGGTTTTCTATGGATTTCCAAAGCTCCTTCAGTTTTGTGCATAAGTATTGATGCCCAATTTTTCTACCCACTAATTTTACAATAACTGAATACTGCATAGGAGATATATTTGAGCTTTCTCTTCCTTTGAAATTGGAATGGCATCGATGTTGGCCTCATTAGTGTCCTTCCAATTCACAGGTTGTGTGATACTCACATAGGATCGATTTAAATCTGTATGTTTCTCTCTTAACACAACTTTAAAGGTTTGTTTCTCAACTGGATCTTTGTCCATGGTGTCACCTTTTGTTGGCGGTGGTGGATCTAGTATTTTCTCCATGGGTTGGGTTGTTGTAGCATTAGACTGGTCAATGGTGTCGGTCATTATCTCAAGGGGTCTTCTAGAGAGAGATCACTTGCAGATAACAACTAAAGTGGCATATATTTAGTTTTTCATCATCACTTTTTTTGCCTCAAATCTTCATCTATCTATTATCCTAAATATATATATGGTTGAATCCATCATTTCCTTCACTAATACGAATACTCATATATGAAGAGACATCAAGAAAGATGGAATGTCGTTCTAGTAAGATGAATGCTTATCTTTATAGCCAAATTATGTGAATCAGAGTAGAGGATTTGTATCTTGCAAAGAAATAGCCAAGAAAATTAGGCAAAGTTGTTGACACGCGGAAGATGAGAAGAAAGAAAAAAGAAGAGAAAAGAAGCGAACATCAAATGCACTTTGGGTGCAAGAACAATGGTCGAATGACCATTTTTAGTAAATAAGTTGGGGCTACTGACCACTTTTTGTAGTAAAAAATTAAGTCAACTAGTTTTTGGTCTAAGAAATTTAACTTAATGGATATTTTGTATAATTTTTCCGAAGGGTTATTTACATCAATGATATAAATAACTTTATTTACGAATTATAGCATATTTTTTACTTTATAGATTATAGCCGAATTAGTTTGTACTAAATATAGCCAAATACATATATAATACATTTTTGATAGAGTTTCACTATAATAACACAAACTAATTTAAATACTATTCAAATGATTGAAATTCAAATATAATACATTTTTAAAATTATTAATAAGAGAAAAAATAAGTTACAACTATAATACATTTGAATTCAATATATTATACGTATTATAGATGTATTTTATATATATGTGGTGAATATATATATAACTAAAATATTTGCAACACAAATGTGTTATAAGTATTATATATGAATTCGAATTATATTACAAATATCATTTATGTTTAATACAAATTTAATACAACTTTTAACATTTTCACCTCTTCTTCTCCAGTGAATCACTACCACCTCACTGCACCACCAACAAACAACCCACCCCCGCCAATGTACAACTCCACCTCCACATCAAAACACATAGTCATCGCCATTTTTCTGGTGAACTAAACAGAGCTCTGACCAAAAAATGAAAAGTCATTGCCATTATTGCTGCCCAGTCTCCACCATCTAAAACACCATAGATACTTTCTCTTCTCAATCGACCTTCTTTTTTCATCGTTACCTCACACTGGAGCTAGTAAATAAATTAAAAACCAAAAGTCCTCTCCCTTTTCTCTCCTCTGCGTCCAACTCCAGTGAGTTGGCCACTCATCACTAGTTTCGAGCTTATCGGAGATATGGTGATCTTGTTAGGAATAGAAATCGAGAGATTGTATGGTCATTAATTCATTTGATTGGCTAATTTGGTCATTGTTTCTTATTGTGGTTTGCTGGAGAAGAAATAGAGGATTTAAACTGTCGGGCTGGCTACCCCATTATTTGGTTGTTATTGGTGGAGCTTTGCCGAAATAGGTCCAGTTGATTCGGGAAAGAAAGGAAAAGGCAAGTGTTTTAAGGAATTAAGGTTAAAGGTAGGCTATAACCCATAATAAAATAAAAGTTGTATCATTTATGGTAATAGTGCCTTTATATTATTCCATTTATGTAATTATTCCTTTTCCAAATAAATAGTTTAGGTGTTCGCTAAATCAAACATAATGAATAAGGCCCAATTCTCTTTTTCTGTTGGGCTTGAACCCGTTTTCCTATCTTAATATAGACCTTTTGAGGCCCAATTTACTCATTGCACCTGTTTTAACATAAGCTCAAAGCTCATTTTCTCAAACTTGAATCAATCTCGACCATTACGTCAGTTGTTATATCAATTTAATAATCCTGCAAAGGAGAAATAATCTCAGTGAAAATCGCGATAAAGAAAGGTTCTTGTCAAATGTTTTATTCCTTTTCACCTCGAAGGGTTGGAAAATAATGAGTTTTCAAATTTTAAACTATTTTATAACTTTAAAGAAAATTTTAAAATAATTTAAGAAATTACAGATTCCGCCACTTGATTTTTCAAGAAAATATCAAGAAAAAATACTAAAAATATTTCAAAAGCACAAAAACAAAAATAAACCTTTTGAAATAAAGAGACTAGGTACGGATTCTGGTAATGCCTTGAAAATGGTTTTGAAGGCACTTAAGAAGCATTCGTAAAAATGGTTGACCAAAAGACAATTCTACTGATTTGTAAAATGACAAATTTTGAAAATATGACTAACTTTGTGAAATCTTAAATTCATTTGCAAATATGACATTTATTCCATTCAAGTGAAAAAAAAAATTATTTAACTTAAAAATTCTCTTAACAGCAATGTTAGACTAAATTTGATCTTTTTATTAAGCGAGATCAAAATATTTCCAACAACCAAAAAAGAACGTGATTTTTATTTCAAACATCAATTTTTGAACAATGGAAATTTTTAAAAGAAAACACCCATTTTAATATGTTATGAAATTTTAGACTAATTATGAAAGATTATGATTTTTACTAGAAAATTTGATTTTTATAGGTTATGATTTTTACAAGAAAAATTATTTTTATAGTAAAAGAGAACTCTTTTAACTTAAATAAAACCAATTAAACACATGATCGGAAATAAATGCCCTTTATTATTTTTAAAAGTTCATTCTGAAAGGAAACATAAAGAAGAATTTATTTTTTATTAATTTCAAACATTATACTATGTGATAAACAATGCTCAAAGGAAAAAATACTGATATAAACATATATAAAATTTCAAAGGAGATTTATTAAGATTAACTATATTTAAGAATTTAACAACACATAATATTCAAATATGAATTTACAAATTAAGGAAGGCGAGAAGTTGAGAAAAAATGAGTTTTGAACTCATCTGGAACTGCCTAACTTTAATCCTCAATTTTTCGTAGGCTTTTTAGACAATTTTTATTTTTTCTGCTTCGTCTTCAACCATGCGCCACTTTGTGGGAATACACTAGATTTTTTGTTGTTGTTGTTCGTCTTCAACCATGTATGCTAGCTTCCATTTGAGGTTTGACTAGATGAGATTGAGCATCCTTGGTCCGTGTACGGAAAGGGCCTAAGTGCGAAGTAGTCTATCAGCATTACAGTTTTTCAGAGCAGTAAACTTGAGACTACGAGCCTTTATGATGAAAACTTCCACTGGAGCTTGATTTTTCAAGCTTACTTTGTCAGGGTTTGAATTCTGACTCGTTGGAATTTCAAAATTTTTGGTCAAAGTTTGAATATATGACTTTGCAAATTTTTGTTACATGGGATTAGAAACATGTGCCTCACAAATACCTAAATATTTTCTCAAAAATCACTACTCAACCCGCATCCCTCACTCTGTATTTATAGAGAAAATAAGGTAAAGTTGTGGGGGGCGAGGTAAAAATGAGAAAAGGAATAGAATTTTTTTTAATTTTAAAATTGGGATAAGATATTGGATTTTACATCCATGGAATCAATGAACTTGGACCCATTTTTTTTTATTTTTTTTTGGGGGGGGGCGGTGAATTTCCCCAGAAGCAATCAAAACCACACAACACCATAGATTTATGGTACAAAATCAATGGATTCTAGTTGGATTTCTTAAAAGCTAACATTGGGAGAATAAGTTGTCGAGCTTCTAGAACTCTAGCCAAGGGTATGTTTTGGATTTTAATGGAATCCAAGGACAATTAATGGAGTCTGAGATCGTTTGGTGGTGGTGGTGTTGCGCTTGGTTTGAATTTGACAAAGGGTGAGGATCGTTTTGAAGAGTTGTTGTTGTTATTCGTTATTAGTGTCACTGTTTTATTGTTGTTGAAGATATACACTAGTGAAGGAGAGAAGTTATAAGATGGGGTTGGGTTCGGTTAAAAGAAGTTGAGTTGGGTGGTTGCTAATGAGTGGGCTGGGTTTGGGTCAATTTTTTAGATTAAGGGTAGAAATTAGGTATTAAAATATTAGAGGATAGATTTAAGATATTGAAAGACCCCATAAAATCCTAAGCTTAGCTCAGTCCTTTAAAGCTTATTAAGGTGTCCCAGACTTAGAAAATTTTAGCTAAGTATTCAGACTTAGTGTTATTTTAGCCTTCGTAGGTTGGTGACTCTATTTCACGATGCTCATGACCTTAAAGTGATGATTTTTAGGTTGAATCATGATCAAGAATGTCAGTAGGTGTTCTCATACAAGTTTCAGATTTTTTGAACTTCGTTTGAGACACATTTGAAAGCTCAAAATAGTGGATCGATGAGCCGCATCGCCCATAGCATCGATGAGTATATTCCCCAGCTCCCAATGCAAATTCCAGTGAACTGACATGGACTCGATGCGACACGTTGGCTATCGCATCGATGCCAATGACGCAGCGCGTCTGTCTGCGTGTCGCTAAATCAGTTTTTAGTCATTAAAAAGTTGCATCCTCAGGGGTAATTGGGTCTTTTCCCACCTCATGTCAACCCCCAAAACACGAGATTAAGCCCCTTTAGAGGAAAAATCTATTCATCTTTCTCAAAATTACTCAAGAAGCAAACCCTAGGATCTTCAATTCAAGATTCATCCTTCAAGAACACTCCATCATTCTTCGCAAATTTGAATACGAAGGTAGGTCAAGTGTTCATCCAAGGGTCCTTTCCATCCTTGGAGTCCAAGAAACTCTTTTAAACTTTAAGTAGATTGATTTCATGAATTCCGTGATTTGGATTCAAGTGTATTCATGATTATAATATTGATTGGGTTTCTATACCATGATTAAGTGCAAGATTTATGTAAAAAAAATTATTATGTAGGTAGTATTATGTGAATTTATGTTATAGCCTTGAAATTGTGATGCTCATGTGTTGATTAGTACTATGTGCATATAAAATGCCTTACAAGTAATTGATCAGTTGTTCATGTGAATTAAATAGTGGGATTATATCATGTTAGCATGTATATTAGTTCATGCCATTCAGTGTTTGTTAAAATGCCTCTATATATGCATTATGAACAAGTGTATATTTCTATGCTATGCAAGGTCATGCGATGCTTTACTTTTATGCTATCGAGTCCTGGGGTTATTTAATACTCGATAATTTAGTTGATTACCTAGAGCTAGTGTCAATTATAGAATAATCTCAGTTATATCACGATCAGTAGTACTCTCAGTCAGTTACAAAACTCAGGAAAAATTCAATAGAATTAGTATCAGTCCAGTCCAGTTCAGTATTCAGTTCAGACCTAAGTAAATTCAGTCAGTTAACTGAATTCAGTAGTATTTCATCGGTCAACGTAACTTATAATCAGTAACAGGTCAGTAAAGCCTAGTATGAATTAGGAATCAGTTCAGTATCTATTCAGTTGGGAGTACAATTCAGCACCGAGTGAACCCAAGGATGGGGACTCACCTTCCAGTAGAGGGTGTGATCCTTAGAAGAAGTTCATGTGTTACAGAACTACGTAGCCAGCGCAGGTTGAGACATCAACCTGCTAGTTGAGGGTTGATGAGGTGTTCTATCTTCCAATTGAGGGTACCACCATTCTCATTCAGAGCACCTGCCAGATGAAGGTGACTCAGCTTGTCTTTAATCATGGCACGGTACTGACACCCTTCCAACTGGGGTTATAGGTTGGACCTAATCCATTCAGAGAGGGGCATGTCGGTTAGATGTTTACCTCCCACAGTCTCAATTTCAGTCTTCATAATAGATCTCAGTTCAGTTCTACAAAAATTAGGACTGTCAGACACAGTCACTCAGTTCAGTACGAAACTTAGAATAGTTCCACAGAATCATGATTGTCAGATATAGTCACTCAGTTAATAGTACTACAGTATCAATAAACTCAGATATCAGTAAACCAGTGATTTAGAACTCAGTATCCAGTGTTATCATGACCTCAGTTATAGTTTATATATTCATGCATGTACTCTCATTTAGTTATGTTCATGTTATTCAGTTAGCTATTGTTTATGCATATGAACCCTCGCATGTCATCTTACCTCACTTAGCTTACCAGTATATTCAAAGTACTAACGCATACCTTTATTTTGTGTTATGATGTCTTATATCATAGGTTCAGACGCACGGGCTCCCGATCATACTTAGCAGCCCGATCCATCAGCAACAGACTAGTGGTGAGTCCTAATTTTTTTAGGACAGATTTATTATTACAGTATTTCAGTACTCAGTTTATTTCAGTAGTTGGAGTTAGTTGGAAACCTGTCCCATCAACTCCTTGTTCAGACAGTAGAGGCTTTTCCGACTAGAGTATTTTTAGACAAATGTTCAGTTTCAGTATTTATTTAAAATTTGTACCTTATGGAAATTTTTTGCCTAATTTCTGCATAATTACAGTATTATTATTCAGTTTTTACAGCAGGTACCAGTCATGGGCTAGCTTGTGGTCCTTCGTGATTATGTGCACCGTATAGCATCGGGGTACATACTCGGGGCAATACAAACTTGGTATCAGAGCCTAAGGTTCAACAGAGTCCTAGAAAGTCTGAAAGTCACATCTAGTAGAGTCTTATTCATGGGTGTGTAGCGCGCCACCAGGAAAAGTGACCCTTCTTTTAGTATTTATGTCATGTGAGTGAGCATGAGCTCAAGTTAAACTCTCAGTCGAATCCATTCTCTCATTTTCATTTATAGAACATGACTTCCAAAAAGGCTAACGAAAGGAGAACCATAAATTAGTCAGCACCTCAGCCCGTTCAGGAAAATTCCCTAGATGAAAATGTCTCCCACGCTGAATTCAGAGCAGATTTCACCACCCTAGCTCATTTCTTGGTAGCCTAGAATGAACGCCCAACTACCATTCTGGCAACCCTATGGCCAATACTACTGCATCCAGGATTTGAGACTTCAGCCAAATGAATTCTCCATCTTTTACTGGGTCTAAGTCAGATGAGGACCCTCAGGAATTTCTTGATCAGGTGTAGAAAGTTACAAATATTATAGGGGTGACTTATTTTGAGAGGTATGAGTTATCCGCATATCAGTTGAAGGATATGGATCACTCATGGTTTAAACAGTGGAAAGCAGAAAGGGCCGCATATGCAAGGCCCATAGAGTGGGAGGAATTTGCCACTGCTTTTCTAGATAGATTCTTCCCGTTGGAGTTGAGAGAAGCGAAGGTTCTAGAATTTATTAACCTAAAAAAGGTCAACATGACAGTGAAATAGTATTCTCTCAAGTTTACTCAATTAGCTAGATACACTCCTCATGTGGTGGCAGATAGGAGGTCCAGGATGAGTAAGTTTGTATTTGGGGTTTCTAGCAGTGTGGTCAAGGAGTGTAGGACATCAATGCTGATTAAGAAAATAGACATATCCAGGCTAATGGTCCACGCCTAGTAGATAGAAGAGGATAAGAATAGGCAGAAAGAGAGGGAGAGCAATAGATCTTGAATAAGTGGTTTGAACTTTGCTCAGACTAAGTCAGAGGGTGGGAATCATTCTCAGTTCCAGCTCCATCCTCAGCCAGTGTTCTAGTGCCGAAATTCTGAGATGGAAACAGAGATAGGGTGCCAGGACCTAAGCCTCAGGGTAGTGTCAGCAGCTCCCGAACAAATGTCCTTTTTCAGAAATATGACAGAAACCACAAGGGTATCTGCAGGCCTGGCAGTGATGTGTGTTTTGGGTGTGGCAAGCCAGGTCACAAAGTTAGAGATTTTCCCTAGTCAATTTCCTAGGGTCAGCATAACCATCCTTCAGCTTAGTTAAGTCACCCAAATCAGCAGGGTGCTGCTTCCAGTGCTACCAGTGGGCAACGCCCAAACAGACTCTATGCCCTTTATTCCCGACAGGATCAGGAAGATTCTCCTGATATGGTCACTGGTACATTACAAGTTTATCATTTACATGTTTATACTTTGCTTGATCAAGGATCTTCTTTATCTTTTGTAACTCTATATGTAGTTGTCGACTTTGGAGTCAGTCCCGAAATCCTAGTAGAGCTTTTCTCATTCTCTATCTGAGTGGGTAAATCTATCATAGCTCAAAGGGTATACAGGAACTGTCCGGTTATCATATCTTTGAAATTCACTTCAGTAGACTTAGTCGAATTAGATATGATCAATTTTGATGTCATTCTCGGCATGGATTGGCTTTATTCCTTCTATTCGTTAGTCAACTACAGAAATAAAATTGTCCAATAGCATTTCCCCCACTTCGTCAATACACCAGGGCTCCACAAATCCAGCTAAGGGTTCTTAGCCACTTATGCTTGTGAAGAAATCAATAACATTCATGATGGAAAGCATAAGATGAAATCACAATAATGAGAAGTGAAAACCCAAAATCGTAACTGAATTAATTAACCAAAATCAAGACAAGAGAATTCTAAGACTAAAATTGAATCTCAAAATCAAAATATGTTTGTAAGCATGTTACTCTACTTAAAAACACATAAGGGATATTTATATGGTACATGAGAAAAACGTAAAACCAAAGCCTGAACAAAATAGGAGAAAAAAGGGTTGGTGGATACATGTGGTCTCTACATGCGCCCTGGCCTTGGGCGCATACGGTACATGTGACTTGCAAGCTGGGCGCATATAGTGACCGCATGTGCCCGGACCAAAATTCCCTGCAGGTTAGCCTTCGGGATTTTGGACTTCTCACACATGCTTTGCCCATATGCGGCCTACATACGCTACATGAAGTCCACATATTGACTTAGCATATGCCGAAAGTTATTTTTCTAGCTCTTCTTTAATTCCCGTACATGTTTGTCACGAACAAGCTAAAGTGTTCCAAACATCCATAATTTCTCCCATAAGTAGCCAAAAATACCTTTTTTCATCTTTTCATGAACTTGGCATCCAAAATATAATTTCCTGCAAAATGTATCATATCTAACAAAACAACCTCGAAAACTTGCATATTTTCATTATTTTAAGCGTCGAAAGTGCTATATATCTATAATACATCAACACCCTCAACTTAGAACGTTTGCATGTCCTTAGGCAACAAAAAAACTAAATGTGATATTTAACTAAGAGGATCCAAGTTATTCAAGGCAGTTAGACAATACTTTAAGTTCAAAACACAACACCTACTCCTATCTTACTTTTCAAAAACAACTATGTTAGCACTTCCCCTACTTAGTCAATCCGACAGGGTATCCACTCATGCTTGTGAAAGAATTAATAACATTCATGATTGAAAGCTGATCGGAGGTGATTTTATACACTTTTATATTATTATTCTAGTTTATTTCACCTTGTTTTGAGAGCAATTTGTGTGCTTAACGTGTTGATATTGATATATATAAGCATTTAAGTGTCCAAGTGTGTTATTACAATGTCCAAGATATTTTTCAAATAAGTTTGTGCTTAATTTAGTAATTTAGAGTTCAACCCGGAAAATTAGTTTTACTAGCTTGAGCTAGGTGTGTGTCTAGTTGGTCTCATCCTAATGTGTTTAATTTGTTTCAAATATTTTAATGGTGTAATTATGTGTGGAATAAATTATTTGTAATATGCAAATTTTAATTTGATTAAGTCAAGAGTCAAAATAATAAGTGGAAGATCATGGCGAATTTACCTTATCTTAGCTCTTATTTTGATTTGTTGTTGAGAATACTGTGTTATTTTAATCTTTAATTTGTGTTGTATGAAGGAGGCCATGTGAGGTGAATAAGGTGATATTTTGATGATTTAGTGGCCGAAAATTTATTGGAAATACACTACAAAAGACATGGGCAAAGGATAGGACGCTCAACACTTTACCAAAATTTTGAAAGTAAATTTCATAGAGTCAACGCGTCGCGTCGATGGGCACACAATTTACACTTACAAAAAAATTTTAGTGTTAATTCCATTACAGTGATGCGAAGACGATGCGTCGCGTCGCTGATTCAAAAAGGCAATTTGCTCCAACAACACGACAAAGTCCTAATTTTAATTGAATAACACTTACCAAAGAGAGGACCAGGTGATTGAAAAAGACAGAAGAGGAGACATAGCTGGCAGCAACTTAAGGGAATTATTATTTTCTTGGTCAAATTAGACAACCTTGGAAAAACAATAAAAGGAGACTAAACCACTGGACACGGAGAAGATACATACGGAGCACTGTTTTGGAGAAAATTAGCAGAGGCGGCTGCACGATTTATTACATTTTAATTTTATTTTTAGTCTTTAATTTTTCATATCATGTATTCAATTATTTGGATTGTGATTATGAATATTAGTGGCTAAAAATCCTGTTTTCGGGGTTAAAGCCAAAAACATGAGTACTATTATTTTGGATTAAATCGTTAATTTTACTTATCATATTTGGTTGTTTGCTTATTATTGTTTTAATTATTTTATGGATTGATCACCCATAAAATACATATATTGTCGACCTTTTGATCTCAGGAGAGGGAATAGGGAGATAGAACATGGGAATAAACAAAGTTTGGGTTTTTATTCTTTTATAAATTAAAGAATTAAACTTAGCGTCTAGGACAAGGATGTACTTAGATGCCTTACTTGATTCAAATGTAGGATGATAGATTTAATTAACTAAATTGGATTATTACATCCCCGCTCAATGATGCAGCTGTAATATCCACATTAGGTAAAACATTATAGGTTGGTAAACCATGATCATGCAATTAACCCTACGAATCAACAACCAAGATAAACAAATTAACGGATGAAATTCAATAACATAGTATGATTGTTCGGAGTGCTTTAATCCTGGATTTACTGCATTGTTTGTTCCAATAATTTAATTTTTGTATTATTTATTTTATTTTTTAATTTACAAAAATTACAAACTCTCTTTTTGGTTACTCTTGCACTAAATTTATTTAAACTGTGAACTAGAATTAAATCATTATTAAATCAAGTCTCTGTGGGATCGATATTCAGCTTTCTTGAAGGCCACTATATTATTTAGTAGACCACGTACACTTGCGTGTGCGCTTGGGCGCTGTCAAGTTTTTGGCGCCGTTGCTGGGGACTTGTTATTTGGAAATTATTTATTTTAGTTTTACTTTTAGATTTATTTGGTGTTTTTTATGCTTGATCTTGGTTTTTTTTTTGCAGCAGCAAACAGGTTTCAAAGTAGAAAGCTGGCAAGGGATCACGACTTGGTCAAACCAAGCTCCGAACCTGTGCAATTTTACCATCAACATAGGAGAAAAACAATTCTTCTCCCAAGAATTCCTCAATTCCAAGAAGACAAAGAGCATACTGTTCCTATGACTGAACAACAAGCAGCTGGTAGGAAGGTTAAGGAAATGGCAGTCCCACTTCCAATGAACTTGACTTCCCCAATTCAAAGACCGTCAGCTGAGGAGAATTTCGAGTTGAAATACAATATGGTGCAGCTTTTTATTAGTAGTGGATAGTTTACAGGGCTTTCACACGAGGATCCATAAGTCTACTTGCAGACCTTCATTGATCTTACAGATACATTCACTCCAACTGGGGTGACTCCAGATTATGTGAAGCTGACACTCTTCCCCTATTTACTTATTGGGGAAGCTAAAAGGTGGTTAAATGTAGATCTGGCCAGTTTAATCACAACATGGGACGACTTATCCCGAAGGCTCCTTATCTGATTCTTTTCATCAAGAAGGACTGCAAAACTTCGTAGTGAAATAGTGAGCTTCAAAAAGAAGTCTGATGAAAACCTTTAGCATGCTTGGGAATGCTTCAAGGCCCTTCTTTGAGCTTGTCCACACCACCAACAATCTAGTGAGGTACTTGCTCATACTTTTGTAGAAGCTCCTGATCATAATACAAAGATTTTGCTAGATTCAGCCGCAGGTAGTCAAGCGTTGGAGATAACTTATGATGATTTATACACATTGTTAAACCACATAGCACAACAAAATCTAGAATGGCATTCATATTCTAGAAGTGCCACAAAAAAAATTGCAAGTGTGTTGGAGGTGGACCAATTCATAGCCTTATCAGCACAGGTTTCTGCGTTACAAAATTTGATCAACACAATATTCAACACCATGAAGTTGGGAGAAACATAACCTACAACCACATTCAATGCCATACAATAAGCCGCAGGTTGGTGTGAAGTATGCAGACATAGTGGTCATGCGGCTACCATGTGTGCTTCAAATTCGAAATCTGTGATGTATGTAGAAAATGCTCAAAGGCCAAATTATGGTAATGCCTACAACATAAAGTGGCAAACTCATCCACCAAATTAGTTATGGAATGCCCCACATCCACAGGACCAATTGAATCAGTCAACTAGCAACATGGAAGAGATGTTCATGCAACTCATAGTTGGGCTAGCACAATTAATTGCGGATCTGAACAGTCAAAAGGCAAAATTATAGAATCAGAAAGTGGCCCAGAGAAATTTAGAGTTGTAGGTTAGGCAGAAGCGTTAAATACCAGACCACAAGGTGGTTTGCCTGATGAAACAGAAAATTTAAAAAATGTCATGGAAATCACCTTGAGAAATGGTAAAGATCTTCATAAAGAACCTCCAAAGGCAACTAAGAAGGTAGATGCTGATGTGGTGACCCAAAAGGTGGATGAAGAAGTTGCTGAAAATTCAAGAAAGTCTGAGTACTTGAATAAAAAAGTTGCTGAACCAGAGAAGAAGAATACGCTACCACTACCCTTCTCTCAAAAGTACATAAAACCGAAGGAGGATGCCTTGTTCAAAAAGTTCATTGACACATTCAAAGAGCTTCATATTAACTTACCTTTGCTTGATGTTTTGTAGAGTATGCCTAAGTATGCAAAGTACTTGAGGGGTGTGGTGGATAAAAAGGTAAAATTACAATATAACACTCACTGAAGAGTGTAGCACGGTGATGTCACAAAAAATCCCCAAGAAATTAAAAGATAAGGGGAAGTTTGTTATTCCTATACAAATTGGGGGAAAAGAAGTCCATGCATTGAGTGACTTAGGGGCAAGCATAAATGTGATGCCCCTACCATTGTTTAGAAAATTAGGCTTGGGAGAGCCTAGAGTAACATGAGTGGTTATGCCGCATGCAGACGGATCCATGCCATATCCGGATGGAATCATTGAGGATTTCCTCATAAAGGTTGGTAAATTTGTTATTCCTACGGATTTTTTTGTTCTTGATTTTTTGGAAGACGAACAGGTACCAATTATCTTGGGCATCTATTTTTAGCAACCGGATGGGCTTTAATTGATGTTAGAGAAGGCACGCTTAAGATGAGGGTAGATGATGAAGAGGTGGTATTTGATGTTTACAAGGCCCTCATTGAAAATCCCTTATATAAAGATTTATGCACGATTAATGTGTTTGAAAGGGATGAGAGTAGGTGCCTAAGCCACTAAAGACCTCTTCCTAATACCTGATTGAGTGTCCTAAGATGAAACCACCAAATCCCAACATGTTAAGAGGTAAAAAAAGTCTGAAATGAATGAAAAATGGCTCCTAAAAGGGTGAAGGAATATGGCTGATTTGAGTTGGGTCGTGCCATGACACTAAATCAAGCGCTGCTTGGGAGGAAACTCAAGTTAATTAGGTATGTTTTCTTTTCAGTTTTTAGTTTTTATTTCACGTAGTTTTTGTTTTCGGTTGAGTCATAGGTTGATGGAAAGTCTGTGTACCATAATCTTGAGTTTGAAGCATGACAAAAATTGAGTGTGGGGTCTCATGGATCCCTTTTTGTGTGAAGATGCATCTAGCTAGGACTAGAGGCCTCAGGGAGTATTTCTATCTTTATACTTATAAATTCACTTTGGGGACAAAGTAGATTTTTAAGTGTGGGATGAGAAGAAGCACAATAATGTGACATAATGGGATCAAGGTATGACATTATATTAGCAGCATACAACCATGCATATGTAAAAGTTACACTACCCAAAACAAGCAAGCAGCTAGCAATATAACTCATGTGCCCTTACAATAGAGATGTCCCACTCACGCATATTAAATAATGCATGTCAATGAAGGGATAGTCGAGAGACACTTACACTCAGAAGAGAAGTTCTAATCAATGTGCATCAAATACCATAGGCTTGCCCTTATTTTCTTTACCTTATCTTTCATATAGTCAAGTTAGGATCACTATAGGACTTTTCTCGGCTTGTAATGTAGGCTTGGGAGTGGTATAGTACATATGGACATATCAAGTAACTAAGACTCCTTGGCACTACTCTAACCTTGGGGGCTCACTTACGAGCCAATTTTCTTTTAATTCCACCCTTATTTCTCCCTTTTTATTCTTTATTGCTTATTCAGGTTGGGTGTGGTCTTTTTTTCTTTATTTTTCACTTTCTTACAAACTTCTCTTTTGTTTTTTCTTTTTCTTTTCTTTTTCTACAATACCCAGCCCTACTTTTTTTCTTTTATTTTTCCCTTCTACATACCCACTTTATACTATGCACCCCTATGATAGCCACCCTCAACTTAGATATTTTTCCTGAGTTTAGGTGCACAATGTCCAAGGAGGACCAGGGCCAAAACAGGTTCATTGTAACACAAATGTAAAGGTGAAAGGTGAAAACAAAGAAATAAGCTATACAGCTCAAACTTAAGGATCAAGGCATACAATTCACACATGGAAGATCATTTAGGCTAAAAGTGGACTAAAATAAAAAAAATGGCGTATGATCCTTTCCTAACCAACTATCCTACAACCTAGGCAAGAGTAACTAGGCAATATCTGAACTCAACATACAAAGGAAACTAAGTAGCATCTCACAAACACAATATATAGTCAATATTACAAACTACTATTTATTTGATTTATACAATTGTTAGCAAGTAAGTATAATGTCCCTAATCCAAATACCATAATAAGATCCAAAATGTTCACACATATATACATATCACACAGTTCTAAAACATAATTTTTTGAAAGGGTATAAGAAAATCAATAAAAACATGACTATTGCCCTAGATACTTAAAAATCTCCTAATTACACAAAAACACAATACAATACGACACAAATTTTAATCTAGATATGCCAGTTCTACAACCATACTGTGGTCAATAGGAAAAGAAGTACAACAATAATGGTATACCCCACCCCAACTAAATACTGTGCATTATCCTTAATGCGCTAAAATAATATAAAAAAAAGGAATAAGGACATACCTAGGACGTACTAGGAATCTGTGTCATATTCTTCCCCGGATGGGGTATATCCACTAACGGAGGACATAGTGGTGGCGGTGAACTATGATAAGATGCAGCCACCACTATCTCGACATGACTCTTCCTATCAACAAATACAGTCTCTTTCGAATCATGGGTGCCTTTTTTCAGGGCTTGCTCACATGGCCTATCTAGATTTTTTAATTCTCCTTCTCGGCCTCTCTTGGTCCTAACTATGGGGACCGCCACATCATTCTCTACAAATAAATCAAAATATCTGGGAATATGTAGAGGTGATGAATGAATAACTAGGTATACAACTAGAGGGATAGATATTATGTGGCTCTTAGTGAGAGTGCATACCTCTGCTCTAGGTAGGTCCACCTCTTCCCTAATGTATCCTAGATCTGACATCTTAATCCTGCTAAACTGAGCCTATAGTTGACCCTCAAAATCATCGATCCATGAATGCAACTTAGCTCGTAGCTCTAACATCATATCCTGATGCACAGACTACAGTCTAGCCTTAATTATTTCTAGTGTAGTCTGGACCTATGGCCGAATATGATCATAGAATATTGCTACCTTGGTCTCAACAATCAGTATCTAAGTGGTCATCACCTCTATTCTCTCTTAAATACCTGATATATCTGACATATTGACCTGTGCAATAATATTCTCATCAATAGTGTTTATCCTAGACACCACTTGTATATCGTCTGACTACTGCACTATCATACACATATCAAAAACTACTTTATCATTCTTTAGTTTGAAGGTGATCTCCCCTAAGTCCATATCAATCAAGACCCTACCAGTGGATAGGAAGGGTCGACCCTATATAATGGGGGCTTGAAAATTCACCTCACAATCAAGAACCATGAAATCAGCGGGGAACATAAAGGATGCCACCCTTACTTCTATGTCACACAAAACACCCACTGGTTTCTTCACAGCCGAGTCAACCATCAACAACTTTATAGATATAGGTTTGAGTTCCCCCATCCTCAATAGCTTGTACACAACCAGTGGCATCATATTTACTCCTTCTCCTAAGTCACATAAAGACTGTTTGACCTTGAAAGGCATAATAGAACACAAAATGGTGGCTTCTCTAAGGCCCTCCTACTTTTCTACTAATGGTAAGGAAGGGGTCGCACTATAAGGGTGCTCATGATCATTGGGCTCTATGACCCAATCTGCACCACTATAATATTTAAAATCATCATCACCCCATGTCGACTTCTTAGAATCTGCCTCAGGTGTCTCATCTCTCAGTACTATCAATCTTCAACTGCTTAATAGTAGATACAGGGGGATCATCTGTAGTGTCACCATAATTAGTGGTGATAGCTAGACAATGAATGATGTTTGAAGGATTCTTCATCGTATTACTCGAGAGTGAACTCGACTGCCTTTTTTACAAAATGGCCAACATCTTCCCAAATGGATGCTCTAACTGCTTGATAGACTTTGCATGAGACTCAACCTTCTGGGTACAACCTGAAATATCAGACTTGATCTCCTTAAGGCTAGCCTCCAGACTTTCTTGCCACCTTCTCCAGTTTGGTCAATATTTCTTCCATTCTTGATTTTGTATCTCGTTTACCAAGTGGAATGTACCTATCTTCCTTCTCTATGTAATCATATTTCAATCTCCCATCACCATATGTTTACCTACTTTGGTTTTTATATCTTTCATTATAGCAGTTTTGACCTTAGTTTCCTTTCCCTTGGGCTCAAAAACCCTCTAACTAATGATCTGGATACCTAGCCCCTTCTTCTAATTCGGAATTATAAGCTATGTAACATGCACCCTATGCTCCTATTGCATGAACTTTTTGGGAATTTTAAATCACAAACTTCTTTGCCATCAACCCAAGATCATTCCTTAGTAGCACGACCTCTTGCGCTACAGAACCATCAGCTACTTTCTGGTCACCAGCAACTCCAATGGCATAAGTGCTAGAATCCCTCTCTGTCTCTCAAGTTTGCCACCCTTGGTTAGTGAGAGAGATCTATTCTATAATGTTAGAAGCTATCTCCCAGCATAATTTCATAATAGCTTCTCCAGAGATAGTGTCTACCATGGCTCTGGAACTAATGGTCAGGGCTCTATAGAATAACTCCAATAAGTTCATCCCTGAAATCTGATGGTTGGGCACAATACTTAACTTCTTCATGAACCTGAACCAAGACTCATACATGGACTCAGACTGGAGCTGGCGGAAATAATAAATCTTGTCCTTAAGCTGCAATATCCTAGGTGGAGGAAAGAACCTATTCAAGAATTGCCTGCATAACTCATTTCATGTAGTGATAGATCCTCTTGGAAGTTTTCCTAACCATAAAGAGCACCTCCTGATTCACCCCTGGATTTGTATAAGAAGTGCAAATCCCAGTAAAGTTTGTCAAATGCATGTTTGTGTCATCTGTAGGCAACCCCACAGACACACCTTTAAAATATAAGAGATGGATTATAGCACTAGTTATGTTGAACTTGACACCTGGAGTAAATTAGAGGAATAATATCTCCATTATTTGTCATCTCAAATTACCCTATATCTCCTTTATCATCTACATAACCACCTCTAGCTCTGTTTTGATATCCACCGAGTTCTGCTTGACGGTCTACTTCTTGTCTCAGATCATCTAGTGCTTCCTCCCTAGCTATCCGTAGAGATTCTTCTATTGCCCTACTCTTATTAGAAGCTTGTGTAAAAGAACCCCTATCTACTGATCAATGATTTCATGAACTCCTTCGGGGGGAGGGGGAGGCACATCATCACAAACTCCTTCAGGAATGTTATTTTTTTTCGCCTTCATCATCTTACTAGGTGTTTGTTGGATCCTCTCTGGATTTAGATTAACTAAAAGTAAGGGATTGCCTCTACTCTATGTACTAGACATACACCAGTGTATACCCAACTAAGAATAAAAATAAGAAGAAAACCCAAAAATTGCAACAACTTTAATTCATAAATCAACACCATATTCCCCAACAACGACATCAAAATTTGATGACGTCCAAGCTACACCTCCTCTCAGAAAATGATAAGGTCACTGCCAAATATAGTAAAACAAAAATGGTTGCGGTCGAATCCTAAGGAAATTCGTGAAATCATGGATCTTAATTGATGTAATCAACGAGCAGAACTAGAAAAGTAAATGGGTGGTTTTGAATATCAATGTCGAATTAGTAGAAAATATCAACTTCGATTGTACTCAGTCGTAGGTGAACACTAGGATTGTGTTCTCCCTGGCTTCTAAACTCCAAAGGCTTATCATGCTTTGTTGATACAACCTGATACCTTTCATGTAGAATCGATAAGTTATGTACCTTCTACAGTCTTTTAGACGAGAAGAAAGATTTTACCTTTTACCTTTTGAGTATCATGATGTCACCTTATAACCCTTATCTTGATCCCTGTTAACTATTACCTTTTTAGTCTCTAGTTATTAGATGAAATCTAACCATCTTACTTAGATAAAACTGAGTAGCATAGATCGACAGTTAAATTCCAAATTATTGTTGGCATTATCTTTTCCTAGTCACTACTCCTCTTTTTGAGTCAGCAACGATAATCTAGGTAGGATCCTAACATTTGAAACCGCTAAAATAATTGTTAAAGTGAAAATAATACAATGCATGCATGGGTATCGGTTCAGAATAAAAATAACACTTTCCCTACTTCATCAATCCACTAGGGTTTCCACAACCCTAGCTAAGGGTTTTTATCCACTCATACTTGTGAAGTAATCAATAATATTCATGATTGAAAGCATAAGATGAAATCACAATAATAAGAAGTGAAAACCCAAGACTGTAATTGAACTAATTAACCAAAAGCAATACAAGAGAGTTTCAAGACTAAAATTGAATCTAGAAATCAAAATATGTTTGTAAGTAGAAAACTTCTACTAAAAAACACATAAGAGGTATTTATATTACATGATAAAATCGTACAACCAAAGCCCGAACGAAATAGGAGAAAAAAGGATTGGTAGCCACATGTGGTCTCTACATGCACCCTGGACTTGGGCACATGTGGTACATGCGACCTTCAGGATGGGCGCATGTAGTGATCGTATATGCTTGGACAAAAATTTCCTGCAGGTTACCTCTCGGTATTTTGACCCTCTAACACATACTTTGCCCACATGAGGTACACATGTGCTTCATGCAGTCTGCATGTTTTGAAAGTTAATTTTTTAGCTCTTCTTCAATTCCCGCACATGTTTTAATCATGAACAATCCGTAAAGTATCCCGAACATCCATAATTTCTCTCATAAGTAGCCAAAAACACTTTTTTCATCTTTTTCACGAACTTAGCATCCAAAATATGATTTCCAGCAAAACATACCCAAAACGCATCATATCTAACAACACAACCTCAGAAACTTGCATATTTTCATAGTTTTAAGCATCGAAAGTGCTATATTTCTGTAGCACATCAGTAATAAATACAAAAAGCAAAGTTGAACATCTAGTACAACGGTAAATACTTGTCCCTTCTAATATTTACACCAAATCTAATTGGGTCATTCACCTCCTATCTTTGGGTGATTTAAGAAAAAAAATCCTTCAGCACTTTAAGAAACAAAAAAGTGGTCATATACCCCTGACTTTGAAAAATAAAAATTTCAATGCAAAAAATTATATTTTTGTTACACAATTTATGTCTACAATGCATAACAAGTATACCTTTTAATTATTACTAGTTTATATGGTTAGCTATGTTGCACGGACTTTTTATTTTTAATGTCGCACCCATGTCTGATTCTCCAAAAATACACTATTTTTGGAGAATCAAAAACGCATTCACTGACATTTTAAAGATTTTGAGCAAAATAGGTGGTTAGAAATATAAGTTTAGTTCATAATTCATAAGTTATGGTTTACACTGCATAACTTAAATCTCGAAGAACTTATGTCGTATTTTCAGAATGTTATGCTTTAAGAAGTTCATAATCCACAAGTTATGCCTTGTAAAGAATAATTTAGTTTTGACATAACTAATGTCAATAGAAGAATTAGTTCAATTTCAAAACCCACAACGTTATGGCTTAAGAGACTTAAGTTATTCCTACAAAAATTTTATCGAACATGCAAAAATTCTTTATACTTATGTCTAGCGAATTCGATACTGCGTAGCTTATGCCGGACAAGACAAAATTTCTCTAAAATTATGTCTTGTAAAATGAAGTCATAGTTAAGAATATTTTAGTCCATATATTTTCATTAAATGAGCAACATGGGAAAAATTAAAAGACCGATTCAAAATAGAGACAATCCATGCAAAAAAAGTTAAAATTAATTAGTGCAAAACAAGTCTTTTTATCACACAAATTTATCAATTAAAATGATCAAGTGATATGTATTCACATTTTAATTTTTAACTGCTCAGTTTAAAGACATAGATATAGAAGAAGATTTAGAAATAATAAATGATAGAATAAGCACAACAAAAAGAATAGCTTATGAAAAATCAGAATCATCAAGTTCATCAAAAAGAACAAATTATGAAACAACTTCAACAGTTAATTTAACTCAATATTACATAACAAGAACAATAAATGAAAAAGAATATTTAATACTGTTAAACACAGGACAAGAAGAAAATTATATAGCAAAATATCTAGTAAAAAGTGAAGAAAACTCTAATGGATCTATTTTTATTTGTGTGTGAATATTTCTAAATATTTCTATTTTAATTTTAATTTTTATTGATGTTCATATCTTGGGGGGTGATTACATGGTATTTGATTAAAAGCTTTACTATAATATTCTTTAGTTTTTTCTCTTAGTCTTTGTAATTCTTGTATATTATTTTGGAGGTATTCTAAATATTATATATCTTTTGTTCTAAAATATTCAATTAAATTAAGGAACTTTTCTTTTTTTAAAGATCAAGGCAATCTTTTAGCCTAAATAAGTTTTATTCAACAAAAAAGAGAACCTTTAGTACCATTCCAAGTTGACATTCTATATTTATATAATCTGGATATTTTTATTAATTGATAAGGTAGAAAAGATTTTTCAATTAATTTTTATATATGACGAATCTTTACAAAGAAATGAGTTGGGATTGGCATGCTGGGTGACAAAAAATGGTATTTTACAAAATGGAAAAAGTACAAACATATCCCTGAACTCTGATAATGGTGCGTATATACCTTCCGTCATAATTTGCGTACAAATATACCCATGACATTAATGATTTGGTATATATAATACCCTTCTCACTAACGGTGTGCCACGTGTTGAGATCCTAGCCATTTAGCCATTTTTATTTATTTAACCCCTAAATAATTAACTAAAAATTACAAAAAAACACAACTTTACTTTCTTTTATCACACAATATCACAAATCTCCAAACTAATTACAAATATCCCATATTTATAATTTCTCTCTCTATAATCCATATACATAACTTTACCTTCCCCTTCTCACGCTTTTATTTTCTTAAAAGGTGCCTACTATAAGGAGCCAATTTCAAGCAATTTTCTACGTTGAATTTCACTAGTGTGTTTGGTTAAAACTATTCATCATCATCATTCTACTTGCCAAAAATCTCCATTAACAATCTTATTCAATTTTCTTTTGGAGTTTAGTAGATTTTATTATTTTTTAAACTTTACTAAATCGGAAATTGAAGAAATATGTTGTTGCATGTGCTTCAATCTTTAAATTTGTATTAAAAATGAATGATTCTCCTTCATTTAGTTTAGGTTTAACTCAAATAGATCATATTGAACAATCAAATTGGGATTTTGTATTTGTCCCTTGGTGTTTTGATAACGAGGATTCAATTTTTTGTAAAAATAGATTAAAACACCATAGCGACCCCACCAAGATGAAGAAGTTGTGGAAAATTATTGCTAGTAGTTCAAAAACGCAAGTCTGTCAATCTTCAAGGAAGAGGGAAAAAGAAAATATATCATGGCCCCATCTCCCTAAGGTAATATGATGTGTATAGGATTGCGGGTTATGTATATGTTATATATATACATAACATATTTATGTATATTAAACTGGTTTGGTATTTTTAGCATATATACATAACATTGGTTATATATATGGGATTATTTACCTAACATTTGTTATGTATATAAAACCATATACATACCGATATTAAGTTGTCTATCTTTTTTAAAAAAAATCATATACATTATCTTCTTATGTATACGGTAGCATGATGTCTTCCAAAAGCTAACCTCCAAAGAAGTATGATGCGGTCGATGTCAAATATAGTAACTAAAATCAGGTGAGGTCGAACCCATAGGGAATACGTGGAATAGTCTCTCAAACTTGACAAAATCCACAAGCGGTGTGGAAAAGTAAATGGGGGGATTTAAAGTCACAAGTACTTAAGTAGCTGAACTTGAGTGCTTAAGTCTGTAAACAATAGAAGACGAACACTAGAACTATGTTCCCCCTGGTTTCTCAATTCCATATGTTTTTTGTGTTCAATTCACCTAACCCACTGCTCTGTATGCAAAGTTTACAAGATATGTATTATCAACCATCTTGTGAACGTGTTGATAAATCTCACCCTTCACTTTGTGAGTCTTAGGGCATCGCCTTACTGTCCCTTGTGTGTAACCTTAGTACAAATCTCACCTTTTGAGTCTCGAGTTGATTAGATGAGGGTTGATAGTCTCGAATTACTATCATAACCTTCTTTCCTAATCTTAACTCTCTTGTGAAGACTTTCTCAAATACAGGAAATTTCTAAGCTTCTGCAGTAGCTTGGGATATGATGAAGATAAAGAAGATCGCAATACATGCAGTTACAATAGAGTAGATGAATCTCCCACTTCCCTTACATTGTTAATCCATAAAGGTTCCAAAACTCTAGTCAAAATTAGCCGCTCATGCTTATGTAATAATTAATGAAATCAAAGAAGAAGACATGTAATTGATTCCACAATAATGAAAGAGTAAAATCCATAATCTCCACTTGAATACGAAATCAAAAACTCAAGAACAATTGTATTAATGATCAAAGTATGTGAAACTATGAAGAAAATTGTAAAAAGTGCATAATATAATAAAGGAATAACCCTAGAGTATTTATAGTGTCTCAAAATAACAAAAGAAACCTAATTAAAATAAAATAGAAAAGCTTTGTCGGCAGTGGTTACGCCTCTGTAAATGAGTCATTAAGTCTAGTTATTACTCATTGGCTACTGTTGTATCTATCTTCAGGCTTCAGTGGTTATGACTCGTAGAGTCTCTTTATGAGTTGTATGCATCTAGTTTAGTCACTCCAGTAGTTTTTCTCTTCCACGAACTAGAGTCTGTTATATTTACGACCCCTCACCATGAGTCATCCTCAGACGTTATGACTCGTGGTCTTTACTCATAACCACTAAAGCATCAATTCTTCAAGTCTTTGGACACTGGTCACAATATGATTTCTCACTATGAGTCTTAGTCAGACCTTACCACTTGTATTCTTCTAGGACTTTAATTTTGGAAATTTATTTTTCCCACTATTATCTTTATGAGTCTAGCTACGAGTCATAAGGTGACTTAACGACTCATAGCTTGACCAGTACTTAAACTTTTCAGCACCTTCTATTCTCCTTTTAGTTCAATGCCACTTTCGACCTAGTTTCCCTGCAAATTACAAAAAACATACATCATACCCAAAAAATGACCTAAATTAATGCATAATTTCACCATTTTAAGCATCGAATATGCCATGTTTCCATGGTACATCAACACCCTCAACTTAGAAATTTTGTTTATCCTTAGGCAAAACATAAACAGACACAAACACGATGCATAACAGGAAGATCATAAGATACCTTTGGTAGTGAATTCTCAACTTTAGTTCATAACATATTACCCTCTTCTAATTTTTAGACTTTCTAAACCCAATTATGTATACAAATGGAGTACAGAAACAGGGCACACACGAATCAAGTGATGGCATTACATTAGGAACAAACAACTAGGCATATACAAAAGTTACACTACGCGAACAGATAAATAATCTAACAAAGCAACCCATGTTCCCCCTCAATCAAAGAAGAACCATTCACTTATATGGATTTATTGTGATAATAAAGGGATGGTCAATAGACACTCTCTCTCACAAAGAAGTTGCATAGTCTGCACAGAATGTCATAGGTTGCCCGTATTTTCTTTACCCTAGTTTTTGGATAGTCGAGTTAGGATCACTATAGGACTTTATTTGGATTGTAACATAGGTTTGGGGTTGGTATGATATAATCGGGAAAATTTATAGTGACTAAGACTCATTGACACTACAATTACTTTTAGGTTCCACTCATTTTCCAACTTTTCTTTCAATCCTCCCTTGTTTCTCCCTTTTTATTTTTTTTCAACCTGTTCAGACTAGGTGCAGTCTTTTACTCTTTTCTTATTCTCATTTTTCATAAATTTCATTTTCTTGTTCTTTTTCTATTTTTCACAATTTTCCAATTTTTTTCTACCACACCCAACCCTACTTTCTTTTCTATTCACATCTTTCTTCATACCCACTTTCTTTGCACACCCCTATGATATCCACCTTCAACTTAGACGATTTTCCTAAGTTGGGGTGCACAGTGTCCAAGGAGGACCAGGGCCAAAATAGGCTCATTACAATTAAAATAGGAAGGTGAATTGGTGTGAAAAAAATTTAGGTCCATTAAGGCTCAAATTGGGATCAAAGGATTCTTATTCTCATTTGGTTGGTTATTTTAGGCTAAAGTGGACTGATTTTTTCAAAAAATGCCCTATGATCCTTTCCTATCTGATGATCCTACAATCTAGGCAAGACTAACCTGACAAGTTCTGGATTCCACACACAGAGGGGACTGAGTAACGCCTCACACACATATTGTACAGGGTCACAGTGCTAGTTACTTTTGATTTGGTTCATGTAATTGTTTTCCACAGTTATTACGTCCCTAATTCTAATGACATTATGAGATTCACAGTGGTTACACACGTACACAAATCACACTATTTTCATAATTTAAGGAGGGGGTACCAGTTTTTTCAAACATATTAAAAAATATTCAGCACAATCATATCAACAAAACATGAACTGCCTTAGATACAAAGTTTTCTCCTAATTAAACATCACATAAAACACAAAACACATAGATCATTCCTATTCTGTATTTAAACAGCATTGACGGGAAAAGAAACATGACAACAACAACTCGTGCCATCTATGTGGTAATCCCCCACACCTAACTAAATACCTATGCACTGTCCCCAGTATATCTAAAAATACAAAATAAAGGGAGGAGATATACCCAGGCATCCTAGGATCCAGATTAATCCTGATTAGTATGTGGGACCTCAAATCGAGTCTCATCCTTAACATCAGTAGTCCCAACAGTTGTTAGGACACTCAGTAATAGTGACACCAGCGGTGGTCGGTCCACTCATAAATAGCTCAGGTGGCGAGGCTGTACTATTGCTTATCCCAGTAGCGCTAATAGGTGTCAAACTAACATCCCTCACCACTATCTCATGGACCCTCGTCTTACGATCTCTCTCATTCTAAAAACTCTCTCTTGTTAAAATCTCAATAATTTCTTCTTTGGTTATCTTTCACTTCCTCTTTTTCATTTTCTTTACCTTCTCACTAGGTTCAGGAGTTGTATCATCAACAACCCAAATGTTTTTGACCATATCCTCTCTGTGGGTCTCACTAATAATAGGCATCAAGAGGATTCTCCTATCATACAACTCATATACTAATTTTTGTATCTTCGATAACTGACTTGTACACCTACTAGGTTTGGGTACTAGATATCTTCAAGTTGCCAATTAATCCTCTACCCGAACCCATCTAACCTTGCCTGCATTGTCCTTATTTCTTCACTAAGCTTGTTCTCAACCCATGATTTCACTCCACCTTTTATTAATCACACTTTTGTTTCCATAGTGCTCAACCTCTTTATAACTTCAGACAGAAACAACTGGGACACTAATACATAGTCGGCTGGAACCAACCTAGATGTGGGTGGTCGTGGTGCCTCAATATGTAGTAGAGTAGGAGTATGGAAAGTACCTACTACATTAGAGGCCTGGGGAATGGAGTGGCGAGTCTCAGTAGGGGCATCACCCATATCAGTGAACCTTGCAATATAATTTTCATCCGTCTTATATGCATCATTAATTATCGATGCACCAAACTTTGGCATATTCTAGATAGGGTTGGTTACATTTATAATTAACCTCAAATCTGTCTTGGTCCTCATCCATAAGAATTGATCAATATCTGGGAGCTCTGGCACCCTCGCCTCCAAAAAAATCTGAGTCATCAAGTATGGGAAGGCTAACACAGTGTCTGTCTTGGTTTCCCTATCCCTAATCTCTCGGGCTATCTACTTGGCTACATAGATCTCATAGCCCAATATTATACCTGCTATTAGTGTTTTTTTATTTCGACCCACAATATTATTTGATAAATTGGGACTCAGCCTTTGTCTAACTAGGGTTCACCAAGATTTTCTTGGAAGTTCAAGCTGCCTTTCTTGATTGATGATGATCCTCCGACCCCACCAACCACCCATAGGGCCTCCTCTAGAGCTGTGGAAATAATTTCGGCCATCCATCGGAATTGAACAGGCATGTCTTCTAAAACTATTTGATTAACCTTTACTTTTTCATCTCCTCTACCCAAAAATCTATGTCTACAGTGTTGGTCGGTAGTAAAAAATCTGGTCCATGAAGAATTATGGAGATGGTTTAAGCAGAGATGTTCATTCGAATACCTCAAATTACAAAATTTGATACTGGGTTTACACCCCTCCATAAATTTCCCTACAGGTTTTACCTTTTCAATTCTACCTGATACGCAGCATACAACTCATGTACCAATGATTTGTTATATTTTCCCGGTGTTCTAGTCATCCATTTAAACTTATATTGCTTGACCCAGGCGTAAAATATAGGTATACTAGACATGCTTATAGTCGTCAGCTGTCTTTCCAGATAAATACTTCCCAGGGGCTTTTCGGTAGAAGGGTTTGCAACGAGGTGCCTTATATTTAGGGCCTGCATTTAGGGGTACCCCCATCATTCAATAATGGGCACTGAGGAAGCCTCGGTGGATAGTGGAATAGGAGTTACTCTTGGTGGTGGTATTTCTATGACTTGACTTTCACTCTTCTCAATGTCCTCTTCTCTCTTAGGTTCGTACCCATCTTTATCATCATTCTCATCCTCATTGTCGCCTCCATTTTCATCTTTCTCATAACCTTATTTTTTCTCTCCATTTTCATCATCATCATCATCTTTCTTATCAGAGGATGATAGTGAATGAGGTAGTGAGGTTGTCACGACCCGAACTAGGGCCTGTCCGTGATGGACATCCCAAACTATGAAGGCCAGGATGCCCTATTCTATCTGGTAATCATGCATAACATTCATATAATAAAAGAAGATGCGGAAATATACTCTAACACAGAAACATGGTCATAAATCTAAAAATCAATTTGACAATGAAGGATAAAATCCAATACAGACTAACAACATCTGAAAATCGTCTGTAAAATCTCTACTACATGATCAAAAGAAAACTATCTAAAAATTGGGAAAAGGCCCCTAGTAGACCCAAAACAAAAGAATAATATAGTCTGAAATAAATAGGCCTTCTGGAACAAAGAAGGCTCACCACTGCACAAATCTCTTCTCTCTGAATACTCTACTGCTAAACCAGATACCTAGATTGAGCCTCAGAACCTGGGAGGTAGGGGTTAATACAATTGTACTGGTACGCAGAGAAAATCCAAAATAATAATTTATATTCAACATATATGAGAGCAATTTAAAATAGTTCATAAATATATCATATGGTAAGAAATCATATGGGCATTTTTGAAAGACTGTAAAATCATCTGAACTCTGTGACACTCTTTGTTTTACTTTTGCGCTAGGTGGTATACCCTAATATTCTGTAATTCCAACGGCTATATGGAATCTTCCAGTAACTCGGCAGGAAAGCCCCCAACCCAAGTGTGCCTCAAGGGTTGGAGTCTCTGTCTCTACTATACCACAGGGTCGTAGCCAGCGTACAATAATAATCTACCCGTATCGGCCAATATAGTTTTTGGCTAAGAGTTACATGAACTCAAGCCCTCTTTAGGTAACCACCTAACCCTCTTTAGGCCCATTTTTAACTCTTTAAAACACGTATTCTCTAAAAACATACTTTAAAAACATTCTCTAAAATTCTTACTCTGTTATAGCATACATTTATATGGTATCGTCATACCATTGACTTGCAAGTCGCATCTTTGAGTCATTTATAGCATATTATCATCTCTTCTTTCAAAACATGAAATTTGGGACCACTATATCAATAAACCAACTCAAAGAAACTCTTTCTTTAAAACTCAAGTAAACACATGCAAACAACTCTCTTTGTCAATATTTCAATAATACAAGGTGGTCATGTCAAAGTTCTTAATCTCATGCAAATCTTTCTCTTTTTAACAAAACATATTTATATCAAGAAACTCCCTCTCATCAATATCTAAATCAGGCTAAAAATACCATGGTATTGAGTAAACTATTTTCAAGCCATAAATCATACATTTTAAATCATTCACAATAAGATCATAAACATAAAGTTATCATAAGAGAGGGATTTCATAATTTGTGCTCTCAAAAAATCTTCAATCTAAATTTTTCATACATATACATATACATGTAAATCAATTAAAGGGGGAAAGGCCTAAAGGCCAAATCATCAATGTCTTTAAACATTCATAATGCATAATTGAAATCATGGATCTCAAAACCCCTTTATAAATTCATGCTTGATAAACTTATAATCAAGATCAAGTGTTTCAACAAGCCCATGTAGTTTTTAGGATAATCCCACGTACCTTAAATTATGACTCTTGAAAGAACTCTTGCTTTAGGGATGTTATTTGAACTATTGATGGGTTCTTCTTTTAGCTCTCGGCCTGGGGATTCTGATTCTTTAAGAATTTTTGAAAAGTGATGGTTGAATCTTGAGGGATCTTGAAATCTTGGTTGAGACCCTAATAGTTGGTTCTTGAGAGATTTGAGAAAAAGTGACCATATTTTGGTCAATTGGGGGCTTAATTTTGTTTTATAGATGAAATTCAAGTGAGGAGGAATGACCAAAAAGCCCCTAGACCCATTAGAAACTGATTTGGCATGTAAAAAAATTCCATAACGCACAGGCCGACGCATCGCATCGACATCGAGTCGGCTTACTACCTCACATGAAAAATGTCATAACTTTTCGCTCGGTTATCAGATTTTAGCAAAATTGGTATCGTTGGAAAGCCAATTCACAATTTGGTGGATCTTGAGCTGCAAAATTCTGTGTGTATCAAGAGTTATACTCATTTAAAGTAGACCCTCGTAGAATCAAATATCAAACTTTGGATGAATGAATGACTCTTAGCTCAACTTTGCTCCACCAAGTGATTTTTATGAGCACTTTTCACCTCATAATCACTTTATACACTAGGAGAAGGATCATGACACATGAATTTAAATATAAACCATGAAATTAAATATTACGCATGAAGGAACGACGGTTCAATTTCTAGCTCGAAAAAGTGGGGTGTTACATTATCCCCCCCTTGGGATCATTCATCCCCGAATGATGGGTTGGGACCTTTTGAAGCTCTAGAAGTGTAGAATAAAGAATGTAGTCTAACATTGAACATTTTTCCTCAACAAAATATGCAATTCCAACAAACAAGCTTCATGATAACCCCTAGAAGAACACATAAGCACGAAATATGAGATAATGAGATGTTACATAGGGATGATCTTGCACGTGAGCTAAATGCATCATAATCTTCTCAACATAAGAAAGGGAGTTATTTGATGATAATAGACCTGATTTATATTGGTACTAATAATGAAAGAAGATTTTGTGGAAGATAGGGATAGAATCATTCTCCATCTCTTATGATACAACAAAATAGAATTACACTTCGAAATACTATTCATCTATGCCCAAACAACAAACAACACACTTCATCATTTCCAAGTTACAATTCTCCCATCACACATATAACCACAAAAGTTTGTGTCTTAATACAAAGCGTTTTTTTTGTTGAAGACTAACTCGGAGTAACAAGGTGGTAACTTAGCTACAGGACCCTGTACTATACATCCCTTTAAGAATATTTCTTCACCTTATCAATATCATCAAGCACCCTTGGGTTTTTAATTAAGATGGTACTAACCACATAGCACATAGATTTGTGTTTTCAACAGTCATAACGTTCAAACCTAATCATCTACACCAACTTCATGGATCTACCCACCAAGACCAACAATTTCAATCACTCTACAAATATTTTTTGCCACATTCCTCCTTCTTAGCTAATTCACACAACAAAAGTTCACCTCCTTCTTTTTCTTTTTCACCTATAACCTCAGCTCGAGAATCACATTAAATTTTTAACCTTCAAGAACATCTACTCCCCTACCTAACACATCACCACTCTTCCACAGCCGCCATTATACTATTATATGGAGGGTCATTAAGGGACCCGAGCATAAATGTCAAGAATAGAAATAACACTATTAAACCGTAACTTATACTTATTGCACTACTTAAGAAAGTACATGAAATGAAGATATGATAGAATAAACATGAGGTGCTCCATATAACAAGTTTATGGATTATAAGTAAAGAGTCATTCAGAAGACACAATACAACATGAATTCTTAGGATAGAGTACATTGAGAAATATTGGTGCATATATCAAGACAAAATGAGGGAAAGAGACTGGATTACCCTCTTGGACTCTGAAAAATTAGTAAGATGAACTGCGTACCTCACGCGATTGGAGACGCGAAACATCGAGATCATGTCGAGACAGTGGTTTGTCCAACACGATTACCGATGTGGTGCGTCGATATCACATTGATCCACTAGTTTGCTTACTCAAATACATCTAAAATGTGGTCCAAAAAGTCCAAAACTTTTCCAGAACAACCCCTTTACACTCCTGAACATGAATCAATTCAAAAACTTACACCTCAAGGTCGACAAGATCAATTTTAAAATCATGGAAGTTATGATCTCATAAACATGACTAGGTTTTTTAACCATTAGAAAAGTTTCCAGATTACAAGCTCTCCATACTTGCAACTAAAAGTGATATTGAGTCTGTACTACCCCGATCGTTTCTTAAGCCTAAATCTATCTTTTGAGTGAATATAGATGCCTTCCAAAGTTATTTATATTTATATTGTGTTGTATTTCTCTAATTTCTAATTTTTTTTCATGTAGATCATTGAATAAGATTTCCATCGATACAAATTTCATCAGAATATGACATCGGACGAGGAAGTTATGATCGTTTTACTAAGCGATGTCGGAATCGCAAGGAAGTAACCCATTTTTCTGGCCATCGTGCGACGGCCAAAATGGTGGGCCACCAAAAATTTGACGGACCATCAAGGGGACCTTCAAGTCGAGGTAGAATGTCTCATTTCTAGCCCCCAAGTGACGGACATTATGGTGGACAATCAGTTTCCTGATGGATCATCACTTCGACCTTCACGTTGAGGTAGAATGTCCTAGTTTTGGCACTCGAGTGACGGACGATCTGGTGGAACGTAAATTCCTCTGACTCCATCATCTCGACCGTCACAGACCCGATCAATAATTTTTTTAACTCATTTTTTAGGGGAATTTTGGTCATTTCCATCCATTTTGGTCCTATATATATATCCATGTAGAAAAGAGAAGTTCATTTTTTCTCATTTCTCTTCCAAGAAAGATCTAGAACTAGGGTTTCTTCCAAAATCCTAAATCAAATCTTCTACAAGAAAATTCAAGAATCTTCTAAAGATTTCACCAAGTCGTTCAAGAATTAAGTTCTCCAAGTCAAAGGCATCAAGAACTTAGCTCAAAAGTGTGAAGAAGAGTTTCCAATCAAGCTTTCTCATCTTAAAATCATAATCCAAGGTATGTGGGGTTTGAACAAGAACACTTCTTTCATTCTTGTGCCTAAAGATTTAATTTCTACTATTGAAATTCATGATTTTGCAAAGTGGGTTTACACCCAAATTACTTTATTAATGATTTATGATATTTTAGCTATTCAAGATTGATACATATGACTATTTCATCATTTTATTTCTTAAATTGAGAACTTATGCCATGAGTTGAATATTGTTATTATGAGTTGTTGATTTCTGAATGATTTGAGATAAGATTCATGATTTAAGCTTTTCTATGAGAAGTTTGATTATTGAATATATATATATCTATATTTGAGCTTGAGAGTCAAGAATGAGTTCTATGATGTTTTCTTGAAGTTTATGATACATTTTGATATTGAGAAAGATTGATTTGATTTGAGTCGAGTTAGAATCCACAAATTGATTATGATTTGATAAATGAGAAAGAGATTTAATTGGTCTTCATGATAGACCCTTGTGTTCTTTGTGGTGGATTTCCTAACGCGTTCTGAGCTTGTGTCTGGTAGTAGTATTTAGCACTGAGCGGGAAATATGGTATTTCCCCCGAAACTACGTGCCACCGTAGGATTGATATTGATAATTGTGGGCCGGAGGACGAGTATGAGATTATGATTACTAAATTTAGGTTGTACTCCCTGGCAAGAGTACGATGCTCCCGTCAATATGGGGTTCTCTTCTTAGGAGGGAAAAACATTGGACTCTATGTAGCTCACATGGTTTATGTTGGTTATAAGAACCTCCCAAGTCCATAAGAGTTAAAGTTTCATGAGTTACCGAGTCACTCTAAGTCATGAGTTAAAGAGTTTGAGTTGAGTCCAATGATTTATGATATTTATGAAGCATGTGTTATTATTGATGATTTATGGAAATTACATTTCGGGAAATTCAAGCGAAGAGAGTCGTTATCGTCAGCATGCATGATTTTCATAATCATTTATGATATTATTTATAATGTTACATTGCACCCCCACATACTCATTACATTCCTTAATGTACTGACCCCCATATATTTCTATGTGCTACAGTGTCTTATAATGTAGGTACAAATTGCAGCGCAGATACCACATTTAGTCAGTCTGCCGCTCCCATTCAGCAGGTGACGAGTTCTTTTGATTCGAGGGCTTGAGTTGGTTATACAGTTCGAGAAGTATTTTATTTTCTTATTTTAGTCGTATTGAGCTTAGATAGTTGGGAGTCATGACCCGTCTATCTAAAGGCAGTACTAGTAGAGGCTTCATAGACAGTCAGTAGAAGTTGATGTATTCAGTTTCAGTTTTGTTTGGTAAAAGTAGAGTTGTAATCTTGTAAAGTTCATGTTTATATTGATCAAGTTCATAGAAGTTTTATGTTTTCGCTAATTTTATATAGATTTAAGCATTTTATCCAGTTGTTTATGAGTTATGCCAGTAGGAGGGTTAGCTTGGGGTCCCTTGTTCCCCTAATCACCGTATGACATCTCTGGACCCTATTTCGGGGCGTTACAAACTTGGTATCAGAGCACAGAGTTCAAGTGTCCTAGGGTGTCTATGTAGCCGTGTCTAGTAGAGTCTTGCGGAACGGTATGGAGACGTCTGTACTTTTCTTTGAGAGGCTACAAGATATTTAGAAATGGTCTCCATTCTTTTATGTCTTAGATCATGCTATAGAAAGGTTCTTTGAGAAACTTATGCAAATTTTCATATTCCTCTATTCAGGGTATCCCCGCCTTATTTTTGAGGTATTAGAGATAGTCAAGCTCAACTCTTTCCAGATAGTTCTTTCCTAAGCAGTCTCCACAGATAGTTATGGAGTTTTAAATAAGCTAGAAAGTATCCTATTAGTGTCTTATATGCCTTGCTTATGAATCATGCAATAAGCCCAAGTCAGTTGTGCTTCCAGATTCCTTCTCTGAATCCATAATGATAATCTATACTTCTTTATCTATGTATTGTTCTTGAGGTAACATGATCTGCAAGTTTTAATTTCCTTCCCTAGCAATGCCCTTAGACTTGCAAGTGGAAAATTTCAGAAGTCTCACAAAGCGGCCTGAGAAGAGCTTACCAACGTGTTATAAGTTTCTTAAGTTCAATGTTATTCCCTCTCCCTTATGATTCATTCAGTTAAGACAGAGTAAGATGTGTATTCTTAGATTATCGAATATTGTATGGTGAGTTTCTACCTCTCATAACCTTGTTATCATTATGATGTTGGAACTGAAAGTCTAGTGAAACCGTGTGGGGCTCTTTCGATTCACTAGAATAATTGCTTTGTTATCCATCTTAAATTCTTTTTCAAAATACAAAATCAAAGACTAGTGAAGCCGGGTGAGGCCCATTTTGATTCACCAGTGACTCTTTGTGTATCTTATTTTCTCATACTGGTTGAAACTGGGTTTAGAGGTGTGGTGGCAAGAAATGTGGAAAGTGTGATTTATTGGAAGTATGTATAGTCGAGACTTTTTACATGTGATCGAGTTAGTGATGAAGTGATATTATTCTTGCATGTCAGCTCATGAAAAAAAGAGAAGGAGTTATTGGTGGAGGTAAATAATAGTTTGCTTAAGGTATGAAAAGAGTTATTGACGGTGTGTTTCACAAGATAAGTATAGGTTATGGATGAGGATACTTAGTGGATGAGGGTTGTTAACTTAGGTGCTCCTGAGATTGCAAGGGGAAGTTATGTTGAGGCTTAGAAAGTTATGAACTAAGTTAAGATGTGTATGAAGGATAGATACTAATGATGGATAGAAGGGGGTTATTTTGATGGATTATAAATGAGAGGGGCCATATAATTATGACCAATTATTGTTATTATGGGGTTTAAGTGGGCTAGTGTTTATTGATATTTTGTTTTATAGTTTCTAAGTGAGAATTGTATGTGTGAGGTGGAGTTGTAAGTTATGTTGAACATTAGGCATTAAGCTTGGATGATTGGTGGCTATGAAGGTGGATGTGATAATTTCTTAGTTAATGGTGCTAGTTATAGAGAAGTGATCTAATGGGCTTGGACAGTGTATGCAAGAGCTTGAGTCTGATCAACTTATAATTAAGTTTGATTTTGTATTCTTGGTGAGAAATCTTGCCCAAGGTTCCATGGGGCTGCTTTATTTTCTAGGGTTATTGTATGTGGCATAATTAGTAAGTGTCATGGAGTTTCTAGGTGGAGAAAGACTAGTTAGGTAATGAATGATGTTCCTAATAATTGAGTCAAGGAGTGTGATGGCTTTAGTCTAAGGGGGAGATAGTAGAACGAGTAACCAGGTTAAGTTGTCAGGTTCTAGTGGGTGTGCCAGTAAGTTGTGGAACAGCTATGAGAAGGGATACTGCTCGACCCATTTTATTTTAGTATTTTCAGTCATTCCAGTATTCATTCATGCTTTGCATTTTGATTCCATGATCATGATTCATGTCCAGGCATGCCATAAAGAATCCTGTCCTTACTTAGTTACCAAAATGCGGAGTTTCAGACCTTTCACTGGTCGGAATCACATTTCATAGTTACAAATTCCCAATTTAGGTCATGCAATGCATGAATTATGTACTCAAGTTTTGTGACATGTTCAGTTCCAATGTTTAAGAACTACTTGTAATGATCAGCAAAGAAAAGAATTCAGATTTATATCATGCATGTCCCTGGGCCGTATTTTTTTGATGGGTTTATGATGTTAAATCCTCTATTCCTCAAGCCTCTTTTGAGTGTCAAGTTATTCATAGCATCTATTCATGTGTCAGATCCTCATGCTCTAATCTTTTAGTTATCTTTCCTTACCCAAGATAGTGGTGGTGAAAAGTTATTTAGTCGGGAGAGAGGAGATATTTCTTTATCAACGATAGAGGGTGGCATGCCTACTTTGTCTTGGCGGTAATGTGAAGTAATATTGAGGCTAAGTCTTTGATACATGTTATGGTTAGTTAAAGTTTAATGTGTTGTGATTGGGAAGATTGTGGTGTGTTCATTTTGTGTAATTCCATGAGTTGGAAGGAATATTGGAGTGAAGCGTTTGTGCAGGACTTGATTAGCTAAGAGTATGCCAGGTGTGCTTAAGGTGAGTGCATGGAAATTTTTCTTGATAAGAGGTATGTAGGGTAAGAAGATAGGCTTAAATATTGTGTTTGTGTGCATGCGGATAGGTGCCTTGCGCATTAGTAAATGGCTTGTACTAGGTGGATTGGATTTGTCGAAGTGGTAATGAGAATTACTCTTGAAGTGGGAGGTTTTAACAATGTAGATGTGTGGGAGCTCATGATTCAGAATGGGGTTATGTGGAAAATCTTGTGGTTCTACGTTAGGCATGAAGACGGTGAGTGGGTTCGGTTCGAGGGGATATGAGTAAATGGAAGTATCGGTGTCATGTAAGGATTGTAAGTCAAATCAATCAAGTATAGTATCAGAAGGGTATAGTATAGTCGAGTGAGTGTTTGAGAAGTGTGGTTGAGTTTGAGAGTAAGGAGTTGCCATGCTTGAGGCTTAGTACTTTTATCCTGACTTATGATTCATAGGTTTAGGTTTCAAGTTATGGGATTATGGTAATTCTATGATCTTTGATTCAGATGTCTTATTTAGATCTTGCCTAAAGTTCTTTGCTCCTTCAGACCATTAGAATTCCTTGGGAGGGTGTTGAAGAAATCCTCTACTTAAGTATGAGTATCTAGTACGATTCAGTTTGCATAGTTAGCAACCTAGTTTTTAAAATTTGGCAAATAGATTTCTATGGTCTTCCATTTTTTTTCAAACTAGTCTGGTCTTACCACTCGAAGTTTCATAAGTACGGGCAATCTGGTAAGTAGTTGCTCGCACCCAAAATCTATGAATTTAGTTCAGTATGTGTATCAGGAATCAGTTTCAGATTCAGATATATAATTGTGATTCAGTCTGAAAGTATTCATTGAACAATCTTTGTTTTCCAAGTATTCTAATCTAGACAATGTAATACCCATTGTGTAGTCTTATCCTTGTTTCTCATGACCTATTCCTGCATAAATTATCTTTTCGCCGTCTATGAGTACGATTGCACCCTTATCACATCAAGTGAATTCTAAACTCTCAGCATGAGCCCGCTCTTTAGTATAAGCAGAAGGCGATTCAACTCAAATTCAGTCGAGAATTACAGTTGTCCTCTATCTATTCTTTCCCAGTCTAGGATCCAGTGGTATAGTTATTCTCATCATGAGTTTATACATTCAATGAAGTAATTCAAAGTTTAGAAAGATATAGATTCATATTAGCAAGTTGTTTTAGTTGTGTGTCTTCAGTTTTCTCTGTATTCTTGGCCAAACAACAACATTCGAGGACAAATTTTCCAAGGGGGAGATATTGTAATACCCCGATCGTTCCTTAAGCCTAAATCCATCTTTTGAGTGACTATGGATGCCTTCCAAAGTGATTGATATTTATATTGTGTTTTATTTCTCTAATTTCTACTTTTTGTTATGTAGAGCATTGAATAGGATTTCCATCGATACCAATTTCATCGCAATCCGACATCGGACGAGGAAGTTATGGCCGTTTTACTAAGCAATGTCGGAATCGCCCATGCCTGACAGTAGAGCTGAAGGACCGCCAAGTCCTTGGTGGGCCGTCAATTGTCCCATAAAGCCAAGGCAGTAACCCTTTTTTTTTTCCATTGTGCAACGGCCAAAATGGTGGGCCACAAAAAATTTGACCGACCGTCAAGGGGACCGTCAAGTCGAGGTAGAATGTCTCGTTTCTGGCCCCCGAGTGACGGACGATATGGTGGAACGTCAGTTTCCGAACGGATCATCACTTCGACCTTCACGTGAAGGTAGAATTTCCTAGTTTTGGCACTCGAGTAACGGACGATCTGGTGGACTGTCAGTTCCTCTGACGGACCGTCAGCTCGACCGTCACAGACCCGATCAATAATTTTTTTAACTCATTTTTTAGGAGAATTTTGGTCATTTCCGCCCCATTTTGGTCCTATATATATATATATATATATATATATATATCCATGTAGAAAAGAGAAGTTTATTTTCACTCATATCTCTTCCAAGAAAGAACTAGATTAGGGTTTCTACCAAAATCCTAAATCAAATCTTCTACAAGAAAATTCAAGAATTTTCCAAAGATTTCACCAAGTCGTTCAAGAATTAAGTTCTCCAAGTCAAAGGAATCAAGAACTTAGCTCAAAAGTGTGAAGAAGAGTTTCCAATCAAGCTTTCTCATCTTAAAATCATAATCCAAGGTATGTGGGGTTTGAACAAGAACACTTCTTTCATTCTTGTGCCCAAAGATTTAATTTCTACTATTAAAATTCCTGATTTTGCAAAGTGGGTTTACACCCAAATTACTTTATTAATGATTTATGATATTTTATATATTCAAGATTGATACACATGACTATTTCATCATTTTATTTCTTAAATTGAGAACTTATGCCATGAGTTGAATATTGTTATTATGAGTTGATGATTTCTGAATGATTTGAGATAAGAGTCATGATTTAAGCTTTTCTATGAGAAGTTTAATTATTGAATATATATATTGATATTTGATCTTGAGAGTCAAGAATGAGTTCTATGAAGTTTTCTTAAAGTTTTTGATACATTTTGATATTGAGAAAGATTGATTTGATTTGAGTCGAGTTAGGAATCCACAAATTGATTATGATTTGATAAATGAGAAAGAGATTTGATTTGGTCTTCATGATTGACCCTTAAGATCTTTGTGGTGGATTTCCTAACGCATTCTGAGCTTGTGTCTAGGAGTAGTATTTAGTACCGAGCGGGAAATGTGGTATTTCCCCCAAAACTACGTGCCACCGTAGGAGTGATATCGATAATTGTGGGCCGGAGGCCGAGTATGAGATTGTGATCACTAAATTTGGGTTGTACTCACTGGAAAGAGTACGACGCTACCTCCAATGTGGGGTTCTCTCCTTTGGAGGGAAAAACATTGGACTCCATGTATCTCACATGGCTTATGTCGGTTATAAGAACCTCCCAAGTCCATAAGAGTTCAAGTTTCATAAGATACCGAGTTACTCTAAGTCATGAGTTAAAGAGTTTGAGTTGAGTCCAATGATTTATGAGATTTATGAAGTATGTGTAATTATTGATGATTTATGGAAATTATGTTTCAGGAAATTCAAGCGAAGAGAGTCGTTATCGTCAGCATGCATGATTTTCATAATCATTTATGATATTATTTATAATGTTGCATTGCACCCCCACATACTCAGTACATTCTTTAATTTACTGACCCCCATATATTTCTATGTACTACAGTGTCTTATAATGTAGGTACAAATTGTAGCGCAGATACCGCATTCAGTCAGTCTTCCGCTCCCAATCAGTAGGTGATGAGTCCTTTTGATTCGAGGGATTGAGTTGGTTATACTGTTCGAGAAGTATTGTATTTTCTTATTTTAGTCGTATTGATCTTAGATAGTTGGGAGTCATGACCCGGCTATCTAAAGTCAGTACTAGTAGAGGCTTCATAGACAGTCAGTAGAAGTTGATGTATTCAGTTTCAGTTTTGTTTGCTAAAAGTAGAGTTGTAATCTTGTAAAGTTCATGTTTATATTGATCAAGTTCAGAGAAGTTCTATGTTTTCACTGATTTTATATAGATTTAAGCATTTTATCCAGTTGCTTTTGAGTTAGTCCAGTAGGAGGGTTAGCTTGGGGTTACTTGTGCCCCTAAGCACCATGTGACGTCTCGGGACCCAATTTCAGGGCGTTACAGAGTCGAGAATGCTACGAAGTGTTACATTAAAACTAAGACAAATATTTCTGCTTGAAGCGATTGCTCCTCATTTAAGGAACTGGGATTTTTGCCATGAGTTTGCATAAACTCTATCACTTTGGCTAAACCTGACATAGGGTGAATCAGTGACAAATAGAATCATATTTCCTTAAGACCAAGCATGTTGAGAGACATAGATTTTTCATGGATCATGAACAACATAACATATGGCTTGAATACCTGAAAGACTAGATTACTGAGAGACATAATTGCTTCTAGTTTGGAGGTCAGATCATAAACATAAGTCCATCGAGAACTCGAATCATAGGCACGGGCATAACTCGAACAGATAATTAAGACATTACCAGAATAATCTTTGAAATAGAAGTAGGAGGAGTATGCTTGAGTAGTATTAGATCTATCATGGTTTCTCCCCCACAACTTGACACACTGAGAAAAATTCCGGAACTAACTTAATTCCACATCTCCTCCTTAGATCAAAGTCACAATCCTAGACTTACGGATATATCCCCACATCAAAATCTATATCCATAACTCTCAACATAAAAGAGACATCACCTCACACTTAAACTCTAAACTCTCCCTGAAGAACTATACTCTGAAGGCCTTGCTTTTTTGTAAATTCTACTCTTAACATTCGCTAGCCTCAATAGCCAGCTCTCACTCTCATGAGTACACGCATCCACACTCTTTATCACAAAAAGAGGTATCAGTATATACATGAACTCAAACTCCTCTCATTAATCTCTAATACAAAGGCACTATATTATTTTCTAGGATATCCCATTTTAGGGACACTAATCATAATTTCTTCTAACTCTCAGAGTCATCAACTTATGACTAATATTTCCATGTGCATAGACACCCACACTTCTAAGAACTTAATACTCCATCTTCAATTTCCTTAGGATACTATCATTACACCTCAAATCACATAACCAACAACTTAACAAAATCTATAAAACCATACCAAAGGTACTTATTTCTTACCTATATTTCCTAAATTCAACTATAATGAACACCATACAACATCCCCTGAGTCTTCCTCAGACGCCTCCATACTACAAATTTCAAAAACACAGACTAGGTACACCAAACACTTATACGCATAAAACTTTATCTAGCAACCTGCTACCTGGATTTCAAATTATTCCCGTATACCCATGTTCTTATCCACTTAATGATTCAACCACAATTCATCATTTTAACACTAGTCCTCATGTACACATATCCCTAACGATTACCATTTAAATATTTCACAAATCATCAACCTGGGCTCTTTCACAAATCATATCAAGCCTACTAATTCATTCCCATAAATCATACATCATTAATCGTACGATACTATTCTCACCACCACATTCTACAATCTACAACTCAAGCCTATAGTTTAGAATCCATCATCTACCACCAATAACGCAAAGCATGCAACATAATATACTAGTCCATCAAATTGGGAAATCAACTCCAAATACTCATTTCATTTAACTACTACTTACAATCACAATCCCCTCCATGACATCACTATTATAGCTCAAAATCCACTTCATACCTTCTCACATTAAGTACTAGTTGACAACCACTAAAGAAAACAAGGTCAAGGGGGTAAAGTCATATAATAGACATGGTCAACCTTAATCTTATATAATAACCCACCTTACATACAATTCTCATTTGGAAGCTATAAAATTAGACATCAAGAAACACTAGCCTACTAGAATCTCATAACAGCAATAATCGATCATAATCATATGGCCTACCTTATTTACAATCCACTAACACATCCTTCTTCTATACATCATTGCTATATACCTATCTATACACCTAAAATTCTTTCATAGCTCTATAAGTCTCAACTAAACTCCCTTTTGCAACCTCAGGGAAGCCTAAATTAACAACACTCATCCACCAAGCACTTTCACCAATAACCTATACTTTTCTAGCACAACAAACACCATCAACAACTTTGTTCATACTTTAAGCAAACAACAATTTACCTTAACCAATAACTCATTCTCTACCTCTTACTAACCTAACACATAAGGATATATCACTTCTTTACTAACTTAATCATATGCAAGAAAATTTGGCTATATATATTCAATAAATCACCCTTACCACTTTTCTTGCCACTACACCTCTAAACCCCCAGTTTCAACCAACACAAGAATAATAAGATGAATAACAAGTTGCTAGTAAATTGAAATAGGCCTCACACGACTTCACTAGACTTTGATTTTGTGGTTTGAACAAGAAAATGAAATGACTAACAAAGCAACTATGCAAGTGAATTGAAAGAGCCCAACACGGCTTCACTACACTTTTAGTTTCAACAAACCCAATGATAACAAGATCGCAAGAGATAAAAACTTGACACGCAATATTCAATGACCTAAGAATACACATCTTACTCTATCTTAACTGAATGCCTCATAAGAACAAGGGCACAACTTTAAACTTGAGGGACTTATGACACACTAGGGAGCTCCTCTCAAGCCCTTTGTGTGACTTCTGAAATTTCTATTAGTAAATCTGAGAGCATTATCTGGGAACACCAGAGTAAAGAAAGAAATAGAATAATTTTTCTTTTATATGGGTGACACCATAGCAAGAATTTAGAGTAAGAAAGAGGAATATACTGACTTCATAGCACGAACTAGAACATGAAAAAAAAAGACATTCCTAAATGTCGTGTAGCCTCATGATTCATAGGCTACATGCACTGGGGCCCGACCAGGGGGTGAGAATTGGGGCCCTTATATCCCGTGGGTACATGTTATGATAGTTGAGCTACACAATCCAGGATAAAGGTTTAAAATACATATTAAGCCTTATTTTTTATCCCGGCATGTGATATATATGTGTCTATGCATTTGTTCGAATGATGTTAAACTATTGATCATGTTATTATGTTATCCTTATCTCTGATTTACTTACAAGCGTTCACCTTGCTAATCGTCTTTGGATGTTGTATCCCCATGTAATGCAGGAATTGGTCATACTTCTACTTCTTCTACTCAGTGATTAGGATTTGGGATCAGCTTTTGAGTTGACATTAAAGTGGTGATCTTTCATACATCAAAAGTCTATATTTCATGATTTGTTCTCTTATGTCACAGACTGTTTAGATTTTCTTTGGCTATATTCGGGGGTATGTCCCAAAAATTTATTGATATTCAGTGTTGGTTCATTATTTAGAAGGTTTTGTTTGGACTACTATGGTTATTAGGTGGTGTTAGTCAATTTTTTGGTCGGCGTTGGTCGATGGTTATAGACTTGTTTTGAATATCCTTAAGATTGTTGCATGTTATCTTATTATATATTTGAAATTCATCCAACATTAGGGTGTGTTGTGATTAGTTCAGTTAGATGTAGAGGGTGATTTGGATTTGAAATACCTGTGATAGCCAGGCCCAAGTTTAGGTCATGACAGATATGGTATTGGAGCCTAGGTTTGGTGTAATTGGGTTTCCAACAAAGTCGTGTCAAGTAGAGTCTCATTTATGGGTGTGTATCTCTCCACACTTATAAGGGGAGTCTATGAGGTATTTAGGAATATTTACCTTTCTTATTGTTCTATTTCAACCTATAGAGTCTAAGGTCTTGAATCTTCTCTAATTCCTGTATGTTTGCTTCTCTAATCAAGCCTCCCAAAAGTTATAAGTATCGCAGAAACTCTTGTATCCCATTTAAGTACAATATGGACGGAGATCACCAACTCTAGGAGTTTAGACCTGGTCTAGGGTTACTGCTTCTGATTTTCCTGAGGGAGATCCACCAGGTCCCCCTATCCCTCCTTAGGCACCTTAAGCTGATATGTCTAATGCTGAGTTTCGATAGTTGATTTATTTGCTTATCCAGTTGGTGGCCTCCCAGACTGAGTGTGTTGCTTTAGTTGGTCTATTATCTGAGGCCACTAGGGTTGGCCAATTTATAAGGTTGAGTACTTCTATTTTCACTAGATCTAAAGTTGAGGAAGATCCTCAAAACTATATTAATAAGATGGAAAAGATCTTCTGTGTGATACATGTTATGAACGTGGAGAGTATAGAGTTCACTACTTATCAATTGAAGGATGTAGCATACCAATGGTATAAGGAGTGGGACCAGTCTAAGGGTGATGATACTGAGTCTGCTTTATAGGATGATTTTTCTAGTTCTTTCCTTGACCGCTTCTTTTCTTAGGAGTTGAGAGAGGCGAATGACGAGAAATTTGTGAATCTAAATCAAGGCAGGATGTCAGTAAAGGATATTGCCTTGAAATTTCATCATTTGTCGCATTATGCTTCTGAATTGGTGTCTAGCATGAGGGCTAGAATGAGGAAGTTTGTTGTGGGGTTGTCTTATCAGTTGGTCTTGGAAAGAAAGGCTACCTTAGTGAACAAGGATATGGATATCTATAGACTTATAGTGTATATGCAACAAGTGGATGAAGAAAATAAAATGCAAGAGGAGATGAGTGAGAGGCAGAATAAGAAGTTTCACTATTTGGATCAGGGTGGAGGTCAATAGCAAAGTGGTAGAGACGATAGGAAATGGTCTAAGAAGAAGTGTGGTAATTCTGGTTCCTACTCTACAGCTAATTCTCCTTATTCAAAGTCATCAAGTGACCATTTCTCTTAGTATGATATTAGGTTTAGAGCACTAGGATCCTAATCGCAGGCTCATGGGGCTCAGTCAGCTTCATTATCCATCACCTTCTAGTAACCCATATCATCTTTGATTTGTATTAAGATAGGGTCTAAGACTTGTTTCACCTCAACCTCAGCACCAAGAGATGACTTCACCACCTCTTGTACAATCACACCAGCATCCTCAGAGTCCAAATGATAAACTCCAACATTAGACAAATAGTAAATATCCTTTGCCAACCCTTGGTTCTCCTCATCAATATGAGACAAGTTTCCCATAGATAATCTGCTAAGAGTATCAACAACCACGTTAACTTTACCTGGATGATAGTGAAGACTCATGTCGTAGTCCTTGAGCAACTTAAACCATATCCTTTTAAAAAGATTAAACTCCTTTTGGATGAACACATACTACAAACTCTTTATCATAACCCAAACTAGGGCCTAGCCTTGACTAGTATCTTAAGTCTATCGTGGATCGGAGACCACCCCTGTACCTAACCAAAAAACATAATATCCCCAACATTGGATAAATTCCAAACAAATAACAAGATAGAATAAGGATAAAATTAATGATAAATAAATCATATCTATAAACAACTACCGATAACTTCCTAAACAACCTATCAACGCCATCTAAGTACACAGTAATCCAATAAATGCTTCTAACAAAAGAATTAAAAACCATTTTTGGTCAGGACATGTCCCCAACTCTAATAATGATAATGAAATATTAATGATAATGAAAACTCAATTCAAATCTATGAAAAGAACTGATGAAATCTCTAAGTCTTCCATAGAATAGATGCTCACCACTTTCGCAGCAATGAACCAATGAATTGAGGCAATCAATCTAACTCTGTGCAAGAAAAGTGGTGGTATGTCCGGTGCCTATATCTTGTAGGGATACAACCTTCGGAGATGGTTAGTAGGTTAAACACTAGCATGTAACTCAGGGATAAGGATAACGTAATATAGTGACCAATATTTCAAAATCATTTAAATCCAATGCACATAATCAAATGTTTATACATATGTATCATATGTTGGGATAGGGACAAGGATTAACATGCATATTAAAACTTTAGCCTGGATTGTGTAGCCCAACTATCATAACATAAGAAGGCACCCACAGGCTAAATGGGCCTAGCTCTCCCCCAACTAGTAGGGTCTTAGTGTATGTGGTCGTACGAACTAGAGGGAATACATATGCACTATAGGGGACTCAAACCTCCCAGCACATCAAGGTGACACAAGAACCAAGTCTTGTAATGTGATATGGGGACTCAAACCTCCCAATAAAATGATATAATAAATGAGGACTTCAACCAGCTGATCATATAGACCGCCACATCGGCAACCACAGTTTCTAGTATTATTCCATTGGGACCTCCACTTTCACGACATAAATACAAAACCCTCATTAAAGCCTAATTAATTCATTTATCACACATTCCTATCCAATGAACCATGATACACATTTAGGCATACATTATCGGTATCGGCGTACTAACTATACTTGCAAGGTAATATCAACATGCTGAAACAACTTCATTATTTAGAGAAATTCATGGCCCCTTGGTTCAATTATACATTAGCTTGGGGAATTGCACAACCCATAAGGTTCAATTCAAAATCATTATGCTTGAATAACCTTTCACATCATGAAATAATTCAAGAGTAGACAATGTGCATTTTTTCATACTCAGAGGTCATAACCACATCAATAGACACAAGCTAAGGGAAATCACATTACCCTAGTTTATTCACCATACCCATGCACCCCATAGGTTTAAAAACCATATTTGATGCATGAATAATCATGTGTAAATCATGGGAAAATATTGTTCAAAAGAAAACATTCAAAACCCTCAACGCATATTTCAAAACCAACATCAATACCATATGAACAATACTTTAAAACATATACTTTTAACAAATTAGCAATTAGGGAAGAGTAACATGCCTGAAATACCAAGTTTCATGAAAATAATTCAACCCTTGAGCCCTTGGATGACCTACTTCTTGGAAACCCTAAAATCTTTCTTGAGGAGATTTAGAGATAATAAAGAGAGTATTTGATGTGTTAATGTGTTGAAAGAATACCGCAATGGTGTCTTATGGATGTGGGGTATAAGTGGTTAAAGTGAAAAATGTCCAAAGTGCCCTCAACTTAAAAGCTGGAAAAGTGTCGCCTGTGACTCTGGGTCACACGTCGACTCATAAAAACACCTTACGACTCATCACCATAAGTTGTAACCAAGGCAATGACAGCGGCACCCATACTGTTGACCCTATGACTTATATCACATGACTCATATCATGACCCTATGACTCATAGGGTCCAAGTCGTATCCAAGATAGAACCACTTGAGCCTTCACTGGTCACCCTAAAATTTGCACCGAATGACTAGTAACGGGTCCTTACAACTTGTAGTGAGCCACTCATAATTAGAGCAAAATTTATCCACACACACACTATTTAGGTTATCATTTGAGGCCAATGACTTGTCATTAGTCTTTATGGCTCATATCCCTAAGTCATACTCAGGAAAGCAACTCTGGCACCATTCACTGGACACCTTACGACTAGGGTCATATGACCAATCATGAAACCCTATGACTCATAGGGTGAGTCATAGTCAGGACAGTAAAGATAAAATTTTAGAAATTTTAAGGGACCAAAATTAGAGTTGTTACATTCTCCCCCCCTCCCCTAGGATCATTTGTCCTTGAATGATAGGTCAAGGCATATGTTAGCACAATTTAACACAAAAACACTCTCTCACTTATGTTTAATAAAGATACAAACAAAGATAACAAGGAATTGAAAATTTCCTTTGACAATGTAAGAAAACAAAGATTCTAAGGAATATACATACCTTATGCCCGATTATTCAAAGCAGGGAAAATAAGTGGGTACTTGGACTTTATGTCCTACTCAGTTTCCCAAGTGATTTCCTCAACCTTTTGGTTCCTCAAAATAATATTTATCGATGCCACATCCTTTGTCTGTAACCAATGGATCTCAATCGGGACTTTCTCATAGGACAAGGAAAGGAACGACCGTTGAAGGATCACCCACATATCTTAAAATCAAAACATAAAACACCAGATGAATAGAGCTCAAACTTAAAGGAAACTCCAATTCATAATCAATATTACTAACCCTAGTCAAAACCAAGTACAGACTAACATAATGGGGACTAAGCTTCCTCTTCCTTCCAAACCGCATCACTTCATTCATGGGAGACACCTTAAGGAACACCCAATCACCAGCATTAAATTTAAATTTCCTTTACCTCACATCCGCATAGGACTTTTGAAAACCTTGGACAGTCTTAAGACAATCCAGAATCACCTTCATTATAATACCTCGTACTATTCTTAGCTTAGTTCATCTTCTAGTTGTATGCATAAGGGGATAAAGGCCTGAAAATTTCACTAAGTATTGGGGACTTAGTAATTTTTAAGGCTTCTAAACTTGGAGGATTTTTAACTTGGTCATCCCAACCCCAAAATGTTGGTTTTTTAGTTAATTCATGTTCAGGGATGTAAGGAGCATGTATCGAAAAAGTTTTGGATTTTTTAAACAAGATTTGGGTCATGTTTAGATCACGAAACTAGTGGGTTACCACGATAAGCCCGTGATGCAACATTAGTACCGATGGAATGCAGATCATATCACAGTAAAGAAAATGCACTACCAAGATAAGACCGCATCGCGGTAATTTTATTACTTCTAGTTGTGAATTTAAATGTCAGAGGGGCAATTGGGTATTTTCCCCCTCAACCAAATCATTCATAACACAACTTGGGCATCAGTTAGAGCATAATTTTTCCCTTTTTCTTCAATTATCCTCCCAAGAAAACCATTCCCTTTACCTAAGAACACAAATTCAATTCATTTATCCCCAAGAAATTAAGAATTTAAGTTCCCCAAGTTCAAGAACCTTTAAGAAAGCATCAAGATTGGTGTTTCTCTTTTAAGTTAAAAGTTTAAGGTATGTGGAGTGTTTATTCATGGGTTCCTTTCACCCATGGAGACTAAAAACCCTCTTTTCAATTAAAGAATAGATTTTTCTATTATTATGGTATTTTATATTGCTTAAGATGGGTTTAAATTCATGTTTTCATGGTGATTTTAATTCAATTCAGCCCATGTATGATTCCATACAAGATTTTCATTTCCTCATGCTATGAATTTGAGTTTCTAGTGCTTTATTCAAGTGAATTACATGTTAAATCTATAACCTTATGACTTCAGCCAAGTAATTATGTTGATTTCCCCTATTTAAATCATTCCCATGTTTAAATTCATGAACCCCACATGTTTGATGGAATGTTTATGCTTATGGGTTCTGAATCATGATCATTCACTACAATTTAAGCTTGTTATTTCATTCAGTGATCACTCAGTGTTGGTGAGTTATGAATACCCGATACCTAAGTACTTTTACATGAATTTAGATCATTTCAGTAATGGTTCAGTTAAACCATGAATTCTATTATTTACTCAGTTGATGTAATCATGATGAACACTATAAGTTATGAAATCATGCTCAGTTAAGTTTAATTTAGCCCAGTCCAGTATTAGTGTCATTCAGTTGGGAGTAACCCTTAGCACCGAGTGAACATAGGGATGGTGTCTCCCCTATCAGTTAGGCATGAGGTACTACTAGCAATTCCTAAGGTCTAGACCTATAGAGCCACCATAGATTTTAAAGCTCCCCCCTCACTTAGGCATGACACCCTCATCCTATAGGACATCAGCCTTGTGGATCCACATCGTCAGTCACTGTTAGTACCTTTGGCAAGGTACCAACACCCTTCCAACTGGGGTTACAAGTTGGACCCCGATAGCCTAGATTGGGGCTTGTCGGCTATAGCTAGCACCCACAGTATCAGTACAGTATTTAGTGTATCATCAGTTCAGATTTTCTTAACTAAGTGTACAGACTTTTAGATATTCAGTTTTATAGCATTTAGTCTTTAAGATTACAGATTATCTTAGGAACATAACAGATATACACTTAGTCTTGCATTCTCAAATATTTACATGTTCATGCATTCATGCATAGTTACCTCATGTATTTCTGCCATGTCCTCATCTCATATACCATACATTTAAAGTACTAACTGCATACTCTTCTTTGCACTATGATGTCTTATATCATAAGTTCGGAGGCTCAGTTTCCAAAACACAGTTAGATAGTCAGTGCTACTCAACAGCCATTGTGGTGAGTCCTCATCCATCGGTAACATATAATCTCTCATTCAATACTTCAGTATTTTATTATCTTCAATTAGTCGAAGTTAATTGGGGGCTTATCCCATCAACTCCTCAGTCATTTAGAGGCTTTTCAAATAATTACATAGTCAGTTAGACCGTTTTTAACTTATCAGTCTTTTTAGTGTTTGCATATGTTTTAAATAGACAGCTACATTTTTAGTATTTTCATCAGACTTATGGTTGAACATTATTTTTAGTATTTAGATTAGTATTACATTTAGCAAACTATCTTCCGCACACATATATTACTGTTATTTTATTCAGTGCTCATAGCAGGTACCAGCTCATGGTTATCTTGTGGTAATTTGTGACTGTAAGCACCGTTGTCATGACTGGGGGGTAGCCTCAGGTCATGACAAAACTTGGTATCAGATCCTAAGGTTTTATAGTATCCTGGAGTGTCTAAAAGTCAAATTAAGTAGAGTCTTATGCATGGGTGTGAAGCACGCCACTATTATGGATAAGAGGCTACGAAATATTTTAGGAAAAGTTTCCCTTCTTTCAATATTCATGTCAAGTGAATGAGCATGAGATATATTTGAACTATCTTTTTGATGCATCCTTCATTCCATTTATATACCATGCCTCCTAGAAGAAATAACGAAAAAAGGCATGGGGACCAGCCCGCACCTCCATATGTATAGAAAGATCCCCTAAATGAACTTGTCTCTTACGCTGAATTCAGAGTTGCTTTCACTACCTTAGCTTATTCAATAACGTCTTAGAACAACTAGCAAATTATTGCCCCAGTTAATCCAGTGGAAAATATGACTGCATCTAGGATTCGAGATTTCACTCAAATGAGCCCCCCCTCTCATTTATGGGATCCAAGTCTGAGGAGGATACACAGGAATTTCTTGATATAGTTCAGAAGGTGACTAATATCATGGGTGTCACTTCAAGTCAGAGTACATAGTTGGTTACATATCAGTTGAAGGATGTAGCTCACACCTGGTTTAAGCAGTGGAAAGAGGACCATGGTGTTGATGTAGGTCCTGTTGAGTGGGAGGAGTTTTCCATGGTTTTCTTAGACAGGTCCTTTACATTAGAGTTGATGAAAGATAAGGTGTACAAGTTCATAAATTTAATTCAAGGCAGTATGAGTGTGAAGGATTACTCGCTTAAGTTCACTCAGTTGGCAAATTATGCTCGTTCGATGGTGGCTGATAATAGGCATAGAATGAGTAAGTCCATGTATAGTGTAGATGATAGTATGGTTAAGGAGTGTAGGAATACCATGTTGATTAAGAAGAAGGTGTGCTTCGTTGTCAGGGAAAGTTATGTGTTCCATGTGTTGATGGTTTGAGGCAATGAATTTTGGCAGAAGCGTATGGTGCGTGATATTTCTTTGATCCAGGAGAAACTAAGATGTACCATAGCTTGCGGAAACCCTATTGGTTGATGGTTTGAAGAAGATCATTGTAGAATTTGTAGCTAAGTGTTCAAACTGTCAGCAAGTTAAAGTTGAGAACTAGAGGCCTAGTGGTACATTACAAGAGTTCAGTATCCCCACTTGGAAGTGGGAAGTAGTGTACATGGATTGTTTGACGGGTTTGTCTCATACGCATCATCAGCATAATAGAAGCGTATGGTGCGTGATATTTCTTTGATCCAGGAGAAACTAAGATGTACCATAGCTTGCGGAAACCCTATTGGTTGATGGTTTGAAGAAGATCATTGTAGAATTTGTAGCTAAGTGTTCAAACTGTCAGCAAGTTAAAGTTGAGAACTAGAGGCCTAGTGGTACATTACAAGAGTTCAGTATCCCCACTTGGAAGTGGGAAGTAGTGTACATGGATTGTTTGACGGGTTTGTCTCATACGCATCATCAGCATAATTTGATTTGGGTTATTGTAGATAGAATGACCAAATCAGCTTATATCTTACCAGTTCATACTTTGTATTCAACTAAAGATTATGTCAGGCTTTATATTAGAAAATTGGTTAAGTTTCATGGATTTTCTTTTGATAACGCTCAAATTACACTATGAATAGGTGTAAGAGATCGTTGTCAATATAAAAAACAACTACGTTAGGGTTGAATCCCATAGGGAATAGGTTGTGAACTTTGATTTGTTTACGAAAGAATTTACTGGTAGTTTACTGTTTCCGAAAGACGGAGGTTTAATTTCACAATGTGTTAAATCACTTTTAATACTTTAGTGTTTGTAATCAAGATAAATGGAAAACCAGAGCTATGTTCACCAAGGGTTTCGGGAATTGACATATACTAGGTAATGCTAGAGATTCTCAAAACGAGTAGAACAGCAGAATATCCCTGACGATTATACTATCTAACTTATCTCTCGACCTCACCAGATAATTTATTATCTAATTCTCTCAAACTTAGATAACTTATCTATTTCTAATAGGATGTTATCTCAGGTAGATTAATCCAGTTACGGCATTAATCATTAAACAGAAGGTTAATAGCTTCTGAGTTCCTGTTGATAATTCACGTCCTCTAGTCTATTTCTCCGTTAGAAGAAAATAAAACCTAAGGCATAATCTAATGTTTGCAACCACTAGATATCAGTTCAAACAACAGAATTTCAAGATGTTCTACTACTCTTTGAATCCGTTAAACACCTAGCATCATATAAAACCCTAATCCATGGATTCCATAACCCGGCTAATGGAATTAGCCGCTCATGATTTGATGAACGAACTCACAAGTTGAATTCATAATGATAAGGATAACTTATGATTAGATGGAAAACAACAAGTAGTTTCTTCAATTGAATCACCAGGTAGAAACCCAAAAATAGTTGATAAAAAACAAGAAGAATAATTGATGTAAGAGAGCAATGTTACGTGCCTCCCTTCCCTAGGTTAATGTATGATAGATAATAACATATCATCCTCACAGGTCTTTTTATAGTCAAACCAAAATAAGGAAATAAAATTAATATTTAAGATTTTCTGTGGGATAGGTGACGGCATTCTTGACGGCGCATCATACGTATGATGGCGTGTGCAGTATGTCGTTAAGGTTTCCAGTGAATTACTATCTTCTGATCTTTCTGATGGCAAATCTAACGATGTGTCAAATATGTGATGGCCCGTGAAAAATATCGTGACGTCTTCACTGGGAATCATCATAATCTGCCTCAGTTGACGGCCACTTTGACGGCCTATTCCATTGTTGACGGTGCATTCCAAACGTCGTCATATTTTATCCCAATTTTTCAGGTTTTGTCTAACTTGACGGTGACTTTGACAGTCTGTCATATGTTCTGACGGCGCGTCAAAAAGGGCAACAACTTTACTATACCTCATTTGCACCAGATTTCAGTTGATTTCTTCTTTCTTTCTTTGGCTTCCTCCCCGATCACTTGTGTCTACATTACAACAGTAAAAGCAATCAAAAACAACAAAAGTTACTTAAGACTTCACAATTACTCTAGGTTAAAGGCCTTAAATGTGTTCGCTATTGCGCACACATCAACACCCTCAACTTAAAGCAATTTTTTGTCCTCAAGCAACTTAATCTAAGTAAGAAAGCATATATCACATTCAGCACCCATAGCTCAACACAAATTTATTCTTTCAAAGAAAAACCACTGGGCATATCATTGAAAACAGTACTATAACACAAAGAAATCAAGTGGCAGCATCAATTTTTGTCCACGATAACCATTAATATATCAATACCACATTTTCTAAACAAGCAAGTAGTTAGTGACGATACTCGTGTGCCCTCACAACAAAAAAATCCCCCTCTCCACATACGAGAAGTTCAGCCATACAAATTGGGGTTTATCATAAGACTCTCACTCACACAAGAAAGTTCCTTTCAAAGTATACCAAGTACCATAGGCTTGCCCTTATTTTCATTACCAAACCTCAGATAGGCCATTCAGGATCACTATAGGACTTCTTTTAGGCTTGTACTATGGTTTGGGAATTGTATAGTACTTAAGGTTATTTAGAGTGATTATGCTTCCTTGACACTATACTTTATTCTTGGACTCACTAATGATCCTCTTTTGTTTCTCCTCTTCTTTTGATTATCCACATTCAAGTTGGGTGTTGTAACAACCCTTTTTTTTTAAATTATTAGCATTAATAGCACCCAGCTCTAGTTTATTCTTGTTTAATCCATCCTTTTTCATGCTCCTCATTTTCACCATGCACCTCTATGGTAGCCACCCTCAACCTAGGTTGATTACCTAAATCAATGTTCTCAGTGTCCAAGGAATCCCCGGGGTAAATATGTTTATTGTGATATCAATGGGAAGGTGAAAGGTGTCATACAAAAGAAATGTTCAAACTAATCTCTAAACAGGGATCAAAAGAGTGTTATACATACAGGGAAGGATATTTAGGCTAAAAGTGAGTTAATCAACGACGGCCTATAATCCTATCATGACTCCTATCTTAAGATCATGGCAAGACTAACCAAGCAAGTTCTGGCTTTGGCATCCAGAGGGAAACAAGTAATAGCTCACACATACCTGGCACAAAAGTATATCACATATTACCACTTACCTAGTTTATGCCATTGTTCAGTAATGATCATCAAACAGCTTTAATTAATGCCACAACAAGAGCAACAACGGTCACAAGTAAATGTAATCTACACAGTTTATCAAGTAAGGCATTGGAAGGATGGTTAAGTGATGAGAAAAATATGTCACTGCCTTTTGTGCCCCCCTTCTCTCCTTTTTTTTTAAAAAACTATTTTACAACAACAGAATACTAGCCACCCTCAACTTAGAACTAAGGCAAAAGACTAGATTAAGAGTTAGAGTATACCTGAACTGGTTTGTTTTCAGGGATCATGGGTTTCCTCCCATGCTGCGCTTGATTTAATATCGCGGCATGACTCACGTGTCTCGATTACCTCAGACTTCATCGAGATAGCTGATGGTGATGCTTTTCACTGATTCTTCTGGGACAATGTAAAGCTTGACCCGTTGCCCATTTACCTTGAATGTACTGCCATCTTCGTTTTCAAGTTCCACCACTCCAGATGAGTGTACTTGATTTACCTTAAAAGGACCTGACCACTTAGATTTCAGCTTCCCTGGGAATAGTTTGAGCCTAGAATTAAACAGAAGCACCAAGTCCCCTTTATTGAACTCTCGTTTCTCTATTTTCCAATCATGGTACTTTTTCATCTTTTCTTTATACAAATCTGCTCGTTCATATGCCCTGAGATAAAATTCATCCATTTCATTCAGTTTCCCCATTTGCATCTCTGCTGCTTTCTTCCAATTCAAATTCAACCTCTAGAGCGCCCATAAAGCCTTGTGTTCCATCTCTATTGGAAAATGACATGCTTTTCCATAGACCAGCTGGAATGGTGACATGCCAATAGGTGTCTTAAAAGCAGTTCAGTATGCCCACAAGGCATCATCAAGTTTTTGGGACCAGTCTTTTTGGCTAGCATTGACTGTCTTATCTAGGATGGCCTTAACTTCATGATTTGATACCTCCATTTGCCCACTGGTTTGCGGGTGGTATGGAGTAGCCACTTTGTGTTTTTTCGCTCCATATTTTTCCAGGGCTGCTCGAAATAATTTGTTGTAAAAGTGAGATCCTCCATTGCTTATGATACTGTGCGGTACTCCAAAGAGAGAAAAGATATTCTTTTTGAGAAAAGCAACGACTCTCTTTCCCTCATTGTCAGCCAAAACAACATCTTCGACCCATTTAGACACATAGTCAACAGCAACCAGAATATACTTCATTCCATAAAAACTTACAAACGGCCCCATAAAGTCAATGCCCCAGACATCAAATAATTCCACTTCAAGCATCTTAGTCAATGGCATTTCATGCCTTTTAGCTATTGATCCCTGCCTATGACATTGATCATATTTCTGCACAAACTTGTGGGCATCTTTAAACAATGTTGGCCAATAATAGCCGCTCTGCAACACCTTTCTGGTCGTTCGGTCACCTGCATAGTATCCCCCAACTAGGGAAGCATGGCATGCTTCCAGTATGCACAGTACATCTACTTCGAGTACGCATCTCCGTATGATGTTGTCTACACACTATCGAAAAAGATAAGGCTCATCCCAGAAGTAGTGTGTTACATCATGCAAGAACTTATTCCTTTTGTACAATGAAAGATTGTCTGGGATGATCTCACTCACAGCATAGTTTGCATAGTCCGCATACCAGAGTAGTGATTCCACAGTAGTTTCCAGGATATCCTTATCAAGAAATACATCATTTAACTTGGTTTCATCATTGACTTCCTGTTCACCTTCCATTCTAGATAAATGATCTGCAACCTGATTTTCACAACTTTTTCTATCTTTGACTTTGAAGTCAAACTCTTACAGTAGCAACACCCATCTAATAAGCCTCGATTTAGCATCCTTCTTGGACATTAAGTGCCGCAATGCCACATGGTCATTATGGACTACCACTTTAGTCCCGACCAGATAGGATCGGAATTTCTCAAAAGCATACACCACCGCTAGCTATTCCTATTCAGTTACTATGTAATTCTTTTGTGCTCCATTCAGCGCTTTGCTGGCATAATATATCTGGAGAAATAGTTTACCCCTCTTTTGTCCCAATACAGCTCCCAGTGAAACCCCACTTGACTCACACATTATTTCAAATAGTTTTTCCAGTCAGGCGCAATAACAATGGGGGCTTCAATCAGCTTCTTTTTAAGGCACTTAAATGCCTTCAGGCATTCATCATCAAAGAGAAATTTCACTTCCTTCTCCAATATCCTGCAAAGTGGATTTGCAACTTTTGAGAAGTCTTTTATGAATCTCCGATAGAACCCTGCATGACCAAGAAAACTATACACTTCCTTTCCTAAAATAGGGGGCGGTAATTTTTTGATAACTTCAACCTTTTCTCGATCAACTTCAATCCCTTTTTCAGAAATTTTGTGGCCCAGCACAATACCCTCTTTTACCATAAAATGACATTTTTCCCAGCTAAGCACTAGATTAAATTCAACACATCTTTGCAAGGCCACATTCATATTCTCCAGACACATTTCAAATGAATCACCTACCACAGAGAAATCATCCATGAATACCTCTATGATGTCTTCTACTATGTCAGAGAAGATAGACATCATGCACCATTGAAAAGTGGCGGGTGCATTGCATAGCCCAAATGGCATCCTCTTAAATGCAAATGTGTCGTATGGGCATGTGAACATCGTCTTCTCTTGATCTTCCGGAGCAATGCAGATTTAGTTATATCCAGAATAACCATCCAGGAAGTAATACCACCCCCTACCAGCAAATCGATCAAGCATTTGGTCCATAAAAGGCATTGGGAAATGGTTCTTCAGTGTCTAACAGTTTAACTTACGGTATTCCATGCAAACTCTCCACCCGGTCACTGGTCTGAGTGGAATCAGCTCATTCTTATCATTAGCAACCACCGTCATTCCTTCTTTCTTGGGCACACATTAAATTGGACTCACCCACTTACTGTTAGAAATAGGGTAAACCACTCCTGCATCCAACCACTTAATAATATCCTTTTTAACCACCTCTTGCATTGGTGGGTTAAGACGGCGCTGATGCTCAATGGTAGGAGTACAATCTTCTTCTAGTTGTATTTTATACGTGCAGATGCCCAGAGGAATGCCAATAATGTCTGCGATGGTCCATCCGATTGCTCTCTTGTGCCTCTGAAGTACTGAAATAAGTGCATTTACCCGTTGTTCTTCCAAATCAGCTGCAATAATAATAGGTAGCGTGTTCCCCTTTCCCAGAAACACATACCGTAAGTGACCAGGTAGCTCCTTCAATTCCAATACCAGAGGTGCTTCAATAGATGGATTGGCTGGTGGTGTTAGACGATTTGCTAGATCAAGGTTGAGCTTTTTAGGGGCATAAGAATACGAGCCCAGGCCAGTCAGGGCACAAACTATCTCTTCATACCTCTCGATGCCTTCATTATCATAGTTCATCATAATCGCGGCTAAGGGTTCAATAACAAGCTGCTCAGTTCTGACTACATCCTGTTCGTCCTCAAAATACATATCAACTACTAAGAACACACTCATTTCCTCATGCTGCTTCATTTATTTGCCCATATCAAACCGTACCTCTTCGTCGTTCACCCTGAACAAGAGCTCATTCACTCTCAAATCGATCAACACACTTCGATTGCAAGGAAAGGTCGACCCAAGATTATGGGTACCTCGAAGTCCACCTCATAGTCTAGAATGACGAAGTCTGCAAGAAATATGAAAGTTGATACCTTAACCAATACATCATACAGAATGCCAACAGGTCATTTTACTGATCTATCGGCCATCACCAGCCTCATGTTAGTAGGTGTGGGACTCCCCAGGCCCAACTTTTCATAAATAGTCAAAGGAATCAGGTTGACGCTTTCTCTGAAATCACATAGTTCTTTAGTGAATTCCATGGTTCTAATTGTTCAGGGAATAGTGACTGCACCTGGATCTAACTTTTTCTGTGTCAAGGTCCTTGTGGAAATAGTATTGCAACGATTGAGTTCTGTTTCTAGTTCGCAACTCACCGCTCATTTCTTGGTAACAAGGTCTTTCATGAATTTTTGTGTATCCTGGTATTTTCTCAAGTGCTTCAATCAAAGGCACATTTATAGTTAATTGCTTGAGCATTGCTAAGAACTTACTGAATTTTGCATCATTCGCCTTCTTTCTCAGTTGTTGAGGAAAGACAGGTGGTGGCCTTGGGATGGGTTTCAACACTACTTCCTCTTCCTTCTCCTTGTCCGACATATCAATAGAACTATCCGACTTCTCAGACTCCTCTGGGTGTTGTTCTGTTGGTTCCTTTGCAACTTCCTCAATGTTCACAGATTTGCCCATAGAAGGGCCAGATAACATCTTACCACTCGTAGTAGTAATCACTAGACATGAACTGTCTGTCTTCTGATCCTAAATTATTTGTGTAAGAGAAGTACCACTTCTTCCCTGGTTTAGTGTTGATGAAATTTCACTCATCTGTTGCTCTAATTGTCGAATCGAAGTTGAATGTGAACTAACCAACTGACTCATAGTGGAAAATTCACTCCTCATACTGGTGAATCCTGCGTTGGTAGCCTCTACTTCTTTTAATAGTTCTTTCATCATATCCTCCATAGACACCTTTCCCAAACTAGTTGTAGCCGCTTCTTGATCTCCGGCACGAACATACAACCCACTTCTGTTATTTCTGCTTCTCCAGTTTTCTTGCTCCCTGTCTCTGTGATTAGGATTGTCATACCCATTCCAACCTTTATTCCCTTGGATAATGCCTCAGAACCCCCCACCCCCACCCCAATTAGTAATATAGTTAGCTTCTTCTTCAGGTTTCAGATCGACACGGTCTCAAATCATTACAGCCCTTACCTTTTCCATCCTTCCTGACTCGAAATGCTTGGTGATCAGGTCTAATTGAGTCTTTAGATGGGCTATATCTTGATCCTTTTCCTCATCTCTTCTATGTTGTTCATCATTTATTCCAATAGGAATAGTTGGAATTTCCACCACAAAATCATTGGTGTACCAATCCCAACTTAGTTTGGTCATCCTATTCAGCATATCAGCAGCATCTTGAAATGACAGAGCAATAAATGACCCACCAGCAGCGTTATCTACCATTGGTTTTGTCACAGAATTAAAAGCTCTGTACAAAGTCTCCATCAAGTGTATGTCCGTCATGTTATGGTTCGGACACTGTGTCATCTTCTTCTTGAACCTTTCCCATGTTTCATGTAAAGCCTCATTCAGGAGTTGTCTAAAATTATTGATCTCATCCCTCAATTGTACCTTTCTGGATGGCGGAAAGAACCTTTCTAGGAAAGCTCCTCTCAACTGCCTCCATTTGGTTATAGAGTTAGGCGTCAACTCATTTAGCCATAATGTTGCCTCTCCAAATAGAGACAACAGAAATAGCTTCAACCGAATAGAGCTCTGGCTCACTCCTGGGTTATCAAAGAATTTGCAAATGGTGACATAGTTCACCAGATACAGGTTGGGGTCATCCCCAGGAAGGCCTCCAAACAACCCCTTCAGATTTAAGAGCTGGATCATTGTGCTTATAATATTAAACTTTTCTCCAGGTGCTAACGGAGGGGTAATGATCGCACCCGTTGCACCTGCTCTAACCACATCGTCATCGTCATCATCATCAACCTTATACCGCAGCGATTGGTCTGCCATTCTTCTTATGAGGTGGGGTTCAGTATTGAGTAGTGTCTGGCGTAGCCTATATAAAAAAAATCTTACAAACAAACAAAAACAACAACCGAACGTAAATTTGGAAAACTCAACTATCAGCAAATTTTCGCGCACAAATTCTTAGTCTACAACTGTATTCCCCAGTGATGGTGCCATTTTTGATAATGCTCAAATTACACTCTTGAATGGGTGTAAGCGATTGTTATCAATATAAAACCCAACTAGGTTGGAGTCGAATCCCACAGAAAATAGGGTGTGAACTTCAATTTGTTTACGAAAGACTTTACTGGTAGTTTATTGTTTCCAAAAGATGGAGGTTTAAGTTCACAGTGTGTTAAATATCACTTTCAAGCTTCAGTGTTTGTAATCAAGATAAATGGGAAACCAGAGCTATGTACACCAAGGGTTTTGGGAATTGACATATACTAGGTAATGCTAGAGATTCTCAAAATGAGTAGAACAGCGGAATATCCCAGATGATTATACTATCTAACTTATCTCTCGACCTCACCAGACAATTTATTATCTAATTCTCTCGAACTTAGATAGCTTATCTATTTCTAATAGGATGTTATCTCAGGTAGATTAATCCATTTACGGCATTAATCATTAAATAGAAGGTTGGTAGCTTCTGAGTCCCTGTTGATAATTCACGTCCTCTAGTCTATTTCTCCGTTAGAAGCCAATAAAACTTAAGGCATAATCTAATGTTTGCAACCACTAGATATTAGTTCAAACAACAGAATTTCAAGATGTTTTACTACTCTTTGAATCCGTTAAACACCTAGCATCATATCAAACCCCAATCCATGGATCCCATAACCCCGGCTAATGAAATTAGCCACTCATGATTTGATGAACAAACTCAAAAGTTGAATTCATGATGATAAGGATAACTTACGATTATATGGAACACAACAAGTAGTTTCTTCGATTGAATCACCAGGTAGAAACCCAAAAATAGTTGATAAAAACAAGAAGAATAATTAATGTAAGAGAGCAATGTTACGTGCCTCCCTTCCCTAGGTTAATGTATGATAGATAATAACAGATCATCCTCACAGGTTTTTATATTGTCAATCCTAAATAAGGAAATAAAATTAATATTTAAGATTTTCTGCGGGATAGGTAACGGCATTTTGACGGCGCGTCATATGTATGATGGCGTGTGCAGTATGCTATCAAGGTTTCCAGTGAATTACTATCTTCTGATATTTCTGACGGTGAATCTGACGACTTGTCAAATATGTAACGGCCCGTGAAAAATGTCATTATATCTTCACTGGGAATCAGCATAATCTGCCTCAGTTGATGGCCTATCCTATTGTTGACAGCGCATTCCAAACGTCATCACATTTTATCCCAATTTTTCAGGTTTTGTTTGACTTGACGGGGACTTTGACAGTCTGTCATACATTCTAACGGCACTTCCAAAAGGGCCTCAACTTCACTATAGCTCATTTGCACCAGATTTCAGCTGATTTCTTCTTTCTTTCTTTGGCTTCCTCCCAGATAACTTATATCTGCATTACAACAGTAAAAGCAATCAAAAACAACAAAAGTTGCTTAAGACTTCGCAATTACTCTGGGTTAAAGGCCTTAAATGTGTTTTCTATTGCGCACACATCACCTTTGTCTATCATTTCAGATAGAGGTACTCAGTTTACCTCTCACTTTGGAAGTATTTTTAGAAGGGTCTTGGTACCTAAGTTCATCTCAGTGCATCATTTTATCCTCAGATAGATGGTCAGGTAGATAGGACCATTCAAACGTTAGAGTACATATTGAGAGCATATGTTATTGATTTTAAAGGTAGTTGGGATAACCACTTACCCTTGATTGAGTTTCCTACAATAATAGCTATCACTCTAGTATTTAAATGGTTCTGTTTGAGGCTTTCTATGGGAAGAGATGTAGATCTCATATTGGTTAGTTTAAGGCAAGTGAGGATACTTTGATACGACCAAATTAAGTATTTGGTGCTACGGAGAAGTTCTATTGATTAGGGCGAGCCTGAAGACAGTCCAAAGCCATTAGAAATCTAATGCAGATGTAAGAAGGAGAGATCCTAAGTTTGATATTGGTGACATAGTCTATTTGAAAATCTCTCCCATAAAGGGAGTGAAGATATTTGGAAAGAAGGGGAAGCTCAGTCCCCGTTATGTTGGCCCTTATAAAATTTTAAGCCATTTTGGGAAGGTAGATTATAAGCTAGAATTTCCAGCATATTTAGCTTCAATTCATTCGGTGTTTCATGTTTCATTATTAAAGAAATATATTGGCGATTCAATTCTTGTGGTTCCTTTAGAAAGCACAGATGTTCAGGATAGTCTTTATTATGATGAAGCCCCAGTTGAGATCCTTAAGCGTCAAATTCTTAGACTAAGGAACAAAGAAGTTCCCTTGGTTAAAGTTCAATGGAAGAATTAGTCAATTAAGGGAGTAACTTGGGAAGAAGAAGCAGATATGCGCACCAAGTACCCACTTCATTTCTCTGCAAACTCAAGCTCAGCTTGAGGTACAGTTTTCCTTAGATTGACTCTTTTTCATTCTCAGTTAAAGCTATTTGAATATCCTCATGTTATTGCATGCATTTATGACATCAGTTTACTTCACGTATCATGTTTCAAACCCAGTTATGTAATCATATTTCCAATCATGCATGTTCAGTATGTGACCTCAGTTACTTTAGTTCAGTACACTTGGTCTAACCAGTCTCATTCAAGGACGAATGTTCCTAAGGGAGAGATATTGTAATACCCCATACTATTCATAGCTCAGTTCAGCTTCTAGTTGCATGCATAAGGGGCTTAAGGTCTGAAAATTTCACTAAGTGTTGGGGACTTAGTCATTTTTAAGGCTTCTAAACTTGGAGGGTTTTTAACTTGGTCTTCCCGACCCCGAGATTTTGGTTTTTGAGTTAATTCATGTTCAGGGATGAAAGGAGCATGTCTTGAAGAAGTTTTAGATTTTTTGAATGGGGTTTGGATCATGTTTGGATCACGAAACTAGTGGGTTACCACAATAAGCCCATGACGTAGCATTAGTCCCGATAGAATGCAGAACACATCGCAGTGAGGGAAATGCACTACCGCAATAAGATTGCATCGCGGTAAGCTTGAGTTATCCAGTTACGAATTTAAATGTCAGAGGGGAAATTAGATCTTTTCCCCCTCAACCCAATCATTCATAACATGGTTTAGGCATCAGTTAGGACATAATTTTGCCCTTCTTATCCAATTATCCTCTCATGAAAACCATTTCTTTTCCCCAAGAACGCAAATTCAATTCCTTTATCCCCAAATAATTAAGAATTCAAGTTCCCCAAGTTCAAGAACCTTCAAGAAAGCATCAATATTGGAATTTCTCTTTCTAGTTAAAAGTTTAAGGTAAGTGGGGTATTCATTCATGTGTTCCTTTCACCCATGGAGCCCAAAAATCCTCTTTTCAATTAAAGAATGGATTTTTCTATTATTATGGTATTTTATATGGCTTAAGATGGGTTTAAATTCATGTTTTCAAGGTGATTTTAACTCAATTCAGCCCATGTATGATTCCATGCTAGATTTTGAATTCCTCATGCTATGAATTTGAGTGTCTCATGCTTTATTCAAGTGAATTCCATGTTAAATCCACAACTTTATGACTTCGGTCATGTAATCATGTTGTTTACCCCTATTTAAAACATTCTCATGTTTAAATTCATGATCCTCACATGTTTGATGGAATGTCTATTCTTATGGGTTTTGAACCATGATCCTTTACTATAGTTTTAAGATTGCTATTTCATTCAGTGATCATTCAATGCTGGTAGATTAGGAATGCCCGATACCTAAGAATTTTTAGATGAATTCAAATTATTTCAGTCATGATTCAGTTAAACCACAAATTCTTTTATTTACTCAGTTGATGTAATCATGATGAGCATTATAAGTTTTGAAATCATGTTCAGTTAAGTTTAATTCATTCCAGTCCAGTATCAGTGTCATTCAATTGGGAGTAACCCTTAGCACCGAGTGAACGTAGAGATGGGGTCTCCCCCGTCAGTTAGGCATGAGGCACTAGTAAATTTTGAGGGGTCCCCCGTCAGTTAGGCATGATATCCTCATCCTATGGGACATCAGCCTTATGGATCCACATCGTTCGTTAGTGTTAGTACCCTTATTAAGGTACCAACACCCTTCCAACTGGGGTTACAGGTTGGACCCTGATAGCTCAGATTGTGGTTTGTCGGTTATAGCTTGCTCCCACAGTCTTAATACAGTATTCAGTGTATCTTCCATTAAGATTTTCTTGACTAAGTGTACAGACTTTTAGATATTCAATTTTAAAGCTTTCAATCTTTCAGATTATAGATTATCTTAGTAACATAACAGATATACACTTAGTCTTACATTCTCAAATTTTTACATGTTCATGCATTCACGCACAGTTATCCCTTGTATTTTAGCCATGTCCTCATCTCATATACCAGTACATTCAAAGTACTGGCCGCATACTATTCTTTGTGCTATGATGTCTTATATCATTCGTTTGGAGGCTCAGTTTCCCAACCACACTTAGACAGCCAGTGCTACTCAGCAGTCATAGTGGTGAGTCCTCATCCATCGGGGACATATTATATCTCATTCAGTACTTCAGTAAATCATTATGTTTAGTCAGTTGGATTTAGTTTGTGTCTTATCCCACCAACTCCTCAGTCAGTTAGAGGCTTTTCAGATAATTAGATATTTTTCAGCTTATCAGTCTTTTCAGTGTTCGCATGTGTTTTAAATAGACAGTTAGATTTTCAGTATTTTCATCAGACTTGTGGTTGAACCTTATTTTCAGTATTCAGATTAGTATTACATTTAGCTGACTATCTTCCGCACACATGTAGTATTGTTATTTTATTTAGTGCTCACAGCAGGTACCAGCTCATGGGTTAGCTTTTTGTCATTTGTGACCGTAATCACCATTGTCGCGACTAAGGGGTAGCCTCGGGTCGTGACGTTCACCTTCTCCATGGCTTGGTGAACCAAATCAGGGCCAAATAACATATTTTCACCAACCTCAAACTACCTAATAGGAGACCTACACCACCTACCGTACAAGGCCTCAAATGGAGCCATCCCAATGTTAGAGTGATAACTATTGTTGTAGGCAACTTCTATAAGAGGTAAGTGGTCAACCCAACGGCCACCATAATCAAATACACATTCCCAAAACATATCTTCCAAGGTCCGAATTGTCCTTTCCACTTGCCCATCCATCTGCGGGTGGAAAGCAGTAATAAGGCTCACCTTAGTCCCCAAACCTCTATGAAAATATCACCAAAAGTGAGATGAGAACTGAGTACCTCGATCAGAAATGATAGAAATGGGTGCACCATGTAACTTCACTATCTGTTGAATATACAACTTCACATAGTCCTCAGCAAAAAAATTTGTCCTCACTGGAAAAAAAGAGCGAACATAGTCATCCTATCCACGATGACCCGAATCAAATAAAATTGTTGACGAGACCGCAGAAGACCAATAACAAAATCCATATTTATTTCTTATTTCCATACCGGCAGATCAATCTCTTGAGTCTACCCACCGGGTCTCAAGTGCTCCACCTTCACTTGCTGACACCCCATCCCCTTAGCCATAAAATTAGCCACATCCCTCTTCATATTATTCCACCAATAAATCTCCTTGAGATCATGATACATTTTCATCGAACCAGGATGAACCGTATAACGGAGACTCGTGAGCTTTGGCCAAAATTCTTTCCCGCAACCCATTAACATCGAGAACACATAATCTAACTTGGTACCTCAAGATACCATCACCACCAATCTTGAAAATCATCATCTTTTTCCCACCCATATCATTCTTGGTTTGCATCAAGATAGGGTCCAACACTTGCTTCTTTTTTACCACAGCACCAAGAGATGACTTCACCACCTCTTGAACAATCACACCTCCATCTTCTGAATCCAAGAGACGAACTCCTAGATTAGCTAAACCCTGAATATCCTTCATAAAATCACATTTCTACTCGTCCAAGTGAGATAAGCTTCCCTTAGACAATCTGCTAAGAGCATCAGTAACAACATTAGCTTTACCTGGGTGGTAGTAAAGACTCATGTCATAGTCCTTTAGCAACTCAAGTCACCTCCTTTTCTTAAGATTTATCTATTTTTGAGTGAACACATATTGCAGTCTTTTATGATCAGAACAGATATGTACATGTACCCCATACAAATAATGTCGCTAGATCTTAAATGCAAACACCACAGCTAACAATTCAAAATCATGAATCGGATAGTTTATCACATGAACTTTCAGTTGCCTAAAAGCATATGAAACCACCTTGTCATGACTCATCAACACACAATCCAGTACCACCTGGACACATCACAATAGACCATAAAACCATTAATACCCTCAGGTAGAGTCAAGATCGAAGCTAAAGTCAACTTATCTTTCAACCTCTCGAAACTACCCTCACAAGCATCAGACCATAAGAACTTCACCTTCTTCTAAGTCAACTTAGTCAATAAGGAAACAATAGAAGAGAAACTTTTTACAAACTTTCTATGATAACAGTCTAAACCCAAGAAGCTCCGAATATCGGTTGGAGTCGTGGGTCTAGGCTACTTCTTAACCACTGCCACTTTTTGTTGATCAACCATGATCCATTCACTAGAAACAACATGACTTAGATAAGTCATAGTATTTAACCAAAATGCACACTTTGAGAACTTTGCATATAACCGCTGATTTTTCAAGGCTTGCAACACAAGGCGGGGGTGATCAAAATGATCCGCATCACTCTTTGAATACACCAAAACATCATTAATAAAGACAATGATAAAAAAAGTCTAGAAATTGATGAAAAACCCAATTCATAAGATCCATAAATGCCGTTGGGGCATTATTCAAACCAAAGGACATCACCAAAAACTCAACATGACCATATCGGGTTCTTAAAATAGTCTTAGGGATATTCGTCTCCCTAATTTTCAATTGATGGTACCCAGACCAAAGATTAGTCTTAGAAAAGTACTTAGCACCCTAAAGTTGATCAAAGATATCATCAATACTCAGAAGGGGATACTTATTCTTCACGGTCACCTTATTTAATCGGAGGTAATTTATACATATTTGAAAGGAACCATCCCTCTTACGCACGAGATCACCCCATGGAGACACACTAGGATCGATAAAACCCTTATCTAGAAAGACCTTTCAACTGCTCCTTGAGTTTATTCAACTCAACTGGAGACATATTATAGGGAGGGATAGGAATAGGACGAGTGTCTGGAAGAAGATCAATCCAAAAATCAATTTCCCTATTGGGAGGAACACAAGGAAAATCATCAGGGAACACCTCAAGAAATTTACAGACCACGGGAACAGTCTGGAAAGAAAGACCTTAGGATCTAGAATCCTTAACATGAACTAAGTGATAGAGCCACTATTTAGAAACCAATTTTTGAGCTTTAAGATAGGAAATGAACCTTTCCTTAGGTACTATGAAACTAACTTCCGCTCAATCACCATCTCATTAGGGAAATGGAAACTGACCTTTCATGTCCGATAATCCAGAGATGCATATCACGAGTGCAAGCAATCCATCCCCAAAATCACATCAAAGTATAACATGTCCAACTCAGACAGATCCACCAAGGTCTCCCTACCATAGACCGACATCACACAACCCCTATAGACCCTTCTAGCCACAATGGAGTCACCCATCGAGGTGGACACGAAGAAGGGATCCAGAATAAATTCTGGATCAAAACCAAAATAAATAGCCACTTGAGGGGTCACATAAGATAGGGTAGACCTAGGATCAAGTAGATAATACACATCATGAGAGAAAAGTTTGAGAGTAATATTAACAATATAGAGGGACGTCTCAGAATCCTGGAAGATGGCAAGAGCATACAGACGATTCTGACCAATGATGGAGCCAGAAGTAGAAGTAGAACCCTTTGGTGTAGAAGCTGACAAAGTAGAAATAGGGATCTTATTTTCTCTAGAAACAACGGTAGAAGGATAACCCCTCTCCATATGAAATTCTGACCATATTTGAAACACTTGTTCCTCCCCTCTTCACAAACACCACTATACACCTGGCCACAAAATCTACAAGGAGGATATGACAGAGTGGACTGAGCCCTTCTAGCCTGAGACTAGGCTCTTAGTGCTCTAAATCCACTACCATACTAAGATCAATGATCACCCAATGGATTTGGATAAGGATCACTAGCCTTAGAGAAGGAATCAGTATTGCCCTACTTCTTCTTAGACCACTTTCTACCGTCTCTACCACACTGTTGCTGACCTCCACCCTAATCTAAGTAGCAAAATTTATTACTCTGCCTCTTACTCACATCCGTTTGCTTTTTGTTTTCCTCTTCAACTTATTGCATATAGACAACCAACTTGGAGATATCCATATCTTTGTTCAACAAGAAAGCCTTTCTCTCCAAGATCAACCTACGGGACAACCCAGAGGCAAACTTTCTCATTCTAGCCCTCATGCTAGACACCAATTCTGAAGCATATCGGGATAGCTAGTGAAACTTCAAGGCATACTACTTCATTGTCATCCTGCTTTGCTTCAAGTTCATGAATTCCTCAACCTTTGCCTAACTCAACTCCTGTGGAAAAAAGTGATCAGGAAAAGCACTGGAGAAGTAATCCCACAAAGCAGACTCAGCATTATCACCCCTAGACTGATCTCATTCCTCATACCACTGATACGCCACATCCTTAAACTGATAAGAAGTAAACTACATACCCTCCACATTCGTATTATACATCACATGAAATAACTTTTCTATCTCATTAATGAAATTTTAAGGATCTTCCCCAACCTTAGAACCAGTGAAAGTCGGAGGACTCAGCCTCATAAATTGTCCAACTCTAGTGACCTTAGAGGATGGAGCAACAGAAGAAACTCACTCAGTCTGGCAGGCCACTAACTGGGTAAGAAAATAAATCGGGTGATGAAACTCAGCATTAGATACATCAACTTGAGGTATCCAAAGAGGGATAGGGGGAACCAGTGAAGCTCCACTAGGGCAATTAGAAGTAGCGACCCTAGATTGGGTCTTAACTCCTAGAGTAGGATGAGCTCCGTCTATATTGTCCTCAGACGAGACAAAAGAGTTTCCATGAGTATCAGATCTTCTAGGAGGCATGATCTGAAAAGAAAACATATGGGAATTAAAGGAGATTTCAAGACCTTATACTCTATAGCTCAAAATAGAACAACAAGAAAAGGGAAAAAATCCTAAATTTCTTGAAGCCTCTCTATTATAAGTGTGGCACTCCACACCCATAAAAGAGACTCTACATGGCATGGTTTTGTGGACACCTAATGACACCAAACCTAGGCTTTGATACTAACTTTATCATGACCCAAACTATGGCCTGGCCGTGATGGGTATCTCAAGTCCTTCGTGGACCGGAGACCACCCCCTTCACCTAACCAAACAACACAATATCCCCAACATCGAATGAATTTCAAATATAAAACAAGATAGCATAAAGATAAACCTAACGATATTTAAATCATATCTATTATCGACAATAGGTAATCGGACGAATAACCTAGCAACATCACACAAATCTATAGTAATCCAACAAAGCCTTTTAACAAAAGAATCAAAAACCAGTCTTAGTTGGGACATGTCCCAAACTCTAATAATGACAATGATAATGTTAGTAATAATAAAAACTCTAAATTCGAATCAATGAAAAGAATTGACAAAATATCTAAGTCTTCCAGAGAATAGAAGCTCACTACTTCACCACAACGAACAGACGAACTGATCCAATCCACCTAACTCTGCATAGAAAAAGCATAGGTATCTCTGGTGCCTACATTGCGTAGGGAGACAGCATCCGTAGATGGTTAGTGGTTTGAACACTAGAATGTAACTCAGGGATAAGGATAACGTAATGTTGTGATCAATAGGATAGGGGACAACGCTTAATATGCACTTTAAAACTTTAGCCTGGATTGTGTAGTTCAACCATCATAACATAAGAAGGCACCTGCAGGCTATATGGTCCCAGCTTTCCCCTAGCTAGTAGGGCCCTAGTGTGTGTGGTCACATGAACCAGAGGGTATATATATGCACTATAGGGGACACAAACCTCCCATCACATTAAGGTGGCACAAGCACCAAGTCATCTAATGTAATTCGAGAGACTCGAACCTCTTAATCATATGATAATAATAAGAGGGACTTGAACCACCCGGTCATATAGACCCTTGCATCGACAACCGTAGTTTCCACTGATGCTCCCTTGGGACCTCCACTTTCACGATTCATATACACAACCCTAATTAAAGCCCAAATAAATCATTTATGACATATTCCCATTCATTGAACCATGATACACATTTAGGCATACATTGTTGGTATCGTCATACCATCTACACTTGCAAGGTAACATCAACATGCCAAAACAACTTCATTATTTGGGGAAATTCATAACCCCTTAGTTCAATTATACATTAGCTTAGGGAATTACACAACCCATAAGGTTTAATTCAAAATTATTATGCTTTAATAACCTTTTACATTATGCAATAATTCAAGAGTAGTCAATGTGCATATTTTTCATAATCAAAACTAATTTCACAATATGGGGTTGAGGTCATAACCACTGCAATAGTCACAAGTTGGTGGTAATCACAATATCATAGTTTATTCACCATACCCATGTATCCCATAGGTTCAAAAACCATATTTAAAGAATGAACAATCATGTATAAACCATAGAAAAACAATGTTCAAAAGCAAACATTCAAACCCTCAACCCATGTTTCAAAACTAATATCAATGCTATATGAACAACACTTTAAAACATATGTTTTTAACAAATTATAAATTAGGGAAGAGTAACATGCCTGAAATGACAAGTTTCTCGAAAAGAATTCAACTCTTGAGCCCTTGGCTGACCTACTTCTTGGAAACCCTAAGTATCTTACTTAGGAGATTTAGAGAGAATAAAGAGAGTCTTTGATGTGTTAAAGTATGGAAAAAATACCCTAATGGTGTTTTATGTACGTGAGGTCTAAGTGGTTAAAGTGGGAAATGTCCATAATGCCCTCAACTTAAAAGCTGGAAAAGTGTCACTTGTGACTTCAGGTAATGCATCGACTCATAACAACACCTTATGACTTATCACCATGAGTCGTAACCAAGGCAGTGTTAGTGGCACCCATATTGTTGACCTCATGACTTACATCATATGAATTGTATCGTGACCCTACCACTCATAGGTTCCAAGTCATATCCAAGATAGAACCACTTGGGGCTTACACTGGTCACCCTACAATTTGCATCGAATGACCCATAACGAGTCATCAGGACTTGTTGTGAGCCACTCATACTTAGAGTAGAACGTAGCCATACACACACTGTTTAGGTTACGATTTGAGTCTACTATCTCATAATGCATTTTTATGGCTCGTGTCCCCAAGTTATACTCAGGACAGCAACTCCAGCACCATTCACTAGACACTTTACGACTAGGGTCATAGGACCTATCATAACACTCTACGACTCATAGGGAGAGTGTAGTCAGGACAGTGAAGATAAAATTTCAAAAAAAATCAAAAAGCAAAATTCGGGGTGTTACACTTTTATGGTCTGAATAAATATCATCATGAACTCCATATAAATAATGTCACCAAAACTTTAGAGAAAAAACCATAGCTAACAATTCCAAATCATGTATCAAATATTTCTTCTCATGCACCTTCAAATGCCTAAAAGCATAGGCAACCACCTTACCATGCCGCATCTACACCTAACCCAATCCCACATGGGACACATGATAATAAATAACAAAGCCATTGGTTCCCTCAGGCAGAGTAAAAACCGAAGCCAAAGTTAACTTATCTTTCAACTTCTCAAAACTACCTTCACAAGCATCAGATCATATAAACTTTACCTTTTTCTGAGTCAACTTAGTCAATGGGGTAGCAATAGAAGAGAAACTTTCCACAATCCTCTTATAATAATCGGCTAAATCCAAGAAGCTACAAATATCGGTTGGATTCATGGGTCTAGGCCACTTCTTAACCACCGCGACTTTCTATGGACCCACTATGATCCCTTCATTAGAAATAACATCTCCCAGAATGATCACAGAATTCAACCATAACTCACACTTCAAGAATATTGCATACAACTGCTGATACATAAGGGTCTACAACACTATATGGAGGTGATCGGCATTATCTGCCTCACACTAGGAATACACCAAAATATCATCAATATACATAATTATGAACAAATCTAAGAACTGATGGAAGACCCGGTTCATAAGATACATGAATGTCGTTGGGCCATTAGTAAAACCAAAGGACATCACCAAAAACTCAAAATGACTATACCGGGTTCGGAAAGCAGTCTTAGGCATATCCACTTCTCTAATCTTCAAATGATAGTACCCAGACCGAAGAACAATCTTGGAAAAATACTTATCACCCTGAAGATGGTCAAAGAGATCATCAATCCTAGGAAGCGAATACTTATTCTTTACAGTCACCTTATTCACTTGGTAGTAATCTATACACATACGAAAGGACCCATCTTTCTTACACATGAGGAGAACTGAAGAACCCCACTAAGAAAGCCTAAGGTGGATAAAAGACCTATCTAGAAGATTTTTCAACCGCTCCTAAAGTTGTTTTAACTCAGTCGGAGCTATTCTGTAAGGAGGGATGGAGATATGATGAGTGTTCAATAGAAGATCAATCCTAAAATTAATTTTTCTATCGAGAGGAACACCAAAAATATCATCAAGAAACACCTCAATAAACTTACAGACACAGGGACTGATTGCAAAAAAGGGCCTTCGAATCTAGAATCCTTAACATGCACTAAATGGTATAGACACCACTTGGAAACCAATTTTAGGGCTATAAGATAAGAAATAAACCTTTCCTTACGCATTAAGGAACTACCTTTCCACTCAACCACCAGCTCATTCAAGAATTGGAAACTGACACTTTGGGTCCAAAAATCAAGACACGCATAGCACGAGTGTAATCAATCCATCCCCAGAATCATATCTAAGTCTAACATGTCTAATTAAATCAGGTCCACTAACGTCTCCCTACCACAAATGGACACCATACAACCCCTATAGACTCTTCTACCCACAATTGAGTCACCTACTAGGGTAGACACAAAAAAAGGATCAAGAATACACTCGGGATCAAAAATAAATAAATAGCCACATAAGGGATCACATAAGAGAGAGTAGATCTTAGATCAAGTAGACAATATGCATACGAGAGAAAAGTTGTATCGTACGAGTAACAACATCAGGAGATACCTCAAAATCATAATAAGTGACAAGAGCATATAGACTATTTCAACAAGTTTTGGATCTAGAAGTAGAACCTTTTTGCGTGGGAAATGAAGAAGTAGCAACAGGAACCTTAGTTACCCCCGTAGCAACATCTCCTGGAGGATAATTTCTTTGAATGTATCCAGGATGACCACATCTGAAACACTTATTCCTCCCCTCATCACAAAATCTATGATGCACCAGACCACAGAAATGACAAAGGGGATAAGATGGAGCTGACTAAGCCCCACTAGCTTGAGACTAGGCACCCCTACCCTAAATCTACTATTGCTCTAAAAACAACGATCACCAGATGACTTAGTATATGGAGAACTAGCCGTAGAATATGAATAAGAAGTCCCCAACTTGTTCTTAGACCATTTCCTATCATCCTTGCCACTATTCTACTGGCCACCACCCTACTCAGGAAATCAAGATCTCTTACTTTGCCTCTCCCCTATTTTGTCTTATTTCTTCTTTTCATCTTCCACCTTCTGCATATACACCATAAGCTTAGAGATATCCTTATCACTATTCGATAAGGCAGTCTTACACTCCAACACTAAGTCTCGAGACAAACCCAAAGAAAATTTCCTCATCTTAGCCCTCATATTAGATACTAGATCAAGAGCATAACGGGACAACTGGTGAAACTTCAAGGCATACTCCTTCATAGATATCTTGTCTTACTTCAAATTCACAAACTCCTTAGCCTTTGCCTCTCTCAATACCTGTGGAAAGAAGTGATCAAGAAAAGCACCTGAGAAATTCTCTCATAATACCAACTCTGCATAATCTCCCCTAGATTGATCCTACTCCTCATACCACTGATATGACATATCTTTCAGATGGTATACAGCGAATTCCACACCCTCAAAGTCATAAGTATGCATCACATAGAAAATCATCTCCATCTCAACAATAAACCCTTGAGGATCTTCCTAAACCTTAGAACTAGTAAAAGCCAGAGAATTTAGCCTCATAAACTAGCCAACCCTGGTGGCCTCAAAATAACTCACAACAGCACCAATAGGACCCGACTGATGTGATTAAGATGTCACCAACTGGGTCAGCATATGAATGGAATGGCAGAACTCAGAATTGGCAATATCTCCTAGAGGTGACGGAGCAGGAGTGTTACCAACAAGAGAAGGATCAGTGAGGACCGATGAAACTCTACTTGGGCAATCAAAAGAAGCGAACCTAGACCAAGTCTGAACTCCTTTAGAAGGACAACCCCCATCAAAATTGTCCTCAAGTGGGACAGAGGAGTTTTCATAAACGTCAAATCTTCTGAGAGACATGATCTGAAAAGCAAATAAATGGAAATTAGAAGATATTTCAAGACCTTAGACTCTACAGTCCGAAAGTAGATCATAAGAAAGGAAAATATTCCTAAATTCCTCATAGCCTCTCCGTTATAAGTGTGGTGCTACATACCCATAATAGAAACTTTTCTTAACACGGATTTGTGACATTCAATGACACCAAACCTAGGCTTTGATACTAACTTTATCATGAGCCCACCGAGGATCGGAAATCACCCACTTTGCCTAACCACATAGAACATAGCACACCTAGCAGCGACTGAAATCCAAACATAGAAAAGATAGAAAGATGATAAAAATCAAGGAAGACTAAGAGCATCAACATCAATACACAACCACAGTAATATCCACAAAGACTCTACAAATACAAAAGAGAATCTAGGTCGAGATATGCCCCCGACTATGACAATGACAATGACAATGTTAATGATAATGTGAATTCTTCAATTCTAGTCTAAGATAGGAAGTTGATAAAATGATTAAGTCTTTCAGAGAATGGAAGATCACCACTTCACCACAACGACAGATGAATCGATCTGATCTACCTAACACTATACAGAAAAAGTATAAGTAGCTATGGAGCCTGCATCGCATGGGGATACAGCATCCAGAGACAGTTGATGGATTGATCCCTAGCATGTAACTCAGGGGTAAGAATAATATAATGCCATGATCCATATTTCAAAATCATTCAAAGACAATGCATATAATCATATATATATATATATATATATATACACACCATATCATGCTGGGATAGGGAACAAGGCTTAACATAAAGTAAATTATTATCCTTGACTATGTAGCTCAACCGTTATAAAGGCACCTATGGGATATATGGGTTCAACTTCCCCTGTTGAAAGGGACCCAGCATATGTTAGTCCCACGAATTGGAGGTATTAAGAAGACCAGTGAATGCCCTGATCCCACATCACTCCAAGATACAACTATATCAATAGTGTGAACCATACAAACAGGTCATCAAGACCAAACCTCATATCAGCAAACATGAGTTTCTAGTATAAGTCATCCAAGACCCATGATTGACGTCCAAACAACACCTTTTATTAGAGGATGATATGATCACTGTCAAAATATAGTAACCCAACAGAGGTTGGGGTTTCCCAAGGGAACACGTGGCTTTGTAGATCTCAGTAGTTGTAGTCAATGGGCAAAACAAGAAAAATAAATAGGGGTTTTGATGTAGCAATCTCGAGCAAGTACCTGTACTAACTTCAGTTGTAATTAGTGTAGGTGAACACTAGGATTGTGTTCCCCCTAACTTCTCAATTCCTTAGGCTTATCGTGCTTCGCTGAACCAACCCGATACTTTGTATGTAGAATTGATAAGTTATGTACCTTCTGCAATCTTTTGGACTAGTGGAAGGATTTTACCCTTTACCTTTTGAGTCTTAGGATGTCGCGTTACTAACCTTTATCTTAATCCTAGTTAAGTTTTACCTTTTGAGTCTCTAGTTATTATATGAAACCTAACCATCTTACTAAGACAGAACACAAAAGCATGGACCGACAGTTAAACTCCAAATTACTATTGTCTTTATATTTTCTTAGTCGTTGCTCCTCTTTTGGAGTAAGCATCAATATCTAAGCGGGATCAGCATCAATATCTAAGCGGGATCCTAATGTGTTCACCCATTAAGAAAATGATCATAATAAATATAAAGCAATAAATACATGGTACCAATTCAGAACAACAAAAGCACTTCCCTTACTTTGTTAATCCGCCAAGGTTCCCACAATCCTAGCTATGGGTTTTAGTCACTCATGCTTTTGAAGAAATCAACAACATTCATATTCGAAAGCAGAAATGAAATCACAAGGATAAGAAGTATTACAACCCCCAACCTTAATAAAATTAATGAACCAAAGTCAATACAAGAAAATTCTAAGAACAAAATTGGATCTTGGAATCAAAATATGTTTGTAAATATGAAAACTGCGTAACTCCAACTAAAAAGTACATAAAGGGTATTTATAGTATATGAGAAAACCCTAAAACCAAAGCCCAAATAAAATAGGAGAAAATTAAGTCGGTGGCCATATATGGTCTGTAGCCGCGGTCAGGTGTTGGGTGCAGGTAGTACCTACGGTCCTTACACTGGACGCAGGTACCGGAAGCAAAATCCTGCAAGTTCAGCTTTCGGGATTTTGGATTTTTGGTACTTGCTTTGCCTACCTGCGGTCCGTAGGTCCTACATAAGGCCACATGTTGACTTGGTAAGTGCTGAGAGTCATCTTTTCAGCTCTTCTTTGATTCTCGGACATGCTTTAATCACTAACAAGCTAAAAAATATCTCGAATATCCATAATTTCCCAAAAAATGGCCAAAAACACCTTTTTCATCTTTTACACGAACTTATCATCCAAAACGTGATTATCTGCAAAACATACCTAAAAGGCATCATGTCTAACAAAATACCCCTAGAAACTTGCACGTTTTCCTTATTTTAAGCGTCGAAAGTGCTATATTTCTATAGCACATCAACACCCTCAAGTTAGAATATTTGTATGTCCTTGGGCAACAGTCCTCGGGCAACAAAACACAACAAAAACAAAAACGATGCTTAACTAGGAGAAACTAAGCTATTCAAGGCAGTCAGTCAACATATAAAGATCAAAACAAAACATCCCCCTCCAATCTTATTTTTCAAAACCAATTGTGTATGAACATGAAGCACAACAATGTGACACAATGGAATCAAGGTATGGAAATTATATTAGCAACCGACAACCACTCATATAAACAAGTTACACTACCCAAAATAAGAAAATAGCTAGCAAAATGACTCAAGTTCCCTTACAACAAGAATGTCCCACTCACTCATATGAAATCATGCATCTCAATGCAGGGACGGTCAAGAGAAACTCGCACTCAGAAGATAAGCTCTAATGAATGCATGTCAAATACCATAGGCTTGCCCTTATTTTCTTTACCTTAGCATTCAGATAGTCAAGTTAGGATCACTATAGGAATTTAATTGGATTGTAATGTAGGCTTAGGGGTTGGTATGGTACATATGGATATATCAAGTGACTAAGCCTCATTGGCACTACACTAACCTTGGGGTCTCACTTACTAGCCAATTTTCTTTTTATTCCACCCTTATTTCTCCCTTTTTATTCTTTTATGCATATATAGGTTGGGTATGGTCTTTTATTCTTTCTTTTTTTCTTTTTCATAATTTTTCTTTTCTCTTTTTTTTATTTTTCTATTTATTTTATTTTCTTTTTCTACCACATCAAGCCCTACTAACTTTTTCTCTTATTTTACCCTTCTTCATACCTATTTTACACTATACACCTCTATGATAGTCACCCTCAACTTAGGCATTTTGCTTGAGTTGAGGTGCATAATGTCCATGAAGGATAAGGGCCAAAATAGGTTCATTAAATTTTAAATGGGAAGGTGAATGGTGAAACAAGAAAAAATAGGCTACAAAGCTCCAAATAGGGATCAAAGGATATAATTCACACATGAAAGGTCATTTAGGCTAAAAGTAGACTAAAATCACAAGCGGCCTATGATTCTTTCCTATTCGACTATCATTCAACCTACACAAGACTAACCAGGTAAGTTTTGAATTCAACATACAAAGGGAACTAGGTAGTATCCCACACACATAGCACAGAGTCAATATTACCAACTACTACCTATCCGGTTCGCAAAATTGTTAGAATGTGATTATCATATCCCTAATCCAATTGCCATAAAAAGATCCATAATGTTCACATATATATACATTCACATAGTTCTAAAACACAAAATTTTGGAGGGGTATCACAAATCAGTCAAAACATGACTACTGCCCTAAATACTTAAAATATCCTAATTACACAAAAACAACACACAATACAAAGGAAAAAACAATACAACACAAAATTATCCTAGACATGCCAGTTTTAAATCCATACCACGGCCGACAAGAAAAGAAGCATGGCAACAAAAACCTACGGCGGCATGGTATGCCCAACCCCAATGAAAAATTGTGCACTATCCTCAATGCGCTAAAACAAAGTAAAATAGAGGGAAGTGATAACATACCTGGGATGCTCTAGGAGCTCAAATTAGGAGCATCCCCATATAGGAGTAGATCAACTGGAAGAGGTGATGGTGGTGGGGGTGCACTACTGGATAATGCACCCATTGCTATAAATGCGCGTCTCTGCTTATTGATGAATGTAGACTCCATGGAATTATGCCTAGCATTTTTAACGGCCTGGTCATATGGTAAATTTGTGTTTTGCAAGTCGTCGATTAGAACTCTCTTGGCCCCAACTATTGGGACCTCCTCATCACCCTCTGCGAGAAAATCAAACTATCTTGATAAGCATAGAGATGATATATAGACCACCAGAGGTGTAACTGAGGGAATGCCAGCAACGCGGCTCTTCATAAGAGAAAGTACCTCTGCTCGTAACACATCAAACTCCTCCCTCATCTGGGATAGCTTTGGTTCAGCTGTCTTTGTATATAAGACTATTACTCATCAACTCCTATTTGAAAGTCAATATGTAGCTCGGATAGTGCAATACTCAGTGCAGCCTTTTATCAGGCCTGTTCCTGCTTAAATCTAGTCCTAACTCCTAATCGCATCTGCTCGTAGAGGGTAGTCATCTCAGTCTCAATGACCCTCACTCTAGCATTTGTGGCCCTCTAGTTGTCCACTAAGCTCCTCAAAAACTCACTAGATATAGTAATCATACCTGTTGTAGGAGTTATAGTGGATGAGAGAGTAGGCTATATAGATGTACCAACCAGCTCTGAGGTCAAAGCTGGGGCTAAAGAATAAGTAGCTTGTATCCCCTTACCCTGCGTACTAGAGTCTGGATCCTCTCTCTGCTCCTCTATCTCCATATCAATTCTAACACCCGTATCATCTCGATGTGCCTCAATGGGATCTATGGAAACTATTTGGCCCTCAAACTGGGCTCGTGGTACTACTGTCGACTTTCTCAATCTACTAGAAGAGCCTGGATATGCCAGACTGACACGACCTGAACCAAGGATAAGTCGTGTCGGGTGCCTCAATCCCAACCGGGGTTGAAGACCTCCCTCTAATATCTAACCATAACCACCCTACACCCGATGTCGAATGAAATCCAATTATATAAAATAATAAGACGTAACAATCATAAATCAAATATAGTCAAGCGGTGTCATCCCTAATACCAATACCAATGTCAAGGTTGATACCAATATCGACACTGCTCATTCTAACCCAAAGTAGTCTCACAAAGACTCTATTCGAAATCAAAACATCATCAGGTCGGGACATTCCCCAGACCATATCTAAAAACCAAAGTCTAAGAAATAATAAAAGTATGTAAAGAAGTCCATAATATGAAATAGAGCCTTCCAAAGTATGGAATCTCACATCTTCAATTCGACAGAATGTTGTCCCTGAATTTAAGTCACTAAGCAAGAGGAGTAGAGGCTTGAGGAGTAGAGGCTTAAATCCGACAGAAAGTTATCCCTGAATCCAACTCATATGAGACATTGCCAACTCTTCTCAAATCCAAGTAAAAACCAACATACCAAGGATTGATCTTACCCTTATTACTAAACCACATCACTCCTTTCATAGGAAATACCTTTAAAAATACCCTATCCCCAACCTCAAATTCCAAAACCATTCACCTCATATTCGCATAAGACTTTTGGTGACTTTGGGCAGCCTTAAGTCTATCCCAAATCACCTTCATCTTTACCATATCCTGGTAAACCAAGTTTGAGACAAACATCTCTGCCTCACCAACCTCGAACCACCTAATAGGAGATCTACACCTCTTACCATATAAGCCTTCAAACAGAGCCATTCCAATGATAGAATGGTAGCAATTATTATATGCAAACTTCACAAGAGGAAAATGCTCAACCCAACTAACACCATAATCAATCACACAAGCATGAAGAATGTCCTCAGAAGTTTTAATAGTCTTTTGTGCTTGCCCATTTAACTACGGGTGAAAAGAAGTAGTAAGACTAACCTTAGTCCCCAAACCTTTTTGGAATAACCACCAAAAGTAAGATGTAAATTGTGTACCATGATCAGAGATGATAGAAACTGGCACCCCATGCAACTTCACAATCTCATGGTGATAAAACCTTGCATAATCTTTAGCCAAAAAATTAGTCCTCACTAGCAAAAAGTGAACAGACTTTGTCATCTTATCCACTATGACCCACACTAAATCAATCTAATTTTGAGACCGAGGAAGATCGATATCGAAATCCATGTTGATTATTTCATAATTCCACTCTGGCAACTCAATTTCTTAATAGAATCCCCCAAGCCTCATGTACTCAACTTTTACTTGTTGACACACCATACACCTGGCCATAAAATTTGCCATATCCTTCTTTATATTGTTCCACCAATATATCTCCTAAAGGTCATAATACATTTTCATCAAATTGGGATAAACAACATAATGTGACTCATGCACCTCAACCAGAATTCTCTCACGCAAACCATCTACATCAGGAACACATAACCTACTTTGGTACCGTAAAGTACTATCACCACTAATCTCGAAGGACATCACCTTCTTCCTACCTATATCATCCTTTATCCTCATCAAGATAGGATCTAACATCTATTTATCCTTGATTTCAGAATCAAGAGATGACCGCGCCATTTCCTGTACCAACACACTACCATCCTTAAAGTCCAAGAGGCAAACTCTAAGGTTAGCCAAATGGTAAATGTCCTTCACTAACTCCCGCTTCTCCTTATTTATATAAGCTAGACTCCCCATGGATAACCTGCTAAGAGCATCATCAACCATATTAGCATTACCAGGTGGTAGTGAAGACTCATGTCATAATTTCTTAGAAGCTCAAGCTATCTCATTTGCCTAAGGTTAAGCTCTTTCTGAGTAAACACATATTGCAGGCTTCTATGATCAGAAAAGATATCCACATGAACACCATAGAAATAGTGACGCTAAATTTTTAATGTAAAGACCATAGCTAATAGTTCGAAGTCATGAGTAGAATAATTTTTCACATGCACCTTCAACTGTCTAGAGGCATAAGTTATAACCTTTCTATATTGCATCAGAACACAACCCAGTTCCACATGGGATGCATCACTATAGACTACAAACCTATCAGTACCTTTCGATAAGGTCAAAATTGGAGCCAAAGTTAGCTTATCCTTCATCTTTTGAAACTCCCCTCACAAGCATCAGACCATAAGAACTTTACCTTTTTTAAGTCAACTTAGTTAATGGGGCAGTTATAGTTGAAAAACTTTCCACAAACCTCTTATAGTAACCAACTAAACACAAGAAGCTCCGAATGTTGGTTGGAGTCGTGGGTCTAGGCCAATTTTTCACCACTGCAACTTTCTGTTGATCCATCATGATCCCTTCACTAGAAATAATATGTCCTAGAAAAGTGACAGCGTTCAATCAGAATTCACATTTTAAGAATTTGGCATAAAACTACTACTCCTTCAAGGTCTGCAATACAATGTGGAGGTGATTCACATGATCCGCCTCGCTCTTAGAATACACTAGAATATCATCTATGGAAACAATGATGAACAAATCCAAAAACTGACGAAAGACCCTATTCATCAAATCCATGAATGCCACTAGGGCATTTGTCAAACCAAATGACATAACTAAAAACTAAAAATCCCCATACCAGGTTTGGAAGGAAGTTTTAGGGATATCCTCCTCCCTAATCTTTAACTGATGATACCCGAATCAAATATGAATTTGGAGAGAACTTACTACCCTACAACTGATCAAACAAATCATCTATACTTGGAAGAGGATACTTATTCTTCATTGTCACCTTATTCAATTACCAGTAATCAATGCACATCCAAAGGGAACCATCTTTTTTATGCATGAATAACACTGGTGCATCCCACGGGGACATACTAGGATAGATGAAACCCTTTCTAAGATATCCTTTAATTGCTCCTTAAGCTCTTTCAGCTCAGCCGGAGCCATTCTATACAGGGGAATTGAAATTGGACGAGTGACCGAAACAAGATCAATCCCAAACTCAATTTCCCTATCGAGAGGAACACCAGAAAGGTCATCAGGAAAGACCTCAGGGAATTCATTCACTACCGGGACAAAATCCAAAGAAGGACCATCTGTTAGAATCTTTAACCTGGACTAGATTATAGAGACACCCCTTAGATATTAATCTTCGAGCTCTAAGATATGATATAAATTTCCCCTTAGGAGCTAGGGAACCACCTTCCCACTCAATAATCGACCCATTAGGGAAATTAAAGACAATATTACAGGTCCGATAATCTAGAAAAGCATAGAATGAGTGCAACCAATTTATCCCCAATATGACATCAAAATCCACTATATCTAATTCAAACAAATCCACCAAAGTTTCTTTACTACCAAGAGATACCACACACACCCTCTAGAATCTTTTAGAATTCGCAGAGTCGCCTATATATGTATAAATTGAAGTCCGAAACACACTCCAAACTAAAACCAAAATGTACAACCACAAATGGGATCACATAAGAGACAAAGGGGACCCCATATCAAGTAAATAATACACATCTCGGGAAAAGAGTTTCAATATGTCATTCATGATATGAGGCGATGCCTTGGACTCCTATCAGGTAGAGAGAGCGTAGAGATAGTTTTAACTAGTTTTGGAACTAGATGGTGCACCCTTTGGTTACTGAGCTGATGATAAAGAAACTGGAACCTTGATATCCCCCGAAGCAACCTTACCAATGGGATAGTTTCTAAGTATATGCCTTGGTTGGCCACAGTTGAAGCACTCGTCCCTTCTTTCATCACAGAAACCTCAATGTAATCTACTATAAAACCTGCAGAGAGGATATGATGGAGCTGATTAGGCCCTACTAGCTTGAGATTAGGTACCCTATGCCCTGAAGTTGTCTTCACCATGGAAGCATCTATAACCTGACGGCTTTGGGTAGGGAGCACTATCAATCGAGTAAGACCCAAAATTATCCTACTTCTTCTTGGGCCACTTACCACCATCCCTACCATTCTGCTGCTGGCCACCACCCTGCTTAAAGAATCTGAACTTTTTTCCCTGCCTCTCTCCTAACTCATCCTATTTCTTCTTCTCTTTCTCCACCTACTGCACATATACAAGCAACCTGGAGATATATATGTCCTTGATTAATAAGGCAACATTACTCTTAAGGATCAACTAACGAGACAATATCAAAGCAAACTTTCTCATTCAAGCCCTCATACTAGACACCAACTACAGAGCATACCAAGATATCTAGTGACACTTTAAGCATACTCCTTGATTGACATCTTACCTTGCCTCAAATTAACAAAATCTTCTTTCTTTATTTCCCTCAACTCTGGAGGAAAGAAGCGGTACAGAAAAGCATTGAAAGATCCTCACACAGAGATGACTCAGCACCATCATCCCTTGACTATTCCCATTCTTCATACCATTGGTACGCCACATCCTTCAGCTGGTAGGTGGAAAATTCTATTCCTTCTATATTCGTAGCATGCATAACTCAAAATCTTTTCCATTTTATCCAGAAAACCGTGAGTATCCTCCTCTACCTAAACACTCGTAAAGGTCGGAGGGTTCAACCTCATAAACTGTCCAACCCTTGTGGCCTCAGAAGATGGAGTAACAGGAACACCATGCTTAGACTGAGTAGCTACCAACTATTCCAACATATGAATAGACTAATAGAACTCAACATTTGTCACTTCAGCCTTATGAGTCTAAGAAAGACTAGATAGAACTGGTGGAACTCCAGAACAATCAAGAACTAGACCCCTAGATTGAGTATGGATCCCATGAGTAGTGCATGTCCTACAAACATTGTCCTCGATTGGGATAGAGAAGTTTCCATGAGCTTCAGATCGTTGAGGAGGCATGATCCAAAAAGAGAACAAACAAAAGTTAAAGAACATTTCAAGACTCGAACTTTATAGATTGATAATAGATCACAAGAAAGAAAAACATTTCTAAATGCCTTGTAGCCTCTCCCTTATCAGTGTGGCGTGCTACACATCCTTAAAAGAGACTCTACTCAACACGAATTTGTGGACTCCCAAATGACCTAAACCTAGGGATCTGATACCAATCTGACACAATATGAACCAGGGACTAGTCATGCCGAGTGCCTCAAGCCTAATCAGGGCCAGAGACCACCCCCTAATACCCAACCATAACCACCCTACACTCGATCTAATGAAATATGATTATATAAAATAACAAGATGGAACAATCATAAATTAAATACAGTCAAGCGATGTCAGTCCAATACCAATTCCAATGCCAAGGCTGACACCAATATCGACACCACCCACGTCAACCCAAACTAGTCTAACAAAGCCTCTATCCAAAATCAAAACATCATCTGGTCGATACATGACCCCGACCATAGCCAAAAACCAAAGTCTAATAAATAACAAAGTATGTAGAGCAGTCTATAACATGAAATGGAGCCTTTCTAAGTATTGAAGCTCACCAGTTCAATCTAACACAAAGTTGTCCCCAAATCTAAGTCACTAAGCAGGAGGAGGAGTATGGCCGATTCCTGCATCGCGTGGGATACATCTCCCAAAGATGGGTTAGTGGGTGAACACTAGAATGTACTCAGGAATAAGGATAAAATAATTTCATCATTCAAATCCAAAGTAAATAACCATATGCAATCACATACATATATACATATATATCATGATGGGAAAGAGAACCTGGATTAGTATGCATTTAAATCTTTAACCTAGGTTGTGTAGCTTAACCGTCCTAAAACCACCCATGGGCTATATGGTTCTAGTGGTACCCCTTGAACGGGCCTGAGTACGTGTAGTCGTATGAATCAGAGATATCATAGGGGTAGGGAATTATCGTGCACCCTTCTCCCTCCATGATACATATATACGAGTATAAACTTAGGGGATTTTCATGCACCCCACAAGTATATGGTCACCATGACCAACCCTCATGTTGGCAAGCATGAGTTTCTAGCTTCCGTTCATTAGACTCATACCTTCACGGTTAGCTATCACAACCCGCCACTATTAACCAATTTAAAAACTTTAGCACATAACCAAACCACCAATTCTATGTGTTAATTACCAAGGCATTATATAGTGGTATCGTCATACTGACTATATCTTGGAAGCAATGTTATTAGGTAACACTTAGAGGATTTCTATGTACCCCAAATGATTACCAATTAAACCAAAAACATGGCCACCAAGGCCTTTCCAAATCATTTAAAACTATTTAAACCAGTTTATGTTCCATAACCATATTATGCAATGCAATAGTTTCAATAAAAGTCATACTATGTGACAAAACCATTCCTATAGGTATTTTAACAAACATGTTAAGGGTATATATTTCCAAAACCAAGAACCAATTGACCATTCCCATGAATACACATGTTTAATTCCATAATTTTAACATGAAACCCATAAGTAAAGCATATGAAAACAATATCCAACCATTTACAACCAAAACCACCAATATAAAATTCAAAACCAAATAATACCCACAATTAAACCATGCAAGCCATTCATTAAAACATGAATTTAGTTGAACTAACAATAAGGGATGAGTAACATGCCTTAGATACCAAAGAGTATGGAGAAAAACTACCCTTGAAAACCCCGAATTGATTGTATTGAGAAAACCCTAGTCTTCCTTGAACCAAGAGCCTTGAGAGAGATTTGAGAATGTTTTTAGAGTTTTTTATTAAGAATAATAGGATAAATAAAGTTTGAATAGTTCTTTAAGTTGTGGGATCAAAAGGGTTTAAGAGGGGAAATGTCCAGAATACCCCAAACTTAAACTATAAAAATCACCAATAGAGGGTACGACTCTTTCCTTTAACTTATACCCATAATATAAGCTTGGTACCCACCACTCGTACCCTAGAAAAAATTTTGGACATCACACTCCATCCATCATGAGACTCCCCTTGCCTAAGTCATACCCATACCATACAACTAGTACCCTCAAACTGTATCCAAGATAGACTCAAAGGGGTTGGACACTAGAAAACATACAAATTGAACTATACCACTCGTACTATCTTTATACGACCCTTATGATATCCATTCATACCTTGGATAAATTGTAACATAGATCACACTAATTATTATATGACCAAGACCCTCTAAACTGTACCCACATTATATGACTAGTAAGCTTAAGTCGTATGATTTCCAGAGAGTTCAAAACTTAGGAAATTTCCAAGGATCAAAACCTAGGGTATTTCACAAACCCTTTATGTTCCTCGTTCGTGTAGTTGTCATCACAGGTACCCTCTCGTCTACATCTGGTATCTCAGGCATACTATCCTCATCACACAGCCTCTGAATCATACAAGGGAAGGAAAGATTAGTCAACTCCCCAAATTCTGTCATGTAACTCATAGCAAAGAATAGCAACAAAATCAACATCATATCTGGACATCAGGTAGGCAACTAATGCTTCTCTCTCCCATGTTAATGTATTATCTAAAGCAGCGGGTATCAGTCCATATCTAATTAGCAACCACCAAAACATAGCCTCCACTGTAAAGAGGCCTTATTGATCACAGCTTGCCCCTGGATCCATGAGATCATATCACCTAAAAGTGAAATATAACTGGCTATCCACCTATCCATCTCGACTCTCTCACGTCGGTGCTCAGCCTTCCACATGATATGTCAATCACATGTGATCCTCAATCTGTGGTTGCACTCAGCTGTAGATGCAGTATCAATGTGATCTAGGCTGATGATAACTCTGCGTATAATCTCTGTAGATATGTCAACTCTGACTCCTCTAACCAGTGTATGCTCAAGTTGTGGCTGCCTAGCAAATCTGATCAGTCCTGGATGGTGGTACATAAAAAGAACTATGGTAGCTCTGTGGGATGCATAAAATTCCCATACCATAGTCGGGATGTAAGAACCGAGTGGCCTAGTCATCCACTCTAGCTGATATCTATCAAATGCCACCCGCAACTATGGTACTCGATATAGTCTCGATAGGTTGATCTGGCGCTCCTCATAAATATACCTCATAGGCCTGCCTAGCTCCCAAACATGACTTTTCAACTCAAATATATTTCACATCCCTTCCACACACCACCTCGAAGGTCTCTTCTTAGGAGGTTCCTCAGGGGTATGTGTAGGTGTGGGGCTCTACTGTATTGATGCATAGTGGGAAGGCTTCTTCGTACCTTCATCAGACTGGGGTACCTTTGTCGAATGTACATGAGTAGCGGTACACTCTTCATACTGGGGCACCACGGATGACTGCTCCTACTCAATCTCATTAGATGAATCCTAGGACCCCTCCTCAGACTAGGGGTCCTGAGAAGCAATCTGTGGAGTAGACTCAAACTCTATCTCCTCATTATCATCATCATCTTTGAGTTGGGGAGTATATGGAGGTGATATACTGGATGAATTTATTCTCGGTCGAGCTGCAGCTGACTAAGCATCCTAGAGAGTCTGTCCTCTCATGATTTTGTGTGTCACTGCAACTGCAGTGTCTATACGACACTGCCTCGGGTACTTCTCCACTGAACCGCTAGGCTTGGGAGACTCTGCCCGTCTCCTCGAAGTATCGACCTTCATATTATTCACTAATTTAGGTTCCATATGTACCCGAAAAATAAGTTGTTAGTTTCCAACAAAAGTGAGGGATAGCAAAAGTTGAAGAAAAACTCAAAATTCAAGAAGTTCAAATTTTTCCTCAATTTTCACACCCTTAAGACCTATTTGAGATTCCAAAAAATCCAATGGACACACACTTATCATAAATCACAATTTTCAAAGCAAACAAACATGCTCAACTATTGGTATTACTTTCATTTATTCAAGTTCAACTTCTGATTGGGACCTAACTTTAGATTTTTATTCAATACAAGGCCCTACATTATGTTTTAGGCTATTTCAAGGCTCCTATATAAAAGCATGATAGTTTCTATATATTTTTCAATTGAATACATATATCAACTTGTTTAAACAATAGATAGACCAATATATAACAATTAGGAGCCGAGAAAGCTACCTTTTACATGAAGAACCGGAAGAGAATAGTGAAAAAATCAAGCAAACCAAAGTTGGAACGTGTTTTTAGCGTGTTGGAACAAGTTGGTATCTCAAACAAGTGTCAATTTAGCCTTTACATAAGTGTGGGGTTAGTTTGTGTTTTAAGTGAGAAATTTGAATTCAAAGAGAAAAGTGAAGTTATGAGGATTTGAATGAGTTAGAATGAGGGTAAGAATGCTTTTATATAGGTGGTGGTCTATTTTAGGTCATATTTAAGTGTTGTTGGGAATAAAATTTAAATTAAAAGGTGGGCCCAAAATTTGACCTAGCCGCGGCTTATACCTGTGGCCACTACCCGTGGTCGGGCTTTGGGCGCAGGTACCACCTGCGGCTAGCAGGTGCTGGACGTAGGTCCCGAACCAAAAATTTTGGCCCATTTTTATGCAACCTGGACTTGGATTTTTAATATTTTTCTAGATACTTATGGTCCTGCAACCTAAGATCTAGATCCCAAAAGTAAAATTTGATGCCAAAGTCCATAACTTACCATTTTTTATCCTCAAAATTTTAATATTTTAACTTATTCCTCAACTTAACGTGTGGGACTTGTGAAAATGATGGTTTGATCACATACCCCCCTTACCTAGAAATCAATGAATGTAGCAATTTTACTCTATTTTGGGTAAGTACATGAGCTAAGAACCTACAAAAAGACAAAAACAGCAAAAACATGAACACTAAAAAAGAATAGTTTGCCTCCCACTCAGCTCTTGATTTAATGTCGTGGCACGACGTGGCTATGTTGGTTAATTAGACTTTACCAACAAGGCCATAGGTTTACTCTCATGCAGCGCTTGATTTAATGTCACGGCACGACATGGGTATCTTGACTACTTAGAATTCATCAATATACCTATAGGAATACCGTCCAGGGTCATCAAAGCAATTTATCACCGACACTACCCTCATGTCAGTAGGCTACTTCATTGACTTTCAAAAGTTGAATACAGCCTCCTCACCGTTGACTCTGAATTTCAGCTCACCATTCTTTATGTCAACCATAGCTTTTCCTGTGTCCATAAATGGTCTTCCCAATATAATGGACATCTCAGTGTCAACCTCATATTACAGGATGACAAAGTTTTCCAAAAGTATAAAATTATCCACCCTCATAATAACATCAAAAGAGATTCCCATAGGCTTTTTCGATGTACAGTCAGCCATCAATAGCCTCATCGAAGTCGATTCCAGAGGGTTCAAGCCTATTTTCTTGAATATGACCAGCAGCATCAAATTAATATTGGTCCCTAAATCATATAAGGTTGTGGAAAATCAGTATGACCCAATAGTGCATGGTATAATGAATGCACCAGGATCATCCTTTTTTCGCCAAAGACCTAGTCATGACTGCACTGCAGTGGTGTATACCGTCAACATCCTTAAATATCACTCATTTATTCCTTGTGACCAACTATTTCATAAACCTGATGTAGGCATTTTCTCCAATGCCTCTAGATAGGTCTATTCAAGCTCAATTCTTTCAACATATTAATTAATTGCTTAAACTTACCTTTCTTTTTCTTCTGCCTCACTATCTGGGGAAAATATGGGGGCGGTCTTGGAATTTATCTAATTTCTGGCTAAATGACCGAACCCTTACCTTTATCACCTGTTACCTTGTTAGACTCAATAGTGGGTGTCTCATCATCAATATCTTCTACAGCAGGTCGTGGGGGATCCATATTAGTGATGTCACTCCTAGTGGTAATAGTAAGTATGTAACCAGCAATTTTAGGATTTTGCATCATGTTGCTCAGAAGGGTACCTGTATTCCTCTGGTTCAGAGTTGTTGGCATCTTCCCGATCTAGTGCTCCAACTACTTGATAGAAGTGGCATGTGACTCGACCTTCTGAGTCAATCCTAAAATATCGGCCTTAACCTCCTTAAAGATGATCTTTTTATTTCTTGACCCTTCACCAGCATAGCTAGCATCTCTTCCATTCTGGATTTTGCATCTCGTCTTCCAGATGGAATGTATCTATCTCCCTTCTCTCTGTAGTCATCTTTTTTTCTCCAGTCACCATCTCGCTCTCTACTATGGTCTTTGTATCTATCATAATAGTAACGACCTTGGTTACCTTGCCCTTGGGTGCGGAAACCCGCCAACTGACGATCCTGATAATTCGCTTCCTCTTCTAATTCTGCCTCGCACGCTTTAAAAACTGACCTCTATGATGCTACTGCATTTACCTTCTCTAAAGTTATTTTTGCAAGCTTCTTTATGAGTACCCTAAGATCAGTCCTTAACAACATAATTTCTTGCGCTATTGTGTCATCAGCTACTTTTTGGTCGCAGAAGGCACCAATAGCATAAGTGTTAGATCCTCTCTCAGCCTACCAAGTTTACCACCCTCGGTTAGTGAGAGAGATCTAATCTAACATCTCTAAAGCTGTCTCCCAACATAGTCTCATAAAATCTCCTCTAGATACGGTGTCTTTCATGGCTCTAGAGCTGATGGTCAAGGCTTAATAGAATTTCTCTAATAAGTTTGTCCCTGAAAACCAATGATTGGGAACCATGATTAGCTTCTTATTGAATTTGAACCATGCCTCATACATAGACTCTGACTATAGTTTCCTGAAGTTATAAATCATGTCCTTAATCTACAATATCCTTGATAGAGGGAAAAAACTATTCAAGAATTGTTTGCGCAACTCATTCCATGTAGTGATAGAGCCTCGGGGCAATTCCCCTAACCATAAGGGGAAAAGCCTCAGTCTAAGTGCTTCCTGATTTACCTCTGGATTTGTATATGACCTATAGATCCCGAGGAAATTAGTAAGGTGCAGGTTTGCATCATCTGTAGGTAGACTTGCAAAAATACCCTTCAGATTCAAAAGTTGGATCATTGTGCTGGTGATATCAAACTTGATGTCTGGGGTAAAAACAGGAGGAACTATGGCTCCAGTCTATGTCGGCTCAACATATCCCAAGTCTTCTTCATGATCTATATATGGTTGCACATACTGATATGCTAGGTTTAAATAAACACGGGAATCTCTAGCTCTGTTCTGGTTTCCATCAAGTGTTGCTCGATGGTCTGTTGTTTGTATCTGCTCATCTAGATCTACCTCTCTAGATACCCTATGAGTTTCTTCTGTTTCCCTACTCTCGGCTTTAACTTGAGATAATAGCTCACCATTCTGACGATCAACAATATCTTATACCCCTTCGATAGTAGGTGGAGGTACAATATCACGAACCCCTTCAGGAGGTTCATCACGTTTATGCTCAAACATCCTACCAGGTGTTTGTAGGATTCTCTCTGGATTCAGATTAAGTGTGAGTAAAGGGAGTACCTCTACTCCGTGTGCTAGGCATACATCGGCGTATGCCCAACTAAGAATTAAAAAAAAACTGTAACAACTTCAAATCATAAATCAACACGTGTTCCCCGACAATGGTGCCAAAATTTTGATTGACGTCCAAATAACACCTCTTATTAGATGATGATATGATCGTTGTCAAAATATAGTGACCCAACAGAGGTTGGGATCGAATCCCAAGGAAATACGTGGCTTTGCAGATCTCAGCAGTTGTAGTCAACTGGCAGAACAAGAAAAGTAAATGAGGGGTTTTGATATAGTAATCTCGAGCAAGTAACTATACTAACTTTGGTTGTAATTAGTGTAGGTGAACACTATTATTATGTTCCTCCAGACTTCTCAACTCCGTAGGATTATCATGCTTCGTTGAACCAACCGTATACTTTGCATGCAGAATCGATAAGTTATGTACCTTCTGCAATCTTTTGGATGAGTAGAAGGATTTCACACTTTACCTTTTGAGTTTCAGGATGTCGCGTTACTAACCCTTATATTGATCCCAGTTAACTATTACCTTTTGAGTCTCTAGTTATTAGATGAAACTTAACTATCTTACTAAGATAGAACACAGGAGCGTGGATCGACAGTTAAACTCCAAATTACTGCTATATTTATCTTTTCCTAGTCACTAATCTCTTTTGGAGTAAGCAGCAATATCTAGGCAGGATACTAATGTGTGCACCCATTAAGAAAATGATCATAACAAAGATAAAGTAATACATGCATGGGTATCGGTTCAGAACAACGAAATCACTTCAGGTTTCCACAACCCTAGCTATGGGTTTTAGCCACTCATGCTTGTGAAGAAATCAATAACATTCATATCCAAAAGCATAGATGAAATCACAATGATAAGAAGTAATAAAACCCACAACCGTAAATGAATTAATGAACCAAAGTCAATACAAGAAAATCCCAAGATCAAAATTGGATCTTGGAATAAAAATATGTTTGTGAACATCAAAAGTGTGTAACTCCAACTAAAAAGTACACAAAGGGTATTTATAGTACATGAGAAAATCCTAAAACCAAAGCCCGAATGAAATAGAAGAAAATCGGGTCGGTGGCCACATATGGTTTGTACCCACGGTCTGTGCCGGACGTAGGTAGCACTTATGGTCCTAACACTGGGCACAAGTACAAACCGCATGTACCAGGAGAAAAAATCCTACAAGTTCAGCTCTCTGAATTTTGGACTTTTGGTACTTGCTTTGCCTACATGCGGTCCGTAGGTCCTAAATGCGGCCACATGTTGACTTGGTAAGTGTCGGGAGTCATATTTTCAGCTCTTCTTTGATTTCCAAATATGCTTTGATCACGAACAAGATAAAAAACATCCTCAATGTCCATAATTTCTCCAAAAATGCCTTTTTCACCTTTTTCACGAACTTATCATCTAAAACATGATTTCCTACAAAACATACCTAAAAGGCATCATATCTAACAAAATAACCTCAGAAACTTGCATTTTTTCCTCGTTTTAAGCATCAAAAGTACTATATTTCTATAGAACATCAACCCACACATTCACGGCTTCGCTACATTAGCCCCATTAAGCCCAATTTAAAAAAAGATTAACATAACCCATTGATTAACTAATGAACCAACCGTTAAGGCACACCATGGGTATCGTCATACCCTTACACTTGCAAGCTTATCTCTATGTTATAACAATCACATTAACATGGGGAAATGCCTCGACCCCCTTTGTTCATTAAATTAAAACGTGGCCAACAAGGCCTTCAAAATCATGTCCATTGTTTAAATTTTTATGCAATGCAATAACATAGGTGAGTAAGTCAAACCAAGTGACAATTTCACAATTCAAAGCCATTTACATAAGCGTGTAGAGTGAACATAACCATTCAAAATCAATTTCAAATTTCAAAACACCAATTTGGGGAAAACCATGGCCCCTTAGTTTATTCACCATTTTCATGCACCCCACCGGTTCAAAATCATTAATAAATCATAAATAATGCATAATAAATCATGAGAAAACAATTGAAGAATCAACCATGTCAAAGCCCTCAACCACATCAAAAACCCACATTCAAAACCATCCAATTAAACCATTTACATACTTGATTTCCCTAAAGTAATAATTGGGGAAGAGAAGCATGCCTGAAATACCAAAATTTATGGAGAGAAATCAACCCTTGAGCCCTTAGATTACCAACTTCTTGGAAATCCTAAGTATCTTGACCTTGGAGATTTTAGAGAGAATAAAGTATGTTTTGATTGTATTGTGAAATGAGAAATAACCCCCTTGAGTGCTTTATGGACGTAGGGTCTGAGTAAGAAAAAAGAAAAATTGACCAGAATGCCCTTAATGAAAAGAATGAAAATTGACCGCCTAGTCACTACGGGTAACCTTATGACTCGCATGGTCACCTTATGACTCATAAGGTCCCACTCGTAGTCTGGACAGTGTCCATGATCACCAATATTGACTTGGATATAAGTCATACCATACAACTCGTACTTAGTCATTATAACTCGCATGGTTCAATCGTTGTCAAAGCATAAACAATTGTGAATCACACTGGTTAGGCTACGGAAGACACCATAAAATCATTTTGAGTTCTTAGGACTCGTTAGGAGCCACTCGTAATCAGGACAGAAAACTTAGTCATACACACTGGTTAGGCTACGAATAGGGACCTACGATCCGTAATGACTCGTAAGGGGTCTCGTAGTCTGTCCTGTGAGGATAAAGTTTCAAAAAAATTTATGGACCAAAAATCCAAGGTGTTGAAGTTAACTAGGCAATGTATATGTCATCTTAAATCAATTCTTCTTTGGAAAAAATTACAAGATCGCCTATTGTGAATCGTTCGTCTGCATCGTCCACAACAGTTTGTGCTTGATGACAGAGTTTCGCTTGATTTCTTCTGTCTCCCTTTTTTTGGCCTTCAAGGTGGTATTCTATATTTTGGTGGTAATACTTCTTCATCATCTACACGTTTAGGCATATGTCAATTCCTCTTATCTGGCATTGAAATAATTGGAAGTTCATATGCATTCACCAAAGTGCTTGGCTTATAGTACTCAAAGAAGTATGGGCCAAATCATTAACATTTTTACTCTTTAGGACTTTGATTCCATGAGGACAATGTATCTGATCAAGTTGAAACCTTTCACAGTTGCATGATTTACTTTCGAGATCGACAATGTATCTTCTTCCAGATTCATATATAGAGTCTATATGGTTCGAGGAAACCTTAACCTGATGAACATTCAAACAACGTTACATTTGATAAAATAATGAAATACAAAATTATTTAAAATTTTAAAATAAATAAAATATAACAAATAAAAAACTAAAAATATACATTTAAATTTTAAACATACCGTCATCCAAGAAGCTTTCACACCATTAAGAGTTAGTATTTCCTCGAACCTCTTTCCTAATGTCGTATTTGTATATGATGTTATTCTCTATTTGTACAGTTCCAAGAACCAAATAAAATTCTTGCTTCCTCTAGAAAACCTAATATAGGCAATTCTCGGGCTTCTACCAAACATCTATTTATATATTCGGCAATATTAGAAGTCATCATTCGACCTCTGTTTATAGGTGAATGTGATCTGGTTCACTTTTCATAACCAGCTTCATCTAGGTAATTTTTTCACTCTTTGATCCACCTAACCAACCTTTATCATAAGGTAATAAAAATTCTCTTTTCTATAAGCCTTCGTCATGGAATAATATAAGTCACTAAAAATGATTTTGCTCTTACGAAAGTAACTGCAAAGATGTCAAATGCATGCAAGATGTGGGATATTAGGATACACAATACTTACACTTTTGATAATGCTTTCATTCCGATCTGATACAACACACGTGTTGTCCAGTTCTCCAAATGCAGTTCTAAACTGTTCGAAGAATCAAGTCCATGAGTTGTCATTCTCGATATCGATAACCCCATAAGCAAGTGGCAATATGTATCCTACGTTATGTAAAATGAATATTAATATACATCTACCTAAATGTATAAGTAACCTATGTACAAAAATCATGAATATAGTATGTTTTATGTGAATATATCATTAAACAAATAAAAAATACTAATACCTGCACCATTCAGTGTGCTCGCCGAAAGAAAAGTTTCTTTATATGATCCACTCAAATGAGCACGTCAACAAGTACAACAGCTCTGCAAAACTCACGTATACATATGTACATAAATATACATATGTATATATTTCTAAATCATATACATAAATATACATGTATATACATAACCATTGAAAGCAGGCAAATAAAAAACACATACATATGTATAATGTACATGGTTTACGAAAAAGGGATAAAAACTACACAATTCAATTAATCATAAAATATAAAAGTACTAGCAACAATACCTCTTTTTGTCAGAACGTTTAGCTCTGAAATTAAATCCATGAGTTAACGTATATTTAGCCATTACTGATACAAGGGTCAATTTATCCTTATACAACTGTTTCACCTTCACTTCAATATTCTTGATATCACAGATTAAGTTTTCAACTTCAAACTCAGGCGCGTACAATGAGTATTGATTTTGTGACTCAACAATAGAAAGAGCAAACGCATCCGTTTTCATCCCTTCGACACAAACGACAACTCCAATTTCTCCATCAAACTCTATATCCTCTGTACATTTATCCATTGTTGTTATACACAACGGATACATGAAAAAATCAGGAAGAGTTTTCTTCAACTCAACATAAAGCTTAACACCATTGTCATTCCTAATAAAAAAAAAATGGTGATACATTACCTTCAACAATGTAAAGGATATCAATTTTTTTCGAGATTCATCAATGTCTAATTCAGCAACAATTGTCGAAATCAATCTCAAATAAGAAATTATTTCTGCAACAACAATTTCTTCACTTTTGTATCCTTCATATTATATTTCGGATTTCCATTCACCTGAATGCCTAAACATAATTGCAATATTCATCTTTTCGAAGTTTTATTTTCAAAAAAAATGAAAAACAACTTTTGCGAGAAAACAAAAACAGAGCTTGAACCGTTTGAATTGTGTTTTCTCGATCTTACTAGTTAAATTTATGTTTCAAATTTTGAATTAGAATAGTTGTTACGAAATTAAAGAGATTCATTAATCTAATTTTAAAAAACGTTGCGTTAATTGTGTCCCATAATAAAGGAATATGTGTTATTTTCCTTTAACGCTATCCTATTTAATCAATATACATAATTATCAATAGAGAGAAATTTTAATTAGAAAAAAGGTAGAAAAGATAATTATGTTTCAAATTGGTGGAATTTATATTATTTATACAATAATTAATCCATCCTAATTTAAAACCCACTTTCCGACCCATTACCTTCCAGCCCAATCCCGATCCGAATTGAAGCTTCTAATGAACATTAGAATCATGGAACGACGGAATGATGCAAATGGCATCGATGAACCATGACTATCTGAAGGCATTTTAACCCTATAAACACGTCTCTTTGCTGTATGACCTACCAAAATCTGAAAATTTATGCGAAAAGATCTATTTTTTTTAGCGGAGCCATTCTAATTCTGGTTGAAATGGCTAGCAGCAATTCTGAGGATCTTGCAACTGTCGGAATGGCTGAAAATACTCTGGAGAATCTAGAAAAGAGTGAGATAAATGTTGTTGCACTCTTCATTTTAACCTTCCAGAAGCTTCAATTTGGATTAGACCGGGTTGAGAGGTAATGGGTCGGATAGTGAGTTTTAAATTAAGGTGAAGTAATTATTTGGGGATAAAATAAATAAAAACGGATAAATAGCTAGGATTACAACACGTGGCACACCGTTAGGGAAAAGGATATATATGTACCAAATCGTTAACAGCAGGGTATATTTGTACCGAAGTAGGACAAAGGGTATATACGTATCATTTATCAAAATTCGGAGGTATATTTATACCTTTTCCGTTTTCAAAATGGCAAAAATATAGATGGTCTATGTTCCCATCACTTTTTGAATTCTTAAACCAGCATTACTATTGCAGTAGTGTCAAATTCACGACAACACCTGGTTTTCTGCAAAAGGGCAGGACCCCCTCATGGAAAACAACAATATTCCAATTTATAATTCCGACGATAGAAAATGTTAACTTCACATTAGAAGATACTTCTACTGGAAAATAACATCAGTAAAGGGAGTTGTCGAAGACCCAGGGCTCGTGCAAGAAAAGTTCACGACCATTCATTTGCACTGCCCCTGCAGCTATATCTTCTGCACGTTTTCTTGCGACTTCAGCCTTTATAGCAGATGCATCAGCGTCCTGATAATGATATCAACTCTGTCACGACTCATGAGGACTATAACAATTTCAAGCATGGAATATGCATAAGATATACTACAGCAGGTTTTGTTTGGAGAAAAACAGAAAAACCACTTGCAACAAAGCTTGAAAATCTATAGAAACTTCATGATCGGCAATTATAGGAACATAAGTAGATCTAAAAGTGGAAATCTGAATAACAAATGAAGTCAATAAACAATAGCAAACTTACATAAATCTATTACTCTCGCTGTCCAACAATACTTGTCCACTATACTAAAAATACATGTCCAACAATACTTGTCTAGTTTGAAAAATCAGTAAATAATTCACCCTTTTCTACCCATTTACCCTAGGTATTAAATACTATTCATCACTTAATACATTTCCCAAATCCATTAAATTTATTATATTCAAAGGGTGATATACTATTTTGATGAATTTCCTCCACACTTGATAGTTTGTATGTTTTAATTCCTACAAAGGTGATATTGTGAATGCTAGATCCAAAAAAAAGGCAACTTTTGCCAAGTGGTAAGTTTTGCTTGACGAAAATGAATAAGTACTTGTACGAATATTTTGAACATAAACCACTTTTTCTAGTATATTATTTGGAAATGTGATGATAGGCGAATTTACGCACCTATATCAATATATTTTGCCCATATTTTAGCCTAGTTTTGAGAACAAATTATATATTTCATGCACTTTTAGTCCTTTTTCCTGTGAGCTAACGAACATGATTAGTAAAGTTTCAGGTATAAATGATGCATAATTCAGCATTTTATGGCTTACTTGATGCTAAAGAAAGCTCACGAAGGAAGGAAAGGGAGTTTGGACGCCTAAAGGACCAAAACTGCTGCATGGAAAATCTGTCCCGGGCTAAAACAGCAATTCTGAAGACTTTGGGGACTTACAGACACAAAGCTGGATTTTGACAATGATACATTAACCTAGTACAATTAGGTTATGTATTTCATTATTTTATGTGGATTATGATAATGTTACCTTAACCTAGTACATTTGGGTTAAGGATTTCATTAGTCTAGTAGGATTTGGTTATTTATTTCATTAGCTTAGTAGGAGTAGGATATGGGTATTATAAATACCCTATCATGCTAGAGAATTAGAAGAAGGAAGGAGGGAGGAGGGAGAACACAATACTTCCTTCCATCCCTCTCAACATCTCATCTTACAAGTCAATTCTATTTTTCTTCTTCTACTCTTCTATTCTTAAATTCCACAACAAGAGAATCGTTACTTTGCCTAGGAATTCACGCCTCATGCCTACCACCTAAGCTACACGAAATTACTCAATCTTGTGGTATAACAACAATGTCAATCGTGATCTCCTTCGCATTCATGGGTAACTAAACTTCTCTGTTGGGGTTATGGAAGCCGAATGAGTTACTATCTATTGCTGTGAGTTTGTGAGTTCGAGGCACGTATATTGCTTATATCATTATTCTCTTCATCTTAATCTACATTCTTTGCGGTTGCAAACGCAAGAATACGCCAGTCTAACATTTAACTTGTTCGAGAGAAAAGTTATTTGTCTGGAAAAGAGATAATGTCAAGGTAGTAGGACACCCTTTCCTATTAAAAAGCTAGTGCCGTAACTGGACTAACCTCTTGGAGAATTCGTACCGTTAGACACGCTTTAAGCTCGAGAGAGTTAAAGTGAAATAGTCCTTGTTTAGGTCGAGAGACGCTTGGATTTACCATCGACTACAATCCTCTATAAGAAATTGCATGTCAGAATTCTACACACTCATAGCCAATAGAGACGTATACCTCAGAAGGTGGACATAACCCCAACGCCTCAATTCTCATTGTTTACAACTTACGTAACAATCTTTCTCTTTTACTTTGCTATTTTCAGCTTTTATTTAATTGTTTTGGTGACACATTACAATCCCCCCTTTTTACGAGACTTGCACCAAAAGTTTAGTAATCTTGCTTACTTGTTGGCCAAGCTATTCCCTGTGGGATCGACACCCAACCCAGGTTGGGTTCTATATTTGCTAACGACCGCTTTACACTCCTACGAGAGCTGTAGATTGAGCGTTATCAAAATGACCACCTAAAACACTTACAAGGAATCGGCAATGACAATTGCTTGAACAAGAGTATGTTCAGATGGACTTATTTTCACTGTTTTTAAACCAAAATAACTTTTAAGCACTTTTGCAGTGTTTGGATAAAATTAAAAAGTGTTTAAAAGCACTTGCTTTTAAGCCAAAATGATTAAAAAAGTATAATACTAAAAATAAGTCAAAAGTCAATCCAACCAGGCTCTAAGGGATGCAACAAATTAAAGAGCGTAAGAAAGTAATGAGAACTTGCGGGAACATACATTAGTGAGTGCAAGCATCCTCATTCCAATTTTTGAGCAGAAATTTAAAATCCTCAAATTTCCAACCTTTTACTTCCTAAGGAACTTTCTTTTTTTAGGTAATTAATAATGGCATAGTTAAATGTTTGAAGATTTTAACAAGGTGAAAGAGAGAGTTTCTCCTAAAAAAGGAGGTGAAAAGTTGCAACTTCCTAGTAGTTTTTACTTCATATATTTCGGTTAATTATAGATATTTCAATCTTTTTGAAATAGCTTTTCTTTGTGCTTTACAGTTATATGTTTTTCCATTACAACTTATTTTATTTTTTTCTTCATTAGTCCTTGCTTCGATAAATCCAATGCTTTAATTTTTCTTTGTGCTTAAAGGTCCAATAAACTTTAGGACCTTTCTACGCTTTTTGGGTTTTTCAACAATAACGGTGAACCGGAAAGGTTAACTAAATGCAGGAAGATTAATCAATGCAAGATCAAAGACGTCTAATAGACGCGAAGTGGAAAGAGAATGCAAGGTTCTTCCACCAAGTGGCTAAGGAAAGTAACAGAGCCAACAACATAGATAGACCGAGGCTGGAGAAATGATAAGAGGAACGAGACAGGATCAAAAAGATATAATGAATTTCCACGAAAGTCTTTATGTTGAAAGGAAAGATTGGAGACTAGAGTATGTTAATGAGAACATCCCCACAATGTCTTAGGAGGAGAATATTTGGTTCGAAAAACCCTTTGAAGAAGAATAACAACTAATAATCAAAAGTTGTATTTTGGAAAAGAGCTTAAATGTTTCTCGTACATCTCTGATTCCAAAGGAAGAAAGGTGCATAGGAGCAAAAGGATTACACATCAATTAGTCGAGTAGGAAGGTATATGGCAGCAAAACTGCTGCCTAAGAAGACGAAAGTAGTCATGAAAAAAATGATTTCATACTCCAGATGGCCGTTAATAAAGAAAGGAATTTTCTTTTTTGACAATTAGAAAGGAAATTTTTTAATCAGATTAAAGAAAGGCAAATTGCTGCTGCTGGAAGAAAACAAGTCCCTGATGAGAGGATCAAGCAAAACTTACCTAACATAGTCTTTATAGTGGTTACGGAGAAAGCTTGTGGCCATGTAAACTGGTTCTGACTTTTTTGAGGAGACAAACGGAATTTGATGAGAAATACATTAGTTGGGTCTCTACTTTATTACAAAATATTAACTTCTCTATTATAATAAGTGAAAAATCTATTGTCTTCTTCCAAGGAGCCTAGACAAGGTGATCAACTCCCTCTGTTCCTTTTTATTTTAGTGAAAGTAGGTTTCAGTAGGATGTTACAGTCAATACTAGACTGTGCTGGTGCAATTTGATAAGACTTCCATATGGACCAAGAGAGTAATGGGAAAAACATGCTAAGCTTTTGGTATAAATTTAGTTGGACTCGAGCATGAACTTCTGGATTAGATACTAAGAATGGAACAAAGGCACCAAAAACAGTTCATAAAATAATTCCACAATCTTCTAGCAACAACAAAGGGAATAAGAAGGGGAAAGCAGATATACAAAATTTTATCTGTTGACTAAATATTGGTTGATGAATTTATACAAGTACTTTACCATATTTTCTGATCTTAAAAATGCATTTGCTAATAAGCTTTTAGAAATGACCTAAAATATTTTTAACGAATTGGTAGTGAAATTTCTTGAACGAGGAATGCAACAAACAGAAGACAACAGAAGACAATAAAACAGGAATGAGAATTTGTGAGAACATTAGTTAGCTGATTTCCTCATTCCAACATGAGCACAAAACTAAAATTCCCTTTCCAATCTTTTACTACTCCAAGGAACTTTTGTTTGGTTAAGGCATAGTTAAATGATTGAAGAATTTAACAAGGTGAAAGTGACTTTCCCAACAAAAAGAGAAGGTCAGTATGTTTTAAAATCCTATAAATTTTTCTAGCAAATGAAAATAGGCTAAACTCATTGTTACAAACATCAGCAACTGTGTCCGGAACATTTCTAATAATTCTCATTAATTTATATCAATACATACTTGACCAAGTTTGAAGAAGAGAACAAGAACATTGTTGGTATTACAGGACAATTAAGTGAGAGACCACTGACTGAGCCCAGCTTTTCTAAGAGCAGAAACGGCAAAAGTGTGATAGGATAAGGTTTGCATAAAAGCACGAAGTGTGAAGCGGCGTGAAGTGTTCACTTCATCGAAGAGGAGATTAAATTAAAACAGCTACTGAAAAATCAAGTTAAACCAGACCAGCAATCTCCAGATAGATAAGTAGTTCACTACAAAATTGGATAACTAGTTTAAGAAGACCAAGCAGTAATAGTGAACTTTACATCTTGCTACAAACCAAATCTGCTGTAATCTGGTAATGAGGAAAAAGGAGACATATTTGGAAATAGTTTATAGGGCTAAAAGAATTTATGGAAGTTGAGAGCAATTGGTGAAGCTCTTACAGCATCAAAGAAAGAACTAATTTCAGACGGACATAAAAGTTGAAACTTCTTAAGGACACAAATAAATGGAGTCTATCTATTAGAAACAATAGAGAATGAAGATTCTAATTAAATTGAAACCCTGGAGAAAAGAGATGAATCATACAGTCAAAATGAAGAACAATACAGGCATAGAATGGGACTAGAAGGTGATCAATGTTGTTAAAGGCTCGTAATGGGTGCACTTTAAGTCGTAAAATCACTTAAAGCCAGGTTTTCTGCTTCCCTCACTTAGTTGCCGTTTTATTGTATGACACCGTGCTAAGGTATGCATCTCATTATCCATGAAATTCGGTCTTTAGTATGCCAATACAAACAATTAGTAAACTGATACATTAAATAGCTAAGAAGGTTATGAATGAATATTCAGTGATTAACAATAAGAAATTAAAATTTCAGAACGAGAACTAGCTCTAGATAACATAAAACTGCATTTCTTCATCTAAATAAAAAAAATTAAATGGATTGTACACTTGACTGACATGATTTTTATTTTTTATAGTTTTTTTTTAGATAAAGATGATCTTTACTTCATATATTACCACTTACACACTGTTTGGATGGTGGTTTGTCGTGGTATGGTATGGTTTTTAGCAGCACCATGTTTGTTTTGATTGTTTCTTGAAAGGTATGGTATGGTATGGTTCATTTTCATGGTTTGATAACCATGAAATCCCTCAATAAATAACCACCGATTTGGTGGTTTCCCATGGTTTTCTTCTCTCTTTCCAATTATGCCATTACTTAATATTTTCTAATCTTATTTTACCTTTTTACCCTATATTACTTCCAACCCTAAATACATTCTTATTTTTACATTTTTCTGCTCCATCATTCTCCCCTACGTTATTCTCCTCTGCATCACTTTTCTTCTTCGTTCTTCTGCCTTCAGTCTCTTCTTCTATGCTTGTTCTCTCTTTCTAGGTTTGTTTTTTAAAACTTAACTGCTTATTGTTTTCTACATGTGTTCTTGTGTTCTTTCAACAGATTAGTGCATACTGAATTCTTGATGCTTGAATATATCATCTGATATTGATATTTTTGTGTTACTGATTTTGGAAACTACTAATCCTCTTCCTTTTAATAGACTACAACTTATCGTAAAAAATGGGTATTGCAGTTTGGTATTCCAGGCAGCAAAAATTTAAGCATATTTCTCATGTAAAAGATTAATTCGTTCTCTTTTAGATTATATTTTTTTGGAATTAAGCTCTACTATGCGTCAAAAGACTTCCTGTGATTGTCAGAGAAGTTTTGCAGGATAAGTCTAGACTTAGTATTAGCTCTAACATTACAAACATAAGCCACATCTTTTGCTAGTAAGCTCCAATCTAGACGCTTTTTCTCAAAAACACGTTGATTTCTTTCTATCCACAAACTATGCATGGCTTTAGCAATTACCATTAAGTATTAATTACCTGATGCATATGCCTAGTGTTCCGAGAAATGCTATCTTCTCTTTGTTATATTGTTTTGGAGGTGTTTCCTTGAACCTCAATATTTGACTTTCACGTGAATTATTTCATGGGCAAAGTTACTTTAATAGCTAATTTGTAGGCGACACAAGCTACAGTACTATAGACTTAGACCTAAGGATATTTCTTTGACGGGTGATCAGACATTATCTTAGCCACCTGCTGTTTTGCTAAGAGTATTCGGGTACAGATAAGGGAAAATCAATAACTATTTCAGTGGATTTTAGTGAATAACCCTGACTCCGTTAGAATAGGTAATTTGAGGTATTTGGATTTGTTCACAGAGATCCTTGTTACATCAAAACTTTGAATGCTAACATGAATTTGCTGAAATCATATAGTGTTTTTGTCTCTGCTGGATTTGAACCTGAGTGCTCATAGTTTTTAACCGACTTTTCTGACCATTACTCCATACCCTTGGGTGCGCTTCAACTTGCTCTTTACTGTTTCTACTTGTTAACTTATTCTCTTAGCATGCCATGTTAAGAACATTTTTTACTTTGTCAAGTTACTATCACAGGCGACTGCTTCCAGAGTTCAATTCTACCGTGTAATATAGAATGTTTAGTACACCTGCTAATGGATAGATTCTCTATTTGATTAATGGATACTGAAACAACTTTTTCTTTTTTTTGACTTGTAGGCTGTTGAAGTATCAAGCAATGAGTATGAATTTATTACAAATTATGTAATATAAATATAAATTTCTTCGTGATAGTTTTTTATAGTTATTTCTTCTTGCATTACATACTTGTTGATTATTTTCTTCATTAGTACATTCTTTTAATGGAGTTCAAACTTCGACTTTGCTTTGCGCTTAAAGCTTCAGACGACTTTGCTGCTTTTGCCTTTTGAGTACTCAGAAGGTGAACCGCAAAGGTTAACTAAAATGGAGGAAATGTTTTCAACGCAGACATCAAGACTGGATGCGAAGTGATTGGAGAAACTCTTTGAAGAAGAATTAGAACTAATAATCAAAGTTGTGCGGGGCACCCCCAATATAGTTTTGGGAAAAAAACAAAACATACCAAATATAATCCCCTGATAATAGATATAACACAATTAACTCAAATAAAAATTGACAGCAATAAATGAAGAGAAGGAAGAAAGACCTTTTGACGCTTCCAGGAGAGAAATTGAGTTTGTGTTATGCGATTTGGATTTGGGTTTGGGTTTTGAATTGATTCTTGTTCATCTTTTTCTGTCTCTTGACCCATTTTTTTCTCCTCCAACAGACCAACAATCAGTATTTATTTTTTTCCAAAATGTCGTGTCGGTCTATTTAAATTGCCTCCGCCCTCCGTAAAGTTTCAAAACGACGTCGTCCAACAGAAAAAAACACAAACATTATATTCTCTTATATTAAGTACTATTAATTATAATTACTAGTAAAGGTACCCGCACAAATAGGGATCGCAATGGAGCACCGTTGGTGTGGTGTGGTGTGGTGTGGTGTGGTGCGAGTTTTATTGGGTGGTGGGGGTTTTTGATTATGTGGATGCGGTGCTAGTATGGGGTGGGTTTAAGTAAGTATTTTTTAAATGATGCAGTGCGAAGCGGATTGCGGGTATATGCGGGTTTAAACTAAAAAAGAGTTAAAAATTAGTATTATTCTCGTAAATTTATCAAAAATTATATGTATTCTTCACTTAAAATTTTATGATACTTAAAATAACATGTATAACACTACAAATAAATAATTTTATAATTTTTAAAATTTCTTTATTTATCTTAATGAAAATTTAATATTTGATCATTACTTGTACACATGATACTTCTCTGATAATTTTTTAGTAAAAACTGATATAATAGAAATTGGTTGTTACTATTTCCTAGTATTGAAAATATTATGGTTTTCAGTGGAGTTATAAATTTTTCAAAAAAGAAAAAAAGAAAAAATATGGGGCGGGGCGGTGTGGGTATGCGCGAGTATGAGTGTGGGGTGAATTTATGCGGGTTCAAAGGTGATGCGGGGCGGGCGATTTTAAAATTTGAGGGTTTAAAAAAAACCTCACCGCACCATTGTCATCCCTACGTGCGATGAGCAGAATATTTCAAAAAAAATAGTCATTAAAAATATTATATTATTCATTTGCAATATAAAATTGATCATTTTTATTGTATTAAATTCACATATTTCAAATTAACTATGAAATATTAAATATAATTTTAATAAATAATACAGAAAATTACAATAAACCATTAATTTACTTGAATGTTGTACCCTCCCTTCTCCCCTGCCCCCCTCCCCCAAATTCCGATAATTTCATAATCAAATTTATATAAACAAAAATAACGAATTATATAGTTATCCAAAAAAGTTTATGTTTCACATTTTTCTTTATTATACATTATTTATTATCTAAAAATATTAGATTGTTAATACTAACTTTTACTAAATTATCTAGTAGTATAATTACCAGCTGCTCCTCTTATTAACAATGTACTCTCCCTCCCCCCTCCTGAACAATCTGATCATCAAATCTAAATAGGCAAAGATATTTATGCTTCATATTTGTTTTTATTATACTTTTTAAAATCTAAAATATTAAATTATTAATATTGACTTTTATTAATTTATCAACTAATGTGCTTTAATTATCCATTGTTCTTATTTTAATAATATAAAATAGATATATTTATTTTGTTATCATATAATTTTCTTATTGTTGAACTTAAATTTTGCAGTTCACCTCACTTTAATTTGTAATTTATGGATAGTAATATATTTATTATCCCACTACTTAATTGTATTCTCAAATTTAATTAGAAATCTTCATTCCTCCCCACTCCCCCACCAACACTATATTTGTAATTTTTTAATTGATTTTAATTATTTTAATCTATAATATAACTTTTGAACTTATTTCTTTTTGTGTTACACTTCATAAGCAATTAAATTTTCTTTTTTTATATTTTAAAATATAAAATAATAAATT